>BSBM01001005.1:10210000-11540000 GCA_027924585.1 Larix kaempferi | reverse complement strand
GATCTCTCTTCATGCTATAACCGACGTCCCCACCCCATAAACAATGCGGGTCAGGGGATACTTCAAGAAGCTCCCTCTTACCATACTCATTGATTCTGGTAGCACTCATAACTTCATTGACCCTTGGATTGCCAAACAGGCTGATTATTTTGTCCATCCTTGCTCCAAATTTGAAGTCATGGTTGCCAATGGGGGCACCTTACCTTACAAGGGGAAGTGTCACAATGTGCGAATCTCTATGGAAGATTATAACCTACGCTCTGACATGTTTTCCTTGCCCTTAGGTGGATGTGATGTGGTTTTGGGCGTTCAATGGTTACGCACACTTGGCCCCATATTATGGGATTTTGCTGAACTTTGGATGCAGTTTAAAGTCAATGGGGCACAACACAAATTTATGGGCTTACAACCAGGGTCTCTCTGCATCATCAGTTCACATCGCCTGGAAAAAATCCTTAAGAAGAATTCACATGGTGTCATCACTCAGCTCAATTCCATTCAGATGCACCCATCAACAGTCTCCACTACTTCCTTGGATAGATATGCAAGTATCTTTGCTGAACCAATGCGCTTGCTACCTTCACGAGACCTTTCTGGTAAGAATTTAGCCACATCTACCTCTCAGCAGGAAATGATGGCTATTTTGCATGCAGTACAGAAGTGGCAGCCATACCTATTAGGGAATTATTTTTGCATCAAGACTGATCTCCCGAGTCTGAAAAATTTTCTGGAACAATGGGTCTCCTCCCCAACACACCTGAAAGGGGTTATCCAACTCATGGGTTATCCCTATGTGATCACTTACAAGAAGGGTAAGGACAATGTGGTGGAAGATGCTCCTTCTTGCACAATTGATGACGCAGTTTCTCTTACAACTCTTTCTCTGCTTGTTCCAAATTGGGTGCAATATGTTCAACAGGGCTCTCTCTTCTATGAACTCCATGCTTCTTCATCAACAGGGCACTCTGGGTTCTGCAACATGTATGACCAAGAACAATGTAACTTCTTTTGGCAGGGACTAAAAATGACAATTCAACAGATGGTGGCTGACGATGATACTTTCCAAGTCAACAAGGGTGAAACGACACTCCTTTCGGGATTGCTCAAACCCTTGCCTATCCCTAAACATCTTTGGACAACTATTTCTATGTATTTCCTAGCAGCGCTCTGGTGGTAAAATACCACATCTCACAGGACACCATATGAAGCGGTCTATGGAAAAACACCGCTAGTTCTGCTTCCATACACCCTTAGCAGCTCCCCAGTTCAGGCAATTGACTCGGTTCTTCGAAACCACGATCAGATTCTTCTCATTCTGCAGGACAATCTTCACATGGCCAGAATTCGCATGAATCAACAAGCCAATTAGCACCGTTCTGAGCGCATTTTCCATGCAGCTCACAGGGTTCTTCTTCATCTCCAGCCTTCCAAACAATCCTCCTTGACACTCCAAAGGCGTTAGTGGCCTGAAATGCAACCCGAGGATGCTATCGGGGAACCACTCCTTCAGCTTCTGCAACAATTTCTCCAACCAAAGCTTTGAGGACAAAGCTTTTTCTAAGGGAGAGGGGATGTTAGGAACCTATGTAAACCCTTCTCTTTACTATGATAGTATATTGTTGTTGGACGCATATGCTTTGTAAGTCGTCCCGTAGTATTTGTTGATCCGTAGTTTATATTATCCCATAGTATTGACCCATAGTATTGGACGCATATGCTTGGTAAGTCGTCTCGTAGTATTATATGTCCCATGGTTTTGAATCATGGTATTGGGCATAGACTTAGTATATAAGTGTGTGTTGAGGTCATTGAAGGCACCGTGAAGTTAATTGTATTGAGCTTGCTCAAAGGAGGTTGCCCCCTCGAAGTGGCCCGTGATCAATATAAAAGTGATTCTGTTCTATTATTTCTGCTATTTCGCATATTCTTACTAATTAATTGTTGCAGGTGCATCACAGATGTATACCGTTTAACAAGTGTGAGGTAAATCACCATTGATGTCAATGATCCCCAATGTATCATAATACATACCAATGAATGTGAACCAATGATCTGAGGTCAAACATTCAGTGGAATCTTTAAATCAGAAGTCAATGATGTGAACTTATTGTTGAAAGCAAGGTAACCTGCCATTAACGCATGCAGGCCCAAGGTACTTGATTGGTTTCTAGGTTTAATCCTTGGATGATGTGTTGAAGTCGACAATGATAAAATGATCAAAGGAGGGTCATGATGTTTCCCCCATCATCGACATGAAACATGATCGAAAATGTTTCGGAGTAGATCAGACTGTAGAGTGACACTTGATACTGACTCAAGAATGACCGACATAATAGAATATAGAATGACTGCAAAGATTGACTCGATGAATAGACCTCTCTTGAACATGGGAATGGAATGACTTGGCAGCATTGACATGACGAGAATGACACCAACCCTTAATGCAACTGATGATGGAAGCATTCTTTGAATGACTCAAAGGAGCGAAATGCAACAACCGTATCCGGTTGGACTCTTAATAGTCGAATCCGACTTTCATATTGAATGATAAATAGGAATAATATATTAGATGATGATGATAAAATTACAATAAGCTCGTCTTTATAGGGCTTGAGCAAGCATAGTGAAGGGTTACGCCCTTTCACTAGTAACCTAATAATCTATTAATTTATAAATAATAATATTAATTAAATATTCACAGAATTTCCTTCTCCTTAGGAAATTTTTGCCCTCAAAGCTTGAGTATTTTCCTAATGTCATCCTTCATTCAGATTCAGTGTCGGTATTTACAATCAGACGAGATTTCTTGTGCAGAGACTTGCACTTCCTCTCCATTGGTGATTCTGCATTGTATTGTCTGATTGTTCCTATATTTATGGCCTGGGGTCCAGTCATCACCGCATCGATGACATATGTTTTTCTTCCTTTTTCTATTATTAGAGTAACTGTAAGATGACTTTGATCTATTTTCCATTTCATAGGCATATGATTGAGGTTTGTGGCATTGATGGCCGGGTGACCAAGTATTTGCACAATACCTATATTGTGTCTCTTTTTCTTATCGATAATGGTTATTGCCTCTTGTTTTTATTCCTTCCAATTTTCATTCTGCGGCTTTTTCTTTATGTCTTGCTGCTTCTACGTTAGGTATGTCATGTAACTTTAAATCTTTTTGGAGGTATGGTTTAAGACCTCCTAAATAGGTTTTGAGTCTTTGCTTGTCAGAAAACCCAAATACTCGTGTCGATAAGGATTCCCACTAATGTGTGAATTCCTCCATGCTTCCAACCTGTTGTAATCTAGTAAGTTTACTGAAAAATTAATCTTTTTTGATTCCTTGAAACCTATTAAAAAAATCATTTTTGAACAAGTTCCAAGTGTAGGAAAAATTGTCTCTCTTCCACCATAAGTACCAATTATAGGCGTACCCTTCCATATGCATTGACGCATATTTCACCTTCCCCTCGTCAAATTGAATATTGTAAATGTCGAAGTATTCTTCCACTTTGTTTAGCCAAGCAACGCATTGGTCTTCACTTCCATTGTATTTTGACAACTCTATTTTTCCTTAGGTGGGTACAATATGTAAAGGTGATATTGATTGCCTTTTGCTTTATGGTTTGATGGTGGATCGAAACTACTGGACGATGTAAGTGACATATTTGAACTGCTTCGTTGTTGGCGGTAATTTTTGTTGAATATTGTAACTTCTAAGAATATTATATTTGTATATTATTTATTCCGGAGATGTTCCATACCTCTGATGTGATTATACTATGAATCCGAAGCTGTTTATTCCTCTGAGAAGTTGTGGTAACTAGGGTTATTAGACCCACCATGTGGGGGCCGGCCCAGTTAGTTATAATAGGGTATTTAACCTAATGGTTAAATACGAGCCTACATGTACTTGTGTAAAACATATGTCAGTGTAGTGTATAAATAGAGGAGGTGTGTTCCTCATTTGACACACTCACTCACTTGAGAGAGGCGCACTTGTGGAGCAGAGGTTTGCTATGGTGGAGGAGGAGATCATGTCTTTGGTTTGCATCTTTTTATATTGCTGGTCATCTATATTGAGGAAGCTTTGCTGGGTTTTCTACCCCATGAGGGTTTCCCAGGATAAATTTGTGTCTCTTATGTTTATGCTATGCTTGTTGTTTCTTCAGTGATCCTGTATATGCTATTATTGTGAAATGGAATGTAATGCTGCTATTTTTTGTATTAGCATATTAAATATTAACATGGTATCAGAGATAAATTGAAGGAAGGCAAGGTATGGCACTTACGACACTTGCTTTACTTATGACAATTTGAAGGTTAGGGTTTTATATAGCAAAAACTAGTCATCGTGGAACTTTCGCTATAAATCCATTTTGGAGAAGGTTGAGGATCTGAAACCTTTATAGGTCGTATAAAACATCTCCAGGTATATTGTATCCAAAGGGCACCCTCAGATTCGTTTTACTTTGTAAGTTATGATCAGTACAAGTTAGGGTTTCTGCCTCTTCCAGATCTCAGTCAAAATCAGGTGACCCTGGAAAAAAGGTCATAACTTGGGATAGGAAGCTCCAAATGAAATTTCGTAAAAAGTGACAGGTAGTACACAGACTGTACTATCTCAGGAAACGTTTTCAGAGGCCGAAGGTGAACCCGTGACACGTGGCACGCCGTACAAGTTCGCTCTCCTGGTTTATCCCATAAACAGGTCACGTTGCGACACTTGGCATAAATCTCTCTCATATGGTCCAATTGAGGTCAGACCTGTCAGGATGGAAAGATAACAGGGCGAGATATCTCAGTAAAAATTTTCAAAGGCCTAAGTTCAAACAGTGACACATGGCACACCGTACAAGTTCGCTCTCCTGTTTTATCCCATAAATAGGTCACGTTGCGACACTTGGCATAACTCTCTCTCAAAAAATCCAATTGAGGTCAGACCTGTCAGGATGGAAAGATGACAGGTCAGGATACTGCAGAAAAGGTTTTCAGACCCTGTGGAGCATAAATTTCATAGTTATAGCAAAAACAATCAGGTGCATATTTCTGTCAAAACAAAATTATTTTTGGAGCACCTTTCTTCATGGCTTCCAGAATTTAGGGTTTCGGAGAAAGTTATAATTTTTGGAATCAGAGTCCATGGCTAGAAGCTCCTCAGAAAAATAAGAGTTTAGAGCCTTGGATGGAACCTTTTGATTGGACAGAAGGGTGGGCTTCATCAAACCCTAGTTCGGGTTCCTGTCCAGAAGATCCAGAAGTTTCGAAGGCAATTTTGAGGGGTCAAATTTTGGAGATTTCAAAATTGAAGAATGCTAGGTTGATCAGCTCATCAAGACACATTCTTCCATCCATTCAGAAGTGTGAAAGTCAAAGATTCAATTTTTAGGGTTTCTCTAGCAAACCCTAATCAAGCTGCAGATCAAGTTTCAGGGGGAGTTGAGGCTAAGGCCTTACATAAGAAGACTACAAAAAGTCTCAACAGGTATGACTTAAGGAGGTTCAGGTATGCCTTGAAATCTGATTCTTGATTAAGTTCATAATGTGTTTGTCTTCATGTTATTTATTAGTACAATCTTGATTAATGTTATTAATTGTCTGATCACCCTAGTAACAATATGAATGCATGTGAATGATCGAAGACATTCATTGATTAGGGCTATATGATTGTACTTATGCATTATGGTGTTGTGTGAGGTTGATGTTGTCTGCTAACAAGACACAGGTACATCACAAAAGACAAATCAAGTTCCATGACCATGACAACATGAAGACAAAGACTCACGAGGTATGTATGACTTTGTTATATCATGTTTAACCTATGAGACATGCAGGTTCTAGCTCAGGATCTCTAAATCATTGAAGAGATTGTTTAGGTATGTTATACATAACTAAGCAGGTATACTAATCCAGGTATGTTTTCCCATGTCATGTTAGAATCTTACCTTGTGTAAGTATACTTGGTATGATTGGTTAGTAATCAAGGGTTTATGCATATTATGTCTCTTATCTTGGTTGATGATTTAACTAACTAGATCAAACAAGAATATGCATGAGTAAAAGAAGACTTCCTTGAAACCCTGAATACTAATGATAATGACTGTACATATTCAAGATTATTTAGAATTAGAATGTTTTGATAATATTGAGAATATACTAATGAATGTATGTTTGTGTATGAGATCATGAGGATGACACTAGTGTACACTTGAGCATGCATAGTGGTACAGAATGAATAGAAGTTCAGAAGACATACAGAAGATCAAGCGGGAGGCAACCACACAAACATAAAAGATAAGTATTTGGGTTGTTATTAGAAATAGTAAATGATATTGCTTGTATGCATATTTGTATTCCTAGAATATATCATGCTGAGTGTAAACATTCATACAGCATTGAACAATATACTACTAATATGCATATGATTGGTAAATTGGACAAACATTCCATTGTTGCTTGTCTAGAATGAAACCTCTTTGCTGACATGCTGAGAGTTGTGCACACTCTCAATAGTATGTTCTGGTAGAGATGGAAGGCATCTAGATAGCCACTGTATGCATACAGGATATGGGAAAGTGTTGTGCCAAAGTATTGGTCAAAATAGTTGCATAACTATGGAAATGATATCTGTATGCATAATAGGTTATCATATCAATATGATTTGATGATTATGAAGTATTACTAATCATGTACTTAATTTTGATTTGTAGGAAAGATCATGATGAATGATGAACTCTGAACAAGCGATGGATGTTCAACAAAAGATTTACAAATCAAACACACTATAGAAAGCTTGTGGTTAAGAGATTCTCTTAGAAAGAGGAAGAGAATCATGATGAGATGTTTTGCTCCAAGGGACTAGATAAGACCATTCTCTTAATAATGTAATCAGATTCTGTATGGGTTCCTAGGATCGGTAGTCAATTGATGAGCTTAATGATCATCATGGGTGATGTGGAATGCAAGAAGGAACTCACCACAGAGTTCGAATGATTTTGAGGCTCATATTAGTAGACCCATCTGACGAGAGATGGCACAGATAGATATGCAGAAGATCACTCAATGCTGAGTGTGAATAATGGACAATTGACAGCTTCACGATAAAGCTTGGGCTTTACTAGAAGTAAAGTTGTTCCTAACCTTTACCTTAAGGTTGTGGATGATGAACCTATCATACCATTATTGCATGACGATGATCTCTTTCTGACAAGGAATGAGAAACAGGTCATGAAAATGGCTGCAGAAATGAAAATGAAAGATCTCGGATTAATGCACTACTTCTTAGGTCTAGAAGTATGGCAATATCCAAAAGGAATCTTTTAAATCAAGGTAAGTATGCTGTGAAGTTTCTAAAAATATTTGATATGTTGGAGTATAAAGCCATGGCCACTCCCATGGACTCCAACTTGAAGTTGTTAGTTAATGACTCATCGTATATAGTGGACCTAACCCTATATAGACAAATCATTGGGAGATTGATGTATTTAACAAATACTAGGCCAGATATATGCTTTGCTGTAAATACCCTAAGTCAGTATCTAGTAGAACCTAGAAAGGTGCACTTAATAGCTACAAAGCATATAGTGAGGTACTTAAAAGGTACATTATATTTTTGGTCTATATTATATTGGAGGTCATGAACTCCGTTTACATGGTTACTCAGATTCTGATTGGGTAGGATGTGTCTTAGACAGAAAGAGTACATCAGGTGGATGTTATAGTCTTGAATCTGCCATGATCTCATGGTTCAGCAAGAAACAATCTAGTGTGGCTCTCAGTACTGCTGAAGCAGAATTTATGGCTGTCTGCTCTGCCAGCTGTGAAGCAGTGTGGCTTCAGAAGATTTTATATGGAGTGTTTGACTTAGAAATGGATCCCACTGTGATTATGTGTGACAATCAAAGCTGCATTAAGATGACTGAAAATCCTGTGTTCCACGATAAGTCAAAACACATAGAGATCCGATACTTCTATATACGAGATATGGTGCAAAAAGGAGCTATCAAGCTCGAATATATATATAAGCATTGAGATCAGATTGCTGATATCTTGACTAAACCTCTGTCTCGAGTAAAGTTTGAATACTTTCGAGACAAGATTGGTATAGTTCAAAAGGACCCTCCTCGAAAGGGGGAGTAGCATAGTATTTGATAACAAGTCTGTCTCATCAATGATGAGGTTACCTATTTACTGCACCTAGTTACTTAGAATTATTTAGATTTAGGAATCTTATATTTTTACTTTTGATGATAGATGTATTAGTGAGAATACATGCTTTTGATGATAGATGTATACATGTTTTTTGATAGATGTATACATGCTTTTAATGATATATGCATTGATGCTATTGATGAGGATACATGTTTTGATATACATGTTTTGATGATGAGGATACATGCTTTGATATACATGTTTTGATGATGAGGATACATGTTTTGATATACATGTCTTGTTGATGAGGATACATGTTTTGATATACATGTTTTGATGATGAGGATACATGATGCCTTGATGTACTTGTATGGATGAAGATACTTGTACCCATGATTGACATTTGAGGGGATTGGATCATCCCTGGATTTCAGTCCTAAAGAGAGCTGTAGACGTATGTCTTCGAGAATGAAGTCCTTGGTGGACTTGAGGGGATTGGATCATCCCTAGACTTCAGTCCTAAAGAGAGCTGTAGACGTATGTCTTTGAGAATGAAGTCCTTGGTGGACTTGAGGGGATTGGATCATCCCTGGACTTCAGTCCTCGAGAGAGCCATAGACGTATGTCTTCGAGAATGAAGTCCTTGGTGGACTTGAGGGGATTGGATCATCCCTGGACTTCAGTCCTAAAGAGAGCCGTAGACGTATGTATTCGAGAATGAAGTCCTTGGTGGACTTGAGGGGATTGGATCATCCCTAGACTTCAGTCCTAAAGAGAGCCGTAGACGTATGTCTTCGAGAATGAAGTCCTTGGTGGACTTGAGGGGATTGGATCATCCCTGGACTTTAGTCCTAAAGAGAGCCGTAGACATGATGTCTCTGAGAACTAAATCCTGAATGAACAGGTAAGGGGATTGGATTGTCCTCAGACTTTAGTCCTTTGAATTGAGCCGTAGACATGATGTCTCCGAGAACTAAATCCTGAATGAACAGGTAAGGGGATTGGATCGTCCTCGGACTTTAGTCCTTTGAATTGAGCTGTAGACATGAGGTCTCCGAGAATTGAATGATAGGACTGGATTGTCCCTGGACTTCGGTTCAAAAGGTACATGATAGGACTAGATCGTCCCTGGACTTCGGATCAAAAGGTACATGATAGGACTGGATCGTCCCTGGAATTCGGTTCAAAAGGTACATGATAGGACTGGATCGTCCCTGGACCTCGGTTCAAAATGTACGTGACAAATCCTAGAATTGTTCTAGGTTACATCCAGCATGAAATAGGGTTGGCTCTATAGTTGTGATACATCCAGCATGAAACAGGGCTGGCTTTGTAGATGTGATACATCCAGCATGAAATAGGGCTGGCTCTATAGATGTGATACATCCAGCATGAAACAGGGCTGGCTCTGTAGTTGTGATACATCCAGCATGAAACAGGGCTGGCTCTATAGATGTGATACATCCAGCATGAAACAGTGCTGGCTCTATAGTTGTGATACATCCAGCATGAAATAGGGCTGGCTCTGTAGATGTGATACATCCAGCATGAAACAGGGCTGGCTCTATAGTTGTGATACATCCAGCATGAAACAGGGCTGGCTCTGTAGTTGTGATACATCCAGCATGAAACAGGGTTGGCTCTGTAGATGTGATACATCCAACATGAAACAGGGCTGGCTCTGTAGATGTGATACATCCAGCATGAAACAAGGCTGGCTCTGTAGTTGTGATACATCCAGCATGAAATAGGGCTGGCTCTGTAGATGTGATACATCCAGCATGAAACAGGGTTGGCTTTGTAGATGTGACACATCCAGTATGAAAGAGGACTGGCTCTATGGCGGTAAATCCTAGATTTGATCTAGGTCACATCCAGTATGAAAAAGGACTGGCACTGTGGTCGGGATTGGATCGTCCCTAGACATGAGACTTGTCTTAAAGAGATAAGGATTGATCATCCTAGAACTTGATCTGGATTGCATCATCCATGGACCTATGTCCTAAAGAGAGCAGGATTGATCATCCTGTAATATGATCATGTGATGACGATGCTGATGATTGTGTGATGATCGTGTTGATGATCGTGTGATGACGATGCTGATCGTGCAATGATGATGTTGATGATTGTTCGATGATGATGCTGATGATCGTGTGATGACAATGTTGATGATCGTATGATGATGATGATGCTAATCGTGATGGTCTAGATGACGATGTTGATGATCGTGAGGATCCAGACCTTGATGTTGCTATAGTTGTTCGAGTGCTGCAGAATATAAAGACTCAGTACTGAAGATGTTGATGTTCCAGTAACTGGTTGAGTTACTGATGATGTTGAGAAAGCTTCCAATGATTTATAGATGTATCATGTATGATGTATGACTCGTTGCTCCTGCATATGTTGTTATAATATCCTTCTCGTTAAGGGGGAGTGTTGAATATTGTAACTTCTAAGAATATTATATTTGTATATTATTTATTCCGGAGATGTTCCATACCTCCGATGTGATTATACTATGAATCCAGAGATGTTTATTCCTCCGAGAAGTTGTGGTAACTAGGCTTATTAGACCCACCATGTGGGGGTCGGCCCAGTTAGTTATAATAGGGTATTTAACCTAATGGTTAAATACAAGCCTACATTTACTTGTGTAAACCATATGTCAGTGTAGTGTATAAATAGAGGAGGTGTGTTCCTCATTTGACACACTCACTCACTTGAGAGAGGCGCACTTTTGGAGGAGAGGTCTGCTATGGTGGAGGAGGAGATCATGTCTTTGGTTTGCATCTTTGTATATTGCTGGTCATCTATATTGAGGAAGCTTTGCTGGGTTTTCTACCCCATGAGGGTTTCCCAGGATAAATTTGTGTCTCTTGTGTTTATGCTATGCTTGTTGTTTCTTCAGTGATCCTGTATATGCTATTATTGTGAAATGGAATGTAATGCTGCTATTTTTTGTATTAGCATATTAAATCTTAACAATTTTTAGCTTTTTTATTCTCTACTATATTACTGATAGCTTCTATTTTGTTGTTTAATTGTGCCTCCATATCTGGCAATACTTTTGTTTCTATCTCTTGCTTAAGCATCGCATTGTTAATCTTTATTTCTTTTTGCAATTCTTCTTGATTATTGGCAAGTGCTTCCTGTGTGAAAATATGAAATGAGGCATCTAGCATGTCTGGACTGCTGACTTGGTTTGTCTTAGGCATTAGTCTTTGTAACACCTCCATTAATGTATTATGGTTTTGTGTCATGGTGCTCAAGTTCTGGGTTATCATGTTTATGTTTTGAGTCATAGTACTCATTTTGTCATCCAAGTCTTTTTTTTTTCATTCAAAATGTCAAATTTTTCATCTAGCCTTCTTTCTAGTACCAGAACAACTTCGTCTTTGATTTCTTTTTTAAGCACTGTATTGTTATTTTTCATCTCTTCCTTCAAGTTTTTTTGGTTAGCGACGAGGGATTTGATGTCCTTCTCCATTTTTTCAATTTGCTCTTTTAGCTTCGCCATGGTTTTGGACCTTGTATGCGGAGGTGTGTACTTCAACGCTATTTTGGCTTCTGAGGGTGAAAACAATGATAATGTCTTTGGAAAAGTGTTGAATCAATAATAATTTTTATAGTAATAATTACTATAAATTTTTGTGTAGTTAAATAAAAATAATAAATATTATATTCAATTATTTTTATTATAAGGTGGAGCAATAAAGTTTTAATAAAAATAAAATATTATATAATAATATTTGATTAATATTGTTTTTTTTTTGTGTAGGGCTCCGTGGAGGAAGGTGGTTGTGGAGGAGGGAATGGTGGTGCAAATGGGGGTGAAGTGATGCGCGCAAGAGGAAGGATGATGTGTGGAATTTGGAAGCTAGTGGAGAGGGAGCACGCAGGCTGGATGAGCGAGGAAATGGAATGGGTGGTAGGCAGCGAGAAGGAGGCAGGGTTGAGAGCTGGGGGGCGTGAGATAACAGGAGCTGCAGGAGGAGGTAACGGGGCAAGGAGGAAAGGGAGGCAATCAGGGGAAGTTGTAGGAGGAGAGGGAATGTTAGCGAGGGGGTATGGGGGTGGTTGCGCGGGAAAGTGGAGTATGAGCTGGAAGGGGGAAATAGGGAGCGCAGGATGTGGAGAGTGGGGAAGAGTAGGCGTGATCGAAGAGGGTGGGGGGCACAGCAGGTGTGTGGTGTGTTGAGAGAGAGGAAATGGCAGTTGAAGTGGAAGGAGTGGAGAGAGGGAATAATGGTGGATGGTGGGATGAGGGCACTGCTATGGAGGAGAGCGCTGGTGTGGAGGGAGGCCACGCAGTGATTGGGTGTGGAAACAAAGAAGGAGTGTGGGGACAGGAGCGTGCAGGATATGCGTGAGAGTAGAGGGAAGGGATGGACGAAGGGTAGGAGACAACGACATCATAGAAGAGGACGTGGTAGTAGTTCTAGTGGAGGGCATTGGCGCAACACGCAAATGGAAGGAGGGAGAAGCAGGTTGTGGAGGTGGAGGCGGAGTGACGGTGTGGTGAGGAGGAAGCGTAGAGGAGCAAAGGAAACTGGCAGATGGGTCAACACATAGATAAAAAAGCAGCAGAAATGAGACTATGTTTTGTAGGAGAGGAGCATTGTGGGAGGGAAGAGGGGATGAGCCGAATCTGAGCTCAGGATGAAGGAGCGAATCCACTCTGACAAAGCTTGGGCTTAATCTTGAGGAGTCGTAACTTCTCATTAATACCTATTTACTATTATTAAATATTATTAATTATTACGTTTATTTATTATTTAATATTCGTTACATTGCCACCCCCTTTAAGGGAAGCTTTGTCCTCAAAGTTGATTTTATTGATATTGACTTGATTATAGATTTTTATTGAAGCGCTGACTTGAGATGTGTATTCTAGATTGTTTCCTCTCTCTAGATGCGATCCCGGATGTTCGTGTTGTAATACTTTCTGCTTGAGTGGTGATTTTTTGAAACAATAAATCTTGTAATTATTTGTTTTCCATATCGTCTTTTGGATTCCATTTATGAGAAATTGTGTATCTTCATTACCAACACATTTGTGTTGTATCAATTTTTTCATGACAATTGCTTTTAAGGCTAAAGGGCTATGTTCATGCTCTTCATTTCCAAAAGAAAATTCAATTATATTACTTTCGCCTTTTGTACTGGTGGAGAGTCCAACATTAGATGTCATAATAATGGAGGAATTTTTAAGGGATACCCTTTGATCTTGGAATTCAAGGTGATGGTCATTCTTGAGTGTTTGGAGTTTGAAGACATCAATGTGATCCTTATCACTTTCATCAAGCCATATTATTGTATATGTCTTAATCCATCTTACCTCCTTAGTGATTGTGCATTTTAATTCTAACAATTTCAAGGATGTGTGGCAATTTTCATAGAAATGATGCACATCTAAACCGACATCAAATTGACCAAAAATATCTAGGTATTGTACTAGTTTTCTCTAAATCATAGCTTCCATGGTTTCTTCATCGAAAGGAATTTTAAGAGCCTTGATTCTTGATTCCCACATGACTGCGTCCAAAGTTTCAATTCGAGAGCAACATTAATGTTGTTCATCTGTAGTAATTTGATAAATAAGAATTCCTAGACAAGTGGATGTAATATCTACTATGTCATTTTGTTTAGAAACATTAGGTCCACTATTATATTCGTCATCATTGGAAATGGAAGCGATAGTTGGAAAAGATAAAAATTCTGCATTACGATCTACACTTGTGTTTGTAGAACCATCATTAAGCCTTCCAACCTGTTTAAGCAGATTTTGACTACTTCCATGGCTTCCAACTTCATCAATCATATCAATAGATTGATTTGACAAAGCTGATTGGGAATGATGTGCAAGTGTTTTTTCTTGCTCCTTATTGTTGTCGTCTTTTTCTTCAATCTTTATCATGGTTTTCTTTATTTTATCTTCCTCATCTTCTGTGCATATGTTTTCTCTTGGATACGTATCAACAACACTATCTGGACTCTCAACGAGGTCATCTCTACATGTTCCAATTCTATGGGAGACATAGGCTTTAAATCTTTTCTCCACAAAACTATCATCGTCATCACCAGGAGCTAGCCAATCTTTTGGATACTTATCAACAACACTAGTTCGACTCTCATTGAGGTAATCTCTACCCATTCTAATTCCACGAGAGACGATGGCCTTCAATCTCTTCTCCTCATAACTTTCATCATCATCATCAAGTGTGGGTGAATTTGGAGTGACCATTTCATCTCTCTCCCTCTTGAGTTGCTTAAGAAGCATTGTCAATTCTTTATTGAATGACACCATGGATATTGTATAATGAAGAAATTTTGCTCATGTAGTGAAGGAAAAATATAAAAATATATAATAATAATATTATTATATTATATTATATATATTTTGATTTTAAAATTGGGATAAAAAACTTTAATAAAAAATAATATTATATAATAACAACAATATTATTATTATTATTATAATTTTTTTTTATTAAACTTTGTGTTTGTTTTGTGTTGTGTAGGGTTTGCGCGGGGGGTGGGCACAGGTGGAGGGTGGTGTTGGAATGGAGGAGTGCGTAGGCTGGGGGGCAACAGAGCAGGTTGCATGAGGGTGGGGAGGAAGGGAGGTGCTGGTGGGGTGGGCAGTGGATGGACGTGGGTGCACGCAGGTAGAGGAGCTGGTTGAGGGTGCGGGGAGCTGGCTGGGGCAGTGGGGGTGGAGGATGGAGGATGGGAGAAGTTGGGGTGCTGGGAGAAGGATGGAGGATGTGAGGGATAAGAGGATGGAGCATGGGGATGAATGTGCAGGAGGAGGTGATGGGCGCTGGTGTGTGGAGCGATGTGCGCAGGAGGAGGGGTGGGAGGAGTGTGGGAAAGGTGGCGGAAGGGAGCAGGACATGGGAAGGATGGGCGTGGAAGGTGGGAGAGAAATGTGGAGAGGATGGCCTGTTGAGCGCACAGGATGAACAATGGGTAGGAATGCGTGAATGGATAAGCGAACAGAGGGAAGTAGGTGGAGAATGGACAGAGGGGATGTAGGGAGATGGGTGTCGAGAGCAGTTATGGAGGAAAACACAAGGGAATAGAGAGTGGAAACAGAGTGCAGGAGTGTGAGCGGGGGATGAAGGGTGCAAAGGGCCATGGGAGCAGGGATTGAGGTGAAGTGGGCAGAAATATGTGGAGGGAGAATGATGGTAGGGAGAATGAAGTGCGGTGGTAGAGGGCGGCGCAGTACAGTGAGATGGGGTGAAGGGCACAAAGGGAGAGTGCGCAGAATGATTTAGCAGTAGCGTGGGGGCAAGCTGGGGCAAGACGATGATGAGAGCAAGCGCAGGGCTAGCAAGGAGGAGAGGTTGTGCATAAATATGCGAGAAGGGAAGTGTGAGGAGGAGGTAGGATGGAGTTAGGGAGAATGATGGGCGTTGGATGAGCATTAGAGGGGATGTGTGAATGGGAGAGATGGAAGATGAGAAGAGTGGTGGAAGAGGAGCCAAATTCGAGCTCCGAGGGGAGGAACGAAAGCTCTGATACCAAATGCAGCAACCGTATTTGGTTGGACAATCGTATAGGGATTGAGCAAGCATAGTGAAGGGTTACGCCCTTTCACTAGTGACCTAATAATATATTAATTTATAAATAATAATATTAATTAAATATTCACAGCATTCGAAATGACTCATGGAATTGGTGGGACTCAAAGACAAGCATGTTATCCAAGTGTTTGAATGCATATGCAAACGAGTGTCATGTTCAAGAGTGACTAAGTACTGCCATAATTACAATGAAACAAAAACTCTTTCCTTTCCCCCATCATGATTGATGAGTAGGTATTTTTTTTTAACAAGCTTGAGGATGGTAACAAATGCTCGGTATAGCTCATCTTTCATGAGATTCTGATCTCATATGTTTTACGAACCTGAGATAGGAGGGGTTCATCCCAAAAAGGGCCCTTCAATGTCAAATTTTAACGAGTCCAGAGAAGGAAAAATCGACGTCATTTCATGTTTAGAGAGTCTGAAAAGAACTAAGGAAGAATCCAAATGGTTTTTTTTGTAAAAGTTAGTCTCCTCATCCGAAAATGGATAAAACAACAGGAGAGAGAACTCTTCCAGCCATGATTAACCGGAGTCCTTTTTTGTTAATAGTCCTCCTGGTCCGAAAAAAGGGATAAATTATCACCATAAATACAACCTTTCAAATAATTTTACAAGCGTGAAAGAATCAAGTTCACTTGTCGATATTTTCATATTTAGGGAGTTTGAAAAGATCTTAAAGAGGAACTCCGAGGGGTTCCTTTTTTCGTGGGATTTTTATGAGCCTGAAAAAGTGATAAAGCATAACTCGGTGACTTATTCTCATAGTTTTACGAGCACAAGAATGAACAAAAAATGAGCTCGATGCCGTTAATATTTGATTTTAATGAGCGTCATGATAGCATAAAAAATGATCGAGGACTTGTTCACACTTTGATAAAAAGTATGAAACGCCAATGATGGTTTCCAATAAACTCAGAACACCACTTTAATTCATCTGCGAACTCCAAAAACTAAGTCAGAATCAACAAACTATAGCAAAAGGACCCATAAAAGAAATATTTAAAAAGGAATATTCCGTTTCTTTTATATAAAAAGTCAAATAGTAATAAAAATTTTCCATTTTTTTTACCAAGTTGGAATAGTAAAAACATCTCTTTGGAGCCCGATTTTCAAACGTTGATTGCGGAAGCTACGATCATTTGTTTCTCTCCTCATTAGTCACAGGTAGGACTTAACCTTTCTCTTTACCTTTCTAATGGATTAATTTTTAGTTTAATGGTCATTTTTTGGGGTTTTTTGGCTCATTAAGTAGGGGATTGCATGCTCCCTAGGCGAAGCGATTTCCCCTTGCGGGGAGTGCGTTGAGGGCTCTTTGACACGCTTCTCCCATGGAGAAATTGCGTCTCCAACACACTATCCGCAAAAGCGAGGTGCGTCGGCACAGATCCACAATGAAAAACAAAAAATGGGGCCAAAAAATCCCAAACCAAAGCCATGGAAAGGTTCTAATATTCATCTATTTGATTTTTACATGGATCTTGGATTACACAATGGTCCAATGGAAATAATGGGAGCATGAAATAGAATATCCCTAAGCGGAAAATAATCCACCTTCGATGAATGCATTATAAATATGTGTATTGTTGAAATTATTTCATGTACTGGGCATGAGGGCCCAAGTACAGTTTCTATATTATCTGATCGGATTATGGGATCTGGATCAACAACATTTCTGAGTCGGTGCCCACATCCTTACCTTGGATGTGGAAGATATCTACTTTCTGAAGGGGTTGTGTTATATCCTGATTTTGACCCCATTGCATTAAAAATGTAAATGATGTAAATATGCTAGTGTGAATTCCTAGTGCGGAGCTCAAGGCCAAGGCCCGACTAGTGAATGTATAGGCATGTATGATGTTATTTGGACTAGGTTGGATTCTATGTCGATTTAGAGTATATGTAAATATTATGTGCATAAATAATAAAATGGTCCAACAATGGGTGTGTAAAGAGCACCAAAGGGGCTATGATTCCACCAGAGGGGAAGAGGAAGGGGGCCTATGGTAAACCAAATCCCATGTTGCCAAGTGTCGACCTTAGAACTCACGCAAAATTCTATCATGTGATGGGAATAAGCCAATTATCTCCTTTTTTGACCATTTTTCCAATCATTAATGCATGTGTGTGGTTGGTGGAAAAGTCACCTCATGTAGTTATTGAAGCATGGGACTGACTGTACTTTTGTGACAATTATGTCAGTTGTCAGCAGTCCTATTTCTTCTATGGTCAAAATCCATGTCAACTATATTTTCACCCTTACCACATATCCTTAGAGTCAACACTCTTTTGATTATCATTATTCCATTCTCATTCTCTCATGCAAGTTGCTACTCCAAGTAAAGTTATTCCATTGTTGTTGATGGCCATTTTTACCAGATTGTGTATCAAACCCAGTAATTCAAATTAGAAGACATAGAGCAGAACGAATTGTGGGCTGCTGAGAGATAGAATCCTGTAGGTGCTTCCTTCGTCCTGGTGGACTCATAGCCCAGCTTGGGGGTGGCCTCCCAACAAAAAGAGTATATGCTGGATGGAGTGCCTATGGTTGGGTGGAAAAGTGCTCTTACACAGCCAATTGCTTGGATCCGCATTGAATAAAGATAAGTACTCTCATGTATTTGAATCTGAACCATTTCAATTGATGCCTGTAATGTTTATGCTTGCATTTTCTTGCTAGATTTGTGTGGACAAATTTTAAATTCCACTATGCATGTTTATTAAGTTTTTGCACACACTATTTATTATTGAAAATCGTATTATGCATTGGGGCAAATTTTTAGAGCCCATGATTTTCCAATGTCCCCTCCCAATGGTCGAATTGGGTGAGGGGGATGTTACAGGTTGTCTAAGTGGGGAGCCCCAGTTTCACTATCTGGTCCATGGGGTAGTGACCAGTCGAAAGAGATCTTGGTGGCATAGTTTTTTACACTAGGGACGTAAATGTTTGCTGGGAAGATTCCCATTACCATAGAGCGAGTGTCGGGCAGCAGGGATGCTCGTCATGCCACCAAGGACCATATGCTTTACGCCATCGAGTGTATGGCACCAATGGCTTTCAACTGGTGTGAGGGACTCCTCACCAATCTCAAGGAGCAACTCACCAAGTGTCATAGGGGTGAGTTGAAGCAGTTCAGATATAGATCCATCGTGGTCTCATTCTTCCTGGAGTGAGTTCCAGTGTTGAGATCGCGGGTAGAGTTGGATTAAGTCAATTCGTGAGATCCTCATATGGTTATATGGTCATAGGTCATGGCCCGCCATGGAGGCGGGGGTCCTATCATCAGTTATGGTCCCCCCTTCTTCAGGTGGCTTCGCGGGTATCTCCTCATGGTTGAGGATTATGCGTATGCAGGTACTGAATTTAGGGGAGACCCAGACTTAGCTCTTCCTGAGGTGGAGTAGTGGGGAGATATAGGTAAGAATGCAACTCTTGTTTTTTTTATGCATTTTATAATTTATAATTTTTTTGGGTAGTACTAATGGTTCACACATGTTTGATGCAGATGTTGTCTCATCTTATCCGGTAGGTTCTTTTCTGATTGAGAGAAGAGGGGTGGTACGAGATATAGTGGTTGTTCATCAGGATGCAGAAGAGGATCTGAATGAGCTGGAGGAGAACCTACAAATATTGACGTTGGATATTCCCGACATATATATCGATGACTTGCGTCGCCACTATCAATGCTAGACAGCTGGATTTTCAGGGCGCTTTGGTCGGCTGCTCCGTCGAGTAGCTCGAGATATTATCTACTATCATGAGCGTCCACGAGGATAGCTCATTGTATGATATATGTACTAAAATCCATAGGCTTTAGATGTTTGTAGCCAGAACCCACTGAAAGCTTATGTGCTTCATATTTTGTATCAGTACCACTTTTTTGTACATGATGATATATATATACAAAACACTATTTTGTGGTTTATACACTATGTGTTCAATGTTAATTGGGTATCTTATGAATGTTATCTTACACACTATGAGTAGTTTACATGTTATGTTGTTTTATACATATTTGATGAAAATGTTTATGAATGTGCAATGTACCAATCTAATATGAAATTAGCTAGGGAATCAACAACAGTGTTCATGTTTCTCAGAATGTGTAGGTATTGAATTGACTCAAAGGACCTCTCCAAGAGACGTACTCGCTAGAATAGACGGAATAATATGGGGTTGCGGATAGCATAGAAACGGTTGAGATAAGATGCCACTAATTGTGAATCGAGATAGATAACAAGACGTTCCACACCTAAGGAACAAGCGTTGGTTAATAGTCCAATTACTGCATGATACTCAGAGGAATTGTTGGTTGCAAAACCTAAGCAAGTTCCTCTTGAAATAATCAGTTTGTCGGTAGGGCAATATAGTACCCAAGCTGTCGAAGTGAGGTTACGGGTGTTTTGGCTAGTGCTTTCTGTGAATCCAAAACATGTTTCCATCTGCACATCCAGGAAGAACATGGTATAAGCGTAATGATAAGATCCTAGCACACTAAAAGTAAAGTGTCACACCAAACAAAACACACGTCATGTACAGTATATACAAAGTACTATTGTGTAAATGATTTAGGCATGGTATTGCTTTAGGTAGAGCCCATTGCGAGGCTCCCCCAAATATATGTCATCATAATCCTCTCGTTCATATGCTCCCTTTTCCAAAACATGTTTTACCACATATGGACTGTGCCACATAGACTCAAGTTTTCCTTCCCCCATCTTATCTTGTTTTTGGTCATAAGTAAGGACCAAATCTCCCTCATTGAATATATGAGGTTTCACTCATTTTTCGCACTGGGCCTTGATGCATTTCTTGTGTGCGTCGTTATCTAGAGTTGCATCACAACAGGTTTCATCAAGTTTTTCCAAGTATAGAAATCATTCTTCCTCAACAGTGGTTTTTGGTAAAAGTTCGACAACGAGTTTTAGTGACGGAATCTCACACTCGATAGGTAGTACTGCCTCTGGTCTGTAGACCAATTAAAAGGGTGTATAACCAGTGGTAGTTTTGAAAGAGGTCCCATACGCCCATAGGGATGAAAAGAGCATGGTATTCCAGTTAGACTTATGTGTTCCCACCATACGTTGAATCATGGTTTTTAATACCTTGTTAATTGCCTCTACTTGTCCATTTGACTGAGGGTAGTAGGGAGTTGAGTTCTCATGTCAAAAACCCAGTTTGGCGCTCAGTTCATCGACCATCTTGTTTTGGAAATGTGATCCATGGTCAGTGACGATGGCTTGAGGGACTCTGAATCGTGCAATGATATGGTTGAACATAAAGAGTGTGGCAGTTTCGTCGTCTTCTTTGTATGTAGGCATATCCTCGGCCCACTTGGTGAAGTAGTCGACTACGACAATAACATAACCATGCCCCCCGTCCAAGATAGGCTTACAGTGCATGAAGTCAATGCCCCATTTGGAAAAGGGACTGACAACGATAACTGGATGTAATGGGGTGGGATGTGAGTGATTTTTATAGTGAAAAATATGGTAAGGAGGACACTTCTTGACAGCTTCAATACAATATTTAAAGATGGAAGGCCAATATTATCCGACGCGTAGGATTTTCTAGGCTGTAGCCATCCCAGAAAGATGACCGCCACATGCCCCTCAAGTGACAATCAATCAGAACATGCTCGGCCTGCTCATGAGTTAAGCAATGTTGGAGAATGGAATTGATACCACGACGATATAATCTATCACCAATGATAAGGTAATATTTTGCGTGGTGACAGATATGGCGGTGTTCATCATGAGATAATTGAGGAATGAATAATTGGGTTTGGAGATACAATGTGATATCTCTGTACCATGGGTCAGAAGTAATGATGAGAAAAAAAGACTCATCAGGGAGGGAGTCCATGGGCTCATTTTCTTGATCAGTATGGAGAAGATCGCAAATAAGTTCCGCAAAAACCAAAGACTTCTTTGATTTGGCCTTCTCAAAATGGAGGTCTAATTCCTAAAGAACCACGATCCAACGCAAATATTTCCCCCCTAGTACCTGGAGCGTGAGAATGTGGTAGATGGGGTTAGAGTCGGTGATGGTGGTGGTAGTGCGGAGGAGGATATAATGGTGGAACGTTTGTACAACAATGACTTCTGCAATAGATAGCTTCTCTACATTCGAATACTATTTTTTAGAGTCAATGAGACCCTTACTGAGGTAGTATATCATATGCTCCTGGGCTTGGATATATTATTGTACCAAAACCATAGAAATAGTGGAGGTGGAAGTAACAAGATAAATAATATAATCCTTGGTGTAATTCGGCAGTTGTAACACGAGTGCATGAGTGATGGCATGTTTGAGGTTGTCGAAGGATTGTTGAGCACAGTCATCCCAAATGAATGGGACATCCTTCTTGAGCAACCACATATATCCTTGTGTTTTCTCTATGAAATTACACACGAAATGCCTCAGGTAGTTTTCCTTCCCTTGCAAACTTTGAAGTTTCCTAATATCCGTAGGTGGTGGTAGAGAAACAATGGCTTCCACCTTGAGGGGATCGATGAAAATCCCATCCTTGGAAATGATGAATCTTAAAAGGAATCCAGACTCGACAAAAAAATGAACTTATGAGGATTTAAACGGATATTATACCGTCAAAACCAGAGGAATACAACTGTTAGATGATCAATGTGGGAGTCACGATGATTTGAATGAGAAGGGAGATCGTTTAAGTAGGGTTCCACAAAATCCTTCAGATCGTGGAAAGCGTAGGACATAGCTTGTTGGAATGTAGCACCAGCATTTTTAAGGCCAAAAGGGAGTTTGCGATATGAAAACATACCCCATGGGCAGATGAAATCGGCCTTATGTTGGTCGACAAGATGGATCTCAATCTAGTTGTAGATGGAAAATCCATCCATGAATTAAAAGATGACGCTTCCGACGCAGTTGTCGATGATTAGGTCAATAAACAGGGTAGGGTAATTGTCATTGGGACAAGCCTTATTCAAATCCATGTAATCGACACAAACCCTAATGGTTCCCTATTTTTTCGTAACGGGGACAACATTAGAGATCCAATCTGTTAAGGGAACACGATAAATGAACCCAACCTTCAATAGATTTTATATTTCTTCCTTAATAGCCACATTTTTCCTAGGGTGCATGGGGTAGAGTTTTTGTTGGACAGGTTTTGGGTCGAGATATATTTGAATCTCGTGCATAACAATAAAAGGATCAATCCCAGGCATTTTGTAATGTCCCCATTCAAATAAGTGCATAGTAAGACAATCCCATCAATCCTACTAGTTTCCTAGGTTGGATGGGCACATGTGGGATGGTAATAAGGAAGCTAATAAATGATATTTAGACATTAGAAGGGTTCAAGCATTTAATAAATATGATGAATAAATAAATTTAAGAGAAATTCTAGGTGGCAAGTGGTTTTGGAGACATATGGAGGTGGTGGGACCCACACTAGCTTGATTTTTCAATGCCACATGGCAGCTCTCTCTTGCCAATTCGAATTCATGGGAAGGTGAACACTCTTGGGTGATTTGGTAAGTCATAACACATGGAATTGAGCATCTTAGGTCAAAATGGGATGGAATAGTAACCTCCATGGGAGAGGAAGAGTCAAATTGGAGACTAGTGGACACTTGGGCTAGATTCCCTAGTTTTATGACAACAATAATGAAGCATCTATGACATTTATGACAAAATTCAGACCTGACTTCTTACACCTGAACATTATGACATGTCAGCGCCAAAAATAGGCTCAAGGAAGGCGTTCATGGAGTTGGAGGAATCTAAAGAGACTCAAATTCGAATTTGGGAGAAGATGGAAGGTTGGAACTAGGAGACAAGTGGCAAATGAGGAATATTTTCTAAATGGAAAATTATTGACTCTATTGAGAGGATTTCGACCCCTTGAAGTCTAATGTTGGTTATAAAATGTATAAATCAAGTATGAGAATGGCTTTTGATGATTTGAGAAAAATTGCATTTGTGAAGAGAGAGCTAGTGGATGACTAGTTTCTTGCCTTAGCCAATTTCGAGGGTGAAAGATTCCCATCCAAGTTGGTGTTTGGAGAGGCCACTCAGGTCTTTCATGGTGCTTTAATGGAGTTTTTATTTTCAGGTAGCAGCTACAGAAAGTTTCATGGTTTGGTTTAGTGCAACACTTTCTCTCCACCATTTACAGTTTTGAAGGCATATTCGTGCTCCTTGAGGGAGGGCATTTTTGGTGAGCACTTGTGCTTCTTGAGAGAGATTCTCATTATATATTTCTGATTGTAATAGCTTAATATCCTCTGTTATTGATATTCAGAAAGTATCAGGTCGAAATACCCACTGGTTGTATGCAAAACTATTGATTAATGAGCAAACAATGTCCATTTCCCCAATGCATTGATGTATGACACTATAATGTTGATTATTTCGAATGGATGGATGATTATATGATATATTTGTGATCAATATACTTCCATGGATGTCTTATACAAGTTTCATGTACTTTACTTGAGCATTTGAAGCATTTTTACTCAGTTTAGTTGTATTGGGAGGTGAAATAGTGCCATTTCCCCAAGGGTCGAATTGGGGGTTTTTGCTGTTGAATGTAAGAGAGTTATAACAGTATTAAAAATCAATTAATGGTGGTTATGAGACCTTAATCACATACTTAACACATTATATACCTCTGTTCATAAATTTGTGGGATTTTGGAGGCATTTGGAAGGCCATTTGCAGTGTTACCCGGGGGGGATTTGATGCACAAATTACTAGTCAAAATTACATATATTGATCAGAATACAAATC
This sequence comes from Larix kaempferi, assembly GCA_027924585.1. Taxonomy (NCBI): domain Eukaryota; kingdom Viridiplantae; phylum Streptophyta; class Pinopsida; order Pinales; family Pinaceae; genus Larix; species Larix kaempferi. The sequence continues at coordinate 11,515,490 of BSBM01001005.1, read as the reverse complement.
AAGTTTGCAGCAGTATTTGGAGGGCCATAAAACATCCCTGAACCTGATATTCAAGTCTAAATACCATTCATACACTCCTACAGAATATTTGGGAGCATTTGGGTTGATTTGGAGGTCAAAACAGTAAAACTAGTCAAAGGTCGAAATTGGGAAAAAAAGTGGAAAATTGGGCATTTTAATAAAATTTGAAAAAGGGATATTACACATTTCCTCGTAGCTCCATGCAAAGACGTCACAGAATTTTTTAAATAAGGCAATGAAAGTGGTGAATTCTTCGGGAGAACAAGTTTGGCCTAGGTGAATTTGTTTCACAACTCCAGGTTTTGCTGAGATGTCGATCGAAAAGATAGGCGTGATGTTATCCAGGTTTCCTTCTGTTATCGTATCACAAGTCAGGATAGGATATTGAGGGTAAGGAAAGACATTCGGTGAAACAATTGTTTCCATGGCGTTCTCTACCAAATCTAATGGAGGAAGGAAAGACGGTATATGGTGAAGGTCTTCCCATGGAGGTTCATCCACACTCATGATCTCCATAATGGACTCGTTAGAATGAAAAGTATGGAGTAGGCGATAAGGTATGGATGAGGTCCGTTGTAATGGCATAGAACGTGAGGTAGATGCCACATAAGAGTGGACATATGGTAAATTACACCAGTACAAAATGAGAGATAAGTGACCAAGAGACTAAAAAGGTTAGTCACCATAGTTTTTTCAAGGGATAAATGACCAAAATTGAGAAATTATAAGTGATACAACTAAAAATGACTAATATAGATGACTAATTTAGTCACGATATAAAATATACGACTATATAACAAGTGACTTAAATAAAAATGACTAATGTAAATGATTAATTTAGTCACAGGAATACAAATATGACTAGCTAGCAATGACTAACAATATGAATTAGTTGTTTATGTTAGTCATTTTTAGTTGTCACCCTGGTAATGGAAAACTACAATTTTGACAATGAATTTGTACAATTTACTAAATTTTAACACTACAGATGGATTTAGAGACCCCCTACTAAATTTTAACATTGCAAATGGTTAAAATTTAGTAGGGGGTCTCTGAATCCATCTACAATATTAAAATTAAGTAAATTGTAACACTGTAGATGGATTCATGAGAGACCCCTTATGTCACTCAACAACATTTTCTTCCTTCAAGACATCCATTGGGATCCCTATTGCTCGAGATGTTGGTGGATGTGTTCGCTGGCTTCAAACCTCTTCTGTAACTGCAATATTTTTGTCATGTTCAAAATTGTAGACTCAATTCCTAAGAACTCAATCGTGTCCATGCTACATCAACCGCTATCCCCATAGGCACCATTTTGTTTGATCATTAAATATGTATTAAAAAACTTATAATATATAAAAAAATTACAATATATAATTTTTATATTATTACAAAACATATATTATAACATTATATAATACCGTATTAAAAAAATACAATATAATAAAACAACATCATATCATATAATAACCCATCCATATTACCATATAATATTGAAAAACATACCATATAGTATACTAACCCAACATATATAGAACAATATATTTCAACGTGTTTCCTAAGAATGGACTCAATTCACAATTGATTTCTAATTAACATAACCCATAATTTTGTGCCCAAGTACAAAAACATGTTGACTGTATTGCTATGTACAATATTCTTGTCCATTTTGTATCCCTAAGATTAAGAAAGTGGGATCGAGACCACACAAATTAGACCAAGTACTATAGTATAAAGCATACTTCCAGGAGGCTATGTATATGTTTAATAACATGTCAATACTAGGCCAATCAAGAACTAAGGATTGACCTAAATAGAAAACCTTTGTTACCAAACCACATCCAGACATCCCTGGAGGAAGATAGAAGTGACAAGGTACACTTGCTTGGCGCACTCTATCCACAAATCCAAAAAACATATAAATATATTACATACCATATAATTACAAAACATACCCCCCCCACACCCACACACACACACACACACACACACACACACACACACACACATATATATATATGTTCGGGTACACAAGGTACTCCCAAAAGACCGAACACCTAGAGCAACCACTTCACACAAATAGATCACAGATCAATACATTGATGTTTTGACGTGGTTTAAACCCTCGAGAGGGAAACACTCCACGGACCCGACCAAATAGCTTCTATGGAGCAATTTATTATGCAAAGAAATAAAGTTACAAATGAGCTTCTCATAATTGATCAACTAAACAATGACTCTCCATGCTCTTTAAATAGAGATCATGGACCAATCGGGTGTTAAGCCACGGATCAAGGTTAGGAATGATCTAAGAGAAGTTGAGCCGTAGGATCACAACATATTGTGACCGTCGGATTAAATATTTACAAATGCATACTAATGCATACTAAAGAAACACACTTTTCCTAACGGATATATTACACAAGTTGATCTTAACTAAATCCTAAGTGTCTAAATACCCTAACATCCCCCCTTAAGAACAACTTGGGATAGGATTGAAGGATTTACAAAAGTGACACTATTAGGAGAAGAAAGGAGGCATTATAGCCTATCCCCCCTTAATGACAAGTTCCTGAACTCCTAACATAGATTGAAGTTTAGAAAACTTCGCTTCTATAAGAGACTTGGTGAAGATGTCTACAACTTGAGCATCTATAGGACAAAAGAGCACTTCAAGAACACGATCATGAACAATATTTCTGATGAAGTGCATATGTAGCTTAATGTGTTTTCTATATTGATGTAGGACTGGATCTTTGGCAAGCTTGATGACACTTTGATTGTCGCACCAAAATGGAGTAGGCTGCTGCTGCTCGAATCCAAACTCTGAAAGGATCCGTTGAAACCATAAAGCTTCCTGACTAGCATTAACTGTGGCTCGATATTCTGCCTCTACTGAAGAAAGAGCAAGAGCTTGTTGTTTCTTACAAGCCCAAGTTATAGGTCCAAATCCCAAACTGAAAAAATAACCTGCAATAAACTTTCGATCATCAGGATCGTCGGCCCAATCTGAATCAGTGAAACCAACCAACAAAGATTCCCCCCTTGTACTGTAATGAATCTCAAACTGAATTGTACCTTGAATATATCGAAGTATTCTTTTAGCTGCTTTCCAGTGACTTTCATGAGGTGTTTGCATATAACAGGAAACACGACCAATGACAAAGGAAAGGTCAGGACGAGAATGAGTCAAGTATAAGAGACTACCATCAAGCTGACGATACAAGGTGGCATCTACTTCACGTGAAGTACAAGTGGCAGAAAGTTTGACTCCAGACTAGAAGGGAGAAGGAGCTGGTGTACAATATTCCATGTGAAAGCGACGAAGAATGTCACAAGTGTTGATTGTGGAGCCTGATCTCTAGATTCAGAGATATTATTATTATTCAGCCGTGTTTGTACCCCAGTATTATATGATATATAGGTGGACTGTACATTCAACCCAACGGGGGGGTGTGGGGGGCCATCGCCCCCCCACGGGGTTCCAAGGAGGATGGTTGTTTTACGGGCCCATGGTTTTGGGTAACCCGTGGTATTTTCCCATTGTATTTCGCCTATAAAATAAAGACATTGTAATATGGCTAGGGTAAGATGTATTAGGTTTTATGCATTGTAAAGATCTCTAAGATCAAGAGATAGACTGTGAGACAGTGAAGAGGAAGTGCAACGGCTGTGTTGCAAGTTGTATCCCTTCACCTTGTTGGACGGTAATAATAATAAGGACTGAAAAATTCAGTGTGGACGTAGCCCAAGTTGGGGTGAACCACAATATATCTGTGTCTCTCTTGTAATGTGTGTGTGATTATATTTGCATTTCTGTTTATTGTTATTGCTCTGCGATCCTGTTTTTCTAACAATTGGTATCAGAGCCAAAGGTCTATTTGGCAGATAAACCCGCAGGAAGCTAGGGTTTCTGGTTCGAGTGGGAGCAATGGCGGAAGAAGGAAAGTTTAAGGTCGAGAAGTTTAATGGCCAAAACTTCCAGTTATGGAAGATGCAAATGGAGGACTATCTCTACCAGAAGTATTTATTCCTATCGTTGGGAGGAAGAGCAAAGCATCCGCTGGCCATGAAGGATGAAGAATGGGAGGTTCTTGACAAAAAGGCTCTTGGAACAATATGGCCGAGCCTGGCTTTGTCAGTCGCTTTCAATATCTCAAAAGAAACGACAACGGAGGGTTTGATGAGCACACTGGGTAAGTTGTATGAAAAACCTTTGTCCTCCAACAAGGTATTTCTAATAAAGCGTTTATTTAATATGAAGATGTTTGAAGGTGGATCTCTTACTGATCATTTAAATGAGTTTAATACAGTTACAAATCAACTAAGTTCTGTAAGTGTGAACTTTGATGATGAGGTTAGGGCTCTTCTAATCTTGTGTTCATTGCCAAAAAGCTGAAATAACTTGGTCATGGCTGTAAGTAACTCTGTCTCTGGTTCAAACAACTTGAAATTTGATGATGTTATTGGTGCTATTCTTAGCGAGAAAATGTGAAGAAAAATCACGGATGAGACATCAGGTAATGCGTTGACCATGGAGAGCAGGGGGAGACAAAAGGAGAGAGGAAAGAGCCAAGGTAATCATGGCAAGTCTAAAACGGGCAGATCCAAGTCCAGATTGGCAAAAATAAAGTGCTGAAACTGTGGAAAGAAAGGACATCTGAAGAAAGATTGTAGATCTCTAAAGAAGAAAGGAGATGCACAGAAGGAAACTACCCAGGAAGCAAATGTAGCAGGTGATGTGTTACAATATGCTTTGATTCTTGCATTAGATAATACTAGTGATGATTGGGTAGTATATTCAAGAGCTTCATGTCATGCTACACCCCATAGGAAATACTTTCAAGAAAATGAAGTTCCAAAGGTGCCAGAAAATCAAGAACAACAACAAGTACTCGAAAATCCTGCAACTACAAGAAGATCTACCAGGTTAAGTAGACTCCCTGAACAATAGTCTCCTTCAATGTATTATTTGTTGATGACTGATGCTGGTGAACCAGAATGTTATGAAGAAGCAATGCAGGTGGAAACTAGAAAGAAGTGGGAGCAAGGCATGAATGAGGTGATGGACTCATTGGTAGGAAACCAGACTTGGGATCTGATTCAGTTGCCTACTGGTAAAAGAGTATTGCAGAACAAATGGATTTATAGGTTGAAGGAAGAAGAAGGAGGCAAGAAGCGATACAAGGCTAGACTTATTGTAAATGGGTTTGCACAAAAGAAAGGTATTGATTTTGATGAAATATTTTCTCCTGTTGTTAAGATGACTTCAATTAGGACTATCTTAAGTCTAGTGGTGGTAGAAGATTTGCATCTTGAACAGTTAGATGTAAAAACAACCTTTCTCCATGGAGATTTGGAGGAAGAGATATATATGCAACAGCCACAAGGGTATGAGGTCAAAGGGAAGGAGGATTTGGTATGCAGGTTGAAAAAGAGTTTGTATGGCTTGAAGCAAGCTACAAGGTAGTGGTATTTAAAATTTGATAGGTTTATGACAGAATAAGGTTATAGTAGATGTCATTCTGACCACTGTGTTTATTTCAAGAAGCTAGACAATGAAAGATATATTATCTTGTTATTGTATGTGGATGACATGCTTGTTGCTGGGTCTAACATGTAGGATATAAATGTACTCAAAAGGAAGCTAGCTAATTCATTTGTGATGAAGGATTTGGGTGCTGCAAAGCAAATCCTTGGTATGAGAATAACGAGAGACAAGAAAAATCGCAAATTGACATTGTCTCAGAGTGAGTACATACAAAAGGTGTTGGAGAGGTTCAGAATGTAGAATGCAAAACCAGTTAGTACACCTTTGGCCAGCCATTTTAGTCTAAGTAAGGAAATGTGTACCAAGACATAGGAAGAGACAGATTACATGTCCAAGATTCCCTATCAATCAGTAGTTGGAAGCTTGATGTATGCCATGGCGTGCACAAGACCAGATATTGCACAAGTAATGGGAGTTGTGAGCAGATATATTAACAATCCATGTAAAGAATATTGGAAGGTAGTACAGTGAATTCTCAGATATTTGAGAGGTACTACCACTCAAGCATTATGTTTTGTAGGTTCAGACACTGTTCTACAGGGATATGTTGATGTAGATATGTCAGGTGATAAGGATAGCAAGAGGAGCACCACAGGGTATGTGTTTACTGTAGGTGGAACAACAGTAAGTTGGATTTCGAAACTACAGAAGATTGTTGCACTTTCAACAACAAAAGAAGAGCATGTTGTTGTTACAGAGGCTAGTAAAGAGATGATTTGGTTGCAGAGTTTTATGGAGGAATTGGGTAAGAAGTAGAAGGATAGCAGGTTGTATAGTGACAGCCAGAGTGCCATTCATCTAGCAAAGAACTCAGCATTCCATTCCAGGACTAAACATAAACAGCTCAAGTACCATTTCATATGCTCTGTTCTGGAAGATGAACTGTTGAAGCTGGAAAAGATACATACTATCCAGAATCCTGCAGACATGTTCACAAAGGTAGGGACTGGAGAGAAACTGAGTTCTTTCTCGGTTTCAGTTGGCCTTCTAGCATGAAGGTGAAGAGGAAAAGTTTCCAAGTCCAAGTCTTGCAAGTGCAGTAGCGGTGGAGTTGTTGTGATCAGTCTCCAAGTGGGAGATTGTTGGTTGTGGAGCCTGATCTCCAGATTTAGAGATATTATTATTATTCATCCATGTTTGTACTCCAGTATCATATGATATGTAGGTGGAATGTACACTCACCCCAGTGGGGGGGTGTGGGGGGGCATCGTCCCCCCACGTGGTTCCAGGGGGGATGGTTGTTTTACGAGCCCATGGTTTTGGATAACTTGTGGTATTTTCCCATTGTATTTCTCCTATAAAAGAAAGACATTGTAATACGGCTAGGGTAAGATGTATTAGGTTTTATGCATTGTAAAGATCTCTAAGATCACGAGAGAGACAGTGAGACAGTGAAAAGGAAGTGCAACGGCTGTGCTGCAGGTTGTATCCCTTCACCTTGCTGGACGGTAATAATAATAAGGACTGGAAAATTCAGTGTGGACGTAGCCCAAGTTGGGGTGAACCACGATATATCTGTGTCTCTCTTGTAATGTGTGTGTGATTATATTTGCATTTCTGTTTATTGTTATTGCTCTATGATCTTATTTTTCTAACAACAAGCATACTTAGACTGAGAAAGAAAGATTCCTTCTTTGGTTTGTAGGATTTGGAGATTAAGAAAACAATGCAAATGTCCTAAGTCTGACATTTCAAAAAATTTCTTGAGACTGGACTTCACATGGGTTATAAGCTTAGGGTCACTACCAGTAAGAATAAGGTCATCAACATAAAGAAAAAGTATGATGAGATGGTTTCCTACTTTCTTGGTATAGACATTGGGGTCAGAATGGCATCTAGAAAAACCAGTGTCAAGGAGAAAGCTATCCATTTTGACATACCAAGCTCTAGGAGCTTGCTTAAGGCCATATAAGGATTGCTTAAGGCGGTAGACAAGGCTAGAGTTATTCTGAACATATCCAGGAGGTTGTTCCACGTAAATTTCCTCTTGTAAATCACCATGTAAGAAGGCGAACTTGACATTCATTTTATGGACTTCACAGTTATGTAAAGTTGCAAGGGAAATGTTGATGTATATGTAACTTCAGAATGTATTTCATCTATGTATTTTATATATATTTATTGTACCCTTATTAGAGATGTATTATTCCTCTATAAGGAAGTGTTGTCATGTGGATTGACAAGTGTCGTAAGTGTGTGTACTTGTCGATGGGTTATTAGACCACCATGTGTGGGGTCGGCCCTGAAATATATATATTATAATGTGGATGTACCTAGCTAGACAAGTCGGCCCCATAAGGTCACTGGGAAAACAGATTAGTATAAATAGAGATCAGGTGATCTCTATTTAGATCATTCGGAAAAGTATATCTCTCTCACTCAGAAAGTGGCACACTAGTGAGGAGGAGGATCATCTGCTACTAGGAGACTATCTCAGTGTATTTTGGTTGTACTTTGGTTGAGCCATTGATCTCTCTATCTCTGAGGAAGTTGTGGGGTTTTTCACCTTAGGGTTTTCCCCACGGAAACTCTATGTCTCTCGTCTCTCATGCTTTTGATTCTTTTGATGCTTGTGATGCTTATTGTGATTGTTATGCATTGATATACTATATATATTATTCTCTCAGTGAAGATCCTAGAGTATTGTGAATTAATGCTCAAAATTTAACATGGTATCAAAGCTAACCTGAGAAGAAGACATTTTGCAGTGATGGAAACTTGAGTTTCTTGTTTATTGGGTTTCTCTCCACAGTTTTTGGAAACTCAGTATAGTAGATTGACTCTACTCATCAAGGAGAATCTATTTGTCTAATTAGAATTCAATTCTGATCATTTTTAGATTTGGCCCTAAAAATTAGGGTTTCCACAAAAATAGGAATTTCTGGAATGTGAAGACACAGCTGGAAGATCCTTGCAAAAATCGAAGTTTAGAGCTTTGGATCGAGATTTGTGGCTGGGTAGATTTCCGGGAAACTCAAACCCTAATTCAGGGCTCTCCCTAGTGAACCCGGGAGGACAAAAAGACAAATCTGAAGGGTAAAACTTTGCTGATCTCAAATTCTGAATGCACCAGGATGATCAGCTCATCAAGGTGCATCTTTCTATCCTTTCAGAAATTTGAAATTCACATTTTGAATTTTTAGGGTTTTTTTTCGACAAACCCTAATCCGGGACCAAATCCAGTTTTCAGCATTTCAAGTGGTAAGACCTAAATCTTTTCTATTTCCATTTGAAGTACTCTTTAAGATGTCTCACCACACCAAGCTTGAAAATAAGTTTGAAGGGGATGATAACTTCCGAGCTTGGAAGTATAGGATTGGGTTAATCCTGGAAGAGAATGAGTTGGACTCATATATAAAAGAAGACATCCCTATCCCAGAGGATGAAGAGGCCAAGGTATTGCATAAGAAGAACTTGGTCAAGGCAAAGAGAATCATTGCTGATTCTATCAAAGACCATCTCATACCCCATGTGTCTTCTCTAAAGACACCCAAGGAGATGTTTGACTCTTTGACCAAGCTATTTGAAGGGAAGAACATAAATCAGAAGATGACTCTGCGGAATCATTTGAAAGGGGTCAAGATGTTGAATGGAGAAACCATTCAATCTTACTTCTCCAAGGTCTCTCAGATCAAGGAGCAACTTGAAGCTGTGGATGAAGTAGTGGACAATGGTGAAGTTGTTATGACCACTCTGAATGGCCTACCTAGGTCATGGGACTCCTTTATTCAAGGAATCTGTGCAAGAAAGAAATTGATCTCTTTCAGTAAACTATGGGAGGAATGATCTCAAGAAGAAGCTAGACTTGTAGCTCGTGAGGAAAATATGAGAGGTGAAGATCAAGCTCTCGCAACTCACACCAAAAGAAGCAAGCCCAAGAAGGAGCACTCTCACTACAAAAGATCCCATCAAAAGAAAAAGAAGGATCTAAGATGCTTCACTTGCAATGAGAAGGATCACTTTGCTTCAGATTGTCTGAAGAACAAAAGGGATAATAACAACAACTTCAACAAGAAGAAGAAGGGCAGCAAAAGAAATTTCCATGCTTATGCTGCCGAGGATGATGAACCTCAAAAGAAGAAGGCTAGGGCAGAAAGTGATGATGGCTCATCAAGTGAAGAAGAGTATGTTCTAATCTCTGCTCTCACAGGTACTATCTCCCATGGTTGTAATGATTGGTTGATTGATAGTGGGGCTTCCAAACACATGATTGGGTTTAGGGAATCTTTTGTGAATCTATCTGAACATGAATCACCCCATAAGGTGAAACTTGGGGATGATTATCAATACCCAATCAAAGGAAGTGGTGAAGCCTCCTACAACCTAGATTCTAGAAAATATTTGAAGATGAAAGAAGTCCTTTATGTACCTGGGCTCAAGAAGAACTTACTCTCCATCTCTGCATTGGATGAAAAAGGTATGAGGGTTGCATTTGTGGATGGTCAAGTCCTAATGTGGCCAAAGGGAAAGACCATAGATGATGCAGTAGTGATTGGAGAGCAAGAGGGAGGATTGTATAAATTGAAGGGACAACCTAAACATGCCATGGTGCATGAATCCATGGAGCCAAGTGAACTTTGGCATAGAAGACTTGCTCATATGCACTATAGGGCACTTCCAATTGCAAGCAAGGCTGTAGAAGGTCTTCCTGAAATCAAGACCAAACATGAAGGTATTTGCAAAGGATGTGCAAAAGGTAAGAACATTAAGAAGGATTTCCCAAGTAGTGAAAGCAAGGCCAAAGATATCCTGGAAATCATCCACTCAGATGTATGTGGTCCTATGTCATCCAGTTCTCTTAGTGGGTATGTTTACTATGTCTCATTTATTGATGACTTTTCCAGGAAGACTTGGGTATACTTCTTGAAGAGAAAAGATGAGGCGTTTGATAAATTCAAGGAATTCAAAACCTTGATGGAGAATCAAACTGACAAGAAGATCAAAACATTTAGATCCGAAAATGGTGGAGAATTCACCTTAGGTGACTTCAAGAAGCTTTGCAGTGATTCAGGGATTAAGAGGGAGTTGACTGCTCCTTATAATCCTCAACAAAATGGAGTTGCAGAAAGGAAGAACATAAATATCATGGAAGCAACAAGGGAAATGCTGCATGACCAGGATCTACCTATGCATCTATGGGCAGAAGCAGCTAAAACAGTTGTATATGTGCAGAACAGAACACCCCACAAGATATTGGACAACAAAACACCAGAAGAGGTCTTTTCTGGTAAGAAACCTGAAGTCAGCCATCTCAGAATATTTGGTTTTCCAATATACACTCATGTCCCAAAGGAAAAGAGGACTAAAATAAATCCTTCAGGAAAGAAGGGTATCTTTGTGGGTTACAGTGAAAGCTCGAAGGCTTACAGAATATACTTTCCAGGGTTCAAGAAGATTGATGTCAGTAGGGATGTAACATTTGATGAAAACTCAGCATTCATCAAATCAAGGAAGGCACCTATCGTAGTTTATGAAGAACCTAAGGAAACTAGATTTCAAGACACTACCATGACTGAAGCAGTTCCAGAAGTTGTTCGTGAGTTTGAAGATTCACAAGAACCTGTAGATCCACCCCATGAGGATAACTCTCACAAGAGGAAACCTGCATGGGCTAGAGAGCTCATTCAAGATGCAGAAAGATTTGGCATTCTAGAAAAAGAACACAGAGCAAAGAAGAGAACCAGATCACATACTAGCTATGTTTCTTTACTCTATGACATTATGAACAAAGAGCCTTCTAGTTATGAAGAAGCAGTGGAAAAGAAAGAATGGAAAGATGCCATGGTTGAGGAATACCAATCAATAATGAAGAATGATGTTTGGGATGTTGTCCCAAGACCTAAAGAGAAGTCTGTTGTGACTTCCAAATGGATTTACAAAATCAAGCGTGCTGCAGATGGCAGTATAGAGAAATACAAGGAAAGATTCGTAGCTCGTGGCTTCTCTCAGAAAGAGGGAATAGATTATGAAGAAACTTTTGCACCTGTAGCCAGGTATACTTCCATCAGAACAGTACTTGCCCTAGTTGCAGCAATGAAATGGAAAATACACTAGATGGATGTCAAGACTGCTTTCTTGAATGGTGTAGTTGAAGAGGAAGTATATGTGGAGTAGCCACTCAGTTTTGAAATACATGACAGAGAGTCATATGTGTGCAGATTGAAGAAAGCCTTGTATGGGTTGAAACAAGCTCCCAGAACCTGGTATGGTAGGATGGACAGTTTCCTATCTAGTTTGGGCTTTACCAAGAGTAAAGCGGATTCCAACCTTTACTACAAGGTTGAGGAAGGGAATCCTGTGATTCTACTCATGTATGTGGATGACTTATTTATAACAGGAGATGACAGATTGATTGTGGATACTAAGAGGAAGCTTGCTGCCGAGTTCGATATGAAATATTTGGGAATGATGCACTATTTCCTAGGTATGGAGGTGTGGCAGAGTGCAAGTGGGATATTCCTTGGTCAAGGGAAGTACACAGTAGATATCCTGAAGAGATTCAGGATGATGGATTGCAAGGCCATGGCCACACCTATGGAATCGAATCTGAAGCTTCTATGTGATGCTTCATCTGAGCTGGTTGATGTCTCTATGTATCGTCAGATGATTGGGTCATTGATGTACCTGACGAACACGAGACCAGACATTTGCTTTGCTGTGAACACATTGAGTCAATTCCTGACAGATCCGAGGAGTGCTCACCTGGTTGCTGTAAAGCATGTTCTGAGGTAACTGAAGGGTACAGTGGATTATGGGCTCAAGTATGAAGCGAATCAAAAGTTTAACCTACAAGGTTATGTTGATTCAGATTAGGCTGGAAGTGCTGCAGATAGGAAGAGCACATCTAGGTGCTGCTTTAGTATGGGATCAGGTGTGATCTCTTGGTTTAGCAGGAAGCAGTCTTGCATAGCACCGAGTACAACTAAGGCAGAGTATGTTGTAGCTTGTTTAGCTAGTTGTGAGGAAGTATGGATACGGAAGCTACTGTCTGAGTTATTTGATCTCCCGTTGGATGCTACTGGTATTCTGTGATAACCAGAGTTGTGTGAAGCTGTCTGAGAACCCAGTGTTTCATGACAGGTCGAAACACATAGAGATCAAGTATCACTATATCAGGGATATGGTGCAGAGAGGAGCTGTGAAGCTCCTGTATGTTGCGACGGACGAGCAAATTGAAGATGTGCTAACGAAGCCACTAGCCAGGTTGAAGTTCGATTACTTCAGAGAGACGCTTGGTGTTCTTCGAATTGATGACACTTCGAGGAAGAAGTGTTGGACACATTTGCTAAAGCCATTCCAAGCATATTGGAAGGAGGATCCTTCACATGGCTGTGGATGTAAGCGCTAGATGATGAGCATCAGGATGATGTTCTGGTTTATGCTGGATATGATTAGTTGGATCATTTATATGTATATGTATGTACACATCATGTTGGATGCTGGATATGATCAGTTGGATCATTTATATGTATATGTATGTACGCATCATGTTGGATGCTGGATACGATCAGTTGGATCATTTATATATGTATGCATCATGTTGGATGCTTGGACCATGTATCTGTATATGTATTAGGTGGATACATTGTATGATCAGGTGGATCATGTATGGGGATATGTATCATGTATTTGTATTTGTATCAGGTGGATACATTGTATGATCAGGTGGATCATGTATGATGATATGTATCAGGTAGATACTTGGTATGCATCAGGTAGATGCATTGTATGATCAGGATGATCGTGGATGGCGAGCTTCAGGATGTTTCTCCAGATGACATGTAGCAGGATGTTGTAGTGATGATGATCAGGATGATCATGTGTACATCAGGATAATGTATGGTGAGTATCAGGTTGATACTCTATGGCCGTGGATCAGGTTGTGCAGATGAGCATATAATTTGGCCCTGGGATATCTGGCAAATGCTCTTTTGAGGTTTTGCTCTAGGAGGACATATAATTTGGCCCTGGGAGATCTGCAAGTAGTCTTTCGAGGTTTTGCCTATGGCATATAATTTGGCCCTGGGATATCTGGCAGATGCTCTTTCGAGGTTTTGTCCTATGGCATATAATATGTCCTAGGATATCCGATAGGTTGGGCTGTGTGCCCGTAATAAGTCCTGGGATGCTCTTGCGAGGTTTTTCCATGACCACATATAATCTTTCCCTGGGAGATCCTATAGGTAGAGTTATGTGCTCGTAACAGCCTAGGATGCTCTTGCGAGGTTTTGTGGTGACCATATATAATCTGTCCCTGGGAGATCCTATAGGTAGAGCTGTGTGCTCGTAACAGCCTGGGATACTCTTGCGAGGTTTTGTGGTGAGGTCACATATAATATGGCCCTGGGAGATCCTATAGGTAGAGCCATGTGCTCGTAACAGCCTGGGATGCTCTTTCAAGGTTTTGTAACACACGTAATAAGTCCTGAGGATTCCACAGTATGGCCAGTGATGATGAAGACCTGCAGGTGGTGGGACTACATCTAGTATGAAAAAGGACTGGCTCTGTATAACTTCCTATGACGAGTAGAGTCAGATATTGGTTGAGATAGCAGCAACAGTGACAATGATGATGACGATGATACCGAGAAGAAGACTTGTCTAGCAGATCTGTGTCGAGAAATACCTTCCTAGTTAAGAGGGAGTGTTTATGTATATGTAACTTCGGAATGTATTTTATATATATTTATTATACCCTTATTAGAGATGTGTTATTCCTCTATAAGGAAGTGTTGTCATTTGGATTGACAAGTGTCACAAGTGTGTGTACTTGCCGATGGGTTATTAGACCACCATGTGTGGGGTTGGCCCTGAAATATATATATTTTAATGTGGATGTACCTAGCTAGACAAGTCGGCCCCATAAGGTCACTGAGAAAACAGATTAGTATAAATAGAGATCAGGTGATCTCTATTTAGATCATTCAGAAAAGTATATCTCTCTCACTTAGAAAGTGGCGCACTAGTGAGGAGGAGGATCATCTACTACTAGGAGACTATCTCAGTATATTTTGGTTGTACTTTGGTTGAGCCATTGCTCTCTCTATCTCTGAGGAAGTTGTGGGATTTTTCACCTTAGGATTTTCCCCATGGAAACTCTGTGTATCTTGTCTCTCATGCTTTTGATTCTTGTGATGCTTGTCATGCTTATTGTGATTGTTATGCATTGATATACTGTATATGTTATTCTCTCAGTGAAGATCCTAGAGTATTGTGAATTAATGCTCAAAATTTAACAGGAAAGAACAAGGCGGCTGGAGTTCATTTTTGCGAAAGGAGCAAAGGTTTGATTGTAGTCAATCCCTTCAACTTGGGAAAACCTTTGGAAACTAACCTTGCATTAAGTCTTTCAACACTTCCATCTGATGCATACTTAGTTCTGTAGACCCATTTACATCTGACAAGTTTTCTTCCTTTTGAAAGAGGTACAAGATCCCAAGTATCGTTCGCCATTAAGAAACGATATTCTTCATCCATAGCTGCATCTCAATCTGGATTTCCTAAAGCTTCTACAAAAGTTTCTAGATCATGATTCTTGGAAACTTGAGCCAAAAGAGAAGAAGCTCACTGAAACTGAGAATGTGTTCAACGTTGATCTCTAGGATCACTGACAAGATCACCAGCTGCTTCACATGTTGAACGGACCCATCAAGGAAGCACTTGTGCTAGTGCAACTGGAGGAATATGAGAAGGCGGAGGTGGATTTTCATCCTCACTGTCATCATCAGAAAGTGGAGTTGGAAACCTGACAAGAAAGTTGGAAGAAGAAGAAGGCACAATCGCTGAATCAGGCTCGCAGGCCAAAGATGGCACAATCGCCGAATCAGGCTCGTAGGCTAAAGATGGCACAATCGTCGAGTTAGGCTCGCAGGCCAAGAGATTTTCATCAAATTTAACATTTCTTCTAATGATTACATCATGAGAATGTGGTTGAAGAAGTATATAACCTTTTACATCTTCAGAATATCCAATAAATACGCACTTTTCACTTTTAGGCTGCAATGCTTTCCATTTTTCATCCAGAATATTAGCCCATGCTTCACTACCAAACACATGGAAGTGACTTACATCAGGTTTAGTTTTACTCCAAGCTTCTTCCGATGTGATACCCTGTAAAGCTTTAGTGGGGGTGCGATTAAATATGTAATTTGCACAATTAATGGCTTCAGCCCAAAATTGAAGACTTAGTCCCTTAGATTGGATCATACAATTACCATTTCTTTTAAAGTGCGGTTCTTTCGCTCAGCTACACCATTTTGTTGTGGTGTATAAGGAACAATGTGTTTTTGTTGGATTTCTTGTTCAGTGCAGAAAGTAGTGAACGTTTTGTTAACATATTCTCCTCCATTGTCGAATCTTAACTTAATAATTTGATGACTAGATTGTTTTTCAACAAGGGCCTTATAGGCCAAAAACATGTTAAATACTTCGCTCTTAAGTTTTAGGAAATAAACCCAAGTGTGTCTGGTGTAATCATCAATGAAAGTTAAGAAATATTTGAAACTAGAAAAGGAAGTAGATGGAAGAGGACCACACACATCACTATGCACAAGCTCTAAGGGAACTGAAGTGTGCCAAGAGGCACCTTTGTCAAAACTATCTCGATGATGTTTTTCGAGTACACAACCAGAACAAACACCATCTCTGTAAGATACCATCGGAAGACCTATCACCATATTGTCTTTACATAGTTGTTGCAATGAGCGATAATTTAAGTGACCAAATCGCTCAGCCAAAGTTTGCTCAAGTTATCACTATGAGCAACAAAAACTGAAGGAAAAGGTGATGACCCAAAGTTGTTAAATTTGTACAACCTGGTAATATCGTCAACAATTCCGGTAGCTAGGATCTATTGAGGATCTTTAAAATACTTGATTACAACTTGGTGAGGTGTAAACGTCACAGTTTTACCTTCACTAGAATGAGTGATTTGATAGACTAATAACAAATTGCAGGAAATTCTTGGAACACATAGTACATCACTGAAATGACCATTATCTACTGGAACTGTTCCAACTCCTACAACACTTAGAGATCTATCATCACCAACAAATATTTGTTTGGTGTTACATTCATGCATAGTAGAAAAGATGGATTAATCCTTATCTGATAAGATGCTCCAGAATCAATGAACCATTCACTTGAAGTAGAAGAAGAAGATGCATTATAAGAATAGCGAGAAGCACAAAGTGCATGTCCATGAGAGGTAGATTCTGAAGGTGAATCTAGGTTGATGTGGTGTTTCTTCATTGCTTCTTCCAAGGATGCCATCTTCTTGAAACACTTAGATTCATCATGATTATCTTTCCTGCAATAGTTGCAATGATGCTTAGCCTTCTTTCCTTTTGGCTTGGAT
The DNA here is from genome assembly GCA_027924585.1 of Larix kaempferi. Taxonomy (NCBI): domain Eukaryota; kingdom Viridiplantae; phylum Streptophyta; class Pinopsida; order Pinales; family Pinaceae; genus Larix; species Larix kaempferi. Next base: position 11,498,559 of record BSBM01001005.1, on the reverse strand, counting down.
CCTTTGTCACTTTTTAAAGAAGGAGCTGACTGAGAGGGTTTGGGACCCTAGTTTGACTTCTTATTGAGAAAATTTTGTTTCTTGGGAGGTCTCGACTTTTCTTTCTGTTGGGACAATAAGGCTTTGCCAGATGTATATGTATTGCTAATTACTCCAAGATGGATGAGCTTATCTTGCTCTCTAATCAAGGAATCACAAAATGATTCAAGACTAGGCTCTTGATAGCTAGCTGCATTCAATGATTCTTTCATGGAGTAAAATGTAGATACAAAAACAAAATATGCAGGTCCAAGTTTGGAAAGAATAGATAAATGCATTGTTTGTCTTCCCTCTTAATCTTGCATTCTTCACATAAGAGTTTAAGAGTTTTGTACTTAGATAAATAATCTTGTATGCATGAAAAATCACTTGGATTTAAAGAAATCAACTCATTTTCGAGTTGGTGACCTCGAATTTCATTGTGTTTACCAAACACGGATTCCAACTTGTCCCAAGCAGCATCAAGTTCATCAATTCCAGATATGTGGAATCACAAATCAGTAGAGATTGACATCCCAATCAATCCACGAGCTTCGTCACATCTATTTTCCCATTTGATTTTCTTATCATCATTAGTAGGTTTTGTTTCTTTCCCCGAGGTAATTCTGAAAAGCCCTCTACTTCATAGAACGTCCTCCATATGAGATTTCCATGAGAAATAGTTAGAACTGGTAAGTAGAATATCACAAGGGGCAGCCATATTTATAAATTAATGGTTGTAAAAGCATAAACCAATAGTCTGTATGTGAAGAGCTCTAAAAAATAGGCCGTTTAAAAAAACGACAACACTGAAAATGGACTCTGTATGATGAAGTTATGCTTGAACAAAAAAATGTTGAAGATGTCCCCAATAGTGACGTGGCAACTAGAGAATGTCCAGCAAAAAAGAGAACCCCCCTCATCCCAAGATGAACCTTTGAAAATCACTTACAAGAAAGTTGTTTTTAAGTGAATCACTTTTGTCAAATAAGTGATTTCACTTTTACAATGATGTTATGTTAAATAGTGCAACAATAAAAAAAGGAACTTAAGTGACTCACTTTTGATTTTATTTTTTATTATTTAAGTGAGATGCACTTTTACAATAAAGTAACTCTAAAATAGAAATTGCATGCACTTTTTCTTTTAAAAGTAACTTCCTAATACTTGAACTCAAGACCTATTAAGGAATAAAGCAACTTTGAACCAAGTGAGCTATATTAAAAGGTATGTAAAATATGGGAAGGAGGAAGGGTTTTTTTTTTTTTTACTCTTCTCTCTCGGTTTCCATGCTTGCCTCTTTTTCTGCAAATCACACCACAAACCGAAACAAAAAAAAATTTCACAATATTGGGGTTAGATCTTGTTAGCTTTCCCGGAAAGTCTACGTTTTCTCTCTGTTTCAGATTTGCTGAGATCGCGCAAGGTGCACGACAAAGAGAATACGCAACTGAGAAAAACCATTTCCCTTTCTGTTTCTGATTCGCCGAGATCGCACAAGGTGCATGACAAAGAGCATACATAAACAGGGAAAGTAATGTTAAATTTTGAGCATTAATTCACAATACTCTAGGATCTTTGCTGAGAGAATAACATATATAGTATATCAATGCATGACAATCACAATAAGCATGAAAAACATCACAAGAATCAAAAGCATGAGAGACAAGAGACACAGAGTTTCCATGGAGAAAACCCTAAGGTGAAAAAACCTCACAACTTCCTTAGAGATAGAGAGAGCAATGGCTCAACCAAAGTACAACCAAAATACACTGAGATAGTCTCCTAGTAGCAAATGATCCTCCTCCTCACTAGTGCACCACTTTCTGAATGAGAGTGAGATACTTTTTCCGAGTGATCTAAATAGAGATCACCTGATCTCTATTTATACTAAACTGTTTTCCCAGTGACCTTATGGGGCCGACTTGTCTAGCTAGGTACATCCACATTATAATATATATTTCAGGGCCGACCCCACACATGGTGGTCTAATAACCCATAGGAAAGTACACACACTTGCGATACTTGTCAATCCACATGACGACACTTCCTTATAGAGGAATGACACATCTCTTATAAGGGTACAATAAATATATATAAAATACACAAATGAAATACATTTCGAAGTTACATATACATCAACACTCCCTCTTAACTAGGAAGGTATTTCTCGACACAGATCTGCTAGACAATTCTTCTTCTAAGGATCATCGTCATCGATGCATCATCATCATCATCATCACTGCTGCTGCTATCTCAACCAATCTCTGACTCTACTCGTCATAGGAAGTTCTACAGAGCTAGTCTTTTTTCATACTGGATGTAAGCCCGCCACCTGCAGGTCTTCATCATCACTGGCCATACTGTGGAAATATTAGGACTTATTACGTGCGTCACAAAATCTTAAAAGAGTCTCTTGACTAGCAAGAACCCTAAAGAGCATCTGAGGCCTTTTTCATCCTGTCCAGATCTCCAAGACTTATTACATGTGACCCTACCACAAAACCTCGAAAGAGAATCCCAGGACTGATTATGAGCACAAGGTTCAACCTATCGGATCTCCCAGGGCACAAATTACATGTGGTCACCACAAAACATCGAAAGAGCATCCCAGGACTGATTACGAGCACAAGGCTCAACCTATTGGATCTCCGAAGGCATAAATTACATGTGGTCATGGAAAAACCTCGAAAGAGCATCCCAGGACTGATTACGAGCACACGGCTCAACCTATCGAATCTCCCAGGGCACAAATTACATGCCATAGGACAAAACCTCGAAAGAGCATCTACCAGATATCCCAGGGCACAAATTACATGCCATAGGAAAAACCTTGAAAGGATATCTGTAGACCTCCCTGGGCACAAATTATATGTCCTCCAAAGCAAAACCTCGAAAGAGCATTTGCCAAATGTCCCAGGGTATGAATTACATGCCATAGGTAAAACCTCGAAAGACCATCTGCAAATATCCCAGGGCACAAATTACATGCTTATCTGCACAACCTGTTCCACGACCATAGAGTATCAACTTGATACTCACCATACATCATCCTGATGTACACATGATCATCCTGATCATCACTACAACATCCTGCTGCATGTCATCTGGAGCAACATCCTGAAGCTCATCATCCATGATCATATAATGCATCTACCTGATGCATACCAAGTATCTACCTGATACATATCAACATACATGATCCACCTGATCATACAATGTATCCACCTGATACAAATACAAATACATGATACATATCATTATACATGATCCACCTGATCATAAAATGTATCCCCCTGTTACATATACAGATACATGGTCCAAGCATCCAACATGATGCGTACATACATATAAATGATCCAACTGATCATATCCAGCATCCAACATGATGCGTACATACATATATAGAAATGATCCAATTGATCATATCCAACATCCAACATGATGCGTACATACATATATAAAAATGATCCAACTGATCATATCCAAGCAAAAACTAGAACAGCATCCTGATGCTCGTCATCCAGCGCTTACATCCACAGCCATGTGAAGGATCCTCCTTCCGAAATGCTTGGAATGGCTTCAGCAAATGTGTCCATCACTTCTTCCTCTAGGTGTCATCAATTCGAAGAACACCAAGCCTCTCTCTGAAGTACTCGAACTTCACCCTGGCTAGTGGCTTCGTCAGCACATCTGCAATCTGCTCCCCCATCACAACATATAGGAGCTTCACAGCTCCTCTCTGCACCATATCCCTGATATAGTGATATTTGATCTCTATGTGTTTCGACCTTTCATGAAACACTGGGTTCTCGGACAACTTCACACAACTCTGGTTATCACAGAAGATACCCGTAGCATCTAATGGGAGATCAAATAATTCAGACAGTAGCTTCCGTAGCCATACTGCCTCACAACTAGCTAAACAGGATGAAACATACTCTGCCTCAGCTGTACTCAGTGTTACACAATACTGCTTCCTGCTAAACCAAGAGATCACACCTGATCCCATACTGAAGCAACACCTAGATGTGCTCTTCCTATCTATAGCACTGCCAGCCCAATCTAAATAACCATAACCCTGCAGGTTAAACTTTTGATTCACCTCATACTTGAGCCCATAATCCACTATACCCTTCAGGTACCTCAGAACATGCTTTACAGAAACCAGATGAACACTCATCGGATCTGTCAGGAACTGACTCAATGTGTTCACCACAAAGCAAATATCTGGTCTCGTGTTTGTCAGGTACATCAAGGACCCAATCATCTGACGATACATAGAGACATCAACTGGCTCAGATGAAGCATCACATAGAAGCTTCAGATTCGATGCCATAGGTGTGGCCATGGCCTTGCAATCCATCATCCCGAATCTCTTCAGGATATCTACTGTGTACTTCCCTTGACCAAGGAAGATCCCACCAAGTTCTAGGAGCTTGCTACAAGCCATACAAGGCTTTCTTCAATCTGCACACATGTGACTCCTTGTCAGGTCTTGGGACTGCATCCCAAACATCATCTTCATGATCGACAGATCATGGCATTCCATTTATTCATCCCAGAACTTGGGAACTTCAATATCTTCAATAGATATCTTTGTTGCTGGAACAAATGTTGTAGTCCTTCTTTTGTAGGTGAAGATATACGGTCTTTCCTACAAAACAAGTTAAATTGCATGATTAGAAACATCTCATAATTTTCAGAACAAATTCTTTACACATAAAGAAATATGTCATGCATTCATGCAGTTATTTTAGCTAATGCTTCAATACAACATTTATCCATGTTCCACAACTTTCTAGATGCCTTCCAGTCTCTACCAGAACATTGTTAAGAGTTTGCACTACTCCCAACATGTCAGCAAAGAGGTTTCATTCTAGATAAGTAGCACTAAAATGTTGTACAGTGCCATAGGCCACTTACCCATCACATGCATATTAGTAGTATACTGTTCATTAATGCAATCATTCTAATATGAACAATACATCTCCTAAGTCTAGGAACATAAGCATAATATTATTTAAACAAAAATAGGCATGAAATGATAATTGAAATACTTATCTTTGTTTGTTTGTTGGGTGGACTCCCTCTGAGTCTTTGCTTCCTGAAGTAGCTTCTTCTACACCTTTTTGTTGTGGAATGTAGGAATATTGTCAACACCCTCTGAAAATCTGCATCCTTGCAGGAACTGCTGGAGTGTGCTCCCTCTTGATCTTTGCTTCTTGGATTACCTGTCCTTGAACTTATATTCATCCTCGATGACATCAATCTTCTCGACCTTTGGAAAGTATAATATGTGTGCCTTCGAGCTTTCACTGTAACCCACAAAGATACCCTTCTTTCTTGAAGGATCTAGTTTGGTCCTCTTTTCCTTTGGGACATGTGTGTATACTGGACAACCGAATATTCTGAGATGGCTGACATCATGTTTCTTACCAGAAAAGATCTCTTCTGGTGTTTTGTTGTCCAATATCTTGTGGGGTGTTCTGTTCTGCACATATACAACTGTTCTAACTGCTTTTGCCCATATAGGTAGGTCCTAGTCATGTAGAATTACCCTTGCTGCTTCGATGATTGTTGTGTTCTTCCTTTCTGCAACTCCATTCTATTCAGGATTATAAGGAGCAGACAACTCCCTCTTAATTCCTGAATCACTACAAAGCTTTTTGAAGTCACCTGAGGTGAATTCTTCACCATTGTCGGATTTGAATGTTTTGATCTTCTTGTCAGTTTGATTCTCCATCAAGGTTTTGAATTCCTTGAACTTATCAAACACCTCATCTTTGTTCTTCAAAAAGTATACCCAAGTCTTCCTAGAGAAGTCATCAATAAATGAGACATAGTAAGCATACCCACTCAGAGAACTGGATAACATGAGACCACATACATCTGAGTGGATGATTTCCAGGATGTCTTTTTCCTTGCTTTCACTGCTTGGGAAAGCCTTCTTAATGTTCTTACCTTTTTGCACATCCTTTGCAAACACCTTCATGTTTGGTCTTGATTTTAGGAAGACCCTCTACAGCCTTGCTTGCAATTGGAAGTGTCCTATAGTGCATATGAGCAAGTCTTCTATGCCAAAGTTTACTTGGCTCCATGGATTCATGCACCATGGCATGTTCAGGTTGTCCTTTTAATTTATACAAACCTCCCTCTTGCTCTCCAATCACTACTGCATCATCTATGTTCTTTCCCTTTGGCCACATTAGGACTTGACCATCCACAAATGCAACCCTCATACCTTTTGCATCCAATGCAGAGATGGAGAGTAAGTTCTTCTTGAGCCCAGGTACATAAAGGACTTCTTTCATCTTCAAAGATTTTCCAGAATCTAGGTTGTAGGAGGCTTCACCACTTCTTTTGATTGGGTATTGATAATCATCCCCAAGTTTCACCTTATGGGGTGATTCATGTTCAGATAGATTCACAAAAGATTCCTTAAACCCAGTCATGTGTTTGGAAGCCCCACTGTCAATCAACCAATCATTACAACCATGGGAGATAGTACTTGTGAGAGTAGAAATTAGAACATATTCTTCTTCACTTGATGAGTCATCATCACTATTACTTTCTGCCCTAGCCTTCTTCTTTGGGGGTTCATCATCTTCGGCAGCGTGAGCATGATATATTCTTTTGTTATTCTTCTTCTTCTTATTGAAGTTGTTTTTGTTGTATTTCTTCTTCTTGGGACAATCTGAAGCAAAGTGTCCCTTCTCATTGCAATTGAAGCATCTGAGATCTTTCTTATCTTTATGATAATGGTGGTGTGAGGATCTTCTGTTATGAGATGATTCCTTCTTGGACTTGCCTTTCCTAGCATGTATTGTGAGAGCTTGATCTTCATTTCCCATCTTTTCTTCTCGAGCCACAAGCCTAGCTTCTTCTTGAGACCATTCTTCCTGCAATCTGTTGAAGGAGATCAACTTCTTCCTTGCACAAATTCCTTGAATGAAGGAATCCCATGACCTAGGTAGGCCATTTAGAGTGGTCATCACCACTTCACCATTCTCCACCATTTCATCCACTGCTTCTAGTTGTTCCTTGATCTGGGAGACCCTTGAAAAATAAGATTGAGTGGTTTCTCCATTCTAAAACTTTACTCCTTTCAATTGGTTCCACAGGGTCATCTTCGATTTATGTTCTTCCCTTCAAATAGCTTGGTCAAAGAGTCAAACATCTCTTTGGGTGTCTTTAGAGAAGATACATGGGGTATGAGATGGTCTTTGATAGAATCAACAATGATTCTCTTTGCCTTGACCAAGTTCTTTTTATGCAATACTTTATCCTCTTCATCTTCTGGGATAGGGATGTCTTCTTTTATATATGAGTCCAACTCATTCTCTTCCAGGATTAACCCAATCCTATACTTCCAAGCTCGAAATTTATCATCTCCTTCACCTTATCCTCAAGCTTGGTGTGGTGAGACATCTTAAAGAGTACTTCAAATGGAAATAGAAAAGATTTAGATCTTACCACTTGAAATGCTGAAAACTGGATCTGGTCCCGGATTAGGGTTTGTCGAAAAAACCCTAAAAATTCAAAATATGAATTTCAATTTTCTGAAATGATAGAAAGATGCGCCTTGATGAGCTGATCATCCCGGTGCATTCAAAATTTGAGATCAACAAAGTTTTACCCTTCATATTTGTCGTTTTGTCCTCCCGGGTTCACTAGGGAGAGCCCTGAATTAGGGTTTGAGTTTCTCAGAGATCTACCCAACCAAAAATCTCTATCCAAAGCTTTAAAATTCTATTTTGCAAGGAGCTTCAAGCTATGTCTTCATATTTCAGAAATTCCTATTTTTGTGGAAACCCTAATTTTTAGGGCCAAATCTGAAAATGATCGGAATTGAATTCTGATTGGACAGATAGATGTGTCTTGATAAGTAGAGTAAATCTACTATACTTCTTTTCCAAAGTATGTGGAGAGAAACCCAATAAACAAGAAACTCAAGTTTTCGTCACTGCAAAATGTCTTCTTCTCAGGTTAGCTCTGATACCATGTTAAATTTTGAGCATTAATTCACAATACTCTAGGATCTTTGCTGAGAGAATAACATATACAGTATATCAATGCATGACAATCACAATAAGCATGACAAACATCACAAGAATCAAAAGCATGAGAGATAAGAGACATAGAGTTTCCGTGGGGAAAACCCTAAGGTGAAAAAACCCCACAACTTCCTCAGAGATAGAGAGAGCAATGGCTCAACCAAAGTACAACCAAAATACACTGAGATAGTCTCCTAGTAGCAGATGATGTTCCTCCTCACTAGTGCGCCACTTTCTGAGTGAGAGTGAGATATGTTTTCCGAGTGATCTAAATAGAGATCACCTGATCTCTATTTATACTAAACTGTTTTCCCAGTGACCTTATGGGGCCGACTTGTCTAGCTAGGTACATCCACATTATAATATATATTTCAGGGCCAACCCCACACATGGTGGTCTAATAACCCATCGGAAAGTACACACACTTGTGACACTTGTCAATCCACATGACGACACTTCCTTATAGAGGAATGACACATCTCTTATAAGGGTACAATAAATATATATAAAATACACAGATGAAATACATTCCGAAGCTACATATACATCAACAAGTAACAATCCAAAACTAAAAAAAAACTAATAATAAAAATTGATAAAATATGAGATACTTAAAAATAATAATAAAAAGCATCACTGTAACATTATACCTTCAGATCTGATGAAATATGCGTTTCTGAAGTAACCGAAAACCGTTTTCGATCAAACAAAAACTATTTCCCATTGGAAACGGTGCTCCAGATGCAATGGAACACCTCCCACAGCCCAGAAATGCATAGAAATAGCAAAACCATAAACTCTTTCAAGTTTCGGCAACAACAGTTCAAGATCTAGATCATAACTTGAAGCAGCTCTTCATAAAAGCTCTGATACCATGTTTGGGTACACAAGGTACTCCCAAAAGATCGAACACCTAGAGCAACCAATTCACACAAACAGATCACAGATCGATACACCGATGTTTTGACGTGGTTTAAACCCTTGAGAGGGAAACACTCCACGGCCCCAGCCAAATAGCTTCTACAGAGCAATTTATTATGCAAAGAAAGAAATTTACAAATGAGCTTCTCATAATCGATCAACTAAACAATGACCCTCCATGCTCTTTAAATAGAGATCATGGACCAATCGGGTGTTAAGCCACAGATCAAGGTTAGGTATGATCTAAGAGAAGTTGAGCCGTTGGATCACAACATATCGTGATTGTCGGATTAAATATTTACAAATGCATACTAAAGAAACACACTTTTCCTAATGGATATATTACACAAATTTATATTAACTAACTCCTAAGTGTCTAAATATCCTAATAATATATATATATATATATATATATATATATCTAACCCACAAAACATATATAAAACAAAATCTATAATATATACAACATATAGTATGCTAAAACACAAAACAGATAAAATAAACAACATCTATATTATAGAAACATTTAATATAAACTTATTATATAATACACAAAGCATATAAAATAATAATTAATATACACCTCCATTATCCCTACGAACCTAAACGCTAATATGACTGACCTAAAACCATTAACGACCAACCAACTGCTAGAGTTCCAATTCATGGAGGATCATCCTCAATTCATGGAAGTAATAACCATTCCAAGTAGCCAGTTGGATCCAAATAACTAGCCCAAGTAATTGACATTATGTAGCTATTGATGTTCTGGGAACTTAATTTGAGTAGTTCTAGCTACATAATGGGCCATATATGGGTATAGTTGTTCACATTCAAAGTTGTTTCAGATAGTTGAAACCCCCAAAACTTACAAGAAATAGACAACATCACAACGAAATAAACTCTCAAACCCTTAGGACCAGTTATTATTCAGCATGTGTGCGAGAGAGAGGGGGCATAAATTCTCAAAACCTTAAGTGCCATGGAGGGGGTTACAGGTGATGGTGGATCTCCCATTTCCCTGGCCAAATGGATAAATGATTTCTCTCGGAGATTTCAATATTACTTGGATAAATCAATGCCACACCCCATTGGGATATGGATTGTCTCTTGCTTCTTTCTACGGTTATTTCATTTTCAGATTGAGACGCGACCCTTTCAGTATCGATCAATGAAGCAATATATCCAGTTGTTCAAGTAAGTGACATTTTCCTCCTATCTCAGTAATGGATCTTGGAAATGATGGTGAAGAATTTTTTCCTTGGTAAATAGCAATAATGACACCTAATAAAAGAGATGTTACATGGATAAATACAACAACTAGAGATGGGTACATCTCGCTCTTTTGGATATCGACTGTGACTTGATCGCTCTAAGGTGAGGATTTCCCAACCTGACTATATATATTTTGCAATATTATTGCTTAAATTTTGTTTTGCACCGAAGTAATTGTTCTTATACTCTCATGTGATACCTTATGGTTTTCGGCAATTTTAAGATTAGATTGATGTTGACAGAGATATTTTTATTTATGTCTTGTAGAAAACGGGAAGTAGATGTTCTTCTCTATTTCTCTAATGCAGAAGAGGAATATTTTCTCACGAAAATAAATGGAAAAAGGCCAAGATATGTCCAAAAGGTGAGATCAGGTAAGTTTTGAAAATTCATTCCCAAAGACCCACCCACGTACATGGATTTTACAACATCTCTTACGGATTGGGGATTTGTCTCCTCAAGTGGATCCTGCAACACAATTTGGGAGGCACTACAATTTATGTTGGGATCCTTTCTTATTCAATTGAGGATTGTGTCATGACAAGAATCAACCGAGAAGGAAATTTGAATAGATTGTTTGAAGGTATGGGAGACTATGGAAGTGAAAATACTCTTTTAGTTGATACTTCAAATCTGGCCATGCTTAGAAATCAAGCTGGAAATTTGATTTTCCCTATCCCGTATAAATTTCAAATGCAGGATTCTCATTGGAAATTGGAGACCTACTTCATGCCTTATCTGGAATGTTTGGAATCGGTGCAAAGTATTTCTGAATTTGTACAGAAGTTCCCATTTGTCCTGCTGAATGGACTGTTAGGAACCCATGTCTTTACTTTGTTAGTATGTCGTTGTTGGACGCATATGCTTTGTAAGTCGTCCCGTAGTATTTGTTGATCAATAGTTTGTGTTATTGTTGTTGGCACATATGCTTTGTAAGTCGCCCGTAGTATTGTTGATCCATAGTTTGTAACGGCCCATGGTTTCAACCCATAGTATTGGCACCTAGAATTAGTATATAAGTGTGTGTTGAGACCTATGAAGGCACCGTGAAGTTATTTGTATTGAGATTGCTCATAGGAGGTTGCCCCCTCGAAGTGGCCTGTGATCAATATAAAAGTGATTCTGAGTTCTGTCACTCTGCTATTTTGCATATTTGTATTAATTAATTGTTGCAGGTGCCTCACATCTGGTATCAGAGCACTTTCTTGGGCTCGCTGGGTGAAATTTCTGCCAAATTTTTTTTTTGCATCTATTGCAGGTTCGGATTTGGGAATAATCCCTATCCGCTTAACTGTGGGAAGTACTTGGGCATAAGCCCTAAAACTCATTGTGAGGAGTACCACAGAAACCCCGAAGTAGTTGGCCCATTGAGAGGACCTGCCAGCAAAAAGGGCAACGACCCCTACCTGATTGACTAGTTCCCACCCGTGAGGTAAACCAAGAGTTGTCGTTTGTGGCAAAGCGGTTATCAATTTTACCTGAGCCGTGGAGTGAGAGGTACTGCCCCAATACGCAAGCCGTCAGACAGCATTGGTGGCCGAGTGAAACCCTTGAACTGTTAGGAAGCCGCACATACCTGGGGTCCATATCTAATTTCAGCTAAACTACCGTCGATCGTTGCTGCACCGTTTTACATCTAGTCGTTCAGATCCATTTTGCAAGCATTCCAGAGCCAGCCATTTTCAATCCATTTGGCGCCGTTTCAGATCCCTTTCGAGCCATAGCTGCTCCAGTCTCCACATCTCCCTTATTTTCACTCTGTTTCCCTTGAAATTTTTGGGGAACCCCTGTCACCCCATTCTACATATTTCATTTCTGAGGACCCTATCCAAAATTCCCCTTCCCAAAGCCCGAAATCCCACATTTGTCTATTTTTAGGGTTTGCCATAACTTCCTCAGATTTTACCCAATCACCCTCAAATTTTACCACAAAGTTCATTTCTGAATTCTGCTTCTTTGTTCCCCTCTGTCAAATTTTCCCATTCTTTCACCCCGCTTCTAGAATCCTCATTTTTGTTTCCCTGTCTATTCAACAGTGTCCAAAACCTAGTTAAACCCCACTTACCCTTTATATTTTTTCCCTAGTCTAGATTTTCCCTTACTAAAGTAGTTTCCATTTTTGTTTTCCTACCCAGTCAACTAAAAAAAAAAAAAAACTCCTGGTTATGGTTGTCACCCGTGCAGGAGCAAAAACCATGGAGGAAGCACTTGCAGCCATCCAAGCCAAACTCCAGGATCTGGATGAAAAATTTCTCGGCCTCCATCTTGAACATTCAGCTATGAACAACAAACGGTAGTTCGAGTCTTCATAAAACAATGGGTTCTCCTCTTCCAACAATTTTTGTGGTCTGAAGCTTGATTTTCCTCGCTTCAATGGTATTGATCCAACTGGATGGATCTATTGTGCAGAACAGTATTTCAGTCTACATAATACTTTTGATGTCAACAAAGTTCCGCTGTCATCCTTTCACTTGGAACAGGAAGCTCTTCAATGGTACCGTTGGTACATCAAGGCTCATCCAGAGCCCAAATGGCCAGACTTTTTCCAGCTCCTTTTGCAATGATTTGGTCCTAGTGCTTTTGATGACTTCACAGGAGCCCTCACTAAACTTTGCCAAATTGGCACGGTGAGAGAGTATCAAGCCGAATTTGAGAATCTAGCCAACCACACTGAAGGATTATTTGATGACTTTTAATGGAGTTGTTTTATCAGTGGTCTAAAGGATGCCATCCGCTCTGAAGTCAAAATGTTCTATCCCAACACAATGATGGAATCCCTAGGGTTGGCTAAGTTGGAAGAAGACAAGATTGCAGCCCAACAACGCTCCAAGCCCACTTTTGTTCCCTTCAAAAATATGGGTTCTCAGCGATGACCTATACCACAGGCTCCTCGACCGACTCCTATCAAGCGTTTGTCTGAAACAAAGATGCAGGCACGTAGAGAAAAGGGGCTTTGCTATAATTGTGATGAGAAATTCACTCGGGGACATAGATGTGTTCAACAAAATCTCTATCTCTTGGATGTGGATTCTCCGCCTACCTCTGAAATTGGTGACGAAGATCCAGAAACACTGGATGCTCCGGTCGACATTCAAGAACCACCTATTGACCCTCCGTCTTAGGATGACCAGCCAAATATATCTCTCCATCCTTTAGCTGGAATCACCACCCCCCAAACAATGCGGGTCAGGGGTTACTTCAAGAAGCTTCCTCTTACAATACTCATTGATTCTGGTAGCACTCATAATTTCATTGACCCTCGGATCGCCAAACAAGCTGATTGTTTTATCCATCCTTGCTCCAACTTTGAAGTCATGGTTGCCAATGGGGGCACCTTACCTTGCAAAGGGAAGTGTCGAAATGTGCGTATCTCTATGGGAGATTATACCTTGCGCTCTGACATGTTTGCCTTTCCCTTAGGTGGATGTGATGTGGTTTTGGGCACTCAATGGCTATGCACACTTGGACCTATCTTATGGGATTTTGCTGAACTTCGGATGCAGTTTTCCCTCAATGGACAAAAACACACATTGACAGGATTACAACCAGGTTCTCTCAGCATCATCAGTTCACATCGCATGGAAAAACTCCTCAAGAAGAATTCACATGGTGTCATTGCTCAGATCCATTCCATCCAGATGCAACCATCAGTGGTCTCCACTACTCCTTTGGATCTACAACAAATTTTGGATCGATATACAGGTGTCTTTGCTGAACCAGTGGGATTGCCACCTTCCAGGCCAGAAGACCATCGTATTTAGCTCCTTCCTGGCAGCGTCCCTCCCAACATCAGGCCTATCGCTACCCATTTCACAAAAAAAAAGAGATTGAAATGCTCATTCGGGACTTATTGAAGCAAGGTATTATTCGCCGAAGCACTAGTTCCTTTTCTTCTCCAGTTATTCTTGTCTGCAAAAAAGATGGGTCATGGCGCCTCTGCATTGACTTCCGAGCACTTAATCACCTCACCATCAAGGATAAGTTTCCAATTCCTGTTGTTGATGAGCTTCTTGATGAGCTTCATGGGGCTCACTTTTTCTCCAAGTTGGATCTTCGTTCTGGGTATCATCAAATTCGGGTTCATGAGGATGATATTCCTAAAACATCTTTCCACACACATGATGGCCATTATGAGTTTTTGGTCATGACCTTTGGCCTCACTAATGCTCCTTCCACATTCCAGGCCTTAATGAATAAAATATTTCAACCCTACTTGCGGAAATTCATTCTGGTATTCTTTGATGATATCCTCATCAACAATAAAACATGGAATGAACATCTCCAGCATCTGGATCTTGTCATGCAACTTTTCTCTGACCATCATCTCCATGCCAAGCAGTCTAAATGTGTTTTTGGACAGAAGGAAGTTGAGTATCTCGGGCACATTATCTCAGCACAAGGGGTTCGTGTGGATCCTGCCAAAATCGATGCCATGAATAATTGGCCGCATCCTTAGACACTCAAGAGCCTTCGTGGTTTTTTGGGGTTGACTGGCTACTACCGCAAGTTTGTCAAGGATTATGGGAAGATTGCAGCTCCGTTAACTACTCTATTGAAAAAGGATTCTTTTACATGGACACCTACTGCTCAGTGTGCATTTGACAAGCTAAAACAAGCTATGTGTACTACACCTGTGCTAACTATGCCCGATTTTCCCAAGCCCTTCACTATTGAGAGTGATGCTTGCGACAATGGACTTGGTGTTGTTCTCCTTCAAGATGAACACCCCATTGCGTTCACCAGCAAAGCCATTTCAGGTAAGAATTTAGCTGCCTCTACCTATGAGAAGGAAATGATGGATATTTTGCATGCAGTATAGAAGTGGCGCCCATACCTATTAGGAAATCATTTCCGCATCAAGACTGATCACCAGAGTCTGAAATATTTCTTGGACCAACGTGTCTCCTCCCCAGCACAACAAAAATGGGTTACCAAAATCATGGGTTATGACTATGAGATCACCTACAAGAAGGGTAAAGACAATATTGTGGTAGATGCTCTGTCTCGCACATTTGATGCCCAAGGTTCTCTTTCATCTATTTCTATGCCTGTTCCAAATTGGTTGCAATCTGTTCAACAAGGTTATGTCAATGACTCTTCCTTATCTCAAATCATCCAACGCTTGACCAACAACCCTTCTGCTATACCACATTACTCTTGGGATGGTGCTTCTCTGCGATACAAGGGTCGTCTGGTGCTTCCCCAGAGCACAGATCTTCAATAGGCTGTCTTCTATGAACTCCATGCTTCTCCATCGGCAGGGCACTCTGGGTTCCTCAAAACATATGAACGAGCACGACGTAACTTCTTTTAGCAGGGCATGAAAAGGAAAATTCAATAGATGGTGGCCGAATGTGATACCTGCCAATGCAATAAGGGTGAAACAACACTCCTTCCAGGATTGCTTGAACCCTTTCCCATACCTACACGGATTTGGACAGATATTTCTATGGATTTCATTGAAGGGCTCCCTAAATCTGGCGGGAAGACAGTGATTCTCGTTGTGGTTGATCGCCTCTCCAAATATATTCATTTTTGTGCTCTCATCCATCCCTATATAGCCTTCTCTGTCGCTCAAATTTTTCTGGACCAGATCTTTCGTCTTCATGGCATCCCTTCTTCCATTGTCTCGGATCGTGATGCGACTTTCACCAGTCATTTTTGGACAGAACTATTTCGCCACACTGGCACCAAACTGAAGATGAGTTCAGGGTATCACCCACAAACAGATGGTCAGACTGAAATTGTCAATAAATGCTTGGAAAGTTATCTTTGTTGCTTCACCTCGGAACAACAACATCAGTGGAAAAAGTGGCTCCCTCTCGCTGAATGGTGGTACAATACCTCTTACCACACTGCCTCTAAAATGACCCCATACGAAGCAGTCTATGGTCAGGCACCTCCAGCTCTTCTTCCATACACCCCCACCAGTTCAACAGTTCAAGAAGTTGACACGGTCCTTCGAAACCGTGATCAGATTCTTTGCATTTTGCGGGACAATCTTCACATGGAAAGAAATCGCATGAAGCAACAAGCTGATCAGCACCGTTCAGAGCGCACTTTTCAAGTCGGCGATATGATTTTTCTTCACCTCCAGCCATACAAACAATCCTCCTTGAAACTCAAAGGGCGTCATAAGCTCGCTCCAAAGTTATATGGGCCATATCGGATTCTTCAGAAGATTGGGTCCGTTGCTTATAAATTGGAACTTCCCCCTTCTTCCCACATTCATCCAGTTTTTCATGTCTCTTGTCTAGAGAAAGTTCTTGGCACCAACATCAGCGGACAAACAATTTTACCCGAACTGGATAATGAAGGATCCATCCTTTTGGAGCCAGAGGCCATCCTCAATCGGTGCACGCGTCAGCTTCGCTCTCGTTCTATCATAGAGGTCTTAATTCAATGGCACGGCATGCAACCAGAGGATGCTACATGGGAACCACTCCTTCAGATTCAACAACAATTTCCACATCTAAAGCTTTGAGGACAACGCTTTTTTTAAGAGCGAGGGGATGTTAGGAACCCATGTCTTTACTTTGTTAGTATGTTGTTGTTGGACGCATATGCTTTGTAAGTCGTCCCGTAGTATTTGTTGATCAATAGTTTGTGTTATTGGTGTTGGTGCATATGCTTTGTAAGTCACCCGTAGTATTGTTGATCCATAGTTTGTAACGGCCCATGGTTTCGACCCATAGTATTGGCGCCTAGAATTAGTATATAAGTGTGTGTTGAGACCTATGAAGGCACCGTGAATTTATTTGTATTGAGCTTTCTCATAGGAGGTTGCCCCCTCGAAGTGGCCTGTGATCAATATAAAAGTGATACTGAGTTCTATCATTCTGCTATTTCGCATATTCGTATTAATTAATTGTTGCAGGTGCCTCACATCGACACACTCGAGAATGGTCTCCATTTGAAGAAGGCATGATTAATACTGTGTTTGCATCTCAACCATGTCATCATGGAATTGCAAAGAAATTGGTTTCTGAGCATTGTAATTGATGTTGATGTATTTGTAACTTTGAAAGATATTCACTCGTATATTGTATGTATTACATTTGTACTTTATTGTATCCCCAACGGAGATGTATTATTCCTCCAATTGGAAGTGTCGTCATTTGTACTTGCAAGTGTCGCAAGTTATATTGTAAGCGTCATAACTTATATTTGATGGGTTATTATACCACCTTGGTGGGTTCGGCCCTGTATGAGTCATGTGGGTTAAAGGGTTATTAGACTACCCTAGTGGGGTCGGCCCAGTGTCAAGTGGTAGTGGTTTATTAGACTCTCCTAAGGGAGGTCGACTCAGAGTCAATTTTGATGGGGTGTTTAAGTCCCCTGGTGGGGTCGACCCAGTTAGCATTATGTTAAGTGGTTAAGTTAGGGCCGACCTAGTTAGAGTTAAAATTCAATTGAAGTAAAGTATAAATAGAGAGTGTGACTCTCTCATTTATTCATTCACACACTCACTCACTTCGCATTAGTGAGAGAGAGGAGGAGTGCGCACAAGTGAAGGAGGAGTTGTTGCTATGAGAATATCTCTTGTTTTGGGGTTTGATCTTTGTGATCTTTGTATTTGTGCTCATTCTATCTCGGAGGAAGTTGCGGGGTTTTTCACCTTCTTGATTTTCCCCGGTGAAATGCTTTGTGTCTCTTGTATCTTGTGTTTGATATGTTGTACATGTTGTTCTCTCATTTAATATCCTAGATCATATTGAATTAAATGCTGAAAAACTAACATGGTATCAGAGCTAGCCTGAAGGAAGGCATGGTATGGCATTTATGACACTTGTTGCACTTGCAACAAATTGGAAGCTAGGGCTTGGTATAGTAAAAAAAAGTCATCATGGCACTTTCGCTATAACTCAGTTTTGGCGAAGGTTCAGGATCTGAAAATTTTACAGGTCGAATATGTAATTCCCATGTACCTTGTGTCTGAAGGAAAGCCTCATATTCATTGTACTTTGTGAGATATGATCTGTACAAGTTAGGGTTTCTGCCTCTTCCAGAATGCAGTACTAAACAAGTGACCTAGGAAAAAAGGTCATATCTCGGGCTAGGAAGCTCCAAATGGAATTACATAAAATGCAATAGTTAAGGAACGGATTGTAGTTTCACAGGTCCGGGTTTCAAAGGCCGAAGTTGAAATAGTGACACGTGGAATTCCGTACAAGTTCGCTATACTGTTTCATCCCATAAATAGGTCACGTTGTGACACTTGGCATATCTCTCTCTCGGAGAATCCATTAAAGCTCAAATCTGTGGGGTTGGAAAGATGACAGGTCATTCTACCATAGGCCGAAGTTTTAGACCTTGAGGATATGAAATTTCAGAGATACTTCAGAAACAATATGGCATATATTTATGTCCAAACAAAATTGGATTCGAAGCATTTTCATTTTTGGTTTGTCACTGCTACAGGAAATTAGGGTTTCGGAGAAAGTTGTAATTTCTTGAATATTAGACCATGGCTAGGTGCTCCTCAGAAAAATCAAAATTTAGAGACCAAGATCGAAGTTTTTGGTTGGGTAGAACTCTGGGCTCTATCAAACCCTAGTTCGGGATTTTGACCAGAAAACCAGAAAACCATAATTTGATAGAAGCTACAAATCCGAAACTTTCAAAGTAAATTTTGAGGGGTCAAATTTTGGAGATTTTGAAATTGAAGTATGCCATCTTGATCAGCTAAGAAAGGCGCATCTTTTCATCCAATCAGAAGTTTGAAATTCAAAGTTTTGATGTTTAGGGTTTCTCTGTCAAACCCTAGCCAACTCCAGATCCAGCTTCAACAAATCAAAGTGGATTGGATTAATCCTAGAAGAGAATGATATGGACACCTACATAAGTGAAGAGATTCCAGCTTCAAAGGGAGATGAGGCTAAGGCCTTACATAAGAAGACTGCAAGTAATCCCGACAGGTATGACTTGAGGAGATATAGGTATGTTTTGAAATCTGTTCATGATTAAGTTTATGATATGTTTGTCTTCATATTATTGAGGTTAGTACAATCTTGATTATTTTTAGTCTTGTCTTATCACCCTAGTAAAAGTATGAATGCATGTGAATGATAGAATACATTCATTCATTAGGTGTATGACACTTATGATTGTACTAATACACTGTGGTGTTGTATGAGGATGATTTTGTCCACTAACATGAAGGATACATCAAGAAAGACAAATCAAGTTCTAGATCAAGAACATATGACCATGGTGACATGAAGACAAAGAATCATCCATATTCATGGATCACATAGAAGCTCTACTTACAAGGTATGTATAACTTGGTTCTACAATTATTAACTTATGAGATATGCAGGTTACTAGCACAAGGTCTCTAAGAGAACAAATAAGACATTGTTTGTGTAGCTAGGGTTTTCACCCTAGCTTGTGCAAATGAGCACCTACTAAGGAGAAGGGACTCCTTAGTAGCAGTGCAATAAAACAATAAAATATGACAGTAAAGCAAAGTAAACTTAAACTAGCATGAGCATTGACAGAAATAAAAAGACATAACAATATGATAAAATTTTTCTTTTGTATTAACTTTACCTCAAATGTTGAGGTTAGTGAAGCTCTTGCAGTAGTACAGGAGGGCTACTTCCAAGCTCCAATGGGTTCCTTCTCCTTCTCCAAAGTGTTTTGGATATGGGACAAAGAGGCACTCAAATGGAAATATTTTTCCTCTTTTTATATTTTTTATTCCCTTTTTAGAGGGTTTTTGCTATTTTTGGAGGAAATTTGAATTATTTTGGGGGAAAAAGGGGGTTTTGGGCCTTTTGGAGGCAAACATGGTAGGAAATATGGACAGATGAGTCATGTAATGAGGGAGATGAGATGGTGATCACTTTTTGGGTGTTAACAGTTTGGGTATGTTAGACAAGCATGATAATCCAGGTATGTTTTCCTATATCGAGTTAGAATCCTACCTTGTGTTAGGATCTTAGATAAGTATACTTTTGTATGATTGATAATGATTATTCATGAAGTTATAAGTTTGAGTAATCATGGGTTTATTATGCTTCTTACTTTGATTGCTGATATGACAAACTAGAAGAGTCATATGGTCAAACGAGAATAGTGAAAGAAGTACTCCCCGAAACCTTGAATACTAACACTTGTGACAAATTACCTATGTATGAAATGACCATGACCATAGATGTTTAAGATTATTTAGAATCATAATATCTTGATAGTATTGAGATTATACTAATGAATGTATGATTATGTATGAGATCTTGAGGATGACACAATGATGACACTAGTGCACACTTAAACAGATAATAAAGGAAGAAAAGATCAAGAGGGAGCACACTCCAGTAGCTCCTGCAAGGAATCAAAGATCAAGAGGGAGCACACTCCAGTAGTTCTGGCAAGGAGGCAAAGTTTGAGAGGGAGTCCACCCAACAAGCAAAAAAAGATAAGTATTTAAATTGTCATTTCCTGTATATATGATTTTGTCCAGTCATGTACATACTTATGTTCCTAGATTTAGGATGTATATTATGCATTTTAGAAAAGGTTGCATTAATGAACAAGATACTACTAACATAGTAATGGGTAAGTGGCCTATGGTACTGTACAACATTCCATTTCTACTTATCTAGAATGAAACCTCTTTGCTGACATGTTGGGAGTTGTGCACACTCTTAAGAATGTTCTGGTAGAGATGGAAGGCATCTAGAAAGTTACAGGGTATGGATAAATGTTGTATTGAAGCATTGAAGATAATTGCATGATTGTATGACATATGTATTTATGTGTAAGAATTTGTTCTGAAATCTATGAGATGTTTCTAATCATGCAATTGAACTTGTCTTGTAGGAAATACCATGTACCATCACCTACAAGAGAGACTTGTTTCGAAGAACAAGCGACGAATACTTAACTAGAACATTCGTTTCGGCAACAAAGTTCAAGAAAACTATCTATTGAAGATATTGAAGAATCTGAAGTTCCCAGGATCCGGGATGTAGTAATGGAAGGATGACATGATCGAGGAGTACCATTCGATCACGAAGAATGATGTTTGGGATGTGGTCCGGAAACCAAAAGAGAAGTCTGTTGTGACTTCCAAGCGGATCTACAAGATCAACCATAATGCAGATGGCAGCATAGATAAATACAAGGCAAGGTTTGTGGCTCGTGGCTTCTCCCAGAAATAGGGGATAGAGTATGAAGAAATGTTTGCACCTGTATCCAGATACACTTCCATTAGAACAGTACTTGCTCTGGCTGTAGTAATGAAGTGGAAGATACACTAGATGGATGCAAAGACAACTTCATGTCTAGTTCGGGCTTTACCAAGAGTAAAGCGGATTCCAACCTTTACTACAAGGTTGAGGAAGGCAATCCAGTGATACTCCTATTGTATGTGGATGACCTGTTTTTGACAGGAGAGGATAGGTTGATTGCCGATACGAAGAGGAAGCTTGCTTCTAAGTTCGAGATGAAGGACTTGGGTATGATGCAATAATTTCTAGGCATGGAGGTGTGGCAGAGTGCAGATGGAATCTTCCTTGGACAAGGGAAGTATGTAGTAGAGATCCTGAAGTGGTTCAGGATGATGGACTGCAAGGCCATGGCCACACCTATGGAATCAAACCTGAAGCTATTGAGTGATGCTTCATCAGAGTGGGTTGATTCCATGATGTATCATCAGATGATTAGGTCCTTGATGTACCTGATGAACACAAGACCATATATTTTCTTTGCAGTGAACACCTTGAGCCAGTTCCTGATGGATCCTAGACATGTTCACTTGATTGCTGTAAAGCATATTCTGAGGTACCTGAAGGGTACGGTTGATTATGGGCTCAAGTATGTTACGAATCAAAAGGTTAACCTGGAGGGTTATGTTGATTCAGATTGGGCAGGAAATGCTGCAGATAGGAAGAGCACTTCGGGGTTCTGCTTCAGTATTGGATCAGGTGTGATCTCTTGGTTTAGCAGGAAGCAGTCCTGCGTAGCACTGAGTACAGCCGAAGTAGAGTATGTCGCAGCTTGTTTGATTAGTTGTGAGGTAGTATGGCTAAGGAAGCTACTGTGTGATTTATTTTATCTACAGTTGGATCCTACTTGTATCTATTGTGACAACCAAAGTTGTGTGAACTTGTCAGAGAACCCGGTGTTCCATGACAAGTCAAAGCATATCGAGATAAAATATCACTATATCAGGGATATGGTGCAGAGAGGAGCAGTGAAGCTCCTGTATGTTGTGATGGATGACTAGATTGTAGACGTGTTGACTAAACCACTAGCCAGAGTGAAGTTCGAGTACTTCAGAAAGAGGCTTGGTGTACTTCAGATCGAGGTTCCTTCCTGTTAAATTTTCAGAATTTACTTCAATCGGATCTAGGATCTTAACTGAGAGAACAACATGTACAACAACTCTACAGCATAACAATCATGGACACAATAATGCAAGCACACAAGAGACACAGAGTTTACTTGGGGAAAACCATAAAGGTGAAAAACCCCAATAACTTCCTCAGAGATAGATAGAGCAATGACACAACCAGAATACAAGAGATAGTCTTCTCCTAGCAGCAGAGCCTTTTCCTCCACAAGTGCACCACTCTCCCAAGTGTGAGTGAGAGAATAGAATGTGTAAAATGAGAGAGACACACTCTCTATTTATACACTAACTTGACTTGACCTTTACTCAACTAGGTCGGCCTCAACTTAACCACTTAACATAATACTGACTGGGCCGACCTTCACTAGGGTGGTCTAATAACCCTTTGACCCACATGGCTGACCCCCAATAGGGTGGTCTAATAACCCTTTGACCCACATGACTTATACATGGCCGACCCCAACAAGGTGGTCTAATAACCCATCAAGTATAAGTTATGACACTTACAATATAAATGACAACACTTCCGTATAGAGGAATAATAACATCTCTATAGGAATACAATATACATATATGTAAAATACATTCCGAAGTTACATATACATCAACACTCCCTCTTAACTAGGAATGTATTTCTTGACACAGGTCTTCTAGCACAAGTCATCTTCTCTGGATCATCGTCACTGGATAATCATCATCGAGTCATCACCATCGTCACTGCTGCTGCTATTTCAATCAATCTCTGAATCTACTCATCATAGGAAGTTCTACAGATCCATTACTTTTTCATACTGGAGGTAGGCCCACCACCTGCAGGTCTTCATCATCTGTGCGAACGGTATGATAGAGGTGGCCTCTCAGGTCTAATTTTATGTGCGGATGCAATACCAGAAAGAGTATCCTAGGAACATTTATGTGCCTAAACACAACCGACAAGATCTCCCAGGACTGATTACATGCATCTCCTCCACAATACCTTTAAAGAGCATCCCAGGAACATTTATGTGCCGCAGCACGACCAGTAAGATATCTAAAGAGAATCCCAGGGCTTATTACGAGCACACAGCTCAACTGTTGAATATTGTAACTTCTAAGAATATTATATTTGTATATTATTTATTCCGGAGATGTTCCATACCTCCGATGTGATTATACTATGAATCCGGAGATGTTTATTCCTCCGGATTGGTTGTGGTAACTAGGGTTATTAGACCCACCATGTGGGGGTCGGCCCAGTCAGTTATAATAGGGTATTTAACCTAATGGTTAAATACAAGCCTACATGTACTTGTGTAAAATACATGTCAGTGTAGTGTATAAATAGAGGAGGTATGTTCCGCATTTGACACACTCACTCACTTGTGAAAGATAGCACACTTGTCTGGGAGATTTGCTAAGGAGACAAAGTAGGAGGGAGCACATCTTGTATTTTGGTTGATCATCTTATTGAGGAAAGCTTTGCTAGGTTTTCTACCCCATGAGGGTTTCCCAGGGTATATTTTGTGTCTATCTTGTGATTATGTTTCTTTCAGTGATCTTGATAGTCTATTTGGTTTAAACTTAACATGGTATCAGAGCTAGACTGAATAGGACATCTTTCACAAGGTAAGAATACCTCTCTCTCTCTCTCTCCGGTGAAAGTTAGGGTTTCGGCAAAAAGTTGGTATTATTGAATTTTGGTTACCTGGCTGGATAGCCTCTTCAATACCTTTCTTTTAAGCCCTAGATCAAACTTTTTGGTTGGGTAGAACTCCGGGAAATCAAAACCCTAATTCTACCAAAAGTGTGATAAGTCAGAATTTGGGTTCAGAAAAAAAAAGTTGGCATTTTTGAATTTTGGTTACATGGCTGGATAGCCCTATTCAATACCTTTCTTTTAAGCCCTAGATCGAACTTTTTGGTTGGGTAGAACTCTAAGAAATCAAAACCCTAATTCTACCAAAAGTGCGATAAGTCAGAATTTGGGTTCAGAAAAAAAGTTGGCATTTTTTAATTCTGATTACATGGATGGATAGCCCTTCTCAAGACCATTCTTTTGAGCCCTAGATCGAACTTTTTGGTTGGGTATAACTCTGGGAAAGTCAAACCCTAATTCTACCAAAAGTGTGATAAAATTCTATTCCAGATTCCGGAAAAGTGAAAAGTAACATTTCCAGGTAAGTCTACTCTGTCTCTTGGACTCCCCCAAGAGAAGATGGCTCCAAACACTAAGCTTGAAGACAAGCTAGAAGGTATAGAGAATTTCCGGGCATGGAAATACAGAATTGGTCTCATTCTTGAAGAGAATGATCTTGCTCATTATATCAAGGAAGAAGTTGCAGAACCAGAAGGAGATGAAGCCAAAGAAAATCACAGGAAGGATTTGATTAGGGCAAAGAGAATCATAGCTGATTCTATTAAATACCACTTGATTCCCCAAGTGGCCTCCAAGAAGACTCCAAAGGAAATGTATGATGCCCTAGGAAGAATGTATGAAGGAAAGAACATCAATAGGAAGATGAATCTAAGGACTCAATTGAAGAGTACCAAGATGTACAAAGGAGAATCCATTCAAGATTACTTCTCAAGGGTTTCTCAAATCAAGGAACAACTAGATGCAATTGGTGATACTCTTGATGAGGATGAACTTGTGATGACTGCTCTCAATGGTCTCACTAGACCTTGGGAATCCTTCATACAAACCATGTGTGCCAGGAAAGAGAGCATGAAGTTTGATATAGTATGGGAGGATTGTGTTCAAGAAGAAGCTAGGGTAGCCAACAGAGAAGCCCTTCTCAAAGAGGATGACCAAGCTTTGGACACCCATACCAAAAGAAGAAGAATAGGTCATCTCAAGAAAGTTGACCACAAAGGATCTCAACACTTCTCTAGACCTAAAAAGAGAAAAGGACCATTTCCAGTAAGAGATCTTTCCACAGTCAAATGCTACAACTGTGATAAGCTAGGACACATCTCCAGATTTTGTCCTTCACAAAAGAAGAAGTTTGTCCACAAAAGACACCATGCACATATGGCAGAAAATGATAGTGAAGAAGAAGAAGAGGAAGAAGATGAAGAAGAAAAAGAGGTAGAGGTAAGGCCTAAAAGGAAAAGATATAAGGTGAAGAAAGAAGATCCAGAAGAATATGTTCTATTCTCTGCACTCTCTGGATCTGTATCTCCTGGAGAAGATACATGGCTCATTGACAGTGGTGCTTCTAAGCACATGACAGGTCAAAGGAAGACCTTCTCAAATCTTGAAGAAAAATCTTCTACACAAAAGGTATCTCTAGGAGATGACTACCAATATCCCATCAAAGGAATTGGTGAAGCTAGCTGTAAGCTAGATTCAGGAACACCCTTGAAGATGAAAGACATCTTATATGTACCAGGTTTAAAGAAGAACCTTCTCTCTATCTCAGCACTAGATAAGAAAGGTTTTAGAGTAGCTTTCATAGATGGACAAGTACTCATGTGGTCCAAAGGAAAGACAATTAAAGATGCAATTGTTATTGGTGAAGAAGAACGAGGTCTCTATAAGCTCAAGGGCCATCCATAAGCTGCCCTTGCTCATGAGATCTCTAGCCCCAGTGAGCTATGGCATAGAATATTAGCTCACATCAACTATAAAGCCTTACCCTATGTAAGCAAGGTAGTAATAGGATTACTAGATTTGAAAGTTGATCATGATGGCTCATGTAAAGGGTGTAAGAAAGGGAAAAATATCAAGAACCCCTTTCCAAAGAGTGAAACAAAGACTAAGAACATTTTAGAGTTAATACACTCAGATGTATGTGGACCAATGCCCACCACTTCTCTAAGTGGGTTTGAATACTATCTTTCATTCATTGATGACCATTCAAGGAAAACTTGGATATACTTCCTGAAAGGTAAGAATGAAGTCTTTGGAAAATTCAAAGAGTTCAAGGCTCTAATAGAAAATCTATCAGATAAGAGAATCAAAATTCTCAGAACAGATAATGGCGGAGAATTTACCTCAAAGGAATTTGAGGACTTTTGTAAAGAAGTTGGAATTAAAAGGGAACTAACTACTCCATACAATCCCCAACAAAATGGGGTGGCTGAAAGGAAAAATAGAACAATCATGGAAGCTGTAAAGACCATGATACATGACCAAGATCTTCCCATGTATCTATGGGCTGAAGCAGCCAAGACAACAGTATATGTGCAAAATAGATTATCTCATAGTGCTCTTGATTTCAAAACTCCAGAAGAAGTGTTTACAGGTAAGAATCCTGAGGTAAGTCATCTTAAAATATTTGGGTGTTCTGTGTACATCCACATTCCAAAAGAAAAGAGAACCAAGTTGGACCCTTCTGGTAAGAAGGGGATTTTTGTTGGTTATTGTGAATCATCCAAAGCCTTTAGAACTTACATTCCAGGTTTTCATCACATAGAAATAAGTAGAGATGTAACGTTTGATGAAGAAGCAGCTCTCAACAAATCCAGGAAGTGCCAACTTGAAGAAATCTATGAAGAAGATACTTCTCCCAGAATCACAGAGGCTGTGCCCATTCCTGAAGATGATTCTCCAGAGGATCATGATATGTTGGAACCACAAGAGCCTCATATTTCAGACTTATCTAAGAAAAGAAGGCCAGCATGGGCTAGAGATATTATTCAAGGGGCTGAAAGATATGGAGCTCCTGAAGGCTCCACCAGAGAAAGAAAGAAACCAAAGCTAGTGTCCAACTACATGACTTTAATGTGTGATCTTGTGGATAAACTACCTACCAGCTATGAAGAGGCAGCTCAGAAGAAAGAATGGGTAGAAGCAATGACAGAAGAATATCAGTCAATAATGAAAAATGATGTTTGGGATATAGTCCCCAAACCAAAAGATAAAAGTGTGGTTTCTTCCAAATGGATCTTCAAGATAAAACATGCTGCAGATGGTAGCATTGAAAAATACAAGGCAAGATTTGTAGCTAGAGGAATCTCTCAGAAAGAGGGAATTGACTATGAACAAACATTTGCACCAGTTGCTAGGTATACTTCAATTAGAACTATCATGGCACTTGCATCCATGATGAAGTGAAAATTACACCAAATGGATGTTAAGACAACTTTTCTAAATGGTGTAATTGAGGAAGAAGTATACATAGAGCAACCACAAGGGTTTGAGGTTAATGACAGAAGGACTCATGTATGCAAACTGAAAAAGGCATTATATGGGTTGAAACAAGCTCCCAGGGCTTGGTATGGAAGGATTGACAATTTCTTAACTAGCATGGGCTTTACCAAAAGTAAAGCTGACCCCAATCTTTATCTCAAGGTGATGGATGATGAACCGGTTATATTGTTGTTACATGTAGATGATCTATTTCTAACTGGAAATGAGAAACAAATTATTGAAAGCAAGAAGAAGCTTTCTTCAGAATTCGAGATGAAAGATCTCGGATTAATGCACTACTTCTTAGGATTAGAAGTATGGCAAGAACCAAAAGGAATCTTTCTAAATCAAGGTAAGTATACTGTGGAGATTCTCAAAAGATTTGATATGTTGGAGTGTAAAGCCATGGCCACTCCCATGGACTCCAACTTGAAGTTGTTAGTTAATGATTCATCAGAATTAGTGGACATAACCTTATACAGACAAATCATTGGATCATTGATGTACTTAACTAATACTAGGCCTGATATATGCTTTGCTGTAAATACCCTAAGTCAGTATCTAGTAGAACCTAGAAAGGTCCACTTAATAGATGCAAAGCATGTAATGAGGTACCTAAACGGTACATTAGATTTTGGCCTATATTATCTCGGAGGTCATGAACTCAGGTTACATGGTTACTCAGATTCTGACTGGGCAGGTAGTGTCTCAGACAGAAAAAGTACTTTAGGTGGATGTTATGGTCTTGGATTTGCCATGATTTCCTGGTTCAACAAGAAACAATCTAG
The DNA here is from genome assembly GCA_027924585.1 of Larix kaempferi. Taxonomy (NCBI): domain Eukaryota; kingdom Viridiplantae; phylum Streptophyta; class Pinopsida; order Pinales; family Pinaceae; genus Larix; species Larix kaempferi. Next base: position 11,470,029 of record BSBM01001005.1, on the reverse strand, counting down.
TGTGGCTCTTAGTACTGCTGAAGCAGAATATATAGCTGCCAGCTGTGAAGCAGTATGGCTTCGGAAACTTTTATCTGGAGTGTTTGACTTAGAAATGGATCCCACTATGATTATGTGTGATAATCAAAGCTGCATCAAGATGACTGAAAATCCTGTGTTTCACGATAAGTCAAAACACATAAATATCCGATACTTTTATATACGAGATATGGTGCAAAGAGGAGTTATCAAGCTCGAGTATATAAGCACTGAGGATCAAATTGCTGATATCTTGACCAAACCTTTGTCTCGAGTAAAGTTTGAACACTTCCGAGACAAGCTTGGTGTAGTTCAAAAGGGACCCTCCTCGAAAGGGGGAGTAGCAAAGTATCTAATAACTAGTCTGTCTCATCAATGATGAGGATACCTTTTTACTGCACTTAGTTACTTAGAATTATTTAGACTTAGGACTCTTATATTTTTTTGATGATGATACATGTTTTGATATACATGCTTGATGATGATGATGATACATGTTTTGATATACATGCTTGATGATGATGATGATACATGTTTTGATATACATGCTTGATGACGATGATGATACATGTTTTGATATACATGTTTGATGACGATGATGATACATGTTTTGATATACATGTTTGATGATGATGATGATACATGTTTTGATATACATGTTTGATGATGATGATGATACATGTCTTGATATACATGTTTGATGATGATGATACATGTTTTGATGATGAGAATACATGTTTTGTTATACATGTTGTGAGGGGATTGGATCATCCCTGGACTTCAGTCCTAAAGTTGAGCCGTAGACGTATGTCTTCGAGAATGAAGTTCTTGGTGAACATGTGAGAGGATTGGATCATCCCTGGACTTCAGTCCTAAAGTTGAGCCGTAGACGTATGTCTTCGAGAATGAAGTTCTTGGTAAACATGTGAGAGGATTGGATCATCCCTAGACTTTAGTCCTAAAGTTGAGCCGTAGACGTATGTCTTCGAGAATGAAGTTCTTGGTGAACATGTGATGGGATTGGATCATCCCTAGACCTCAGTCCTAAAGAAGATCCGTAGACGTATGTCTCCGAGAACTAAATCCTGAATGAATAGGTAAGAGGATTGGATCATCCTCGGACTATGGTCCTTTGAATTGAGTCGTAGACATGAGGTCTCCGATAACTGAACAATAGGACTAGATCATCCCTGGACTTCGGTTCAAAAGGTACATGATAGGACTGGATCGTCCCTGGACTTTGGTTCAAAAGGTACACGATAGGAGTGGATCGTCCCTGGACCTCAGTTCAAAAGGTACACGATAGGACTGGATCGTCCCTGGACTTCAGTTCAAAAGTTACACGATATGACTGGATCGTCCCTGGACCTCGGTTCAAAAGGTACACGATAGGACTAGATCGTCCCTGGACTTCGGTTCAAAAGGAACATGATAGGACTGGATCGTCCCTGGACCTCGGTTCAAAATGCACGTGACAAATCCTAGAATTGCTTTAGGTTACATCCAGCATGAAACAAGGCTGGCTCTGTAGATGTGATACATCCAGCATGAAACAGGGCTGGCTCTGTAGATGTGATACATCCAACATGAAACAGGGCTGGCTCTATAGATGTGATACATCCAGCATGAAATAGGGTTGGCTCTGTAGATGTGATACATCCAGCATGAAACAGTGATGGCTTTGTAGACGTGACAGATCCAATATGAAAGAGGACTGGCTCTGTGGCGGTAAATCCTAGATCTGATCTAGGTCACATCCAGTATGAAAAAGGACTGGCACTGTGGTTGGGATTAGATCGTCCCTAGATATGAGACTTGTCTTAAAGAGATAAGGATTGATCATCCTGGAACTTGATCTGGATTGTATCATCCATGGACCTATGTCCTAAAGAAAGCAGGATTGATCATCCTGGAACTTGATCTGGATTGTATCATCCATGGACCTATGTCCTAAAGAAAGCAGGATTGATCATCCTGTAATATGATCGTGTGATGACGATGTTGATGATCGTGTGATGATGATGCTGATCGTGTGATGACGATGCTGATGATCGATGCTGATGATCATGTGATGACGATGCTAATCGTGTGATGTCGATGCTAATGATCGAGTGATGACGATGTTGATCATGTGATGATGATGCTGATCGTGTGATGACGATGCTGATGATCGAGTGATGTCGATGTTCCAGTAACTAGTTGAGTTACTGATGATGATGAACTGAAGAAAGCTTTCGATGATATATAGATGTATCATGTATGATGTATGACTCGTTTCTCCTGCGGATGCTGTTATAATATCCTTCTCATTAAGGGGGAGTGTTGAATATTGTAACTTCTAAGAATATTAGATTTGTATATTATTTATTCCGGAGATGTTCCATACCTCCGATGTGATTATACTATGAATCCGGAGATGTTTATTCCTCCAGATTGGTTGTGGTAACTAGGGTTATTAGACCCACCATGTGGGGGTCGGCCCAGTCAGTTATAATAGGGTATTTAACCTAATGGTTAAATATGAGCCTACATGTACTTGTGTAAAATACATGTCAGTGTAGTGTATAAATAGAGGAGGTATGTTCCTCATTTGACACACTCACTCACTTGTGAAAGATAGCGCACTTGTCTGGGAGATTTGCTAAGGAGACAAAGTAGGAGGGAGAACATCTTGTATTTTGGTTGATCATCTTATTGAGGAAAGCTTTGATGGGTTTTCTACCCCATGAGGGTTTCCCAGGGTATATTTTGTGTCTATCTTGTGATTATGTTTCTTTCAGTGATCTTGATAGTCTATTTGGTTTAAACTTAACATCAACCTCTCGGATCTCTAGGACTGATTACATGTGGATAGACAAAACCTTTAAAGAGCATCCCAGGAACATTTATGTGCCACAACACGACTGGCAAGATATCTAAAGAGCATCCCATGACTAATTACGAGCACACAGCTCAACCTATCGGATCTCCAAGATTGATTACATGTCTCCATAGTAATACCTCATCCCAGGACTGATTACGAGCACACAACTCAACCTATCGGATATCTGAGGACTGATTACATACTACATAGCAATACCGGAAAGAGTATCCCAGGAACATTTATGTGCCACAGCACGACCGACAAGATCTCCTAGGACTGATTACATGCTATTTGCACAACCTGCCACATATCATCTCTGACCTCCAAGTATCAACCTGATACTCATGATCCAACGGATCATCATCGCATGAGGAAACATCCTGATGCCCATGATCATACTGATCATCATCACTTGTACCATCCTGGTACATATCATCTGGAGCAACATCCTGAAGCTCATCATCATGATCAACCTGATCATACAATGCATCCACCTGATGCACACCAAGTATCTACCTGATACATATCATCATACATGATCCACCTGATCATACAGTGTATCCACTTGATACAAATACAAATACATGATACATATCAACATACATGATATATCTGATCATACAATGTATCCACCTGACACATATACTGATACATGGTCCAAGCATCGAACATGATGCATATACAAAATACATACAAATGATCCAACCGATCATATCCAGCATCCAACATGATGCATACATACATATAAATGATCCAACTGATAATATCCAACATCCAACATGATGCGTACATACATATAAATGATCCAACTGATCATACAAAGCAGAAACCAGAACATCATCCTGATGCTCATCATCCATCGCTTACATCCATAGCCATGTGAAGGATCCTCCTTCCAACATGCTTGGAATGGCTTCAGCAAATGTGTCCATCACTTCTTCCTCGAAGTGTCATCAATCTGAAGAACGCCAAGCCTCTCCCTAAAGTACTCGAACTTCACCCTGGCTAGTGGCTTCGTCAGCACATCTGCAATCTACTCGTCCGTCGCAATGTACAGGAGCTTCACAACTCCTCTCTGCACTATATCCCTGATATAGTGATAGTTGATCTCTATGTGTTTCGACCTATCATGAAACACTGGGTTCTCAGACAGCTTCACACAACTTTGGCTATCGCAGAAAATACCAGTAGCATCCAATGGGAGATCAAATAACTCAAACAGTAGCTTCCGTATCCATACTAACTCACAACTAGCTGAACAGGATGCAACATACTCTACCTCAGCTATACTTAGTGCTACGCAGGACTACTTCCTGTTAAACCAAGAGATCACACCTGATCCCATACTGAAGCAACACCCAGATGTGCTCTTCCTATCTGCAGCACTGCCAACCCAATTTGAATCAACATAACCCTGCAGGTTAAACTTTTGATTCACGTCTTACTTGAGCCCATAGTAAACTGTACCCTTCAGGTACCTCAGAATATGATTTACAACAACCAGGTGAACACTCCTCGAATCTGTCAGGAACTGGCTCAATGTGTTCACCGCAAAGCAAATATCTAGTCTCATGTTTGTCAGGTACATCAAGGACCTAATCATCTGACAATACATAGTGATATCAACTGGCTCAGATGAAGCATCACACAGAAGCTTCAGGTTCGATTCCATAGGTGTGGCCATAGCCTTGCAGTCCATCATCATGAACCTCTTCAGGATCTCTACTGCATACTTCCCTTTTCCAAGGAAGATTCCATCTACACTCTGCCACACCTCCATGCCAAAAACAAATAGTGCATCATCACCAAGTTCTTCAACTCGAACTCGACAGCAAGCTTCCGCTGCATGTCGACATTCAATCTATCCTCATTTGTTACAAACAGGTCATCCATATACAAAAGTAGTATCACTGGATTGCCTTCCTCAACCTTGTAGTAAAGGTTGGAATCCGCTTTACTCTTGGTGTTGGGATTTAATCCACTAATGCAGATCAAACCTTAAATTTATATATCAATCCGGGTCTGTAAGCTTAGAGGCATATCCAATTTTTAGGACCTAGAGCTAGACTTGTTTGGTTAACCTAATTTTCTGTGAATTGAATCTACTATCTGATGAGAAGTACTGTAACCTAAAGATACAAAAATCCTTTTTACAGGGATAACTTCATTTGTTCTTTTAAGTGCACAACAATCTATTTAGGAAAGCAATTTAACAATGAAAGAACTGATATAGTGAAAGCAATTTAACAATGATTCTAACCCTAACGATCCACTAATGCATGAACAATTAACCATTAAGTTCCCTTACAGAACATTGTTCATAATTGCTAGTTGTTCAAAACACTTCATCTTCAGATGAGCAGCAATGTATGATATATCAAGATCACAGTCTGAACTGTTCCTTTAACATTTAACAGAATAGAAGACAGAGCTCATAGAAATGTAAGTGGTATACAACATCAACGAAATCGTGACTTGAACTGTTTAAATGAGAACTGAGCTATAATAAAATTAATTGAAACTAACTGAATTCATTCTACAACAATATGCTAGCTACCACAGAATTAACACATACCAATGGCTCGATCTAAATCGCATGCATCAAATTAAATCGTGCAAACATATAAATCGCATACACTGGAAATGGAATGGTGTACGAAATCAACAAAGGGGGCCCTCCAGTGCCTTGTTCCACACACAATCATAGGTTTACAGAACTGAAAGTCTAATTGTATTCACCATAAAATTGATTACACAGCAAAACCACGCAGTTCAGAAACAGTCTGCGTTCTTCCCCAAATCGTGATTATCAATCCAATGTTTTGTGAAGTATTTATACAAATTCAAAAGAAAACTGGAAATGCTATAATCTTGCAAACTAATTAATGAACATAGCCATTGAGATCCTCATGCAGAATCGTGAAACTCAACAGAATCCAAATTGCCTTGCTTTTGTGCTGAGTGGTAGCACAGGTGGTCATCTTTGACCGACTTTGACTTGCCATCTGTGAGAGCCACATCATCTGTTCGTTGGAAATTCATCCATCCTTGGACATTGAGGATCTTTCCTCCATCTTTCAGTTAATGCCTAGCTGTCCTGCAAGTTCTCAACTTTGGAGATATTACAGGAAGTTAGAACATCCTGTAATTTTTAAAAAACCTAGTTTAAATGCTCTAAAAACCTCAAAATTCAATTTGTTAACAAGCAATGACATTAGTACCTTTTTAAACAAAGTCTGTGATGAACTACAAGCTTTATAGATTGGTACGAGGGTTTAATGGAGGAAAATGGAGGATATTTGGATAACAAAAAGAGGTCAAAATGGTGCCCAACATCTCCCCCAAGAGGAAGCTGTTGCATGTCCCCATGCCCAAAAAATATTTGACCTTTTGTTAAAACCAAAATTTTGCTGCTGACCTTCCTGCTTCTAATCTCCTACTGAGACGATGCTTCTGTTGATGTTGGAGATGCATAAAGGACCTTCAGCCTCTCATACTTAGCTTTGTAGGTCTTCTTCTGCTTATACCATCTGGATGCATTCTTAGAAATGTGTGTCCTCTGAATTCTCAGCTTCCGATTGTCCTTTTTTAATTTCTCATTCTTGAGCTCCAATTCTTTTATTTCAAGTTTCAACTTCTTGATCTCTTTATTTTTCTTGGAAGTCTTTTTCTTCTTCATTGAAAGCTGGACAGAACTGGTGTCCATTCCTAATTCGTCACTTCCCTGTACTGAACCCTCTTTCTTTTCTTCTTGCACAGTTTGTGGCTCTGAGGAAGGAGAAGCCAAGTCTTTTAACACTCCCTGTCTTGACTGCTTTTCCTTCTCCCTCTCCTGCTGATCTAAGAAAAGATTGATTTTCTTTGTTTGTCTTATTATCTCATCAGCTTCCGGGGTTCCCTGTCCTATTTCACCTGCCAGGTTTTCTTCTTGAACTTCCACAGTTTGTATGTGTTCTTCATCCTCTAATGCTGGCTGGCTACAAACTTGCTTAGACTTCCTCGACTTCTTCTGGTAAGTGGTGAAGACCTGTTCTTGTTTCTGAAACTGTTTATCTTCTTTCATTACACTCCTAGTTTGTATCCTTCTCTGAGGTGGTTTTGAACTTGTTGCCTCAGAGTTGTCTTCATCATCAGTAATCAGCAAGACCTCCTTTTTCTTCTTTTTCTCCTTTGGTAGTTTTGAACTTGTTGCCTCAGGGCATGTTATCATCAGCAATTCCTCTTCTTTTGAAACCTCTTCATGCAATTCTTCCTGTTCTTCAAACTGATTTTGAACTAAGAATTCTGTCCATGTCAAATTCTGCTTCCTTAACTCATGCTGGATGATGATTTTGATAAGTCCACAGTGGAAAAGACTTGTCAATTTGTCTTTTTCACGCCTTTGGACAGCCTTGGCCATTTTAGTTAGACTCTGCAACAGGAAAAAGGTCATATTGATCTCACATTCACCTATTAAGTGCTGCAACAGTTTGATGTGGTAAAGGTAAACGATACTGAATCTCCCTTCACAGGTGATGAATCTTTGTATGATGTACACCATTTCATCCCAAGGATGAACCAACCAGCTCCTTGGTATGCCTTTCTTCCAGTTTACTGACCCTGCTCTAGATCTACACAAAAAGGGTATACATGATTTTTCTTTGAATTGCTTGGTTTTGAAAAACCTTTCTCCTTGCTATGGCAGACCAGTAATTTATGCCAAAATGTCTTCAGACAGCCTAAAGTTTAAATTCCCTACTGTAGCCCTTTCACCATCGAACGAGCCAGCAAAGGCTAAGCTCACATTATCGTTGTGCCCATCGAATTTTTCAAAGAAAGGCACCCATTGATTTTTCTTGAAAATTTCTAGACATTTTTCATGAACGTCTGCGGGCTCAAATACCTCTGGTTCCAATCTAGATGACATTTTGAAAAACAAATAGAAAACAGGAATCTTTTATCTTTTAACACTGCCTTTGTCTTCCTATCCCCACAATAATACTCTGAATCTATGAAATTTGCTGTTGATTTGAGCAGAGTTGTTTAACAAAGAGAAGGGATTTTAAATTTTACCTCTTCTCTCGTACCACTATTTTTACTTCCTCTTGCATGATCTCCACAGCGATTGGTGTATTCACAGCTTCCTTCTCACTGATTGCCTTTCTTACTGCGCGATTTCTTGAGCAACTCTTGTGTTCACACTTCCTGTAACCCACGGCCCCTTCTCACTGTCAATTATATTCACACAACAATCGATTTTTGCAGAGACAATAACTGGACTTGGCCTCAAGGAGAATAAATGAGTCGTGTTTTCTGATTTTCATAATACAGGAATCAAGTTTATTTGCGTGCTGTCGTGGACATCATTCCACGTTTTCCCTCCATCATTACATAACATGCCACTTCATTTAAATAAAACGATGAAAGGTAAGGTTTTGGTTTATAAACACTTTAATCCTTTTATGTGCCCAGCGTTTAATACATAAACTGTAAAATATACTTTCGTTCCAATGTTTTATTAAATAGGCTATTTCTTTAAAATGAACCTTCTTTTCCAGAAAAGAAAATGTGCTGAAGATAAATATGACCATTGTTTCCCTCCTTAGATTATATGTATTACTTAATGCCTGATGCACTAAATACATATACGGAAGAAACTTTTGAAACTTCTTTATGTCAATATTTCACTTTTTACTGAAAAGGAGACCCCGTTTGTCTTTAAACCAAGAAGAAAACTCTGTCTGTAGAATGCAGCTTGTATCCTGTAGAGTGCAGTATATGTCCTGTAGAATACAGTATTTAAAATTTCCCTTGGGTTTGATCCTGACAACCATTTTGACCCCCTAGGGTGGAAAATGAAGTGTTGGCAAAGGCTAATGGAAGGTAAGTGAGGTACTGGCAGAGATTATCAGAAGAATGAAAGAAACAGGCAGTCAAGCTTTTTAATAATTGGTAATATGTCATTGCTTAAAAACAAAGAATTCTGGAACTTTTTAGAACATAAAAACTATGAATTCTTACAGACTTTGTTTGATGTCCCTGTATGATGAGCTTGCTGTCTGATGAAGTTGGTTTGTATCCTGATTTGTTCATGTCCTTCTGATGTCTTCATTTTACTGGAATCAGGTCCCTTCTGCATTATGAAAAATCACAATCTTTTGCATATGGAAAGGACTTGGAGGGTTCATGAAAATGCTTATCCCCCTCACAGGCCTATCTTTTGACTTGTCCTCAAGTCACACAAGATCTTCCTTATTTTGAAAATAAAACAGGAAATTGGAAAAAGATTTTTTTTTTGTGAATTTTCAATGGCCAGGTAAACCTGGTTTTCCAGAGAAAATTCAAGTTTATATTGTGCCAGTGAACTGGTTTTCACAACTAAACTTCCTCTTTTTTTTATATAATTTTTTTTTTGTTTATTTCATTTTTGATTTTTTTTTTGTTTATGTTTTATTTGCTTGTTGTATCACAGCAGCTAAGGAGAAAGTGAAGGAAAAACAATGAGGTGTCTATCCATCACTTGCAGTTCCTTTTGCCGTGAAATCTGGTGGACAAAATCTGCCATGTTGATAGGTTTGTGGTACAGCTTGAGCCGGTGGCCATTGACCACAAATTTATGTGCTTCATCATCTATGGTTTGAAGTTTTACTGAACCATTGTCATAGACATTGACAATCTCATATGGACCAAGCCAGTGAGTAGTAAATTTGGCTTTGAAGTCTTTAAACTTGGAGTCAAACAACAGTGCCCAGTCACCGATGTGAAATTGCTTCTTTTTGATAAACTTGTCATGCCATTGAGCTCTCTGTTGTTGTATCAGAATATTGTGTTCTATGGCAGCCTGTCTCATCTCATCCAACTGATTCAACTGAAGAATTCTTTCTTGCTGAGCTTCTGAAAGATCTATGCCCAAATCTGCTGCTAACTTGAAAGTATGAACTTGAAACTCAATGGGAAGGAGGACTTGCTTACCATAAACCAGTTGATAAGGAGAAAACCCAGTACTGTTTTTCCAAGTGATCTGGTATGCCCATAAAGCTTCAGTCAGCTTAGCTGACCAATCTTTCCGATGCATCTAGACAGTTTTGGTAATGATACCTTCTAAAGTCTTGTTTGTAGATTCCACTTGGCCATTTGCTTGTGGATGAATGGGACCAATGAAGTCAAGGGCCCACTTTTCAAATGGTTCAATGAGAATCTGTTGTTGGAGTGGCATTTCATCAGACCGGACTGGGCGTCCCATTCGTTGACAAGTGTCACAACTTCTAACATACCTTTTAGCATCTTTGAAAATGGAAGGCCAATAATACCCCAAATTGAGTATTTTATATGCTGTCCTTTTGTCTGCAAAATGGCCACCACACGGTTCATCATGGCATGCTTTTAAAATATCCAAGATTTCATCCTGTCGGACACATCTTCTTATGATTAAGTCATATCTTGTATAAAAGAGATCACCATTAACCCATATATGCCTAGCACTTTGTTTAATAATCTCTTTTTTTCTTTAGATGTCATAGATGGTGGTAGTTGGCCTGATGATAAGTAATTGGCAATGTCAGCATACCAAGGAGTGATAACAGAAATTGCAAATAGATGCTCATCAGGAAAACTATCTAAAACCGGAACAACCTCACCAGTATTGTGTAAGCGAGACAAGAAATCCGCCACCTGATTTTCTCGTCCAGGTCTATCCAAAACAGTGATATTGAACTCCTGCATTAATAACAACCATCTAGTGATGCGACCATTAGTGATAGATTTATTCATTAAATAGCGTAAGGCTGAATGATCTGTATGAACAAAAATTTCATAGCCAGTGATATAATGACGGAATTTGTTTACAGCATGAACCACTGCCAACATCTCTTTTTCAGTGACTGTATAATTCAGCTCTGCAGGTGTCAGATTTTTACTAATGAAATAGATAGCATAAGTCAAAGTATGTTCTTCCTGGCCCAATGAGGCTCCTATTGCAGTATCAGAGGCATCAGTTGAAATATGGAAAGGCAATGTCCAATTTGGTCCTCGTAAAATGGGAGCAGTGGAGAGCTTTTCCTTAAGTTTCTGAAATGCAGATTTACAGTCAGTATCCCAAGTAAAACACACGTCCTTTGAAAGCAATTTAAACAATTGCTGGGCTATCTTACTAAAATTTGCAATGAATCTACGATAATAGCCTGCATACCCTAAAAAGATTCTCACATCTATTTGAGTTGTGGGTTCAGACATATTTTTAATGACTTGAATTTTAGCAGGATCTACTTTTATTCCAGACGAAGAAATGTGGTGTCCTAAAACTATCCCTTCAGTCATCATCATGAAACACTTTTCGTTACTCAGGGAAAGGTTTGATTCAACACATCTTTTCAGAATTTTCTCCAAGTTTGCTAAAGAATCTTCAAAGGTACGTCCATATACAGAAAAATCATCCATGTAAACCTCAACACACTCATGAATTAGATCTGCAAAGATGGCCAAAACAGCCCTCTGAAAGGTAGCCGGGGCATTACATAAGTCAAAAGGTAAAACTTTGTAGGCATAGGTGCCCCAGGGACATGTAAAGGTGGTTTTGTCTTGGTCTTCGTTTGCAATACTAATCTGATTATAACCACTGAAGCCATCTAAAAATGAAAAATATTCCTTTCCAGCTAAAGCATCCAGTACTTGATCAATGAAAGGAAATGGAAAATCGTCTTTTAAAGTTGCCTTATTCAACTCCCTGTAATCGATGCATATGCGCCATTTACCATTTTTTTTAGGAACAACAACCAAGGGTGAGACCCATTGGCTATCGGAGATGGGGTAAATAAATCCCACTTTTAACAACTTCTGTAACTCGTCTTTGACTATTTCTTTTAGCATAGGGTTCATTCTGCGTTGTGGCTGTCTCAGAGGTCGTATTGTGTCATCTAGGTAAATGTGGTGTGTGCATGTCTCAGGATGAATGCATGGCATATCAGTGTACTCCCAGGAAAATGCATGGGAATATTTATTCAGCAAAGTGGTCAACTGTTCTTCCTGTGATGTGGTAAGATGTGCACCTATTTTCAGAGTTTTGCCTGGACTGATTTCTACCGTTTTACTGTGAATATCAGTGATGGAATGAACATTAAAAACATCATGAAGTGCTAAGGCTAGGGAATGAATGTTGCAATTTTCCTGGAAATTATGACCCATAACTTGTTCTGCTACAGCATATTCCATTTCTCGTAATTTTGCAGAAATATCAGGTTCAGCAATAAAATAATCCAGTAGATCTTCGTGGTTGTCTTCTTGAAAATCGAAGTACTGATTTATACTCAGAACAGGCTGAATCACCTCTTCTTCTTGTTCTTTGGTTTCTTTGATCCATGACAGCTGATCTAATGTAGAAGGTCGTTGGGCAGAAGGGTAAAGTGCAATCTATTTTCTCTCTGTCCCATGTGAAATAAGCATACTTCCTTATCGACATCCTATGAAAGCATCTGCTGTTGCCAGCCAGGGTCTTCCAAGGATCAATGGGTGACCTCCTAAGTTAGATTTTGGCTGTAGGACTATAAAATCAACATGATATTCCCAGGAGTCTAAAGAAACAATAATATCTTCCAAGACCCCTTCAGGTGTAATTTTAGACCTATCAGCTAATTCTAAGACAGTTGTGGTGGGTCTGAGATTTGTCAGATGAAGGTAATTCATTGTCTCTAGTGTCATGACGTTAATGGCAGCACCTAAATCGATCAATGTTTTTGGGATGGAAAAATTATTAATAGTAATTGTAACCATCGGAATTCCAGGATCTACATACTTTTCAATAAAAACGGTGTTGGACATTAACCCTGCTAGATTGCCTACCACATGAATTTTCGATGGATCCTTCCTTCTTTTATTAAGACAGAGTTCCTTAACTACTTTAGTGTAAATCGGGATATCTTTTATAGCCTGCAGTAAAGGAATTTTAACATATACATTTGTTAACTCATTCAGAACATCGAAGTCAGGTAAGGAAATCGAAGGTTTCTCTTTGACTAACCTCTCAGGAAAAGGAGGTGGATAAGATGAGATTGTGTTCCCTCGTTGACTATGATTTTCTGACTGAGATTTTTCTGTATTCAATTTTTTTGGAGTTTTGTCTTTTTCTGGTGGTTCTTCTAAGATAACATGAGATTGTTTTTCCAAGGTTTTCCCAGATCTCAAATTGATATTTTGCAGTGGGAGAATGGAGTAGGGAAGCACTGTTCCATCATCAACATTATACATAGGTCTGTCGGTTTTATTATTTGTATTTGGAATTGGCTGAGCTAGCAGTTGTGTAGGCCGAGGTGGAGGCTGATTAGATGGCAACTGAAGTTGATGAGGTGGTATACCCAATTGAGGAGCCATGTTATTGGGTTTTTGAAAAGATGGATTTTGAAAACATGGGGCTTGGACTTGATGCTGCTGGTATTGAGGATAGGCAGAAGGTTGTTGATAGGGCTGCAAATAAGCCTGCTGATATGTCTGGTTACCATGGGCATACCCTCTCCAATTTGGACCGGATTGAGCTAATGGAGGAGACCAAGTTTGCCAAGGCATGGGTGCATTCCATGAATTCTGAATAGGAGTCTGATAATTTGTATTAAATTGCTGCATAGGATCTTGAGACATACCTGAGAATCGTGGCTGCCAAGGTCTCTGTTGTCCCATGAAGTAAAGAGAATCCATGCTGTGATTTTCCTCCATTCGAACTGCCTGCAATTCCTTCAATCTAAGGCAATCATCAGTTTTGTGATTAAAAGTGCATAAGCCACAAATTTCAACAGTATTTAAAGGACATTCTCTAAGTGGGTGTTTCTTTCTACATTTAGGACAAAAAATAGACAAAGCCTGATCTTGTTGGTCCTGTTGTTCTTGCCTCTTCTTGGTTTTTGTTGCCTCAAATTGTGTTCCTAAGGTGCTTAATAAATCAGTTTTGAAATCTTCTAGCAGATTCCCAAGCTCAGCTCTAGAAATACCGCTGTTTGCAGATTTAGTTGCTTTGGTATTGCTATCTCTTTTCCTAGTTCGAGCCTTTCCTCTGGAATATTTCTGACATAAGTCCTATATCTCATCAAAAGGAAGGTAAGAGATGTCACCTTTGCCCATAACATTTAAAATATCTAAATACTCTTCTCTTATTCCTTTCAAAAATATTGTTCTAATAATTTCAGGTGTTAAAGAATTGTATTTAGATTTTTGTAAATTGTATGAGAATCTTTCCAAATACTCCTCCAAACTCTCATCTTCCTGTTGAGTCATGCCAAAAATGTCATCTTTCAGACCCTCTGATCTGCAATATGCCTGATATTTTCGAAGAAAGATTTTCCTAATGTCATCCCATATAGTGATGGCATCCCATCTAGTGATGGAATGTTCTCCTAAACCCATGAACCATTTCAAGGCAGCTGCTTTAAGAGTAGCAGGGAAAAGACGGAGCTTATGGGTTTCATCAGTATACCCATAAGTTCGACACAAGATGTCAAATTCGAATAGGAAAGAGTCAGGATCTTCAGAGGTCATGCCATAAAAGTTTGGTAAGACAGAGGGTGGAATATTCTTCATTTTCACCTCTTCCCCTAGGATAACGCTAGTGTCTAAGATAGGAAATTTAAAGGTGGCCTCCTGATCTTCTGTTATTCCTTCATCCCTCACATGTCTTCTCTCTTCTTCCCTTCTCTCTTGTCTGCATTTGTTTTCTATTTCCAACATCCTCTCGTACTCCCTTCTCTGTTCTGCAGTTGGGCCTTTCGATGTTTCTTCCTCAGACATTTTGAACTTACCAACTGTTGAGATGAACCCTTTTGGAAGAGAAGATCCTGTTATTTCTATTTTTGGGGGGGTTTTAATAAATCTTCCTTTCTCGTCTCTTAGTCTAAACATAAAAGTGAAATCTAATCTGTATTTTTGTTTGAAAGTTTTGTTTTTATCAGAAAACTAAAGTTTCTAAGCCCGCTTCTACAATGCCTCCCCGGCAACGGCGCCAAAAATGTTGGGCTTTAATCCACTAATGCAGATCGAATCTTAAATTTATATATCAATCCGGGTCTGTAAGCTTAGAGGCATATCCAAGTTTTAGGACCTAGAGCTAGACTTGTTTGGTTAACCTAATTTTCTTTGAATTGAATCTACTGTCTGATGAGAAGTACTGTAACCTAAAGATACAAAAATCCTTTTTACAGGGATAACTTCATTTGTTCTTTTAAGTGCACAACAATCTATTTAGGAAAGCAATTTAACAATGAAAGAACTGATATAGTGAAAGCAATTTAACAATGATTCTAACCCTAACAATCCACTAATGCATGAACAATTAACCATTAAGTTCCCTTACAGGACATTGTTCATAATTGCTAGTTGTTCAAAACACTTCATCTTCAGATGAGCAGCAATGTATGATATATCAAGATCACAGTCTGAACTGTTCCTTTAACATTTAACAGAATAGAAGACAGAGCTCATAGAAATGTAAGTGGTATACAGCATCAACGAAATCGTGACTTGAACTGTTTAAATGAGAACTGAGCTATAATAAAATTAATTGAAACTAACTGAATTCATTCTACAACAATATGATAGCTACCACATAATTAACACATACCAATGGCTCGATCTAAATCGCATGCATCAAATTAAATCGTGCAAACATATAAATCGCATACACTGGCAATGGAATGGTGTGCGAACTCAACAAAGGGGGCCCTCCAGTGCCTCGTTCCACACATAGTCGTAGGTTTACAGAACTGAAAGTCTAATTGTATTCACCATAAAATTGATTACACAGCAAAACCACGTAGTTCAGAAACAGTCTGTGTTCTTCCCCAAATCGTGATTATCAATCCAATGTTTTGTGAAGTATTTATACAAATTCAAAAGAAAACTGGAAATGCTATAATCTTGCAAACTAATTAATGAACATAGACATCGAGATCCTCATGCAGAATCGTGAAACTCAACAGAATCCAAACTGCCCTGCTTTTGTGCTGAGTGGTAGCACAGGTGGTCATCTTTGACCGACTTTGACTTGCCATCTGTGAGAGCCACATCATCTGTTCGTTGGAAATTCGTCCATCCTTGGACATTGAGGATATTTCCTCCATCTTTCAGTTAATGCCTAGCTGTCCTGCAAGTGCTCAACTTTGGAGATATTACGGGAAGTTAGAACATCCTATAATTTTTAAAAAACCTAGTTTAAATGCTCTAAAAACCTCAAAATTCAATTTGTTAACAAGCAATGACATTAGTACCTTTTTAAACAAAGTCTGTGATGAACTACAAGATTTATAGATTGGTATGAGGGTTTAATGGAGGAAAATGGAGGATATTTGGATGACAAAAAGAGGTCAAAATGGTGCCCAACACTTGGTAAAGCCTAAACTGGATAGAAAGCTATCTATCCTACCATACCAAGTTTTGCACATATATGAGTCCTTGTCATGTGTCTCAGAACCAAGTAGCTACACCACATACACTTCTTCTTCAACTACACCATTCAAGAAAGTGTATCTTCCTCTTCATTACTGCAACATGCTTGATCTTATAGATCCTCTTGGAAGTCACTACAGACTCCCCTTCAAGTCTTAGGACTGCATCTCAAACATCTTCGTGATCAATTGGTACTCCTCGATCATGGCATTCTTCCCAGATCCTGGGAACTTCAATATCTTCAATATTTTCAATAGATAACTTTGTTGCTAAATAGATGTTGTAGTCCTTCTTTTGTAGGTGATGGTATACGATCTTTCCTACACAACAAGTTAAATTGCATGATTAGAAAACATCTCATAGTTTTCAGAACAAATTCTTACACATAAAGAAATATATCATACAGTCATGCAATTATCTTAGCCAATGCTTCAATACAACATTTATCCATATTCCGTAACTTTCTAGATGCCTTCCAATCTCTACCAGAACATTGTTAAGAGTGTGCACAACTCCTAACATGTCAGCAAAGAGGTTTCATTCTAGATAAGTAGCAATGGAATGTTGTACAGTGCCATAGGCCACTTACCCATGTATATTAGTAGTATACTATTCATCAATGCAACTATTCTAATATGCATAATACACAACCTAATTCTAGGAACATAAGCATATACATCATTGAATAACATTATGTAAGAAATGACAATTCAAATACTTATCTTTGTTTGGTTGTTGGGTGGACTCCCTATGAATCTTTGCAACTCCATTCTGATTTGGATTGTGAGAAGTGGTCAACTCCCTCTGAATATCTGCATCCTTGCAGAAACTACTGAAGTGTGCTCCTTTTCTTTCTTGCAGGAACAACTAGAGTGTGCTCCCTCTTGATCTTTGCTTCCTGGATTACCTATCCTTGAACTTACATCCATCCTTAATCACTATGCATGCTTATTAGTATCATCATTGTGTTATCTTTGAGGTCTCATACATAATCACACATATATTAGTATAATCTTAATACTATCAAAACACAATAATATTAAACATGTATAGTCATGATCATTCACAGATAATAAACATTAGTATTCAAGGTTTCGGGGAAGTCTTCTTTTACTCATGCATATTCTTATTTGATCATAGGACTCTTCTGATTAGTTAAATCATCAATGCATAAACCCGTGATTACTCAAACCTATACCTTCATGATTCTTCTGGTTAGTCATATCATCAATTATGGTAAGAAACATAATATGCATACAACCATGACTATCCAAACCTATGACTTCATGAATAATCATTATCAACAACACAACAGTATAATATCCTAACACAAGGTAGGATTCTAGCTTGATATAGGCAAACATACCTGGATTAGCATGCTAGCTAGTTATGTCTAACATACCTGCATAATGTCTTCTGGTTCTCTTCAGTGACTTGTGCTACTAACCTGCATGTCTCATAAGTTAACCATTGTAGAACCAAGTTATACATACCTCGTAAGTAGATCTTCTATGTGATCCATGACAATGGATGAATCTTTGTCTTCATGTCACCATGATCATATGTTCTTGAAGTAGAACATGATTCGTCTTTCTTGGTGTACCTTTTATGTTAGCGAACAACATAAACCTCATACAACATCACAATGCATTAGTACAATCATAAGTGTCAAAACCTTAATCAATGAATATCTTCTATTAAGGTAATACGACAAGTCTAGTAATTAATCAAGATTGTACTGTAATGATATGAACACAAACATATCATAAACTTAACCATGAATAGAATTTGAAACATATCTGTAAGCCATACCTGTCAAGATTGCTTGTAATCTTCTTATGGAAGGCCTTAGCCTCATCTCCCTCTGAAACAGGAACTTCTTCACTTATGCAGGTGACCAATCCATCCTCTTCTAGGATTAACCCAATCCATTTGATTTGTAGGAACTGGACCTGGAGTTGGATTAGGGTTTGTCAAAGAAACCCCAAAAATTCAAACTTTGAATTTCAAACTTCCGAAAGGATAGAAATATGTGCCTTGATGAGCTGATCAAGTTGGTATATTCAGAATTTAAAAACTGCAAAGTTTCACCCCTCGAAATTGCCTTTTAGATTTCTGGATTCACTAGGGAGGACCTTGAATTAGGGTTTGATTTTCTCGGAGATTCACCCAACCAAAAGATTTGATTCAAATCTCTAAGCTTCAATTTTTTTGAGGATCTTCCAACCGTGGTCACAGATTTCCAAAATTCCAAGTTTTGCAAAAGCCCTAATTTTCCATCTTTCAGATCAAAGTCCCGAACTGGGGTTTGATCAAGCCCGGCCTTCTGTCCAACCAAAAAATATGATCTTGGTCTCTAAATTTCGATTTTGATGAGTAGAATCCAGTCGTGGTCTCCGATTAGAGAAATTCCAACTTTCTCCGAAGCCCTAAATTCTGGAAGCCATGAATGAAGGTGCTCAAATATAATTATGTTTTGATAGAAATATGCACCTGATTGTTTCTGGTGTAACTCTGAACTTTTCAATCCACAGGGTCTAAAAATTTTCTTGAGATAGCCTGACCTATTATCTTTCCATCCCGATAGGTCTGACCTCAATTGGATTCTCTGAGAGAGAGTTATGCCAAGTGTCGCAACGTGACCGGTTTATGGGATAATATAGGAGAGCGAAATTGTACAGCGTTCCATGTGTCACTGGTTCAAATTCGGCCTCTGCAAACTTTTCTTGAGATAGCCCGATCTGTTATATTTCCATCCTGATAGGTCTGACCTGAATTGGATTCTCTGAGAGAGATTTATGCCAATTGTCGCAACGTGATCTGTTTATGGGATAATACAGGAGAGAAAACTTGTACGGCATGTCACATGTCACTGGTTCAAATTCGGCTTCTAAACAGTTTTCCTGAGATAGTACAGTCTGTGTACTACCCATCACATTTTATGAAATTTCATTTGGAGCTTCTTAGCCCAAGTTATGACCTTTTTCCCAAGGTCACCTGATTTTGACTCAGATCTGGAAGAGGCAGAAACCCTATATTGTACATATCATAAATCACAAAGTACAACAAATTAGAGGTTGTCCTTTGGACACAAGGTACATGGGGATCTGATCTTCGATCTGTAAACGTTTTTGATCCGAGACCTTCGCCAAAATGGATTTATAGTGAAATTCCTACGATGACTGGTTTTTGCTATATCAAGCCCTAGCATCGTAAGTGCAACAAGTGTCATACATGCCATATCATGCCTTCTTTCAGGCTAGCTCTGATACCATGTTAAATTTTCAGAATTTAATTCAATCTGATCTAGGATCTTAACTAAGAGAACAACATGTACAACAAATCTACAACATAACAATCATGGACACAATAATGCAAGCACACAAGAGACATAGAGTTTACTTGGGGAAAACCATAAAGGTGAAAAACCCCAATAACTTCCTCAGAGATAGATAGAGCAATGATACAACAAGAATACAAGAGATAGTCTTCTCCTAGCAATAGAGCCTCCTCCTCCACAAGTGTGCCACTCTCCCAAGTGTGAGTGAGAGAATAGAATGTGTAAAATGAGAGAGACACACTCTCTATTTATACACTAACTTGACTTGACCTTTACTCAACTAGGTCGGCCTCAACTTAACCACTTAACATAATGTTGACTACGATAACCCCCACTAGGGTGGTCTAATAACCCTTTGACCCACATGGCTGACCCCCAATAGGGTGGTCTAATAACCCATCAAGTATAAGTTACGACACTTACAATATAAATGACGACACTTCTGTATAGAGGAATAATAACATCTCTATAGGAATACAATATACATATATGTAAAATACATTCCAAAGTTACATATACATCAACACTTCCAAGGGGAACTGATGAGTCCGGAAGACATAGATGCACATGGGCTTTCCTGACATGGTTGTATATGTGTTCTCCCATGGCCATGATGTAATTATTGAGCCATTCTCACATGGTGGTAGATGTGTTTTCCCATGGTGTAGATGTAAGGGCTAGAGCCATTCTCACATGGTGGTAGATGTGTTCTCCCATGGTGTAGATGTAAGGGATGAAGCCATTTTTCACATGGTGGTAGATGTGTTCTCCCATGTCGGTGGTGTACGTGTTGTATGATGTGCATCTGGGTTGTGCTCTATGGGTGATGAGATGATCTAAAGAGGACGATCATGTGTGATGAGCATCAGGACGATGTTCCAGATGATATGCATCAGGACGATGTTGTGATGATGAGAAGGGTGATCATGTGATGATATGTATTAGGATGATGCTATGATGATGATCAGGACAATCATGTGTGGTGAGCATCAGGTCGATGCTCTAGATGTTGTACATCAGGATGATGATCGATATGATCATGAGCATCAGGAGGATGCTCCGTGTGAGGATGATCGGGTGGATTATGAGTCTCAGGTCGATACTCCGTGGTCGTGGACAGATTGTGCAGGTAGCATAGAAAAGATCATGGGAGATCTGATAGTTTGAGCTCAGATGCTCTTTCAAGGTCTTGCTACAGGAGGCATGTAATCAGTCCTGGAGATCTGATAGGTTGAGCTGTGTGCTCGTAAAAGTCCTGGGATGCTCTTTAGAGATCTTGCAGGTTGCAAGACACTCTTTTAAGGTTTTTCCTGACCACATAGAAAAGATCCTAGGAGATCCGATAGTTTGAGCTCAGATGATCTTTCGAGGTTTTGTGGTGGTCACATGTAAAAGATCCTGGGAGATCCGATAGTTTGAGCTCGAAAGCTCTTTCGAGGTTCTTTTGACGCACATTCCACGGGATGGCCAGAGATGATGATGACCTACAGGAGGCTAGGCCTACATCCAACATGAAAAAGGGCTGGCTTTGTAGAACTTCCTATGACGAAAAGAATTGAGAGATAGCACTAGTGATTGAGATGAAGAGTACAGTAGCAATGACGATGATGCTCCAGTGATCCAGTGACGATGATCCAGTTCCAGTTTTGAAGACTTGTGTCTATATATATTAATGACTTGTGTCAAAAGAATACCTTCCTAGTTAAGAGGGAGTGTTAATGTATTTGTAACTTCAGAATATATTCACTTGTATATTGTATGTATTACATTTGTACTTTATTGTATCCCCAATGGAGATGTATTATTCCTCCGATTGGAAGTGTCATCATTTGTACTTGCAAGTGTCGCAGGTTATATTGTAAGTGTCGTAACTTATATTTGATGGGTTATTAGACCACCTTGGTGGGGTTGGCTCTGTATGAGTCATGTGGGTTAAAGGGTTATTAGACCACCCTAGTGGGGTCGGCTCAGTGTCAAGTGGTAGTGGGTTATTAGACTCTCCTAAGGGAGGTCGGCCCAGAGTCAGTTGTGATGGGGTGTTTAAGTCCCCTAGTGGGGTCGGTCCAGTTAGCATTATTTTAAGTGGTTAAGTTGGGGTTGACCTAGTTAGAGTTAAAATTCAAGTGAAGTAAAGTATAAATAGAGAGTTTGACTCTCTCATTTATTCATTCACACACTCACTCACTTTGCATTAGTGAGAGAGAGGAGGAGTGTGCACAAGTGGAGGAGGAGTCATTGCTAGGAGACTATTTCTTGTTTTGGGGTTTGATCTTTCTGATATTTGTATTGGTGCTCATTCTATCTCTGAGGAAGTTGTGGGGTTTTTCACCTTCTTGGTTTTCCCTGGTGAAATGCTTTTTGTCTCTTGTCTCTTGTGTTTGATATGCTATACATGTTGTTCTCTCAAATAAGATCCTAGATCAGATTGAATTAAATGCTGAAAAACTAACAACTACAACTTCAAACTCATAGTTGGAACTGTTTAATACTCAATTCCCTAGGATTAGTAATACTGGAAAACAATTTCCTATGACAGAAACCAGTATCTCATTTTCACAATCAATTCCACTCGCTACTAACTTAGGAAGTTTTGGAATTGAATTGCATCAAGGAAACTCTTCGAGAGTGTTCTCAGGTTTCAATGAACATATAACATTTGAATTTAAATTTTTCTCCTATGGAACCATGGAGAGGAGAGACATGAAGGCGTTACAGCCATGTGTACTTCCTGAACAATCCACAAGGTGGCTGGAAACGAATAATCTAGACAAGCTCCAAGCACTGGAAAAGTCTAGTTTGAAGCCTTACATTGTAAAAGCCGAATCCATCAGGAAAGTCCTGGGCCAAGTTGAACATTTCGTTGAGGATTTTTGGTTGAATTTCAAAATTAGTTGTTCTACAGTGTTTGGTTACAAAATATCTGTGGAGAATGAATCCATTTTCAAGATATTCTCAAGATGCAGGGACAGTTTTGCAGAGAATCAAGGTTGAGTTAACTGATGAATGTGCTTTCATATCCTTCAGTTGCATACATATAAGTAGTAGAAGATCCTATTACCAACCGATAGCTTATCGTGGATGCTCCAAATCCAATTGGAGTTGATCCCATGGAGGCAGAGCGTATTGCAAAGAAAATGAACTAAGTTTATGGACCAGTAAAAGAACCCATTCCATCACCATCAGTTGAAACTATTTATCCAATCAATGAAGATACGAAAGTGGGGTCCCTAGTTAATGACATGTTCCATAGCTATCCCAGGTTGAAATACTCCATTGAATACATGTTTTAGGACAATTTGATCAAGTCGAATAATCCATTCCATTCCCTGTCTCATGCTAATGATACAGTTACCAAGCAGTTGAAGCAACATTAGTGTATATAAAATATCCACTTAGAGTTTCATCGTTATTGTTGGTGTCCATTTTGTCACTATTTTTTATCATTTAATCTACTCGAAATGGTGTTGTTTCTATCATTATTTATTATATTAGGTTTTTTTCTTATCATTCAGCCTATCAAATAGTCCAGGTATGCATGTATTTACCTACTACGCATATCTTGTTTATATTTCATTATATCATGGTTTATTTATGTTAAAATGACATTTCATGGGCATAATTAACACTTATGTTTTAATTGACAGGCTATGTTTTGCAAATGACGCTTCGTTTAGACTATGTGCTATGTGTTGAGTTCAAGCGCGTTCAGCTCATCCTTCAGCCCTGTGTTCAGCTCCCAAAATCCACGGTTCGCATATCCTAGGCCCTTAAATGCAAAAGAAGGCATGTGGGTTCTGTTTGCCATGCAATGGGCATAGTTAATGAGCCATTGCTCTAGAAGATCCATCCCCAAGTTCGTCAAGCTCGATAGCACATCTCACGTCCATGTTAACACTCCAATGCGTCGTTCAACCTCGTGTTCATCCTGGAATCACGCTGCTTGTTCACTCCCATTCACGCCATGGTTCTGGAAGGAGTCCAGGTCACACATAATTCAGCCTGCCAGCACTCACACCTGCTCGCCTCTGTTCGCTCAATTAGACAGCGTGCTATCTCTCTACCCACGTTAAAGAAATCGGCTTCGTTTAGCCTGGAAGATACTCCCTACGCTGTCATGCACCATTCAAAGCAGCCTGTTATGCATTAACATCTCTGTTATTAGAGAGGCCGACTCTATCGACCCTCTCATCTATTTGTAAAATGTATAAATAGATGCTTTCAAATAGAAACAGAGAGTCTAGTTAGCTGATAGTTGGAGAAGACCATAGATAGTTTGTAGATTTACAAGCAGATAGCTAACAGTCTGTAATTTTATGAAGATTAATGGAAGTTCCAGTTTCGTTTTCCATCTCTGATTGCTGGGAAGGGCCCGTCATCAACCGGAGGTTTTCATCTTTGTTTTTTGTTTTCTCTATTCTACAAATAGTTATTTTGTTTTTCTTGTGTTTGTAATCATTTCGTTTTTCTGTATATGTTGTTTGCTTCTCTGTAATTTATGTTATGCTACTAACATAGTTGTGTTTACAGGATTAGTAAATGGTCGACCAATAGTTCAATAATTCATAGTTTGCTTTCAGTATTTTCTTCTTCCATCATCTATAATTAGATATTGCTACCAATTCCTCCATTAATTAGCATTAGCCCTCAACTTCTTCCTCTCTGTTAGTTTCCTTCCTGTAGCTGTAGGTTAAATCTCTCTTTTCTTCTACCTCAACCTTTTTCTTCTACATATCATAGAAACGGTTTATCTCCTTTAGACAATGATTAAATTAGGTTGCTTTCTATTAACATAGCTTCTCAACAAGTCTTCTAACTGATTTCTTTGCATCATAGGCTCATGTGCATTCGCCATCATTCGGACTGCCATTTAGACCGCTGTTCAAACTGTCATTCGGACCGGCATTCGGATTGTCGTTTGGATTTTTACCTTTTCTGCACTAGTTTTATAATTTCTTAGAATCCAGTTTCTTCTACCTATGAGATATCATTCTTCTTGTTTTTAATTTACAGTTTTAGGTATAATTTAAATCTGGTTATATGTTTCATAGAGTTTTTTATCAAGTTTTCTTATTATTTCCTCTTTTTATCTCATTTCCCTTCACCTTCTTCTAAGTTTGTTCCAAAAGTTAAGTTTCTTGTGTTTCAGTTTTGATCATTAGTTGTTGTTTCAAAATTTATCAGTGTTATTTCTAGATAATTTATTTCCAAGTTATAGATAATAATTTCCTTCTTCAAGTTGTTTTTAATTAGTTAATTGTAAAGACTAGTTTCCATTCATGCAAATAATGAGACATTCATAATATTTAGATTTGGATCAGTAATAAGTATCTTTATCAAGTTTTCTACTTGCTTCTAAATCAAGTTCATAAGTGAATATCTTTATCAAGTTTTCTACTTGCTTCTAATCTCATTAGTTTCATGGATAGTAGATAGATCAACACGTTTAAAGTCAATTTTAGTTGGTCCCTTTGTAGTTTACATATCTTTATCGAAGTTAGATTAGATTTACTTCCATTCTGTTTTTCTATTACATTGGAAAGCCATTACGATACATTCACTCCAGTTCCTGTTACCTGGGAATAAATGCTTTTCTTGAATTAGTTGTTGAAGTTGTTTAGTTCATTTGTTTTGATTAGCATAGTTTCTGTTTATGTAATTTATTATTGAATTTGGTTATCTCGTAGATAGTTATTTACAATTGAATCTAAAATTGGCAGTTCAATTCTAGAATAATTTACATTTACAAGCTCTCCCTAGTAATAATTATTTACATTTACAAGTTCTCCCTAAAAATTATCATTGGTTATCAGTTCTTTTCCTAGTTTATTTGTGAATTAATCATTTCATACTTTGCTCATAATTGTAAATTTAAATTCAATAGTTTCTTGTTTATTTATAAGTAGTTGCTTCTTAGTATTTATTTTTCATCCTTTTCCATTGTCTAAACGTAGAGTAGAGTAGTATAATCTATACTATTCTGATCTGTTGGTTCAGTTATATTTAGTAGTTATAAGTTTGACTCAATTTTTCATTTTGAAATATCTTTCGATCTTTTCTTTATTAAATATTTGAAGGTCTCACAAGCCGAAAAAATTAGGTACCATTCTATCTTAGCATATATTTTGCCTCAACTCTAAGATTACCAACCCTGGTCGATAATTAAATATTAGGTGTTCTTTCCGAGATAGCTCATACACCCAACATTTTGGCGCTGTTTTCGCGGAGTTGTAGATAAATAGGTAGTATTTAGTTATACATAAGTTGAACTACCTTTTAAAATTCAGTTCTTTTCTTTGAAACTTAGATTAGGCTGGTTGTGGGTGAGCGGTAAGACGAGAGGTAAGAACCTGCACATCTGTTATAATAGGCATCCCCAAAACCCAGCAGTTGTAGTTATGCAATCAGAGTTTCTTTCAGTCATAATTTGTTTTCATGAATAGATCTAGAGATTCACAAGGTAGATTTATTAAAACTAGTTCTCTCACTAAAAACCCTACTAAAATCTCTACTAACGTATACGGGGGGCGTGCCACCCCAACTACTAACTTAGCAGAAATGTATCAGAAGACACTTAAGGGGATAGTCCTACTTGGAAGGCTAAAGAAACCTTTTCTGAAAACATTTTAAGGGAAATTACAGGGACATCAGAACAGTCTGTTCATAAAGAAATT
This sequence comes from Larix kaempferi, assembly GCA_027924585.1. Lineage (NCBI taxonomy): Eukaryota > Viridiplantae > Streptophyta > Pinopsida > Pinales > Pinaceae > Larix > Larix kaempferi. The sequence continues at coordinate 11,443,739 of BSBM01001005.1, read as the reverse complement.
CCACTAGAAGAACCTCATGCTCATATTGAGACTGAACTTAGACAAGAGGAAACTCAGAAGGATAAAATTTCGGAACTTCATAACACTCCATTAGTCCAAAAGCCTACAGACACTACTTTTTCAATAGTAGGTGGTCCAAATTTGGTAGATTTTGTCAATCCCGCACAAGTAGATGCTCTTTTGGGGATCTCTACAAACATCGTTATCTCACAGATTGACACGACAACAGTAGGATCTCCAAAATTGGATTCCCACGGAGCTGATCATTCTCCTCCTAAAAAGAAGAATACCCTTCTTGAAACAGAACGTTGGGACATCCCATATTCATCAAGGAAGGAGCCACCTAGATTCTCTCTCTTTGCTAACAGAATCTTCATGGGGGACGAAAATGAAGATCATGTCCAACAAGATGAAGAAGATGGAGAAGTTAGAATTGAAGGTACCTTCGGGTTCCCTATATTAGACACTGCACAAGATGTTACTATGAAAAACATCCCTCCCTCCTCACTACCAACCTTCTATGGGAAGAGTAGTGAGGATCTAGACACATTCATGTTCGAATTTGAAATTTTGTGTAGGAGTTACAATTACCTACAATATGGCCAAAAACTAAAACTCTTTCCTTCCACATTAAAAGATTCTTCTCTTCGATGGTTCATGGGATTAGGAGAATCTTGTATTAAATCTTGGGAAGACATGAAGAATGCATTTCTTCGGAAATATCAGGATTATTGTAGACCAAAGGACTCTCGCAATGATATTTTTAAAATTCAACAACTTGAAGACGAGAGCTTAGAAGACAATCTCGAGAAGTTCAACTATGTGTTACACAAATCTAAATATAGTGATATTCGAGAAGATGTAGTAAGAACACTCTTCCTTAAAGGAATCTTAGAAGAATTCTTGGATAACCTTAATCTCATGGCAGCAGGGGACATTTCTCATAAATATTTTGCAAAGATTTGTGAACTATGTAGGAATTACTCTAGGAGAAGAGGGAAACGTGGAAGACACTTTCGAGAATCTTATGCTAGAAACCCCAAAGGAAACACATCTGGTCCTGGTGGAGTTACAAGGGTAGAATTGGGAAACCTATTGGAAAATTTCAAAACAGATATTCTAGGAGCCATGGGTTCTCAATTATATGCACTACAAGCTAAAAAGAGACGAGATTAAGAACGTGCAGTAATGAGTGTTTTTTGTCCTAGGTGTAGAACTAAACACCTCAACGAGAATGTCCATTAAATAATGTTTCAGTCTATCACCTTTGTACCGAAGAACATCCAACCAATGATTGTCCATCGTTGCCTGGATTGCAAGCTGTATACAAGAGGGGAAACTCTGGTGAACCTTCTAGGAGGCCTTGGCAACCTAGAGATCAACCATCATATCAAGACTCTTCGCAAATTCCACCCTATTACTATCCATATCAACCTTTTCAACAATGTAACACTTCAGGTTGGCAGAGTTGGCCACCGCAGTACCCTCCTCAAAATGCTCAACAACAACAATGGCCACATGGATGGAGAGGACAAACTTATACTCAAACACATCCTCCTATGCCTAACTATCCTTACCCACCTAATGTTCAGCAACTTTTGCCTGGATTTGTACCTCCTCCATTACCCTCTATCCCCAATCAACCTCACCATTTCCAGAATATGAATCCTCCAAGACCCACAATATTACCTGCACAACCGATACCGAATCCTAACAACAAACCAACCCAAGCTCTTAACAACATTGGTTTGTTACCTCTTCCATCATATGTTATTTCGACCGCACCAATACATGAGATACAACTGCGGTCTGGAAGAGTTTTGCAAGATAAACCCAAGTCATCAGTTGTTATTGAAGAAGAGAATGAAGAAGACATACCTAGTGAAGTTTTGAATAATGCCATTCTTGAAAATGTGGTTATTCCTAAACCTTCAGCACACAACCATCAACATAAAGAAGTAATTTCAGGAGAAAATTCACCCCCATATCCAAAGCGTCTAATAATAGAGAAGCTTGTAACTTATCCAGAGTATGATATCATTAATGAATTAAAAAATATTTGCATTAAGATCCCTTTGTTACAAGCCATTAGGGATATCCCAATCTATAGAAGGTAATAAAGGAACTCTGTATTAAGAGACCAGGGAGAAAACAAAAGGACCCTCCAACAATTCATGTAATAGGAGAGATATCAGATTATATAGCAAACCAACCTAGAATTCCAAAATATTCCAACCCTGGGAATCCTGTGGTGACTATTATTATTAATAACACTGCCATAGGAAATAAACTTATTGATCTAGGAGCTGCTATCAATTTGATGACTACCACAGTTGTTGAAACTCTCAATCTAGGACAATTCCTCTGCCCTACCCCAACAATGCTAGAACTAGCAGATCACACGATGGTGCAGCCTGCTGGGATCTTAGACGATATCACTGTATCAGTAGCCTCATGGGAATATCCCATGGACTTCATGGTCATTAAATCAAAAGACCCTTCCAAAGGTCACCCCATTATTTTGGGAAGGCCTTGGTTGGTTACTGCTAATACATTTATAGGATGTAGGGATGGAGAGATGGTTATCCTTGATGGGTTTTCTACAAGAAAATTAGCTTTATACCCACCAGCTCAACCAATAGCTGAAAACCTCTTTTGGTTAGCTTTTCCTTTCAGAGATGAGAATTTGGAAGAACTTTCCCTTGTTAGTGATTTCTCTTGGGCACTTCAAGAATAGAACACCGAGAATGTGTTGAACCAATTTATCTCTTCCACAACCTGTATAGATTCCCCCTAATCTTTTTCCCAATTTGACCATATCTTTGGAGATGAATTCCAAGAAAATATGAGCCTCTCAACATTCACCAGTACACCCTGTGTCTTCGCAATCGAATAACATCTAGGATCTTATACCATACCATGCAAAGTTAGTTCCGACAAATTTTTGCATATAAATGCAGGTTTAGATGAGAACCATAAAAAACAATTACTAAAAGTTCTCAAGAGTCAAACTGGAGCATTTGCATGGGAATATACCGATATGAAAGGTATACACTCAGACAGATGTATCCATCATATTTACACAGATCCAACCATACCTCCTGTTAGGCAGCCCCAGAGAATAATGAACCCAACACTAAAGGACATAGTAAAAGACGAACTACAAAATCTCCTTAATGTTGGATTTATGTACCCAATTTCCAATAGTAAATGGGTCTCTCCTCTGGTGGTAGTTCCAAATAAAGTCACAAGGAAATGGCGTATCTATGTTGAATTTCGAGAACTAAAAAAGGCCACTCTTAAAGACTACTTCCCTTTTCCTTTCATCGATTAGGTGTTAGACACCTTATCAGGGAAACAACATTTCTCATTCCTTGATGGGTATAGTGGATACAATCAAATACTAATAGCACCCGAGGATCAGGACAAGAAAACCTTTACTTTTTCTTGGGGAACATATGCCTATCGAGTATTACTGTTTGGCCTGTGTAATGCACTTGCTACTTTCCAATGTGCAGTTCTAGGAATCTTTGTTGATCTCATACATGATTGTGTAGAAGTTTATATGGACGATTTTACAGTTTATGGTAACACATTCCAAGAAGCCCTTGATAACCTCAAAACAGTTCTTATTTGGTGCCAAGAAACAAACTTAGCTCTTAGTCATGAAATGTTAGATTTTGAGCATTAATTCAATATTCTCTAGGATCTTTACTAAGAGAATAACATGTACAGTATATCAATGCATAACAATCATATCAAGCATTTCAAGCATCACAATAAGCAAAAGCATAAGAGACAATGGACACACAGAGTTTCCGTGGGGAAAACCCTAAGGTGAAAAACCCCACAACTTCCTCAGAGATAGATAGAGCAATAGTACAATCAAAGTACAACCCAAGTACAAGAGATAGACTTCTCCTATGTGTTGATCCTCCTCCTCCTATGTGCACCACTTTTTGAGTGATAGAAGAGTGAGTAATGAGATGATCTAAATAGAGATATCCCGATCTCTATTTATACTTGTCCAACCTGCCTAAAATACTTATGGGGCCGACTTGTCTACTTTAGTCTAACAACCCCTAGTTACAATAATCAGGGCCGACCCCACACATGGTGGTCTAATAACCCATCGGCAAGTTAACACACTTGTGACACTTGTCAATAGAAATGACGACACTTCCATATAGAGGAATAATACATCTCTACAGGAGTATAATAAATATATATATGAAATACATTCGGAAGTTACATATACATCAACAATCCCTCTTAACTAGGAAGGTATTTCTCGACACAGATCATCTGGCACAAGTATTCTTCTCTGGATCATCGTCATCGATGCATCGTCATCGAATCATCGTCATTGTCACAACTGCTGCTATCTTGTCCAATATCTGAATCTACTCGTCATAGGAAGTTCTACAGAGCCAACCCTTTTTCATGTTGGATGTAGGCCCACCACCTATAGGTCTTCATCATCACCGGTCATACTGTGGAATCCTCAGGACTCATCATGTGCATCTGCAAAACCTCGCAAGAGCGTCCCAGGCCTTTTACGAGCACACGGCTCAACCTATCGAATCTCCAAGGATCTTTTACATGCCACTGCATGACCTGTCCACGACCACAGAGTATCAACCTGATACTCACCATACATCCACCTGATGTATATCATCACATGATCATCCTGATCATCATAATCTCTGCGAGCAAGCCATCAAGTAGGTGCACCTCAAGATTGATTACACTGCCTCTGCAAAACCTGCAAGATCTCTCAGGACTGATTACACTGCCTTTGCAAAACCTGCAAGAGCATCTCAGGACTGATTATATGCCTCTGCAAAACCTGTGTACCCAACTGTCAAATCATCGTCTTCAAATCATCACATAGTCCATGGAGCACAACCCATATGCACACACACAGCACTTACACTCACCATGGGAGGACTAACCTACCACCATGTGAAAGGCTCACAGCACTTACATCAACGACCATGGGAGGACCAACCTACCACCATGTCGGAATGGCCCCAGCACTTACATCAACGACCATGGGAGGACTAACCTTCCACCATGTCAGAACGGCCCCAACACTTACATCAACGACCATGGGAGGACCAACCTGCCACCATGTCGGAATGGCCCCAACACTTACATCAATGACCATGGGAGGACTAACCTGCCACCATGTCGGAAATGGCCCCAACACTTACATCAACGACCATGGGAGGACTAACCTGCCACCATGTCAGAATGGTTCATGTGCATCTGAGTCTCCGGACTCATCACTTCCCCTTGGAAGGCATATCGATCTAAAGTACACCAAGTCTACCTCTGAAGTATTCAAACTTCACTCTGGAAAGCGGCTTGGTCAACACATCGGCTATATGCTCGTCTATCACAACATACAAGAGCTTCACTGCTCCTCTCTGCACCATATCCCGGATATAGTGGAACTTGATCTCAATGTGCTTCGACTTGTCATGGAACACTGGGTTCTTCGACAACTTCACACAACTCTGGTTCTTGCAATATATACAAGTAGCACTCAACTGGAGATCAAACAAATTAGACAGTAGCTTCCTAAGCCATACTTCCTCACAACTAGCCGAACAAGCTACGACATATTCTGCGTCGGCTGTACTCAGTGCCACACAGGACTGCTTCCTGCTAAAACAAGAGATCACACCTGATCCCATACTGAATCAGCACCCTGAAGTGCTCTTCCGCTCAATGGCACTGCCTACCCAATCCGAATCAACATAACCCTCCAGGTTAAACTTTTGATTCGCCTCATACTTGAGCCCATAATCCACTGTACCCTTCAGGTACCTCAGAACATGCTTTGCAGCTATCAGGTGAACATGTCTCAGATCTGTCAGATATTGCCTCAAGGTGTTCACCGCAAAGCAAATTTATGGTCTCGTATTCGTCAGGTACATCAAGGACCCAATCATCTGACGATACATCATAGCATCAACCGTCACAGAAGATGCATCACACAGAAGCTTCAGGTTCAATGCCATAGGTGTGGCTATGGCCTTGCACTCCATCATCCTAAACCTCTTCAGGATCTCTACTGCATACTTCCCTTTCCCAAGGAAAATTCCATCTGCACTCTACCACACCTCCATACCAAGAAAGTAGTGCATCATACCCAAGTCCTTCATCTCGAACTTGGCAGCCAGCTTCCTCTTCGTGTCAGCAATCAATCTATCCTCACCTGTCAGAAATAGGTCATCCACATATAATAGTAGTATCATTGGATTACCTTCCTCAACCTTGTAGTAAAGGTTGGAATCCGCTTTACTCTTGGTAAAGACCAAACTCTATTCTACCATACCAAGTCCTGGGTTCCTGTTTCAAACCATACAGGGCTTTCTTCAGTTTGCACACATGTGTTCCTTTATCATGTGTCTCAAACCCGAGTGGCTACTCCACATACACTTCCTCTTCAACTACACCATTCAAGAAAGCTTTCTTGACATCCATCTGGTGTACCTTCCATTTCATCACTACAACCAGAGCAAGCACTGATCTAATGGAAGTGTATCTGGCCATAGGAGCAAAATTTTCTTCATAATCAATCCCTTCTTTCTGGGAGAAGCCACGAGCTACAAACCTACCCTTATATTTCTCTATGCTTCCATCTGCAGCGTGTTTGATCTTATAGATCCATTTGGAAGTCACCACAGACTTCCCATCTGGCCTTGGGACCACACCCCAAACATCATACTTCATAATTGATTGGTATTCTTCGATCATAGCATCCTTCCATTCTTTCTTTTCTGCAGCTTCCTCATAACTGGAAGGTTCTTTATCCATAATGTCACAAAGCAAAGCAACATAGATGGTATGTGATCTTGTTCGTTTCCTTTATCTGTGTTCCTCTTCTGGAATTCCAAATCTTTCTGCATCTTGGATGAGCTCTCTAGCCCATGTTGGTTTCCTCTTGTGAGGATTCTTCTCACGAGTTGGATCCACAGGTTCTTGTGGATCTTCCATTTCTCGATCTTCTTCAGGAATTGCTTCATTCATAGTGGTGTCTTGTGTTCTGGATATTCTGGGTTCTTCACTGTCTTCAATAGGTGTCTTTCTCGATTTGAGGTATGCTGAACCTTCATCAAATGTTACATCCCTACTAATGTCGATCTTCTTGAATCCAAGGAAGTAGATTCTGTAAGCTTTCAAGCTTTCACTGTAACCCATGAATATACCCTTCTTTCCTGAAGGATCCAACTTTGACCTCTTTTCTTTTGGGATGTGGGTGTATACTGGACAACCAAATATTCTGAGATGGCTAACTTCTGGTTTCTTACTAATGAACACTTCTTCTGGTGTTTTGTTGTCAAGTATCGTATGGGGTGTTCTATTCTGCACATATACAATTGTCCTTGCTGCTTCAACCCATAAGTGCATAGGTAAGTCTTGGTCATGGAGCATTGCTCTAGCTACTTCCATGATTGTTCTATTCTTACTCTCGGAAACCCCATTCTACTGTGGATTGTAAGGAGTAGTCAACTCCCTCTTAATCCCTGAATCGTTGCATGACTTCTTGAAGTCTCCTGAAGTGAATTCTTTGCCATTGTCAGATCTGAAGATCTTGATCTTCATGTCAGTTTGGTTTTCTATCAAGGCTTTGAATTCCTTGAAGTTGCTAAACACTTCATATTTGTTCTTCAAGAAGTAGACCCAAGTATTCCTAGAGAAATCATCAATAAAGGAGACATAGTACACATACCCACTCAGAGAACTGGATGACATCGGACCACATACATCAGAGTGGATAATTTCCAAGAATCTTTTTGCCTTGATTTCACTGCTTGTAAATGTCTTCTTTATGTTCTTTCCCTTTGCACAACCTTTGCAAATTCCTTCATGCTTTATTTGGATTTCAGGAAGACCTTGTACAACTTTGCTTGCAATTGGTAATTCCCTATAGTGCATGTGTGTAAGCCTCCTTTTCCAAAGTTCACTTGGCTCTGCTGAGTCATGGACCATGGCTTGTTCTAGTTGGCCCTTCAATTTGTATAGCCCTCCCTCTTGCTCTCCAATCACAACTGCATCATCTATATTCTTTCCCTTTCACCACATTAGGACTTGGCCATCTACAAATGCAACCCTCATGCCTTTTACATCGAATGCAAATATGGAGAGTAGATTCTTCTTTAGACTTGGAACATAAAGTATATATTTCATCTTCATAGACTTTCTAGAGTCTAGTTTATAGGAGGCTTCACCACTCCCTTTTATTGGATACTGGAAGTCATCCCCAAGTTTCACCTTGTGGAGTGAATCATGTTCAGATAGATTCACAAAGGATTCTTTGAATCCTATCATGTGTTTAGAAGCCCCACTATCTATAAGCCAATCATTACTTCCATGAGTAATGGTTCCAGTGAAAGCAGAAATCAAAACATATTCTTCATCACTTGAAGAATCTTCACTATCTTCTCTAGCCCTCTTCCTGGGAGGTTCATCATCCTCTGCGGCATGAGCATGATGTTTTCTTTTGAAGTTCTTCTTCTTGTGAGAACCATCTTTCTTATTTCTAGGATAGTCTCTAAAATAGTGTCCCTTTTCATCACATGTACAGCAACAAGCATAGGACATGTGTCTTCGAGATTTGGTGTTACCTCTTTGATTCTGATGGTGGTGCTTTTCTTTCTTACTGTGGTGCTTTTCTTTCTTACTGTGGTGATGTCCCTTCTTATCATCATACTTCTTGGAGTGTGCTGTGAGAGATTGATCTTCATTCCCCATCTTCTCTTCTCGATCTACAATTCGAGCTTCTTCTTGTGAGCATTCTTCCCACAGCCTACTGAATGTGATGAGTTTCTTCCTAGCACAAATTCCTTGGATGAAGGAATCCCATGACCTAGGAAGGCCATTAAGAGTGGTCATTACCACTTCTATTTTCTATATCTTCACCCATAGCTTCAAGTTGTTCTTTTATCTGGGAGACCCTTGAGAAATATGATTGCATAGTTTCTGCATTTTGGATCTTGATATTCTTCGGTTGATTCCTCAGGGTCATCTTCCGATTTATGTTCTTACCTTCAAATAGTTTGGTCAAGGAATCAAACATCTCCTTTGGTGTCTTTAGGGATGACACATGGGGTATGAGATGATCTTTGATAGAATCAACAATGATCCTCTTTTCCTTGACCAAGTTCTTCTTGTGAAGAGCCTTAGCCTCTTCTCCCTCTGGAACAGGGACCTCTTCACTTATATAAGTGTCCAACTCATTTTCTTCGAGGATTAAACCAATCCTATACTTCCATGCTCAGAAGTTATCAACCCCTTCAAGCTTGTCCTCAAGCTTGGTGTGGAGAGACATCTTAAAGAGTACTTCAAATGGAAATAGAAAAGATTTAGGTCTTACCACTTGGTTTGTTGAAAACTAGATCTGGTGCTGGATTAGGGTTTGTCAGAGAAACCCTAAAATTTTGAATTTTGAATTTCCAACTTCTGAAAGGATGGAGAGATGCGCCTTGATGAACTGATCATCCTGGTATATTCAGAAATTTAGATCTGCAAAGTTTCACCCTTCAGAAATGTCTTTTAATCTTCCCGGATTCACTAAGGAGAGCACTGAATTAGGGTTTGCGTTTCCAGGAGATTTACCCAACCAAAAATATCAATCCAAACCTCTAAACTTCGATTTTTCCAAGGAGCTTCCAGCTATGTTTTCAGATTTCAGAAATACCTAATTTTGTGGAAACCCTAATTTTTAGGGCCAAAACTGAAATAGCTCAGAATTGAATTATGATTGGATAGATAGATTCACCATGCAGAGGAGAGTCAATCTATCATATTATGTTTCCACAATCTGTGCAGAGAAACCCAAAAACAAGAAGCCCTAGCTTCCACAACTGCATAGTGTCTTCTTCTCAGGATAGCTCTGATACCATGTTAGATTTTGAGCATTAATTCAATATGCTCTAGGATCTTTACTAAGAGAATAACATGTACAGTATATCAATGCATAACAATCATATCAAGCATGTCAAGCATCACAATAAGCAAAAGCATAAGAGACAATGGACACACAGAGTTTCCATGGGGAAAACCCTAAGGTGAAAAACCCCACAACTTCCTCAGAGATAGATAGAGAAATAGTACAACCAAAGTACAACCCAAGTACAAGAGATAGACTTCTCCTATGTGTTGATCCTCCTCCTCCTATGTGCACCACTTTCCAAGTGATAGAAGAGTGAGTAATGAGATGATCTAAATAGAGATATCCCAATCTCTATTTATACTTGTGTGACCTGCCTAAAATACTTATGGGGCCGACTTGTCTACTTTAGTCTAATCACCCCTAGTTACAATAATTAGGGCCGACCCCACACATGGTGGTCTAATAACCCATCAGCAAGTTAACACACTTGCGGCACTTGTCAATACAAATGACGACACTTCCGTATAGAGGAATAATACATCTCTACAGGAGTACAATAAATATATATATGAAATACATTCCGAAGTTACATATACATCAACATGTTAGATTTTGAGCATTAATTCAATATGATCTAGGATCTTTACCGAGAGAATAACATGTATAGTATATCAATGCATAACAATGATATCAAGCATGTCAAGCATCACAATAAGCAAAAGCATGGTTGCACTATTTCTCTATCTATCTCTGAGGAAGTTCTGGTGTTTTTCACCTTAGGGTTTTCCCCACGGAAACTCTGTGTGTCCATTGTCTCTTATGCTTTTGCTTATTGTGATGCTTGACATGCTTGATATGATTGTTATGCATTGATATACTATACATGTTATTCTCTCAATAAATATCCTCGAGCATATTGAATTAATGCTCAAAATCTAACATGAAAAATGCAAGATGTTACTGACTGAGGGCATAGTTTTGGGACATCATGTCTCTCTTCAAGGTATCAAGGTAGATCCGGCCAAGATAGAAATAATTGTTAATCTTCCTCCTCCAAGGACTCCTAAGGAAGTAAGAAGTTTTCTTGGCCATGTCAGCTATTATAGACGTTTCATTGAAAATTTCACTAAAGTAGCCACACCTATGTTCAAACTACTCATGAAATACACAGAGTTTTGATGGATTGAACCGTGTCAACAAGCCTTCGAAACCTTGAAGGCAAAGCTATCAGTAGCACCCATACTTAGGGGCCCAAACTGGTCCCTTCCTTTCCATATATTCACTGATGCTTTCGACATAGCTATAGGGGCAATCTTAGGTCAAAAAGAGGGATAGACATCACATGCCATTTATTTTTCCAGTAAAAATTTGACTCCTGTAGAATCAAAATACACTGTCATTGAAAAGGATTTTCTTGCATTTTTCTACTCTATCAACAAGTTTCATCATTATATCACAGGATATGAAATTTTTATACAAACTGACCACTCCACCATCAAATTTTTAATGAATAAACCCATCGCCAATGGTAGAGTGACTCGGTGGCTTCTATTGTTGCAAGAATTTAACATTACCATTGTTGATCGTCCTAGTCGAGAGAATGTAGTAGCTGATTTCCTCTCTCGAATTCAAATTGACGATAATGCCAGCCCTGTCGATGATAACTTCCCAGATGAACATTTGTTCGTTGTATCTGTTCAAACGCCATGGTTTGCAGACATAGCCAATTATTTAGCAACTGGAAAGCTGTCAAACCATCTCTCTCTACTTGAGAAACGTAGGATCATAGTTCAAAGTTCCAATTATTCTTGGGTGGATAATGATCTCTTTCTTACTGGTCCTGATCTTATCATTATACGATGTGTACGAGAGGATGAGATGGTAGAGATCCTACATGCATGTCATGGTGGACCTTGTGGTGGGCATTTTTCTGATAAAAGAACAACATACAAAGTATTGCACTCTGGGTATTATATTAGCCAAGCATCTTCAAAGATGCTGCCAAATATGTCAAAGGATGTGACAGTTGCCAAAGAATGGGTAGACCTACACCATCTTATGAGATGCCTTTACAACCCCAAGTTATGATTGAGCCATTTGAAAAATGGGCTCTAGATTTTGTTGGGCCAATTTCCCCTATGTCTCGCAAAAAGAAATACATTCTAGTCTGTACAAATTATGTCACCAAATGGGTAGAAGCCAAATCTTTATTCCGAGCCACAAAGAAATCTGTGGTAGAATTCCTCTATGAAGAAATATTCACCCGGTTCGGTGTTCCTAGGGAAATTGTAACCGATCAACGATCTCAGTTTACCTCCAAATTAATGAAAGAGCTTACTGATAAATATGGTATTATACATTGTAAATATTCGCCATATCATCCTCAAGAAAATGGTCAGGTAGAAAGCACAAACAAAGTGTTAGAAGCTATCCTGACCAAGACTGTCCAGTTACACCACAAAGACTCGGCAGATAGGCTCCCAGAAGCCTTATGGGATTATAGAATAACTTGGAGAAACACTACTGGCCACACACTTTATGAACTTGTTTATGCTAAACAAGTTCTTTTACCCATTGAATTTCAAGTCAAAACCTTTCGTATGGCTGCACAGTTAGGGATGAACTTACAAGAAGCATAGAGGCAACGAATATTGCAGATAAATGAATTAGTCGAGATTAGGAAAGATGCTATTCAACGTACAATCTTGATACAAAACCAACGTAAAAAGTGGCATGGTAGATACATTAAACAAAAACAATTCAAAACTAGAGACTGGACACTACTTTTTGATTCAAGATATAAAAACTTTAAAGGTAAATTAACCACTCGTTGTATGGGTCCATATGAAATTGTTACATCTTTTGATAATGGGTCCGTTAAAATTAAGACAGTTGATGATTCTCAAATTTCTTTTGTTGTAAATGGACATAGGCTTAGACTTTATCATCAACCAATATCTAAACAAGATTTTTTGCAGAATGCCTTACAACAAGAAGAAATGGAGCTGGTAGAAGAGGAAGTTATTCCTCCTCCTCCTAATCCTTGAAATATTTTGGTTTATCTCCATTTGTATATATATGTAAATATGTATTTCATTTTCAATAATAATGAGTCGTTTCTAACAACCGATTACATTCTTTTTACAAGAAATTTATTATGATGATTTTGTAAAATGTTGTCAATAAAAAAGGAAGACTCTTTTCTCTTTGTTAATTTTGAAAATTTTACATAGCTTGTTGTGTACATATGCCTTTCTTTTGAATAAAAATGAATCATCTAATAAGTGGTTTTGTAGCTCAATTACAAGAACTTTATCCTTATAGTCAGCTCATGCAATACTATCTGAAAGGAAAGTGCTCTAAAAGAAACTTATACTTTTTCCTTCTCTTTCCAAGTTATCATTGAAAATTGAAAAGTTATAGTGAAAAGTTGATGCATTCTTTACATTACTTTTTAACCACTTTCTTTTATGATTCTGTGTACAGTATTTGATTCAGACATGCACATTTCCGATTTATCATTAAAACAGTTGTTTAAAAGACCTACTTCAATTATTATGATCTCTACAGACTATACCTTACACCTATGGACTGCTAGTTCATCCTGGACTCATTATCAAAACTTGTCTCTAAAAGCACCCTTTAAAAGGTAGCCTAAAGTAGGTGATATTTTCTATTTTGTGGGGAACATTACTGACCTTTTCTGAAGAAGATAGACTGTGGAGTCAAAGAACAACTTTAGGTTATTATATTTTGACATGATTTGTAATTTAGGCCATTATAAAATAAGGTTTGTGCTAAATTTTGAATTATGTGTTTAACAAGCTTAGCACACTCTAGTGCCAACCAGCTTCCTTACAAATATATATATATATATATATCGAGAGAGAGAGAGAGAGAGAGAGATATCATTATACAAATCAAACCCGTTGGGGTACTGAACAGGCTCGTTGGCAGCAGGTCCATGCTAAGTAAAATCTTAAACAAGGAAGCTCGGTAAATGCAACTAAACCCGTCGGGGTTCTGAATAGGCTCGCTAGAAGCGGGGTTATGCTTGCATGGTACCAAGATAAACCTGTCGGGGTACTAAACAGCCCTGCTGGCAACGGGTCAATATCAGGTAAAAGAGGTTTGGTTAATGCATTGCTATTCACATAGATCATAAAAACTTGAATATACAAACACATGTTTAGGCCAATTATATATACTGTCTTTAGATAATGGTTGTAAGTTGAACTTAGACTTTGTCATCTAATTCAAATATATACCTAGGATATGATTATCCTAGAAATGGGACCCATAGTGATAGTAGATCTCACAAACTTTATGGTGAACCTTATCAATATTCTTTGGATGACAAGAGATCTTTATAATGAGTCATGGATGACTAATTTTCCTATGGCATCTTTCGCATCTGTTATATTATTATTCTTCACATGGTCTTTTAAGCACTGTTATATTCTTTTTGACGAATGTACATATCTGAATCTTCTACATGTATTAGTTAATATTCCATTGCTTTATAAAATTACCACAGTATTTTAGAAGCCATCTGTAAGACTTTTAATTTTAAATTTTAAATATTAACTTGTTTTTCTCTTTGATGGCTTGAGGACACGCCATATTTTTGGTTTGGGGGGGGAGAGATTAGAACTATTCTTACAGGAGATTAGAATTGTTCTTACTTGTTGAATATTTATGAAATTTCATTTATCTCTGATATAATGATAGGTGTTTACAGGTTAATACAAAAAGAAAAAGAAAGATTGGTCTAATTAAGAACAAAAGAGGAACGCAATTAAAAGATCCAAAAAAGAAAAGATTACAACATCTTTTGAGCATTAATAGCTTTAGAAATTCTTTGCAAAATCAGTTTCAGTCAAGTATTAGCAAGCAAATCTTGTACAGGAAAAAGTATGTATGAAGGACTGAATGACAGGTCGAACACCGATCCGAATGAAGTGATGAATGCAGTAGATGGGTGATGTTTTGAATAAAAATTGTTGAATGAAATCTTAGCTTGAATATATATCAAATAGCATACTAGATATTTTGAGAATTTTTGACTAACCAATGATGAAAATAATCAATCAAACATCAAATCTCACACTTGGTTTTATTCCTTTACCCATCTCGCCTCCGTTGAACAAATGAATCTTGTGTCATTTGGAATCATTATATGACCACTATAATCTTAATTATCGTACAAACTACCAGCATCTGGATCGAATCTTTATGATCTTCCATGTGTGATCGATATCGTTACGTAAATTTCGTTCAACCTGTCCAAAGCTTGGCTTTGGACATGGTTGAATATACTCTGAACAACACGTATACACTGAATTCACACACTTCTATGCTTGCACTTAAATTAAGATCTTTGAATGATGGGTGCCATCTCTTGAGCATGCCAAGTCCTTGTCCACTAACGTTTAAACACTCAAACAGACCTTAGTTTAAACAAGTGATCGCGTGAGTTCCGCCTCAGTCTAATTTGCACTCATTTTTGCTTGAATCCTCCGCACTATCCATTGCATCCCCCGTCCTCCATTAGCAATGCCTAATCATAATGAGCCTAGTAGTTACCAAGATCTCCTTCTCATCCCTGAGTTTAGATCATGCTGTGAGATATTCCTTCGAGCAGGTTGGGAGTTGTTTCTCTACTTTCTCCAAGGCTACGACCATGAAATTTCGCTACTGTTTGTGAAAAGTTTTGATGGCAAGACGGCCAAGGTTGGCCATCTTGTTTTCTCCGTGACAGAAGAATCAATAGCATTAGCTATGAAGCTCCCAAGGGAAGGTGCCCATTGGCACAAGCATTTGTTTCTTCCATGAACATCTCACCTGTTCACTCTCAAGCCCGATTTTCAACATATTGTTGGTACCAAAGGTTTTCACAGAGAATGGATCAAACCAGAGTACTTAGATCCTCTGACCGTCAGCATTCACTTAATTACTTGCGAAGGTAAATTCACTATCTTTAAAGCTTTCCATTTCAGATTGTTAGCACATTTTGTCAACAATCAAACCCTTAACTTCCCATTTTATGTTCTAAAGAGTTTGGAAAAGATGTCGATCCAAGTTAGGAAAAATTCAATCAACACTTCTGGTAGTTTGTATCACCATTGTCTAATCAAGCTTCTAATCATTCACCAGTTGGAGAAAAGAGAACAAACATGGGATCATTTTGTTTTTGAGATACTAAACCCTCATTTATCTATTGTCAAACCTTCCTCTTCTCAAGAACATCATCATACCCAAGCAGAACCAAATGCTAAACGTGTATGGTTTGATGAGAATTCCTTAGATGATACGCACTCATTTCCTTCTCCTAAGAATGCCCCTGGTAACCCTACGTCAAAACTTTCAGAGCCTACTAAATCTACAAGAACCAATTGTGACCAGTCCGTTGATCAGTCTGTCACTCAGACTATTGATCAGCCATCATGTTCAAATATTCAATCGGACGATCATGTCCTTGAATCACCCCTCCTCAAACTAGCCAATGCATCTACTCGAATGAGTGAAGCCTCTGCTACTGAAAGATCTCCTGCATATAACAAGGACAAAAGCTCTAAAGAACAGACTATTAATGTTGAGAAATCTCCAAAAGAGATGAGTCCTCAATTGGACTTGGAGCATCCTATAGAGAAACCTATTTTGAGTCAGCAAAAATGGGATAAGTTGACCCAAGTGATAGCACAACTAACAGATGAAAATCAAAGCTATGTGGAAACAATTTCTGAGCTTCATGAAGAAAATAAGGCACTACGTGCACAAGTAAAAGACATCGAATTCCTGGTTAGTGCCAAAACAACATCTCATACTTCCCTGAGGATGAGATATAATTACTTAAAAGACCAATTCAGGGAGCTCGAGGCTAAATCTATATCTACATCATCCATGTCGAAGGCAGCTGCTACCACAGCTCAGCCTTCTTCCTAATTTCTCTTTTGCTCAGTGGGGCCTGGCATGTCTTCGGTTTGGGGGAATGTTGGTGTCCATTTTGTCACTATTTTTTATCATTTAATCTACTCGAAATGGTGTTGTTTCTATCATTCTTTATTATATTAGGTTTTTTTCTTATCATTCAACCTATCAAATAGTCCAGGTATGCATATATGTACCTCTTACGCAAATCTTGTTTATATTTCATTATATCATGGTTTATTTATGTTAAAATGACATTTCATGGACATAATTAACACTTATGTTTTAATTGACAGGATACGTTTTGCAAATTACCCTTCGTTCAGACTATGTGCTACGGGTTGAGTTCAAGCGCGTTCAGATCATCGTTCAGCTCTCGAAATCCACGGTTGGCATATCCTAGGCCGTTAAATGCAAAAGCAGGCATGTGGGTTCTATTTTCCACGCAGTGGGCATAGTTAATGAGACATTGCTCTAGAAGATCCATCCCTAGGTTCGCCAGGCTCGACAGCGCATCTCACGTCCACGTTAACACTCCAATGCGTCGTTCAGCCTTGCGTTTAGCCTGGAATCACGCTGCTTGTCCACGCCCATTCACACCATGGTTCTGGAAGGAGTCCAAGTCTCACATAATTCAGCATACCATCACTCACACCTGCTCACCTCTGTTCTCTTAGTTTGACAGCGTGTTATCTCTTTGCCCATGTTAAAGAAATCGGCTTCGTTTAGCCTGGAAGATACTCCCTACTCTATCACGCACCATTCAAAGCAGCCTGTTATGCATTAAATGTCTTTGTTATTAGAGAGGTCGATTCTGTCGACCCTCTCATCTATTTGTAAAATGTATAAATAGATGCTTGCAGATAGAAACAGAGAGTCTAGTTAGATGATAGTTGGAGAAGACCATAGATAGTTTGTAGATTTACAAGCAGATAGTTGATAGTCTATAATTTTTTTAAGATTAATGGAAGTTCCAGTTCGTTGATATTTTGAGTAGCTAAGCCAGTTTCGTTTTCCATCTTTGATTGTTGGGAAGGGTCCCTCATCAACCAGAGGTTTTCATCTTTGTTTTAAATATTCTCTATTATGCAAATAGTTAGTTTGTTTTTCCTGTGCTTGTAATCATTTCGTTTTTTTGTATATGTTGTTTGCTTCTTTGTAATTTATGTTATGCTGCTAACATAGTTGTGTTTACAGGATTAGTAAATGGCTGACCAATAGTTCAATAATTCATAGTTTGCTTTCAGTCTTTTCTTCTTCCATCATCTATAATTAGATATTGCTACCAATTCCTCCATTAGTTAGCATTATCCCTCAACTTCTTCCTCTCTGTTAGTTTCCTTCCTGTAGCTGTAGGTTAAATCTCTCTTTTCTTCTACCTCAACCTTTTTCTTCTACATATCATAGAAACGGTTTATCTCCTTTAGACAATGATTAAATTAGGTTGCTTTATATTCACATAGCTTCTCAACAAGTCTTCTAACTGATTTCTTTACATCATAGGTTCATGTGCATTCGCTAGTTGATGTCAAGATCATTTAAACCTTCCTTTTCCTTAGTTTAGTTTGTTTTTCCTCATTCAGACTGCCATTCGGACCGCCGTTTGGACTGTCATTCGAACCGGCATTCGGATCATCGTTTGGATTTTTACCTTTTCTGCACTAGTTTTATGATTTCTTAGAATCCAATTTCTTTTTCCTATTAGATATCATTCTTCTTGTTTTTAATTTACTATTTTAGGTATAATTTAAATCTGGTTATACGTTTCATAGAATTTTTTATCAAGTTTTCTTATTATTTCCTCTTTTTATCTAATTTCCCTTCACCTTCTTCTAACTTTCTTCCAAAAGTTAAGTTTCTTGTGTTTCAGTTTTGATCATTAGTTGTTGTTTCAAAATTTATCAGTGTTATTTCTAGATAATTTATTTTCAAGTTATACATAATAATTTCCTTCTTCGAGTTGTTTTTAATTAGTTAATTGTAAAGACTAGTTTCCATTCATGTAAATGATGAAACATTCATAATATTTAGATTTGGATCAGTAATAAGTATCTTTATCAAGTTTTTTACTTGCTTCTAAATCAAGTTCAGAAGTGAATATCTTTATCAAGTTTTCTACTTGCTTCTAGTCTCATTAGTTTCATGGATAGTAGATAGATCAGCATGTTTAAAGTTAATTGTAGTTGGTCCCTTTGTAGTTTACATCTCTTTATCGAAGTTAGATTAGATTTACTTCCATTCTATTTTGCTATTACATTGGAAAGCCATTACAATACATTCACTCCAATTCCTGTTACCTGGGAATACATGCTTTTCTTGAATTAGTTGTTGAAGTTGTTTAGTTCATTTGTTTTGATTAGCATAGTTTCTGTTTATGTAATTTATTATTGAATTTAATTATCTCGTAGATAGTTATTTACAATTGAATCTAAAATTGGCAGCACAGTTCTAGAATAATTTACATTTACAAGTTCTCCCTATTAATAATAATTTACATTTACAAGTTCTCCCTAATAATTATCATTGGTTATCAGTTATTTTCCTAGTTTAGTTGTGAATTAATCATTTCATACTTTGCTCATAACTGTAAATTTAAATTCAATAGTTTCTTGTTTATTTATAAGTAGTTGGTTCATAGTATTTATTTTTCATCATTTTCCATTGTCTAAACGTAGAGTAGAGTAGTATAATCTATACTATTATGATTTGTTGGTTCAGTTATATTTAGTAGTTATAAGTTTGACTCAGTTTTTCATTTTGAAAGATCTTTCAATCTTTTCTTTATTAAATATTTGAAGGTCTGACAAGACGGAAAAATTAGGTACCATTATACCTTAGCATATATTTTTCCTCAACTCTAACATTACCAACCTCGGCCGATAATTAAATATTAGGTGTTCTTTCCAAGATATCTCATACACCCAACAGTTATTATACCACAACCCATGCGCTTAATGATGGTTAATGAAGATAAAAATGGAGGCAAAAGCAATAGAATCGGTTCAAGAGTTCATGAAGAAGTTTAATAACAATGAAGAATAAATAGGGTGTTTTCCATGAGTTGGTTGGGTAATCAAGTCTCAGATTCGATAGTAGAGTTGTTAGAGAGTTGACCAAGAGCCAAAGCAGTAAAGTAAGGAGAGCACATGTTGTAATTGTGGTGCATGTTGATTGAGTATTGATGACACTAAGTAACCTGTTGTCCCTGTAATATGTGGTCTAGTTTTGTATTATTTTGTATGTGTGTGAATTCTTGTTTGTTAGTATTTACTCTTCATGCATTTAATTTCTAACCAAGAGTGTACGAGTCATTGTGTCGTGAAGCAGGTGAATTGTTCAGGCCACACCCCAACTATGCCATTTGGTATTAGATCAAGGTTTAATATTTAGGAGATAATATAAGTTTATTAATGTCCAACAAATTAGGGGCTGATTGAATGCCCTCGTAAATAGCTTCTACATGGATGAGAGGAATCACATATCCAATCGAATCCAAATGATCAGGATTGGGCACGATCCATTGGTCTGTCGAGTAATGAGAGGATGAAATCATGTTCACTATGGCAACATGGGAAGGGGGATCTGGTGTTGGAAATACTCCCATGAGGGATGAATATGTAAGGAGTCCTACCCCCACACTCTCATATGTATGCGTAGAGTGTCCTAAAAGAGGGACATTGTCCACAGGATGAGTAGTGGTGTCAGGTGTACTGAAATCTAAGTAGTCGATAGTGATAATATTCCCTTGGTGGGGAAATTTCACAATACGGAAGACGGATGACGGAACCACGGTCATAGAATAGAACCAATTTCGACCAAGTAATAGGTTGTAATCCAACGGGGGTAGTGACGAATTCCACGTTAATGGAAACAATCTTACCTCCAAACTCGATGGTAAAATATTGTAATAGCCTATGAGGTTGAAAACCACGTCCATAAAAGGATTTCAATGTGGTGGGGGAATGGTTCAACGTGGGAGAGCCAGTGGCTCGCCAATAGGATAACGACATAACCGAGGTAGAGGATCCTTTGTATAAGACAGTACAATGGATGCTTTTCCCATAAATGTTAGTAACAATTTTAAATGAAAGTTGGTGGGAGAGCCTCGACTTGAAATACTCTAGCTTGAACATAATGGTGTAGGAGGAATCTGGATCTACAACTCCTATCACGGATAACAGGTTCTTATGCTGAATGGGACATTTTTTGTAAGAATTCTAGTGCCAACATAGCACAAGGGGCTTGTGCTAAATCCTCTACTATATTATAGTTTTGAGTAGCTCGGGCGTTTGGATTGAAAATGGATTTTTGAAACGTGCTCTTGCGTGGATGCAATACTGAATCCGGTAAAGGTTTATCTATGATGAGAGGACCTTGAGGTGAAGGAATTCTAGATGTACACATGGGGGATTTTTCAGGATTACCGTCGTTAGATTCCTTGTTAGAAGTAGAGTCATATCTACGTGATTGAGTAGATAAGTTGACTGTATCGCTTCGCATCATGAGAACATGAGCAGTTGTGGACGGTTCTCCTTGAGAAGTAGATGGTTGTTGTGCAATCATTTGTTGTTGTTGTGTGGGGAAGGGATTAGTTAGGACTGCAATTGTGGGGTTCCCTTTAAGGAACTTTTGCACCTCCTCCCGATGTGGGCATTCTTTGGTGAAGTGATCATCACCACACAACAAATAGAGATATTTTACCTTTCGCTATTTTTTTATTGTCTTCGGGATTGTTTTTTGGCTCCTGCTGGTTAGAATAATTTTTAGATTTGTTACACCAAAATGTCGTCACCCTTGTGCAAGTGTCACAAGTGTTGTCATCATGACCAAGTGTCGTCACCATGACCATTGCAAGTATCGTCATTATGACCAAGTTTCATCATCATCATCATTGTGATAATGTCGTCATCTTGACCATTGTGTAAACTCTTTGCTCTGACCCCTGACCTCATTTTGGGATAAAACACATCCAACTGAGAGATTTCCCTACCTAGTTGACCTCTTTGAGTAGGCTGTCGCATTTCTCCTTCATCTAGGGTGCAACGTCGCAGTTTCTGGTCATCTAGGGTGAGACACTGTCGCACTTTGTCTTCCTATAGAGTGTGACAATCCCCCTTGTCGCTCTGTGTCCTCTAGCAGGGTGCAACGAGGTTGGTTAAAGGCTATTTTGGGGAGTCTCGAGGTCTTTCTAGAAATTTGTTGAGGTGGAGACCTATCCCTAGGCTCTAAGTGAGGTGGCATTTCGGTTCCCAACCTAATGGGTTTATCCCTTAACCATCTCCCCCTAATCCTCAACCTACTCTATCTCTTTATCCCTATATAAACACCCATTCTCTCCATGAGAGGGGAGAGAAGTTCTATGGTACCCTTATGCTGGTAGAACCCATATTGGTGATTGAGAAGCTTGTACCACCTTGGAGGCTTGGCTTGGACATGTTGGATGGAGGATGCAATGTTGAGGCTTTGGTTGTAACTTCATCCTTTCTATGTAATTCCCACTTTTATACAGTTAATATAATCTCTTTCCATAAATTGTTAACTCATTGATGATGATGTTTAGAGTTTTCTTCCTTAATTGTTAACTTAGATCAATCATATGAAATGTATGCTTTCACTGTTTGTTAGTTTCTATATGTTCAACAGGGTCTTACAGCTAAAGATTTGACGATGTTGGAGCATTGGATCAACAAAGAGCAGAGGGATCTGCAAATTTGAGGTAAGCTATCTATCTATTAGTTTGCACTTCTATTGATCTAGGAAAGTAGATCTATATTCTATTCTATTTGTTCTAGACTTACATTAAGCTAGGGAGATCACGCCTTAGATCCGTTTTTGGTAGATTGTCCGATAACAAATTTGGCGACCATACTAGGGAATGAACATTGTTTTAGTTTTCAATTTGAAGTCATTTTGAGTTGATTGCTTTTGCAAGCCATCTTTTTGCCTCTTAATCCTTTTCACCATCAGATCTTCACTTTGAAGAGTCTGATTTACTTCCTTTGAATTTGTACTTCTCATCTACAGACCTTTTATGCTCATTAACTGGAGAATTGGTTCATTTTTGGACTTAGATCATGCCTGTCGCACCTAGTCAGTGTACCCAGAGTGACACTGTGTTGTTTTTAATCTTTGTTCTTTGCATGTTAGTCTTTCATCGCAGCTCTTCCATTGGTACACTGCGACGTCGTTGCACTTCCCGCACTATTGAACTACGACGTCGCACTGTGCATAAGCACAAAGTGCGTCGATCTACCATTTTTTCCATATAGGCACCTTTTCTCCATTTCTGATTTGAGTTTTGGTTTGTGTGCAGACTCCTCTGCACTGTACCTTCCAGGAAGAGACCCTTTTGTCCAACAGTGTTTTGTTTGGCTTATTTGTATTGGTTTTTAGGTCTTTTGAGATTTGGATTCATGTTTGGTTCTTTGAGTCAAAACTAGTGTTTTTCTTGCATTTTTAAGCGAAATGGGGGGGGCATGAATCATGCATCCTTTAGTCGCTTTGACCCATCTCAAGGTTTTGAGATCATTTTTTGGTTTGGTGTGATTGGTTTGTTTCAAAGATTTGAAAAGTGTGGGATATCCATGTCTTTTTGGACCTCTCTTTCTTGGGTTATGCATCTTGTTTCCCTTACATGCTAAGCTATTTAATCATTTTGGGGGAAGATTGATTCTTTGTCTCCACTTTAGTTCAAAGAAAAGCTTGATTTTGTCACTATTTTTCTATATTCATGAAATTGGAAAACATAAGTATTCTTCTTACTTTATTTTGATCATCCGATGTTCTTGGTCTTGCCATCATAAGAAGAAGAAAGGCTTGTTTCATATTTGTGTGCATTTGAGTTAGATAAGATTGTTAAGTGCTTATCTTTGTCTTGCATTTGATTGCAAACGTTTGTGGAATATTTCTTTCCATAGCTTAGATGTGTCTTTTTCAAGTGTAAAAAGATAGGAAATGAGTTACAATTATTGCATTTGGTAGATTTTGAGACTTTCTTGAGTGCCTTTGAGTTGTTTGGGTGCTTGCCATTTTTCTTTGGGAATTTTTGAATGATTAGAATGTTGTAGATATTCTCTCACTTTCTGTATATAAATATGAAAAGCGTTTAGCTACCAAATTCCATTTTTGATACATGCATGTGAAAATTGAAAGTGCTTCATTATTTTGTCTGATACATTGTTAAGATTAGTTGCATCTTTCATTTTCTTTACGCTTTTTAGCCGATTATTGGAAAAAGTTAGATTTATTGCACTCTAGGAAGGAATTCTTCTTTTCGCTACTACTTAAGTACTTTTGGTTTGAAAGAAAGAAAAATCTCTCCTTACCTTAAGTAGTTTTCATTGAAAAGGAAAGGAAAATGTGCATTATCATGTAGTTGAGGATTGCATTATGTTTACATTTATGTACTCACCCCATGCATCCACCTAACAGTACAAGATAAAATTAACTCTAGCTTAAGTTTAAATCATTTAGTAACTGTGTGTAAGTTAGAGACGTGTTCCGGCATCGTTAAGCGTGGCAGCTGTCGTTATTTTCCAGCACTGTACTCCGGGGGTATTGAAGTCTTCCACGTACATATCGGTATATCGAGCTCCTTCACGTACCCACCAAGTACCATAATCCGTACTTGGCGTATATCGAAGGGTGTATCACGTACTCGGTAGTATATCGGAAGGTCTCTTGCCGAACAGTTGTGCATTAGACAACACCACTACGGATTTCAGCTCCCACGTACCTTGCGTATATCGGGAGACACCACTAGGATTCCTGAAACCAACTGAGTTAACTATTTGGCCATCTTGGCAAAGCAATACACCGAAAAAAACACTCGGGGAGATTAGCATGCACATATTGTCCAGGTAATCGGGTATGCAGGCAAGGGTACGGTCCCAATCCTCCTTGTCGCATCATATTGTCGAACCCTGCAGTATATAGTGGTTTGCGATGCCTTGATAATCCCATGAGGTTCCAGACGTTGAATCCACTCCTATTCACAAATTTTGCTTGTTGCTTTTAGACTTGAGTAGTGCTTGAATTGTGTGGAACTTTACAGACTCTTAGGAAGTTTAGATATGGAAAATTCTTTTGGGACTACCAACCAAGAGGCCCTTTTCCAGGGTATGCCATTTGTTATTCCCCCTTGTGGAACTATTGGTCCTTCCTTTATGGCTACGTTGAGTCTTCCTGGATTGACGATAGGTTTACCGGTATGGCTATTCTCCAAGCCAGTTACACCAAGTGCACCAATTGTGTCGGACCTAGGTCCTTCACCACATGAGCATCAATCTCATGATGACCCTTCTCCTTCTCCATCAAAAGTTGAATCGGCTTCCATATCTTCCTCTTCTTCCACTGAAAACTCTGAAGTTAGTAAGAAGGCGGGTGAGAAAAAGAAGAAGAAAAGGAAGATTAAGAAGAAGAAAGATAAGAAAGAGACCAAGCGTCAACCATCTGCCTCTGATGGCACTCATTCTATGAGAACACCTCGTAAGCCAAATTTCCTTTGCAAAATTTGCAAGGGTGATCACCTTCTCAAGAATTGTCCCGGTCTTTCCCGTGTGTCATAAGTGTGGTCTAAAAAACCCAAATCACTTGTATCGTCAACCTATGACTATCCTGTTGATGATACTCCCTCCACCAGTGACCCATTGGTGAAGGGTCGAAAGGGTAGAGCTGCAAACCCTTGCTGTATATGCAAGGGCATGCATCGTACTTACCTTTTTCCAAGCATGGATGAAGCTTCACGGTGGTTGGAAGATATTACTAGCTCTAAACAGGTGCTTCCAACAAGCGATAGTAAGTTGTCCCTCGACCCCCCACTAGTTGACCAAGTGATCGATTCAGTTTCATCTATAATCGATCCCACTCTTCCTTCCAAGAGTGAAGTGATCGAGTCGATCTCATGTCCACTCAATCCCGCTCTTTCATTGGAGAAAGTACAGACTGAAGCAGTCACCGTCACACAATCTTCGTCTCATTCCTATCTTCCAAGTGAGAGTGAATTGGAAACCACTGATGTTTTCCTAGTCAGTTCAGAATGTCCTGGGAAAGGGGAGACCTTATCCATTCCTACAGGACCTCGCCCAAGTACTGAGGTCATTTCCTTTGATTAGAATGGTCTAACAGAATTGATGGGTCCATTTTTCAGGTATTTTGATAACCCTTTTTCCACAGTCCATCTCAAGCAATGGTAACGAAACGCACTCAATTGTGGGAAAAGTGTTTTACTTTAATAATTTAATGAAATTGTTTTTTATGATTAATCTTGTATGTTAGAATGCGTGTCAATTAAACTGATTATATGGAAACCAAGCATGATTGAGCAAGTTCAGGTTTATTAAAGGAAGGACGTGTAGAAGACTAAAGGATCACCAAGCTCGGTGCCCTGTTTCCTAATTTATAGAGGACACACTACCACTTTCAAGATGAATTGGCACTTTAACAATTAGTTAGGATTAGAGTTAAATCGTATAAATATGGACCTCTCGGGTAGTGAGAGGCCCCTACTTTTATTTTTGTGAAAGACATTATTGTTAACGTTTTCTGCACTATTGAGATACTGAAGTATAGACTTCTATTTTGACATGGATTTTACATATTAATGAAAGATTGATGATTGATTTCAGCAAGCATTTCTAAGTTTTCATTCTCTCCTGAGTACAGGTTGGGGAGGGCCCCTCCAACACGTAGGTCAGGAGATTCCTATTTGCAGGTATTTTTCCAAGTATGCATTTTACATTGATGAACAGTTTTATGTTATATGGTAGTGTTGAATGATTCATTTTTTTCTATAGTAGTTTAGAATGCATTCTGTAGTACAGTAAAATGATTTTAGTAGTCCTGTAGGTTCTTTCTTGCAACACATATTTTTATCCACGATTACATGTGTAATAGCTTAGCTTTCAATGTCATGGTTAGATCTGGAGTTCACTGCAATTTCTCATCGTGATTAGTTTCTTTTAACTTCTTAGTAGTATATGGGTAAGCATAGAATGATCGTATTTCAATTCTAGATTGGTAGAATAAGATAGATCAAGACTCAAATTGTGTGTGCAGATAGTAGTTACAAACTTTGTTTCCCCAATAGTAAAATAGCTCTGTTATGGTATTTTCATTCTCATCATTTACTTATTTCAGCAGTTTAATTATTTCAAATAGATTTACTGTCTTTGTATCTTTATTTCTTAGAACAGATCAGCATCTAATTACTTCAGCATTTTAATTACTTAGAATAGATTCCCTGCTTTACTTCTCAGAACATATTTACTGCTTTTAGCACTTTAATTCTTTTAATCAGATTCATTGCTTTCCAGTATTCAATTTCGTAGCATAATCAGTTTTCACATTAAGTAGACAACCTTCACATTTAGTAGACAATATTTAGAACATCGATACCGCCCTTTAACTGTGACAAGAGATTATCCTATAAAGAGCACAGACAGTGCATGCATCTCTCAATTTTGTACGTTCCCCGGGTTGACATTTAAAGTAGGCTCTTGGTATAAGCTTCCCTCATTAGGCATCCATATTAGGAGCTCACCACTTCTTGGCGCCATTGTCGGGGAGGTGCTAAATATTTTAGGAGAAATCACCTAAAAACCACAAAAAGAAAACAAAAATTACATAAAGCAAAAACATAAATATCTTCTACCAATGAATGCCTCGTCGGCAAAGGGATAGGTTTGGCCACTTTCTTCCCAAGCATTCCATGAGCAAAAACGGTAATAACAGTTTTGACCATTCTCAGTTTGAATTTCTACACTCTGAAAACAAGACTGACTCCACATACGATCCAAACAGAAGCAACTTCACTACCAGTTCCAGCTCAAACACCTCAATGGAAAATGAAGAGTAAGAACCTAGGGAGCTTTTCACTTTTCCCATTAGCATACCTATCGGGGATGCCAGAATGAAGAACATCAATCCCAATAATCTGCCAAAATTTCATGGGTTGACTTCAGAAGATCCTGACACATTCCTGTTTGAATTCGAGGTAGTTTGCAGATCATTTGATTACACTACTGATGCACAAAAGCTTAGGCTTTTTTCTTCCACACTGAAAGACCTATCACTCCGGTGGTTCATGAGCCTTGAAGGAAATAGTATCTTTAGCTAGGATCAAATGAAACAGTCATTCTTAGAAAAATATAGGGACTACTGCAACGCCAAAGATACTAGGGATGAAATCTTTAGGATGCAACAAGGAGATAGAGAGTCATTAGAAGATTATGCCCAAAGATTTCAACTCAGCTACAAATGAGCCAGCCATTGCACATTGGATCCTGAATCACTAAATCTTGTCCTTCTCAGAGGTGTAAAGAGGAGAATTTTGAATTCTTAAATCTCCTTGGAGATGGAGACATATTCCAAAAATCTTTTGACCAAATCCTACAAATCTTCAAAAACTACTCAAGATCTAGGAAACTAAGAATGGGACGAGGGATACACATACAACCACCAGTGGATCATCATACTCACTTACAAAATATGATTTAGGAAACCTGCTGGATGACATGAAAATTGACATACTGCAATCCCTAGCCATGCAACTTGATGCTCTTCAAATCAAAAAGAAACAGGATGAAATTAACCAAGCCTTGGCAGTATTCTGTCTTCTTTGTAGGAAGAAGCATGAGAAGGGGAAGTGCACCTTAAACACAATAGAAGTATGTGGTCTCTACACCGATGACCATTCCAATGATAAATGTCCCCTCTTACCCTCATGTAAGGCAGCCATTCAAGACCTAGCAGCTGAAGGAACTGTAGAACAGCTCTGTTTTATAAATTAGAGGAGGAATAATTTTGCTAGGCCATATCAGTAAAGCAATCAAACTTACTATAATCAAGGACAGCCAAATTGGAACTCTGCACCGAATCCATGGCAAGCACAGCCAAATCGAAACCAATGGAAACAAAACCAGCAAGCATATCAACCATCCTATCAACAACCATATTATCCACCGTCTTATCCTCAATACCCCCCACCGTTTCCATCCACCACAAACTATGCAAAGCAGTACCCACATCAATCAAATTGGAGGGCACCATTACAACAGCCACTCATTATGCCACCCCCACAACCTCAACCACCCCCCATACCTCCACCTATTCCATCCCAACCGATTCCAAATCCTAATAATAACAGGCCCCCACAATAGTAGCACGCTTATAACACTAATATTACACAATTCCCAACTTATGTTGTAGACACCATAGAAATAAATTAAATAAATCTACGATCTGGAAAAATGTTGCAGAATACACCCCCACACAACATCCAACAACCTGTACCTGAAGCTCAGGACCACACATCTGAACCCTATATTCAGCATCCTGATGAACCAGAACCTCCTAAGGAAGAAATTATACCACTCACACGAACTAGAATCCCTCCATTTTCATAAAAACTTGTCCGGAATACAAAAGAAGAGGAAGAGAATATAATCTTAAACGAATTCAAACACTTAAACATCCAAATCTCAATCTTACAAGCCATAAGGGATGTGCCCATTTGCAACAAATTCATTAGAGAGAATTGCCTAAATAATCCAGGAAGAAGGAAGCGTGACCCACCAACTATTAATGTAGTGGGACAATTGGCCGATTTGATGCTAGGTGTCATAATAAATCCTAAATATCTTGATCCTAGTAGTCCTGTAGTAAGCGTCACCATAAATAACAAGCAAATAAATAAAAGCTTAATCGATCTAGGAGCTGCAATCAATGTCATGACTAAAGAAACCATGTTATACCTAGGACTCTAGTCAATGGTAAGACCAACCACACAGTGCTCCAACTAGCAGACACGTCCACTGTGAAGCCCGAAGGAATGCTAGAAGACATTATGATCAATATTGAGTCCTGGGAATATCCATCTGATTTTATAATAATCGAAATCAAAAGCAAACTTAGTGGCTATCGAATTATCCTGGGTAGACCTTGGTTAGCAACTGCAGACACTTACATAGGTTGCCGATTAGGAAATATGACAATCACCAGTGGACATACCAGGAAGAAGATAACAATCTACCCACCAGCAATGAAATCCTCAGAGTTAGAATATCAAAATTGGACTGATGATTACCAGAACACGCCAAATCAAAACCTCCAACCTATCCTAACAATTGATGCTGCAATATCTTTAAAGGAAATAGATGAAGATGGCCATATAAATAGATTTATACAAAATATATCTCCTAACAATCATGTTATTCAAGAATTGTTTTCTACAGAAACAGGTGAAAGTTCAAAACAGAACATGGATGACTTATGGACAGAAGTGCTGCCAGAACAGATTGAGAAGGTAAAAGTTGTAGAAATTAACCCTGGCAAGACAGTCAACATAAATTCCAATTTAAAACCAGAGCAAGAAGAGAAATTGATGAAGATACTAACACAACAAAGTAAAGCATTTTCCTGGACATATACAGATATGAAAGGAATACATCCTAATATATACAAACACTACATTTACATCCAAGAAGGTTCTACTCCCATCAGGCAACCACAAAGAAGGTTGAACCCTGCACTAAAAGACATAGTCAAAATGGAATTACAAAAGTTATTAGACGCAGGGTTCATCTATCCAATATCTGATAGTGAGTGGGTCTCACCACTAGTCATAGTTCCCAAAAAAGGAGGCAAATGGAGAATTTGTGTGGACTACAGGGAGCTGAATAAAGCAACAAAGAAGGATCATTTTCCACTTCCATTTATAGACCAGGTGCTGGATACATTATTTGGAAACAAGTACTTTTCATTCCTAGACGGTTTCAGTGGTTACAACAAAATTTTAATACACCCAACTGATCAAGATAAGACGACCTTCACATGCCCATGGGGAACTTACTCCTATAGGGTCTTACCCTTTGGTCTATGTAACGCCCCAACAACATTTCAAAGAGCCATACTGAGTATTTTCTCTGATTTTCTGAATAACAAAATGGAAGTATTCATGGATGATTTCACACCTTATGGACAGAGCTTTGACCAGGCATTGGAAAACCTTGAATTAATATTGAAAAAATGTATTGAGATGAGCTTGTGCCTAAGCAATGACAAATGCAGGATGTTAATGGAAGAAGGAATTATTATAGGACATCATATATCATAGAGAGGTATAGAGGTGGATCAAGCCAAAGTATCAGTAATCAAGACACTGCCCCCACCTGTCAAACAAAGAGATGTGAGAAGCTTCCTTGGACAGACAGGGTACTACAGGAGGTTTATTGAGAATTATAGCATAATTGCTACCCCCATGTTTGCACTTCTCACAAAAGACAATGAGTTCATATGGAAAAGCAACTAGCAACTACATGTCAGCCTTTGAAAGTCTTAAGCAGAAAACCATCATAGCACCAATTCTTCGAGGACCAAACTGGGAAATTCCATTTCACATTCACACCGATGCATCAGATAAAGCAATCGGATCTGTGCTTAGGAAAGAACAAGACAAGAAACCCTATGCCATATACTATATAAGCAAAACTTTGGCTGGGGCAGAACTCAACTACACAGTCATAGAGAAGGAATTTCTGGTAGTCATACATGCAATCAACAAATTCAAGCATTACATTACAGGATACCAAAATTTTATCCATACTAACCACTCAGCCATCAGATATCTTATGAACAAGCCTAATACAAGTGCTAGAATTATTCGATGGATGCTACTTCTACAGGAATTTGACATCACTATAATAGATAAACCAAGCAAGCATAATGTCGTAGCATACTTTTTGTCAAGAGTAACACATGGGATAGATAATGAATTGGTCCAAGATAACTTCCCTGATGAGCGCCTTTTTTCCATATCAATAAAAAGTCCATGGTTTCCTGACATAGCAAACTATTTGGTTTCTGGGAAGTTTCCAGAACATTATAGTTATAAAGAAAGGAAAAAAGTAATAAGACAAAGTGCCACATACACATGGATAAAGGGCATGCTTTTTAAACAGGGACCAGATCAAGTACTTAGAAGGTGCATTAGGGAAGATGAGGTACATGACATAATGCATGCCACCCACAATGAACTTTGTGGAGGACACTACGCTGCAAAAAGGACAGCCTACAAGATCTTGCAAACAGGGTATTATTGGCCAACACTCCACAGAGATGCTTATGAGTATGTGTCCCATTGTGACGATTGCCAGAGAATGGGAAAGCCAACACAAAAACAAGAAATGCCACTACACCCACAAATATCTTTAGAAGCATTCGATAAGTGGGGATTCGATTTTGTTGGCCCATTCAACCCACTGTCCAATTAGAAGAGCTACATCCTTGTATGCACTGATTACCTTACAAAATGGACAGAGGTAGCAGCACTGGCTGCTGCAAATGAAACCAGTGTTGCCAAATTATTTACCGAGTAGATCTTTCACAGATTTGGGGTGCCAAGAGAAGTAGTTTCGGATCAAGGACCACAATTCACATCAAATTTAATTGAAGACTTGATGAAAAGAAACAATGTAAAGCACAGACAATCATCCTCCTACCACCCTCAAGGAAATGGTCAAGCTGAGGTAACCAACATGGAATTAGAGAGAATCTTGACAAAAACTGTCCAACTTCACAAAATAGATTGGGCTGAGAGACTTAGTGAAGTATTCTAGGCTTACAATACTACATGGAAAACAACAACAGGATTCACGCCTTATGAGCTGGTCTATGGGAAAAAGGTCATGCTACCAATCGAATTTGAAGTAAAAACATTAAGAATTGCAGCTGATCTAAATATGAACCTATCAGACATTCAAAGAGAATGCATGCTACAGCTAAATCAACTGGATGAACACCGCCAACAAGCACTTACACATACTGAAATCATCCAACAACAAAGAAAGAAATGGCATGACCAACATTTGAAGGATAAGAAATTCAAAGAGGGTGATTGGGCACTACTCTACAACTCCAGATTTCACACATTCAAAGGGAAGCTAACCACTAGATGGCTTGGACCTTACAGTATACAGAAAATTTATGACAATGGGGCTGTGAGAATTATTACAATTGATGATGATGAGTTCCCCATGATTGTGAATGGGCACCACCTAAAACTCTACAAACAACCAAAGTCCAAAGAGGAATTTACATAAGTACTCTACCAGCAACAATTGATGCTAATAGAGCATGCTCCAAAACAATAAGCTTCAGCACATTTCATGAAAAAAAGACAAAAAAAAAGAGAACAAAGGAATAACAGAAAGTACAGGGCATCAACCTATTCAAGCGAGCCTGCACAATAATTCAAGCGAGGCTGCCAGCAATTCAAGAGAGCCTACAAAATATATCAAGCGAGGCTGCCATCAATTCATCCAGGAAACAATTTATATCAAGCGAGGCTGCCAGCAATTCAGGAGAGCCTGCAAAATATATCAAGCGAGGCTGCCAATAATTCAAGCGAGGCTGCCATCAATTCATCCAAGAAACAATTTATATCAAGCAAGGCTGCCAGCAATTCAGGAGAGCCTACAAAATATATCAAGCCAGGTTGCCAATAATTCAGGCGAGGCTGCCATCAATTCATCCAAGAAATAATTTATATCAAGCGAGGCTGCCTTCAATTCAAGTGAGCCTGAAAAATAAATCAAACGAGCCTGCCATATATTCAAGTGAGGCTGAAAGCAATTCACGCGAGCCAGCCACGTCTACATGCAAAATAAGTCTTCATCTACTATAGAATTCATCAAAGACACACCACGCCAACCTTTTTCAAACATATTCAAGAGAGCCTGCAAAGTTATTCAAGGGAGCCAATCAGATCCAACCATGCAATCATCCAAATATAAAGCACAATCACCTGAGTCGAATCAACAACTGGCACAATTTTCAAAATCACATACTCAACAAATTCAAAACATGCATAACGGAAAAAGAACCCTACGCACGTAACTACTGACATGCAGAAATCAACTACAAACACCGCCAAGATATACTACAGAATCCACCGTGCATGAAAAATGGACCAGATCATCAATGCAGGTACGCATACATACCAAGGTAATCTCTAAAACGATTTTATTTCATTTTTATGGTAAAGCACTTTCCCACAATAGAGTCGTTTCTAGTCAGCTGAGGACAGCTTTAATTTCAAATCGGCGGCATGGTGGAATGACCTTCACAACTCATGATTGCTACCAAAGTCCCGTCACCCTCAGCAAATCATGATTACAACCTTCACCACATGAAGTACAGAGGTCGATCATAAGAAGGCAGAGGTCGATCATGAAAGATAGGGGATTAGAAGTGGAAAGTATAGGTACGATGAAAAGAATAGGTGCAGAAAGGCAGTGAATTAGGGTGCAACATATTCCACGATTTATGCATATAAGTAACCACCCGGAATTCCCGAGAAGAAACCACCATTGTATTCCTTAGCCTGTAGGCAGAGCCCAACCAAGTTAAAAGTATAAAACTGCATCCCAAAGCCCTAGTTTATCTGATTATAAAGAAGATTCAAAAAATGATGAAGGGTTTTAAAAAGAGTGAACCGGAAGATCACAGTGCCATTTATCAAAACCCAAGAGTCTTGCAGATCATTTGCAACTCAGGATGGATGCCATTTATCCTTGGATTGAGAGGATACCATACAGGGGTAGCCTAGGAGTTCGCAAGAAACTTCAAGCATATAAAAGATGAACAGTACGTCACCCAGGTGAAGGGGTTATGCATAAAAGTGGATGAGGACATGATAGCCCAATACACTGGTCTTCCAATGGGCCTACATTGGAGCAGCAACGACCGAGAGGCAAACCACACAGCAAAAGCAGCATTCTTTGAGCGTGAAGAAGTTTATGATGAGGACAAAAATGGAGTCAAGAGACCCTCCATGCCAGCACCATGGGATGAAATGGCTGCAATTGTCTTAAGGTATATTACATGCACCGGAAGATTAAGCTATGTTCCCATTTTCCATTTTTGTATTTTAGAGCTTCTTAGGCACATAAGTCACATTTCATCAAACAACAATATTAGCATTCCATTTTTCCTGCTCCAATCCCTAGCAAAGATAAGCAGGAAGATGGCTAAAGGAAAAGACGATGCTTTGGCCCATCATGGGCTGATCAAACTAGTAGTCGGTGAGGAGCTAAAAGCTCAGATTCCAGAGCTCTCCTAGGAGGAGTTCATCGTGGTCTCTGCTGAGGACGTTCAGAGAATGAGGACTACACCCTTGCCACCTAAATCAAAAAGTAAGACCACCTCTGTATCAGGGGCAAAAAGAAAAATTGACTTGGACAGTATGGCCAACACCTTGGTCAAAATAAAACACTCCAAAGAGGACTCCCCCAAATCAGACCCAGATATTCCTACCAGTATTCAGGGGTCGAATAGGGGCAGCAAGAGATTCACACAGGTATCTAAAATCTGAGTCTCCAAGGAGAAAGAAAGGGACCCAGCCCCCTGATTACCAATGTGTCTGATGATGACATTGATCCTTTTGTAGATCAAAAGGATCCCACTACGGATGAAGAAGAGGACAAAGAAGAAAAAGAAGAAGAGGATGAAGAAGAGAAAGGGAATGAAGAGGAAAGACAGGATACAGAAGAAGAGATGGATAAAGGAGAAGGGCAGAGCTTACAGGAGTAAGGTAACTTTCAGGAAAATCCTCTAGAATGTAATGAAGACCCCAAGGTCATTTCCCAGCTCACTGAAGCACGAGCAAAATTGGAAAGGCTCAGAAATGATTTGGCAACATTAAGAATTCAGCTAGGAAGCCAGGCCACACCTCCTCCATTCTCAGCCAAGAAGACACAAATCCTAAAGATGCACCATGTAGAAGAGCTTCGGTTGGCCGAACAGAAGAATTTAGAGCTGTAAGAAAATTTGGCCGAAGCACAAAGCAAATTGGCAAGGAAGGACCAGGAAATTATCAAAATTAAGGATGTTCTTGCCACTACTATCAGCATATATGAGAGAATGCGTGACCTCAGACCACCATCGGCGGTCTATGCATGTCATTTACAAGATAAATGGGGTGAATTCCAGCTTCAGAGATTGAAGAAAGATATCCCTATAGAGGTAAGCACTCCTAAGGAGTTTATTGATGCATCATTGAACTCCACAGAGCTGGAGAAAGACCGATTGAGTGAGTTCTTCTTACACAATTTCATAGTATCTAGCTCGCCCAACTGGTCGCCAAACCCATATGTGGGTGATTTCTAGTTAATGGAATTGTGTTCGTGGATGAACCACGAAATTGAGAGAACCCATGACTATCATCTCTATGTGGCATCCAAATGGAAAACTCCATTAATGATCAGACCTGAGCCAACTCACCCTGAGGGAATAATTTATAATCATAGGATCCTCACTCAGGACAAAGAGATGATACCCATTCTCCTCACAAAACAACAGGAGGTTGTGAGTCACTTCGACATTACACTCCGTAGCATGCAAAAGGAAGTGGATGAGTCCATCAGGGAAAGGTGGAGCAGGGTGGAAAATGATCTAAAATGAAGAGAAATCCACTCTCCCCTCAGGCTTAAGGATGCTCTCTTCAAAACCATACTCTATAAAGAATCCCTGGCAAGAAACCAACTAAGATGGATTGGGATGAGATTGAATCCTCCATTCTTTCTTTCCCTAGTCCTCAAAGAACAGATTAATGAAGAGGAGGAGAGGAAGGTATGGGCCAGAGAGGATCAGAATTTTGGGTATCTCAGACAGGCAGGGGCACCTAAGGTGGCAGCATGGGATATCAAGGAGGTCATTGACGAAAGGAATAAGTCACCCAAGGATGGGTGAATCCTTCAAGTAGGGGAGAGAATGATGGGTCCATTTTTCAGGTATTTTGATAACCCTTTTTCCACAGTCCAGCTCAAGCAATGGTAACGAAACGCACTCAATTGTGGGAAAAGTGTTTTACTTTAATAATTTAATGAAATTGTTTTTATTATTAATCTTGTATGTTAAAATGTGTGTCAATTAAACTGATTATATGGAAACCAAGTGTGATTAAGCATGTTCATGTTTATTAAAGGAAGGACATGTAGAAGACTAAAGGATCACCAAGCTCGGCGCCCTGTTTCCTGATTTATAGAGGAAACACTCCCACTTTCAAGATGAATCGACACTTTGACAATCAGTTAGGATTAGAGATAAATCGTATAAATATGGACCTCTTAGGTAGCGAGAGGCCCCTGCTGTTATTTTTGTGAAAGACATTATTGTTAACGTTTTCTGCACTATTGAGATACTGAAGTACAGACTTCTATTTTGACATGGATTTTACATATTAATGAAAGATTGATGATTAATTCCAGCAAGCGTTTCTGATTTTTTATTCTCTCCTGAGTATGGGTTGGGGAGGGCCTCTCCAACATGTAGGTCAGGAGATTCCTATTTGCAAGTATTTTTCCAAGTATACATTTTACATTGATGAATAGTTTTATGATATATGGTAGAGTTGAATGATTCATTGTTTTCTGTAGTAGTTTAGAATGCATTCCGTAGTGCAGTAAAACGATTTCAATAATCTTATAGGTTCTTTCTTGCAACACATATTTTTATCCACGATTACATGTGTAATAGCTTAGCTTTCAATGTCATGGTTAGATCTGGAATTCACTGCAGTTTCTCATCGTGATTAGTTTCTTTTAACTTCTTAGTAGTAGATGGGTAAGCATAGAATGATCGTATTTCAATTCTAGATTGGTAGAATAAGATAGATCAAGACTCAAATTGTGTGTGCAGACAGTAGTTACAGACTTCGTTTCCCCAATAGTAAAATAGCTCTGTTATGGTATTTTCATTATTAACATTTAGTTATTTCAGCAGTTTAATTATTTGAAATAGATTTATTGTCTTTGTATCTTTATTTCTTAGAACAGATCAACATCTAATTACTTCAGCATTTTGATTACTTAGAATAGATTCCCTGCTTTACTTCTCAGAACATATTTACTACTTTCAGCACTTTAATTCTTTTAATCAGATTCATTGCTTTCCAGTATTCAATTTCGTAGCATAATCAGTTTTCACATTAAGTAGACAACCTTCACATTTAGTAGACAATCTTTAGAACATCGATACTGCCCTTTAACTGTGACAAGAGATTATCCTATAAAGAGCACAGATAGTGCATGCATCTCTCAAGTTTGTACATTCCCCGGGTTGACATTTAAAGTAGGATCTTGGTATAAGCTGCCCTCATTAGGCATCCATATTAGGAGCTCACCAAGAATCTCGCCTTCCTTCGAGTATTCCTTTTCAAATATCTGCAGCAGTTTCCGATAAAGAAATCTTTCATACGATAGTTGATGAGGGAGCTTCTATTAGTATTTTATCCTCAACTAATTGGCAAGTTATAGGTTCCCCTCAGCTTGTGCCAGTAACTGACCATATTTTGGTTTTTAATAGAAGGCCTACCGGACCTTTAGGGATTTTCCCGCGGTTACCTGTCACGTTGAGAGGTAAAACTGTTTATATTGATGTCATGGTTGTCCAAGGTCCTTTAGATTTCAATCTACTCCTTGGAAATGATTATGTCTATGCTATGAAAGCTGTAGTGTCCACGCTCTTTCGATTCATGTATTTTTCTCATCATGGGAATATTGTGACCATTGATCAGCTTTCCTTCATGATACCCACTCATCATATGACTCCTAATCATCAGACTTCCCTAAATGTTCCGCATGTTTTAGTGGTTTCTTCCCCCTGAGGATGGGGGGTACAAGCATGGTTTATGTTATGTTTCAAGCTCATTAAAAAATGAAATCAATCCATTCGAGCATAGTTTTATTCCATTTCAAGCTCATTAAAAAATAAGATGGGCCCCCTCAAGCATAGTTATTGTCTATTTCAAGCTTGTGTAAAAATGAAATAGATCTCCCTCCCATCGGTTCGAGTCTCTCTCTAGAGTTAGAACTTGAACCTTCATTTCATCTGTTTCCCGTTTTCCCCCCCTTGGTGAACATTTTCATATTAGTATCTAGGTTTGCAGTTGGGTTAGCGAGCAGCATTTTCAGACAAAATGAAGCTTGGGGGGCATGCCGCATGTTGTACCGTCAGCAATCATGTTGAGGGATCACCACCATGTTAAGTCGCTAGCAATCATGCTGGGGGAATTTACCAACCTCTGGGCATCATGTAGGGAAGGAACCCGTCAATGGGCCTTAACCATGAGCATAGTTTACCTTTGACTTCAAGCTCACTAAAAAATGAAACCAGTAGTTTGAGCAAAGTTCTATTCCCATGTCAAGCTCGCTAAAAAATGAAACATATCATTTCTTGCTAAAAAATGAAATGAGTCTCCTCATCGACTTAGTACATGAACCTTCTTTTCATCCGCCTAGGGCTAGCTTAGATGAATGAAATGAAGCTTGGGGGCATCTCTTCAACATCTGGACGTTATGTTGGAGTCAACTCGATCGCCTTTCCACACCACGTTGGAGATAAGTCACTTACTTCCAGCAATCATGCTGGGGGAACACACCAACCTTTGGATGCCATGTTGGGAAAAGTTCACCATTGGGAACATTTTTTAGCATACTTTCCTTTTTAGGTTTCGAGCTCATTAAACCATGAAAATTATCCCGAGCATAATTCATTTTCTGTTACAAGCTCGTCAAAAAATGAAGCAAACATCATGATCATTCTTCCAACCTATCTTTAAGCTCATTAAAAATAGTAAGATGGCATTTGAGCTTACTTTTCACTTTTTTCGTGCTTTGGTTGAAACATGAAAAGTGGTTTGAGCTTACTTTTTACTTTCTTGTGCTCTGGTTCAAATATGAAAAAGATTCCGAGTGCTTTTGATACCATTCTCGTGCTCATTAAAATTTTGAGTTAAAAAGGTGTGTCTAACGAGTATAGGTTTATCACTTTATCCGGCCTCGCTAGACTATTTACGGAAAAGGAACTATGCCGAGTTTACTTTTTCCTTTGTTGTACTCGGTCATCAACCATGACAAAGTTGTTCCTGGAGTCCTTTTAAGCTCTTTTCAGACTACCTAAATAGGAAAATATTTCCAAGTGAACTTGATGCTTTCACGCTTGTAAAAGCATTTGAATGATCGTCTTTCTGGTGATAGTTTACCCATTTTTCGGACCAGGAAGCACTATTTACGAAAAATGAATACTTCAATCAATCATGATTGGAAGAGTTCTCTCTTGCATAGTTTTATCGTTTTTTGAGCAGAGAGATTAACTTTACAAAAAAAATCTCTTGGAGTCTCCTTTACTTCTTTTCAGACTCTCTAAACATAAAATGACTCCGAGTTTTCCTTCTTTGGACTCGTTAAAATTCAAACATCGAAGGGCCCATTTTGGGATGAACCCCTCCTTTCCTAGGTTTGTAAAACATTTGGGATTGGACTCATCTATGAGATGAGCTATACCGAGCATTTGGTTACCCTCATCAAGATTGTCAAAAACACATGAGGCACTCATCAATCATGATGGGGAAAAAGGGAAGATTTTGTGTTACATCTTAATTACGGCAGTACATAGTCAAGCTTGAACATGGCACTCGTTTGCATTTGCATTCAGTACTTTGGTAATCCATTTGTCTTCGAATCCTATAAATTATGTGAGTCTTGTCACTCCTTTGGGTATTCCAAAGAATGCTTCCATCATCAAGTTACATTGGGGGTTGGTGTCATTCTCGTCATGTCAATACTGCCAATTCATTCCATGCCCATGTTCAAGAGACAATTGTTACTCATCATCTGTAGTCAGTATACCTTTGATCATGTTGGTCTACTCTGAGTCTCTCTCACATGTTACTGTACCATCCGATCCACTCTACACATCTTTTGTCATGTTTCGTGTCGATGATGAGGGATTCATCATGGCCCTCCTTCGACGGATTCATCTTTGTCAACTTCAACACATCATCTAAAGATTGAATCTAGAAACCAACCAAGTACCTTGGCCCTGCATGCCTCAATGGCAGGTTACCTCACTTTCAACATGAGTTCACATAATTGACTCTTGATTGAAATATTTCATCTTGCGTTCAACTTCAACTCATTTATTCATGCTTGGTGATATGTACTGTGATACCTTGGGAATCATTGACATTAATGGTGATCTCCCTTGCGCTTGTTAACGGTTTACATCAATGACCAGTAATCAAGTGGTTTCTACCATGTTCGACGTCAAGACATTTGTAATCACATGGATAGATTCGTGTCATTGTGGGTTCAGCTTGAAGACCGTGGGGAGTCATATTTTACCCAGGTTGCGATGGAGTTTGTATCGAGTCATATTACATGGATCCACATTTGTATTGGTCGTGGCTGTGTTATCATCTCATCATGGATCTATGCTTGTGTTTAGTAGCCATGATTGTGTTCAGTCAATCATTACTATCATGGATTTGCAGTGTATTGGTCGGAAACCATGTTTTGTGTTGTATGAGACTTGTGGATCTCAGGTCATTTCTGCAGCAACTCCTTCCAACCAACAAGTCCTTGCCATTTTTCTTACTACAAAGCATTTCACCTGTCTCATTCTGTCAGCTTCATGCTTTGGGGGGCATTCTGTTACACCAAAATGTCGTCACCCTTGTGCAAGTGTCGCAAGTGTCACAAGTGTTGCAAGTGTCGTCATCATGACCAAGTGTCATCACCATGACTATTGCTAGTATCTTCATTATGACCAAGTGTCGTCATCATGATCGTTGTGATAATGTCATCATCTTGACCATTGTGTAAACTCTTTGCTCTGACCCCTGACCTCATTTTGGGCTAAAACACATCCAACTGAGAGATTTCCCTGCCTAGTTGACCTCTTTGAGTAGGTTGTCTCACTTCTCCTTCATCTAGGGTGTGACGTCGCAGTTTCTGGTCAGCTAGGGTGAGACACTGTCGCACTTTGTCTTCCTACAGAGTGTGACGATCCCCCTTGTCGCTCTGTGTCCTCTATCACGGTGTGACGAGGTTGGTTAAAGGCTATTTCAGGGAGTCTCGAGGTCTTTCTATAAGTTTGTTGAGGTGGAGACCTATCCCTAGGCTCTAGGTGAGGTGTCATTTCGGTTCCCAACCTAATGGGAGTATCCCTTAACCATCTCCCCCTAATCCTCAACCTACTCTATCTCTTTAGCCCTATATAAACACCCACTCTCTCCATGAGAGGGGAGGGAAGGTCTATGGTACCCTTATGCTGATAGAACCCATATTGGTGATTGAGAAGCTTGTACCACCTTGGAGGCTTGGCTTGGACATGTTGGGTGGAGGATGCAACGTTGAGGATTTGGTTGTAACTTCATCCTTTCTATGTAATTCCCACTTTTATACAGTTAATATAATCTCTTTTCATAAACTGTTGTCTCATTGATGATGATGTTTAGAGTTTTCTTCCTTAACTGTTAACTTAGATCAATCATATGAAATGTATGCTTACACTATTTGTTATTTTCTATATGTTCAACAGGGTCTTGGAGCTGAAGATCTGACGATGTTGGAGCATTGGATCAACAAAGAGCAGAGGGATCTACAAATTTGAGGTAAGCTATATATCTATTAGTTTGCACTTCTATTGATCTAGGATAGTAGATCTATATTCTGTTCTATTTGTTCTAGACTTACATTAAGCTAGGGAGATCACGCCTTAGATCCGTCTTTGGTAGATTGTCCTATAACAAGATTTTCCTTTGTTCTTCTTTTTACCACTGGATTTTTGAGGTGAAGAAGATTGAACTGAATTCAGTTCTTTAGTGTAAGCAAGTTTGGGTGATTGTTTGGTGTTATTTCCATCCCGTGTTGAAGGTGGAGTCGAGATATGATGGTTATGTGATCCACCGGATTGTGGAATGGGATGGGTATGAACAGAACCAATGATTCCATCGGCATGAGGTCCCGTAAGTGGTTTTGTTGGATCATATGTAGGGTAGGGGGCATTAGTAATGATATCATATAAGGTGCCATATTGGGCATAGACCAAGTCTAAATACTGAGCATGAGATATGGCTTGTTATTCCATAACGACCCCACCCATAGCCACGTCTTTAGCTATGATGGGTAGTAGCGACTTCGTGAACCAATCGTCAAGAAGTTGACCCAGAATGGGATATTTAATAAGAATTTTCCTCCTCCTCCACTCGTGAATATGATCGTAAATGTGAGTGGATGTTTTTGGATGGAGAGAAGTCAAACGATCTGTGTCAGTTTCGCAGTGGATTGGTAGCTGGAAGTGAGTAAAAAATGACATAGATAGAGATCAAAAATCAACAAAAGAATGTGGTGGCAACTCAATTTACCACTTTGCGGCAGTACCAACTGTAAGGGTTCATTGAAATAACCTCAGATGGATGGAATCATCCATTAAGGAATTGGAAGAACACCACAAATGATAATTCATAACATGGTTCTTAGGCTCCCCACCAAGATTCCCGTCAAACTTTGGAATATATGATGGTAACTTCACATGAATCATAGGCCAATTTATGCCATGTTGAATGGGATCGTTAGTCAACTGAGACAATTATGGAAGATCAAGTGTAGCCAGAAATGGTAATTGTTGGTTCGGTTGTGGATACTAGTAATACTAATAAGGAATTTGTGTACCAGTAGGACCATGGATGGATTG
Organism: Larix kaempferi; assembly: GCA_027924585.1. NCBI lineage: Eukaryota > Viridiplantae > Streptophyta > Pinopsida > Pinales > Pinaceae > Larix > Larix kaempferi. Next base: position 11,400,370 of record BSBM01001005.1, on the reverse strand, counting down.
ATCGTAAGGTCCTCCTGTAGGGAATTTTCCACATGGAGGTGGGCCTCCTGGGATGGGAGGTGGACATGAAGGAGGTAGTCCTCCGTAATAAGGTGTTACTCTGCCGGAAGGTGGGGGTCCTCCTCCTCCATAATAAGGTGTTCCTCTGCCAAACGGTGGGGGTCCTCCTCCTCCAAAATCAGGTGGTCCTCTACCAGAAGGTGGGGGTCCTCCTCCTCCAGAATAAGGTGGTCCTCTGCCAAAACGTGGGGGTCCTCCTCCTCTAGAATAAGGTGGTGGTGGTGGTGGACCGCGTGGTGGGATAGGTGGTGGAGGTGGTGGGGATGGTGGGGGTGGTCCATTGGTTGGAGGGGTCCAAGCAGTGGAACATTATGATGCCCCCATGGGGGTTGAGTCTAAGTAGATGGTTCCCCCATGTGATGTGTCCACATAGCTTGTCCCATGGTTGGGAGAGAACTGCCAACCATACTATAGTTCAAATGTGAATAATTTCCTCCACTTACGTTATGTCCACTAACTGGGTGATTCCCCCCAGTTAGATTAGGTCCACTAGCTAGGGGTTTCCCCCTGTTGAAAATTGTCCACTTATAGGCGTGTGCCCAGTAATCATATGTTGACCCGTATCTAATTGTTGACTACTAACTAATGGATGACCTCCACTCAACTATTGATTAGAAGGTAGATGATAACCTCCCCTAGAATTTTGAGGTGGGGGTGGTGGAGGTAACGTAGTTAATAGTGGTTGAAGGTTTCCCTCCATCGATTTGGGTCAGATTATATGTTGAACCACTCGCTTGACTCTGAGGTGTACTCGTCGGGAATTATGGTTGACCTGGTTCATAATTGGTCGAGGTAGGTGTAGATATTCCCAGTGAAGAAAAATATAAAGAATGGATAGGGGAATGTTGTTCAATCCTTGGTACTTCCGTATTAGACCTAGGTGGGAAACTTTGTTTCCTAATTTGTTCACCGAACATTCATAAATAGTCAATAGTCACATAAATAGGTGTGAAATAGACGTCATTGGGAATCCATGGAGGAAGCCGATGAAGTGAAGTTTCCACCGTCAGAAGTGACTCAAAATCGAAAACATGTTGACGTAAAGAAGTGTCCCAAAATGATGCAGTTGGACCAAAATCCGTTGATATTGGGTCATCCTAGGGTCAACTAAAAATCCATTTTGTGGCTCCAGGATGTCGTTCCATCGAATGATGAAAGGTTGTGTCATGTGAAGCAGGTTGTTCCACAATCAAAGGCCCCATAGGATTAGTGATAGGTGGATTTATGAGAGGTGAATAGTTCATTCCCGACTCCATGGTTGAAGTATCTTTTTCATGTGACACAGATGTGGTAGGTTGATCCATAGTTACTCCTGATTAAGGGGATATCTAGGCAGCAAGTCTAAAATTTTGCAGGATCTTCTTAAAGGTTGATTAGCCAGAATGAATGAACTAAAATTTCTCCTAAGAGTTTTATACAAAAAGAAAAAATACACTCCAATATCTACTCAAGCTAAAGCTGCAAGAAAATTTATATGGTAGGTGGGATTCAATGGTCTGGAACCTCACGGGATTATCAAGGTGTCACAACTTGCGATATACCATAGGGTCCAACAATTATACTCTGCCCAATTTTTCAGAGCACTAACCAAGGATGATTAGGACCGTACCCCTGACTGTATAACCCGACAACCTGATAGTACGTGTGTAGTAGCTCCCTGAGTGTTGTTCTTGGTGTATTTCCACTTCAAGATGGCCAATTGCTTAATACAGATGGTTACAGGAATCCTAGTAGGGTCTGCCAATATACACAAGGTACGTGGGAGCTCAAATCTGTAGTGGTGTTGTCTAATGCACAACCACACACCATGATCCTTCTGATATACTATCGAGTATGTGAAGTACCTTTCTATATACTCGAAGGTACGTGAAAGGATGTTTGATATACCGATTGGTACGTGGAAGAACTACAAGCCCTCAGGATGTAGTGCAGGCAAATAACGACAGCTGCCACGCTTTAAGAGCCCGAGCACGTCTCTAACTTAACACACAAGTTTCTATACATTTTTAACCTAAGGCTTCCGTTAAATTTTATCTCGACAATTAAGTGAATGCATGAGGTGTAGACTTGGAATTTAAAAATATGCAAATCTTAACTGCATGAAAATGCAAATATTTTCTTTTTCTCTTCGATGAAAACTAGCTAGAGTAAGGAGAATTTTTTTTTGGGTTTTCAATAATTAAATGAACAAGTACCTATATACTTTCAAAATAAACCAAAAAGACTCAAAAGCACGCTTTCAATCATCCAACAAAAATGAGTAACACACCAAATCCAAATGTTTTTTCCTTTCTCTCTTTTCAAGTTACGCGAATCTAAGAAGAAATGAAAAGAAGAATTTCCTTTTTGAATGCAATAACTCCTATTTTCCAAAACAATGATAAAAAAGTGGGAGGAAAATTAAAAATGCAAGAATTTTCACTATCTTTGGAATGCTTTGCAAAAGTTCAAATGCACTTAGAATTTTCAAGGAAATGATGAATCGCTTTTTAGAACCAATAAAATGAAAGCCAATAATAATCTTCTAAACTTTTCAAAGATCTTTTAATACTCACTTAAAAGCATAAAAGTTCTCTACAACAATTCCAAGAAAAACGCTTGAAATGAAGATAATGAACAACTTTGATTTTCTAATCAATGTACTCAATAGATATGATAATTATACCACTTTTCAAGTCTATGTTCAGAAAATCAGAGAATATGCTACTACAAACTTTGATTGATTGGAAATTCTCAATGATCCGGATTTTATGAGAAGAACGAAATGAATACAAATTATTATCAGATGCTTAACACAAAATAACAGAGATACAGTAAAACTGGTTTTCTATTCAATAAGGAAATAAGCTAGAACTATAAAATGCAGCGGAAAACAAGCTTGCTGGAATGGTGGCGGCTTATCTCTGAGAAGAGATGTGACGGCTGCACTCATTTCGCAAGAAGATGGTTACAATGAGGCTCTCAAGGCCTTTTACAATCAATGGGAATGTCAAAAACCCTAGACATCCAAAAACCTAACCCTAGGAGATGAAGCGCCAAAAGTCATGTGGGCCCCGTTTGGGTAAGTTAGTACATCAACTTCCCAGGGTCGTAACTTTTGCATACGATCTCCGTTTGGGGCGCTCGGTAGCCCATTGGAAAGGTCCATCCGATATTTACAACTTTTGACTAAAGATAAATACATATTGAAGGCAATCATTCACCCCCCCCAAATCGCCAAAAAATGTCGTTTAGGGCCTCAAAATGGCCCCGGAAGTTCAGGACCCGAAAAACTGCTAAAAATAGTACAATACCAAAATTGCCATAAAACTGTTTTGAGCTAGTTGGAAAGGTGGGTGGCCAACAATATCCACCTGGATCAATCCTCCCTCCTTAGGAAGCAATGGTCTCCATTGCATTGAGTTCCCCCATCAGATGAGGAAATTTCTGCTGAATTTGGCCTCGGGTGAGCCACTTGCCTTGGTGTAGGAGCTGCCCTGCTTTGACAACTCGATAAAGCTGGATCCTTTGATGTCGAGTGCCATTGATCTGTGTGTCTGCAATATGATCACTGGATTCTTGTTGTAGGCAGTCAGGGTTGAGCTCTTTTGGTGTCAACTTCTCTGCTATCTCTGAGGTGTCTAATAGTGGTGGGAAATATGGCCGAAGGAGAGCCACGTTGAAGACTGGATGCAGACCAAGGAAGGGGGGAATGTTGAGCTCAAAAGCATTGTCACCCACCACCTTGGTGATGGTGTACGGCCCATAACGGAGTGGGAAAAGCTTTCGATGGGACCCTGTAAGGCATTCTCTCTGCAAATGCAACCAAACTTTGTCGCCCACCTGAAACTTATGTGGCACCCGATGTTGATCATGGCGCTGCTTGTACTTGGCATTAGACTTCTGTAGAATATCCTGAACTTGTTTGCGGATATGTTGGATCCATTCAATGAACCAGGTGGCTTTCTCGGCTTCTGGGGACGAGTTGGCCGAGGTGGTCGCAAGGGGAAGTGTAACATCCATGGGGCCCAATGGTTGGAATCCCAACCCCAACTGAAAGGGGCTGTGGCCAGTTGAGCTATGCAGGGATCAGTTGTAGCTATATTGGACATAGGGGAGACTCTCATTCCATGTGCAGGGGTGTGTTGAATTGTACATGCGACCTCCGTTTGTCCATCGGTCTGGGGGTGGAAGGCAATGGATTTGGTGAGCTTGGTATCCAGCAATGACCAGAGGCTTGACCAAAATGAGCTGAGGAACCGACTGTCATGGTCTAAGATAATGGTCTGTGGGATCCCAAAATGTACCCATACTCATTCAAAGAAGATCTTGGCAGTGGCTTCTGCTGTGATGTTCTTCTTGCAAGCGGCTAGAATCGCCATCTTGGAAAAGTGATCAACAACCACAAAAACACAGTCGTTTCCCCTCTTGGTGGACGGGAGGCCCGACATGTAGTCCATTGAGATGGATTCCCACGGCCTGTCAGGAGTAGGCAAAGGGGTGTATAGGCCCTGTTTCTTAGTGGTTGGTTTGGCAATAACGCAAGCAGTGCAGGACCTGATATACTTGCCGACATCCTGTCGAAGTTTCGGCCAGTAGAAATGTTTCTGCAACACTGCCACTGTCTTTTCAATGCCAAAGTGTCCTGCCACCTGACTGTAGTGAGCTTCCCAAATCAGCTTCGCGCGCTCGCTTGATGGAACGCAGAGATGGCCCAGATGACACAACAACCCATCCTGAAGATGGAAATTAGCAACCACTGACTTGGTGCCCAACATTTGATAGGTAGCGGAGAAGTCAGGGTCTGTCTCGTATAGGTGGGGCCATCCGGAGGTCTCGTGGCCGCAAGAGTCTAGCATCGTGGTAAGTGCCACTGATCCGGATTTATGTGGGAACGAAACAAAAGATAGCATATACATAATCATATATAGAGATATATTGCAAATAACACAGTGATACAGTAAACACATATTCTATTAAATAACGGATTTAGAATAGACTGTAAAATACAATAGCTAGAATGGTGGTAGCTATCTCTGAGAAGAGATGTGGCCGCTATGCTCATTCATGCCAAGATGAAATACAAAGAGAGGCCGAAAGGGCCTATTTATCATAAGCATGAGGGAAAGAATCCCAAACATCCAAAAACCTAACCCTAGAAGATGAACCGTCATAAAGTTTGCGGCCCCAAGGTGGTTAGTTGAACAGTCAACTTCTCGGGGTCATAACTTTTGCATACGATCTCCGTTTGGGGCGCTCGGTAGCCCATTGGAAAGGTCTATCCGAGATTTACAAATTTCAAGTGGGTCTAAATGAATGTTGTTGGCAACCATCTGATCCCCCAAATCGCCAAAAAATGTCGTTTAGGGCCTCAAAATGGCTCTGGAAGTTCAGGACCCGAAAAACTGCTAAAAATAGTAATTTACCAAAATTGCCAGAAGACTGTTTTGAGCCAGTTGGAAGAGGTGGGCCTCCAACGATATCCACCTGGATCAATCCTCCCTCCTTAGGAAGCAATGGTATCCATTGCATTAAATCCCTTATCCTATGTCGAGTTGTGTGTCGAGTTGAGCTCTTGGTGCGACATTCGCTGAAGTGGACAGGTTGCCTTACTATGACATCTTCATAGGGTTGTAATTGTTGTTGATGGATGCGCTGGAGCTGTTCAACAGTTTGGTTGTTGTGGTATCCTTGGTATGCACCGGTGTGGATGGTTTCTGTTTGGAGGGGGCCCCTTGAATGCGTGGCCTTGCACTGTAGAGGTACCCAAATAGGCGATGTTGCACTAACTTTGTGTTTTTCTTGTTTCTGCTGAGTAGAAGGATAATCTGCAGAGGTTGTGGATGTCTCCACGATCTGATGTTCACCTTTAGTGGCAATTGCGAATAGGGAAAATTTCCCAGTGTGGGAGATTATCTTCCTTCCCTGCTCATTTGGGGTAGGTGCAACTATCTCTGGTGTCCGATAGAGTTGTCCTCCCAAAGTGACAATGACACTGTTGTGGTCATGATTCATATATAGCATGACGCTTCCACATATATGGTTCTCCTAAAAGAACATCACATACTTCAAGTGGGGCCACATCACACAATACCTCATCTTTGAAGGGCTTGATGCCATATGGTAGGCGACATTAGTGACTGACATGGATCCTTCGTCCTTGGCTTAGCCATCCAATGGTGTATGGTTGTGGGTGTGGCATTATTGGTAGCTCCAATCTCTTGATGACTTCTTCTGAGATCAGGTTCTTCTAGTTGCCGCTGTCCACAACAAAGTGTAGGGGAATTCCCTTCACCCACATCTGCGAGTAGAAAAGGCGCTCCTCTGCCTCCGACTCTTCAGGCTCCTCTGGCTGAATCTGTGTGGTGGCAACAACGGCACTAGGTTCTGCATCAATGATTTGCTTCCCTTTTCGCGCGGCTGTGAAATTAGGTTCCGAGTCGGAATCAGAACTGGGATCTGGTTCTGAAGCTTTGATCTCAGCCACCAATGAATTTTTTGAGCGACAATCATCAGTGTTGTGCCAGGGATTTTGTGGAACTCGCACCACTTCCCGGTGTCCTTCTTTGTATTTTCTTTACCCTTCTTCGCCTGTGGTTGGGACTGGTTGTCCTTTTCCTGCCTCGTGCTCTGCGAGCCAAAGTTTCCCTTGCCCTACTTTTGTGCATGTCCGAAGTCACGCTTGTTCTTTTGCTGAAATTTCTACTCAATTTTGACAGCATATTGATAGGCGGATCTGAGTGAAGATATTTCCAGGAAATCCATCTCTGTTCGGATGTACCGGTGTAGGCCACTGCAATATTTCAGTACTAGGTGCCGCTCGGAGTCCTTGATACCTAGCTTTGTGCGCAAGGTATGAAACTTGTTGGTGTACTCCGACACCGTTTGGTCCCTCTCTTGATGCATAATGGTCCATTTTGTGTACTGGTCATCATAGTTTCCAACAGGGTAATATTGTTCCTTGATGGCATCTATAAAAGAGGCCCAAGTGGGATTGGAATATTCAAACAATCCAGACTCGTCTGATGAGTTTTGCTCACAATAAGTTTCCCACCAATTTTTGACATGGGGGACGGCCTTAAGGAGCGCAAAGATGATCTTTTCCCCGTCGAAAAATTGGTGGACAGAGAAATACCCTTCTAGTAGATTCAACCATTTATCTAGGGCATCGGCATCGATTTGGCCTTCAAATAAAGGGATATCAAAATTAACTTGTATCTTGAAGGGAGTCGTATCTCCGAAATGGTTGCTCGTTGAGGGTGCATTTGCCACTGTTGGCATGTGTTGAAGGATCTGGGCGAAATTAACCATCATCTCGTTCCTCTGTCGCGCAAGGGCTTCCTTGAGCAACAACTTGATAGGATCTACTGCTCCATCGTCTCTCTTTTCTTCCGCCATGGGATGCCATTTGGGGCGGCGAGAGTGGTCTTCCCCAAGTGAAACTAGTTCGAGACCCAACTCTCTGTATCTTGACCTCGTCGAGGACATGCACCGAGAAACAATCAAAGAGCAGACCGCTCTGGTACCACTGATCCGGATTTATGTGGGAACGAAATAAAAGATACCATATACATAATCATATACAGATATATATTGCAAATAACAAAGTGATACAGTAAACACATATTCTATTAAATAGCGGAAATAGAACAGATTGTAAAATACAATAGCTAGAATGGTGGTAGCTATCTCTGAGAAGATATGTGGCCGCTATGCTCATTCATGCCAAGATGAAATACAAAGAGAGGCCGAAAGGGCCTATTTATCATAAGCATGAGGGAAAGAATCCCAAACATCCAAACACCTAACCCTAGGAGATGAACCGTCATAAAGTTTGCAGCCCCAAGGTGGTTAGTTGAACAGTCAACTTCCTGGGGTCATAACTTTTGCATACGATCTCCGTTTGGGGCGCTCGGTATCCCATTGGAAAGGTTTATCCGAGATTTACAACTTTCAACTTGGCCCAAATGTATGTTGCTGGCAACCATTTGGTCCCCCAAATCGGCAAAAAATGTCGTTTAGGGCCTCAAAATGGCTCTGAAAGTTCAGGACCCGAAAAATTGCTAAAAATAGTAATTTACCAAAATTGCCAGAAGACTGTTTTGATCCAGTTGGAAGAGGCGGGACGCCACCAATATCCACCTGGATCAGCCGCGACTGGAGGTCGACTGAGACAATCAGCAACTCGGTTGGTACTCCCCTGTTTTATATTTGATGTTGAGGTGGAACTGCTGTAAATATGTTGACCACTTCTGATGGCAGTCATTCTGCAACTTTCCTTGGGTCTGCATGAACTGTAGTGGCTTGTGATCAGTGTGGATGACTGTCTCCTTCCCAAGAATGTAATGTCTCCACTGGCGGCAGGCTTGTACAATGGAGTACATTTCTTTGTCGTAGGTAGGGTACTTGCGGACAGCATCTGATACTGTCTCACTATGATATGCCACGGGGTGGCCGTGTTGAGTGAGAATGGCACCCACAGCATAATCTGAAGCATCTGTCTCGATCTCAAAGGGATGTTGCAGGTTCGGTAATGAGAGTAACGGCAATGAGCACAAACACTTCTTCAAGTCATCGAAGGCTTGTTGTTGGGACAGGCCCCACACAAATTTTTCCTTACCACCAACCCTGGTCACTTGGCTGAGGGCCCATGCGATATGAGAGAATCCCAGCACGAACCAACGATAGAAATTGGCGAGGCCCAAGAAGCTCCGAAGTTCAGTGAGTGTGGTTGGGGCTGGCCAGTCACGAATGACCTAGATCTTGGCTGAATCCACATGCACACCATTTCGATCAATGATGTAGCCTAAGTAATGGACCCTGTCCATGTTGAAGGAGCATTTTTCCAAGTTTTCATATAGTTTGTGCTTCTGCAGGGTGTGCAGAACCTGCTGAATATGCTGCAAGTGTTCCTCCCAAGTCTTGTTGTAGATGAGGATGTCATCCAGATACACCACTACAAAATTGTTGGTGAAAGGTTGTAGGATATCGTCCATCATCCTCATAAAAGTTGTTGGAGCATTTGTCAAACCAAAAGGCATGATCAGCCATTCAAAAAGACCTTCTTTTGACTTGAAGGCAGTCTTCCATACATCTGTCTGTTCTATTGGGACCTGGTGGTAGCTAGACTTCAGATCAATCTTACTGAAGTATTTGGCCCCCGTGAGCTGATCAAGGAGTTTGTCGATTCGGGGAATCAAGTACCGGTTACGGACTGTGATTTTATTCAGGGCCCGATAATCAATGCAGAGTCGCCATGTCCCATCTTTCTTCTACACCAGCACGATTGGGCTCCCACAAGGTGATGAACTGGGACGGATGTGCCCCTTGTGGAGAAATTCTTGGATTTGCCTCTTGATCTCCTCGTTTTCCAACAGAGAGTGGCGATAGACTGGCCCATTGGGTATCGGTGCGCCTGGGGTTAGATCGATGGATGCTTGACCTGGTAGTGTAGAGGTACCCTGGTTGGAGAGGAGAAGATATATGAGTATCCTTCCACCACCTTATCCACTTGCTTCTGTTGTATGGATAGATCGGTCATGGAGGCCCGGGATTTGGATGTAATCTTTCTTTCACTCTGAGAGTGAATCACGAAGAAGACAAATTTCCCGGTCTGAGAGATGACCTTCCTGCATTGCTTGGCAGACATCAAGGAAATAGCACTAGGAGGGATTGCCTCGGGTATCTTGTACAATTTCCTGTTCAAAGAAATAATAACACTACGAGGCCTAGACTCATATACAGCATGACGTTTCCATTAATAAGGTTGGCCCAAAAGAACATCTGAAACTTCGAGAGGAGCAACATCACACAATACCTCATCCTTGAAGGGCTTGATGTCGTATGGCAGTCGGCACTATTGGCTGACACGGATATCGCTTCCTTTGCGGAGCCATCCAATGGTGTAGGGTTGTGGGTGCAGCGTTGTCGGCAAGGCCAGGCGCTTGACGACCTCTACTGAGATGAGATTCTTCTGGCTACCGCTATCAACGATGAAGTGCAACGGGGTCCATTTTACCAACATCTATGAATGGAAGAGGTGTTCTCCTTCTTCTGGATCGTCTGGTTCATCAGGATAGAGCTTGGTGGTAGCAATGGTGGCACTGGGTTCCGTATCAATGATCCATATTCCCCTTTCTGGTTTGGACTCAGAGTCAGAACCCACATCTGATTCAGATGCTTTCACTTTGGCCACGAGCGACTACTTTGAGCGGCAATCAGCAGTGTTATGCCAAGGGCTCTTATGGAAGTCGCACCACTTCCCGGAATCTTTCTTTGTTTTTTCGGTGTCCTTCTTTGCTTGTGGCTTGGACTGGTTGTCCTGATACTGTCCATCTTTGCTCTGTCTTTTATTCTATGGGTTGGGGTCGCCCTTTCCTATCTTTTGTTGTGAAGGGTTCCCAAGCCCAAATTGCCGCGTCTTTTGTTTGAGATTTTGCTCGATTTTGATGGCATATTGGTAGGCCGTTCCCAAGGAAGAGATGTCCAGAAAGTCCATTTCGGTCTAGATGTATCTATGCAAACCACCGCGATACTTGAGCACCAGATGTCGCTCTGAATATTTGATACCCAGCTTGGTGCGCAAGATATGGAAGCTATTTGTGAACTCTGGCACTGCGTGGTCTCTTTCTTGTCGTAGTGTGGTCCATTTGGTATACAAGTCGTCATAACTTCCAACAGGGTAGTATTGTTCCTTAATAGCATCCCTAAAGGATTCCCAGGTGGCCGTGACTAAAAATAATGAGGCTTCTTTTGTGTCCTTTTGCTCGCAGAATGTTTCCCACCAATCTTTGACATGGGGAACGGCTTTGAGGAGTGCAAAAGTAATCTTTTATTTATTCGAAAAGTTATGGACAGAAAAATACCCTTCTAGTAGATTCAACCACTTATCTACAGCATCTGCATCTATCTGTCCTTCAAATATAGGAATATCGAAGTTGATTTGTACCTTGAAGGAGGCGGCGCCTCCGCTCGAGGAATATGCCTCGCTTGTTGGTAGTCGCCGAAGGATTTGCGTGAAATTATCCATCATCTCGTTCCTCTGTTGCGTGAGGGCTTCCTCAAGCAAAATTTTTGTTAGGAACCCATGTCTTTACTTTATTAGTATATTGTTGTTGGACGCATATGCTTTGTAAGTCGTCCAGTAGTATTTGTTGATCCATAGTTTATATTAGCCCATGGTATTGACCCATAGTATTGGACACATATGCTTTGTAAGTCATCCCATAGTATTATATGTCCCATGGTTTTGACTCATAGTATTGGAGCCTAGACTTAGCCCATGGTTTGTATTGACACATAGTATTGACCCATGGTATTGGCACCTAGACTTAGTATATAAGTGTGTGTTGAGGCCTATGAAGGCACCGTGAAGTTAATTGTATTGAGCTTGCTCAAAGGAGGTTGCCCCCTCGAAGTGGCTCGTGATCAATATAAAAGTGATTCTGAGTTCTATTATTTCTGATATCTCGTGTATTTGCATTAATTAATTATTGCAGGTTCATCACATTTGGTATCAGAGCACTTTCTTGGGCTCGTTGGGTGGAATTTTTGCCAAATATTTTTTTTCGCATCTGTTGCAGCTTCGGATTTGGGAATAATCCCTATCCACTTAACTGTGGGAAGTACTTTGGCATAAGCCCTAAAACTCATCGTGAGGAGTACCACAGGAACCCCAAAGTAGCTGGCCCATTGAGAGGACCTACTAGCGAAAAGAGCAATGACCCCTACCTGATTGACTAGTTCCCACCTGTGAGGTAAACCAAGAGCTGTCGTTTGTGGCAAAGCGGTTATCAGTTTTACCTGAGCCGTGGAGTGAGGGGTACTGCCCTAATACGCAAGCCATCAGACAGCATTGGTGGCCGAGTGAAACACTTGAACTGTTAGGAAGTTGTACATACCTGGGGTCCATATCTATTTTCAGTTGAACTGTTGCCGATCACTTCCACTCCAGATCCATCCGTTTCAGATATATTCTGAAAGTTGTTCCAGATCCAGTCGTTGTTTCAGATCCCGCCATTTTTTATCCCTTCTGTGCCATTGCAGATCCATCTGTTGCGGATCCCTTCCACGCCGCTGTTGCCGATCCATTTCTGGGAAAAAAAAACTATTTTTCGGCCATATCTCCCTTATTTCAACTTTGTTTTCCCTGAAACTTCACTGGCATCCTTGTAATCCCATTCTGCATATTTCATTCCTGAAGACCCTATCCCAAATTCCACTTCCCAAGACCAGAAATCCCATATTTGTCTATTTTTAGGGTTTTCCATAACTTCTTCAATTTTCACCCAATTGCCTTCAAATTTTACCATAGAGTTCCCACTTATGAAATTCCCATTTTTTGCTTCCCCGTCCCTCAGAAAGTGTCAAAAACCTAGTCAAACCCCAATTACTCCTCTAATTTTTTCCCAAATCCAAATTTCCCCTTACTAAATAAGCTTGTGTTTGTGTTTTTCTATCCATTCTCCCTCCCCCCACACAAAAAAATAAATAAATAAAATTATTGGTTATGGTTGTCACTCACACAAGAGCAAACACCATAAAGGAAGCACTTGCAGCCATCCAAACCAAAATCCAATATCTAGATGAAAAATTTCTCAGCCTCCATCTTCAGCATTCAGCCATGAACAATAACCGATAGCCAGAATCTTTTGCAGCCACCGGGTTCTCTTCTTCCAGCAATTTTCGTAGGACGAAGCTTGATTTTCCTCACTTCAATGGTACTGATCCGACTAGATGGATATACCGAGCAGAACAATATTTCAGTTTGCACAATACTTTTGATGTCCAGAAAGTTCCACTTACATCCTTTCATTTGGAACAGGAAGCCCTTCAATGGTACCATTAGCACATAAAATCTCATCCTAAGCCAAACTAGACAGATTTTTGCCAACTCCTTTTGCCACGATTTGGTCCTAGTGTTTTTGATGACTTCATAGGAGCACTCACTAAACTTCACCAAACTGGCATAGTGAGATTGTATCAGACGTAATTTGAGAAACTAGCCAATCACACAGAAGGATTGTCTGATGAATTCTACAGGAGTTATTTTATCAGTGGTCTCAAGGATGAAATCCACTCAGAGGTCAAAATGTTTGTCCGAACACAATGATGGAAGTCCTAGGGTTGGCTACGCTGGTCGAGGACAAGATCGCAGCTCAACAACGCTCCAAACCCACCTTTATTCCCTTCAGAAATATGGGTTCCCAGCTACTTCCCATCACGCCTGCTCCTCAACCAACTCCTATCAAGCAATTGTCTAAAACAGAGATGCAAGCACGCCGAGAAAAAGGGCTTTGTTATAATTGTGATGAGAAATTCACTCGGGGACATAGATGTGTTCAACAAAAGCTCTATCTCTTGGATGTGGATTCTCCGCCTGCCTCAGAACTTGATGAAGAAGCTCTAGATACAGTAGATGATCAGGTCAACATTCAACACCCGCCTGTTGACACCCCATCTCAGGACGACCCACCCGAGATCTCTCTCCATGCTGTAACCGGTGTCACCACCCCACAAACAATTCGAGTCAGGGGATACTTCAAGAAGCTCCCTCTTATCATACTCATTGATTCTGGTAGCACTCATAATTCGAGTGGGTGGCCTTCACTAACATCTCGAGGTTTTGGTGTAACGGTTCGTATCATTTGGTATCAGAGCCTCCACCCAGGTTAAAGTCACAGAGCGGGTGGCAACGTCGGCATTGCAGTGGTTCGCCCGAGGCTCGTACGGCTCAAAGGGGACACCACCGTACGGGTGCACATCCATCCCAGAGTCTGGAATACGGAACGTGGTGGGATGTTAAGATCCTAGTGGGCGACCTTCACTAACACCTCGAGGTTTTGGTGTAACGGTTCATATCAATTTTGATAGGATCTCCTGTCCCGTCATCTTTCTTTTCTCCTTCCATGAGAGGTCGCTTGGGCATACGAGAGCTTTTGTCCTCAAGAGAAACAAGCTCGAGACCCAATTCTTTGTACCTTGACCTCGTTGGGGACATGCATTAAGACGACAAGGAGTAGACCGCTCTGATACCACTGATCCAGATTTTATGAGCAGAACGAAATGAATACAGATTATTATCAGATGCTTAACACAAAATAACAGAGATACAGTAAAATTGGTTTTCTATTCAATAAGGAAATAAGCTAGAACTGTAAAATGCAGCGGAAAACAAACTTACTGGAATGGTGGCGGCTTATCTCTGAGAAGAGATGTGACGGTTGCGCTCATTTTGCAAGAAGATGGTTACAATGAGGCTCTCAAGGCCTTTTACAATAAACAGGAATGTCAAAAACCCTAGACATCCAAAAACCTAACCCTAGGAGATGAAGCGCCAAAAGTCATGTGGGCCCCGTTTGGGTAAGTTAGTACATCAACTTCCCGGGGTCATAACTTTTGCATACGATCTCTGTTTGGGGCGCTCGGTAGCCCGTTGGAAAGGTCTATCCGAGATTTACAACTTTCGACTGGGGCCAAAGGCAACCATTTGGCCCCCCAAACCACCAAAAAAGGTCATTTAGGGCCTCAAAATGGCCCCGGAAGTTCAGGACCCGAAAAACTGCTAAAAATAGTACAATACCAAAATTGCCATAAAACTGTTTTGAGCCAGTTGGAAAGGTGGGTGGCCACCAATATCCACCTTGATCACTCAAAGAAAAATAATCACCCAAAATCACAAAAACACACAAAATTGAGCAAAATCACAACAATCAAATATTGGAGGGCTTAGAAGTCAGATCATATAGATCAGATGGCCTGATAAGGAGTCACAAGACTAAGCATGCTCGTGGAAAATTAAAATTTCCCACAATGAGGGATACACCCACTTGACTAGCTAGGACTCAAATCAATATTCAAACTTAAAAAAATAAGCCAAGGATAAAGTATGTTGGGCCTAGGAGGTTCTGCAGCAGTGAAGGAAAAACACATAGAACTAAAAAACTAAGCCAAAAACCAACTTTGAGAATATTTACACTAAGTTCCAAATAATAAAAGGAGACAGGCACTGCAAGGGTGCACCAGAGCATTGGGAGACCCAACGACACACTCTACACACTGGGTAACTATGTCAGCGATGCAGGTTGTAAACTGCCAGAGAGCGTCAGCGACGTAGTCTACTAATAGGATAAGTGCGTCAGAAATATAGTGACAGAGGTGATGAATTTCCCAGGTGCGTCGAGTGGGATCTAAGAAACAAAAATAAAAATTTTCCAAGAATAAAAAAGGCAGAAGGTTCAATAAAGATCCCAAACAGAGTCTGAATGGCCCAAAGACTCTCTGATGGTCAAATCCAAAAAGAAGAGGCAACTTAGAGGCTAGAGGTTAATTGGAAAGAAATCAAAGAAACCAAAAATGTAATGAAATAAAAAATCATGAACTACTCTCCCCAGTATGGTGGCAAAATTTGTTTATGGACAATCTGTATGAGCGGACTCAAATAGATATCCCTAGTTTGAATGGTTTAGATCTAGAACAAATGAATACATAACACAAATTCCTTTCCTAGATCAATTGAAATGCAATATAAGTGAAAGAAATGGCTTACCTTAAGTGTGTAGTTCCTTTCTCCTTGATGCTCCAAGTCCTGATCTTCATATCTTTAGCTACAAAACTGGACAAAGCATGTGGACACAAACAAGTAATAAAAGAACATGGATGTGAATTGATCTAGATCAACAGTCAAAGAATTTAATCCTAAACATTATTAACACAACAAGTTTATGGAAAGAATTTGCATTAGATGTAATAATAAGAAGTACAAAGGGAGAGATGTTACAACCGATGCTTTGACATCATAACCTCCGTCCAACAATCCTAGCATCCAAGATCAAATGCTTAGCCTCCTAATGGATGAAGAGGATAAACTAGAAAAATTCCACCAGCATTTAGGTACTCTATCCTTCGACCTCCCTTAAAAATGGAGAGGGGGTTCATATATATATGGATAAAGGGATAGGAGAAGTTGAGGATTTAGGGGAGAGGCTTAAGGACTCACCCCACTAGACAAGGGAATCGAATGCCACATTTCCAGGTAAGTAGGGATAGGTCTCCACACCATCCAAGCTTCGAGAAGTCGCTCAAATCTTCTCTTTATCCATTTTAACCAATTGCGACGCACCTTGCACAAGGGAAACATGCGCCAAAGAGAGATCAATGCACCTTATACAAGGGCACACCACCACTATGCTAAGGTGCAGAGCGCGTCACCATGAACCTGATGCACCTTTCCAGAGAGAAGGGTGCGTCGAGGTAACCACATAAGGTTAAACGGAATGAAAACAAATTATCTTCTAATATTTTAGCTCAGGAAATTTAGGGATCATGGCATACAGAGGATACATGATAACTCATGATAACGAGATTTTGGTGTAACATTTTCATTACATTCAACATTAGCCTTACTTGTTGATCTTAAAATGCTCATCCATGTATAGTAGTTTATTTCAGATATCACAATTAAACATGTGTGTGGAGTTGGACAATGGTGATAGTATTACTTCTTTTGAGAGAGTTGTTATTCTTATCCAGGATATGTTGGAGGTGATTACTTGAGATATGATTGAGGATGGCTCCATGCAAAGTTCCTTTTCAGTTATTTGTTTTGTCTTTCATACACTTTCCTTATTGTTACTCATTTTTATCGATGTGAACTGCAGGATTTTAGATCCAATCCATGGGTCATATTCGTTGAAAGGTGATGAAACAAAGCATTAGCTTTTTGAAACAGTGTGCTATCCTTACCCCGCAAATCCATCTTGGATGGAGCAGGTAGTTTAAGTCAATGACTAAATGTAATATTTTTATTTCTAGACTATATTTGCATATGGAAATGGATATATGTGTTAAATTATTTTATTTGAGTTCAATGGGGCTATTTATTGACCATATAGGAAGGTTCAAATTCAAACCCTTGCTAGATCAGTGTTGGAAGGTTAACACCTGTAAAGTCTACAAGACTAGGAAAATAAAATCATGCCAATTCAACAGATGATAAAAAATAAAATAACTAGTACTTTTGACAACAATGAGAAATGCTTTTGGTTTCCAGATCAAGAGGCTTCATTTGATGTTGACTGTCAAGCAATCAAATATCGGATGTCTTATATAATCTTGAATGCAATTTAATTTATAAAATTCATTTTGTGTGATGTTTGAATCAATGTTTTTTGTCTTAACCAACATGGGACACCTCATTTTTACTCTACAAAGTGTTACTTTCTTTTAAGTTTTAATCAGTGCTTCTAATTTCTCATGTTGTTGTATGGTAATTCTTAACAGGATAACTTAGACCAAGATGTTGATGGAACAAGTGCACATTTGCAGGTTTGTTTAATTTGTTTCAATTTTTTGATCTACATCAAGTATTTTATCTTTTTTTTTAAGTGGTTTTCAAACAATGTGTAGTATGTCATTGTGTTGTTTAGTCCAAATGTACATTGTCTTTATACGCTGAGTAGTGTGCCCCAAGGAGATTGGCTATACTGAGCAAAAAATAAAAGAGTGGTTTCTCTTGATTGTGCATACTGGTGATGGCTATTATGCTTGTCATCATGGCAGTTGTAATTTGGGCCTTCATGTGATCCCTTGCTAGGCCTTGCTAGAGTGAAAACATCTTGACTTTCGATTGTGCATGCATACTATATTCCAAAATTAATTTTTTATTTCCTATGCATGTTAACTTAGGATTTAAAAGCAGAAAATATGGGAGGAAACATTGATGTTATCTATGAATCCTTCATGTTTTATGAATCCTCGAATGTAAAATTATAATAGAAATAGAAGTTATATAATTGGCTAATATGGAAATTTTCTTATCTATGTTCTCAAAATCAATACCCATGGTTTCTGGAATCTAAACTTAGGCTCAAAGGTCAATAATATGATATGTTAAGTCTTTTTCCCCAACCTAGATAATTAAGAGTTTGTGTTTTCTATTTAAGGGTGCTAGCTCAATGGAAGAGCACCTTCCTTATAGGCAGGAGGCTGGTGGTTCAATTCCTCCATGCCATATATATATTCTGAAACCACTAAAAATAGATAAATGACCACTACAATAGTAGAGATAAATGACCAAAAAAATGACCAAAATTTTCATATAAATGACCAAATGGCAACTTTGGTCACAGATTAGTGGTCAATTATCATGCAACCAAACAATCTGGTCATATATAGCTTATCTCGTGGTCATATTTG
This sequence comes from Larix kaempferi, assembly GCA_027924585.1. Lineage (NCBI taxonomy): Eukaryota > Viridiplantae > Streptophyta > Pinopsida > Pinales > Pinaceae > Larix > Larix kaempferi. The sequence continues at coordinate 11,382,136 of BSBM01001005.1, read as the reverse complement.
GCCGTATATTTGGTCACTAATTGTGACAATTAAAGATCAAATATACAACCAAATATATGACCACAAGATAAGCTATAAATGACCAAGCTAAATACGACCACATTTTTTGTCGCATGATAAAGGGCCACTAATTTGCTACTTGTGGTCGCCAACTCAAAAGTGGTCATTTATATGCGGATTTTAGTCATTTTTTTGTCATTTATCTCTCATTTTGTACTAGTGTGTGGAATCTATATTTAATTTTGATAGAATAATTACAAATTATTGATAGGACCATGCTTAGAGGCTGAAGCATTGAGTGAACATTAAAAATGATAATAATAAACATCTACTGCTAATAGGGATTATGTTTGCCAAAACTGATTCACTATGTTGGATGATAAAAAAACTTATACTCCTTAAAATCAACCCGCTTAGCCAATTTTGTGGCTGCAAATGAGAGACCACAAGTTCAAAAATTTTAAAGTATATTTTGCACCTTGCAAAATAAACATGAAAAAACAATCCCAAAAATTTCATTGTTGGTTACTCAAACAACTAGTACCCAGGAGTTGAAGAAGCTACAAGTCACATATTTCATAATTTAGTGACTAAATCCAAGGCTAGTCCCTAGTGATAAAGAACAAGTGTGTAACAAATAAAATAATATATAAAAATATCAATAAACAAATAATTAAATAATAAAAGAAAATTAATTAATCAAAAATCAAATAAAATTGATATGTAATTAATCGAATAGATAGAAACGTACCTTTCCATTGAAAAGGCACATAAGACCATATTTAAATGGTCCATCAAATTGTAATGTAATAATCTCTCATCAATATATATTCAATAGTATTTATTCTTTCCAAATGGAGTTATTTTCTATTGGCTGATTATTCACTTGAATAGTTTTATTGTGATTCGCACATGATCACAACACGAGAATATCCAGATACAATTGGTATCAGAGCCCCTTCTTGTGCTTGATTCCGGCCTTGGGCCACAAACCATTCTCATATCTTCTTTGATTAAGGATATTTGATCCACATTGGCTTTTGGCCATGATTTCCGGGTTTCCTGTTACACAGAAATCTTCCACCCTGTGAGCATCAACATTCTTTGGCCTATAGGATCCATTTCAGTGACTCAGATCCATTTTCATCCTTCAGTGATACTAGTTTATCCTATTTTTGTTCCTACCCGCATGTTGCATCACTATAACATGCGTACCCGCGAGTTGCATCCCTATAGTCCGCGGGTATCAAGTAAAATGGTAAAAACCACTATTTTATTACTTTTTACTCCCAAAAAGCAGTCATTGGGTGACCTTTGGCTCTCCATCTTCCCAAGTAACATCTCAATGAGTCCTTTCACCTACCTTTGAGAGGACTATATATTGAGCACATATGGCTTATGGACGGGAGGAGGAAGAGAATAGTAAAGGCACTCTAGTGGATTTTTTCCCTATCTTGAGTCTGCACTTATTGATCCTTGTAATTGTGAACCATTTATGTTCACCTTCCAAACTCCTTTCTAGTTTGAGTTTGCCATTCATGGAGGATTGAAGTGGTGGAGGAACAAGTGGATTGATTTAGATCTTGGTTCAGATTGGTTGCCGGCAAGAGGTTACTTATCACTTTGTACTTCTTCTTGTTCATTAATAGAAATACTCATATTCTCGTCCATTAATGGTGTAAATGTCATTTATTATACATTGGGTTGCATTTGCTTATGATATTATGGACCATTGTTATTGATAATGTTAATGTCATTGATATATCACATGTACTTGTTAGATATTTCTTGTCAAGACTAATTTGCAGATTACAAGTGCTTGGATGTGTGTGGATTGAAAGCTCCAACGGGGATCTACATCAAACGTTGGATCGAGGTTGGTTACATTTCTCCATTGTTTTAACATTGTCATTTATAATAGCATTGTTTTGAGGATTGAGTAGATTTTTGGTAGTCATCTGTCTGTTGTAGTATTCCCAAGCCATAGTGAGTTTTCTCCAATACATAACCCAAACATCTAGGACCTTGTCCAAAAGTAGTCATGGTTTCCAATGGGGGCACATTACCTTGCAAAGGGAAGTGTCGAAATGTGCGTATCTCTATGGGAGATTATACCTTGCGCTCTGACATGTTTTCCTTGCCCTTAGGTGGATGTGATGTGGTTTTGGGCACTCAATGGCTATGCACACTTGGCCCTATCTTATGGGATTTTGCTGAACTTTGGATGCAGTTTTCCCTCAATGGACACAAACACACATTGACAGGATTACAACCAGGTTCTCTCAGCATCATCAGTTCACATCGCATGGAAAAACTCCTCAAGAAGAATTCACATGGTGTCATCGCTCAGATCCATTCTATCCAGATGCAACCATCAGCGGTCTCCACTACTCCTTTGGATCTACAACAAATTCTGGATCGATATACAGGTGTCTTTACTGAACCAGTGGGATTGCCACCTTCCAGTCCAGAAGACCATCATATTCAGCTCCTTCCTGGCAGTGTTCCTCCCAACATCAGGCCTTATCACTACCCATTTCACCAAAAAATGGAGATTGAAATGCTCGTTCGGGACTTATTGAAGCAAGGTATTATTCGCCCAAGCACTAGTTCATTTTCTTCTCCAGTTATTCTTGTCCGCAAAAAAGATGGGTCATGGCACCTCTGCATTGACTTCCGAGCACTTAATCACCTCACCATCAAGGATAAGTTTCCAATTCTGGTTGTTGATGAGCTTCATGGGGCTCACTTTTTCTCCAAGTTGGATCTTCGTTCTGGGTATCATCAATTTTGGGTTCATGAGGATGATATCCCTAAAATAGCTTTCCGCACACATGATGGCCATTATGAGTTTTTGGTCATGCCCTTTGGCCTCACTAATGCTCCTTCCACATTCCAGGCCTTAATGAATAAAATATTTCGACCCTACTTGCGGAAATTCATTCTGGTATTCTTTGATGATATCCTCATCTACAGTAAAACCTGGGATGAACATCTCCAACATTTGGATCTTGTCATGCAACTTTTCTCTGACCAACATTTCCATGCCAAGCAGTCTAAATGTGTTTTTGGACAGAAGGAAGTTGAGTATCTCGGGCACATTATCTCAGCACAAGGGGTTCGCGTGGATCCTGCCAAAATCAATGCCATGAACAATTGGCCACATCCTCATACACTCAAGAGCCTTCGTGGTTTTTTGGGGTTGACTGGCTACTACCGCAAGTTTGTCAAGTATTATGGGAAGATTGCAGCTCCATTAACTGCTCTATTGAAAATGGATTCCTTCACATGGACACCTGCTGCTCATTGTGCATTTGACAAACTAAAAAAAGCTATGTGTACTACACCTGTGCTAGCTATGCTCGATTTTTCCAAGCCCTTCACTATTGAGAGTGATTCTTGCGGCAATGGACTTGGTGTTGTTCTCCTTCAAGATGAACACCCCATTGCGTTCACCAGCAAAGCCCTTTCAGGTAAGAATCTAGCTGCCTCTACCTATGAGAAGGAAATGATGGCTATTTTGCATGCAATACAGAAGTGGCGCCCATACCTATTAGGGAATCATTTCTACATCAAGACTGATCACCAGAGTATGAAATATTTCTTGGACCAGTGTGTCTCCTCCCTGGCACAACAGAAATGGGTTAGCAAACTCATGGGTTATGACTATGAGATCACTTACAAGAAGGGTAAAGACAATACTGTGGCAGATGCTCTTTCTCGCACATTTGAGGCCCAAGGTTCTCTTTCAGCTATTTCTATGCATGTTCCAAATTGGTTGCAATCTGTTCAATAGGGTTATGTCAATGACTCCTCATCTCAAATCATCCAATCCTTGACCAACAACCCTTCTGCTATACCACATTACTCTTGGGATGGTTCTTCTCTGCGATACAAGGGTCATCTAGTGCTTCCCCAGAGCACAGATCTTCAACAGGTTGTCTTTTATGAACTCCATGCTTCTCTATCGGCAGGGCACTCTAGGTTCCTCAAAATGTATGAACGAGCACGGCGTAACTTCTTTTGGCAGGGCATGAAAAGGACAATTCAACAGATGGTGGCTGAATGTGATACCTTCCAGCGCAATAAGGGTGAAACAACACTCCTTCCAGGATTGCTTGAACCCTTTCCCATACCTACATGGATTTGGATAGATATTTCTATGGATTTCATTGAAGGGCTCCCTAAATCTGGCGGGAAGACAGTGATTCTTGTTGTGGTTGATCGCCTCTCCAAATATAGTCATTTTTGTGCTCTTAGCCATCCCTATACAGCCTCCTCCATCGCTCAAATTTTTCTGGACCAGATCTTTCGTATTCATGGCATCCCTTCTTCCATTGTCTCGGATCATGATGCGACTTTCACCAGTCATTTTTGGACAGAACTATTTCTCCACACTGGCACCAAAATGAAGATGAGTTCAGGGTATAACCCACAAATAGATGGTCAGACTGAAATTGTCAATAAATGCTTGGAAACTTATCTTCGTTGCTTCACCTCAGAACAACAACATCAGTGGGAAAAATGGCTCCCTCTCGCTGAATGGTGGTACAATACCTCTTACCACACTGCCTCTAAAATGACCCCATATGAAGCAATCTATGGTCAGGCACCTCCAGCTCTTCTTCCATACACCCCCACCAATTCACCAGTTCATGAAGTTGACATGGTCCTTCGAAACCGCGATCAGATTATCCACATTTTGTGGGACAATCTTCACATGTCAAGAAATCGCATGAAGCAACAAGCTTATCAGCACCGTTCTGAGCGCACTTTTCAAGTCGGTGATATGGTTTTTCTTCGTCTCCATCCATACAAACAATCATCCTTGAAACTCAAAGGGCGTCATAAGCTCGCTCCAAAGTTCTATGGGCCATATCGGATTCTTCAAAAGATTGGGTCCGTTGCTTATAAATTGGAACTTCCTCCTTCTTCCCGCATTCATCCAGTCTTTCATGTCTCTTGTCTGAAGAAAGTTCTTGGCACCAACATCAGTGGACAAACGATTTTACCCGAACTGGATAATGAAGGATCCATCCTTTTGGAGCCAGAGGCCATCCTCAATTGGCGCACACATCAGCTTCACTCTCGCTCTATCACAGAGGTCTTAATTTAGTGGCACAGCATGCAACCAGAGGATGCTACATGGGAACCACTCCTTCAGATTCAACAACAATTTCCACATCTAAAGCTTTGAGGACAAAGCTTTTTTTAAGGGGGAGGGGATGTTAGGAACCCATGTCTTTACTTTGTTAGTATGTTGTTGTTGGATGCATATGCTTTGTAAGTCGTCCCATAGTATTTGTTGATCAATAGTTTATGTTATTGTTGTTGGCGCATATGCTTTGTAAGTCGCCCGTAGTATTGTTGATCCATAGTTTGTAACGGCCCATGGTTTTGACCCATAGTATTGGCGCCTAGAATTAGTATATAAGTGTGTGTTGAGACCTACGAAGGCACCGTGAAGTTAATTGTGTTGAGCTTGCTCAAAGGAGGTTGCCCCCTCGAAGTGGCCTGTGATCAATATAAAAGTGATTCTGAGTTCTGTCATTTCTTCTATTTCGCATATGCTTGTTAATTAATTGTTGCAGGTGCATCACATTGAAGCAGTTAATAAGTCTTTAAAGACCATTCTCCAATGTACCATCCAACAAAGCAAGACCAATTGGCATATCATGTTATATCCTGCTTTGTGGGCATATCGAACCGCAGTTAAGACTACCACCGGGTTCTCACCATTCCAGTTAGTTCATGGTGTGGAGTCACTTTTATCGATTGAATGCAAGATTCCTTCGCTCAAGCTATCCATAGAGCTCCTCCCTGATACAACGGAGATTGAGCAACGTTTAGTACACCTTGAGCAACTTGACGAACACCATTGATATGCCGCTGTGGCCATTGATGTTAACAAGCATCTTGTCAAGGTTCAATATGATAAGTGTGTCCGCCCCCAGCAATATGCTGAAGGTGACTTGGTACTCTTGTATGACCAAGCTAAAGAACCCCTGGGGGCAAGCAAGTTCGATCCCATGTGGCATGGTCCTTACATTGTGAGGCGTGTCCTTGAAAAAGGAGCTTATGAGTTAGAAGATTACGAGGGAGTTGTCTTGAAGGAGCCTAGAAATGGGCTCTACCTCAAGCAGTATTACACTTGAACCTCTGGTTCAGGCTGATACTTTTTTACACTATTGTATAGTTTTTCTGTACATAGTCTAGGTTGCATTTTTGGTTGTCGGGTCTATTGATTAGCCTCTGTTTGATTGACAGATGTCAGTAGTATTTCCTACATTCTTAGGTTTCACGGATGGTGCTAGCCGACATACGCAGCAGCTTGCTTTTGCTACCTGGGTTATCTTTTCACCTGACCATCTAGTCATGTCATCAGGAGGCGCTTGTCTCAGTCCTACATCTAACAATGTGGCTGAGTATAGTGTCGTTGTTGAGCTACTTCGGGATGCCATTTCACATGACATCCAGTCTTTAGAAGTCCACCTAGATTCACAACTAGTTGTGTCTCAGCTGAATGGGCAGTACCATGTACGAGACCCTACATTACTACGGATATTCCTTAAGGTATGACTCTTGGAGAGACATTTTGTTTCCATTACATATATTCACATTTTGAGAAGTCATAATTATATATCTGATGCATACGCTAACTATGTATTAGATTGGAATTTGTCACATTCATCATGAAGCACATAAATACAAAGACATTCATACATTTGTACCATACACACATATAGTAGAACCAAGAACCAAAGTTGTATATATATATAAATATGTCCAAAAATGGTAGTGTCGTACAAGACTGGAGCCCGTAGCCCTCAAAAATATACATATTGATACAAAAAATGATGAGACCTTCGGATATCTACTCCCACCGAGGAGATCTAGCTGCCGACTTGACGGGATGTGTTTCATAGTAGTACTGTACTGCGTTGGCCATCCACTGCAGTAGCCACACCCACTCACAAGGAACACCCACTACCTGGCGCTACATAGCCTCAGGTAGTCGGGCTACCTCTATCAGTGGTACTCGGGCAACCATCCATGATATGTTGCGCCGCAACGTCTGTAGTGTGCACCCTACTGCAGCATCTGCTGCCACCTCATCTCTACCCCGACGACCATGTCTTGGGAAGTCCTCGAGTCTCATTGGACCTTTGTCTGCGAGCAAACAGTCACCCATTAGCACATGACATTACCACCAAAAAAGATTTTTTGCATCTCAACTATAATAAAAAAATCCATAAAAATTTAAAAACACAAAACCAAAAGAGTACTCACCGATGTCTCCGAAAGCTGCACCTGGTGGGAGCGGCATGTCACGGTCCTGTCTGAAGTCTATCCCCGCATAGGGGTAGTCCTCAATAGCAATCACCTGCCGATTCCACCAGCGGAAGAACTCCTCAGTATATGGTGACGCCAGACGAACACCACCCTGTCGTGTCAGTATCTCAGCCCATCGGATCAGGGCTAGATCTTGGAGACTGTGAGGAGGGACATCGACCCTTGGACTAAGTCTCGGAACCCTCTCAAAGAAGAAACTACAGAGGATGCTACCATACCCAAAGTTTTTGGCCTTCCCCTCTTTGCATTCCGTCATTTGTGTCTTCATAGACACTAGCAGAGTAGTACACCAGTCGAATATAGTAGGTTGCAAGCATTGTGATGCGTAGAACATCACCGGTCTGGATGCCTGATGTAGTGCTTTGGATCCCGTGATCTGCACCAGAGTTGCCACTATGATCTTTGTGCTCAATTCCACTATGAGATTGACCGGCACTTGACTTCCCACTGGTCGTGTGTCGGCGGGACAATACCGTGCTATGTAGTCTTGCACAGTGATCCCACCACCCACGGTACATGACCGAAGACTCGCCACTTCCCCTCTACGGGACAAACCTGTAATGAAATAGATATCCTCTACATCTAGTGTCAGTGTTTTCCCGTTGAGGATGAAGTGTTGTGCATCCACATCCCAGTAGTTGACCAAATGACGGAGTAGTAAGTTTTGGGCCCTTAATCCCTCGAGACTCTGGTATTTATATAAGCCACATGCTTGCAATGCTTGTTGTGCTTGCAAATCATTGCGCACGGCCTCATCTACCTGGTCATGCTCTCTCTCCCTCCACTCTAGAACCATCCTGGAGTGCAAAGCAAGAGATTTTTAGTCAGTTTCATACTTAAAAACTTCTTCACAGCCGTACCCGCGGGCTATATTGTAGATAGGTGCGGGTAGACGCGGGCAGTCAGTTTTTTTACTGCGCATTTTATGCCCTACCCGCGACCCACACATTTACAGCCCATGGGTAACACTGAAGCCATTTAGGGCTTGGCAAAACAAAATATTCCACCGACCAAAATTAAAATAAAAGCACTTAAATGAAAGGTATGGCAGTGACCACTAACCTACTCCGGACAGTTCGTTGAACAGTTGCTCATAGCTCCCACGATCGGTGCTTGAAGTTTCAGGTGCAAACTTACCACTCAACTCCAAAATGGTGAATAGTGAAAATGAATTGAAATTTATTAAATTTTATTACTATTTATAATTTTCTGGACCCACTTTTCTATAGTTTTGTCCATTTTGGGCCATTATGAACTAATATCGTGTCATGGAGTAGTGTTTTTTCAACAGATTTTCTCGACGAGAGTTGTTCTGATCCATTTCACACCTACGGCGGGTATGTTTCACACCTGGCATATAGGTTAGATTCCATTTTCGTATGCATTATGCATTTGACCCGTTGACTATTTTCATAAACCCTAGGTGCGACCTCGCTTCGTGACTAACACGGAACCTTCACACTGTTATAGAAGTGTCGTCATGCAGCGGTAGGGCTTTCCTGAACATGGGTACCCTAGTTAGAACCCCATTATGCTTTTGGTGCCCATGCCGTTGTCTGTCCTCCGGATTGGGAGTCCTTTGTAGTCACGCCATGACATTGCAATGAAGACTCATACTCTACTTTGTCTTATGCTAGCCATCTCCCTTAAAGACTCCCTTCACTTATATCATGTTGTGATTGCATTGCATCATCCTGCTTGCCGCTTGAGCCTTGTGCCGGATCCCGCTTACTCAACTGTTAACCTGGTTCCTGAGCACTTTCCATGTCGAGCCCTGCAGAGCTTACATATTTGCCCTTTACAATTTGATGACCCTTTGACCCTGAGGGAACACACCCCCAAGTGTCCACATCCTGCACGCACTTCCTTGCATTAAGCATAGGTATGTTCCACTGCTTGGGACTAGTCTACTAGCTATCTGACACTCGTTCCCTCACTTGTTGTACTATAAGCAATTTTATTCTTTTTCAAGCTTTTCCCAAATATGAAAAAGACAAAAAAACAAATATTCCAAAAAGTCGGATGGGATTATGGTCACTATTTCTTGTTGGCAGCTGTTGTGTCGCCTTTGAACAGAGCATTCATTCCACTCCGTACATTATGAGTCGGGACTATAGTTGGGCCTTAGGAGTTGTACTTGTTTCTCAGTTTTCTCCACCAATTAGTTAACCTTCCAGTCATTATGGATCCCTTTGTAATGCCTCCTGCATTGCACAGTGTATGTCAAGTCTATGCTTCTTGAGTCTATCCATCTGCTCATGCTCTTGTTCAAAGGAAGTCCTGAAACTAGTGTCGGCCACTCCTCAGATCTCTTGACTATTGCATGTCGGCCATCCTTATTGAGTTAGTTCATTTCACCTGAGATCTTCCAAATCTTTCAGCATTGCTGGTACCTCGTGTTGGTTGATGGGGGATGCCTTAATGCCCTCCTTCCAGCGAGTTTCGTTCCATCGACTTCAACTCATTTATTCCGGGACTTGAGGCTTAGATTTCGGTTGAGTACCTTGAGGCTTGCAGTCATTAGTGGCAAGTTCTCTCACCATCGATAGTTTTGGGAATACATCAATGTCCCCTGATCGATGGATTCATCCTAGTGTTCGACTTCAACCCATTTATTCACACTCTGATGATTGTGCTCTGTGCCTTGATGCCCATTTTCATTATCGGTGGGTCATCTCGCGTCTGTTAACGGTATACATCAATGACCAGTAATCAGATGATGTCTCATCAGGTTCGACCCCAACTCCTTTATTCACTTGATGGGACTTGCACCATCGAAGACTTGTGTAGAAGACCCCAGGCGATTGTGGCATTCAGTATGCTACATATGACTTTGACTTTACATCTGAGATATCACCTCTCAGATTTCAGCAGTTTGTACCTCCAGTTTGCACCAGTTGTCTTCTTTTCAGCAGAATACCATATCTTACTGTAGAGGGATCATGGCTATGATCACTTATGACATGTATCTACTTATGTATTGCCTATTCATGGCCATTGTATCAGATTGTTGTACTATACCGACATGTATTCAGAGATACTATTGTATTATGACGAGTGAACCGTTATTTCCACTTGTGTCTCCATCACTCCACTTCTGAGTTTTATAATGTATTTCAGCCATTGTAGCACATTTAAGTCTCTGACCTCACACATTAGGGGGCATCTGTTACACAGCAATCTTCCACCCTGTGAGCATCAGCATTCTTTGGCTTGTAGGATCCATTTCAGTGACTCAAATCCATTTTCATCCTTCAGTGATACTAGTTTATCCTATTTTTGTTCCTACCCGCATGTTGCATCACTATAGCATGCGTACTCACGAGTTGCATCCCTATAGCCCGCAGGTATCAAGTAAAATGGTAAAAACCACTATTTTATTACTTTTTACTCCCAAAAAGCGGTCATTGGGTGACCTTTGGCTCTCCATCTGCCCAAGTAATGTCTCGATGAGTCCTTTCACCTACCTTTGAGAGGACTATATATTGAGCACATATGGCTTATGGATGGGAGGAGGAAGAGAATAGTAAAGACACTCTAGTGGATTTTTTCCCTATCTTGAGTCTGCACTTATTGATCCTTGTAGTTGTGAACCATTTATGTTCACCTTCCAAACTCCTTTCTAGTTTGAGTTTGCCATTCATGGAGGATTGAAGTGGTGGAGGCACAAGTGGATTGATCTAGATCTTGGTTCAGATTGGTTGCTGGAAAGAGGTCATATCACTTTGTACTTCTTCTTGTTCATTAATAGAAATACTCATATTCTCGTCCATTAATGGTGTAAATGTCATTTATTATACATTGGGTTGCATTTGCTTATGATATTATGGACCATTGTTATTGATAATGTTAATGTCATTGATATATCACATGTACTTGTTATATATTTCTTGTCAAGACTAATTTGTAGATTACAAGTGCTTGGATGTGCGTGGATTGAAAGCTCCAACAGGGATCTACATCAAACGTTGGATCGAGGTTGGTTACATTTCTCCATTGTTTTAACATTGTCATTTATAATAGCATTGTTTTGAGGATTGAGTAGATTTTTGGTAGTCATCTGTTTGTTGTGGTATTCCCAAGCCATAGTGAGTTTTATCCAATACATTTCCCAAAAATCTAGGACCTTGTCCAAAAGTAGTATTTTGGCCCAAAGAAGATTCAATCACAACGTTGAAGCAAATCAAGTTAATAAAAAAAAAATTATTCCGCTGCAAAATTCAAAGACAACTGTAAATCAAGGAATCCAAGAATACTAGAAGGGAAATAAAAATTAAAAAAAGAGAAAATAAGTAATTATTTCCATTGCAAATAGGAAGAAGAGAACAAGAAGTAAGAAAAAAATATTACAAAGAAGAAGTGGGAAAAATTAATTATCTGGAAGATAAAGAAAAAAAAAGTAAAAGAAAAAAAGTTAAAGAATAACATTTTGCACATGGTTTTATGAAACCGCACATGGAAGGTATATACAAAGAAATATGTGACCCTCATCACTAATGCTTTGAGGGCCAATCATTCTGAAGAGGAAGGACATGTAACAAAAAAATTAATATATAAACATATCAATAAACAAATAATTAAATAATAAAAGGAAAGTAATTAAACAAATATTAAATAAAATTGATATGTAATTAATCGAATAGGTAGAGATGTACATTTCCATTGAAAAGGCACATAAGACCATATTTAAATGGCCCATCAAATTGTAATGTAATAATCTCTCATCAATATATATTAAATATTATTTATTCTTTCCAAATTGAGTTATTTTCTATTGGTTGACTATTCACTTGAATAGTCTTATTGTGATTTGCACACGATCATAATACAGGAATATCCAGATACATATATTACAAAGTGAAGAATTCCAAGCTAGCTCAGTCATAGATAATAAGATAGATACGATAAAAATAATTTTGTTGACATCTGAGAATGACTAGAAAAAGGTCAATGGGACTAAAAACTACAATCCAATAGTGGCAATCTGTTGGAGTGCTAAAACAACTTAACCAATGTTTAGATAATAAGTTTTATAATAAGTTGCAATCATTTTCATGTGAGATGATGGAAGGGTGGAAGCGATGTTGTCTTTGGATCTTATTTTCCTTTCTTAGAATTACAAATAATGCAATATGGGTATTAACATTGGCTCTCTCCCAAATTATTAAAGAGTGTTAACTCAATGGAAGAGTGCATGCCTTACAAGCAGGAGGTTGGTGGTTCAATTCCTCTGTGCCATAATGATATTGCAATATTGGTAATTATAGTAAAATATTCTACAAATGCTCATAGTTAATAAATAAATAAATGACTAAATGCACTACCAAATAAATAACTAAATATATTACCAAATAACAACAATTAATGACTAAATAAATGACCAAACAGTGAAATTAATGACCAAATAAATGACTAAATATATGACCAACTCATGAATCAATTCAAGCAATTTATGACTACGTGATAAATGACCAATTTGGTCCAGTGATAAGTGACTGTTTAATTTATGATCAACGTTCACCGCCTCAATTTTAGTCATTTATTTCCGCTTTTTAGTCATTTTTTAGTCACTTATCACCCATTTTTGTACTAGTACATTTATCGAAGGCATCAACATCGATCTAGCCTTCAAATAAAGGAATATCAAAGTTAACTTATACATTGAAGGGTGTGGCTCCTTCAAAGTGATTGCTTGATGATCCCTCCATTGTTGTCGGCATCCATCAAAATATTTTGGTGAAATTTTCCATCATATCTGTAATGTCCCCATTCAAATAAATTCATAACGGGGAAATTCCATCAATCCTACTAGTTCCCTAGGTTGGATGGAGACATGAGGATTTGCAATAAGGGAGATAATAAATGGTGTTTGGACATTAGAATGGAATAAATATTTAATAAATGAGATAAATAAATAAATACAAGAGAAAATCAAAGTGGCAATGGTTCATGAAGACACATGGAGGTTGTGGGTCCCACACAAGCTAGAAGTTCTATGCCACATGGCATCCTCCTCTTGCAATTTCAAATCCATGGGAAGTATAATGTTCTTGGGATGATTTGGAAGGATCATACACTTGGAAATGTGCATCATAGGTCGAATTTGGATGGAAGTGTAGCTCTCATGGAAGAGGAAGAGTCAAATGAGAGATTCTTGGACACATGGGCTAGATTCCCTAACATCTATGACAACAATGATGAAGATGCTATGACACCTATGACAAATTGTAGACTTGAAGGCTGACATATGACCAATATGACATGTTAGATCTAAAAATATCATCTAATTGAGCGTTCAAGGGATTTAGATAAGGCCAAGAGATTCTTACTCGAATTGGTGGAAGGTGGAAGGCTAGGAAGTCGGAGACATGTGGCAAAACTTGAATCACTCCCAAATTCGAATTGGATTGGAATATTTGGATGGAATTGTAAACTTAGAAGACTAAGGATTTTTATAAAATACAGGAATGAAGTAAGAGATAGGATTTTGATCATTTTCAGAATTTGCATTTGTGAAGAGAGCTAGTGGAGTGCTTCGCTACTTGCCTTAGCCAATTTCGAGGGTGAAAGATTCCCATCCTAGTTGGTAGTGGGAAAGGTCATTCAGAAATTTCATGAGAGATTCAATGGAGGTTTTTTTGTAGTTTTAAGCTACAGGGAAGCTCATGGTCACTCTTGGTTCAACTCATCCCTCCAACCATTTTCAGTTTTCTTGGCATATTCATGCTCCTTAAGGAGAGGCGCTTTGGGTGAGCTATTGTACTCTTTGAGGGAGATTCTAATGCCCCATTTATTTTGTAATATGATGTAAATTCTCTGTTCTTCACATTCATAACTTTATTAGGTTGAGAATCCAAGTGGAAATGTATAAATCTGATCATTAATGATAAAATGGTGCCTTTTCCCCACTATGTTGATGTTTGCCAATGTTGTAATGATAAATTCGAATGAAAAAGTGAACCACTGATGGAATAAAGATATATGGAATTTCAATAATGTTTATTAAAAGTTTTATGTTCAATTTATAAGCATTTGGAGTCATTTGGTTCAGTTTCATAGCATTTGGAGAAGATTTCCCATCATTTCCCCCAAGGTTGAAACTAGTATTTTTGTAGATATTTGGAGAGGGTTGTAGCAGGCTCAATTAACTGAATGATGATGCATATGAGACCTTAAAATTGACCCTTATATTTCCTTTGCTTATATTTAGAAATTCGAGAGGGTTTGATAGATTTTGGAGAGCCATATTCAACATTTACCCATGGGGAAATCGAACCCCAAATTGCTAGTAAAAACTCCTACTTTGGCCAGAATCATGAGGAGGTTTGCAAAAAAAAAATGAAGGTCCTAAGGAATTCCTGAACCTCATATTTATGTTTTAATATCATCCATACACGTTCTCAGAATATCTGGGAGAAATTGGAACAATTTGGAGACCAAGACATCAAAGCTAGTCAAAGGTCAAACTGGGGAAAAAATTGAAATTTTCACTATTTTAATAAAATCTTAAAAAGGGACATTAAAAGTGGTATCAGAGCATGATATTGGAACCTGATGTGGTCTGATATTTATGCGGACAAGAATTCATAGATCACCCTTAGATATTGAAACGAAAAGTGCTTTTTTTGAAGAGGAAGAAGTAGAAGAAGAAGAGTATATTGTTGAAACAATGCCTAAGGATGAAAAGGGAACCTCAGAGCAAAAGGATGAATTTATTACACTCATAAAACCATTCTTTCAATATATGAACAAACATATGATGAAAGGATTCGAATTGATGTCTATCCAACTTGGGTGCAAAGGACTAATGGGAGGCAACAACAGTTCTCATAGTGAGGAAAAGAAGCCTATGGGTGAGCATATTTTCTCAAGCACAGGACCCAATAATAGAGAAAATGAGTTTCAAATAACACCAAGGGCTACTGCACCAAAATTTATTGAGTCCAAAGAAAATATTAGATCCCCAAATGATGTGGAAGAAATTCTACTTGAATGGAAAAATTTGAGTTAAGATTACAGAAACTCTTTACCATTTGATCAATACCTCATTGTCACAAAAAGACTCAATATGATGGAAGGTAATAAGAATCCATTTCAAAATAAAGAATTGAATTATGCAATAAGTAAAATTCCACTTCCCTCCTTTGATGGTTCATCTGACAATTCTGCACTTACTTGGGTAAAAAAACTAGATGTGTATTTTCAGTTGAATCCAATGGTGGAAGAGGATGCTTTGAAAATGGCCATTTTGCATCTTGAAGGGGAAGCCAATGAGTGGTGGTTACAAGGTATGAATAACTTGGTACATGATCAAATTCATACATATGGATATTTTATTGACAGATTATTAGAAATATTTGAGAAAAAGACCCATAATTGGCATTCAAAGAACTATCCCAATTGAAGCAAGTTGGAACCCTTGCTGATTATATGATGGGATTTCAAAAATTATCAATCAAGGTGGCTGATGTATCTATGGGAAGGTTAGTATTTATGTTCACTGAAGGTTTGGCTGAAACCTTAAAAGGTTTAGTTAAATCCCATAAACCAACTACATTAAAAGATGCTATGAGCTTGACTAGAGATCTCCAAAATGTGCTTCCTAGAACAAGATTTCCTCCCAAGCCTAACTTCAGATTTGAAAAGAAGCCTTGGAAAAGAGATACATTTGAAACGAAGTCTTGGCAAAAGGATGCATTTGAAAAGAATAAGAAAGAGGGATTAAATAGGGAAGAACTTAGAAGAAAAAAATTATGCTACACATGCTTTCAACCATGGGCACCAGGGCATAAATGTACTAAGGGAAAATCTCAATACATTGAAGTATTTTCTGATAATGATGAGTATGAAGGGGGTATGGAGGAAGAAGGACATATTTCATATCAAGAAGAGGGATATGATACAAAATAAGAAGGGAAACAAGAAGAAAATCATCCCTCACCTGACAAAGTAAGAATGGCATTACTTTCAGCAGTGCCTCATTATCACACTATTCGATGCAAGGGTGTGGTACTAGGACAAAGGACCTCAATTTTGGTAGATGGAGGAGCCACACATAAATTCATTGATGAAAACATGGTGGTTATAAGGAATATACCTACTCAACCATTCGATTGCTTTACAGTTGTCATTCCAGGTCACAACACTATGGAGTGAAAAACATGGGTTCCAAAGCTGCAAATCACCATAGGTAACTATACTTTTTATGATAGCTTTTATGTGGTTGATGTTGCTGATACTAATGTGGTTTTGGGAGTGCAAGGTTGTACTCTATAGGGGAGCATACAGTAAACTATCAAATTCCTGAAATGAAATTCCAAGATTCAAAAGGAATACTAAGGGTTGTGAGAGGGCAGCACACCTATCCGAATCAAGTGGTGACTTCACATAGTATGAGGTCTATATTGAGGCATGGAGATATTGAATGGGATTCTAAATGTCACATCCCCTCGCCCAAGCCAAACATAAAGGTTGTTGAACACCCAAAGGAGATAGAGAAACTCCTACAAAAATATGAAAAATTCTTTAGAGATCTTCCACATGGTAGTCCACCTAATAGGGGGGTTGAGCACAACATTGTCTTGGAGGAGGGTACTTCACCCATTCAAATACCACCCTATAGACATCTAAAAAAATTAAGAGATGAAATTGAAAAGGACATCCAAGAAATCCTAGAGTTGGGACTCATTAGACCAAGCTCTAACCCTTATGCTTCTTCAGTAATGTTGGTGAAGAAAAAAGATGGAACATTGAGGATGTGCATAGACTTTAGAGCGTTGAACAAGAAGACAATAAAGAATAGGTATCCTATTCCTAGAATTAATGAGCTCATGGATGACCTATTTGGGGAAAAATACTTCTCTAAAATTGATCTTAGATCAGGTTACCATCAAATTCAAATGAAGCAAGAAGATGTGCAAAAGACTGCTTTAAGATGCCACTATGGCCACTTTGAGTTTCTTGTTATGCCTTTTGGATTAACTAATGCTTCAGCCACATTCCAAGTATGCATGAATAGGATCTTTTGCAAGCAACTTAGAAAATTTGTTTTGGTTTTCTTTGATGACATTCTCATTTACAGGAAAACTTGGGATGAGCATTTGCATCATTTAGAGGTTGTGCTGAAAATTTTGCATGAACAATCCTTATTTGCTAAGTTGTCTAAATGTGAATTTTGGATGAAGGAACTCTTGTATCTTGGGTACATTATTGGACAAGAAGGAGTGAAAGTGCACATGGAAAGATAAGGGCTATCCTTGAATGGCCATCACCAAAAAAATCACAGAATTAAGAGGCTTCATTGGAATATGCACCTATTATAGGAAGTTTGTGAAAGGGTTCTCCAAATTGACTTCTCCACTCACTGATTTGATAAAGAAAGATGCTTTCAAATGGGATGAGGAGGCTGGAAAAGGTCTTCCAAAAAATGAAAGAGGTAATGAGTAGTTGTCCAATACTTGCATTACCTAATATTACTAAACCTTTTGTTTTGGAATGTGATGCTTCAGGTGAAGGGATAGGGGTTGTCCTAAAGAAAGGCCAACACCCCATAGCCTTTGAGAGAAGAAAGTTGCAGCCACATGAAAAGCATTACTCCATCTATGACAAATAAATGTTGGCCATCATGCATGCATTGGCCAAGTTTAGACAATACTTGGTGGGAAACAAGTTTGTGGTGAAAACTGATCACACTAGTCTAAGGCACTTCCTCACACAAAAGGATCTCAATGAAAGGAAACAGAAGTGGGTAAGCAAGATCCAAGATTTTGATTTTGATATTGAATATGTGAAAGGAAAGAACAACATTGTAGCAGATGCATTATCTAGAAGCCCTTCTTTTTCTCTCATGGGCATTGCAAAGGATTGGAAAAACATGCTAATGGTTGAATATGCCAAAGATAGATTTGCTTGTGATGTATTAGATGGGGTAAAGGGGGATGATAACTATAATATTTTGAATGGGATGATCTATTATAAGGGAAGAATTTATTTGGTTCAAAATTCAAAACTCAAGTATAAGATTTTGCAAGAAGCACATGATTCCCCACTAGCTGGCCATCCAGGGATCTTCAAAACTTATAGGCAATTAAGGCAAAGATTTTTTTGGAAGGGGCTGAAGGAAGATGTTCTGAAATATGTGAATGAATGTAAGGTATGTCAGGAAAACAAATATGAACCTTCATGCCCAGCTGGTTTATTGCAACCATTGCCCATTCCAGAACAAAAATGGGAGAGTATTTCAATGGACTTCATCACAGGTTTGCCCAAATCTTTGGGAAAGGATTGCATATATGTGGTAGTGGATAGGTTGACCAAATTTGATCATTTATTTGTTGTTACATCATCTTTTAGTGCTATACAAGTGGATGACATTTTCTTTAAAGAAATCTTCATATTGCATGGGTTCCCCAAGAGCATTGTAAGTGATAGAGATAGTAGATTCATGGGTGCTTTTTGGCAAGAAATTTTCAGATTGGTGGCCACTCAATTGATTCCAAGAACAAGATATAATCCACAAATTGATGGCCAAATAGATAGGGTGAATCAATGGTTAGAAGGGTACCTAAGGAACTATGTGGGAGAGCAGCAAAAAGCATGGGAAAAATGGCTACACTTGGGTGAGTTTTGTTACACCACCACCTTTCATATGTCAATAGGAATGTCTCCTTTCAAAGCATTATATGGTTATGATGAACTTACTTTTGTTGAGCTTATATTTGGTGATAGTAGAGCCCCAAAAGCTAAAGATTGGATGGAAGAGAGACAATAAATTTTAAAGCTTTTGAAAGACAACTTGTAGGTTGCCCAAAATCAACAAAAACAATATGCAGATCAACATAGGGAAGAAAGGACGTTTCAAGTCAATGATTTGGTATATTTGAGGTTACAGCCATATAAACAAACATCCTTGAAAAAGAAGGGAGCAGAAAAGCTAAAACGAAGATACCATGGCCCATACAAGGTAGTTCGGATGGTTGGGGAGGTAGCATATGAGTTAGAACTTCCAGAAGGAAATAAAATCCATAATGTATTTCATGTTTCATGTTTCAAAAAATCCATCGGTCAGCAAATTGTCATTTCAGAAAAACTTCCTCGTTTGGATGATGAAGGTCAGCTCACACTTGTTCCAGAAGAAATTTTGAAGACTAGGGAAAGAAGATTAAGGAGCAGAACTATCAAAGAATGCTTGGTACGATGGAAGGATCTCCCAAGTGAAGATGCCACATGGGAAGATGAACAAATTTTGCAGCATCCAAATCTAAAATTGCTTGAGGACAAGCAATCTTGGGTGGGGAGGACTGTAATGTCCCCATTCAAATAAATTCATAACAGGGAAATTTCATCAATCCTACTAGTTCCCTAGGTTGGATGGAGACATGAGGATTTGCAATAAGGGAGCTAATAAATAGTGTTGGACATTAGAATGGAATAAATATTTAATAAAGGATATAAATAAATAAATACAAGAGAAAATCAAAGTGGCAATGGTTCATGAAGACACATGGAGGTTGTGGGGCCCACACAATCTAGAATTTCTATGCCACGTGGCATCCTCCTCTTGCAATTTTGAATCCATGGGAAATCTAATGTTCATGGGATGAGTTGGAAGGATCATACACTTGGCAATGTGCATCATAGGTCGAATTTGGATCGAAGTGTAACTCCGATGGAAGAGAAAGAGATTCTTGGACACTTGGGCTAGCTTCCCTAACATCTATGACAACAATGATGAAGATGCTATGACACCTATGACAGATTGCAGAACTGAAGGCTGACATCCGGCCAATATGACATGCCAGACCTAAAAATAACATCTAAGTGAGCACTCAAGGTAGTTAGAGAAGGCCAAGAGATGCCTACTCGAATTGGTGGAAGGTGGAAGGATAGGAAGTGGGAGACATGTGGCAAAACTTGAACCACTCCCAAATTTGAATTGGCTTGGAATATTTGGATGGAATTGGAACCTTATAAGACTATGGATGTTTATAAAATATAGGAATGAAGTAAGAGAGAGCATTTTGATCATTTTCAGAATTTGCATTTGTGAAGAGAGCTAGTGGAGTGCTTCTCTACTTGCCTTAGCCAATTTCGAGGGTGAAAGATTCCCATCCTAGTTGGTAGTGGTAGAGGTCATCCAGACCTTTCATGAGAACTTCAACGGATTTTTTGTTGCAGGTGTAAGCTACAGGTAAGCTCGTGGTCACTCTTGGTTCAGCTCATTCCTCCAACCATTTTCAGTTTTCTTGGCATATTCATTCTCCTTGAGGAGAGGCGCTTTGTGTGAGCTATTGTACTCTTTGATGGAGCTTCTAATGCCCCATTTCTTTTGTAATATGATGTAAATGATATTTTATTCACAT
This sequence comes from Larix kaempferi, assembly GCA_027924585.1. Lineage (NCBI taxonomy): Eukaryota > Viridiplantae > Streptophyta > Pinopsida > Pinales > Pinaceae > Larix > Larix kaempferi. The sequence goes on along the minus strand of BSBM01001005.1, from coordinate 11,361,422 downwards.
TCATAACTTTATCAGGTAGAGAATCCAAGTGGAAATCTATAAATCTGATCATTAATGAGAAAATGGTGCCTTTTCCCCACTATGTTGATGTTTGCCAATGTTTTAATGATAAATTCGAATGAACAAGTGAACCACTAATGGAATAATGATATATGGATTGTCAGTAATGTTTATTACAAGTTTCATGTTCAGTGTATAAGATTTTGGAGTCATTTGGTTCAGTTTCATAGCATTTGGAGAAGATTACCCATCATTTCCCCCAAGGATGAAACTAGTATTTGTGCAGCTGTTTGGAGAGGGTTGTAGCAGGCTCAATTAACTGAATGATGATGCATATGAGACCTTAAAATTGTACCTTAGATTTAATTTTCCTCTATTCAGAAATTCGATAGGGTCTGATAGCTTTTGGAGAGCCATATTCAACATTTACCCATGGGGAAATCGAACCCCAAATTGCTAGTGAAAACTCCTACTTTGGCCAGAATCTTGAGGAGGTTTTCAGAAGTCTTTTGAAGGTCCTAAAGCATCCCTGAACCCCATATTTATGTTTTAATATAATCCATACACCTTCTCAGAATATTTGGGAGAAATTGGAGCAATTTGGAGACCAAGACATCAAAGCTAGTCAAAGGTCGAACTAGGGAAAAAAATTGAATTTTTCACTATTTTAATAAAATCTTAAAAAGGGACATTACAATCTCGTTCCTTTGTTGAGCGAGGGATTCCTCTAGAAACAACTTGATAGGATCTCTTGCCTCATCTTCTCTCTATTCCTTGGGCATGGGAGGTGGTTTGGGTCATCGAGGGTGGTCTTTCTCAACCTCAACTAGTTCAAAACCCAACTGTCTATATCTCGACCTCATCGGGCGCATGCACAGAGAAATGACGAAAGAGCAGGCTGCTCTGATACCACTAATCCAAATTAATGTGAGAACTAAATGAAAGAGCATATATAGAACCAAATATATATATATATATATATATATATATATATATATATATATATTGCATGGAACATAATGATACAATAAACTCAGATTCTATTAAATGAATGAAACAGAATAGACTGTAAAATTAAAACAGTTAGAATGGTGGTAGCTATATCTCTAAGAAAAGATGTGGTGGCTATACTCATTCGCGACAAGCGGATTACAAAAGGAGGTCGAAGGGTCTTTTTATCATAAGCGTGAGGGAAAAAACCATAAACATCCAAAAACCTAACCTAGGAGATGAACCATAAAAAGGTTTGCAAGCCTCGAGGTGGTTAGTTGACGCATCAACTTCTGGGGGCATAACTTTTGCATACGATCTCCATTTAGGGCGTTCGGTAGCTTGTTGGAAAGGTCTAGCCAAGAATAACACATTTTGGACATCCAGACATGTATTAGGATATATATGAAATGATGCGTCACCCAAAAAAACATTGTTTAAGGCCTCAAAACGACCTGAAAAGTTTTGGACACAAAAATCTATAAAAATTGCCAAACTAGAAAAAATTGTCTTGAGCTCATGGAATAGGTGAGCGGCCACCAATATCCATTTGGAGAAGTACTCCGACCCAAAAACTACCAAATTGGAAAAATTGTGTTGAGCTAATGAAATAGGTGGGTGGCCACCAATGCCCATTTGGGTCGATAGTGGAATAGTCAATCATGTCCTAGTAATCCATAGACTAGGGTTATAGTAGCCTGAGTATGTAATGCTCAATCACATGGAGAAATACTAACATTATATCTTTAGTTTAATAACCATACTAGATTGGTGATAAAACTCAGTAGTCTATTACTTCATCATGGCATTTAAGCTTAACCACGTAGCTCATGCTATGACCTAGTAATACAACCTCAAATTGACCAAGCAACTAAAATCTAAAACCAATTGTAATTGTTATCACACAAACTAACATCTTAAGATTGAAGGCACCTAAAATCAATGGTAGCTTATGGGATCATGTTATGACCTAGTAATACGACCTCAAATTGACTAAACAACTAATATTTAAAATCAACTGTAATTTTTATCACACAAACTAGCATCTTAAGATTGAAGTCCCAAATTCAATGATAACTTATAGATAATCAATGTCAATAAACAATTGATTGTTTTGCGCTTGCCAACACTTTTCCCTATCCCTATGTTCTATTATGCCAGATCACTCAATAAATACTTATTTCTTCAATGAATAGAAAACAAACACTAAAGACTCAATACCAGCAACTCTCCTTGTTAATGTATTAATCAAAATGTCTCATATACATTGTACATTTATAAATTCAAACATCCTAAACATCACGACCATAGTTTAAGTTTTTATGGGTTTACGGATAATATCTGTATGTTAGATTCCCCCAGTTTAAACAAAATCATGTACGTTGTCATGTTTTGATGGATTTAGGATAATGTCGATATAATATTTGGATTCAATTTAGGGATAGATTTCCCTAAATTTAATTATACCCCGACTCCACCAGCCTTATTTTGGTGTCGGTATCGTATTTTCAAATATTTAATACACATTGAGATTAGGGTGTTCTTTGAATCGTCCCGTTATAAAACTTTTGACAGTCTTTTTAGAAAAATGAGAGGCACAAAAACCAAGATCAAGGTCTAACAAAACAAAGATTAAGAAAAAACCCAACCAAAGGTTGTAAGTAAGAATAAAAGCCAACTCTAAACCATATTTTTTAATTTTTTTCAAATCGATTGGTCAAAGTCGGCCTATTATATTTAGAAACCTTTCTTAAAAGGTTGTATCGTACGATACATTTTATCATCTTTTAAAAGTATTTATTCGACGACTTGGCAAAGATTTATTTGCAACTTTAACCTTTAACCTTTATTTAAAATACATAAAGATTAAAACATAACCAAATAAATCTTTAATAGATGATTTACTCTACATAATGAATCGAAACATCATTTTGTAAATATCTATTATTTGTGGAATATTATTATATATCCATTTAAAAATGAACTTTGAGTGAAGGTAAAGAAAAATGTAGATATATTATAATTATCAAAAATATATTTTTTAAATTTATAAATATAAGTTTTTCTTCAAATTTTTGAAGTAATATTAATTTTTCATTGTAAATAATTTATAACATATTTTAAATTTGAAAAATAACATATAATATAATAATGTGGAAATAGAGTTTAATAGTTAAGTATAGGTTTATGGCTTCATTGTATGTATTTTTTAAATGTTGATTAAGTAAGTATGGGCTCATGGCCTTAATGTACATTTTTTAATGTGATTAAGTAATATGTGTTATTTAAACATTAATTACGTGGAACAATATCCTTCCATACAATTACTCCCAATACGGTTGAATCTTGTTATTATGGTTTAAATCAACTTGGTTTAATGTGTTTTTACATAAAGTGTATTTCTTCAATATGCATTATAATGTATTTGTACTTATGTAATTTGAGGGTCACGACACATGTTTTAGATATAAAGTGATCAAATGATCCATCTTCTCCTCAATCTTAATGGTTATATTGATTCATGGTGTAGCATCCAAATGGTTCATGATCTCTATTTTAAGATAATGGAGAGTCATTAGCTAATGATCAATTATGAGAAACTAATGTGTAAATCATTTTCCTTTACATTAATATCTTGCCTCAAGTGGTCATTTGGATGGGGGCGTGGAGTGTTTCCCTCTATGATGGTTTTAACCACATGATTCATTGGTGTGTTCATCTGTGATCTATTTGTGTGGGTGGTTACTTAAGGTGTTCAATCTATGTGGAAATACCATGTTTTAGTCAAACATGGTATTAGATTACTTATGAAGACCTGCTCCGATTGTTGATCAAGATCTTGAACATATGTAGTAGCATACATCAAATGATTTTTGGATTCTGATATTCTTGTGCGTTTTGAGCTAAGTGAGGTGTTTCGTTGTACCCAAAGGGTTGCTTCCAATTGGAAACGTTTTTTATTTCACTAAAAAAGGTTTTCATTACCTAATATACAATCATTTTATCAGATCCTTAGGTATACTATTTACATTTATGGATTCTTTAAAAATATAAATCTTTCTCATGTTGTTTTATATTTTAGTTTGGTGTTCTGTTTTATTATTGGTTTGTTTCATTTTCGGTTTGTGCATACTCTTTGTTGTGCGCCCTGTATGAACTCAATAAAATAGAAACGAGTAGAAAACTCGCATGTTCAAGGTAAGCTAACCAAAATATAACCCCAAACTTTATAAGTTTCATTAAACAAATTTCATTTGTTGTTTGTGTGTGGATGTGTAAAAGTATTTTGTAGGCCAAAATCAAGGTTTTTGGATAGACATTCTCTCCAAGAACATAAAAAAATACTATATATTTTCATGTTTAGCTCACTTGGTTGAAAATTACTTTATTAATTGTGAGTTCAATTACTCCGTTTTACTAAGTTATTAAAAAAAGTTCATGCAATTTTAATTTACAAAGTAACTTCAATGTAAAAGTGCTTCACTTGTTTTATAAAAGTGGGTCATTGATCTTAAAAAGTGACTTATTTGTAAAAGTGCTCGCTTATAGGCAAAGTTAATTATTGAGATAATTATTTATTACTCAACAACCTCATTGTGCACCCATCACCACATGGATCAAACTTTACTTGTCATATGGTTCCTTGGTTCCATTTTATACCCTTAGTCAAAAGGGCACAACTTTGACATCCAGACCTTTTTTTGAGTGCTTTGCATCTAGACCAATTTTTTTTAAGCCATGTTATATGCATGTATAATATGTCTAGTCTAAACATCAATCTTATGCTTACCAATACCATCTACTTATCATGCAAATCATGTATGGATAATTTACTATGAAGTAGGTAGGGGGCTTTACTAAGTTACCTTGAGAACATGAATCGCCCCTCTTAATGCATTAAATAAAACCAAATGGGATAGTAAATATGACGAAGCATGTATATTAATTGGAATTTCCATATTGAGTGATCTTTAGTTTCACCTTCAAGGAATTGAGACCACATATGTAGCATGGCAAAAGTTGGAAACTGTGTTCAGTAAAAACAATGAGATTCAACCCCACCATATTTACAACCAATTGATTGCTTTAAATCCCATTGATTTCTCTAGCATTGGATATTTTCTATATCAATTCAAAACACAAAATTTACCTACAAAATGTAAAATAATCAAGATAGATGACCAACTCATATATGTTATTCTTGTTATGCTTATTTTATTTTTGTATCTACTTTTCACTCCATTAGAGAAGCTCTTATTAATGAAGGGGCTATTTACCAAATGCTCTCTTTTGAAGCCTTTTATGATTCCTTGATTAGAGAGCAAGATAAGCTATTGCATCTTGGATTGATTATCATTAAATAAAACCAAATGGGATAGTAAAAATGATGAAGCATGTAGATTAATTGGAATTTCCATATTGAGTGATCTTCAATTTTACCTTCAACAAATTGAAACCCTTGATGTATCATAGAAAAAGTTGGATACTATGTTTGGTATAAATAATGAGATTCAACCCCACCATCTTTACCACCAATTGATTGCTTTAAATCCCAGTGATTTCTCTATCATTGGAGATTTTCTATCTCAATTCAAAGCACAAATTTTACCTGCAAAATGTAAAATAATCAAGATAGATAACCAACTCATATATGTTATTCTTATTTTTCTTACTTTTCACTCCACTAGAGGAGCTCTTATTAGTGAAGGAACTATTTACCAAATTCTCTCTTTTGAAGCCTTTCGTGATTCATTGATTAGAGAGCAAGATAAGCTCTTGCATCTTGGAGTGATTATCATTACAGGTACATATAACAAATTCTTAGTAGCACAACAAAAAAATAAAGCCAATAACCCAAATAAGAAACACCCTAAAAAATTAAATAAAACAAGGGTCCCAAACCCTCTTAGGTAACTAATTTTCCAATTGTGATAATTGAACCAAATCAAAAGGATAGAAGACTAAGAGACATCATAATTTTTGCAGAAAATATGGTCATTTGGAGTCTAAATGTTTCAAGAACATGGAAGCCTTAGAAGAAACGATGAAAAAGCATAACATCAATCTTATTCTTCTTCTCATGGACATGCACTTTATACTTTTGGTTTTTCCTTCAATGCATCATTTATTTCTTCCTCTAATGAGTGGCTCATTGTTTTAGGGGGCATCTTATGATACGACTAAGGATAAAGCATTTTTTCTGCTCTTCATGAATGTAACACAAAACAAATATTTGTTAGTGATGATATATTTCTTAATGTTGTATGTTTTGGAACAATTTAGCTAGATGATGGTCATTTTAAAGTTTTATTATGTGTTCCAATTATTTGATGCAATCATTTACCAATCTATTAGATCATTCATTCAAGTGAAGGTAAGACTAGATATGAAATTGGTTCGTGAAAATTAAGGTTTTGTAGAACATCGATAATAGTTGTAGGTGGGAGGAGCACTTATAAGTTCTGCTCCATTTCCTTTAACAAGGAAGGATAGGAATTTAAGGTGATCACCATAGGGGATGAAGCTGGACACATCATTTTCTTATGAATGAAATTCAAATGGAATCCCTTATAAATAAGTTTATGCATGTTTATTTCCATTGCATTAGTTAATCATATACGTGTATGAATTCAATTGGCTTTAGAGTTTAATGGGTTTGAATTTATATTGATATTTTCAATATAAGTAGCATTTATGCTCATGAAGGGGATACAACATAATTGATTCCTTAATATCTTTTGGTTTATCCTTTGGTCCATGATGGACACAAAAATGACCAAATTAATTACTTTACACAAATATATGAGAAAACGAAGGTAAACCACAAATTGGTAGTACATATTTATAGGATGTACAACTCAAGGCATCCACACAGATGGGATGATATTTTTTCTTATGTGCAATAAGAAAAACCAACACAAATCTTCATAGTTATATTGGACATAGGAATCTTCCAAGTGTGTATAGTGTTCCATCCATTCACCCTATGGAGGAATCATATACTGAAAATGGAAGAAGAAACATAGAGACAAAAAAGCAAGGCTTCCTGGATCAAACTTGGGGATTAGAATACAATCTTCTTCCATCAATTTGTAGAACACCGGTGAGTAAATAATTCCATATGAGATATTACTAATCCACAAGGGACACGACTTAGGTCACAACAAGAGATGTAAGAGGGATCAATGAACTACTTCAAATCGATCTTCACACAGCCGGATACCAATAATATCTGCTTTTAGCTAAAATTGGTAAGGAACTACCCCATATTTTCACTGATGAAGATGGAATAGGGGTGGTATACCCGGTTACCTTCGCAGAGATTAAAGATGTACTCAGGGGTTTTGAAAAGGCCAAGAGTCCAGGCCCGGATGGCTGGATGGTTGAATTTTACCTGGTATTTTTTGACTTGATTGGTCCCTTTTTAGTGGACGCAGTGGAAGAAACTAGGATTACAGGAAGGGTTTCAGGAGCCATTAACTCCACTTTCCTTAATTTAATTCCTATATGCTCTAATCCTGGAGAATTCTCATATTTCCATCCTATTTCATTATGCAATCTTATCTATAATATTATTTCTAAGATCATAGTGAATAGGAACAATTTGGTTTCTTGGAGAACCGTCAGATACATGATGCTATTGGAGTAGCGCAGGAGGTAATTCATTCGATAAAAGAGAAGAAGTGGAGAGAAACAGTATTAAAGGTAGATTTAGTTAAATCATATGACCAATTTAGCTGGTTGTTCCTCAAGTTAGTCTTATTACAAATTGGAATTGGATATGAGGCTTCAAAGTGGATCATGGGATGCAATATGTCAACAAATTTTGCAGCTTTAATAAATGGGTCTCCATCAGAATTATTCTCGGTAACCAGGGGGTTGTGGGAGGGTTTCCCACTATCCCCATTACTCTTTATTCTTATCATTGAGGGGCTCAACCTACTGATACATAAGCGTCCCTGGACGGTAGAATTACTAGTATCAAGATGGCACAAACCCTATTTATTACTCATCTCTTTTTCATCGATGATGTACTCATATTTGGATGAGGCACCCTCGAAGAATGGACGGATTTGAAATCGTGCCTGAACCTTTACAGGAGATTCTCCCCTATAAAGTAACTGCGTTGGAACGAGGGTTCAAACACCTTGGCTACTTCCTTAAGCCAAATGGATACAGGGTGGTTGACTAGCACTAGATACTCAAGAAGGTGGATGGAATACTGGGTTGTTGGTGCTACATAATGCTTTATTTAGGGGGGAGGTTGGTACTTCTTAAGTTGGTTCTTGAGAACTTTCCAGTTTATTGGATGTCCCTTGCAGACATCCCCAACTCAATTTTGGACAAGATACGTAGAAAATGTTTCCATTTTCTTTGGGTAGGTTCTCTAGATAAGCAGAAAATCCACTTAGCAGCTTGGGAAGCACTGGCTAGACTGAAACTACTTGGGGGTTGGGGTATTAACAATATCTTTAAGTTTGGAAATTACCTCAGGGAAAAGAACCTCTGTAGGTGTCTCTTTAGAGGGGGGCTTTGGAGAGAAGTGATTGAGAATAAATATATGATGAATGGCACGATGGTGGAATGGATCCGGAATAAGCTACAGACCACACAGAAAGCGTCAAATGTTTGGAGGGGAATCACTAAAGCATTGGCGGTTGTATTAAACTAGTTAGTCTGGAGGCCAGGGAATGGACTACAAATCCATGTGGGAAGATACCCCTTTGTGCGGATGGAGAAACACTCACTTACACATAATCTTCTTTCTTCTTTACGTCAAAGAGGCATTTTTGTTCTGGCATAGGTTTCACTTGGAGCGAGAAGGCATCAGAACAGGTCTAATTGGTTATCCTTGACATACCTATAGCTGGGGGATGAACTGGGACAAGAATGGGATGCATACATGCTGATGATTAAGCGCTCGGGCTTACTACTCAATGGAGAGGAAGACTTCTTATTCTGTTCCTAGAACATTCAGTGCGGTCAAGTAGCAGCTAATCTAGTTTACGATTTATTGATGTGGGGGAAATCAGATGGGGATGTTCCTTAGTGGACCAAATGGCTCTGGAGCTGGAAATGTCCTTATAAGCTAAAATTTTTCAGATGGCTTCTATTTCACAATAAGGTACTGACTTGGGAGGTTCTCAATAGGAGGGGCTACATAGGCCCTCGAAGGTGTGTACACTGCTGCAGGGATGGTGAGACTTCATTACATTTCTTTATAAACTATAGGTTCTAGCATCAGATATGGGGGGATATAAGAAGGTTTACAAAGGAGAACCTGAGGTGGTATGGGAACAGTATAGAAGACTACATGTTGAGATGGCGAGCTTATGTGGATAAATGTGAGGCTTTACCAGTGTTTGTCATGTGGTACATATGGATTCATAGGAACAGGATTATATTTGAATATTTTATAGGACATAAAGCCTTAATTGCTCTACAGTCACTGGAGTCATGGAGGATATTTCACAAAACAAAGTTAGAGACATAGCACATATGGTGGACACCTCCAATTATACACATAAACTTGTCGATTGGTTTTTTCATTGGCTCCTCCCAATTAGATGGAGAGATTTATGGGGCTGGTGTATTGTTGAGAGTGGATGTCAATAACTTGTTTAGATTGAGAATTGGCTGCGGGAGTGGAACTAATACTAGAAGTGAACTCATTGGTTTGGAAACGCTCTTACTATTCACGAATACAGAGCAGATAAGGGAATTGACAGTGGTGGGTGATTCATTGGTTATTTTGGACTGGGAACAACTTAAGTCAGATATCAGAGTAGCAGTACTGGAGGGTTGGAAATCCCGCATCATAGGACTACAGACACTATTTCAGACTATCCACTACATCCACGTCCCAAGGAATTACAACGAGGAGGCGGACAGATTATCAAAATAGGATTTACAAGGTCCAGAGGGGGTTATTCACTATCAACATTGGCACGCTAACATAATGTTGCGTGAGGGATCTTTGGACTTCTATTAATGTCATAGCATTGTGCTTTCTTGCTTGACTTTGGTCACTGGGCTCTATACAATTCCATTCTCTGGAGTAGGAAGATAGGAATAAGACTATGTGGCTTCTGTTATGCTATCCTCATATAGTTTGATTACATGCGAGGATACATATATCGGTTTTTAAATGGGACAGTATGTGACATACGGATCCCGGGTAGATGATAGTGAACAGGAGAATTACAGATAGCTTCCACAGATGGAGTGGTCTCATGTTGGTTTTCTTCTTCTTTCGAGGGGAGGCACGCAACTGCTGGTTTATGTAATGCTAGAATCGGTCCCCTTGCTATAAACAGTGGGGAATGATGGAACAAGATGGTACATGAAATCAATTTCCATATGATATTGTTGAGTTATTGTTTATTTTTTGGTTATTAGTACAGGTATAATAGATTAAATTCTATGAGTTTATGTAAGTTATAATACCTGATAGCACCAAGGAATGAGGTTGTATAAGTCTATACACATCAGAGACTGTCAGAATTTCTATGTATACTTTGATTTCAATATGGAATAGCAAGTATAGTATTTTTCGGTGTGAAAAAAGGTAATAGGTGAACAATATATCATATATAATAGTAATAGTAATTGATATTATAACTAATATCTAAAATATTATATTATAATTTACTATACACCCTAAAAATTTGGGTGCAATAATTTTTCACTAATATATAATTAATATATAATAGGGTGATTATATTATAACTAATATATAATAATATTATATTATAATATTATTATACACATTGAAAATTTGGGTCCAATAACTTTCAACTAGTAAATAATTAATATATAATAGTAATAGTAATTAATATTATAACTAATATATAATAATAGCTAATATTATAAGTAATATACTAAGTCATGTGACACGAGGACACGAGACACGAAGGCCACGAAAATACGAGTGTCCGACACGGACACGGTGACCCCTGGAATCAGGACATGAAGAACACGTTATATATATATATATATATATTAAAATTTAAAAATATATACATATAGATCCAAAAATATTTAGAAACTATAACATTCACAAATATTCAATAGAAATTAGAATCAAAAGACATTAATGATTACACATTTGTCATTCACAAATCACAATGAGACACATAGCTGTATGTCGGACCCATATTTCTCGTTAAGTCATCAAAATCAAAATGTATTACATAGATGTAGGAATGCCACTGGGCACTGGAAAATGCCAAATAGACTAATAGTAAATACAAAAAATGGGTGGATCAAGATGGAATAATCCCATCTCTCAATGACTCAATAGTCCTCCTCCATGCCTGAATCAACAAACTCATCACTTCCCCAATCCTCATCCTCCTCCTCCTCCTCTCTGCCCATCTGACGAACTGCATCTGTTGGTGTGGAGGATGACCCCTCCATATGATCACCATCATCAAAAGTGACCGGATCTAGCACTGGATCATTAAGATCCATGTTGGATAATTCCAACTCAGTACTGCTTTCCAAACCCATATCATTAGGAAAGAAAACCCACATCTTTGTCTTTCCCTTCGCCCACTCATCCCTCTTCCTATAAATAAGATGAAGTTTGGAGTGCACATACACCATCGTCTCTGCCCTGGACTGCTCAAACCTGCTCTTCTTCAAACTGTACAAGTTCCCATATGTGCTCCAATTCCTCTCACAACAAGAGGATGAAGTAACTTGAGAGATGACCCTCAAGGCTATCTTCTGTAGAAGAGGGCATGTTTCCCCATGAGTTGACCACCAAACATAGGGTTTCTTAACCCCCATGTCTCTAAGCACCTCATATCCTCCAAATCTCCCAATGCCACTGGAAAACTCTGCAAATCCCTCATCCATCGCCTCAAGGTGGTCTCTATCCTGAAGTAGCCGTCTAAATGTTGTCTTCCTCCCCTATGATATCTATCCATCCATGTGAGGAGGGACTCTGCATGAGGGCCCTGGTCCACCAGTGAACCAATCCTGAGTGTAGAACTTGGAGTTCAATGAGTGGTCCAAGCAATGCAAAGGTATGCAATTCTTATCCCACCTGGAGATAAGAATATCCTGTATGGTGGACCATAAGTTTGTTTTCAATGTATCATACTCGGCATACTCATTCTCCATAACAATGGTCCTCATGGACTCAATCATGGAATCCCACCCCTCATAAACATCTGTTAGGATGGGCTGGTCTGTGTCTGCAAACCGCAACAAAGAAATGATTGGCTCCATGATCTTGATGCTAAGATCTACCCTATCCCACCAACCATCATCTAACACCGTGTCCTTCACCTTTTGTGAAGCAATCTGATCCGTCTTTCTCCAAAAAGACCAAAACTCTAAAATCACCATGGACCCAAGAGCGGTTTTGACCTCTATCAACCTCTTGAGCATGATGAATGAGGAAGCAAACCGAGTATCTGCAACCTTCAACAATGAAAGATGTGTGTACTCTTTGTAGATTGTGAGGGCATTGGGGTGGTTTTGTACAAAGTTACGAATATGGCATGCATCCTCAATAAGTTTTCCAATCCATGTCGTATCTGAAGCAATAGATTTCAATGCTAAATTCAAAGAATGGACAATGCAAGGTGTCCAAAATACTTGTAAGATCAATAAAAGAAAGTATAAATGAGTCTAGAATCTAGACTCTACAAGACTACAACTAACAACTCAAAATTTCAAATAAATGAGCAAATTAACAATGCAATTATGCAAGGTGTCCAAAATGAAAATACTTGTGGATACTTAGCTTCCACAAGCATGCTAGCAGCATTGCAAACAGGTGCATTGTCTGTGATGATTTGTACACAAGAATCAACACCTACGTCTTCAATGACTTTGATGAACAACTCACCCATATATTGTGAATCCTTGTATTTTCCAAGAGCATCCACCGCTTTCAAGAACACCGGTCCATTTGGGGAAGACAACATGAAATTGATGAGTGGATGGCGTGTTGCATCCATCCATCCATTAGAAACAATACTAACACCAAATGTGGGACATTTTGATTTAATTGGCTCAATAATTTTATCCACCTCCTTCCTTGCCTTAACCAACAATGTGGTTCTAAGATTCTCTGAACTAGGAGGCACATAACTAGTTGGAGCTCGTTCCATTAGAGTTCGACACATCTCAATGAACAATGGTGATCGTGCAACATTGAATGAAATGAAGTTGAGGTATAAATAGAATGCAATGGAAAGGTCCACCTCTTCTCGTGCCTCTTGTTGGAAAATCCTATCCATTGGACCACTTGAAGTTGGCCTCTTTCTTGTTGGATAAGCATCAACCTCACTCCTAGTGCTAGAGGGTTTCCTCAAGAATGGAAGAGGATCCTCATTCTGTTGTGTCTTGCTTGCTGCAGCCACCTTCATTAACCCAACATGGTCCTCTCTTTCCATATCCCTCCTTTGGTTAACACTCACTGCTTTGCATGAAGAAATCCCATAAGGGAGGGCCAACAAATGGCCCTTAACCCGGTAATATGTGCTCTTGAAAGCATGCTTGCATAAATTGCAAGTCCAACACACATTGCCTCCCCCACCAAGCTTTGCTCCAATTCCTTCTTTCCTTGTCACATACTTCCACAAAGGGTGTTTACTCCCTTTTGGCTTGTTGTCTTGCCAAAACATGGTTAAAATGAGCATTAGCTTGACTAGAAGCAGTTGGAGCACTAATAGGAGAAGAAGAGGATATGCTTGGAGGAGGAAGAGGACGAGAGGGATTAGATGGGGCATTCCTCTCTTTCCGTTCCCCTTTAGCTGCTTCCCTAGTTGGTTGAGACATTTTCCTTCTCCCTTGATGGTGAAATCAACTTGAAATCCCTTGCAAATGCTTCCAAACTCCTTCAGCTGCAAAAAAACCAACTCTTAGCTATCCCTATATCTCCCTTACTCTCCCTTCAATTCGAAAATGGCCAAACAAAAAAGAAAAAACAGGTTTTATTGACCCGCAGGTTCACTTTTTCCGCGCAGCCGTGTCCTGCAATCGGGACACGGTTTGTGCATAGGATGGACACGACCCTCCCACGTGGGGAAAACGTGTTTTTTCGTGTCCTGATTCCGGGACACAAAAAAACACGTGTCCCCCACGTGGGAGGTTGTGTCTGTGCCCAACACATCCCCACGAGACACTTGGCCCTATTAGGACGTGTCCGATGACTTAGGTAATACATAATAGTAATTAATATCAAAACTAATATATAATAATATTATATTATAATAATACTATACACCGTGAAAAGTTGGGTCCAATAACTTTAATTGGGATGGCACTGTGTATTTCAGTTTCTTTCCTTATTTTGTGTGAAAACAATACATCAAACTTAGTCTTCATAAATTGATTTTAATATAAAATATATATATAAGGTAGCTTTGATAAAAGTGAAATAACCATGAGCAACTTCGATAAAAGTGAAATAGAATAAAAAAATTATATACATGGCATTATTTTATCATTTTCCTTAGGAGACCCATTTTTCATCCAAATTTCCTCTAATATGATTCTTTTGTCAAAATCAATCAATACTTGCACCTAATCCCAACTTCTTATGCGTTCCATGGAGGGAGTTGAATTGTGGTGGGTAGCCTAGCATTCCACTCTCTTCTCCTCTTAACAACAACCCAATCGTCCTAATAGAATATTTTAATTTTGATTTTCTTGAAGTGGCAAACTACATATGTTTCCATAGAGTAAATCCTATGAGATCAAGATGTTTAATGTTAGTGTTACCTATTGATGTGAATGATGGATTCATCAAAAATATTTTACCTGTTGATGTGAATAATGGATTCATCAACCATATGTTTCATAGCACGACTTTGTAAGGATGGAAGGTTTTGCATAATTAAGTAGCTCCTTAGAACTGAGTTTCTAGAAATGGGGAAATGACAAGCTTATGAAATGGAGAATTTTTTTAGAAACAAGCATATAGTTGTGTCTGTGTAACAAGTGTGCATGTGCGCACACACACATATTTCCAAGGAAAATCTCATGGGATCCCTATCTCTTGTTAAGATTCAATATGCTAAGACAAAAATAGCAGCATTACATTCCATTTAACAATAATAGCATATATAGGATCACTGAAGAAACAACAAGCATAGCATAAACACAAGAGACACAGATTTATCCTGGGAAACCCTCATGGGGTATAAAACCCAGTAAAGCTTCCTCAATATAGATAACCAACAATATACAAAGATGCAAACCAAAGACATGAACTCCTCCTCCACCATAGCAGACCTCTCCTCCACAAGTGTGCTACTCTCAAGTGAGTGAGTGTGTCAAATGAGGAACACACCTCCTCTATTTATACACTACTCTGACATATCTTTTACACAAGTACATGTAGGCTCGTATTTAACCATTAGGTTAAATACCCTATTATAACTGACTGGGCCGACCCACTAGGGTGGTCTAACAACCCTTTGACCCACATAACACATATAGGGCCGACCCCCACTAGGGAAGTCTAATAACCCATGTTACCACATTCCGACGGAGGAATAAACATCTCCAGATATACAATAAGATCTTTACGGAGGAATGAAACATCTCTGAAATAATAAAGTACAAATATAATATTCTTTGAAGTTACAATATTTCAACACTCCCCCTTAACGAGAAGGATATTATAACAGTATCTGCACGAGCAAGGAGTCATCAACATCATACATGATACATCTATAAATCATTGGAATCTTTCTCAACATCATCAGTAACTCAAGTAGTTACTGGAACATCTTCAATACTGGAACATCAACATCTTCAGTACTGAGTCTTTATCTTCTGCAGCACTCGAACAACTACAACAACATCAACATCTGTTTCCTCACGATCATCAATATCGTCATCTCACGATCATCAGCATCATCATCACACGATCATCAACATCGTCATCACACGAGTATCCATACCAATACAAGTATCCACATCATCAATACAATCATATTACAGGATGATCAATCCTGCTCTCTTTAGGACATATGTCCAAGGATGATGCAATCCAGTCATGTACCTTTTGAACCGAAGTCCAAGGACGATCCAGTCCTATCATGTACCGAAGTCCAGGGACGATCCAGTCCTAACATGTACCTTTTGAACCGAAGTCCAGGGACGATCCAGTCCTAACATGTACCTTTTGAACCGAAGTCTAGGGACAATCCAGTCCTAACATGTACCTTTTGAACCGAAGTCCAGGGACGATCCAGTCCTATCAATTCTCGGAGACCTCATGTCTACGGCTCAGTTCACAGGACCAAAGTCCAAGGATGATCCAATCCTTACCGTACATTTAGGACTGCGTCCAAGGATGACTTAATCCTCAACTGTCCATTTAGGACCACGTCCAAGGATGACCTAATCCTCCACCGTACATTTAGGACCACGTGCAAGGATGACTTAATCCTCCACCGTACATTTAGGACCACGTCCAAGGATGACTTAATCCTCCACCGTACATTTAGGACCACGTCCAAGGATGACTTAATCCTCCACCGTACATTTAGGACCACGTCCAAGGATGACTTAATCCTCCACCGTACATTTAGGACCACATCCAAGGATGACTTAATCCTCCACCGTACATTTAGGACCACGTCCAAGGATGACTTAATCCTCCACCATACATTTAGGACCACATCCAAGGATGAATTAATCCTCAACCGTCCACCAAGGACTTCATTCTCGAAGACATACGTCTACGACTCTTCTTTAGGACTGAAGTCCAAGGATGATCCAATCCCCTCACATGTTCACCAAGAACTTCATTCTCGAAGACATACGTCTACGGCTCTTCTTTAGGACTGAAGTCCAGGGATGATCCAATCCCCTCACATGTTCACCAAGAACTTCATTCTCGAAGACATACGTCTACTGCTCTTCTTTAGGACTGAAGTCCAGGGATGATCCAATCCCCTCACAACATGTTCACCAAGAACTTCATTCTCGAAGACATACGTCTACGGCTCTTCTTTAGGACTGAAGTCCAGGGATGATCCAATCCCCTCACAACATGTATAACAAAACATGTATCCTCATCATCAAAACATGTATCATCATCATCAAAACATGTATAACCAAAACATGTATCATCATCATCAAACATGTATAACCAAAACATGTATCATCATCATCAAAACATGTATAACCAAAACATGTATCATCATCATCAGAACATGTATAACCAAAACATGTATCATCATCATCAAAACATGTATAACCAAAACATGTATCATCATCATCAAAACATATATACATCTATCATCAAAAGCATGTATATCTAACATCAAAAGCATGTATATCTAGTATCAAAAGCAAAATATAAGAGTCCTAAATCTAAATAATTCTAGGTAATTAAATGCAGTAAATAGGTAACCTCATCATTGATGAGATGGACTTGTTATCAGATACTGTGCTACTCCCCCTTTCGAGGAGGGTCCTTTTGAACTACACCAAGCTTGTCTCGGAAGTGTTCAAACTTTACTCGAGATAGAGGTTTGGTCAGAATATCAGCAATTTGATCCTCAATGCTTATATACTCGAGCTTTATAGCTCCTCTCTGCACCATATCTCGTATATAGAAGTATCAGATCTCAATGTGTTTTGACTTATCGTGGAATACAAGATTTTCTATCATCTTGATGCAGCTTTGATTGTCACACATAATCACAGTGGAATCCATTTCTAAGTCAAACACTCCATATAATAGCTTCTAAAGCCACATTGCTTCACAGCTGGCAGAGCAGACAACTATATATTCTGCTTCAGTAGTACTGAGAGCCACACTAGATTGTTTCTTGCTGAACCATGAGATCATGGTAGATTCAAGACTATAACATCCACCTGATGTACTCTTTCTGTCTGAGACACTTCCTGCCCAATCAGAATCTGAGTAACCATGTAATTGGAGTTCATGACCTCCAAGATAATATAGACCAAAATCTAATGTACCTTTTAGGTACCTCACTACATGCTTTGTAGCTATTAAGTGAACCTTTCTAGGTTCTACTAGATACTGACTTTGGGTATTTACAGCGAAGCATATATCTGGCCTAGTATTTGTTAAATACATCAATGACCCAATGATTTGTCTATATAGGGTTAGGTCCACTAAATCCGATGAGTCATTAACTAATAACTTCAAGTTGGAGTCCATGGGAGTGGCCATGGCTTTACACTCCAACATATCAAATCTTTTTAGAAACTTCACAGCATACTTACCTTGATTTAAAAGATTTCTTTTAAATCTTGCCATACTTCTAGACCTAAGAAGTAGTGCATTAATCTGAGATCTTTCATTTTCATTTCTGCAGCCATTTTCATGATCTGTTTCTCATTCCTTGTCAGAAAGAGATCATCGTCACACAATAATGGTATGATAGGTTCATCATCCACAACCTTAAGGTAAAGGTTAGGATCAGCTTTACTTCTAGTAAGCCCAAGCTTTGTCATGAAGCTGTCAATTGTCCATTATTCACACTCTGCATTGAGTGATCTTCTGCATATCTATCTGTGCCATCTCTCATCAGATGGGTCTACTAATATGAGCCTCAAAATCATTCGAACTCTGTGGTGAGTTCCTTCTTGCATCCATGTCATATGTGTATAGAAGCCATATTCAACCTTGTAGCAAAGGTTGAGATCCACATCACCCATGATGATCATTAAGCTCATCAATTGACTACCAATCCTGGGTACCCATACAGAACCTGATTCACACTTCTTCTTTAATTACACCATTAAGAGAATGGTCTTATCTATCCACTTGGAGCAAACATCTGTCATGATTCTCTTCCTCTTTCTAAGAGAATCTTCTAGCAATGAGCCTTCTATATTTTGTTTGATTTGTAAATCTTCTTGTTGAACATCCATCACTTGTTCAGTGTTCATCATTCATCATGATATTTCCTACAAATCAAAATTAAGTACATGATTAGTAATACTTCATAATCATCAAATCATATTGACATGATAACCTATTATGCATACAGATATCATTTACATAGTTATGCAACTATTTTGACCAATACTTTGGCACAACACTTTCCCATATCCTGTATGCATATAGTGGCTATCTAGATGCCTTCCATCTCTACCAGAACATACTATCGAGAGTGTGCACAGCTCTCAGCATGTCAGCAAAGAGGTTTCATTATAGACAAGCAACAATGGAATGTTTGTCCAACTTATCAATCATATGCATATTAGTAGCATGATATATTCTAGGAATACAAATATGCATACAAGCAATATCATTTCATATTTCTAATAACAACTCAAATACTTATCTTTTATGTTTGTGTGGTTTCCTCCCGCTTGATCTTCTATATGTCTTCTGAACATCTATTCATTCTGTACCACTGTGCATGCTCAAGTGTGCACTAGTGTCATTCTCATGATCTCATACACAAGCATACATTCATTAGTGTATTCTCAAAACATTCTAATTCGAAATAATCTTGAATATGTATAGTCATGATCATTAGTATTCAGGGTTTCAAGGAAGTCTTCTTTTACTCATGCATATTCTTGTTTGATTATAGTACTCTTCTGGTTAGTTAAATCATCAATCAAGATAAGAGACATAATGTGCATAAACCCTTGATTAACATTATTAATAAGCATAACCAATCATACCAAGTATACTTATATAAGGGATCCTAACACAAGGTAAGATTCTAACATGACGTAGGAAAACATACCTGGATTAGTATACCTGCTTAGTTATGTACAACATACCTAAACAATCTCTTCAATGATTTAGAGATCCTGAGCTAGAACCTGCATGTCTCATAGGTTAAGCATAATATATCAAAGTCATACATACCTCGTAAGTAGAACAAAGATTATGGATGAGTCTTTGTCTTCATGTGGAACTTGATTTGTCTTTCGTGATGTACCTGAATCTTGTTAGCAGACAACATCAACCTCACACAACACCATAATGCATTAGTACAATCATATAGCCCTAATCAATGAATGTCTTCGATCATTCACATGCATTCATACTGTTACTAGGGTGATAAGATAAGTCTAACATTAATCAAGATTGTACTAACAAATAATATGAAGACAAACACATTATGAATTTAATCAGGAATCAGATTTCAAGACATACCTGAACCTCCTTGAGTCATACTTGTCGAGACTTCTTGTAGTCTTCTTATGTAAGCCCTTAGCCTCAACTCCCCCTGAAACTTGATCTAGAGCTTGATTAGGGTTTGCTAGAGAAACCCTAAAAATTCAATCTTTGACTTTCACACTTCTGAATGGATGGAAGGATGTGTCTTGCTAAGCTGATCAAACTAGTATACTTCAATTTTGAAATCTCCAAAATTTGACCCCTCAAAATTGCCTTCGAAACTTCTGGATCTTCTGGACAGGAACCCGAACTAGGGTTTGATGAAGCTCACCTTTCTGTCCAATCAAAAGGTTCGATCCAAGGCTCTAAACTCTTATTTTTCTGAGGAGCTTCCAGCCGTGGTTACAGACTTCAAAAATTCCAACTTTTGCTGAAGCCCTAATTTTCCATCTTTCTGATCAAAATCCCAAGCTAGGGTTTAATCAAGCCCGGTCTTCTACCCAACCAAAAAATTCGATCATGGTCTCTAAATTTCGATTTTCCTGAGTAGCATTCAGCTGTGGATTCTGATTCCAAAAATTCTAACTTTCTCCGAAACCCTAAATTCCGGAAGCCATGAATAAAGGTGCTCCAAAAATAATTCTATTTTGACAGAAATATGTACCTGATTGTTTATGCTATAACTCCAAAATTTTCACTCCACAGGGTCTGAAAACTTTTTTTACAGTTTCCTGACCTGTCATCTTTCCATCCTGACAGGTCTGACCTCAATTGGATTTTCTGAGAGAGAGTTATGCCAAATGTCGCAACGTGACCTGTTTTGGGATAATACAGGAGAGTGAACTTGTACAGCATGCCATGTGTCACTGTTTGAACTTCGGCCTCTGAAAACTTTTTATGAGATAGCTCTCCCTATTATCTTTCCATCCTGATAGGTCTAACCTCAATTAGACTCTCTGAGAGAGAATTATGCCAAGTGTCGCAACGTGACCTGTTTATGGGATAAAACAAGAGAGCAAACTTGTACGGCGTTCCACATGTCACTGGTTCAGCTTCGGCCTCTGAAAAAGTTTCTTGAGATAGTACATTCTGTGTACTACCTGTCACATTTTACAAATTTTCATTTGGAGCTTCCTATCCCAAGTTATGACCTTTTTTCCTAGGTCACCTGATTTTGACTGAGATCTGGAAGAGGTAGAAACCCTAACTTGTACTGATCATAACTTACAAAGTACAATGAATATGAGGATTCCCTTTGGACAC
This sequence comes from Larix kaempferi, assembly GCA_027924585.1. Taxonomy (NCBI): domain Eukaryota; kingdom Viridiplantae; phylum Streptophyta; class Pinopsida; order Pinales; family Pinaceae; genus Larix; species Larix kaempferi. The sequence goes on along the minus strand of BSBM01001005.1, from coordinate 11,340,073 downwards.
AAGATACCGGGAGATGTTATATACGACCTGTAAAGGTTTCAGATCCTGAACCTTCGCCAAAATGGATTTATATCAAAAGTTCCACGATGAATGGTTTTTGCTATATAAAACCCAAACCTTCAAATTGTCGTAAGTAAAGAAAGTGTCGTAAGTGCCATACCTTGCCTTCCTTCAGTTTAGCTCTGATACCATGTTAAGATTCATTATGCTAAGACAAAAATAGAAGCATTACATTCCATTTAACAATAATAGCATATACAGGATCACTGAAGAAACAACAAGCATAGCATAAACACAAGAGACACAAATTTATCTTGGGAAACCCTCATGGGGTAGTAAACCCAGTAAAGCTTCCTCAATATAGATGACCAACAATATACAAAGATGCAAACCAAAGACATGAACTCCTCCTCCACCATAGCAGACCTCTCCTCCACAAGTGTGCTACTCTCAAGTGAGTGAGTGTGTCAAATGAGGAACACACCTCCTCTATTTATACACTACTCTGACATATCTTTTACACAAGTACATGTAGGCTCATATTTAACCATTAGGTTAAATACCCTATTATAACTGACTGGGCCGACCCCACTGGGGTGGTCTGACAACCCTTTGACCCACATAACACATATAGGGCCGACCCCCACTAGGGAAGTCTAATAACCCATGTTACCACATTCCGACGGAGGAATAAACATCTCCGGATATACAATAAGATCTTTACGGAGGAATGAAACATCTCCGGAATAATAAAGTACAAATATAATATTCTTTGAAGTTACAATATTTCAACATCTCTCCCCTGGAATATCTAAATGGAGGGTAGTTCAACTGTCATCCACAATAGTGTCTAGTAACCCTCAGGGACTCAATAAGATTTGAACATGTGACCTATGGTGGATGGTTAAATTCTCCAGGCTAACCTTCAGCACCCCCCCCCACACACATATAGGATGTAATATTTTTGATGTAATGATGGTATTTTATGTATTCTTTGGAAACACAGCATGCGTATCCCTTTGCATCCTTTTGTAATATAAGAATCTCTCTCAATACAAAGTACACGGTGCATATATTAAAGCCTTAATGGACGGCCCTCCTTGTAGTTTGTCAATACTATGAAATCATGGATAGGAAGAAACCTAGTTTATCTCATAGGCAGAAACCTATACCTAGTTTATCAAAACTGATAGGCAGAAACCTATACCTTTGTTGGAGAATTCCTGTACTATCTTTCTAGCACACTTTTGTAATTTGGTGGACCTTATACAATTTATAAATAATAAGGCAATGAATTTGTATGGCTAAAATGGAAATGGACTTAAGATGTGTTGTGATGGAACTGAGAGCATATAACATATGCTGGAAACGTAAGAACTTATGTAGGTTCAATTTATTGCAAGGTTTGGCCACATAGAATGGAGTATCACCTAACCATATAAACATATGATCTCAAAGAAATGCCAAAGAATTGGACAAATTTGAATCGAACCAAATTTCAGATGAAATGTTATGTAACTGGATGTAAGTTGTCCCTTAAGGAAGGAGTTGGGCAAAATGTGTGGTGTTAACTTAAATCTACAATATTTGTATGGATAAAGAATAACACATCAAGAGAATCCACAATATTGTTTGGAAATGGTTAGATGGTTTAGCTGGACATTATTGTAGATAGAATTTGCATTATTGCAGAAGAACATATCAGTGTCTCCAGAACAACATGTTTGAGTGCACATAATCATTACTAGTTTTCGTGCAGATGATTTGATAAACAACAAATAGCAATTCTTCCAGTTATCCCTTGGAGAGAAGCATGCAATCTATTAGTCTGTAGAGGTTGAGCCACTTTTATTTACAGTTATGTTGCAGATGTTGAGCCAGGATCACGTGCTTCTTAGGGCTTCCCTCCACTGGTTTACCTAGATCCTTCTAATCTATATTTTATTGCCACTTGTATCTCTTCCATTGCTTTAACATTTTAGCATTTAGGACTGTTCTAGACACTTCCTTTGACTATTGATCACTGATTGTACTATATAGTTCCATTAACCTTATCTTGGTCTTTTGTGTTCATTAATGAAATTAGCTTATCTTTATCTGTAAAAGATAAATGTCTCCTGACTTGTTTGTTCTGATGACATGCAGAGAGATGGATCTATTGCTTGTACCCTATTCTTTAGGACCCAATTTAAATATTATCCAGTGGCCACCATTCTTACTTGCTAGCAAGGTATTATTTGTTTTGTTGTCGCATCCTGTGTTAACTAATTTTTTTTCGCATCATCTTTCTCAAGTCACATCTTCTTCACATGATTCAGATACCTATAGCATTATACATGGCCAAAAACTCTAAAGGGAAAGATACATAGTTCTTCAAAATAATTGAGACTGATTAGTACATGGACTATGCGGTTAAAGAATGCTATGCATCAATTAAACACATTCTTAGATCAGTTGTTGTTGGTGAACAAGGAAAAAGGTAAAATCCTTTATCATTTATGATTCAAAGGATGGGATTATGCTGATTTTTTATTCAAGTGTTTCCAAATTTTAAATCTGCCCTTTTGATAAACTAAGAATGTAAATGTATTATAGAAGCAAATTCGCAAGTGACTCTTAACATTGTACTGCATCTACAAAGGCAGTGATACCTAAAAAATATCAACTTTTCTATGGTAATTTTTATTGTTCCATGGTTAATATTGCTCATACATTTTATTTCTATTCTCTATATCTTTCAGGGTTATAGATGCGATCATTAATCAAGTGGAGACAAATTCATTCAAGATGAGCGAGCTTCTTGCACTGTATTCAAAATTTGTGGAGCTTTTACAGCTTTGGGCAATGTCTGAAGTTTTTTTCATTACATTCAGCATTAGCCTTAGTTGTCGATCTTAAAATGCTCATCCATGTATAGTAGTTTCTTTTAGATATCACTTTTAAACATGTGTTTGTAGTTGGAAAATGGTGGTAGTATTACTTCTCGAGAGAGAGATTTTATACTTATCCAGGATATGTTGGAGGTGATTACTTGAGATATGATTCAGGATGGCTCCATGCAAGGTTCCTTTTCAGTTATCTTTTTTGTCTTCCATACACTTTTCCTTATTGTTACTCATTTTTATTGATGTGAACTACAGGATTTCAGATCCAAGCCATGGTCCATATTCGTGAAAAGGTGATGACACCAAACATCATCTTTTTGCAATAGTGTGTTATACTTACCCCACAAATCCAACCTGGACGGAGCAAGTAGTTTAAGTTAATGACTAAATATAATATTGTTATTTCTAGACTATATTTGCATATGGAAATGGATAGATGTGTTAAATGATTTTATCTGAGTTCAATGGGGTTGTTTATAGATCATCCAAGAAGGTTCAAATTCAAACCCTTGCTATATCAGTGCTGGAAGGTTAACACCTGTAAAGGCTACAAGACTAGGAAAATAAAATCATGCCAATTCAACAAATGATAAAAAATAAAATAACTAGTACTTTTGACAACAATGAGAAATGATTTTGGTTTCCAAATCAAGAGGCTTCATTTACTACTGACTGTCAAGTAATCAACTATGGATGTCTTATATAATCTTGCATGCAATTTAATTTATAAAATTCATTTTATGTGGTGTTTGAATCAATTTTTTTTTGTCTTAACCAACATTGGATACCTCATTTTTACTCTACAAAGTGCTACTTTATTTTAATTTTTAATTAGTGCTTCTAATTTCTCATGTTGCTCAATGTTAATTCTTAACATGATAACTTAGACCAAGATGTTGATAGAACAAGCTCACAGTTGCATATTTGTTTAATTTGTTTCAATTTTTGGGTCTATATCAGGTATTTTATCTTCTTTTTTTGAAGTGGTTTTCAAACATTTTGTTAGTATTTCATTGTATTGTTTGGTCCAAATGTACATTGTCTTAATACACTGCCCATTTTGACCTTTAGGATATTTTGGACTATAATGTAAATATTGTATGCATATTATGTACGGTTCCTAGCGTGGAGCTCAAGGCCAAGGCCCCGCTAGTGAACGCTCGACCTTGAAGAGGCAAGTATTGGATATTATGCTACCCATGTGCTAGTGAACCATGGGAATTGTAAACATGCATTTTAATATAAATTCCCACAACTAGCTATGCAATGCAACAAGAGATGGGGGCATGATGTTTACAAGGAATTGGGAGGGAAAGATTCAAACCCTTGAGCCAATCAAGTCAAGCCAAGTGTCAATGAGAGAAACCATGAACCCTCAACTACCCATGTTGACTTTTGTGCCCAATCATTCATTTCACCCAAGAGCTGGTTGAGGTAGTTAATGCCTTGGGGAATGGAGAGGTATGGTTGTCCAAATTCGAGTATGGGCAAGCCACCCTTTCTAGAAATTCGTGTTTGGCTTCTTGGGAAAGAAAAGAGCCATGAAATTGCTTCCCAAGCCATTATTCAACCATCAATTTTTCTCTCTCACGAGTTTGGAGCTACCTGGGCGTTTTCCTCCATGAATTTCCTGTATTTTCCTTCGATTTCCTAGCTGGGAAGGGAGTTTTTGTTGTGGCTAACAGTGGGGAAGAAGGGGAAATGATTTGGGGTTTTATTGAGACCGTTTTGGCCACTGTATGCTCATACATCTGTGGGAGAAATCAGTTTTCTTCCTTGGGGTTGATTCCCTCTTCCCACAATCCGTTTGGGTGTGCCACAATTTTGGAGAAAACCCATAGATCATATTCTGTGAATCCCATTGTTGAAATGTGTATCCATGCCCAGTTTTGAGCTGTTGTGTAAAAGACTGTTGGGGATGAGATGGGTATCCATTTCTTTGGGCTGTCCTGAGCTTGAGAGTCCCCTTTTCCTTGTAGATATCATGCCCAACTCGGGGGTGGTCTTTGAGTGCTGAAAGAATACAGGCTGGGCAAAGACCTATGGTTGGGTGGAACGTTGCAGCGACATAACTAGTTTCTTGGGACAGCATTACAGTGAGATAAGTATATTCTTTTATGTGTATTTATTCCTGCACTGTTTTAATTAATGGATGGTTGTTCTTGTCACGATGGACGCATGTGAAAGGTGTGTGGATTATAATTTATTCTGTTGTGCACAATTGATTTGAATCGCATCTGCACACATATTTATTTTATTGTACTGCCATTTGCTTTGTTTATGAATGGTGAAATGGGCTAAGTCTTATAAAAGCCCAGGTTTTGGGTATCATGTTTCCTTCCTTGAGTTAATAGATAAGAGGGGTCGTGACAGATTGGTATCAGAGCTTATGATTCAACACTACGGCTGTTGGGCCTTTTCATAGAGGTATAAATCATTGTGTGTATAAGTATTTAGTATTTGGGATTAAAAATGAATTAAACAAACCTGAAGGTCCCATGGATTCTAATTGATTAGGATGGGAAGTAATTTCCATGACTGTTTTGGGGATTATTTCAAAACCGTTTGCATTGATTTCATTCTATGAAAATGAGGAAGGAGGGCGAAAATCCCTTTTCAGGTTGAATGCTTGCTTTACATTGTTCCTAATGCAGTAGCATTTTGTTTTGCATTTGTTTTGCTTGCCTCCATGGATGAGAGAGAGGAGGCGCAACCTCTTGCAATCTTCTATTATTTTGTTGTTTTGTTGTTTTATTCTTGACATGGAAGAGGTGCAATTTTCTTGACATACTTTTTCTGTTTTGTTCTATGCGAGTATGATCTCTAAGAGGTTTACCTCTGTAAAGAAACGAAGGAAATATCTCAAGAAAAATTCTAAGTGTTTGCTACTAAGCTTGTGTCGACGATTTTAGCCTTAAATTCTGCGACGTGTTTCGGTGAAATTTTGCGAAGTTTTTGTGCGAACGCGGTCGGCGATTTTAAGCTTAACTTTTGCAACGCGGGCGGTAATTTTAAGCTTAAATTTTGCAACGTGGGAGGCAATCTTAGGCTTAAATGATGCGACGCGTTTCGACGAAATTTTGCGAAGTTTTTGTGCGAACGCGGTCGGCGATTTTAAGCTTAACTTTTGTGACGCGGGTGACAATTTTAAGCTTAACTTTTGCGACGCGGGCGGCAATCTTAGGTTTAAATGCTGCGACGCGTTTCGACGAAATTTTGTGAAGTTTTTGTGCGAACGCGGTCGACGATTTTAAGCTTAACTTTTGCGACGCAGGCGACAATTTTAAGCTTAACTCTTGCGATGCGGGTGGCAATTTTAGCCATAAAATCTGCGACACGGCGACAATTTTAACCATAAAATATGCGACACGGACGGTATTTTTAGTCTTAACTTTTGCGACACAACCGGAGTAAAAATTGCTAAGACCGCCAAAATGGGGAAAATACAATAGCGTTTCAGTGGGATTTTTAGGTGCCGAAAATGGAAAATTGCCATGGAACTTATGTGCCAAATTGCGTGAAATCAAAGAATTTACAAAAAAAAATAAGGGGGGGGTGTCGAATTCTCAGCAAGGGCATTGGTTGTAATATCCACTATGGAGGATGAAAGGGAAATCTCTCACCTTAAACTATTTATGTTTATAACATAATAATTGTATGCTTAGAAAGTAGCAAGAATGAATGTTATACATATATGTATATATTGAATTGCTAATTCGTGAGAAGATCATAGCTAATGATTGCTTGTGTGCATGGTAGAGAGTTCATGAAATTGGATCAGCTATGATGTGGAAGAGGAAATTCCATGCTACAATGAGGAAATTGGAAAAGGAGAATTCCCTAACTCCTACATTTCTATTATGTTTATATTTCCTAAGGGATGCTAGAAATGCAAGAGAATAATGAATATGAATTAGTGTGCATGATTAGAGAATCATTGCATAGTGCATGTAAATTGATTATGCATGAGCATGATGTTGCATAGGGGTAAAGGTAGTGAAGTTACACATGCAATGGCCCATTAATGGTTGTATGAATCAGGCCATAGAATCATGACTGGACATGCAAGAGATTAGATAGATGAAGTAAACATGCACTAGTTGGAATACTAATAGACATTGCATAGTACATGTGAAAATGCTCGTGCATATATATATATATATATATATATATATATATATATATATATATATATATATGATATTGCATATTGGTAAAATAGTGAGGTTTTACATATGCAAAGAGCCACTTAAGATAATGATTGTGGTTGTTAATGATTAGTTGTGTTCGCATTGGTTGTAGGACCAAAGACAACCAAAGCATGGCTAAAGATGTGGATGATGTTGTTGCACATGACCAACAACCTTATGAAGAAATGTTGGGGCAAAAAATCTATGATCATGAGGGTAACAAAAGAACTGTGAAGCCTTGGTAAGAGGCCAACTGGTCAGGTAACATCAAGCGATGTTAATAACAGCCATGCAGGTAAGGGTTAACTGTGCTTAATCACAAGAATGTTGAAAGAGGATTTGGTAAGATCCCTTCAACTATGTTTAAACTATGTTGAATTGTTTGCATGTGAGACTGAGTGCCTAAATGTGAATATAATCCTACCAAGTATGGTCAGGTGTGGGTAAGTGAAGGAAATGAGCCTTACACCCTATAGTTTCTTAGAAACCTCAATGCATTCATATGAAATCATGTCATGCCATTTGTGTATGTTGGTTGTGAGTTTAACAACCCAAGCAAGTGATGACTTATGGTCATGTTATAATGTATGCCATATGAGATAGTCATGGTTAGGCCATAATATGTTGGAATGCGTAGTATTCATGGATTAATGCAAGGTTTTATTGGGGGATTATGCATTCAGTGGATGCCCATTAAAAGATAAGGTAAAAGTTGTAAATGTGCATGCATACGGTGTAGGTGCACATGTTGAGATGCATGATGATTGTGGTGTATGTTTCATTGCAGTTAGATAATAGATGAAATGGTGAACTATTGCCAATCCTGAGAGTATTTCAGGAGCTGCTGTGAATGCAGAAGAATGATCGCATGAAGAAGGTAGACATGTTGATGGGATACTGAGTGTGCTCTATTGAAAGGACATAGGTGCAGAAAATGATATGGCTATAGCGTAATGAGTATCTAAACCTTCATTCAAATTGCATAAATGATGTGACTGTGTCTTGCAATTTTACTATGATATATATATATATATATATATCATTTCATTTCAAATGTTAACAGCTGAAGGTGCTTGAATTATTGAGTGTTGTAATTTTGAGATCACTTCAGTGACTGTTGTAGCAATGAAAAGATTATATGCATAGATACTCACAATGTGTTTGGCTGATTAAAGTTCCAAGATTTCAGGTAGATTGTTTTGGGCATGGCAAGGTGGGTAAGTCCATGATGAAGATTGGAATCTACCATGTGCAATAGCCAAACCTCATGAGAAAGGTCTCATGGTTGTAAAAATAAGTTTATGTGCAGAACGTGTTGTTAATTTTTGGACTTGTAGATTTCAGATTTGAGAGTTTGCTTATAATTGCTAATCATCGTTGGCTTGCATAGAACTGTTTCAGAAGGACGTGTTGCAAGTGGATGTTCATGCTATGGTAGAAAGCGTAAAACCCTAATGGGAAGCTGGGTGCCACTTGCAAGGGACAAGCAATATGAGGATAACCTCATGACTAAGCAAGTCAATTTTTGTAGTAAACAAAATTGCAAATTCATGATTGAATTTAATTCTCAATGCCATTGATTGGCTATGAGACAATCAAATTCGAATTCTATTGTAAAATTTTGCTGATTGTTCGGCTATTTGATAAGTGCTCCAGGAAGACCATATGTGATGGACTACATAAGCCAAACTAGATGGGAAGGATCCCATGTTTTGGAAATGGGTTTTAGGTAAAACGCCATTGTAAATGTTGATAATGTCTCCACTAAACTGCATGTTGGAAATCCATACGAGTGAGATGGTGAAGCTATGCCAAGAAGGCATGTGTGGGTTATGGAACGTGAAAGGATCGGGGTGGAAAACCGAAGGACTGTTGACTCAAAGAAGGGAGCCCCCATTCTTCGCAATGAAGAGAGAACATATCTGAAAAAGGATAAGTATTCGGTAACCCTAACTAAGAATATACATATTTGGTTATTAGATTTAATATGTTTTATTATTTCATTATTATTGCAGGTTGCTTGAGTGTGATAAGGGCCTACATGGCTCACATCGAAAAGGGGTGCACACCTTTCGGGTGTTGGGTTATGATAGGGTTTTCAATATTGACTACACCCTAAGGGAATGGACGCATTCCTGGTGTTTCAATACTTGATAGCGAATGTTATGAATTATGCCTCAATTTTAGAGCAACAATACTGATGAGTTTGCTTATCCATCTTGTGTTGCCAGCTAAAACAGATGCAATTTGTGGCTTCACACAGAAGAAGCATAATAAAAGGGTTGTTGCATGCCTAATAAACCCAGTCGGTGCACTGCTTTGGCATTATTTACTTGGATGTTGTGGGTGTTGTGAAGGTTGTTATGAAGGGTTGTTGCATGCCTAATAAACCCAGTCGGTGCACTGCTTTGGCATTATTTACTTGGATGTTGTGGGTGTTGTGAAGGTTGTTGTGAAGGGTTGTTTCATGCCTAATAAACCCAGTCGATGCACTGGTTTGGAATTATTTACTTGGTTTTTGTGGAGCTATTAGTGAAAGGTTTCTATATACCTATGGCCCCGTAGTAGAGCTTTGACCTATAATGGTCGGTGGCCCAGTTTCCTTCCATTGGTCGATGACCCAGACGAATGTGCTGGCTCGACAATGGAGAGGGCCAACCAAGTATGGGACTGGCTGGGCACCACAAATGCTTGGTAAACCCAGTCGACATGAAGGTGTACTGGTTGGGCATTAAAAATCCACCCCACAAGTGATCCATGGCTTGTAAGGAAAAGAAGGAAACCTGTGGACTAGCAAGGAATTGCCCAATACAAATAAGTAATTGATTTTCATTCATTTTTGAATAATGAAAATTTCATGAACAAGTCTTATAACAACCAAGCTGATACAATGTTGTTTCTTTGTTGAAAACTTTGGTCTTTGTAGGAAAGCAAGAAGCCTTGAAGGCATCCTAAGGATTCATATGGACACATGACTGTCCTAGAAAGCTCAGTATGAGCAACAATGATAGGAATGATGCTAGTGGATATGTGTGGGCAAGTCCTAGCAGCCAAAGGTTCTGTAGAAAACCACGGGGAGGAGATTCCCTGATGGAGAAAAGCCTTAGACAAATCTTAGACAATAAGTGTCATAGCCAAGAAAGGGCCAGTCAAGCATTCACATTAAAGTGAAAGAGGCTAAGGAGCATAGAACCATAGTGATGGAGTGGCTCTGGATTGGAACAAGAATAAGAGGGGGAAACTCTTACTCTTCTCTTTCCTTTTTGACTGATGCATCTTAGAAACATAAAATTGTTGAATGCATGTCATGACTGAAAGTATATTGTGTTTATTTGCTTAAAATAAATTGTGAATGCTGAAAAAGCTAATTCCCTGTGAAAGGATGAACATGAATGAGTTCATATGTATGTTGGGCAAGTATGAAAAGTGTGGAAGTCTCATGAATAAAGCATGGACGTTCCATGTCAATTGGGAAATTAATTGACTAATTTTAATGCTTATGTTATGCTTGGCCTAACAAAGAATTGTAATAATGAATTTCACAAGTGAGAAATTGAACGCAATTGGTTGCAGTCGTTACGAAAACAAACAAGTGGTGCTAGAAAGCAAGTGAGGAAAGTTGTGCACATTGAACATGGCATCAGACCAAGGGCTATTGGACTTAGCTGAAATTCTTCTTCAAGCAATTGCCAAGACCCAAGAAAATCTTGGAGAGATGCTCAAGCTACAGAAGCAATAGAATGCGATGAACCGCAAGGTTTTGCAGGACTCTATTCGTCTGCAAAAAGAGGTAAAAAGTATTCTGGGAGCAATCAGTAAGGGAAAGGAAAGCTGATCCATGAAGAAACATTCGTCCAATCACCCCATTAAGAAACTCCCAAGGCTGGAAGAGAGCAAGAATGCTAACAAAGAAAAACAGAGGCAGTTACCTCCAATAGAGTGTTAGGGATGTGGAGGAAGTCACCTCCTCCGCGAATGTCCAGCAAGGGGTATCAAGAAAAGAGACAAACAGTAGGAGCAATGTGCAGAGGTTAAAGAACCTCACCTTGACATCTCCAATTAATGAAATGCAGGATAGGCCCGCCACATTTTGTGAATTTTTGGACATGTATATAGCGTATATGTATTCCTAAGTATTGGAACACCAAGGACAGTGTTATTCCAAGGGGGAGGGGAATGTAATACCCCCATTTTGACCTTTAGGATATTTTGGGCTATAATGTAAATATTGTATGCATATTATGTACGGTTCCTAGCGTGGAGCTCAAGGCCAAGGCCCCGCTAGTGAATGCTCGACCTTGAAGAGGCAAGTATTGGATATTATGCTACCCATGTGCTAGTGAACCATGGGAATTGTAAATATGCATTTTAATATAAATGTCGACAACTAGCTATGCAATGCAACAAGAGATGGGGGCATGATGTTTACAAGGAATTGGGAGGGAAAGATTCAAACCCTTGAGCCAATCAAGTCAAGCCAAGTGTTAATAAGAGAACCCATGAACCCTCAACTACCCATGTTGACTTTTGTTCCCAATCATTCATTTCACCCAAGAGCTGGTTGAGGTAGTTAATGCCTTGGGGAATGGAGAGGTATGGTTGTCCAAATTTGAGTATGGGCAAGCCACCCTTCCTAGAAATTCATGTTTGGATTCTTGGGAAAGAAAAGAGCCACGAAATTGCTTCCCAAGCCATTATTCAACCATCAGTTTTTCTCTCTCACGAGTTTGGAGATACCTAGGCGTTTTCCTCCATGAATTTCCTGTATTTTCCTTCGATTTCCTAGCTCGAAAAGGCATTTTTGTTGTGGCTAACAGTGGGGAAGAAGGAGAAATGATTTGGGGTTTTATTGAGACCATTTTGGCCATTGTATGCTCATACATCTGTGGGAGAGATCGGTTTTATATCCTGGGGTTGATTCCCTCTTCCCACAATCCGTTTTGGGTGTGCCACGATTTTGGGGAAAACCCATAGATCATATTCTGTGAATCCCATTGTTGAAATGTGTATCCATGCCCAGTTTTGAGTTGTTGTGTGTAAAAGACTATTGGGGATGAGATGGGTATCCATTGCTTTGGGTTGTGTTGAGCTTGAGAGTCCCCTTTTCCTTGTAGATATTATGCCCATCTAAGGGGTTGTCTCGGAGTGCTGAAAGAATACAGGCTGGGAAGAGACCTATGGTTGGGTGGAACGTTGCAGCGACATAGCTAGTTGCTTGGGACAACATTACAGTGAGATAGTATATTCTTTTATGTGTATTTATTCCTGCACTGTTTTAATTAATGGATGGTTGTTCTTGTCACAATGGACGCATGTGAAAGGTGTGTGGATTATAATTTATTCCGCTGTGCACAATTGATTTGAATCGCATCTGAACACATATTTATTTTATTGTACTGCCATTTTCTTTGTTTATGAATGGTGAAATGGGCTAAGTCTTATAAAAGCCCAGGTTTTGGGTATCATGTTTCCTTCCTTGAGTTAATAGATAAGAGGGGTCGTGACAACTAAGTAGTGTGCCCCAAGGAGATTGGCTATACTGAGAAAGAAATAAAAGAGTGGTTTCTCTTACTTGTGCATACTGGTGATGGCTATTATGCTTGTCATTCTAGAAGTTGTAATTTGGGCCTTCATGTGACTCCTTGCTAGGCCTAGCTAGAGTGAAAACATCTTGAATTTCGAATGTGCATGCATACTATATTGCAAAATTAGTTATTTATCTCCTATGCATGTTAACTTAGGCTTTAAAAGCATAAAATATGGAAGGAAACATTGATGTTATCTATGAATCCTTCATGTTTTATGAATCCCGGATTGTAAATTTATAATAGAAATAGAGGTTATATAGTTGGCTAATATGGCAAGTTTCTTATCTATGTTCTCAGAAGCAATAACCAAGGTTTCTGGAATCTAACATTAGGCTCAAAGGTCAATAATATGATATGTTAACTCTTTTTCCTCAACCTAGATAATTAAGAGTCCAAATTTTCTATTTAAGAGTTCTAGCTCAATGGAAGAGAACCTACCTTATAGGAAAGAGGTTGGTGGTTCTATTCTTCCATGCCCTATATATATTTTAAAACCACTAAAAATAGATAAATAATCACTACACTTAGTAGAGATAAATGACCAAAAAAATACCAAAATTTGCATATAAATGACCAAATGGCAACTTTGGTCACAAATTAGTGGTCACTTATCATGCGACCAAAAATATGGTCATATTTAGCTTGGTCATTTATAGCTTATCTTGTGGTCATATTTGGTTGTATATTTGGTCACTAATTGTGACAATTAATGATCAAATATACGACCAAATTAATGACCAAATATATGACCACGAGATAAACTATAAATGACCAAGCTAAATATGACTACATTTTTGATTGCGCGATAAATGGCCGTTAGTTTGCTACCAGTGGTCACCAACTCAAAAGTGGTCATTTATATGTGGATTTTGGTCGTTTTTTTTGTCATTTATCTCTCATTTTGTACTAGTGTGTGGAATCTGTATTTAATTTTGATAGAAGAATTGCAAATTATTGACAGGACCATGCCCAGAGGCTAAAGTATTGGGTGGACATTAAAAATGATAGCAATAAACATCTAGTGTTAATAGGGATTATGTTTGCCAAAACGAATTCACTATGTTGGATGATTAAAAAACTTATACTCATAATCAACCCACTTAGCCAATTTTGTGGCTACAAATGAGATGCCACAGGTTCACATCTTTTAAAGTATATTTTGCACCTTGCAACATAGACATGAAACAACAATCCCAAAAATTTCTCTCCTGGTTTCTCAAACAACTATTACCCAGGAGTTGAAGAAGCTACAAGTCACGTATACCATAATTTAGTGACTAAATCCAAGGATAGTCCATAGTGACAAAGAACAAATGAAGAAGTTCAAGCTAGCTTCGTCATAGATAATAAGATAGATAATATAAAATAATTTTTTCGACATACAAGAATGACTCGAAAAAGGTTAATGGGACTACAACCTACAATCCAGTAGTGGCAATTTATTGGAGGTGTTGAAGCAACCTAATCAATGTTTAGAGAAGAAATTGCAATAATTTTCATGTGAGATGATGGAAGGGTGGAAGCAATGCTTTCTTTGAATCTTATTTTTCTTTCTTATAATTACAAATAATGCAATATGGGTATTAATATTGGTCCTCTCCCTAATTCTTAAAGGGTGCTAGATCGATGGAAGAGTGCCTTCCTTACAAGTAGGAGGTTGCTAGTTCGATTCCTCCATGTCCTAATGATATTGCAATATTGGTATTTCTAATAAAATATTCTGAAAAATGGTTGTATCTAATGACCAAATAAATGACTAAATTTATTACTAAAATAAATGACTAAATGCACTACCAAAGAAATGACTAAATATATTACCAAATAACAACAATTAATGACCAAATAAAGACTAAATATATGACCAACTCATGAAGCAATTCAAGCAATTTATGACTAAGTGATAAATGACCAATTTGGTTGGGTGCTAAATGACCGTCGATTTATGACCAGTGGTCACCACCTCAATTTTAGTCATTTATCTCCGATTTTTAGTCACTTATCACCAATTTTGTACTAGTGCATTGATCTAGTTTATCAACATCGATTTGGCCTTCAAATAAAGGAATATCAAATTTAACTTGTACATCGAAGGGTGTGGATCCTTCGAAGTGATTGCTTGATGATCCTTGTGTTGCTTTTGGCATCCGTCAAAGGGTTTGGGTGAAATTTCCCATCATCTCATTCCTTTGTCACGTGAGGGCTTCTTCGAGCAACAACTTGATAAGATCTCATGCTTCATCTTCTCTCTATTCCTCGTCCATGGGAGGTGGTGTGGGCCATCGAGGGTGGTATTTCTCAAGCTCAACTAGTTCAAATTAACCCAACTGTCTATATCTTGATCTCATCAGACACATGCACAGAGAAATGATGAAAGAGCAAGTTGCTCTAATACCACTAATCCAAATTTATGTGAGAACGAAATGAAAGAGCATATATAACACCACATACAGATATATATTGCATGAAACATAGTGTTACAATAAATTCAGATTCTATTAAATGAATGAAACAAAATAGATTGTAAAATTAAAACAGCTAGAATGGTGGTAACTATATCTCTAAGAAGAGATGTGGTGGCTACACTCATTTGTGACAAGCTGATTACAAAAGGAGGTCGAAGGGCCTTTTTATCGTAAGAGTGAGAGAAAAAAATCTAACCATCCAAAAACCTAACCCTAGGAGATGAATCGTAAAAAGGTTTGCAATCCCTGAGATGGTTAGTTGAAGTGTCAACTTCTCGGGAGCATAACTTTTGCATACGATCTTCGTTTAGGGATTTCGGTAGCTCGTTGGAAAGACCTAGCCAAGAAGAACACATTTGGGACATCCAGACATGTCTTAGGCTATATATGAAATGATGCATCACCCAAAAAACGTCATTTAAAGCGTCAGACCCCAAAAGTTTTGGACACAAAAATCTATAAAAAGTTCCAAACTGGAAAAAATGTCTTGAGCTCATGGAATAGGTGAATGGCCACCGATATCCATCTAGAGAAGTCCTCTAACCCAAAAAACTACCAAATTGGAAAATTTGTGTTCAGCCAATGAAATAGGTGGGTGGCCACCAATACCCATTTGGATTAGTAGTGGAATAGTCAATCATGTCCTAGTAATCCATAGGCTAGGGTTATAATAGCCTAAGTATGTAATGCTCAATCACATGGAGAAATACTAAAGTTATATCTTTAGTTTAATAACCACACTAGATTGGTGATAAAAGTCAGTAGTCTATTACTTCATCATGGCATTTCAACTTAACTACGTAGATCACGCCATGCCCTAGTAATACAACCTAAGATTGACTAAGCAACTTATATCTAAAATCAATTGTAATTGTTATCACACAAACTAGCATCTTAAGATTGAGGGCCTAAAATCAATGATGGTTTATGGGGTCATGCTATGACCTATTAATACGACCTCGGATTGACTAAACAACTAATATCTAAAATCAACTGTAATTTTTATCACAGGAACTAGCATCTTAAGATTGAAGGCTTAAAATCAATGATAGCTTATGGGTAGTCAATGTCAATAAACAATTGATTGTTTTGTGCTTGCTAATACTTTGCCCTAGCCCTATGTTTTGCTTTGACAACTCACTCACTAAATACTTGTTTCTTTCAATTAATAGACAACAAACACTAAAGACAAGGACTTGCTGCTATACAACTCTCCTTATTAATTTTTAATTTGTTAATCAAAATTTTTATACAGTGTACTTTTATAAATTCAAACATCCTAAACATTTGTTAAGTTTTCATGGGTTTACGGATATTAGATTCCCCAAATTCAAACTTGAAAATCATGTACTTAGTCATGTTTTGATGGATTTAGGATTGTCGATATAATATTTGGATACAATTTAGGGAGAGATTTCCCTAAATTTAATTATACCCCGATTCGACGAGCCTTATTTTGGTGTCAGTCTCTTCATTATGTAAACGTATTTTCAAATATTTAGTACATATTGGGATTAGGGTGTTCTTTGAATCGTCCTGTTAGAAAACTTTTGACAGTCTTTTTAGAAAAATGAGAGGCACAAAAACCAAGATCAAGGTCTAACAAAACAAAGATTAAGAAAAAGACCCAATCAAAGGTTGTAAGTAAAAATAAAAGCCAACTCTAAACCATATTTTTTAATTTTTTTCAAAGTGATTGGTCAAACTCGGCCTATTATATTTAGAAACCTTTCTTAAAAGGTTGTATCGTATGATACATTTTATCATCTTTTAAAAGTATTTATTCGACGTCTTGGGAAAGATTTATTTGCAACTTTAACCTTTAGCCTTTATTTAAAATACACAAAGATTAAAACATAATAAAAGTAAGTTTTAATAGATGACTTACTATATATAATGAATCGAAACATCATTTGTAAATATATATTATTTTTGGAATATTATAATCCATTTTAAAATGACTTTGAGTAAAGGTAAGAAAAAAATGTAGATATATCATAATTATAAAATATGCATTTAAAAAAAAAAATATTGCTTTTGTTCAAAATTTTGAAGTAATATTAATTTTTTAGTATAAATAGTTTATAATATATTTAAAATTTGAAACATAACATATAATATAATAATTTGAAAATAAAGTTTAATAATTAAGTTTAAGTTTATTGTCTCATTATATGTATTTTTTAATGTTAAGTATTAAGTACGCGTTCATGGCCTTAATGTACATTTTTTAAATATGATTAAGTAATGTGTGTTATTTAAACATTAATTACCAAATAATATGGTGAGATTTTGTGTGTCCAAATTTTCCATTGTTTTTCTTGCAAAATCATTTTTTTTTATGTGATTTGAGTTTATATTTATTTATAAGAAAATAATATATGACTTAAAGTTATTCTAGTTGAAATTCCACATTTATCTTAAAGGTAAATTTTAATAATAACATTTAGTGAATTTTTAAAATATAAAAATGTAAATGAATTCAAGTATTTAGTGAACTTTATGGTATTGTATTCATAGTATGTTGAATATTCGTCGAATTTTGAATTCCAAATGAATTTCCATACAATTACTCCCAATAGAGTCAAATCTTCCTACTATGGTTTAAATGAAGATGGTTTAATGTGTTTTTATATAAAAGTGATCAAACGATTAGTGGATTAACATCCAAATTGTACATGATCTCTACTTAAAGAGAATGGAGGGTCATTAGATAATGATCGATTATGAGAAACTCATGTAAATAATTTTCCTTTACATTAATATCTTGCCTCAAGTGGTCATTTCGATGGGGTCATGGGTTGTTTACCTCTTTGATGGTTTTAACCATGTGATACATTAGTGTGTCGATCTATGATTTGTTTGTGTGGGTGGTTACTTAAGGTGTTCAACCTATGTGGAAATACCATGTTTTAGTCGGATATGGTATAAGATTGCTTATGAAGACCCACTCATGTTGTTGATCAAGATCTTGAACCTATGTAGTTACATACATCAAATGATTTTTGGATTATGCTATTCTTGTCCGTTTTGAGCTAAGTGAGGTGTTTCATTGTACCCCGAGCGTTGCTTTCAGTTCAAAATGTTTTTCATTTCACTGAACAAGGTTTGCATTACTCAAGATGTGACTATTTTATGAGATCCTTAGGTATACTATTTACATTTATGGATTCTTTAAAAATATAAATCTTTCTCATATTGTTTTATATTTTAGTTTAGTTTTCCATTTTATTCTTGGTTTGTTTCATTTTTGGTGTGTGTATGCTCTTTGTCATATACTTTGTGCAAACTTGGCAAATAAAAAATAAAACGGAAATGGTTTTATTTATTATGTATTTTCTTTGTTCTGTGCCTTGTATGAACTCAATAAAATAGAAACTAGTTGAAAACTCACATGTTCAAGGTAAGCTAACCAATTAAATACAACCCTAAAATCTAGAAGCTTCATTAAACAAATTTTTGGAAGTGTAAACATATTTTGTAGGCCAAAATCAAGGTTTCTGGACATGGATCAAACTTCACTTGCCATGTGGTTTCTTGGTTCCATTTTATACCTTTGCTCAGTCCATTTTTAGTGTCGTTTTTTTAACTTTCCTTTTTTTTTAGTACTTTGCATCTAAACCGTTATTTTTTTAAGCCATGTTATATGCATGTATAATATGGCTAGTCTAAACATTAATCTTATGCTTACCAATATCATCTACTTATCATGCAAATCATGTATGGAGAATTTACTATGAAGTAGGAGCTTTACTAGGGTACCTGGAGAAGATGAATCACCCCTCTTAATGCATTAAATAAAACCAAATGGGATAGTAAAAATGACGAAGAATGTAGATTAATTGGAATTTCCATATTGAGTGATCTTTAGTTTCACCTTCAAGGAATTGAGACCCTAGATGTAGCATGGCAAAAGTTGGAAACTGTGTTCGGTAAAAATAATTAGATTCAACACCACCATCTTTACAACCAGTTGATTGTTTTAAATCCGCATTGGAGATTTTCTATCTCAATTCAAAACACAAATTTTACCTACAAATTATGTAAAATAATCAAGATAGATGACCAACTCATATATGTTATTCTTGCTATGCTTATTCTGTTTTTGTATCTACTTTTCACTCCACTAGAGAAGCTCTTATTAGTGAAGGGACTATTTACCAAATGCTCTCTTTTGAAGCCTTTTATGATTCCTTGATTAGAGAGAAACATAAGCTCTTGCATCTTGGAGTGATTATCATTAAATAAAACGAAACGAGATAGTAAAAATGATGAAGCATGTATATTAACTGGAATTTCCACATCGAGTGATCTTCAATTTCACCTTCAATGAATTGAGACTCCAAATGTAGCATGGAAAAATTTGGAAACTATGTTTGGTAAACATAATGAGATTCAACCCCACCGTATTTACAACCAATTGATTAATTTAAATCCCAATGATTTCTCTATCATTAGAGATTTTCTATCTTAGTTCAAAACACAAATTTTACTTGCAAAATGTAAAATAATCAAGATTGATAACCAACTCATATATTCTATTCTTACTATGCTTACTTTTCACTCCACTAGAGAAGCTCTTATTAGTGAAGGGACTATTTACCAAATTCTCTCTTTGGAAGCCTTTTGTGCTTTCTTGATTAGAGAGCAATATAAGATCTTGCATATTGGGGTGATTATCATTGTAGGTACATATGGAAAATTCTTAGTAGCACAAGAGAAGGATAAAGCCAAGAACCCAAATAAGAAACACCCTAAAAAAAAAAACTAAAACAAGGGTCCCAAACCCTCTCAGGTAACTCATTTTCCCAATTGTGATAATGGAACCAAATCAAAAGGAAAGATACTAAGAGGCATCATAATTTTTGCAGAAAATATGGTCATATGGAGTCTAAATGTTTCAAGAACATGGAATACTTAGAAGAAACAATGAAAAAGCATAACATCAATCCTATTCTTCTTCTCATGGAAATGAACTTTCTACCTTTCATTTTTCCTTCAATGCATCATCTATTTCTTCCTCTAATGAGTGGCTCATTGTTTTAAGAGCATCTTATGATATGACTGAGCATAAAATGTAACACAAAACAAATATTTGTTGGTAATGATATATTTCTTAGTGTTGTAGGGTCTGGAACAATTTAGCTAGATTATGGTCATTTTAAATATTTATTGTGTGTTCCAATTCTTGGGCCTGCAATCATTTACTAGTCTATTATATCATTCATTCAAGTGAAGGTAAGACTCTGTGAGATTGGTTCGTGAAAAATAAGGTTTTGTAGAACATTGATAATGGTTGTTGGTGGGAGGAGCACCTATAAGTTCCTCTCCATCTCCTTTAACAAGGAAGTATAGGCATTCAAGGTGATCACCATAGGGGATGAACCTGGTGACACCATTTTCTTATGAATGAAATTCAGATGGAATCCTTAGTTTGAATAAGTTTATGCATGTTTATTTCCATTGCATTAGTTAATCGTATATGTGTATGAATTCAAATGGCTAAATAGAGTTTAATGGGTTTGAATTTATATTGATATTCTCAATCTAAGTAGCATTTATGCTTGTGGAGGAGACACATCATAATTGATTCCTCAATATCTTTCGGTTTATCCTTTGGTCCATGATGGACACAAAAATGAACAAATTGATTACTTTACACAAATAGATGAGAAAACGAAGGTAGACAACAAATTGGTAACTTATGTATATTTTTAGGATGTACAACTCAAGACATCCACACAAATGTGATGATAATTTTACTTATGTGCAATAAGAAAAACCAACACGACTCTTCATAGTTATATTGGACATAAGAATCTTCCAGGTGTGTCTAAGGTTCCATCCATTCACCCCAATTGATGTAGCTATGCCCCATGCATCAACATATAATACTTCCCATACATAGAGGGAAGCCAAAAAGGAAACAAGGCTTGTGGAGGGGATCGAACAAATATTGTTGTGGTTCCATAACATACTAGAAAAGGCTAATCCCAAGTATAAACAATGTTGTGATGAACATTGGGTGTTGGACTAGTATAAAGTCGGAGACAGATTGTGGATGCATTTGCACAAAAATAGGTTTAAGGGACTAAACAAAAGGATTATGCCACTCCAATATAAGCTACACACCATCACCAAGCAGGTGCTAATAGAGAATTCCTTTGAACTTAATTTTCTACTCTACCTTGTCGTGCATCTTGTTTTCAATGTCAAACTACTTCACCTAAAATTTTCACTTTTGTTGGATACATCATCCACAACTAAGCACCTAGTACCAACTGAGTTGAATCCTAATTGTACGACACCAACTACAATAGATTAATTATCCGACATCAAAAGAAAGAAAATTGAACCCAAACCATATCGATTTATTAGGTCGTCCAAGTAAGGCATCTCAACAATGAATGAAGTGATTCACCAAGAACCAAATTCCACAAAAGTTCATCCACTTGGTTCATACAATTGACACAATGAGGACTACATTATTAAGGACTAATCTCGGCACTCAAAGAACTCATTTAGACCATTTAGACACCATTTGGAGTTGTTTGAATAAACAATAATCTAAACATGCTTTGATTTGAACCTTTTCTGTTATACTTTTTTTGATCATTTTTGTCTAAAATCTACCCAAAAATTTATAGGAGTTACTAAATTTATAAATCTTAGTTATTGAGATTGCACAATCAAAGTGCAATAAGGATATTTGAGAATTGAATTGAATCATGCCTTCATTAATACAATTTAAGTTATAAAAAATGCAATTGAATAAACAAAATCAAACGATACCACTTTATTAGGTCACCCAAGTAAGACATCTCAACAATGAATGAAGCTATTCACCATTCACCGAGACTAAATATAAAAGTTCCTCCACTTGGTTCATACAATTGACACAATGGGGACTACACTATCAAGGACTAATCTTGACACTCAAGGAACTCATTTAGACCATTTAGACACCATTTGAGTTATTTATAGTATAAACATGCTATGATTTGGAATTTTTTTTCATATTTTTCCAATTAATTTTGTCTGAAATCTAAATAAAAATTAAATGATTAATATTTACAAAATTTGAACTCCAAATTCCCTTACCTTAATTATGATTATTAAAGCAAACAACACCTGAATTCCCTTTCCTTAATTATGATTAACGAAATAATCTACACCTAAAATTTTGATTATGTGTGCACATTTTCATGCCGGCACATCCACCCTATTGAATCAATAGCCCACATATTTGACTTTCAAAAGCTTTATTAGTATTTACTTAACATGTTGGATTGGATTATATTAGATGGATACGTCAAAGCTTAACTTATTAATTTATTAATGATATATGAGTTTAACACATTGGGGATAAATTGAAGTAACAAAAACTCCAAACACGGGTAAGAAAATGGGAGGACTTTGCTTTAAAATTAGCATAATTAGACAAGTTCGGATTAGAGCCGAACCACCACAATCACAAAATACAAAAAGTAACAGCGACCACAACAGGTCTACGCTTGCCGTTGCTGCCGCTAAAAAATTGAACTCCAATATGGAAGGCCTGAGTTTGAGTTTATTGATCTGCAACAGCCTACACGACCAGGCACTTATCACCGAATCAACTGCCGCTCTCCAAACAATACAAAACAGAATTATCGTCTATCTATAACACCCATCAGAAAGTTTGAAAGCGCCCAAAACCACCAGACATGCCATTAATTAGAGAAGTTGAGTTTAGCAGCGAGCTCCTCTCCTGCACTGGAGTACGCCTGCATCCTGGGTCAGTGGTCCGACATGGCTGGAAGGCCTCGCTTTCAGACTCGTTGCTTTTAAATACGCCGAAGACGCCAATGCTCCGGATGGTGTGAAATATGCACCGTTCAGCATCAGATCTCCGTCCGATCTCCAGTTCCAGTGCTTCCATTCATACCTGTTCTGGTTTACCCTCTTTGTTACCTCTTTAGCCCGTCCATTTGCAGGTGCCAAGAATCTATTCCCTTCACTGTTGATTGTGGGGTTTGCACTCCCACCAATTGCATACATTTCCCAGTGTCTGTAATCGTTGTTCACCACATGGAAGTATCCATGCCTACACCTGCATTCATTCATCTATTCATAAATGTTCATTTCTTGATTAGACCAATGCTACATGTCTGGAATACTGGAGAGAAAGGAGGATCTATTTACCTTGGCATTCGCTGTACAAGACCTTCGCCGAAATGGTTGAATGCAATAGTCACCTGCATTTTGAAGTCGGGAGTGTAGCTATCACGATGACCCAACAACATCACCTGCAATGGTCTCACAAAAACAGAGCAACTGTTATCATTGCTTCACAGGATGTCGATGGCGGTTGGATTGAAATGGAATTGAACATTTTTACATATATAAACTAAATTTTCTATTATTGGGGCTTAACTGCAATCTTCTTCAAACTCCTAATCAAAATCCTCAATGGAACTACCTCATTGTGATGACTGAAATGGCTGTTTGAGATGGTAATAGCAGTGGATCCCATGATGGCGTCAATGAGACCGTCATGACAGTTGGACAAGGAAACATGGTCCACCCAAATGTGGCTTCCTCCGAAGATGGAGATCCCATCTCCATCACAGATAGTTCTCCAGCCGTAATGCGTAGGAGAGTCCCTCACCATCGCATTCCCTGCAGGCTTACAATGATGAACGTGAATGCCGTGGATGATGATGTTACGTACATGCTGAATGGTGATACAGGGCCCGTTTGCAATGTGGACATTGACGCCTCTTCCGTCGATTGTCTTGAAACTGTTCATGATCAGCTCTTCCTTGAGCTGGATGACCATGTCTCGCTTGAAAATGATCCACAACTGTTCTTTCTGAATCACCGCATGACGCAGGGTACCCGGCCGAGGATTTACCGCATCATAATCATTATGATCCGTCACTACGTAAAACTTCCCTTTTTTGCCTCCATGGGCATGCCTGCCGAATCCAATAGCACAGTCTGCCAGGCGTTTTCTGTGGCGTTCCCAATTGGGATCGCAACGCCAGCAATCATCAATAGGGTTACCAGTTCCACAGGACAGAAAGCCCAGCTCTCGCCTCCTCGTGCTGTTATCAATGCTCCTGGAATAACAAAAACAAATCAAAATTAAAACATTATGATCATAACAAACTCAATATAAATTCCAAGGAAAAACAAACTCAATATAATTGATTGTTGAATTTACCTATGAACCATCTGCACTATGCTGTCTGGATCATTTTCCACAGCAGTGCTATTGCCATTGGCTAGGTCTGGTTCTCTTGAATTTTCAGCACCCAGATATCCAAAATGCTTTGGTACCGCCCCACCATGAATACAGATGATTCCGATCAAGAACATGCAGGTCAAAATACTCTGATTCTTCATCTTTGTACCCAACACTCACTATTCACAAATTTATCACCAGATCTTTATAAGTAAAGAATAATTGGAAATCTTCTCTTAAAGAAAAGGCAATGCTGCAGCTCTAAACTCTCCCATGACATTAAATGCAGTAAAAATATGAAAACGAGAAGAAAAAGCGAGCATCCAGGGTTGCTACAACAAGAACAAGAGCTTGGGATTGGGAAAGACTGGAGAGCGTGGCCAACACCAGGGGTGATTTCCTCTGCTCTCTCACAATCTGATGCAGCATTGGAATAGCAAGCCTCCCATCTTATAGATTTGGGCATTCATGGACGTACTGTATTTCAAGCTCAATTGACCGTGTCATTCATTGCCCGTCCATCCACAGGAAAGAATCAAAGTGCATTATAGAGTAGGCCATACTGGCTCTATCACCACGGCAACTTCTCCTACCTACCTATTAACACAGAAGGAGAAACATCCCATCTGTCTGACAGGCTTCATTCCTGACCTGCGCTTTTTTCCCTTCACCTGCTGGTGTATGTAAAACAAACGGGTGAAAGTGTCTGCAACCCCTACTTTTACTTCAACTTGTAGTAGTGTAAAGTATTTTACTGTATGCAGGTATGATTATCACATTTCGTTAAATACCAGAGTTTAATGTTATGAAATAATTAAGCACAACAAACAGCTGCTGTGGCTCCTAACAAAATGAAGATCCAAAGAGGAAGACTCGATATGAACATCCATATGTGCAGCTGCGTTACTGTCGTGCACTGCAAAGTGCAACAGTGACTTTAGCTTTACAAATGTGACTTGGATTCTTTCTGAAAAACACATTATTTATTCGGGTCCCTACTCTAAGGAAAAGTACGTGTCTCGTTTAAATATTTTGAAGCATTCGTATTTATTTGTCATTAATAACATTTTTTTATATTTAATGTCTATGTTTTCACTTTTTCAAAGTTTATTTTTTTATCTGTATCATATAAGTTTTTAAAAATTTTGGTTATAATTTTCAAATTTTAAAAATTTGGGTGCTTTAAGGGTGTTTGATTTAAGGGTGTTTGATGGTGTTGAATCCATTTCTATAATCAAAATCACCATTAAAACACTGTTAAATTCAGAATTTGCAAAATAAAAAAACACTAAATTTCGATAAAAACATGTGAAAACCAAATCCTCACATACATTTGATTCATTTACCAGTTTTCAATCATTAATCATAAATAACATTTTCTTATTTTCTTCACTTTTGCACAGTCCATTTTAGTAGAGATTTTACTTTTTTCAACATCCACATACATTTTCGTTTGAGATGACATTGCATAGTTTAGGCTATTAATTTGGGAAATGATTTTGAAAAACTTTGTTTCCCATTTTGATTTTTTCCAAGTTTTTAGGTGACACTGTTTGTGTACTTCTCACAAACCTTCACCATCCCCACCTCTCCATGCCGACACTTGCTGCAACTATGCATATCTTTTTGATTGCGTGTTCAGTAAAGGTTAGGCTTCTTCTTGTGTTTGCTTACGAGAAAAACACATGCATAGCTCAAATCAAAGCTTGAAGATAAAACACGCATAGCTCGATGTGTTTGGTAATACTTGTAGAATATTGGTGGAACTAAAATGGATATTCGATGTGTTTGGTAATACTTGCATAATATTCGTGGAACTAAAATGGATATTGAAGCTTTATTTCACATGCATAGACATTGACTTTATGAAGTTAGGAAATATTTGATGGAGGGAAAAACACTCATATAAACAATGCATTGGATTAATATGTTCTGACTTATATACATATAGAAAATTGAAAATCTACTATCCTTCTTTAATTTTGAGCACAATATTTTCTTCTTTGTCTGAAATTGACATCATATTTTGATGTTTATCTCGTTTCCATATCACTTTAATCTTCAGCACAACAACATACTCTCTTTCGTCTGAAATTGACTCCATTTGATGTTTATCTCATTCCCATATCACTTTGTTCAAATTTCTCAAAAGTAGCAATGCATCTCATTCCTGTATCACTTTGTTCAAATTTCTCAAAAGTAGCAATGCATCAGTTATTTGTGTCTAGTACAAACAATTATGATATTGACTTCAATTCATGTTCTTAACCCCCTTACTTCATGGATGGAAGGGAGAAGGGGTAGGTGATATGAGAGACGCTAAAGCTAGTGTGACATTAATTTGAATCTTCTTACTATTGGGTGTGCTAGTCATTAAAATGGAACAAGAGACTCAACTTGGTAAATCCTTGATAGTTTTGTTTTTTATGGAATTGGAACAAGGCTAGCTACCCAAGTGAAAAGTAAACATTGAAGAGTAACAATCATAGGTATCTATCTTTACTCTTCGAAGCTGAAATTCCACAATGCCCTCAATGTTGGATTAAGATGTCAAAAAAGAACAAAAATATGAGAGATTCACTCATGAGGAAGTACTATTCCTATAATGGTCAATTTGGAATGTTGACAACTCATTGGATTAACATTAGCGTAAAGATGTGACAATTTTCAAGGACCTTGGAAGAATTGATGGGATTTATAACTAACTTATAATTCATAGCAAGGAAAATGAAGAGTTTGTGCATGGTGGCGTGCAAGTTATCGTGCATTGTATATGTAGGTCACACTTCTCTCTCTCTCTTAT
Organism: Larix kaempferi; assembly: GCA_027924585.1. Taxonomy (NCBI): domain Eukaryota; kingdom Viridiplantae; phylum Streptophyta; class Pinopsida; order Pinales; family Pinaceae; genus Larix; species Larix kaempferi. The sequence goes on along the minus strand of BSBM01001005.1, from coordinate 11,312,916 downwards.
TATTTAATAAGAAGTTGTAGTTTAGTAACCTTACTTAAGACAATGGTATGAATAGTTGCACCATTTTGGAAAGAAACAGTTCAATAACCTTACTTATAAACAATCATATGGACAATTACACAATTTTGACAAGAAACTAAGAAAAACAAGTATTGAAACCAAGTTGCAAGGAAAGTGAATTACACAACATGAATGTAAATGGTAGAAAGTAAAGTTACGCTATAAAAGAAAACTCACACTAGGCATACATTAAATTCACACTATGCTTGGAAAGTAAAATGTAGAAAGTAAATTCACACCGTGCTTGGAAAGTAGATTCACACTACACCCTCGTAGAAAAGTAAAATAAAATATAAAGACTACTCTTGCCAAATATACGTTACTTCTTAAAACCCAAAGTAGTAAATATGGTTATTGAATTAAATATATTTGTTCTAGAATGATTATGACTTGTCAAAGTGATACAATTTCTACCAATCCAAATCTAAAATGCAACTTTGTTAAATGGAGTTGAGTATGGTAAAGTTAATTACTAAAAAGAATGCAAGTCTATTAGAGGTGTAATAATATTTAATAAAGGAAACGATGATTATGTCTAAAGAAATTGTAGTATTCAAGATCCTAGGGGTATTTGCATTATAAACACTACAACACATGTCATGTTGGAGTGGGATTTTCCTTCTTAGATAGAGTATTGAAAGTAGTTACAACAACAACTAGATTAACTCAACACAACATGTAGAAAACAATATCAGATTTAAGTAGATTCAACCTCCTCTATATCCCTCCCATATTTACTAGAACGAGAGATATTCCTTTATAGAAGCCCCTGAATGTCCAAGATTAATAAAATGCATATGGACATACTTGAGAACCAACGATTCTCAAGTTGTCCACCCAATGACTAGTAACAAACATAATGCAAATAGTCATCTCACAACTCCAGCATGGGTGGATTTTAGATCACAACTATTAATGGGTTGACGCATCAACAAATTAGTTACAAAATATAAATTGTGTGATATCTTTATTTGCAATTGTGTGCCACTTAAAATATATGAAATGCGTATTACAAAATATTATACCAATGGAATCCTCCTCCAAGGAATTGTATTTTCATCCAACAACCACATGGAACCTCATATTCTTTACCACATAACTCGGGATTCATGATATATTTGCAAAAGAACCAGATCCGCAACATTCTTGTACAATTTCCACAACAATCCCATAGAGTTTCTGCAACATTCCTATACAACAATCCTATAGAGTTTTTGCAACATTCCTATACAATTTCCATAGTAATCCTATAGAGTTTCTGCAACTAGAAGGTTCTGCAACAATCTTGTAGAGTTTTTGTACCATTCCTATTGAGTTTTTGTATGTAATGTCCCCATTCAAATAAGTGCATACTAAGACAATCCCATCAATCCTACTAGTTTCCTAGGTTGGATGGGCACATGTGGGATGGTAATAAGGAAACTAATAAATGATATTTAGACATTAGAAGGGTTCAAGAATTTAATAAATATGATGAATAAATAAATTCAAGAGAAATTCTAGGTGGCAAGTGGTTTTGGAGACATATGGAGGTGGTGGGACCCACACTAGCTTGATTTTTCAATGACACATGGCAGCTCTCTCTTGCCAATTCGAATTCATGGGAAGGTGAACACTCTTGGGTGAGTTGGTAAGTCATAACACATGGAATTGAGCATATTAGGTCGAAATGGGAAGGAATAGTAACCTCCATGGGAGAGGAAGAGTCAAATTGGAGACTAGTGGACACATGGGCTAGATTCCCTAGTTTTATGACAACAATAATGAAGCATCTATGACATTTTATGACAAAATTCAGACCTGACTTCTTACACCTGACCATTATGACATGTCAGCCCCAAAAATAGGCTCAAGAAGGCGCTCATGGAGTTGGAGGAATCTAAAGAGACTCAAATTCGAATTTGGGAGAAGATGGAAGGTTGGAACTAGGAGACAAGTGGCAAATGAGGAATATTTTCTAAATGGAAAATTATTGAATCTATTGAGAGGATTTCGACCCCTTGAAGGATAATGTTGGTTATAAAATGTAGAAATCAAGTATGAGAATGGCTTTTGATGATTTGAGAAAAATTGCATTTGTGAAGAGAGAGCTAGTGGATGACTAGTTTCTTGCCTTAGCCAATTTCGAGGGTGAAAGATTCCCATCCAAGTTGGTGTTTGGAGAGGCCACTCAGGTCTTTCATGGTGCTTTAATGGAGTTTGTATTTGCAGGTAGCAGCTACAGGAAGTTTCATGGTTTGGTTTAGTGCAGCACTTTCTCTCCACCATTTCCAGTTTTGAAGGCATATTCGTGCTCCTTGAGGGAGGGCGTTTTTGGTGAGCTATTATACTCTTTGGGGGAGCTTCTAATGCCCCATTTCTTTTGTAATATTAAGTAAATACTCTGTTCTTCATCTCCAAAAAGTTTCAGGTCGAAATTCCAAGTAGAAATGTATAAATCTCATTTTTAATGGAAGAACAGTGCCATTTCCCCACTACCTTGTTGTGAGCCAATGTATTGATGATGATTTCGAATGTATGGATGATTCTCTGATATATTTATGATAAATATATTTCCATGGATGTATTCTACAAGTTTCATGTACTGTACTTGAGCATTTGAAGCATTTTTACTCAGTTTAGTTGTATTGGGAGGTGAAATAGTGCCATTTCCCCAAGGGTCGAATTGGGGGTTTTTGCTGTTGAATGTGAGAGAGTTAGAACAGTATTAAAAATCAATTAATGGTGCATATGAGACCTTAATCACATACTTAACACATTATATACCTCTGTTCATAAATTTGTGGGAGTTTGGAGGCATTTGGAAGGCCATTTGTAGTGTTACCCGAGGGGGATTTGATGCACAAATTACTAGTCAAAATTACATATATTGATCAGAATACAAATCAAGTTTGCAGCAGTATTTGGAGGGCCATAAAACATCCATGAACCTTATATTCAAGTCTAAATACCATTCATACACTCCTACAGAAGATTTGGGAGCATTTGGGTTGATTTGGAGGTCAAAACAGTAAAACTAGTCAAAGGTCGAAATTGGAAAAAAAAGTGGAAAATTGGGCATTTTAATAAAATTTGAAAAAGGGATATTACAAGTGGTATCAGAGCATGGTCTTGGCACCTGATGGTATTAACAAGAAGCCAAACAAATAAAACACCACCCTTTGAATCAGTAGTTGAAGAAGAGATAGTAGCAGAAAAAGAGTTCTTTTCTAAAACAATGGGTAGAGAGGAGGAGGAAAAATTAAGACATAAGGAGGAATTTATTGAAGCCTTAAAACCATGTTTTGAAGGACTTACCATGATTATGCTAGATATGAATAAACAAATGATGAAAGGTTTCGAATTGTTGGGTAGCCAACTTTCAGGCAAAGGGATGATAGGAGATAATAGTGGTTCACACTCAGGGGAAAAGATGAAAGGGAATGAGCATATTTTCTCAAGTACAGGACCTCATAATAGACCTGATGAATTTCAAAGCACACAAAGGCATACTGCACCTAAATTTCTCACACCCAAAGAAGAACCCAATCTTGAATTGGATTACAAGAAACTAGTAAATGATTGGAATGATTTGAATGAAGAGTGTAAAAGAGGTGTACCACTTAGTGACTACATTGATGCTATGCAAAAGATTAAAATGAAGGGAGACAATAGGAGTCCATTCCAAAACAAAGAATTGAATAGTGCTATTGGAAAAATGTCACTTCCTACTTTTGATGGTTCTTCTCAAAATTCTGCTAACACTTGGGTGCAAAAATTGGATGTATATTTTCAGCTGAATCCTATGTTGGAAGAGGATGCATTAAAAATGGCCATTTTGCATTTGGAAGGAGATGCCAATGAATGGTGGTTTCATGGGATGAAAACCTTGGGTCATAATCAGGTTAAAACATATGGAGAATTTGTTGACAGGGTACTAGAAAGATTTGAACAAAAAGATCCAGAATTTCCTTTCAAAGAACTAGCTCAATTGAAGCAAACTGGGTCCCCTACCGAATATATGTTGGACTTTCAAAAATTATCAGTCAAGGTGGCTGATGTATCTATGGGAAGATTAGTATTGCTGTTCACTGAAGGTTTGGCTGAACCCTTAAGAGGTTTGGTCAAAGCCCACAAGCCAACTACATTAAAAGATGCAATGAGCTTGACTAGGGATCTCCAAAATGTGCTTCCTAGAACGAGATTTCCTCCTAAGCCTAGCTATAAATTTGAAAAGAAACCTTGGCAAAGGGATGGATATGATAAGAAACCTTGGCAAAGAGATTCATTTGAGAGGAATAAAAAAGAGGGACTAAATAGGGATGAACTTAGAAAAAAGAAACTATGCTTCACATGCTTCCAACCATGGACACCGGGGCACAAATGTACCAAAGGAAAGGCTCAATACATAGAAGTATTTTCTGATAATGAGGGGTATGATGGGGGCATGGATGAAGATGGACATATTTCAGATCAAGAAGAGGCATATGAGACAGCAGTAGAAGAGGAAAGACAAGAAGAAAATCATCCTTCACTGGACAAAGCAAGAATGGCAGTGCTTTCAGCAGTACCTCGCTATCATACTATCCGATGCAAAGGTGTGGTACAAGGACAAAGAACTTCAGTTTTGGTAGATGGAGGAGCCACTCATAACTTCATTGATGCAGAGATGGTAGAGAAAAGAAAGATACCTATTGAACCATTTGATGGCTTCACAGTTGTCATTCCCGGTCACAACACAATGTAATGCAAAACATGGGTTCCAAAGCTGCAAGTCACCGTAGGTAACTATACTTTTGTTGATAGTTTTTATGTGGTTGATGTTGCTGATACTAATGTGGTTTTGGGAGTGCAATGGTTGTATTCAATAGGAGAGCATACAGTAAATTATCAAATTCCCGAAATGAAATTCCAAGATTCAAAAGGAGTACAAAGAGTTGTGAGAGGGCAACACACTTATCCAAATCAAGTAGTGACTTGCAATAGCATGAGATCTATATTGAGGCATGGGGATATAGAATGGGCTGCTGAATGTCATATTAAATCTCCCAAGCCAACTATAAATATTGTCAAACACCCAAAGGAGATAGAGAGACTTTTGCAAAAATATGAAAAGGTTTTTAGAGACCTTCCACATGGTAGGCCACCAGATAGGGGGGTTGAGCACAGTATTGTTTTGGAGGAGGGTACTTCACCCATTCAAATACCACCTTATAGACATCCTAAAAGGTTTAGAGATGAGATTGAAAAAGCTATCCAAGAACTCCTAGAGTTGGGGCTCATTAGACCAAGCTCTAGCCCTTATGCTTCTTCAGTAGTGCTAGTGAAGAAAAAAGATGGAACATTGAGAATGTGCATAGATTTCAGAGCCTTGAACAAAAAGACTATCAAGAATAGGTATCCTATTCCTAGGATTGATGAGCTCATGGATGAGCTACATGGGGCCAAATACTTCTCAAAAATTGACCTTAGATCAGAGTATCACCAAATTCGAATGAAAGATGAAGATGTGCAAAAGACCGCTTTTCGATGTCATTTTGGCCACTTTGAATTTCTTGTCATGCCTTTTGGGTTAACTAATGCTCCAGCCACCTTTCAAGCATGTATGAATAGGATATTTTGCAAGCAACTAAGAAGGTTTGTTTTGGTTTTCTTTGATGATATTCTCATTTACAGTAAAACATGGGAAGAGCATTTGCAACAGTTAGAGATTGTGTTGAAAATCTTGCAAGAAGAGTCCTTATTTGCTAAATTATCAAAATGTGAGTTTGGGATGAAAGAACTACTGTATCTTGGGCACATTATTGGGCAAGAAGGAGTGAAGGTACACATGGAAAAAATCAGGTCTATCTTGGAATGGCCATCACCAAAAAATATTACCGAATTGAGAGGCTTTATTGGCATATGCACCTACTACAGAAAATTTGTGAAAGGGTTCTCCAAGTTGACTTCTCCACTCACTGATTTGACTAAGAAGGATGCTTTCAAGTGGGATGAAGAGGCTGAAAAAGCATTCCAAAAAATGAAAGAGGTAATGAGTAGTTGTCCCATACTTGCACTTCCTGATTTTACTAAACCTTTTGTTGTGGAATGTGATGCTTCAGGTGGAGGAATAGGGGCTGTCCTAAAGCAAGGCCAACACCCCATAGCCTTTGAGAGCAGAAAGTTGCAGCCTCATGAAAAACTTTACTCCATCTATGATAAAGAAATTCTGGCCATTATGCATGCATTGGCCAAATTCAGACAATACTTGGTGGGCAGCAAGTTTGTGGTGAAAACTGACCATAATAGTCTAAGACACTTTCTCACCCAAAAGGATCTAAATGAAAGGAAACAAAAGTGGGTAAGCAAGATTCAAGCTTATGATTTTGATATTGAATATGTCAAAGGAAAGAATAATATAGTAGCAGATGCTTTGTTAAGAAGGCCTTCCTTTTCTCTCATGGATATTGCCAAGGATTGGAAAAACATGCTACTAGTTGAATATGCCAAAGACAAATTTGCTTGTGATGTGTTGGATGGAATCAAAGGGGATGATAATTATAGGATTTTGAATGGGCTGATATATTATAAGGGAAGAATTTATTTAGTTCATAACTCCAAGCTCAAGTACCGAATTTTGCAAGAAGCACATGATTCCCCACTAGCGGGCCATCCGGGGATCTTCAAAACTTATAGACAGTTGAGGCAAAGATTTTTTTGGAAGGGGATGAAGGAAGATGTTCAGAAGTATGTGAATGAATGTAAAGCATGTCAACAAAACAAATCAGAACTTACATGTCCAGCCGGCCTATTACAACCATTGCCCATTCCGGAGCAAAAATGGGACAGTATTTCCATGGATTTCATCACCGGATTGCCTAAATCCTTAGGTAAGGATTGCATCTATGTGGTAGTTGATAGGTTGACAAAATTTGCTCATTTCTTTGCTGTTACATCATCTTTTAGTGTTGCACAAGTGGCTGATATTTTTTTCAAAGAAATCTTCAGATTGCATGGGCTCCCCAAGAGCATTGTCAGTGATAGAGATAGTAGATTCATGGGTGCTTTTTGGCAAGAACTTTTTAGATTGGTAGGCACTCAATTGACTCCAAGTACCAGCTATCATCCACAAACTGATGGACAAACAGAGAGGGTAAACCAATGGTTGGAAGGATACCTAAGAAACTATGTGGGAGGGCAGCAAAAAGCATGGGCAAAATGGCTACACTTGGGTGAGTTTTGCTACAACACCACTTATCATATGTCAATAGGAATGTCTCCTTTCAAAGCATTATATGGTTATGATGCACTTACATTTGCTGACATTATATTTGGTGATAGTAGAGCCCCAAAAGCTAAAGATTGGGTGGAAGAGAGCCAAGAAATTTTAAAGCTCTTGAAAGACAATTTGCAGGTTGCTCAAAATCAACAAAAACAATATGCTGATAGACATAGAGAAGAGAGAACCTTTCAAGTCAATGATTTAGTATATTTAAGGTTGCAGCCCTATAAACAAACATCTCTCAAAAAGAATGGAGCAGAAAAAATAAAACCAAGGTACTATGGGCCATACAAGGTAGTGCGGAAGGTTGGAGAAGTAGCATATGAACTAGAACTTCCGGAAGGGAGTAAAATCCACAATGTATTTCATGTTTCTTGTCTTAAGAAAGCTCTTGGTCAGAAAATAATCACTTCAGAAATACTTCCTCATTTGGATGATGAAGGTCAGCTCACACTTGTTCCGGAAAAGATTTTGAAGACACGGGAAAGAAGGTTGAGGAGTAGAATCATCAAAGAATATTTAGTGCAATGGAAGGACTTACCAAATGAAGATGCCACATGGGAAGAGGAGAAGATTTTGAAGCATCCAAATTTGAAATTGCTTGAGGACAAGCAATCTTGGGTGGGGAGGAGTGTAATGTCCCCATTCAAATAAGTGCATACTAAGACAATCCCATCAATCCTACTAGTTTCCTAGGTTGGATGGGCACATGTGGGATGGTAATAAGGAAACTAATAAATGATATTTAGACATTAGAAGGGTTCAAGAATTTAATAAATATGATGAATAAATAAATTCAAGAGAAATTCTAGGTGGCAAGTGGTTTTGGAGACATATGGAGGTGGTGGGACCCACACTAGCTTGATTTTTCAATGACACATGGCAGCTCTCTCTTGCCAATTCGAATTCATGGGAAGGTGAACACTCTTGGGTGAGTTGGTAAGTCATAACATATGGAATTGAGCATATTAGGTCGAAATGGGAAGGAATAGTAACCTCCATGGGAGAGGAAGAGTCAAATTGGAGACTAGTGGACACATGGGCTAGATTCCCTAGTTTTATGACAACAATAATGAAGCATCTATGACATTTTATGACAAAATTCAGACCTGACTTCTTACACCTGACCATTATGACATGTCAGCCCCAAAAATAGGCTCAAGAAGGCGCTCATGGAGTTGGAGGAATCTAAAGAGACTCAAATTCGAATTTGGGAGAAGATGGAAGGTTGGAACTAGGAGACAAGTGGCAAATGAGGAATATTTTCTAAATGGAAAATTATTGAATCTATTGAGAGGATTTCGACCCCTTGAAGGATAATGTTGGTTATAAAATGTAGAAATCAAGTATGAGAATGGCTTTTGATGATTTGAGAAAAATTGCATTTGTGAAGAGAGAGCTAGTGGATGACTAGTTTCTTGCCTTAGCCAATTTCGAGGGTGAAAGATTCCCATCCAAGTTGGTGTTTGGAGAGGCCACTCAGGTCTTTCATGGTGCTTTAATGGAGTTTGTATTTGCAGGTAGCAGCTACAGGAAGTTTCATGGTTTGGTTTAGTGCAGCACTTTCTCTCCACCATTTCCAGTTTTGAAGGCATATTCGTGCTCCTTGAGGGAGGGCGTTTTTGGTGAGCTATTGTACTCTTTGGGGGAGCTTCTAATGCCCCATTTCTTTTGTAATATTAATTAAATACTCTTTTCTTCATCTCCAAAAAGTTTCAGGTCGAAATTCCAAGTAGAAATGTATAAATCTCATTTTTAATGGAAGAACAGTGCCATTTCCCCACTACCTTGTTGTGAGCCAATGTATTGATGATGATTTCGAATGTATGGATGATTCTCTGATATATTTGTGATAAATATATTTCCATGGATGTCTTCTACAAGTTTCATGTACTGTACTTGAGCATTTGAAGCATTTTTACTCAGTTTAGTTGTATTGGGAGGTGAAATAGTGCCATTTCCCCAAGGGTCGAATTGGGGGTTTTTGCTGTTGAATGTGAGAGAGTTAGAACAGTATTAAAAATCAATTAATGGTGCATATGAGACCTTAATCACATACTTAACACATTATATACCTCTATTCATAAATTTGTGGGAGTTTGGAGGCATTTGGAAGGCCATTTGCAGTGTTACCCGAGGGGGATTTGATGCACAAATTACTAGTCAAAATTACATATATTGATCAGAATACAAATCAAGTTTGCAGCAGTATTTGGAGGGCCATAAAACATCGCTGAACCTTATATTCAAGTCTAAATACCATTCATACACTCCTACAGAAGATTTGGGAGCATTTGGGTTGATTTGGAGGTCAAAACAGTAAAACTAGTCAAAGGTCGAAATTGGGAAAAAAGTGGAAAATTGGGCATTTTAATAAAATTTGAAAAAGGGATATTACATTGTAGCACTAAAGGTTTTGTAGCAATCTTGTAGAGTTTCCATAGCACATAAGGATTTTTCATTACATATGGTTGAACGGATTTTTTTAGCATACAAAATATGTATCACCCCTACATATAGTCATAGGTACATACTTCCTTACTTATTATCAAATAATCAACAAAATGTGACAAAATGAAAGTTACTGGATACCGTATGCCAAAATTGTGATTTGGATGCTAAAAGGAATAGGAAATACTAGAAAGGTAGACAAAAAGGGTAATAATTATTCAAAAAGTTCTGATTAAAAGATGACATTATCAAATACTATCATTTCCCCCCAACCAAATATATTGCATGTCCCCATGCAATCTATCTCTACTCATATGGATCCTAAGATTGTGATGGTGAGAAGTCCAAACAAATAGTACCCCATTTGTAGGATGGATGGCCCTCCTCTTTTGTTGTATATTAACTAATTTTCTGGGTGATGTAATCCCAACAACCATATTTCCCTTCTTCTCCTTTTATGGGGCTCAATAGGATGGGAAAGTGAAATTTAAGTTCTGTCGAGCTAATGCCATGTACCTTGAGACAATCAACATACATTTGGAATTCGTATAACACAAAGGGTATCAGAGCAAGTTCCTTCAAAAATAGTCTAACCGATGGAAGGTAGATGTCAAGAGCACACATGGCCGGTCAACAAGGTATCTCCAAAAACAAAGCTCCATTGTTTGAAGGAACAAACTATGCATTCTGGAGCATAAGTATGCAGACATATCTAATGTCTCTTGGGATTGATATTTGGGAATAAGTCGTGACTGTTTAAACAACCCCAACAACTCAACCAACAAATGTGACTGGGAATAAGCTTAGTGAAAATAATGCAAAAGTCATGAATGACATCTTGTGCAATCTATCAAAATCCAAGTTTGTCAAGGTGGTGCGTTGTGTATCAGCAAAAGAAATTTGAGACAAGATTCAAAATATCTGTGAAGGTGATGACAAGGTTAAGAAGGTAAAGGTCCAAACTCATAGAGGATAGTTTGAGAGTCTTGTTAATGCTTAAATATCGCATACATGTGATGTTTAGGCCAATCTTGCAAAAATGAGTCATCAACATATATAATGCAGCTCACAAAAGACATCCTCATTAGATCCAGAATACAAACCAAGTCCCCAAATGACAAAATTAGTCAAAATGGAGAACCACGCAATTAAAAGAAATGGAAACCCATGCTATTAGAGCATCTAATATGTATAATTACCTACGTGGTATTTCTCTTGAAACCTGCACAATTGTTAAAACAACAGGACCACATATTTCTACAGTGCATTGAAGGATCATAACGAATCTCTTGTATCTAAAATTCGAACATGGAATCCTCACATGATTGGGAGCACTTAATAGCCCCTCTCATGTACTTGGGAAACCAATTCAAAGGATGGAGTGTTCACATATAGATCTGGATGTTTCTTGGCCTCCATTTGGACTATAAAAGGAAGCCATGGACATGCATTCCATAAGAGAAAATTAGAGCAAAGTTATGATGTTGGAATTACATTAAGAGATCCACTTTCAATATACTTCCTCCCTCATATTGGCATACACAAATCTCCCTTTCCCTCTTCCCCTTAGAGGCAAGTGTTTCTCCATTGTTCTATCCAAGCTATCTTGCAATTGTGTGGATAAAATGGACCTTCGTAAGGGATATTTTTGGCTTCCGTTGAAGCTTGTGCCTCCTAGGTGACACTATTGTATGTAGCTGGACCATTTGGGCAATAAAAACTTGGTTTGGAACACCCTTGTCTCATCTTGTTTGGTTTATCTCTCACCCCCCCTCTTTTATTTCCAGTTATTTCTAGTCATTTTGTTTTATTTTGTTTTTGTTTCTAATCATGAGTTTGCTTGGTCATTTGGGGTTTTAGTTGTTGAATTCTCAAACAAAAATACTAGGTCCTTGTTGCAACCTAAAGGATACTCTCACTATGGGAAGGTTGTCCACCCTTGTGGCTATTTTTCCCACAATAGTACTTTATGGTAACTTCGCTCTTATTTTTTTCATTGCATGTTAGATAGGTTGTCTTTTTCTAGATAATTTATTTTGGTTGGTGTGTAGGTGCAGGAGCTTTGTGTCCAGCCTCTCAATAACCAACATTTTGGAGCCCTCTTCCCAAGAGATTTTTTTTAACAGTAGGGAAGTTCCCAGCATCCCATACGCATTACATCACACATAAATCACCTCGATAGATGTGTGAGTCATGTAGTTGTATTTCTCTGTAACCCACACAGTAAATCAACGTGACTTTCTCTTCATTGTAACCACTCTATTAGTGTGACTATGGGCCCAACAAACATGCGACTATGTCTTTAACTTGATTTTTATCTTCGTTTTCACAATCATCTGTAGTTTCAATGACTTCCTAATGAACTAGAAAGTATAACTCACATGTAGTATAATTTTCATTAGTAATTAGATAATTGATCCCAAGATAGTTAGTAAAGAAGTGACTTCTTGAAATATCTAGGCTAAAATACTTTGAGGCTTTCAACAAGCCTCTTAGTACTCATTATTGATTGAATGATTATGCTTTCCATCTCATGAAAATTGTTAGTATATGCAATTAGATTTGACTATATATAGTTGTAAAACTTTTTCTTCTTGCTTATTTCTTTGTTTTATGCAAGATAGTTTAGTTCACTTCTCTCACATAAGCGAAGGCCTAAATACTCCTTTACTCGAAGTATGCTCTTTTCCTTGCACTCTTAGTGATGTGGGAAAATCAGAAAAGGGTGATAGGTTTGAAATACCTCCTTTGCATACATTTACTTCATTAAAGCATTTTGTGGAGTTGTTATTTGCTTAGAGTTTAAATAAAGTAGATTCCCATGTATCTTTACTTTATGCTCTTTCAGTTAGTTGCAAATTTGAGTACCATTTTCTTTCCATACACATGTATGATTTCCACTTAAGCACACATTGAGGGACCTAAAGACTCTTTCACATCTAGTGTCCTCTCCATCTTGATTTCTTAGTGATATGGATGGATCAAAATGATATGAAAATTTGAAATACCTCTCTCACACTCCTTAATCAAATTTGGACCTTTTTAAAATCACCATTGCACTTGTAATTCTCAACCAACTAAAATTCTCCATAGGAGGTCACAAAATAAAATTTTAGTTAGGTAGGATTGATTGGGCTAGGCATACAATTAATGTCGGCCACCAATCTTCTACATTATTTGAAACATAGCATTGCTAATGTATAGGGTACTTTAAATCCTACTATAAGCAAGTGTCAAAAGACAACCTAGATAAGAAGGTGCAGTGTCCAAGGACATGAAATCCGAGGTATAGTTGTATTTGCTCATCACAAAGGTTCACTCATATTTTTATGGAGATGACACTTTACCTCCCAGGAAGAACCATTTATCCACACTTGATGCGGGTATCTTAGTGGCCAAAACCTAGGATATCACCAAGGAGCAATTGTGAGTTCAATTGATTCATGAGACAGATCTTGTTAGTGCCAACCCTTTCAGAACAAAGCCCCAACATCATTACTTCATAACTAACTCATCATACCTTCACTATCCAATGCTGAGGGATTTCATCATCGTTGGAAAGTGAGTTGTTGGAATGCCCAATGACTTTTGAGAGGAAAGGACGTTATGTCTTATAGGGAATTCACATTTATTTTCTTTTTATTTACAAGATCACCTAACTCGTAATTAAAAAGAACCAACTTGTGGAATACTTGCACAAAGAATCAAGCAAATATCATTCACTTTGCACCATATTGCATCTATTGTGGTTGGCATATTTTTGCATTTGTTCATTTGTGTTTGGTCCTATTTTTCATCACTCTCACTTGATCGCATAGACCACCACCATAGCAGAACAAATAAATTTGAGGCATTCTCTTAGATTGTAAGGAATTTCCCCTCTCCAAATAGGTGTTTTCCCACTTTCTCCCTATGGTACATGAGGTAGATACTCTAGCTGGGGACATTCCCAGTCCTCATTGTTAGGATCATCTCGGTGAGGACACACCTTGCTTGACTCTCCCACTTCTACACCTCTTGAATATAATTCAACTCCGTTTACCTCTCTACATCATGTAAGAGGAATCACTTCATCTCCACCTTTTGGAGGGAATACTCCCCCATCATCACCTCCTTCAGGAGAGAGTATATTTCCTTTATCACTACCCTTACCTCCTAGAGGGAGAAACACACATAATGTTAAAATTCAATATGCTAAGACAGAAAATAGCAGCATTACATTCCATTTCACAATAATAGCATATACAGGATCACTGAAGAAACAACAAGCATAGCATAAACACAAGAGACACAGATTTATCCTGGGAAACCCTCATGGGGTAGAAAACCCAGTAAAGCTTCCTCAATATAGATGACCAGCAATATACAAAGATGCAAACCAAAGACATGATCTCCTTCTCCACTGTAGCAGACCTCTCCTCCAATAGGTGCGCCTCCCTTGAATGAGTGAGTGTGTATAATGAGGAACACACCTCCTCTATTTATACACTACTTTGATATGTATTTTACACAAGTACACGTAGGCTCGTATTTAACCAATAGGTTAAATAACCCACTACAACTAACTGGGCCGACCCCTCTAGGGTGGTCTAATAACCCTTTGACCCACATAACACATTTAGGGCCGACCCCCACTAGGGAAGTCTAATAACCCGAGTTACCACATTCCGACGGAGGAATAAACATCTCCGGATATACAATAAGATCTTCACGGAGGAATGAATCATCTCCGGAATAATAAAGTACAAATATAATATTCTTTGAAGTTACAATATTTAACACTCCCCCTTAACGAGAAGGATATTATAACAGTATCTGCACGAGCAAGGAGTCATCAACATCATACATGATACATCTATAAATCATTGGAAGCTTTCTCAACATCATCAGTAACTCAAGCAGTTACTGGAACATCTTCAATACTGGAACATCAACATCTTCAGTACTGAGTCTTTATCTTCTGCAGCACTCGAACAACTACAACAACATCAACATCTGGATCCTCACGATCATCAGTATCGTCATCTCACGACCATTAGCATCGTCATCACACGATCATCAAGATCGTCATCACACGATCATCAGCATCGTCACACACGATCATTAGCATCGTCATCACACGATCATCAATATCGTCATCACACGATCATTAGCATCATCATCACATGATCATCAACATCGTCATCACACGATCAGCAGCATCGTCATCACATGATCATCAACATCGTCATCACACGATCAGCAGCATCGTCATCACACGATCATCAGCATCGTCATCACACGATCATCAGCATCGTCATCACACGATCATCAGCATCGTCATCAATACAGGTATCCATAACAATACAAGTATCCACATCATTAGTACAAGTATCCTACCGATACAAGTAACCACATCATCAATACAAGTATCCTACCGATACAAGTAACCACATCATCAGTACAAGTATCCTACCGATACAAGTAACCACATCATCAGTACAAGTATCCTACCGATACAAGTAACCACATCATCAATACAAGTATCCTACCGATACAAGTAACCACATCATCAATACAAGTATCCTACCGATACAAGTAACCACATCATCAATACAAGTATCCTACCGATACGAGTAACCACATCATCAATACAAGTATCCTACCGATACAAGTAACCACATCATTAATACCATCACTTTCTCGGAGACCATTCGTCTACGGATCAATTCAGGGACCGAAGTCCGGGGATGATACAATCCCCTTCACGTACATTTTGAACTATCAGTTCCGGGATGATGCAATCCCCATCACGTACATTTTGAACTATCAGTTCCGGGATGATGCAATCCCCATCACGTACATTTTGAACTATCAGTTCCGGGATGATGCAATCCCCATCACGTACATTTTGAACTACCAGTTCCGGGATGATGCAATCCCCATCACGTACATTTTGAACTATCAGTTCCGGGATGATGCAATCCCCATCACGTACATTTTGAACTACCAGTTCCGGGATGATGCAATCCCCATCACGTACATTTTGAACTATCAGTTCCGGGATGATGCAATCCCCATCACGTACATTTTGAACTATCAGTTCCGGGATGATGCAATCCCCATCACGTACATTTTGAACTATCAGTTCCGGGATGATGCAATCCCCATCACGTACATTTTGAACTATCAGTTCCGGGATGATGCAATCCCCATCACGTACATTTTGAACTAAGGTCCAGGGACGATGCAGTCCTATCTTCTATTCTCGGAGACCTCACGTCTACGGCTCTCTTTAGGACTGAGAGTCCAGGGATGATCCAATCCCCTCAAGTCCACCAAGGACTTCATTCTCGGAGACCTCACGTCTACGGTTCTCTTTAGGACTGAAAGTCCAGGGATGATCCAATCCCCTCAACTGTCCACTAAGGACTTCATTCTCGGAGACCTTACGTCTACGGTTCTCTTTAGGGCTGAAAGTCCAGGGATGATCCAATCCCCTCAACTGTCCACTAAGGACTTCATTCTCGGAGACCTTACGTCTACGGTTCTCTTTAGGACTGAAAGTCCAGGGATGATCCAATCCCCTCAACTGTCCACTAAGGACTTCATTCTCGGAGACCTCACGTCTACGGCTCTCTTTAGGACTGAAAGTCCAGGGATGATCCAATCCCCTCAACTGTCCACTAAGGACTTCATTCTCGGAGACCTCACGTCTACGGCTCTCTTTAGGACTGAAAGTCCAGGGATGATCCAATCCCCTCAACTGTCCACTAAGGACTTCATTCTCGGAGACCTTACGTCTACGGCTCTCTTTAGGACTGAAAGTCCAGGGATGATCCAATCCCCTCAACTCTTTTCTCATCCATACAGGTACAATCATATATCACATCAAAACATGTATACATCACATCAAGACATGTGTACATCAAAACATGTATACATCACTTAATCAACACATGTACACATCACATCAAAACATGTGTACAACAAAACATGTATACATCACTAATCAAAACATGTACACATCACATCAGAACATGTATACATCACAACTAGCATGTATTCTTACTAATACATCTAAACATGTATACATCACACCAAAACATGTATACATCTAGCATGTATTCTCACCAATACATCTATCATCAAAAGCATGTATAAGTAAAGCTAAGTATTCTAAGTATAAGAGTCCTAAATCTAAATATTTCTAAGTAACTGGGTGTAGAGAACAGGTTACCTCATCAACGACCTTGTTGTTTGATGAGACAATCTCATCAGTAGTGACTATACTACTCCCCCTTTCGAGGACGGTCCTTTTGAACTACACCAAGCTTGTCTCGGAAGTATTCAAACTTCACTCGAGACAGAGGTTTGGTTGGTAACTTCTTCACTTGACGTAGGGGCTTGGTTAGTACAATGGTAACCTGTTACAAATTCAAACTTTTAGAGTTCATTTCTGTGACATATCTTGTTAGTTCCCTATGTTCTTTGACTTATCATGGAACACTAGATTCTATGTCATCTTGATACAACTCTAATTATCACATAGGATCTCAGTTGGTTCTAACTCTAAGTCAAACAATCCTAAAGCCAAACTTCTTCACAACTAGTAGAGCAAGCAGCCATATATTCCGCTTGTGCTGAGAGCCACACTAGACTGCTTCCAGCTAAACCACGAGATCATGACTAAACCCAGACAATAACATCCTCTCGATGTGTTCTTCCTGTCTGAAACACTTCCTGCCCAATCAGAATTTGAATAGCCATCTGAAGTCATGATCTTCAAGATAGCATAGATCAAATTCTATCGTGTCCTTTATGTGCCTCATCACATGCTTTGCAACTATTAGGTAAGCACATCTAGTTTCCACTAGATACTGACTCAAGGTGTTCATAACAAAGCATATATCTAACCTAGTATATGTTGGATATATCAAAGGCCCAATAATTTGTCTGTTCAGAGTTATATCCACTAACTCTAATGAGTCATCTGCTAGGAACTTCAAGTTGGAATCCATAAGAGTGGCCATTCCAACACCTCAAGTCATATTTCTCATCATACTTTCCCTGATTGATAAATATTCCTTCTGAGCCTTGCCATACTTCCAGACCTAGGAAGTAAAGCATCAAATTGAGATCTTTCATTTTTCATTTCTGCATTGAATGATCTTCTGCATATCTATCTGTGCCATCTCTCGTTAGATGGGTCTACTGATATGAGCCTCAGTATCATTCGAACTCTGTGGTGAGTTCCTTCTTGCATCCATGTCATATGTGTATCATATTCAACCTTGTAGCAAAGGTTGAGATCCACATCACCCATGGTGATCATTAAGCTTAAATTATTATCGATCCTAGGTACCTATACAGAACCTGATTCATACCTCTTCTTTAATTACACCATACTTGGAGCAAACATCTTGTCATGATTCTCTTCCCCTTTCTAAGAGAATCTTCTAGCCATGAGCCTTCTATATTTTGTTTGATTTGTAAATCTTCTTGTTTGAACATCCACCACTTGTACGGTGTCCATCATTCTTCATGACCTTTCCTACAAATCAAAATTAAGTACATGATTAGTAATACTTCATAATCATCAAAAGATAACCCATTATGCATACAGATATCATTTACATAGTGATGCAACTATTTTGACCATTACTTTGGCACAACACTTTCCCATATCCTGTATGCATACAGTGGCTATCTAGATGCCTTCCATCTCTACCAGAACATACT
The DNA here is from genome assembly GCA_027924585.1 of Larix kaempferi. NCBI lineage: Eukaryota > Viridiplantae > Streptophyta > Pinopsida > Pinales > Pinaceae > Larix > Larix kaempferi. The sequence continues at coordinate 11,294,441 of BSBM01001005.1, read as the reverse complement.
ATCGAGAGTGTGCACAACTCTCAGCATGTCAGCAAAGAGGTTTCATTCTAGACAAGCAACAATGGAATGTTTGTCCAAGCATATGCACATTAGTTGTATACTGTTCAATGCTCTATGAATGTTTACACTCAGCATTATATATTCTAGGAATACAAATATGCATGCAGGCAATATCATTACTATTTCAAATAGCAACTCAAATACTTATCTTTTATGTTTGTGTGGCTGCCTCCCGCTTGATCTTCTGTATGTCTTTTGAACTTCTATTCATTCTGTACCACTGTGCATGCTCAAGAGTCATCCTCATGATCTCATATACAAACATACACTCATTAGTATATTCTAAATGCTATCAAAACATTATAGTACTAAATAATCTTGAAAACGTATAGTCATGATTATAGTTAATAAACATTAGTATTCAAGATTTCAGGGAAGTCTTCTTTTACTCATGCGTATCATTGATAAGAGATATAATATGCATAATCCCTTGATTACTAACTTTATGAATAAGCATAACCAATCATTCCAAGTATACTTATATAAGGGATCCTAACACAAGGTAAGATTCATGGGAAACATACCTGGATTAGTATACCTACTTGGTTATGTACAACATACCTAAACAATCTCTTCAATGATTTAGAGATCCTGAGCTAGAACCTGCATGTCTCATAGGTTAAGCATAATGTAACAAAGTCATACATACCTCGTAAGTAGAACAAAGATTATGGATGAGTCTTTGTCTTCATGTTTTCATGGTCATGGAACCTGATTTTTCTTTTGTGATGTACCTGTATCTTGTTAGCAGACAACATCAACCTCACACAACATCATAATGCATTAGTACAATCATAAGTGTCAACACCTTAACCAATGAATATGCATTCATAATTTTGTTAAGGTTACACGACAAATCTAAAATCAAAATTGTACTAACTGTAATAACCTGAAGACAAACATACCATAAACTTAATCATGGACAAATATCGAAACATACCTCGATGAGTCATACCTATCGAGATCGCTTGTAATCTCCTTATGTAAAGCCTTAGTCTCATCTCCCTCTGAAACATGAACTCCTTCACTTATGTAGGTGACCAACCCATCTTCTTCTAGGATTAACCCTATCCACTTGATTTGCAAGAACTGGACCTGGAGCTGGATATGGGTTTGTCAGAGAAACCCCAAAAATTCAAACTTTGAATTTCAAACTTCCGAAAGGATAGATATATGCGCCTTGATGGGCTGATCAAACTGATATATTCAGAATTTGAAAACTGCAAAGTTTTACTCCTCAATTTTGCCTTTGAAACTTTCGGATTCACTGGACGTGACCCTGAACTGGGGTTTGATGAAGCCCACTCTTTTGCCCCATCAAAAAGTTTGATCCAAAGCTCTAAGCTTCTATTTTTCTGAGGAGCTTCCAGCCGTGGTCACAGATTTCAAAAATTCCCATTTTTACAGAAGCCCTAATTTTCCGCTTTTCTGATCAAAGTCCCGAACTAGGGTCTAATCAAGCCCGGCCTTCTGCCCAACCAAAAATTCTGATCTAGGTCTCTAAATTTCTATTTTGATGAGTAGCATCCAGCCGTGGTCTCCGATTACAAAAATTCCAACTTTCTTCAAAGCCCTAAATTCCGGAAGCCATGAATGAAGGTACCAAAAAAATAATTCTGTTTTGACAGAAATATGTACCTGATTGTTTCTGATGTAACTCCGAAATTTTTGATCCACGGGGTCTGAAAACGTTTCCTGAGATAGCCTGACCTGTTATCTTTCCATCCTGACAGGTCTGACCTCAATTGGATTCTCTGAGAGAGAGTTATGCCAAATGTCGCAACGTGACCTGTTTTGGGAAAATACAGGAGAGCGAACTTGTACGGCGTGCCACGTGTCACTGTTTGACCTTCGGCCTCTGAAAAAGTTTTCTGAGATATCTCGGCCTGTTATCTTTCCATCCTGACAGGTCTGACCTCAATTGGATTTTCTGAGAGAGAGTTATGCCAAGTGTCGCAACGTGACCTGTTTATGGGATAATGCAGGAGAGCGAACGTGTACGGAGTGCCACGTGTCACTGGTTCAACTTCGGCCTCTGAAAACGTTTTCTGAGATAGTGCAGACTGTGTACTACCTGTCACGTTTTACGAAATTTCATTTGGAGCTTCCTAGCCCAAGATATGACCTTTTTCCCAAGGTCACCTGATTTTGACTCAGATCTGGAAGAGGCAGAAACCCTATATTGTACAGATCATAAATCACAAAGTACAACGAATTAGAGGTTGTCCTTTGGACACAAGGTACCTGGAGATGTTAGCTTCGTCCTGTAACAATTTCAGATCCGAAAACTTCGCCAAAACGGATTTATAGCGAAAGTGCTACGATGACTGGTTTTTGCTATGTAAAACCCTAACCTTCAAATTGTCGTAAGTAAAGCAAGTGTCTTTAGTGCCATACCTTGTCTTCCTTCAGGTTAGCTCTGATACCATGTTAAAATTCAATATGCTAAGACAGAAAATAGCAGCATTACATTCCATTTCACAATAATAGCATATACAGGATCACTGAAGAAACAACAAGCATAGCATAAACACAAGAGACACAGATTTATCCTGGGAAACCCTCATGGGGTAGAAAACCCAGTAAAGCTTCCTCAATATAGATGACCAGCAATATACAAAGATGCAAACCAAAGACATGATCTCCTTCTCCACTGTAGCAGACCTCTCCTCCAATAGGTGCGCCTCCCTTGAATGAGTGAGTGTGTATAATGAGGAACACACCTCCTCTATTTATACACTACTTTGATATGTATTTTACACAAGTACACGTAGGCTCGTATTTAACCAATAGGTTAAATAACCCACTACAACTAACTGGGCCGACCCCTCTAGGGTGGTCTAATAACCCTTTGACCCACATAACACATTTAGGGCCGACCCCCACTAGGGAAGTCTAATAACCCGAGTTACCACATTCCGACGGAGGAATAAACATCTCCGGATATACAATAAGATCTTCACGGAGGAATGAATCATCTCCGGAATAATAAAGTACAAATATAATATTCTTTGAAGTTACAATATTTAACACATAACACTATGGTGGGACCAACCCTTAATACAAACCTTACTTTTATGGAAATTTTAAATGTCCCTGAATTAGATAAGCTAATTAATGACCCCATCCGTCATGATCCAACTTGGCCAAATATGCCTCTGAAACTCTCCTTAGACATTCCAAAATTTGAAGGGAAGAAAGGAGATTACCCAACAAACCATGTCATGTCATTTCACCTTTGGTGCTCCTCTAGTAGCATTGTTGATGACCCTATTCATCTTCAACTCTTTGAGAGAAAAATTTCAAGAACAATAGCCAAATGGTATGTCAATTTACCATATGTGACTTACACCACCTTTGAGTAAATTTCCACTATTTTCCTCACATATTTTCAGTTACCCATACGCCATGACCTAGGGCTTGAAATCCTCATGGAATTTCGAAAAAATACTTCCACCCATATCATAGATCATATCCATGAATGGTGTAGGCATTGAACATTGTGTAAAATAGACGACCAACCCCAATTTATGTTGAATTGGTTTCTAAAATCACTCCAACCCATGATTGCAAAAGATGTGGCAACCACCTTACCAACAACAGAGGAGGAGGCCATCTTGAAGGATCAACATTTTGATCTAATTTATGCACAATCAGGATATCTGTATACCATCCTCCCAGATGCCCCTCGACGTCGTTCTCTGAACCCAACACCATCACACTTAGCTACTGGGATTATCATGAGTATTTCCTATCAAGGAAATGTCCCCTTGCCTGTGACTTTTGTACCATCCACTATGGCACATAAATACCCACCGGCACCCCCTATATCAGTGGCACTTGCATTTGTGCCAACTCCTCCATTTGGTCATCTATTTTAAGGACCATATAGTCCTATGTACTTGAATGCTATCCAAGCACCTCCAATACCACCACTAAAAATGTCACTTCCTGCTCCTACCTCCACATCATATGGAGCGCCTAATGCATATCTTCCTACAACCGGATGCAATTTTCTATTCCTGGTCCTCCTAGTCCTATCCCCATGCCTCAAATGGGGGTAAATCTAGTACAACCTTCTCTTGTGTAATAAACTCATAGATTTGAGCATTTAAACATGGTTAACCCCTATAATCCTCAAAATCAGGGGAAGAAGAAAGGAAAGAATAGGAAAAAATAGTAGCAGGGAGAGGGGGGAAATCACCCTCCCCAACAAAACCAAAACATGTGTAACCAGATTGAGGGGGTGGAACCCCCCCCAAAACAAGGAAAGAATGCCAACCCCTGGACTAATTATCCTTGCTCCATGTGTGGAGAGTATGGGAACTACATGCACCATTGTTGATTGATCCCTAGTGAGTGCAAACAAATGCTAGAAAAAAATAATTTTTCCACACCCAACCCTCCTAAAGCACCTAACACACCACAACCCCAACAAGTTGTGTTGCAACATCCCTTTTCCAATCAAGGGGTAGTTACTCAACAGCCAGATGCATGTCCTCCAGGTGATGACACCTTTCAAAATATTTACTTGAATACAACAGAGGTTAACCTCCAAACCTATTCCAAAGGGTATGGCATGCTTGAATCCCCACAAGGGGAATATGTACCTACCACCTCTAGTGGGCCTTTACAAATACCCCGTCCAAATGGTGATCAAATCCCAAGGATCCCAAAAGCACCGCTTAGACGAACTACCCATAACCCTCACATGAAATCTTCCCACGATTACAATATCATGGATGATTTGGATCAATCACCTGCCACCATGTCAACATTAGAAGTTCTTCATTATTTCCCTTCCTAAAAGAAGGCATTACTTAACTCACTAGGCATTATCGATCCTTGCAATTTGTGTCTTATGAACTTTGACCTCGACAAAGGTGAACTGGGACTACCCTTATCTATCACTTTTCAAATCTCTATCACAATCAAGAACATTATCATTCATCAATGCATCGTTGATGAAGGAGCATTGGCTTGTGTGATGTCCACCCATGTATGGAAGCTTTTGGGTTCACCAAATCTGGTACCCTCATCTATTGCTCTTTGCACTTGTGATGAGAGGCCATCAAAACCTTTAGGTTTATACCAGAATGTCCCCATCAATATAGGGGGGGGGATGGTACTTATGGATATTGAGGTAGTTGATGCCCAGCTCGGCTACAACATTTTATTAGGTCATAGTTAATGTATTACATGAAGGAGGTAGCCTCCTCGATTTTATGCATCGTGATGTTCCCTCATAATAGGAATATTGTCACCCTTAACCATCTCAACTACTATGACCCGCACACCAACACAAACCCAGATAACATCCTACCCACTATAAGATTGCCTAATTCCCCCCAATATGTTGATATTGGTCCAAGCATTTACAAATATTTTGATTTGTTGGGGGCATACTCAGGTCCTCCACCCAAGATCCTTGTATCTATAGATGGGCTCATGTGAACTATTTTCACATCTAAATATAAGTCACAATCCCCCTCAACATGAACATTAGTACCTCCTACTAGTTGTGGCATTGATCATGGATTGAACCCATTAGTGCCACCTATTTTTCAAATCCCTTTCTTGTATCCCCACACCGGAGTACAAAAAACACTAGTAATGGCTCAACTCACATTACTTGGACTCACTTTGGGAATACTAGTGTGGTACCTTACACCACCTTACCCATAAATGGATTCCAAGCCATTAACCTATTATGAGTTTATCCTAGTATCTCCCGTAGGTGCATCTTCTAAACCTACCACGACTGTAGTACCACCCGTGACTCAACCACCACCAGTTGTGATGTAGGAGCATCCTTGGGTTTGGGAAATCCAAATCACCCAAAAAAAACATTTTATTCTTGTGTAAGTAGATTTAGGAGGAATAAGTATGACTGCAACTCCTTATTTGTTGGTCCATTTCATCAAGGCCTTGCTATTACAATTGTGTTTCTACCTACACTGCTACAAATCCATGTTACAACTATGTTTTTACTTATGCTGCTACAATTCCATGGTATAATAGTTGTTTGTTGTTACAACTCTATGTTGCAACACTTGGGCTTCCAACACAATGTTGTTACTTTTCTCATTCTTGGAGTCAACTCAGTCAATTGTTCCCTAGGATTGTTCATGCCAAAAGATGAATGATTGTTGGAAAGAAAGGGAAAATGAATTTTGGGAAAAGGAAATGATAGGTAGTTGAACTGCCATGACGATTCATCTTCCGACAGTTAGGAATCTGAGAGGGGATGAAAATAAAGGTCACGAGTTGGTAGAAATGGTTGGGTAATAGATAAGGAAAAGACATGAAGAAACAAAGGGGGAGAACAAGAGAAAGGGAGAAGTATGCACACCAGTTCAAAGGGGAGTCTATGCACTAGTTCAAAAGGGGAAGCTACGACTTACTTAGAAGCATGCGCACCAGATCAAAGAGATACGTTGCGACTTAATCAGGGGACACAGTCAATCCATTCAATATCAAGTCCCGACCAAAATGTTAAGCAACATATTGATGTAACAATCGACGATTAGTAAAATATTGTTATTTCATTGATTGTATTGTCATTCTTCTATTCCAGAATTTAATAGAATAATATTTGAACTTCTGTTATTCCATAAATGTATGAGTTTCATTGTGTACTGCAAAGGTAGATCGTAACTCTATAGATGTTGGTTTTGTTTTAGGGTTATGCCATACACCAAGAGGTATCAGAGATGGATTTTTCTCTGGGATTTGTGCCCTAATTTTGCTTCTGTGAGATAGGGTACAGAACGCCTGTTCATGGTGGTCACTCAACAAAAGTGTTGAAGGGTCAAGTTGGGATACAAAACAGGGAGTGAGTTATGTGAATGTTGGTTAGACATATACAACTTGGAAGAATGTTTCCGCAGAGGATAGGAGTAGGATGAGGGGATGCAGGAAATCGAGAATTGGAAGATTTGAGATAGAAGAAAGAGGAATTGGAGAATCGAAGGAATGGGGATGCTGAGGTAGATTCCAATCCAGAAGAGGAAATTGAAGAAGAACAAGATGGGGAAGAAAGAGACCCAACAATAAGTCTAATTTCATATTTTATTAATAGAGGTAGCGCAAGAGTTGAGGTTTCCTATTATGATCTAAATCTGAGAGTTGATGTTCTCATTTATTGGATTGGGGAACTTGAAATATATTTCGAGTATGAAAATGTCCAGGACCCGAACTGGGTGAGATTTTCCACTACAAAGCTTAAAGGGAATGCAACACTTTGGTTGGACATGTTGTAGAAGGATCGAGTGAGTAACTAGCATGAGAATATTAGAACTTGGAATAATATGGTCACAAAGCTTAAGGATAAATTTATGCCTGCTGATTACCAGTAGAATTTGCATAGAAAAGTCCCAAATCTCAGACAAAGGGATACATTTGTTCGTGAATATGCTAAAGAATTCTTTAGGCTATCACTTCGAATATGCACCAAAGAACCGGAATTTCAACAAGCTACGAGGTATGCGAATGGATTAAAGTATTTGATTCAAGATTAAATGAGCACGCCTAATTTTTGTATTGTTGATGAATCCTATCATGTTGTTTCTTTTATGGTAGACGAAAAGATTGTTAGGAAAACATAGCATAACAGTAGAGGAATAGGTTCTAGAGGAAGAGGTGAGATCATGACTTTTAAAAGTGGTGAGAAAGAAGAACAATATACAAGTTTTCAAAGTGGTAGAGGAGGAAATAATGTTTGGAAAGGCATAGGAGGATTTAGAAGAGGAGAGGGAAATTATGTAACTACTTGCTATCATTGTGGAGTAGAAGGCCATAAGAAATATGAATGCCCGAAAGGACAAACTTTAGGGAGAAGAGGTGAATCAGGAATACAAGTCACATAGGATGATGAAGCTTCTATTGTTGGAGAAAATGTGATTGTACCTCAGCAAGAACAAGGTCAAAACTTGGTGTTTCACCCAGTGTTAAATATGAGAAAAGGGAAGCATAAGAACTAGAACAAAGAAATAAAGTTTTAAAACTAAATGTAAGTTCAAAGGAAAGTGTTGTAATTTGGTCATAGATGGTGGGAGTATGGAAAGTTTAGTGTCCATTAAAGTTATGGAGAAATTGAAATCGAATACGTTGCTTCATCCAACTCCTTATCGTGTTTCATGGTTAAAAGGAGGGAAGTAGGTGACTGTGAATGAGAAATGTTTGCTAAGATTTCAGATGGGAAGTTTTTAGGAGCAAGTATTATGTGATGTGGTTGACATGTATGTGTGCCACATACTCCTTGGAAGACCATGGATATTTGACTGGAAATTTCACCATGATGGAAAATAAAATACATATGAGTTTAAGCAATATGGACAGCGGTATAAATTGACCCCAATGATGGAAAATACAATAGAAGAAACAAGAAATAGTGTTGATACAAGTACTAGTAATAGCCACATCATGTTATGCTCCACAAAGGAAATTTTGCAGGAAGAAAGAAGAGCAGTGTTTTGTTTAGCAGTGATTCCAAATCAAGTAAAAGAGGAAGGAAAGTTGAATGTTATACCTACATAAATAAATCCTTTATTGGACGAGTTTATAGATATTGTTGCCGATGCTTTACCATAGGGATTACCTTCGATAAGAAGTATATCTCATCAAATTGATTTGATTCCTAGATCAAGTTGACCAAAAAGGAACCGTATAGAATGACTCCTATAGAAAGTGAAGAAGTGAATAGACAAGTGCAAGAGTTGCTTGATAGAGGGTTGATTAGAGAGAGTTTAAGCCCATGTGCATTGCCAGTAGTTTTGAATCCAAAGAAAATGGGAGGGTGATGGATGTGTATGGATTCATGTTCCATTAATTCTATCATCATCAAGTACCGGCTTCCTTTTCTAGGATGGAGGATCTTGTGGATTGTTTAAGTGGGGATGCATACTTCACAAAGATTTATTTTAAGAGTGGTTACCATCAAATCTAGATAAGGGAAGGTGGTGAGTGGAAAACTGCTTTTAAGAAAAAAGATTGTTTGTTTGAATGGTTGGTTATGCCATTTGGACTAACTAATGCTCCCAATACATTTCTCATGCTTATGAATGAAGTATAAAATCATTATTGGGGAATTTTGCTGTAGTATATACTTGGATGACATTTTAATTTTTAGTAGGAACAAGGAAGAACACTTGAAGCATGTGAGACAAGTGTTGGAGAGTTTAAAAGAAGAAAATTTGTTGATCAACTGGAAGAAATGCACATTTCTTTAGACATAATTAGTGTACTTGGTATTTGTGATTTCCAAAGAAGGATTGAAGATGGACTCTAAGAAGGTGAAGGCTATTTTTGAATGACCAATACTGCGGTCCACTTTTGAAGTAAGAAACTTCCATGGGTTAGCAAGCTTCTACTGAAAGTTCATTAGAAACTTCAGTCAAATTTGTGCACCTCTTACTGTGTGCATGGAGAAGGGAAAATTTGAATAGATAGCAACAATAATGAAGGAATTTGTAGATCTAAAAAAGAAGGTGACATAGAAACCTGTTTTGGCACTTCCAAACTGTGACAAAGTATTCTAGGTTGAGTATGATGCAACCGGGGAAATGATTGGAGTATTTTTAACTCAAGAACGGATACCAATAGCATTCTTTAGTGAGAAGTTGAATGATACCAAAAGAAAGTATTATGTGTATGATCAAGAATTTTATGCTATTGTGTAGGCGTTGAATAAGTGGCGACATTATCTACTACACAAGGAATTCGTCTTGTTTACTGATCACAGGGCACTGCAATATATCAACAATAAAGGTAAGTTGAATTAAAGAAACCCTAAATGGGTTGAATGCTTACAAATTTTTACTTTTGTTTTGAAGCATAGACCAGGAAAGTCCAACAAAGTGGCAAATGCACTGAGTAGAAGAGTGATGTTACTTAACACTTTATGTGTGGAAGTGGTGAGTTTATAAATCATGAAAGAATTGTTCAAAGAAGATGCAAATTTTGGAGCTTGGAAAGATTGTAAAGCACCATGTAGTGTGGATAGAACAATGTGCCTTGATTATCAAATCCAATAAGGATTCTTGTTTAAAAATCATAAATTGTGCATTCCTCAAGGATCAGTAAGATTGAATCTTATTAAAGAACTACAAGGTGGAGGCCTAGGTGGACATTTTGGCATGGACAAGACCGCAACGTTGGTAAAATAAAGGTACTTTTTGCCTAGCATCAATAAGGATGTCAAAAATTTTGTTGAATGATTTATAATTTTCCAAGTAGCAAAGTGAAGAAGTCAAAATACAGGGATCTATATTCCATTGTCAGTACCTTAAAGGCCTTGGGAAGATGTGAACATGGATTTTGTCTTGGGGATTCCAAGAACACAAAGGAAGCATGATTATGTGATGGTTGTATTAGATCAGTTCTCAAATATGGCACACTTCATAGCATGAAAGAAGACAAGTGATGATATTGAAGTGGCTCTTTTATTCTTCAAAGAAATTGTGAGGCTTCATGGGTTGTTGAGGAGTATTACATCAGATCGAGACACAAGATTTCTTGGTCATTTTTTGAGGACACTTTGGAATAAAATGGGATCTAAAATATTGTATAGTTAAACCTATCACCCACAAACCTATGGGAAAAATGAAGTGGTGAACATGAGTCTTGTGAATCTGCTGAGAAGTTTGAGTGGTGAAAATACCAACTAGTGGGATATGGTCTTTGCACGGGCTGAATTTTCTTATAATGATTCAGTGAATTGATCAATAGGGAAGAGTCCTTTCCATATTGTTTATGGCAAGTCACCAAAAGGGATTGTGTATTTGATAAAGTTACCATATTTGGAAGAGAGGAAGAGCATTGATGCAAATGATTTTGTATATGGCATGCAATAATTGCATGAGCATGTGAAGAAGACGCTACAACAAAGTAATTCCAAGTACATAAGGAGGGAAGATTTGCAGAGAAGAACCAAAGTTTTTGAGGAAGGTGAGTTTGTAATGGCACATTTAAAAAAGGAAATATTCCCCAAGGGTACCTATATTAAATTGAAGTACAAGAAGATATGCCCATGTAGAATTCTAAGGAAGATTTCTGAAAATGCTTACAAGTTGGAACTTCCCGGGGACTTGGATATCTCTCTGATATTCAATGTTGCATCTTTGTATGAGTTCCATGAAGGAGGAGAGCATGATGATGCATGTATGTCAGATAAATGTAAGTAACAACTACCAGTCATACTTGTGGAAGAATTGGAATAAATTGTGGCCACAAGAATTGATAAAGAGACTCGCTGTAAGAAGTATTTAGAATATTTAATCAAATGGAGAAACATCAGGTTGGAGGATGCATCGTGGGTATCTGAGAAAGATCTAACACACCTGGGAGGTTCTTTAAATTCTGAACTTACTGTCACATGAGCTAGAAGCTCATGTTCTTCTTACCAAGGGTGTCTGATGCAGAAGCATCCTTGGGTTTGGGAAATCTGCATCACCCCCCAATTTTTTTATTATTCATGTGTAAGTATATTTAGGAGGAATAAGGACAACTACATCTCCTTAGTTGTTGGTCCATTTCATCAAGACCTTGTTGTTACAAATGTGCCATTACTTATTGCTGATACAACTCCATGTTACAACTATGTTGTTACTTGTGCTGCTACAAATCCATGCTACAAGAGTTGTGCGCTGTAACATCCCAAAAATCGCAAAAATTAATTTTTTTTGATATAGCCTATTTTAAAAGATAACTACTATCCGTGGAATGATAATTAATTAACTAATAGATAATAATTGCTTCATAAAATGCTCGTATTTATTTTTAAACATAAAAAGATACTTGGTTGTAAATGAGATGCGACAGAACAATGTTTATTTAAATACATGAGTTTGAATGTTAAACTTTGTGGTAGCGCCTACAATACTAAGGCATTGTATCGATTTCTAATACATGTTTGACATATAAAATATATCGATTCCTTTGATTTGATAACATATGAAAACTACGCATATAGCTTTGTTGAAATACTATATGTAAACCCTATGGTTCGAATGTGCAAAGCATATATGCTAAGTGAACTTAGAACATGGTTAATACTTATAGCGTGAATGTAATGTCGTGATACTATCTTATGGTTAAAACTATGCATTGTTTGTGTTATGGTATTGATATATATATATATCCTATGGTTTGAGAACTTATATAACGGTTGTAATATAGTTGTACAGCAGTGACACAATCCCAAGAATGACGCTGTAACCATAACTCGATGCTGATATGAATTTAATATCGTTGAAGTCGAGGGTCTGGCATATTTCTACGTGAGATCTCAGCATTAAATGTGATCTTGTGTGCTGGTAGTGGTTTTCTAAGATGGCACCTACGTGTTCTGGCTCCACGTGATAATAGTGGTAAGAAATGGTGATGCTTCACCGAGCTGTAAGCTCAGCCCTGGGTGATATGGCATCCAATTGTACTGGTTATTAAATGAGGTTATTGATTTTTGTTTGGTTGTATCTCTGCCTTGGTACTATCGTGGCTATGTTGGCTCATTCTGGATCGTTGATCTCATGTCCCGATCGTTGAGATGTGAAAAACCCTAAGACAATCTTGCCATAGAATTTATTGTTGCCTTCACGCATTCATTTTGTGTTTTTCATTTGGGGAAGAGGCCGACAGGCCACTGGTTAGTAGGGCTCAACCCTGGGTGGTTGTGAATGGCACTGTGTCTCCATTCTCTGTAATTTTTATTGTGAACCTGCTGTATAAGTGCTTGAGTTTACTAAGTGTGTAGCGATGAAGCCTTGTGGCTTTCGTCAGGTGACAGTTTAGGTTAGTGGTGAGGTTTTCTAATTCGAGCTTGGTTATGGTTCAATTGCATGACACCTTTGTTGCGTTGGTTGAAGGATTTGGAAGCAAGAGCATTCCATCCGACTGTTAAATATGCAAGGTAAGTCATCTCACATCAATTTATGTAATACGTTTTGGTTTATCAATGTTTATTGGACTCGTTAATAACTCCTTGTAGTTCATGTGGTAGGTACTGCCATCGTTCTATATTCATAGTGCTGGGTTTGATGGAAATGGATAGCATGCGAATAAATTGGTAAGCCCCAGTGGAAAACCCTCGTAGGCTCTCCTGGAAAATTCGTGGCGAATGTTTGAAGTCTGTGTTGTTTTGTGGTACGCCTGTGTTAGGATACTTCTTGGTTTGCAGAGTCGATGTAATAGTTTATAGGGTTACTGTACCGTATTGGGTTCTGAGTTTTGAACTGGGCAATGTTCCTCTGTTTAAAGGGTTTTCAAACTTTGTTGAAATAAGAAGAATATTTGCAAAACTTATGATGCCGTGACTATTTTGTGATCTTTGTTTTGGGGCTTGTCCCGTGAACAAAACCTGTAAATCGTTGATTTATAAAGTGGAAATAATTTGTGTTTTAACAGCCTATGTGTTCGATTTTTAAAGTAAAATGACAAATAGTTGTGCAACTAGATTTTATACACCTGTTGCTATCGTTTTCTTTCTGGACTGTAAACTCACGAAATTGTTTAAACGTTTGGGAAAAGAATCGTATGCTAAGTATATATAATGAAAAATACTGTTATTGTTCCTCAAACAATGGTTACGTGTTTATAATATATGGTAGGCTTCGGCCTAAATGCCTCATCGTTGATTGTATGAATGTTTATGTAATCGATCTATAAGTTTGTCAGGGTTTAGGGTTTTGGCTATGCTTAGAATGTATAAATGATGATGCTCGTTGATACGTTTCGGCATCAACTAGAGTTTGTGATTTCTGCTTGACTCTGCTCCTACAGTCATATAATATATTAAACCGTGGAGATGATAATTGTAAAAAATCTACTCGACTTACAGGAATGATTTTGATATAATTGTTTGGTTTGTCTATTGTTAATAAAAATACTGAATCTATATAATGACAAGGAGCTTGTTTAACTTAGCTCGATTGTGTAGAAAGAGTTGCATTTGTGTGTTTTTAATTTATGGCTATAGGAACATGAGAAATATATAACCCTAGGTTGGTGATAAGATACTTTTGTTTGCTTATCTGTTTTGTGTGTGCAATAATGGAAATAACAGTAGTTATAGTAAACTTTGAGAAGAAATAAATGGAAAAACTATAAACCCTAAATTGAAACTTGAAGTGACATATCTGTTCTGTTATGATAAGATTAAGCAATCATTTATAAATTCTGTTATCAGCAATGATCTCAATAGTAATTATAAAGAACAATAATAATCTTTTAAGACAATGAATTTCTATTTGATGCAGTAAAATATAGAAGAACAGTAATGTAAGAAATGCAAAAATAATACTAACTGCTATCAGTAGATAAATTAACTGAATATAAAGAATGGTACTTCTATCATCTTGGCAATTTTGCCTATCATATCTATCTACCTTAATCTGTCTCTGTTCTAGAGTATGATGTTATTCCTTTTTGCATGGGGAAAAATGCAAAGACTATTTTATTTAATCAAATCAATTTTATACAGAATTATTAATTTACTCAGGAAAATGAAGTAAACTTATAAAATAAACAGTAAGAGTTGATAGACAACAGAACTTTTAAAAATAAAAATCGATAAGACAATGGAACCTGTAAATGACAATAGTGCCGACAAACACCCAAGGAGGTCTGTTCCTCCCAACCTGCTTTAGAAGAAGCAGCTCAACTGTTGACTTCTAGTGAACGCCCGAGCCTGATTACTGATCCAATAAGTGGGTGGAATCTGTGTAGAAGCAAGGCACTCAAAAATGCCTTCTCCACTCAGCATCAACCTCCTGAAATAAAGTGCCTTCTCCACTTAGCATCAACCTCCTGAACTCAATAAGAGTTTGGCAAACTCACAACATGATCAACAACATAGCATATCCCCTCATCAAATCTCTTGGGTGCAAACACAGCAAAACCCCAAGGTAAATTTTCTCGTCAGAAAAAGTGATGAACCTCAGTTCAATATTTGATGGCTATTATATAGACTGCCTAGGTCTTTTAGTGGTCAGTTTGGAATAAATGAACCTCAATCTCCAGTCCCATCTTTTAGGGCACTATGACCACATTTCAAGGGAGTTATCCCATACCAACAGCTAGTTAGTTGCATCATGATGCTACCACTTGTCCATTGCCTTCTACCCCAGATTCCATTCCACCTAGTGGATCAGTAACCACTCTTTCAACAGTCCTCTTAGGTGTTTGTCTCCTATTTTATTTATTTAATAATAATATATTGTGCAAATTATAGTCATCCTTGGACACCTGTCCAACATAAAACTTTACAATAAAAGTTATAATAATGTTTGCTAACACAAAATGTTTTCCAGCAAAAAGGGTATGTTACAAACACCCCCACTTAAGCTCAACATCGTCCTCGATGTTACTTATTCACATCAAGTTCCTCATGGAACAAAACTGGATATGCTATATTACTTTCCAGATCCCAAGTAGCTTCATCAGGGCTAAGGTGCTTCCATTGCACCTTTGCCTGCCCTATCGTGAGATTCCGAAGCATAATTTACCTCTGATCGAGAATACAGTCTGGTTCCACCTGAAAATATCCTTCGAGTTCCACCTGTATGTCATTCCAATTCAGCACATGAGTAGCATCGTGCACATACTTCTTTAAAACAAAAACGTGAAAAACATTGTGGATTTTTAAATTGTATGGCAATGTCAATTGATATGCAACAACTCCTATCCTTGATAGGATTTCGAATGGTCCACAATACCTTGGTGCTAATTTAGTACAGCTCCCAAGCTTCAAAGAACTTTTCTTCGGCTTTACCTTTATAAAAACATGGTCTCCTACCTGAAATTCTCTTTCTGTGCGTTTCAAATCAGCATAGCTTTTCTGCCGATCTTGGGAAACTTTTAAGTTACCTTGAACCTGTTTCACGGTTAGCTCCATTTCTTTCAATAAATCTGGTCCTAACATCAATCTGTCTACAGGATTATCCCAAGAAATTGGAGTACAACATTTTCTTCCATACAAAATTTCAAATGGACTTAACTTAACAGATGCTTGATAATTATTATTGTAGGCAAATTCTGTTAAGTGCAAGTAATCTTCCCACTTAGATGGCTGATCTTTAACATACAATCTTAACATGTTTTCCAAAATCTGATTTACTCTTTCTGTTTGACCATTAGTTTGTGGGTGGAAAGAAGTGCTGAAATTTAATTTAGTATTTAATCCTTTAAATAGTGTTGTCCAAAAGTTACCGGTGAACTTAGAGTCTCGGTCTGAAATAATTACCTTTGGAATTCCATGCAAGCGAAAAATTTACTTCATGAAAATATTTGCAATGTTAGAAGCCTTGAAAGTGGTTTTAATAGGAATAAAATGAGTAGCTTTACTAAGTTTATCAACAACAACCATAATTGAGTCATTCTGCTTCTGATTTTTAGGCAAACCTGTAATAAAGTCAATGCTTATAATTTCCCATTTCCATTCTGGAATTGGTGAGGGATACAATAGCCCAGCTGGATGTTAATGTTCAGCTTTAATAGTCTGACAGTCAAATCATCTAGCTATATATTTAGCAACTTCACTCTTCATGTTGGGTAAAAAATACTCCTTTCTTAGCATAGTTATCATTTTCTGATCACCAGGATGCCCTGAATAAGGACTCTTGTGTACTTCATCTAAAATCAACAACTTAACCTTCGAAAAATTAGGCACATAAATTCTGTTTTTATAAGTTAAGAAGCCTTTTTCATTAATGTTGTAATCTGTTATAACACTTTCAGATGAATTTTCAGCCACTTTATCATGTAATTTTTGGTAAATTTTGTCTTGCTTAATTCCTTCTTCGATCTGATTTTCTAGATCAGTTTTAAAAGTACTGATTGCTGCCACAAAACTCAATCTAGCATTTCTGCTCAATGCATCAGCAACCATATTCTCCTTTCCATTAATGTGATGGATCTCAAAATCGTATTCACTAAGGAAAGCTAACCACCTAGCTTGCCTTTTGTTAAGATTTGTTTGATCCAGTAAATACTTTAAGCCCTTATTATCAGTCATTAAAATGAATTTTCTTTCGATCAAGTGATGGCGCCACATTTTTAAAACATGTATCACAACTGCCAACTCAAGATCATACATTGCATAACTATTTTCATGTATTTTTAACTTCCTTGACGCAAAAGCAATTGCATGACCTTCTTGACTTAAGACCCCTCCAAGTCCTTCATTGCATGCATCCATGCATACGACGAAATCTTTATTAGGATCTGCAATTTTTAAGATGGGTGTAGTAGTTAACAATTCTTTTAACTTATTAAAATTGTCTTGACACTTTTGATCCCATATGAATTTCTTCCCTTTCTTCTGCAAAGAAGTGATGAGATTAGTAATTCTAGAGAACCCTTCAATAAACTTTCTATAATACCCCATTATTCCCATGAATGACCGTACATCAGTTACATCTTTAGGGATAGGCCATTCATTTATTGCTTTTATCTTATCAGGATCAACCAAATTACCATCTTTAGAAATTATATGACCCAAATGCTGAATTTTATCTTTATAGAAATCACACTTACTGAACTTAGCGTAAAGTTGATGATCTCTAAGTACTTGTAAAATGATTTTTAAATGTTCGTCATGCTCTTCTTTAGTTTTTGCGTAAACCAGGATATCATCAATGAATACCACTACGAACTTATCCAAATATTTATGCAGAATGTTGTTCATTAAACACATGAACACTGCCGGTGCGTTAGTTAGCCCAAAGGGCATAAATACGAACTTGTAGTGTCCATAACGCGTTCTGAATGCAGTTTTTAATATGTCCTTGTCTTTTATCCGGACTTGATGATAACCAGACCTTAAGTCAATTTTAGTGAATATCTCTGCTCCGTGTACTTGATCAAATAGATCATCTATGCGGGGTAAGGGATACCGGTTCTTAATTGTCATTTTATTAAGCTAACGGTAGTCAATGCACAAACGCATGGTACCATCCTTCTTTTTAAGAAATATTACTGGTGCTCCCCAAGGGGACACACTGGGCCTTATGTAGTTTTTATCTATTAATTCTTTCAGCTGAGATTTTAACTCATTTAACTCCAGAATATTCATCCTATAGGGGGCCTTCGAGTTTGGTACCGCACCAGGTACTAACTCAATGGTGAAATCAAGTTCTCTTTTCGGAGGTAATCCTGGAATTTCTCTCGGGAATACATCAGAAAAGTCCCTAAGGATGGGAATATCCTCTAGTTTTAACTTGTCTTCTTTAGATGTACACTCATCATTAACAACATTAACAACAAACAATTTACAACCTTTTCTGGCAGCTCTCTTTACTTGTAAGGTAGAAATCTACCTTACTGAAATCTGCCTATGAATTCCTTTTACTGTTTCTGAATTACCTTCATTATTTACACATATAAAAGATTTATCATAACAATTCAGTATAACTCTATGTTGTTCAATCCAATCCATGCGTATCAACAAATCATATGACCCTAAGGGTAAAACATTCAGATTAACTTGCGTTTTCAGCTGATTTAAAAATACTTCACAATTCTTGACATAATCTGTAACCTTTCACTTAGTTCCTATTGCAAGTTGAACTAACCATGCATTATCAAATTTCTCTGTTTTTAACTTGCAACGGTTTACTAAAGTAGGTGAAATATAACTTAGATTTGCACCTGGATCTATTAAAATAAAAATAGACTCGTTTTGTATCATACCTTCAATTTCGACCATGGATGTTTGATGGTCCGCTTGACGGTTCTCCAATGCTGGATTTATCCTGGGCATTTCTCTTGTGATAACTCCAACTATAGGTTATGCTTGCATAGTATGAATATTGTTGGCTTTCCTCTTGTTGCGTGGGCAATTTGCTCTCTTATGTGGTCCGCCACATTCATAGCACTTTATGGGTCCTTTCTGTTCAACATACCTATTGTTATTGTTATTGTTATTGCTATGATTATTATTATTAGGCACATTTCTTGCAGCAGTAGAGTTCTGAGATGCATTATTCCGGTAATTATTAGGAAAATTTCTGTTGTTAAAATTTTTCTGAAAACCTCCAGCATTCTGATTAAAATTCTTCTTTTTATAATCATACTAATTAGTCTTACTGTTCTTCCAGCCAGTTGTTCCTTCTCTTTGTCTGTTTTGATCAAAAAAAAATTTCCTTCCTCATGGCTTCTTCCAAAGTGGAAGGATTATCATACTCAATACGATCTTTTATATTAAAAGGTAAACAACTGAGAAACCTTTGCACTTTAGGATTTTCCTCAACCATGTAGGGCACGTACCTCAGCAAGCTAAGGAACTTGCTGCACAGTTCTTTCATGCTCATTGTACCCAACTTTAAATAGTAAAACTCTTTTGACTTATCTTCAAAGTACTGTTCCGACAAAAACTTATTTTTAAACAAACTTTTAAACATAGTCCAAGTTACTTCTTTTTGTTTTTTGCTCTTGATTCTTTTAAGATCCTGCCACCAAATATATGCCTTCCCGGTCAGATTGTAAATTTCCATCTTGGCTTTCAATTGAGAAGAATAGTCATAAATATTAAAGTACTTTTTCATTCCAGACAGCCAAGCTTTTGCTGTCTCACCCTTCTCACTTTCGCCATTAAAAGTAGATGGCTTAATATTTTTAAATTCCCCAGTAATCTGTTCATGATGCTTATGTTTTCTCTTTTTAGAGCAGCATTCACTGTTAATGCTGTCATAAATTATGTCTTCATTACTTGAATCAGATTTAGAAGATGAGTAACTGTTCCTTTTATCATTTCTTGTTTTCTTATGCTTATGTTGGTGGGACATTATTTCAGAATCAACCTTAAATTTTGATTTTCTGCCTCTTTCATCACTATGACAGTTTCCTTTTAAATTCTGTTGTAACTCTTCCTGTACCTTAAGGATATGTTCATTTTCTTCTTTAACAGCTTTTAACTCATATTTTAAATCCTGTACATTGCGTAAAATTTCAGAAGACTAGTTGTTTAACTCAACGTAAATTCCTTCAGTGTTATTATGATTAATACGTTCATTACGAGGAGATCTGTCCTCTGCTGATTCTTATGGTATTTCCATACCTACAATTAAAGGTCAATCTGTTCTGTGCAAAAATAAAATAAAATTGCAAAAGCTAGTAACATAAACTTTCTGATTTATTTTTCTGTTTGCGTGCATGAGCCTCAATCACGCCTACAGTTTGAACTTGCGCGCTGATACCACATGTAACATCCCAAAAATCGCAAAAATTAAAAAATTTTGATATAGCCTATTTTAAAAGATAACTACTATCTGCGGAATGATAATTAATTAACTAATAGATAATAACTGCTTCATAAAATGCTTGTATTTATTTTTAAACATAAAAAGATACTTGGTTGTAAATGAGATGCGACAGAACAATGTTTATTTAAACACATGAGTTTGAATGTTAAACTTTGTGGTAGCGCCTACAATACTAAGGAATTGTATCGATTTCTAATACATGTTTGACATATAAAATATATCGATTCCTTTGATTTTATAACATATGAAAACTATGCTAATAGCATTGTTGAAATACTATATGTAAACCCTATGGTTCGAATGTGCAAAGCATATATGCTAAGTGAACTTAGAACATGGTTAATACTTATAGCGTGAATGTAATGTCGTGATACTCTCTTATGGTTAAAACTATGCATTTTTTGTGTTATGGTATTGATATATATATATCCTATGGTTTGAGAACTTATATAACGGTTGTAATATAGTTGTACAACAGTGACACAATCCCGAGAATGACGTTGTAACCATAAATCGATGCTGATATGAATTTAATGTCGTTGCAGTCGAGGGTCTGGCAGATTTCTACGTGATATCTCAGCATTAAATGTGATCTTGTGTGCTGGTAGTGGTTTGCTAAGATGGCACGTGCGTGTTCTGGCTCCACGTGATAATAGTGGTAAGAAATGGTGATGCTTCACCGAGTTGTAAGCTTAGCCCTGGCTGATATGGCATCCAACTGTATTGGTTATTAAATGAGGTTATTGATTTTTGTTTGGTCGTATCTCTGCCTTGGTACTATCGTGGCTATGATGGCTCATTCTGGATCGTTGATCTCATGTCCCGATCGTTGAGATGTGAAAAACCCTAAGACAATCTTGCCATAGCGTTTATTGTTGCCTTCACGCATTCATTTTGTGTTTTTAATTTAGGGAAGAGGCCGACAGGCCGCTGGTTAGCAGGGCTCGACCCTGGGTGGTTGTGGATGGCACTGTGTCTCCATTCTCTGTAATTTTTATTGTGAACCTGCTGTATAAGTGCTTGAGTTTACTGAGTGTGTAGCGATGAAGCCCCGTGGCTTTCGTCAGGTGACATTTTAGGTTAGTGGTGAGGTTTTTGACTCTAAGCTTGGTTATGGTTCAGTTGCATGACACCTTTGTTGCATTGGTTGAAGGATTTGGAAGCAAGAGCATTCCATCCGACTATTAAATATGCAAGGTAAGTCATCTCATATCAATTTATGTAATACGTTTTGGTTTATCAATGTTTATTGGACTCGTTAATAACTCCTTGTAGTTCATGTGGCAGGTACTGCCATCGTTCTGTTTTCACAGTGCTGGGTTTGATGGCAATGGATAGCATGAAAATAAATTGGTAAGCCCCAGTGGCAAACCCTCGTAGGTTCTCCTGGCAGATTCATGGCAAACGTTTGAAGTCTGTGTTGTTTCGTGTTACGCCTATGTTAGGATACTTCTTGGTTTGCAGAGTCGATGTAATAGTTTATAGGGTTACTGTACCGTATTGGATTCTGAGTTTTGAACTGGGCAATGTTCCTCCGTTTAAAGGGTTTTCAAAATCTGTTGAAATAAGAAGAATATTTGCAAAACTTATGATGCCATGACTATTTTGTGATCGTTGTTTTGGGGCTTGGCCCATGAACAAAACCTGTAACTCGTTGATTTCTAAAGTGGAAATAATTTGTGTTTTAACAGCCTCTGTGTTCGATTTTTAAAGTAAAATGATAAATAGTTGTGCAACTAGATTTTATACATCTATTACTATCGTTTTCTTTCTGGACTGTAAACTCACAAAATTGTTTAAACGTTTGGGAAAAGAATCGTATGCTAAGTATATATAATGAAAAATACTGTTATTGTTCCTCAAACAATGGTTACATTTTTATAATATATGGTAGGCTTCGGCCTAAATGCCTCATTGTCGATTGTATGAATGCTTATGTAATCGATCTATAAGTTTGTCAGGGTTTAGGGTTTTGGCTATGCTTAGAATGTATAAAATGATGATGCTCGTTGATACGTTTCAGCATCAACTAGAGTTTGTGATTTCTGCTTGACTCTGCTCCTACAGTCATATAATATCTTAAACCTTGGAGATGATAATTGTAAATAATCTACTCGACTTACAGGAATGATTTTGATATAATTGTTTGGTTTGTCTATTGTTAATAAAAATAATGAATCTATATAATGACAAGGAGCTTGTTTAACTTAGCTTGGTTGTGTAGAAAGAATTGCATTTGTGTGTTTTTAATTTATGGCTATAGGAACATGAGAAATACATAACCCTAGGTTGGTGATAAGAGACTTTTGTTTGCTTATCTGTTCTATGTGTGCAATAATGGAAATAACAGTAGTTATAGCAAACTTTGAGAAGAAATAAATGGAAAAACTATAAACCCTAAATTGAAACTTGAAGTGACATATCTGTTATGTTATGATAAGATTAAGCAATCATTTATAAATTGTGTTATCAGCAATGATCTAAATAGTAATTATAAAGAACAATAATCTTTTAAGACAATGAATTTCTATTTGATGCAGTAAAATATAGAAGTAAGAATAGTAATGTAAGAAATGCAGAAATAATACTAACTACTATCAGTAGATAAATTAACTAAATATAAAGAATGGTACTTCTATCATCTTGGCAATTTTGCCTATCATATCTATCTACCTTAATCTGTCTCTGTACTAGAGTACGATGTTGTTCCTTTTTGCATGGGGAAAAATGCAGAGACTATTTTATTCAATCAAATCAATTTTATACTGAATTATTAATTTACTCAGGAAAATGAAATAAACTTATAAAAGAAACAGTAAGAGTTGATAGATAGAAGAAATTTTAAAAATAAAAATAGATAAGAAAATGGAACCTGTAAATGACGATAGGGCCGACAAACACACAAGGAGGCCTGTTCCTCCCAACCTGCTTTAGAAGAAGCAGCTCAACTGTTGACTTCTAGTGAACCCCCGAGCCTGATTACCGATCCAATAAGTGGGTGGAATCTGTGTAGAAGCAAGGCACTCAAAAATGCCTTCTCCAATCAGCATCAACCTCCTGAAATAAAATGCCTTCTCCACTCAGCATCAACCTCCTGAACTCAATAAGAGTTTGGCAGACTCACAACATGATCAACAACATAGCATATCCCCTCATCAAATCTCTTGAGTGCAAACACATCAAAACCCCAAGGTAAATTTCCTCGTCAGGAAAAGTGATGAACCTCAGTTCAATATTTGATGGCTATTATATAGACTGCCTAGGTATTTTAGTGGTCAGTTTGGAATAAATGATCCTCAAGCTCCAGTCCCATCTTTCAAGGCACTATGATCACATTTAAAGGGAGTTGTCCCATACCAACAGCTAGTTAGTTGCATCATGATGCTTCCACTTGTCCATTTACTTCTACCCCAGATTCCATTCCACTTAGTGGATCAGTAACCACTCTTTCAACAGTCCTCTTAGGTGTTTGTCTCCTATTTTATTTATTTAATAATAATATATTGTGCAAATTACAGTCATCCTTGGACACTTGTCCAACATAAAACTTTACAATAAAAGTTATAATAATGTTTGCTAACACAAAATGTTTTCCAGCAAAAAGGGTCTATTACATGCGCTGTTACAAATCTATGGTGCATCACTCAGGATTCTAACACAACATTGTTACTTTTCCGATTCTTGGAGTCAACTCATTCATTTGTTCCCTAGGATTGTTCGTGCCAAAAGATGAATGATTTTTGGAAAGAAAGAGAAAATGATTTTGGGGAAAAGGAAATGATAGGTAGTTGAACTTCAATGATCGTTCATCTTCCGATAGTTAGGAATCCTAGAGGGAAAGAAAATAAAGGTCACGATTTGGGAGAAACAATTGGGTAATAGAGAATGGGAAGGCATGAATAAACAGGGGGGAGAATAAGCAAAAGGGAGAAGTTTGTGCACCATTTCAAAGGGGAGTTTACGCACCAGTTCAAAAGGGGAAGCCACAACTTAATCAAAATACTATGCACCAGTTCAAAGGGAGAATCGATGACTTACTCAGGGGATGCAGTCAATCCATTCAACATCAAATCTCGATCGAAATGTTAAGCAACATATTGATGTAATATTCCATGATTATTAAAAGAGTAAGGATTGGTTGTATCTATTATTTCATTGATCCTATTGTCATTCTTCTATTCCGGAATTTGATAAAATAATATTTGAACTTATGTTATTCCATAAATGTATGAGTTTTGTTGTGTACTCCGAAGGAAAGTCCTAGCTCTGTAGTTGTTAGTTGTGTTGCAGGGTTTTTCTTTGTACCATGTTGTCACTAAACCTAATGTTGGGGGCATAAAGAAACCCAAGTTGAAATCCCTTTTAGTACCAAGTACTACACCCGCACCTCACATCATTCCAGCATGTTCCCTAAGGAGGAAACAAGGACATGCCACTAACCTGTGCTCCACCTTGCCAGATCTCATGAATTTGCTTAACACTTTAGTTAGTGTAACCCATTCCCCAAACACTTTAGCAGGGGGTACACCAACCGCATTAGTCACTCCCAATACTGAGACGAATACCAAATAATTGCGCACTAACCATGTGTGCATAATATGTTCTTAGTTTGGGAATTAAACACACCGCTGTCCCAAACTCCTCTGATTTCAAGATGCATTGACAACCATTCATATCACACCCCCCGTAGTGGTAGGAACCCCTCCCGATTGTTAAGAAACAACCTCCATCAATGTTGTCACTACATCTTTTCTAAAAAAGGGGGAATCACAATAGGAGGAATTAACACCAGAAGCATCACCACTAGATGCATTGGCACTGCCAACATCCCTGCCAACAGTGCAACCCCATGGGTGTCCTTCGTGTGGGAACCATATTGATTTGATCTCCAACAAATCTAGAATTGTCATTCTTGACCATGCCACTTAACCGTTGAGCCTGGAACATGAGCTTAACCATGAATACGACTCTTTACCATGTAGTTTATGTGATCTATTAACCCATTACTCATTTCAGTGTCCCATACTATGCGACCAATGAGCAACCCACTTAGAGCAGATGCAATTAGCTAACAACCCAACCCCTTAGAGGCCCACCTATCGGTATTCCACAAGGAATAGGTTTTTCCCCCATTTCCACATATCATCGATCACATTGATACGATCATTGTGTCATCCTTATTAGGTATACTGACTAGTGACGACACATCATATTCTCCAGAGGAAGACCAAGGTTCAACACCAGTAAAACATGCTCCCATAAAAGGCAACTCGACAACAAATTTACCTCAAGAAGAGTTCCTTCCTCCCCTACAAAGTTCTAGGAACTTTGTGGATATCCTTTGCATCCAATAATCTCCTATAGATCCTCTCTCGACCGCAGCCCCTGAAATATCCAACACCACACAACCAACCCAACTAAAATATCTCACCTCATCCACCAATGGAGGTGGATCGATTGATGTCCTATGAGAATATTCCTTCTCTTCAGACGAAGAAATATTAGAGGCTTTGAATGATCATGAATCCCCATGCGATGACCTCCACCACAGGTCATCGCATACAAATACAAACAAATACAAGATGAAAGAAGAGGCCGCTCAAAACACTTCCAAGAGATCAAGGGTTGAATCTGAAGCCTCTCACTCAAATAGAATGTTTGTTAGTGGATCATCATCGACTCCATCGGGATCCTCTCCTAGATTGTCAACTATGCAAACAACATTATCAGATTTCCTTGACCTTGGTTCTAGATACGATGTGGATTCAAAATTTTATAGGTTTCTCTATGCATGTGGTGTTCCATTCATTGTTCTTTGCTCACCTTATTGACATGAAATGGTACAAGCCATCAATGGTGCCCCTAAAGGATACAAGAGACATGGGTATGACAAAGACATAACAATGGGACTTGACAGGAAAAGTGCCAAAATCAATAGTGATCTTGGAAAGTTTACAAATGATTGGTCCAACTATGGGGTATCCATTGTATCTGATGGGTGGACAAATGTTAAAGGAAATCCATTGATAAATATTCTTGGTGTGGCTGCTAGCGGTGTGGTCTTCCTTTCATCCCATGACTACCCAGATCGCTACAAGACCAGTATTAATATTGCACAACCTTTACTTAAAACCATTCAAGATATTGGTCCATACAATGTCTCAAGTCATCACTGATAATGCTGCTAATTGTAAGGCAACAAGAGCAATCATTGAGGATAAGTATCCCAACATGTTTTGGTCAGGGTGTTTGGTTCACACATTGAACCTTTTGATGCATGATATTGTTAAAATGAAGGACCCTAAGTACCGATGGATTGGTGCCTTGTACAAGAGAGGTAAGAAAATGATCAAATTTATTACCAATCATAGCATGACCCACCACATTTTTCGCAATCACTCTAGGTTGGAGCTATTGAAGATTGCAAAGACTAGATTTTCTAGGTACTACCTCACCTTCAAGAGGATTTGGAAGGTAAGAGAGGCATTGGCTAGTATGGTCTCAAGTGATCCATGGAAAGAATTAAAAGACAGAGCTGCAAGCGCAACTGATAGAAATGAATTTCAGGAGGTGGAGGACACCATTCTTAATGGTCAGTCTTTTTCATGGGTTAGGTATGTTCTGCAATTCACCAAGCCAGTTTATAATATGATTCATTTTGCAGATACAGATCAACCTGTGATTGGGGAGGTATATGAGCAAATGGATAACATGCTTGGTCAAATCAAATACATTGTTGAGAAAAGAGATGCAATATTGTATGATCATATTCATAAACATGTGGTCAAAAGGTGGGATAATCTAAATGTTCCACTCCATTCCCTTGCATATGTCCTTACCCAAAAATATTATTCTCCAATTTGGTTGGCCCAACTTGCACCTGGGGGTGGATTTAGAAAAAAACCACACAAAGATCCAGAGGTGAAAAATGGGTATATGCTTTCATTAGACAAGTTGGTCCTTGATAAGGAGGAGTGTGCTCCAGTACGGAATGAATTGAGTGAATAAATCAGTGAGCATAGAGTCTTTGGTACCATGCATGCAACCAAAGATTGAGATAGATTGGATCCTATTCGTTGGTGGAACATGTATGGGTATGGAGCCTCATATTTGCATAAATTGGCGGTGAGGGTGCTTTCACAGGTTGTTAATAGTTCTTCTACATAGAGGTGTTGGAGCACCTACAACTTCATCCATAGTGTCAAGAGAAACAATTTGAATGTAGAACGTGCAGAAAGTTTGGTTTATGTGCACTACAACTTGAGGTTGTTGTCCCATTATTGTGAGGCGGCCAAGAATGATAGAACATTTTTGACTTGGGACAACAATCCAGAGGAGGATAATGTGGAGGATGGAGACATAACATTAGAGCGCTTGGAGGATGAACTATTGGGTGATCATGATGGCGATCCAATTCATACTACAGAGATGCCACCCCCATCCAGCAACAGGTTTCCAGAAGTAGGAGTTTTTCCTTTAGCTTCACAACGTCGAGCAATCCACGGGGGCCATTCATCTTCTTCTCATGTTCCACAATCACTTCCAGCAGCTCATATTCCACCTAGACCACAAGAAAAGAAATTGGAAGTTTCTCGTGGAAAGCAGAAACCTTATTAGATAGCATCATAGTACTTTGTAATTCATGTTTATTATGGCCTATTTTGTAAACATTATGGCCTACTTTGAACTTTAGTCTTTGACCTTTGAATCTTGAATAGATGAACCTATCTTTGAATTTTAAACTTTAAATTTTTTATTGCATCCTACAACTCTTTGGTATTGAATACGATATTATGATGCTTTGTTTCATTTCATGGTTGATGTTATCTGTTAGAGTTTGTTGATGGAAAATATTATATGTTGAAATTTGAAGGTTGATGTTGTTGATGATTGATGATTTATCATTTAATGACAATGTTATAAGTTATAGCTCCTATATGATTGATGTTATATCAATATGGCCATTGTGGATTTGTTTAGGATGGCCATGCTTGTCCAGGAGCCTTTATATCATAAATGACCCCCTTGAGCAAGATTGGCATGGCCTTCACTGAGCAAAACCCTATTTATTGAGATGGAAAAATAACATTGTTTCTAGGCATTCGAGGCACAGTGTGGGGGGTCCCCTAGCTGAATCCCGATATCCCAAATCCATCGGAATCTCTGGATTCACGACCGGAGTCATTGTTTGGGTGCTATGGTCATTTTTTCTAGGAACCCCGTGGCCATTCAATGACACTTTGAGGATTTGCTCTAGGGGCACAGAACCCAAACCGGCGATCGTACCTAGATTCTTTTAGCTCCCACATGTGCATATGGCCATTTTGGATGTGTTCCGTATGGCCATGCTCTCCCAGGAGCCTTCGAATCATAAATGACCCCCTTGAGAAATATTGGCATGGCCTTCACTGAGCAAAACCCCAATTCCTGATATGGGACAATAGAACTGTTTCTGGGCGTTTGAGGCATGGTGTGGGGGGGGGTCCCCTAGGTGAAAACCGATGTCTGAAATCCATCAGAATCGATGGATTCACGACTGGAGTCACGATGTTGGTGCTATGGGATTTTTTTCCAGGAACCCCGTGACCATTCAGGGACACTTTGAGGATTTTCTCCAGGGGCACGGATCCCAAACCGACAAGTGGACTTGGATTCTTTCATCTCCCACACATGCATATGTCCATTGTGGATGTGTTCAGGATGTCCATGCCCTCCTAGGAGCCTTTGGATCATAAATGACCCCCTTGAGCAAGCTTGGCATGGCCTTCACTAAGCAAAACCTTAGTTCCTAAGATGGAACAATAGCACTATTTTCGAGCGTTTGAGGCACAGTATAGGTGGTCCCCTAGCTGAAAATAAGCGTCATGACTCCATCAGAATCGACAGCTTCACGACTGGAGTTACGATTTTGGTGCTATGGGCATTTTTTCCAAGCACCCCGTGGCTATTCAGGGACACTTTGAGGATTTTCTCCAGGAGCATGGAACCCAAACCAGCGAGCGGATTTGGATTCTTTCAAACCACATGTGCATATGGCCATTGTGTATGTTTTCAATATGGCCACGCTCTCTCGGGAGCCTTCGGATCATAAATGACCCCCCTGACTAAGATTGGCATGGCCTTCACTAAGCAAAACCCTAGTTCCTAAGATGGCACAATAACACCGTTTCTAGGCATTTGAGGCACAGTGTGGGGGGTCCCCTAGATGAAACCAGGCATCCTGAATCCATTAGAATCGACGGATTTTCAACTGGAATCACGGTTTTGGTGATATGGGAATTTTTTCCAGGAACCCCATGCCCATTTAGGGACACTTTGAGGATTTGCTCCGAGGGAACGGAACCCAAACCGGCTAGCGGACTTGGATTCTTTCAGCTCCCACACATGAATATGGCCATTGTGGATGTGTTCAGTGTGGCCACGCTCGCCCGAGAGCCTTTGGATCATGAATGAACCCCTTGATCAAGATTGGCATGGCCTTCTGCAAGCTAGGGTTTATTTATTGTGTATGTGCATGGTCTTATGTGTGTATGTATGTGTAGATATTTTCATATGTGCATGTTGTTTATGTACAAATTGACGTGGTAAAACTTTTGTGCTTGATTGTGTCAATTACCCATCTTCAGAATGACCAAATGCAATAAGAACTCAACAAAACATGAAGAGACAATTGTAAAAAACATTAGAAAATTTGTATTGGAGCCATATTGTTTATGAGAGATGGTTCTATAAGAGACAAGTAAGTTTTGGTTTGCATAAAATAGGGTTGGTTTCCCTCTTTTTTTATAACAAGACTAATTTGTATTCATTATAAACGTGATAGACACGTTACAAAGGTGCACACGTTATTATGACAACATATATGACATTAATTAGTTTTGATGGTAGGTAAAATCCTTGCAACCACATTAACTCCCTAGGTTATAATTATTTTCAAGGGGGAAATGTGATCCATTAGCATTTTTTAAGCACTAAGTTTGGATGTGAGTTCTTTGGACATGATAAAGGTAAAAAATTTGAGCCTTAGGTTGTAATAATCGATTCTAAGCATCCCGAGCCATGGATAATGCCTTAAAGAATAACAATTGACCTCTGAAGGGTATCTTTTTACCTTGATTGTTGACATATATGCAATAAGTAGGTTGTGGACATTAGGTATGGGTCTTGGGACCATGAACATGTTCAATGGAGGAAACATAATCCTTATTCCCTAAACAAGGCTTCTATGCATTTAGGACCAAGAATGATGTGTCAAATCACAACACATCTAGGATCAAGGGATATTTGGCCTCCATATGAGCATATTCAAATATAATAAGGAGGTTATGAACACCAAGTGTTGTTTGTTGAGGTTCTAGATATGGATGTGAATATTTAACTTATTGGTGAGGATATGGACACTATTTGGAGGTTTTGAACACTAAAATTGGTTCTTAGGATATGGAAGTGGTCAAAGGATGAAACGTAGCCCATAGGTCCTAAGAGAAGCTTCTAGGGCTTGACGACCATGCGCAAGGTCTTGGACCATAACACTTGGCATCTACTAGGTGCTTTTTTTCTCTATGTGGGAATACAAGAGGAATATGTTAACCACTGGGAATTTTTGAGCCCCATATACAAGTCATGAATCGATACATGGTAAATGTAGGAAACTTAGGAGTTATTCCCTAAATGCACAAACTTAGCGATCAAGAGCAAGAAAGGAGATTTCAAACTACCATATAGGACATGTCATAGGGTTCTTTGGCTCCCATGTGTTGATACATAATTCATTAGTATATTTTGAGAACCATTTATGGATATTAGGGCCTTGTACATTGTTGGGAGGAGGACTACAAACCTTAATAAAAATTAAGCTTCTAAGGGAAGGGAAACCTGAGGCTTCAACCTTACAGGTGTATTAATTACATAGATTCACAACCATAAAAGAGGCTTCAAATGACAAGGATATGTTTAGCCTCCAATAAATGATATGGGTGGAAATAGGAGTATTTTAGCACTCGGTATGAGTTTTATGGCACTAAACATGATCAAACGATGAAACCTTGACCTTGGGCTCTAAAGGAAGTTTCCAAGGATAGGGAAAATGTGAAGCCTTAACCAACCACATAAGATTGGTCTAGTATAACTTAAATATTTGAATTCCAGTATGGACACCAATAGTAGGTTTTGAGATTTATGGGTGGACCTCAAATCCATAAACATGATTTGAGGGAGATCAAGATCTCAAGGCTAGAAATATATATTTATGGCTTAGGACAAATTATCAATTTGATGGGTCATTTTTAATGCTTCAGGGCATCATTCATGAACCTTGGTCCCTAGAAGGTGCCTTTATAGCTTAATGCGTAATTCAAAATTCAAAATATTTGAATGTGATATTTAGGTGTGTAATTGTGTTTAAAAAGATGATGTTGTTTGTTATTTTATACTAATATTTGTATGGTTTTCTTTGTGCAATTTTTTGTAAATTTTTGTATGCATGCATAGATATTTGCCTATGTGCATGTATTTTTTGTATGTTTATGTATAAATATTTTTATGTGTGCAGGTTTTTGTAGTGTAAATATATATGTATCTGTACATCTTTAATATGTATGCAAATATAATTATGTGCATCTAACTTGGGTGTGTTTGTGTGTAAATGACTAGGGGTGGTAGGTACACAAGGGGGGTGTCTAGGGGTGGTAGGTACACAAGGGGGATGACTAGGGGTGGTAGGTACACAAGGGGGATCCTTCATTAATACAGAGAGAAATCAATAAATCAAAATATTATGGGGTCTAGGGAATGCTTCAAACAATAAAGTATAGACTTAAATGCTCTCCGTCAAGGGATCGAGATCACATTTTCAGCAAACATAAGGAACCTTTTGGTATTTGGGAAGATCAACATTATCGTTCATCACTTACACAAAAATTTCATATACAATGACAAAAATTTAGCAAAACGTGTCAAAATAATAAGGTATAGGAAAAGTTCAAGTATCTCCCTAGTCATCATATCAAGGGCCCCATAAAATTTCTCCAATAACTACTCAATGTGTTGAATTTTACCATTGAAATTTCATCCTTGCATTGTGATGTATACAAACTAGTTGGATCTTATTAGAATGAAATTTTACAATCAAAATACATTTCATAATATAAACGAATTGAAATAATATTCATTATGTCAATTCTAAATCTAAATTCACACTGAAACCTAAACAAAGGAAATCATATCAAAAGCCATTCAAACTCAACCATTTGTTTTAAAAGCATGATGTTGTTTATTAGGAAACTACAGACAATGAGAGAAAACAAGAGACACCAAGATACAAATATAGACAACATGGATATAAATCACATAACTAAAAATCCATGTACATGAAAGCTATGAAACTCTTACAAAAATATAAATTTTCTAGCAAACAATGGAACATGGTTCCCAATGTACACACGATGGAAACTTGTGCCCTATACAAAGTCTGGAAACTCATGCCGTAGATCCAAAATACATGGAAACGCGTTCGATAGATACCAAGTACATGGCAATTGGTGCCCAAAAATGACACATCGTGGCTAATGTGCATAACATGGTATGTCAATCATCACTCCCACCCCCGTCACACCCAGGAGCATCTCCGAAATTGATCTTCCTCTTCTTGGATCTAGTGGAATCTTAGGCCTTCTTTTGTCTAGGAATAGACCGTCTCTCCAAGATCTGAAACAAATGATATAAGATACCATCATTTTCAAGCATTTGTAACATTTACCACATTTATAAAATGAATGTAGAATTCAAATATTAAATAACTCACCATTGATGGGAGTGGGAGATGTGAGACAGGTGTACTCAATCTACTGAGCCTCTTAGCAATGCCACCCTACAACATTTACGACAATCATTTCATTGAAAAATAATAATTGCTTAAATTAATTTTCATTAATGCATCACAATATTTTCTAGTAAATTAACTTGATTCTCAACGTGAACACCTCCAACAATTGATCCAGATGGATATAGGTGGGCACCCACCTATTACACTAGCTCAAAATAGTTTTCCATTTTGGCAGTTTTCTAGTAATTTTTCTATAGTTTTTCGGGTCCCAAACTTCCAGGGCCATTTTGAGGCCCTAAACGGCGTCTTCTGGAGATTCAGGGGGGCAATGTATGTCATTGGAAACCATTTGGTTTCCAATGGGATACATTGGCCCCCAGTATAAATTCATAAATATCGGATAGACCTTTCCAACAGACTATCGAATGTCCCAAACGAAGATTGTATGCTAAATTTATGACCCCGAGAAGTTGACTATTCAACTAACCACCTTGGGTCCGCAAAATTTATGATGGTTCATATTCTAGGGTTAGGTTTTTGGATGTTTAGGATTCTTTCCCTCATGCTTATGATAAATAGGTTCTTTCAACCTCTTCTTGTACTCATCTTGTCATGAATTAGCGTAGCCGCCACATCTCTTCTCAGAGATATAGCTACCACCATTCTAGTTGCTTTTATTTTACAGTTTTTTTTGTTTCATTCATTTAATAGAATCCGAGTTTATTGTATCACTTTGTTTATTGCCATATATCTGTGTATGTGAATATATTTATGCTCTTTCATTTTGTTCTCACATAAATCTGGATCAACAATGGACATGATTGGGCTTTAGGGCTAGCAGGTGGAGCATTTGAATGGACAACCTGCTCCGATGCAGTCACAGGGAGGGGGGGAATGTAGTTGCAGAAACTATGGGTGTAACCATTGTAGATATATCGACAGATACTGGAAGAGTAGTTTCCACAATAGTGGCGAGAACTAAAGATATGGTGGAAGAGGGCATGGTGGTATGGGGTGTAGCCGGAGGATGTCGTGGACGATGAACCCCTACCGGTTGTACGATAGGGGGTATCGACCTAAAAGGGATACGGTGGATGGTGAATGGGAGGGAAATCCTTGATAGAGGGAGGAGGATGGATACAAGGGGGGTTGTGGAAGAAGGGGGGAAGCTAGATGGAAGGGGGAGTGTGGATGAATGGGGAGGATGGATAGATGGGGGGGAGAAACATGAACGAATGGGGGACGATGCATAGACAGGGGGCGTGGACGAATGAGGGAGGATGGATGGAGGGGGGAGGATGGATGGAAGGGCATGGGTGGATGGAGGGAGGAGTATGGATGGAAGCGGGTGGGGGGGGGAGACTCATGGGAGAGGGTGGAAAAATGGGATTGAAGTTGGGAGGTGGAATAGTGTCACCTGCAGCTGATGGTGGAACCTGCATATAGATTTTTAATATCATAGTTTAGTCGAAAAAAATAAAATTAAACCATATTAATTCATAACAATTCAAATTAAAAGCGTGTTTTTAACTACACATTGTACTTATGTTGATGGTGACCTGTCGATCCCTCGTGGAGATGGCTAGTCATCATAGTCTGTGCATACCCGTGGACACCAAAATGCATGGACGTTATGAACATATTAAACAAGTAATTATTTAGGAAATCAAAATATTCAAAAATATTGTATGAACTATCATCGTGTATGTCATAAATATAAATAAATAAATAATAGAAATGCCATAAGTAATAACAATATTGTGCGAGGTATTGAAAATACCTCTGTGTGAGGTGCTGCAATTTCAGTTTTAGCTACCATTGCTACATCCAGGTTGGGAGATCCTACGTTCTCCCATGTCAGCATCTCCACTCTAAATAACTATACATTGAAATAACAGTTTAATTCATACATAACTGCTTTAAAATTACTTTACAATTTCTCAAGTGATGATTGAAAACTCATTAAAAAAAGTGCTAACCTGATCCATATAACAACCAGGGGTAATTTTAAGGACCCATACTTATTTAAAAGTGTATAAACCTTGGCGAATCTTACAAATTCCTAAAATGTCAACTATAAAATATTTGGCGATATTTTTCTAATATTTCAATTTCTAAGGATTTTATATAGTTTATATCATAATCTGGCGATTTTTTGAGTGAAAACAGTTTACCCCATTAAAATTGGGCGAAACGGGGCTTCAAAAAATGTAAATTGGCGAAGCTTTTTTTGGAAAAAAACATGGAAAAATAGCCCATCGGCTAAATTTCTCCCCTAAAATTATCTTTGATAACAACCCTTGATTGGGCTAGGGAAAGTGTGCCTGCAATGGGGACAAAGATGTGGCATTGTCCCCGTCGAACTAGAAGGCCCAGCATGGCTACCACCATCCACAAGTCTATCTTGACTCTATTGTGAAGGACCTACACCTGAGTCTCTATCAGGTTCAACCTGTCTCTCCACTGTAGTCGCTGCTACAAAGGTGGTGTGTCTAAGGAGTCCATGTGCAAAACTCCTCATCGCCCCCTCGATTTGATCAATTTTATGGGGTAACTAAGGTGGTTGGGGAGAGGGGTTTGGCTCGCTCCTAGGAGCTGGTGTCCCTCTCAGTGGGTTCCTCTCAGCATCAGTTCGACCTTGGGCAAAGCCAAGCCCAACACCCTGGAACTCAGTTATGTCAAAATAGTTGACATGTAAACCGAGCACAAACTCATCCCACAGTTGTCGAAGGAAGTAATGTGGAACCTCCCTATTATTGCAGGGAGGTTTATCATAAACTATGAACCACCTATGCATCCAATTGTCCCTCTACGGTTGGAAATGACACCAATCCATGCAGACACGTGGATTTCTAATGTCCAGTGGTTGTTCTGTTCTTGTATCGGTGAACATACTATATAATTGTGCCTTTGTAATATTCAATGCTTTTATTTCCTCCTTGGAAATGCCTATGGAATAATACTCCCGCATCCTAGCTCTATATTCGGTCATCTCAGTCAATTGGCAATGTGCATGGATGAGGGAGTCAATTGAGGTGGCAAGGGACGCTTGAGATGGTTCCCCTATGTTTCTTAATTCTCGATTTTGTATTCTCATTTCATTTACGTAATGGTTC
Organism: Larix kaempferi; assembly: GCA_027924585.1. Taxonomy (NCBI): domain Eukaryota; kingdom Viridiplantae; phylum Streptophyta; class Pinopsida; order Pinales; family Pinaceae; genus Larix; species Larix kaempferi. The sequence goes on along the minus strand of BSBM01001005.1, from coordinate 11,258,187 downwards.
AAGTCGTCTTGGTCGAAATTTTGTTGGGGGTTTTGATTTTCTTGGGAATTTTGATTTTGTTGAGGGTTTTCATTGGTTCCAAGATTTGTGTTTTCTTATGTTCCACCGAACTCTATGTTAACATTTTTTTCATTCATTGTATAGGTTTAGACTCTGCAATTGAAAAAATTTCTATTAGTTTACTAATTTGGGAATTATTAAAAATTTAATAAATAATAAAAAAATCAATAAAATGAAAAAAAAATGATCTTACCTATCCAATGCAATTGATGATCACTCGGTAGATGGATTGATGGAGTTCTTGAGTGCAATAGGTGAGTGAGGTGGTCTCTTACTCCGTGTACGCACCAGGTGAGTGAAGCTTGGCCAATTAGAAGTGAAATAGAATGTGTTCTTCCCCCTCTTTTTTTATTTGGATTAACAGGAGCGCGTGCGTGCTTTTGGGCACGTATGCGCTAAAAATGCGCACACTCCTCGGTTCGGTACCGAACCTAATGGAGCGTGCACACTTCCTTAGGTGTGTGCATGTCTTTATTTTCTCTCTGGTAGCGCGGCCCCATTGTAATTGTTTTGGGGAGAAACTTTGTGCACCCACCCCATACAACATGAAAGGTAATATGTTTACAACCTATATGCTATTAACAATCCTTATCATGAGTAATTATTCCTTTGTTTATCATACGACATGACCTATGAAAATTTTAATTTATCACTTAAACTTGCATTGAGAACACTTGGAATTAGAGATTTTTTTTAGAATTATGATTACTCTTTTGGAAATTGTAATTACTAAACACCATGGTTGATAGAAACATTCATTCATTTCTTATTATAGATTGGAATTCTTTTACTATGAATATAACTAAATTACACACAATTTTTGGTAATGATACTTTTATTTGCAATAAGCTATTTAGCATATATAAATTTTGTATAAAGAAAACATAAATTGTTATAATACCTTAATTTTGACAAAATAATCCATTGATTTTAATAAAGATATAATGTATCCTATGTGTGAAATATCCTAAGAGTTAAGTGGTTGCATTGAATTCAACAATGATATAATACAAAATAATAAGATACATTGACTCAATAATTATAGAATGTGAAATTATTAGTGGATTGATTTAAGAAATTATATAAATAAAATTGGTTTAAGAAATGATATAAAAAAAAATCATGCACCTTGATTAAATCACCAAGATAATATAAATTATCTAATAATATGACTTTAACAATAATATAATGGGTTCTTTTATTGGAGCTCGAGCGTGGAGAAACGACTGCAGTGAGGGTTTAGGTTTTTCTATGGTTTGAATAAAAATGGAGATCCTCGGAGGGGGTGGACCCCCATCCTCCTCATGCCAGCAGAAATTCCCTGCCTCCCACACAGCGGCGCACACCACTAACAATCCATGAGGGAGTGACTTAGAAAAGAATGGCAACAATCGAGCCAACTCGGGATCGGGGAAAACCCAAGGAGGATGTATCCCCAAAGCAAAAGAAATTCCTTCTCTGTAGATTAGATCGAAGAACCTTAGGGAACATGTAAAGAAATGGAAAGAAAGAGCCCTGATAGGGAAGTTTATTGGCATCTGTCCAAAAGAAAAGGACCTAACCAGATGGATCAAGACTACTTGGAACCCTAAAGGTCATTACGATTTGCATTTAGGAGCCAAGGGTTTTTTAACAATTGTGTTTTTCAATCAAGAGGATAGAGATCAAGTTCTGGAAGGAGTCTGTATTTATTCTTCTCTGTTGGACTCTACCTATGCCCATGGAAGGAAATATTTAACCCCAACAAAGAGGAGATGAACATAGCCCTTGTATGGATCAGGATTTATTCTCTCCCTTGCAAGTACTGGGAACCAGAGATCTTACAAGACATTGGCAATATGCTGGGAAATTTTTTTAAAGCCTCTAAGAAAACTCTGTAGAGACGATACACATATTTTTCCCGTATTTGTGTTTACATGGACTTGGTGCAAGATCTCCCAGAAGCAATCAATTTGAAATGGGCCGACGAATACTGGACTCAACCATTAGAATACGAGCACCTCCCTTTTCGATGTCGTAGATGCCAGGAGTATGGTCATCTCAACAGGGACTGTCCAAAAAATAATAAAATCCCCATCACCCCATCGACAACCCAGGAGAAGGAAAGAAAATCGAATGATTTGGGTTTTACCCAGGCGAGTCAGAAAAAATCGGGGAGGCGGCTGAACAACCAGCAACAACACGAACAATCCGAGGCTAAGTAACCTCTACACCCAAACTGTTTCGAAACCCTAAAATATGTAGGGGAAACCTTGGAAGATCCTGGGAACCAAAATAAAGGAAAAGAACCAATTCAAGAAGCTGAAACCTTATCTATGAAAATATTGAAGAACTACCAGAGGCTATGGAAGACGTTTTTCTTGATGAAGCAAAAGATATGGTCCTGGGTGAGTTGGATCTGGATGCTATTGAAAAGGAGTGTGATGAAAAGGGAAAAGCATATGTCTTGCGACGACAACTAGAACTTATGCAGGAGGCCATTCTCAAAGCTAAGGCTAGATCATTCCTGAGTATATCTAAAGAGCCTCAAGAAGGGAGCAAAAGAAAACAACTAGAAGAAGGTGAGAAGAGAGGACAAAAAACGAACAGACAACTGATCACGGAGATAGGAACCAAAATCATTGAGTCAGGGTACTACCCCACCATTAAGAAGGCCTTCTCATAATTTAGTAAAGGTTAGTCAATGAAGGTCATCACATGGAAATTCGTGGTGTAAACCACCCGCGTAAAATAAAAATCCTGAAGAACAAGATCAGGATGGAGAAACCAGATATAGTATTCCTCTAAGAAACAAAGTGTGGTTTGGAGAAGATGCAGGAAATAGGAAACAAGGTGTGGAGAGGTAGTAAGACTATGGATATTCAAGCTCGAGGAGCGATAGGAGAAGTTGCGATTCTTTGGATACCCAATGAGGTTGTTCTCACGAATTTTTGGGCAACCCCGTTCACTCTCTTTGTGGATTTTGAACTCCTTGAGACCAGGATAAAAGGGGTGATATCAAATGTTTATGGTCCAAGCATCAACCTTAAAAAAATGACCTTGGAATCCCTCTCCTGCGAGGATAACTGGGTTGGGGATAAACACTGGATCATTGGAGGAGATTTTAATATGATCACGTCCCTAGAAGAAAAGAAAGGGGGCATGCGAGTTCTTAAACCAACCAATGAAGCCTTCAAAAACTTCATCAAATCCAGTAAGATGGATGACCTGGAAACTGGGAATGGGTCGTTCATGTGGAATAACAAACAGGGGGGATACCATCATGTGGCTAGCAGGATGGATAGATTCTTAATTTAATACGATCTTGCTACAACTGGAGGTGATTTGACTACCTTTGTTTTACCATCTGTAGGATTTGATCATTGGCCAATCAGCCTCTTCTGGGATAGGACGGGGTCAAGCAGATGGAAACCATTATGATTTGAATTTTTTTGGATGGAACACAAGGACTTCAAATCATTGGTACAACAATGGTGGGAATATCTCATCCCCCCGGGAGGGACAAGAATGTACCAATTCCAACAAAAAATGAAAGATTTAAAAGCCAAGATTCGCACGTGGAACGAAGAATAATTTGGGAACACATTTCAAGACAAAAAGCGTCTAAGTGAGCAAATGCAAGCCATCCAACGGGAGGGCATGAATAATGGATATAGTGAAGACCTAAAGAAGCAAGAACAAAGCCTCCTATAACAACTACAAGCTAGGGAAAGACCAGAGGAGATTTTCTAGAGACAGAAATACATGAATCAATGGCTTCAAGATGGGGAAAGAAATACCAAATTCTTCCATCATTTTGTTATATCCAGAACAGGAAAAATTCAAGGATAAATAGAGTAATGACGGAAACTGGAAAATATGTGGAAACTAGAGAAGAAATGGAAGCTGAACTCACACAATATTTTGGTAACGTCACAAGGGAAGATCAAGCTAACCGCTCTGATCAGATTTCCAGAATCACCTAGTTGATCTATTGGTAGGCAGTTTGGTAAGGTAACATCGTAGCATCACTCATGCTGCAACAAGTCAGAAGATATCGCGGAAGGCAGAGAGCTGGGCGTAAAGGAGATTATTTTATGTATTTTTGAGTTAAATGTACCGTAGTATGCGGGTTTTGTGTCATTTGGACCGTACTTTAGGTAATTTTGGGTCAATTGTACCGCAGCATGCGGGTTTTTGGGTCATTTGGACCGCATCAGTTAGATTTTGGGTCATTTGCTCAAAGTGTCGGTTAGGAAGTTGTTAATAAGGGGAAAAGCAATGTAAAAGAGGAAGCCTATTTATAGTCATAGAGTCATATGTATTGGAGAGATTAATTGAAGTATGGATTCTGAGATGTTGGATGTGTGCGTCTTTGAGTCTATATCTGAGATCAAGAGATACTGGTGAGATCCATGTTTTTGCGGAGATATTGTATCTGGGTTTTGCTAAGTTAACATGACATGACAGAGCTGTGTTGCGAAATCCTTGTGCATCTTTTGTTCACTCATGGTAATGCATGTTGCTATATATGAATAATGCTATGTTTTCTTGCTGCAATTAATGCTTTACTGTTATACTCATCACGATGAATGTTTCTATTGAATAATGTTATGGATACAATGTTGCCAAAGTTAGATGCATAGATATATTTCTGAATGTCGCAATAAGTTTAAGTTATCGGTGCCGCAAACATCCTCCTTCATTCGACGGAAACATGGTTCTGTCGACTCTCCCTTGAACATCTCGGGTGAGACCTCATCTGCTCCACAAGTGTTGCTGGATGGGGTAAAACCTGTCTGGGCCGGTGCTCAGGGAGATCGCGGTGGGTTGGTGTCGACAACGATGGGAACCTCTGTCGACTGGGTTTGAGTCAACAAATGGTTCCGTTGATGGGACCGTGTGCAAATTGAAAGGAGGATATGTTGTGGCATCCGACCCAACCGAAGATACAAAGTTGGTTTGATCAGAAGTTGCAGGAATTTGCTGAAGAAGAAAGTTAGAACACTCGACTAACAGTAGATCAGTGGGTGGACATATATATTCATGAAGGTCTGCACGAATGGTTTTTCTATGAATTCTCAGTCTTTTTGTTCGAGTGGTTGGCGAAGTTGATCTTTCAGAAGAGGAACCACCAAGGTGGTGAACCAACGACTTGGACCCCAGAGTTGATCCAAGAACTGCAGGAAGTCAACAACAAAGCATCGCGAGCTATCGAAGTGTGGCTTGATAGCATCTTGGAAGGGTATGTCACTGAATTCGCGGTTGATATGCAAAAGTCCTATAGTGAAGCTGAAAGATATTTCTTCCGCGAACCTCGGGGAAGTTTCCTATTGTCGCTCCAACTGTCCATTAAGATGCTTATTTGTGAGAAGGGTATATTAAAGATGCATCTAGATCAGTAAACAGCCTGGTGGGTATCGCGACGGCAAGGGGGCGGTACATGGAATGATAAGGGTTAAATGGGTGCAAGTCATGATGAGACTGTGAGCGAAGCCGAGGAAGAGAGTGGTATTACGAGGGGAGGAGTGAGGTTTTGACAGGAAAAGAGGCAGAGGATAGGAGAAGGTCCTGCTGCGATCGAACCACAAGTTCGCGAAGGAAGACCACACGAGACGAAGTGACCTCACAGTTTAGACAAGGAAAACCAGGCTACTCCCAGGATAGAGGTAGGATCGAACCCCAGCAACAACGTACCCACACCTTCGTTCACTATCTGTCAACCAATAGGAAACACAAATTTGACCCCACCGGGTCAACAAAACTTGATTGCTAGTAGTCCAGCAATTGCAGGAAGGAAGCCCAGGATGGCGAGCAAGGATGCTAATTTGACATTGTTCCACGGGAGTGGGACAGATAACCCAGAGCAATATTTCCTAATGAGACTGGCCTAATGAATAAGGCATGCACTGTTAACCAAGACAAGCTCGTAAGCTCCTCGATAACTAAGGAAAGGGAGGGCGAGAGAATTTGACTGTGGAATAAGAATACGAATGAGAGCAATCTGTCCTGTACAAATAAGAATGATAGCGAAAGGACTTCTCTGACTTGAGTGATTCTGGATTTATTCTGGCGGTCTTGGATTCTAAAGCAGTCTATGGACCGTAAAATAGATCACTGATGATAACGCTAAGAAATGACAATTAGCGACAACTCTACGAGGTCGCGCATTAGATTGGTTTATGAAGTTTGTTCTAATCCCTACAGGAGCTCCGGAGAAAAAACTAGACGATATCAGGGATGGTTTGATTGTAGAATTCAGAAAACCCAAGTCTGGAGCACAATATATTACAGAATTGAAAGAAATTAAGTAGTATCCCAATGAGACAGTGTGGGATTTTGACCAACGGTTTAAGACGTTGATGGCGAGGGTTAGTTTTGATATGAGCATTGTCCAACATAAAGAGTGGTTCATCGCGGCACTGCTACTGCACATTCGACTACCACTAATGCAACAGAACATCACGACGCCCAGTGAAGCTCTGGAGATTGTGATGCGGTTGGAGGCTTCGCCGATTGGGGAAAATGCAGCTGGGATGTCGCAGATACAGACACAGATGGCTAACTTGACCATACAGCTACCAGATCTAAAGAAGGGAAAGGAGCAGCGCGAAGAAGTATGGTGTACGCGATGTCGAGGAGAAGGGCATACTAAGGACAATTGCCTTGACTTCTGCAATTATCTGGTTTCAGGAGCACCAAACCCGTTGAGTGGTGGCGGCATGCCATGGTGTCGCGTTTGTCAGGTATATGGGCACCGCCATGAGGAATGTCCACACATGCAGAAGATGGTTACCAAACCGATGAATTTGTATTGCACTTTCTCTAAATTTGTGGGACATGGTGACAAAGATTGCCAGGCATATGGGTTGCTTCACGAGAGAACGTACGAGGCATTCTATGTAAAGGATGACCAATGAGTTGTACAACAACTGCAACTGCAGCCGTAGGTATCCCAACTGCTACCTCAATCGCAGGTATAGTTTATACTGCAGCAGCAACCACAGTAGTTTATGCCCCAATATGCTCTGATGCAAATAGCTCCACAGCAGCCACAGTACGTTCAGCAACCGCAGTATGCACCGCAAGGGCAGGGCATGCAACCAGCTCCTATGCAGCAATAGTACAACCAACCGCGGGTACCAACAGCAGGGCAGATTCCGGGGAGGATTCCGTGGTGGACATGGTGGAGGATTTGGTCGCGGAGGAGGACGAGGAGGTCGCGAACCTGTTCAATGTTATCATTGTGCAGTATGGGGGAACTATCAGTGCGATTACCCACTATTGTAGACGCAGTGTACATTTTTCTTTGTTACAGACCATACAGTAGAGAACTACCCGCAGTTGATTGCGCGATGGAAAGCCGGGAATGTTCCACAGTTGCAAAATCAAAACCAGACATAGCAGCCAGTACATAATTAGGTGCAACAACCAGTCTAGAACTAGAACCAACTTCCAATTCAGAATGCTAATCAATATGTGAACCAACCAGGGAACCCGACACCAAATTAGAATCAGGGTGCGCATGTTGCGACAATTTCAGCGGAGCTAAGGCCACAGGATGCGGTTGTCGTAGTCATCACGAGGGGAGGTGCAGCAACGTGAGGGGACATTCAGTTGATCGAGCATAAGAAGGTATCATTTCATGTTGAGTCCGAGCGTGACACATTCTTTCAGGCACGTCGTGCGATGGACTAGGATTGCGATAAAGCTGTCATTTGCGACATGCCCCTATTTTTTATGCTACTTCCGAGGCAGGTCCATCAGTGCAGTCTGGAACCTTGCAGAAGTTTTTTGAGAGATGTTTATTGTTGGAAAGGGATCCTGCTAATCTAGCTGAGATTGAGGGGTTGTTGCAGCATCCATCTAGGGGATGACAGGAGTCCGCGGTAAACTCCTTACAGTGGCGAAAGACAGGTAAGGAGATGCGCATGAACATACAAATTGGGGACTATGATGTTGATTCTGTTATTCTGGATCTTGGTTCGGATGTCAACATCTTAACCAAGTAGGCATGGAAGAAAGTGGGGAGCCCCGCATTGAGCTGGTCTCCTGTATAGATCCGGTTCGCTAATCACGCTAAGGTGACACCGATTGGGAGAGTCCCACGTCTGATGGTGGACATTGAGGGCATGAAGACCTATGCTGACTTCGATGTCATTGAAGTGGTTGAAGGAGGAAGATCGTATCCCGTGTTGTTGGGGATTGGATGGGCTAGCGATAGTGCAGTGGTTGTTGAGCCCATAATTGACCCTTTTTGACCATCATTTATCATCTTCCCTTCCCTTGTCTTACACCAATTACCTTGGCAATTCAACTTATTGTCCTTATCTATTCCCCAAATTACCAAGGTATGGCCGATTATTGTTTTATTGTGTTAATACTTATTATTGTGATGATTAAAGCTGTGCATCTCTTAATCTATGCTAACATGATGCGATTTATGAAGGTAGTAAGACAATAGACTGCAGGAAGATCGGAGCTGAACAAGTCATGAAGGAACGTTCATCGCTTGTGGAAGGTTCCTTGGGGCTCAAATCGTCAATCAAGGCACAGTCGTGGCAGGGCAGCTGTAACAGAAGAACTATCTTAAGTATGTCGCTGCTCAAATCCAACTGTGAGCTGGAAGGACCGTCACTCTTGGGACAATTTATACTTCTCTCATATTTCAGTTCTGCCACGCATTGTAACAGCTAGATTATTTAGGGCGCCTGAAGATCAGAGATCTTCATGGCTGCCCAATTATAGGTTTAGATGTTGCAATTGTATGTATAAGTATGGGGAATTGCCTCGACTAAGGGGTTGGACAGCAATTAATTAATTTATCTTGTATTAGCAGTCGAGCCGAAACTGTGTACTCATCCTTCTGTCAATATACGGAGTTGCGTCTGAGTTAAAGAGAGTGTTGTTCAACCAGCGTCTCTGTGTGAAGACTGGGCCCGTCTTCCACAGAGATTGTTGTGTTAATTTAGGATTTCATCTTTCTTGTTGTGTGATGCTTTGATCTTTCTTTTGTACGCAGCAGCAATATTCATTGTGTGGATTTCTCAGTAAATGATTATATTTTCGTGAGATTGGTGAATGGTATCGAATAACAGTCGACTGAGTCAGGTTTGTTTTACATATTTCAATTTCTGTTCACACTGCTGTGTTCATCCTACAGCTGAAACATAATCCCAGGAGCTCTTGCAAATTAGCTTTCCTGTTATGTGTTGATTGATTTATATTTTGCAATTCAGTTTCTTAGAACAGTTGCTTCAATCTCTTTTATTAAAGTTCTAGAGTAATGTTCAGATCATGCTTTATGATTCCCAGCTTGATTAGATTAGACAAGTGATTATTTTGGAATGTGCATGAGATTTCCTTCCTACAATCGTTGATTAGATCTGATAACAATTCTGCTTGATGCATAATAGAAAAGAATTGTAGTATAGCGGTTAGAAGGCAATTGGGATTGCATAGATTCTTGGGATGAACATGGATGATAGAAGATAAAAGTATTCACTTCTAATGGTTTTGTGTTTAAGCATATATTGTGCACTTGTCCTTTGAAATAAAAAGACTTTCTCGGGTTGACAATAAATTTCATACGCTCTGTGAGTTTGATATTTAATTATCTGCAATTAGAGTGCTTGACATTTTGGCGCCGTTGCCGGGGAAGGATGAAAACTAAACACTAGACATTAGTTGATCTGATAATTGCTTTTAGTCAGTCTTTTGGTTGATTTTGAAATGATCTGCTTCGCATGAATACGAGGGGGGTAAAACGCGATCACCTCCCGACCCCCAAAACCCCACAAATTACTAACAGTACAGGTGGTTCGGGTCGTGGTCGAGGTCCACCGCTGGGCAGAAGAACATTCATTGACGACCTTGTTGACAAAACTGATTCAGCTGTCAGATCTCGTCAACAGGGGACTCCTATCAAAAGAGGCCCTGCTGATCCTGGAGCGTTAGCATCAGGATCTACAGTGGAAGATACAGGAGCAGCTGTGATTCCTGCATATACTCCTGCTAAAGAAGTAACAGCTGATTCAGCTGTTGCAACCGAAGAATACGCAGCTGTTGCAACCGAAGAATACGCAGCTGTTACAACCGAAGAATACGCAGCTGTTACAACTGAGGTAAAGAACAAAGGAACAAACGAAGGAGAAGATACAGAAGAAAAGATGAGTAATAGACATGAGAACGAAGAGGAAGAAGCAGTGGTACAATACCATCATGAAGATAATTCCCCGCCAGAGACCATGGCTACATTGCAATTTCCAATACAGCAGCTAGAGGGGACAGCTCCTATGAAAAACATCTCACCGTCGGTGTTACCCCGCTTCCATGGCAGGGCGGCAGAGGATCCAGATGAATTCCTTTTTGAATTCGATATCCTCTGTCGCAGCTATGATTATGTCACAGATGCTCAAAAGTTAAAGCTTTTTCCTGCCACCCTGAAGGACAATGCATTACGATGGTTCATGAGCCTTGGGGGAGGGACTGTTGCTAATTGGAATAAGATGAAGCAAGTGTTCCTGGAAAAATATCAGGAATATTGCAACACCAGGGACAAAAGGGAGGAGTTATTCAAGATGGTACAAAAGGAGGATGAAAGCTTGGAGGATTTTGTAGAGAGGTTGCTGTACAATGTGCAGAGAGCTGGACAGACGAACATGGGACTAGATGTGCTTAAGATAATCTTGCTTCGAGGGATCAGGGACGATTGTTTAGACATGCTAAATTTATTAGGAAAGGGAGATATCTCTAAAGAACCCTTTGAGACAATTGTTGAATTATGTAAGAGATACTCCAGGGGATCTTCTAGGCATAACAAGCAGAATAAACGAGATAAGCTGGAACGCGATGTCTTTGACAGAACTCAGAAGTCATCCAATGGGGGAGCTACACGGGCAGAGATAGGCAATCTTCTTGAAAATTTTAAAACAGAAATGATGAGCTCTATCTCTTCAGAGATTGACGTCTTGAAGGCCAAGCAAAGACAAGCAGTGGAGGATCTTACACTAGGTGTGTTTTGTCCCCGATGTAGAAAGACTCATCCACTGAAAGAATGCCCTCTTGACAAAGTACAAGTGTGTCAGCTGTGCGAGCTGAACCATGATATGAAAGAATGCCCCACGTTGCCCCAAGTGAAGGCTGTTCTGCAGGCATCAACTCTAGAGGTGGATTCAGCCTACTTTATTGCACAGAAGAAACCCTGGCAGCCCCGGAATCAAGGTATGTCTCCCGATTCATTTCCATTTTTGAATAATTTGAATAATTGGAATACTAATATGCAAAATGTGAATACACAATTCCCTTCAAATTATGCTCAGTGGAATTCCCCTCAACCTGCGATGCAAGGTTATAATTCATGGAGTCCTTGGACACAGCCACCTCATCAACAGACTTCATGGTCTCCTGGATGGAGGAACTTCCATCCTGGGAACCAGTTTCCTCAACCACCTCCACCTCAACAGTTACCGTATCCTCCATATCCTCAATTTCAGCAATATCCTCAATACCTACCTCAGCAGTCGCAGCTGCAGCTGCAAAATAATCCTGTGCCTAACATACCAATACGGCCTCAGCTGCCTGCCCAACCTAACCCTAACCCAAATAATAAAACAGTCCAGCAATTGGAAGCTCTCAATATGCCGGCCTACTCTCTCTCCCCTGTGCCTTGTAATGATATTCGCTTACGATCTGGAAAGCTAGTAGAACGTGTAACTGCAGAAAATATTCCATCAACTGCGTATGACAAAGGAGAGAGTTCCCAGCATCCATTTGATCCGGTTCCTATTACTGAAGATGCTGAGCATCCCTCAGATGGGAGGGCTGAAACGTTAAACGATGAAGTGGATAACATGCAGCCTACCCAGTTGGTAAGACAACCACCTTACCCTGAGAGATTGATGCTGTCACAAAAAGGGGGGCAACCTCAGTTCAATCTCCTAGGAGAATTGAAGAACCTTTATGTTAAGATTCCCCTTTTACAAGCTCTTCAAGATGTACCTATCTATGCTAGAACTGTTCGGGACCTGTGCACTAAAAGACCGGGAAGGAAACCCAGAGATCCTCCTACTGTTCATGTTATAGGGAATTTATCCGCTTTAATGACTGGAAAAACCCCTATAACTAAGTATGAGGATCCCGGCAATCCTACTGTCACTGTACACATAGGACAAACGCAGATACCCAACGTACTAGTAGATTTAGGAGCTGCGATCAATGTTATAACGATGGAGACTGTAAAGAAGCTCGGATTCACCAATATTAGACCGACCCCTACTATCTTAGAATTGGCAGACAGATCCACTATCAGACCCGAAGGGATTTTGGATGACCTTGTTATTTCAGTAGACTCATGGGAATACCCTGCCGATTTTCTGGTATTACAACCAAAATCACAGCTGGGGGGACATCCATTGATTTTGGGGAGGCCCTGGTTGGCTACAGCCGATGCTTGTATCAGCTGTCGATCAGGATCTATGACTATATCTGATGGCATGGAAACCAAAAACCTCACCCTGTACCCTCCAGCACGGCCGAGTTTAGAAACTGAAACCTCCCTTTGGATAGAACAGGAAGAAGAGGAAGATGTTCAGCCATTACTAACAATAGGGAAGGCACTAACCTTCAAAAATGAAACAGAAGACGATGCCATTAATAATTTCATTAGCGAACCTGCTTCAGTAGACAAGGAAGTTTATCAACTCCTGAACAGTACCCTCGGTAAAGAAGAACAAGAACAGCTTACGGAGGAAGCACTAGCCAATGACACAAACATAATCCCAGTATTGAAAAACTCGAGAAGTATTCCTATTGAGGTAGAGCCTGGAAGAACTTTGAACATCAATCCTGGTCTCTCCTCAGAAGAACAAAAGCACCTAACCAATCTCTTGAAGGAACGTAAGGGGGCATTCGCCTGGGAGTATACAGACATGAAGGGTATTCCTTCTAGTCTGTGCACTCATCATATTTATATTAAAAACGACTCCCGGCCTGTATGTCAACCCCAACGACGCATGAACCCCAATCTGAGGGATATAGTGAAGGAAGAAATCCAGAAACTCTTGGAAGCAGGATTCATCTATCCTATCTCAGACAGTGAGTGGGTTTCCCCACTTGTAATTGTACCCAAGAAGAATGGTAAATGGAGAGTCTGTGTCGATTATAGGGAGCTGAACAAGGCTACACAGAAGGATCACTTTCCTCTGCCCTTTATTGACCAGGTACTTGATAACCTATCTGGGAAGAAGTTCTTCTCCTTCCTGGATGGGTTCAGTGGGTACAATCAAATTCAGATTGCTCCAGAGGATCAGGATAAGACCACCTTCACCTACCCCTGGGGAACGTTCGCCTACAGGGTGCTTCCCTTTGGATTGTGCAATGCACCTGCGACGTTCCAAAGAGCTGTGATTGGCATATTTTCTGAATTGGTAAATGATAGCATGGAAGTTTTTATGGATGATTTCACTCCTTATGGCAGGGATTTTGAGGAAGCACTGGAAAATTTGAAAAAGGTTTTAATTCGCTGTGAACAGGCTCGCCTCTCACTAAGCACTGAAAAATGCCACATGATGATGAGTGAGGGGGTGGTATTAGGACATTTCATCTCTACTGACGGTATTCAAGTGGATCCTTCAAAAATTAAGGTGATAAAGAATATACCAACCCCTTCAACTCAGAAAGAGGTGCGAAGTTTTCTAGGACATGCTGGGTATTACAGGAGATTCATAGAAAACTTCTCCAAACTTGCTTCTCCTTTGTTTTCATTGTTAATGAAGGACGCACAGTTTGTATGGAGTACAGCATGCCAGAGAGCATTTGATGAGCTTAAAGAGAAACTGTCCACAGCCCCTATTTTAAGGGGACCTAATTGGACCATACCTTTCCACATTTCTTCAGATGCTCCTGATACTGCCATTGGAGCAGTACTAGGACAGCAGGATGGTCAAGTACCTTATGCTATTTATTATGTTAGTAAAAACTTAGCCCCTGCTGAACTAAATTATACTGTTACTGAAAAAGAATTCATTGCTATTGTTTATTCTATTAATAAGTTTCGGCATTACATTACTGGGTATCCTACATTTGTGCATACTGATCACTCTGCCATTAAGTATTTAATGAATAAACCTGTCACTAATGCCAGAGTAACCAGGTGCCTTTTATTATTACAGGAATTTGATATTACTATTATAGATAAACCTGGAAAAGAAAATGTTGTTGCTGATTTTTTATCACGATTTACTAACAGTGATGACAGTTCACCTGTTGAGGATGCTTTCCCGGATGAACATTTATTCGCACTCTCAGCTCATTCACCCTGGTATGCAGACGTTGCTAATTATTTGGCTACAGGGAAGCTTCCGCCACATATGTCTAAACGTGAGAAAAGAAAAATTATTCAGCAAAGTGCCAGGTATTGTTGGCTCAAAGGCCATCTCTTTTACACAGGACCTGATCTTGAAATTAGAAGATGTGTAAGGGAAGATGAGATCTTTCATATACTGAAGGCCTGTCACGATGAACCTTGCGGAGGACACTTTGCAGACAAAAGAACAGGGCATAAGGCGTTGCGGATGGGCTATTATTGGCCGACACTGTTCAGAGATGCTAAAAAATATGTTCAGTCCTGTGACAGCTGCCAAAGGATGGGCCAACCTAATAAGACAGATCAGATGCCTTTACAGCCCCAAGTGGTACTAGAACCGTTTGATAGATGGGCATTGGACTTTGTTGGTCCTATCAACCCTCCTTCCAAACAGAAGGTTTACATCTTGGTGTGTACAGATTACATGACTAAGTGGGTAGAAGCTATAACTTTGGCTACGGCAAATGACCAGGCGGTTATTGATTTCCTGTACAGTGAAGTTTTTACCCGTTTTGGAGTACCAAAGGAAGTAGTTACCGATGGGGGACCACAATTTATTTCACACCAATTTGAATCTTTGCTCCGGAAGTATCATGTGCAGCACAAGATAGCTTCACCTTATCATCCCCAGGCCAATGGTCAGGTGGAAAGCACTAATAAAGTTATCGAAGCAATCCTTACTAAAACAGTTAAAAGCCATCGAAGGGATTGGGCTGACAGACTTCCAGAAGCACTGTGGGCATATCGCACGACTTGGCGCAACACCACGGGCTTTTCTCCCTATGATCTGGTGTATGGTAAGAGTGCCATCTTTCCAATTGAATTTGAGATCAAGACCCTGAAAACAGCCATTGAAATGAACCTGGATGTAACAGAAGCCCAGAAAAGAAGATTGAATCAATTGAATGAATTGGATGAGAAACGGTTAGCTGCGGTAGACCAGACTGTGCTACTTCAGCAACAGAGATCTAATTGGCATGACCGATTCATCAAAAAGAAAATCTTCCATGAAGGAGACTGGGCACTATTATACGACTCTAGATTCAAGAAAGATTTCAAAGGGAAATTACGCACAAGATGGCTGGGTCCATATTTGGTTGACAGGGTATTTGACAACGGCACTGTTCGCCTGGTCACCATTGATGAAAACCGTATGCCATTACTTGCTAATGGCCACAGACTGCGACTGTATCGGAAGCCCATTTCGAAAGATGCATTCATTTCACAGATTGCTGCTGATCCAAACTACCAATTGGCACCAGAGCAGGAACATTTTTCTACCTTTGCCAAATCTTAAAATGAAAATCATATTTGCTGTACATAAATAATTTCTTGCTGTAGCGTATAGTTGTCGTTTTCTTTCTCTTTGCATTTGATCTCTTTGCTTGCTGTTGTCTTTTAAGAAAAAATTTTCAGGGAAGCGCCAGGAGAACGATCAGTTTGGGGCCCATAATGAAAATCTCTCTGTGCTGTCCTTGTGTTAAAAAAAAAAAAAAAAAAAAAAAAAAAATTCGGCAGCTGCAACATATTTTCCGGCAGCTGCAACATATTTTCCGGCGGCTGCAACATATTTTCCGGCAGCCGTATATCCTTTTTCCGGCAACCATATTCTCCATTTCCCGGTAGCCATAATGCCCTTTCCGTCAGCCGTCAATCTTTTGCAGCTGCAACATCGGCGGCTGCAACATCGGCGGCTGCAACATCGGTGGCTGCAACATTTGCGGCTGCAACATCGGCGGCTGCAACTCCAGTTTCTGCGGCTGCCACCTCATCGTCCCCATGGCTGCCACCTCATTCACCAGCTCTGGCCACCTCATCTCCCACGGCTGCCATCTCATTTTCCGCAGCTGCCACTCCATTTACCAGCCACGGCCATTTCACTTCCCGGTAGCCGTAATGTTTTTCTCCGCCCGCCGTCAAATCTTTTCCGACAGCTGCAACTCCGGCAGCTGCAATTCCGGCAGCTGCAATCTCGGCGGCTGTAACTTCGGCGGCTGCAACATCTTTTTCCCGCAGCCGCCACATCATTTCCCGGCTGCCACCTTATTTCTCGGCGGCTGCCACCTCATTGACCAAGTCACTTCCACATCATTTCCACATAGCTGCCATTTCTTTCCAGTGGCTGCGACATATTTCCCATAGCCGTAAAATCTTTTCCCGCCAGCTGTAAGTTTTTTTTTTTTTTTTCTCCCACCACCGTAAAATTTTCCCGTGACAGCCGTAATTTTCCATGATATCGTGAATCTTTTTCCGGCTGCCGCGAATTCTTTTCCGATGGCTGTAACTTCTTTCCTGCCAGTTGCAACAAGCTTTTTCATCGGCCGTGTGATCATTTCTTTGGCAACTTGCAGTGGTAACTCCCGTGTTAACAGAAGGATTGTTCAACCTGCTAATTATGATGCTGATTCATCCCAGTCCTGCCGGCGAACTCATCATTTTAACCCGGAGGATGCGACGCCTTGTGTTTTACCGGCGAAGGAAATCAGTGCCTTATCCGAGTCATCATGATCCCACGTCTGACTGTGCACGCGTTCGGCTCCGTGACGCCACCAACTCCATGCTCCACCAGTTTCCGCAGCCTTCCGACGTACAGTTTTATGAGGTATGGCTTTCATTTATCACGTGATTAAGTATTGATATCATTTAAACGAGATTGGCCGTACCTTCACTCGCACCACCATTTATATCTGATTAAACCTTTCCCTCGTACGACGTAATAATATTAACTGCCACCTTCCCCAATTCGGCATGAAAATTTTAAACTCTTCTCTGCGCTTAACTTTCCGAATTAGTTCATTCGCTCAACGTCTCCGCTCAACGATTCGTGCGTTCTCTGTGCTGCAACTTCCATTCTGGGATCCTGTACTCTGTCGAACAGTAGTTTCATCTTGCAGCCAGGGCCATGGGCATTCCAGTTCGCCATGAACCTTTCAATACCCGGGAACTTAGACGGAATTTGCAGGTTCTGGCCATTTTTCAAGCCGCTGGCTGGGTCGAGTTCTTTGAACGATTGGATGGATTCGATCGGGACGCAGCCCTGCAATTCGCATTTAATCTTACTAAAACACACTCCACGGTGTGGGGGCTGTGTATAGATGTTTCGGAGGTCATTATATCCGAGGTTACAGCTATCCCGTTGGTGGGAAAACCCTGGTTTAACCGTCGAGTTCCTGCAACAGTTGCACGGGAAGAATTTTTACTTCCAGGGGAGCAAGTTGAAGCATCCAGGAGAGGGATTGCATTGAAGTCACTGCCGCAGCCATGGGACCAGGTTGCTATCTTCCTCAAGAAATACATAACTTGCGAAGGTAGATACCAAACTGTGTACAACTCTGAACTTCCTTTGCTTTCTCATCTCCGTCATGGCATTTTGTTAAATATTCCATTTTATCTATTGCATGATTTGCGCCATATGGCAACATTTGTTCAATCTGCAAAGCACCCATTATCCTCCCTCACTCACCATGGCCTTATTAAGTTAATTATTATAAGAACCCTGGCCCAACATAATATAACATGGGAGCAATTCATTACCCGACCACAGCAACCTGTTCCCTTGAGGGTCATTCCATTACAGCAAATACCGGTTCCGCCACAACAGGAGGACCGGAGTTCCTCCAGTGAAGTTGGGGGGAGGGATGAAACGGAAGAAGAACAACAGGGGGCACAGGCAGGACCATCCGGGAGGGATGAAACGGAAGAAGAACAACAGGGGGCACAGGCAGGACCATCCGGGGTGGATAAAACCACAGAGGAAGAACAAACAGGGGCACAGGCGGAGCCATTTGAAGTATATGAATCCCCAGCACAAGCAGAACCAGTGGGGGATGACACTGCATTCGAAGGAGAGCGAGGGGAAGCTCAAACAGAGCTGTCAGGAGACAATGTAGATGAAACCCTCACGTAAAATCTAGATAATAGGGAAGCTCCGACAGCAGAAGGTGAAATTGGAGCAGCATCAAAAGCTGCGACAATGGAACCTGAAGATGACGGAGCCAGAGCAATGGAAGAAGATATTGAGCTGGTCACAATCGAGTCTTCATCGAAGTGGGTAGGAGGAGGAGCTGTGATTGAAGAAGAACAGCATGGGGGGCAGGGAAATATTCCTTTAACTTCAGTTTTGCCTCCCTATGTTCCAGCTCCACGAGAAGAAACACTACAAAAAGGAAAGTCACAAAAGAAAACGCCACAGAAAAGGAAGAGGGCCACCAATGAGTTTGATTTAGTGGCACCAATCAGAAGGAAACGAACTCGGTCAATCACAGCAGCAGAGGCAGCTAGAACAAAATGGGCAACCTTAGAGACACAGGTTGAACCCCCAATCCTTACACCAAAACCGAGGGATGCTCCACAAAGGCCAGTGGAGGAAGAGCCTGGAGTTGAGGGACTCTTGTATGAGAATGCAATGCTGAAAGAGGACCTTCAAGCACTTAGAAAGGAGCTGGAAACATGGAAGGAAATTTGCAGAAAGCAGGGTGGAAGGAAGATGTATACATTAATAGAGGCTGCAGACCAAGTGGAGGAATCAGCTTCTGCTGGAGCTGGAGAAAAGGATGAGCGAATACTCTGCCCCACCTGTGGGGAGATCTTTGAGGAAGCAGGCCATAAAATTTTACTTAGCACCTATTCAGCACAACAGCCTGTAGCCACAGAAGGGAAAGCAGTGGAGAAAGAGGATGCTGCAACACAAGAACCAACACCTTTAAACATCCTTGCTGCAGCTGCTACTTCCCATGATGCAGAAGTTATAGAACAGATGGGAGAAGAACAGGGAGTGGAGGATGCCCTGGAAATTTATGAGGAATGTATGGCAATCCCAAATTGCTCCCACAACACAGAAATCATAGAACAGATGGGAGAAGAACAGGAAATGAAGGATGCTCTGGAGCTTATAAAAGAATATGGTGAGACTCCAGAATGTTCCCTTGATACAGAGATCATGGAGCCAAAGGATACCCTGGAGGATAGTGAAGAATTTTGTGCTGTAACCCCAGAACGTTCCCAGGACACAATAATTTTAGAAGAAGAAACGGAAAGGCAGGACAGTGATAAGTTGGAACAGGATGCTGTAACACAAGAACCAGCAACCCTAAATTTGACCGTCCAACCGACTGAGCAGACAGGAGAAGAAGTTGGGACAGAGGATATTCTGGCATTTAACGATGAACTCTGGCTGGTGACCCCAGAAAGCTCTCATGATACAGAACTCATAGAAGAGGAGCTGCAGCAAAGGAAGGATGAAGAGGTTAGCCAGGATGTTGTTACACAAGAACCAACATCTTTGGAGGCTGCAACAAAAATTCCTGAATTGCAGCCGGGAGATAACCTGGGAGTGGATATCATCCCTGACACACAGTGGAGTGACAATGAACAGGTACAGACACCATGCTCAGGTGACACTGAAATCCTGGAGGAGGAGCTGCAAATTGAAAAGGATATTCAGTCTCAGCAGCAGAATGACAAACAAGACACTGTTACACAAGAACCAGTGTCTCCAAAAGCAATGAAGGTAGCTGCTGAAGATGGGTTAAAGGATGTTGCTGTTACACAAGAACCAGCAACTCTCCTGTTAACATTAGATGCGCTGGAAGACACTGTCCCACAAGAACCAGTGCTTCCACCTCCTACAGGTGTCATCGAGTTGGATTCAGATTGAGTGTGTCCTGTCAACTTCCCCAGGCATAGCATAAGAGAACTGCAGAAAGGTCCCCACCACATCAAGTGCATTCTCAGATATCAGCAAGCAACAGTGGAAGGGGAACAGTGAAGTTGGAAGATGCCGGGTTGCTCACAGAAGCTTCTCAAAAAGATAAAGGGGATGCCTGATTTATCTACATTCTTTCCTCTCTCCTGGACAAAGCTTAGTTCAAGATTCAGATGCAGGTTGTTGCATGAGGACATGCAACAGGGTAGTTGGGGGGAGATGTTGAGCCCAGAATTGACCCTTTTTGACCATCATTTATCATCTTCCCTTCCCTTGTCTTACACCAATTACCTTGGCAATTCAACTTATTGTCCTTATCTATTCCCCAAATTACCAAGGTATGGCCGATTATTGTTTTATTGTGTTAATACTTATGATTGTGATGATTAAAGCTGTGCATCTCTTAATCTGTGCTAACATGATGCGATTTATGAAGGTAGTAAGACAATAGACTGCAGGAAGATCGGAGCTGAACAAGTCATGAAGGAACGTTCATCGCTTGTGGAAGGTTCCTTGGGGCTCAAATCGTCAATCAAGGCACAGTCGTGGCAGGGCAGCTGTAACAGAAGAACTATCTTAAGTATGTCGCTGCTCAAATCCAACTGTGAGCTGGAAGGACCGTCACTCTTGGGACAATTTATACTTCTCTCATATTTCAGTTCTGCCACGCATTGTAACAGCTAGATTATTTAGGGCGCCTGAAGATCAGAGATCTTCATGGCTGCCCAATTATAGGTTTAGATGTTGCAATTGTATGTATAAGTATGGGGAATTGCCTCGACTAAGGGGTTGGACAGCAATTAATTAATTTATCTTGTATTAGCAGTCGAGCCGAAACTGTGTACTCATCCTTCTGTCAATATACGGAGTTGCTTCTGAGTTAAAGAGAGTGTTGTTCAACCAGCGTCTCTGTGTGAAGACTGGGCCCGTCTTCCACAGAGATTGCTGTGTTAATTTAGGATTTCATCTTTCTTGTTGTGTGATGCTTTGATCTTTCTTTTGTACGCAGCAGCAATATTCATTGTGTGGATTTCTCAGTAAATGATTATATTTTCGTGAGATTGGTGAATGGTATCGAATAACAGTCGACTGAGTCAGGTTTGTTTTACATATTTCAATTTCTGTTCACACTGCTGTGTTCATCCTACAGCTGAAACATAATCCCAGGAGCTCTTGCAAATTAGCTTTCCTGTTATGTGTTGATTGATTTATATTTTGCAATTCAGTTTCTTAGAACAGTTGCTTCAATCTCTTTTATTAAAGTTCTAGAGTAATGTTCAGATCATGCTTTATGATTCCCAGCTTGATTAGATTAGACAAGTGATTATTTTGGAATGTGCATGAGATTTCCTTCCTGCAATCGTTGATTAGATCTGATAACAATTCTGCTTGATGCATAATAGAAAAGAATTGTAGTATAGCGGTTAGAAGGCAATTGGGATTGCATAGATTCTTGGGATGAACATGGATGATAGAAGATAAAAGTATTCACTTCTAATGGTTTTGTGTTTAAGCATATATTGTGCACTTGTCCTTTGAAATAAAAAGACTTTCTCGGGTTGACAATAAATTTCATACGCTCTGTGAGTTTGATATTTAATTATCTGCAATTAGAGTGCTTGACAGTGGTAATCAACTTCAAGCGGCACATGATGACTTTCGAAAACCGCGATCTCAGAGTCATAGCCTCGTTGGATCTGGCTAAAGGATGCAGATACATTGATCCAGTGAAGGATGAAGATCCCAGTGGATGGGATCATGCATTCAACATTTCTGAAGACTATTTTCATCCGACTGCCAATGGTGAATTGGGGTGGCGCAGTGAGAGCTCTGCGTCTTCTGACTCTGATGATGCGTTAGAACACTGGCATAACCGCTTGCATGAGGTGTCACTCCGCAAGTGTGGGTTAATCGCGTAGTCACTATGTCGCGTCGCGACTGAAATGGTCACATTACCAGTATATGAATGGTTGCTTGGCTTGTCCAAATTTTTTGACAGAATTTGAGGAATGAGTTTCGGAACCACAACGATTGCCGGCATTGGAGGAAGCACCGAAGGCTGCTCCAGCACGCTGGTGGGTGACACATAAGAAATCAATTAATGAATGGTCACAGTGTAGAATATTGACGACGGTTCGCTTTGGTGATACCGAGGTCTACCACACAGGGAAATATGATGGTTGAAATAACCTTGGCAGTCATCTGAGGGAGTGTCAGACATTATGGGCATCGGGACCACAAGATGAGTGGGTCCATGCCTTTATCCATACTTTAGATGAGATGTCGTGCTCATGGTGTACTGCAGCTGAGTTACGATGAGAAATTACCACTTGGGTGGAGTTGACGGTCTGCTTCACTCATACATTTACTTTCGCGGATCCCACCCCTGATGTCAATAATGCTTTGCATCTCATCCGCGATGTATTTTTGAAGGTTGTCCCAGTAGCATATCCAATGGATATGCATGCACACTACTAGATGCAATCCTTTATGGAATGTTACAATATCATCGGTGGGCCTGAAGACGGTGATGATCCATGGAATGTCAATATTCCCGAGTCTGAAGGAAGTCACGATGTGATAGCACCTGATGCGCCAAGTGATCCAATCATCCATCCATTGAAGCTCCTTAAGATCAATATTGGGACAGAGGCCACTCCCAAGTTCGTGAATGTTGTAGATTATTGGGATGATGAGATGATGGGAAAGGTCACTGATTTGCTGCATGACTTCTGAGACCTCTTTCCTATGAAGTTTTCAGAGATGAAAGGTATCTTGGGTGATTTAGGTGAGATGAAGATCCCCTTGAAACCAGATACTAAACCGATCAGGCAGCAACCTTACCGACTGAATCCACAACATAAGGAGAGGGTCAAGGTAGAACTTGATCGCATGTTCGATGCTGGTATTATTGAACCGGCCGAAGAGTCAGAATGGATCAATCCTATGGTGGTGCAGGACAATAAGACTGGATAGGTGCACATTTGTGTCGATTTGCGGAAGTTGAATGATGCCTTCTGCCATGATCCCTTTCCAACCCCATTTACTGATGAAGTACTCAAAGGTGTGGGGGGCTAGGAGATGTATTCTTTCACGGATGGGTTCTCGGGTTATCATCAGATCTGCATTGCGAAGGAAGACCGCCACATGACGACTTTTGTGGCAGAATGGGGTTGTTTTCAGTATACCGTGATGCCATTTGGATTGAAGAACACACCTACGATTTTCTCACAAGTTGTTGTTGCTGTGTTCCGAGAATTTATTCAGAAGTTTTTGCAAGTATACATGGATGATAAGACATTCTATGGTTTGATCCGTGATCATGTAGCCAATATACGGTCAATGCTGGAACAATGTCGACAGCATCAGATATCACTGAGTTTGAAGAAATACATCTTTTGTGCATCGTTTAGGATATTGCTAGGTCACATTGTGTGCAAACAACGGTTGTTAGTCGATCCAACAAATATTGCGCTCATTTTGAGTTTAACACTGCCGACTAATGTTAAGAATTTGAGGTCGACTTTGGGGCATGCTGGGTATTATCGCAAGTTCATTAGGGGATATGTAGCGATCACCGCCCCTATGGAGAAGCTATTGAAGAAAGATGTGGTATTTCAATGGAGCCCTGAATGTCAGGATAGCTTTGAGATGCTGAAGGCGAAGATGGCTTCGGCACCCATACTAGTATTTCCAGACTAGAGTAAGGAGTTCCATGTCCATGTCGATGCATCGTCGATTGCACTAGGTGTGGTGCTAGCGCAACCAGGAGAGGGGGATCTTGATCACCCTATTGTTTTTGCAAGTCGGAAGTTATAATCTACATAACGGAATTACACTACTACCGAGAGGAAAGGTCCGGCAATGGTCTATGCGCTACAAAAGTTTCGACATTACTTGTTGGGAGGCCATTTTAAGATATTCACAGACCACTCCGCATTGAAATACCTGGTCAATAAGCCTGTGTTGGGGGGGAAGATATGTCGATGGCTACTTCTTTTTTAGGAATTTGATTTTGAAGTAATTGTGAATTCAGGGCACTGATCATCTATCGCGAATTGAAACAGGAGAGGAGCCATCTAACATTGAAGACGGGTTACCTGATGCACAACTGTTTAAGGTTGAAGTAGCCGATGGCTACTTTGAAGAAATCATTTAGTTTCTGGCGATAGGAACTGCACCAGAAGAATTCACCACTAGTCAGAAGAAACAGTTGGTAGTCAAGGCTGTAGATTTCCATCTAATCGTAGGAGAGTTATACAAGATGGGCGCAGATGAGATATTGTGACGATGTGTCTTGCCACACGAGCAAGTGCAAATCTTGTCAGAAGCACATGCCGGAGTGGCTGGAGGGCACTATGGAGGCCGTGCAACTGCTAGGAAGGTGCTTCATGCAGGGCTTTGGTGGCCCACACTGCACAATGATGCGACAGACTATGCGCGGTCTTGTGACATTTGTCAGAGGAATGGAAAACCATCCAGGCGAGATGAGATGCCGTTGATGCCTCAACTAACACTACAACCGTTTGACAAATGGGAAGTGGATTTTATGGGACTAATCAATTCACCGGGGAAGCGCACTGGGGAAAGATACATCATCATGACAATAGATTATTTGACAAGATGAGTGGAGGTGGCACCAGTCGTTGATTGTTTCATGGCCACGGCCGCGCAGTTCTTGTTTGAAAACATTATCACTCGCTTTGGCTGCCCGAAGATATTGTTGATGATCAAGGAAGCCACTTTCTCAATCGCACCATCAGCGCATTGACAGAGGAACTGCAGATACAGCATGAGAAGAGTATGCCATATCATCCGCAAGAAAATGGCACGATGGAAGCTTTCAATAACATATTGGAGCATGCGCTGAAAAAGGTGTGCAATGCGAACCGCGAGGACTAGGATTTGAAAATCCCAGCAATGTTGTGGGCATATCGCACCACGTATAAAAGGTTGACGGGTCAGACACCATTCAAGTTAGTGTATGGACAAGAAGAAATTATGCCAATGGAGTACATCGTTCCGAGTCTGTGCATAGCGGCATCGACAAGCCTGGATGATGTAGCGGCCTTAGAAGAACGTCTAGCACAGTTAGTACAGCTGGAGGAAGATCTCTTTATTGTAGGATTCCACTAGGGGGTGGAGAAGGATCGTCAGAAGGCTTGGCATGATCGCCAAATAAAAAACAAACAGTTTCAACCGGGTGACTTGGTGCTGTTGTATGACACCAAGTTTATGAAACATCCAGTAAAATTGCAGATGCATTGGCTGGGTCCATATCGCATCAGTAGTATCACTTCAGGAGGCGCAGTATAGTTGCAGCAGTTGGACGGAGCGATGCTTTCAAAGTTGATTAAGGGCAGTAGGTTGAAGCCCTATCAGTCGGGCTTGGAACAGCACGATGCCTGAGTCACATCAGGAAAAAAAAATGTTTCGCAGGTTGATCGGTGGCAGGATGGCGCACCAACAGAGACAAGACTGCGCAGGCAGGGAGGCTTGCGCTATCAGTTAGGAGTGATCTGCGACAGTGGCAAGGTCGCAACTAGGTCAAATCAGTAATAAATGCCAAAAGTGAAGCAGTTAATTAACAACGCTGGTTCGAATGATGGGCATTAGTGGTGGATCCGGCTAATCGACTGACAGGATCGATGGTGGATTTGAGTCATTAATATAGAATTTCAGCCGAGTTAGTGCAAGATTTAGTGATGATTACGAGGGATCGGGTTGGATGCTATAAGAACGGGTCGAAGCTGGTCGGAAGGCACCACGAGAATTCAGTTGTTAAGTGTGATTGTGAAGTGCTACAGAGTATCGTTGTTTCCTGGTGAGTGTAGTTGTGAGTTGGGAAAGGTTCAATTGAACTTGCACCAAGTAAGACTGTGAGTGGCGTTGCGCCATCCCTTGAGGTTTCGGCGCATTGAGTTAGGTATGCCAAGAGATCTGGAGACGATCAAAATATCTAGCGAAGTAGAGTCTCCCTTCAATCCTGTTGCTGTGGAGGAGGAGGAAGTAAATATTGAAGCAGAAGTTGCCAATATGCCAGTGGGAGCGTTAGTCATCGCTAAGAAGCATAGGGGAGGTCAGCATTCTGAGTCTCCGCAGAGAAAGAGGCAACTTAGATCATCTACTCTGGTGATGGCAGCGGTTCATGGGAAGGTGGGATAGTCTAGTCGCAGAATTGATGAGTCCACTGCATGGGAGGCATTGTCTGCTCCCGACATCCCCGAGTATGTCCCCCGGAGTCGGTTGGGTGCACCCCAGCGTAAGGTGAACCAAAATCAGAAGTACCCACTGAAGATGCCAGCGCTCCCTCCTGGAATGGAGTGCTCTATTGATATTGTGCCGACATTGATGCGCCTAAAGTATGATGATCATGACATGGTGGCCTATCCATAAATTGCCTCACACCCCTATGTGCCAGCGTCACAAACCACAGGGAAGTCGATTCCGCAAGACTGGGCACGGGGGATGAACCAGGATGGCTTGTTGGGCCTTATTAACATGCCACATTTCGGATGAATGTCGGAGGTTAACGCTTGTGTGAAGCAACTACTAGCCTGTTTCCACAGCGGTTCATTGTGGCTAGACAGAGAGATTCTGGTCACTGTTGACCTGATTGAGACCATTACCCGGGTTTCCCAAAGATGGGGTAGACCCATTGCAATACTTCCGAGGGAAGGAGAACGACAAAAAGAGGGCGAAGTAGTTGGTTTACCGCTTTGGGTTGGAACAAGATGGCCGTGGGTATTGCACCAGTAGTATCAATGATAAGGCAGTTCTCACCGTCACCAAGATATTGTCCTGCAAGGTGGTTCAGGGCGGTCGGCCTAATCAGTGCAATTCGGTGATTGTAGCATGCGCGGAGGGCGTCCAGATGAATTGGTCATTGTTTCTACTGAACCAGTTGGCCACCACACACAGCTGGCTGTTAATTTTGATCACATTTGTTGCCTGGAAGGAGACCATCACTTATCAAGGTATGGAGGTTGAGGCTGTGAAAGAGTGCTGGGGTGCGCGATATCAAAATTTATGGTGGGTCCATGAACAAGAGCGACTCCAAAACTGCGCATTGCAATTCTGGCTTTATTGGGATATGATTTCTGATGCAGCAATACAAGTGCCTCAGCTATCTGAGGAGACTGTGGCAAAGTTCAAGCCAATTATGGTGTTCGTAATTTGGCCGCACGCCATTTATGTGCAAGCCCGACGTGACCCAGGTAAGCAATGGTTGTTGACCCCTTACAAGGTAATGACAGAAGTGTTGGATTCCATTGTGAATGATTGGCCGCCAGAATGGCGCGAACCCATGGGGTTAGCAGAGATTGAGTCTGGAGAACCAGCGAAAGGCTCAGGTGATTGGCTATCGGCACAAGACCAGCAGAGTCATCAGGACTCGGATCAAGAATCGATAAGGATGCCGACAGCTGATGAAAGTGACCGAGACCTTGAATAAGGAAGAATAGAAAGGCACCGGGACCATGCGACAATCAGTGGGCTGCCCCTATCGTCGGAAGCGCAGTTAGGCCGACTAATACAAGCAATCGCTGATGCATCCACCGTAGCAGCTCATAAGATGAAAATCAAGACAAATGAAGGTTTCCATGTGCTCACTACTCGTATGGACTCCTTGTGTGATATGGTTTCGAGGAAGGCACCCGAAGAAGCATTGGCACAGCCATTCGGCACAATCAGCACTGAGCCGCGGGTCCAGAATGTTCAAATTCCACCGACTGCGATTGCGACTAACGATGCCGCTTTTAGGACCACAATGCAGCAGTTTGAAGAGTTGACAGTAAATATCAATGTGCTTTCTTCACCAGCATTGGTGTGCATACAAGCAGTTGCTAGTCAGGAATTGGCGGATACAGAACGGGATGCACGGAGTCAGCTAATACAGTTGCAGGAGGTGGATGCAGCGGTCTGCAAGGAAGCTGATGATCTCAAAGGGAAGGCCGCGGCAACATGGGAGGTGGTTGATGAGCTGAAAGAGACGATGGAGAACCTCTGGGACGAGAAGGCTACTGAGATCATGGAGCTGAAGAAGGAACAGGATTGACTGACTGTGGAAAAAATGGCCTTGTGGGAAACTCAAGCGCGGTGGGAGGAAGCCATCGAGGAAGCCTGTAACCATGTCCTCGAGCCCATTGCAAAGTTAAATCCAGTCGAGCGAGTGCAGAAGCTAGGGCATGTTATTTCCCAATTACGGGAGGACAATGTGGCATTAACCCACGCCCTGAAGCCAGCCACACTGTAGAAGGAGGTTGAGGAACGAAAGAATGCCATTAAAGAAGTAGAAACTTAGCTGGCCGAGTTAGAAAAGGAGGCGACAAGGATCACTGCGGAGATTGTGTTATTCTGGGGCAACATCGTCGAGGATGAGCCGTTGGAACAATTAACCAAGCAACGACGTGAGGCGGAAGAGCAGCTGGCTACACTGAAGACCGCCATACACACCATGCTACCGGTGGTGCAGGTCTCTAAGAAGGCAGTGATCAAGGACTTTTAGCAACGCGTTTCCAAAGCAGAGGAATGCCAGAAACAATGGTCTGCACAGTTGGATGAGTTCCAGGATGTTGGGGCCAAGCTTAATGCTGCCGCTGATTCTGCACTCCAGGCGGTGCAGGAAGCAAAGCAGAAAGTTGACACACACTTGTGTTCCCACCCTCTGGCCGCAGACCTTGAGGACAGTAAGGAGATTGCTGCAACAGTCCTGTAGTGGGTCAATGAAATTCGGCAGTAGTATGAAGACTTCCACGTCAAGACCAGTGAATACACCATGTCCAGTTGACGTGGCTCGAGGGCGAGCTGCAAGATTGTGTTGGGGGCCTATTAGCAGGCGGTTTGGTAAGGTAACATTGCAGCATCGTTGATGCTGGGAAAAGTCAGAAGATATCGCCGAAGGCGGAGAGCTGGGCGTAAAGGAGATTATTTTATGGATTTTTGAGTTAAATGTACCATAGTATGCAGGTTTTGGGTCATTTGGACCATACGTTAGGTAATTTTTGGTAAATTGTACCGCAGTACACGGGTTTTTGGGTCATTTGGACCACATCAGTTAGATTTTGGGTCATTTGCTCAAAGTGTCAGTTATGAATTTGTTAATAAGTGGACGAGCAATGTAAAGGCGAAATCCTATTTATAGTCATAGAGTCATATGTATTGGAAAGCTTAATTGAAGGACGGATTCTGAGATGTTGGATGTGTGCGTCTTTGAGTCTATATCTGAGATCAAGAGATACTGGTGAGATCAGTGTTTTTGTGGAGATATTGTATCTGGGTTTTGCTAAGTTAATATGACATGACAGAGTTGTGTTGTGAAATCCTTGTGCATCTTTTGTTCACTCATGGTAATGCATGTTGCGATATATGAATAATGTTATGTTTTCTTGCTGCAATTAATGCTTTATTGTTATACTTGTCGCGATGAATTTTTCTATTGAATAATGCTATGGATACAATCTTGCCAAAGTTAAATGCATAGATATATTTTTGAATGTCGCAATAAGTTTAAGTGATCAATGCCGTAAACATAATCCTTCTTTCGGCGGAAACATGGTTCCATCGACTCTCCCTTGAACATCTCGGGTGAGACCTCATCTGCTCCGTAGGTGTTGCTGGATGGGGTAAAACCTGTCTGGGCTGGTGCTCAAGGAGATCGTGGTGGGTTGGTGTTGACAGCAATGGGAACCCCTGTCGACTGGGTTTGATTCAACATCATCCCCCACACTGTGACTACTGAACAAAATGATATTCTATGAAACTAGTGACTCTTGCAGAAGTAGAAGAATCCCTCCAGCAAATGGAAGAAGGAAAGGTCCCAAGACCTGATGGTTTCACAACTAATTTTTTCCACCACTTTTGGGACATGATCAAGCAAGATTTTTGGCACATTGTTGAATATTATCGACGAAACAAATGGGTGTTACGTGATTTCAATGCCACTTTTCTTACCCTTATCCCTAAGGTTGAGGGCGCAGACACACCAAGTAAATTCCGTCCCATTTCTCTGTGTAATTTTATTTATAAAATTATTACCAAATTTATGGTCAACAGATTGAAACTCAATCTCCCCCACTTGATCACTAGAGAGAAATTTGGATTTGTGGAGGGAAGGAAGATTTTGGATGAGGTGATTCTTATTCATGAAGTCATTCACTCCCTCAGAATAACCAAAATCCCAGGGATGCTGTTAAAACTGGATATATCAAAAGCTTATTAAAAACTAAGTTGGCAGTATATGACGGAGATGCTTGTAGCTTATGGCTTTGACAGGGATTGGATTGATTGGGTTATGAGTATGACCTCATCCACTTTATTCTCCATTCTACTTAACGGTTCCCCAACCATGACCTTCAGCCCCTTTAGAGGAATCCTCCAAGGGGACCCACTTTCTCCCTTCCTCTTTATCTTGATGGAAGAAGGACTCAGCAAACTGATCAAAACTATGGTGAACAATGAGGAACTAAGAGGGATCAACATTCATCCACACACAGACAAACAAACTCACTAGCAATTTGTGGATGACATGATGCTCATGGGACACACATCGATCCAGGAATCCAAAGTCATTAAGAAATGCCTCAATACCTTCTCCAAGGATTCCGGTTTGGATAACAGAGAAAAATCGCAAGTGTTCTTTTTTAATACCATGAACGTCTCCCAAAGGAACATTCTTCGAATTTTAGGCTTCCAAGGGATCTCCCTTCCTTCCAAATATCTCGATGCCCCTCTGGCCGAAGGTGTTATCAAATGGGTTTTGTGGATGGATGTTTTGGAGAGAATGAGGAAAAAGCTGAGTAATTGGGTTCTTAGACCCCTTAATTTGGAAAGCAGACTCACCCTCCTCAAAGTTGTCCTTCAAGCAATGCCTATTTATATTTTCTCAATCCTAGCGGACCCAAAATTTGTGATCAAAGAAATAATATCCATTCAACATAATTTCTTTTGGGGGGGGGATTCTGAGAAGCATAAATGGGCACTAGTGACCTAGGAGAAAGTTTTCCAATGCAAACTCAATGGCGACCTGGGACTTAGGGACCCCAGAATAAACAATGAAGTCTTTGGATCCAAAATTTGGTGGAGATGGGTCACCCATAATTCAGAACCCTGGGCTCAGTTATGGCACGCTAAATACACCCCTGACAAACCTAAGCAGGAACTCATTAGGTTCAACGAGGAAAAACAAGGTTCTCATATTTGGAAAAATGCCCTTCAGAGCATAAGCATCATCTAGGACCATAGTTTATGGGAAATAAGAGATGGAACCATTGCATATCTTTGGGAGGACTCTTGGCAGCAGTGCCCGAAACTAGCCTCTTTCGCCCCATCCCATGGATGCCAGGATTACTGCAGGGCTCTAAATCTCACAAAAGTGGCCCACTTTTGGAAACATGAAGAGGAGTATGCTACATTCAGAGAATGGCAACAACTGGATTGGTGGCAACAAAGATGCACCCTTAAGGATAGTTTTCATATGGAGCAAACCCTTCAAGAAATAATAATAAAAATCGAAAGAGGCCATGATAAACTTCGATGGGGTTACTCTACCAAAGGAAATTTCAACATAAAGGAAGCTTATGAATTATGGACAAGCAGAGAAGCAAGGCTAGTAGATGAAATTTGGAAGAAAATATGGATATCAAATACTTGGCCAAAAGTGGCTTGCTTTGTGTGGCTCGTTGCTTACCGTTGAATACTCACTGGAGAGAACCTCTAAAAAAGAGGAATAGTTGTCCCCTCTCAATTCCCTTTATGTTCTAGTGCTGAGGAATCTATGAATCATCTTTTAGATTCTTGTCAATTCTCATCCTCCCTTTAGGACTGGGGAGCGGATCTGTTCAGAATAACTAATAGGCAACATGGGGAACCCAGACCAGATAATTAAAGCTTGGGACCCTAAGGATTTCAACAACAATATTGCCAATTTTGTATGGCTCATGTTCCCTAGATTTCTGATTTGGGAAATATGGAAGGAACGAAACTAGAGAATTTTCTAAGATACCAAATCCCCTACCCAAGTAATTTGGAACAAAATCGTGAATCACATTCAAGAGACGGTCAAGATCACCCCTTGGTCGGATAAGGACTGGGAATCCAATAATCAAGAACTCAAAATCCTGGGACAACTTGGTTTGCAGCAGTCTGATCTGGGATGGGCTCAGAAGAAACTAAAAACCCCAACGCCTACTAGCCCCAACTCACAGGGGCTTCACTCAATAAACCGCTATCATAGCACGTTCGTTCATGGCATATGAAACAATACCCTAATTTCACTAAATATTGGAAAATACCTTCCAAAATCTTTTTTTTTACCCCCTCCCGATATGCCTTCCCAATTTAAAAAAACCCCTATTTTCACTAGATATTGTATGTATCAATTTTTTCATTAACATTTTTTATATCCCTTTATATTTCTACCTAATATATTGATATGATACCCCTCTTATGACCCCACATGCATTCTACAATGCACCTTGCTTCGTTCAATGTATATTGTGGATGCACATTACTTCACCCACAATGTAATTAATCAACCACATATCATTGTGATTTGCAACATCTAATGGTCTAATGAAGAGATAGGAGATCACTTCTTGTATGTCACTAGAGCTAATGCACATAGTTCAAGATTTAGATTGCATGTTGCAGTTCCCCAATTGCTGACTAAGCCTATTGTGGGCTAGGTATCCAAGCCCCCAGGGCCTCTAACAAGCTCTAGGCCCGGCTGACTAAAGCTCCCAAGGCCTGTAATAGGGACGAGTGTTGGGTATTCAAGCCCCCAAGGCCTATCGAGGGCCTATAATAGGACCTGGAGGCTTGGAGCCTCCCAAGGCTATTGGTAGCAATTGGTTGAGTGCTATTGGTAACAATTGGCTGTCAATGACCATTGTCTCTTGACTATGATCGACTGGAAACCCACTTCACCATGAAACCCCTCGCCTCAAACATGCCTCAAGACGCGATTTCCCTGCGTACTGGTAAGCCCGAGCCTTGCCTTAACCTGATTTCACATCCGGACGTGATCCCTCCATCTCCATTTGGCGGATATTTGTCACCCCACCCATATAAAAAATACCCCAAAGTATTTTTGTATTGTTACATTAAATAAAAAAAACCCTTTTCCCCTTAATATATAAGCAATATAATTTTTAGGTTTTCATGAATATTTAATACCGCAATATGAATGAATGTGATATTATATTGCCTTCTAGTGAAGCCCCCGTGCCCCAACTTCTGGTCTCCTCCCCTAGTTGGGTCTATCAAGCTCAACTTCGACGAAGCATCCAAAGGCAATCCTGGTATAGTCGGCTATGGGGGTGTCTTCCGTAATGAAGATGGTTAAATCTTGCACATTTTCCACGGCCATATAGGGTAGGATACAAACAACACTACTGAAATTGAAGGACTTCTTCAGGGTCTATAAAAAATAGATCAGAACAGATGGGAGCCACTCATATTCGAAGATGGTCATTCATATGGCCAAAGAACTCCAACTGTGATGACACCCATCGAAAGTCACTGAAAGTTGGTGGTTGGTTTATAGGGTGGAGGAATTGGGGGGCCTCCTTTGTGACCCGCATGCTTGGTTCTTTAGCCACATCAAGAGAGAGGGAAATAAGGTGGCAGATTGCTTGGAAAATGCTGGGGTCGACTCTCCACACAAATTGCAAGAAGGACCCCTATCAAACTTCATGGATATGACATGGGCTACGCCATGTGCCCAGCTGGATAATAACTGAAGATGCCCAGGATATGAGGCAATGACATAATGACACCTCAGCTAAGATTGACACCCGGGAAATCACTCACGCGGAAGGTCTTGTCGACACCTCTCGATATAATACCCTTACACGTGACATTGGTGTGAATCACAATAATGAAAACTAGGACTGTTTGGAGCAGTTAACCATTGAAGTGGTCTTTAATGCGACCATGTCGCCGGAATGTCCTCGACCATCGAACATTCATTGAAGTGGATGATTGGAAAAGGTGGTAACCCAGGAGGATCGAGTGCTTCAGTACTTCAGTCCAATCCATAGTATGACGAAGTGATGATGGAAATTAAGGCAAGTCGTCAGAGGTGTGCTATAAAAATGGACGCACCTCAGTTGCGACCTTTCATGCCGAGACCTGTGTTATTTTCTACCCCGCTAAACTACTTCCCCTTGTGCTCGTGACTTGTCATTTGGAACTTCCTCTATTTCCTCTTATGTTCACCCATGCTTGATTTTTCCTCCCGGCTTCAACTCCTGTGATTTCTCCCCCTCCAAGGCAATTTGATCCTGAGCATGGATCCTAAGCTATGAGAACCCAAGAACAAGAAAAAGGGGACCCGTAGCGGATGCACTCGCAAGATGAAGAAATCCAACCGTGAGCAAACCAAATCCTCCCAGGAGGCCAATTTCTTCCACAAGCGCATTCCCCACCAGATTCAGGAGGAAATTGAGGTTACGGAGAAGGAAATGTGGGAGTAGGTGACGAGCTAGAATTTAGAGAATATCCACCTTGAAGTATAGGAGTGGGTGCAGGACCCCGGAACCACTGTGGGGCGCCTAGATGCCTATGACCGAATCGTATCCACCTACTGGGTGACCAAGAATCTGCTCACCCACATCTTGATGGAGCGAGAGAACAAAGCCTTGGGTGATGCCGAACCTGTCCAAGCTTGGAGAGACCACCATAATGGTTGCAGGCTTATGAATAAGAAGGTGGATCGCATTACCATGAAACTAGGGATCCCTCTATACCCACCACTTAACCAGACGTTGATCGATCCTTGAAGCAAGTCAGGTGGTCCCGTCAGTTGTGGAGCTGGTATCAGGATCCCCAACGGGGTAGCTGCCACTCTTGGTGTGAATGTTGCCAATCACCCCGATTCGCAGCTTGGAGGTCACAGCGCGTAAGTGGAGCTCTCTGTTACCATCCCAGTTTTTGTTTTACACTTCTGTCGGCTTATGTCATTAGTTGAAATTAGTCATGCTCAACGTCATACCAGTTGTAATTGGGTAAGGGGGATAATCTTTCCAGGTATCTCTTTTTGTTGGAAGCCTGTTGTTTGTATGGGTTATAGTATCAGTAACAGAGTAGATTATAGCAGTAGGGTTTTTTATTTTTCTTGGGCTATTGTAAGGGATAGTAGTGTAGACATAACTTTCAGGCAGAACAATATGCGTGCTATTAGTCCATTTTGAAGCTATGTATTTTTCGCAGGAATGTTAATATGAAATGTTTTTACTTAAAAAAAACAATAATATAATGCAAAACAATTTCAAAATACAAGTTATAATGTATATTAAAATTATTATTATTATTTTATGTTTTTTTATTGTAAGGATTAGATATATAGTATGCATTGAAATCAGAGCATGCAATAAAATATAAATATAATTATGAGGTTGGAAAAAATACTATTACGATTTATTGGAAGGAACAAAAGGTAGGTTATTAAAAAATATGGAAATAGTTATCTATAAAAAAATTAACAAATGTGTTTTTAAATTTTAGAAAATCAACAACGTATTTCAAATTTGAAACATAATTTATTGAGTCGAGAGGCCAAAAAAAATTATAAAACCAAAAACATGTTAGATCCAAATTTAAATTAACTAAATTGTAAAACACATTTTTATAAATGTATACCAAATTTCAATTTAAAATTCCATTCATTTCAAACAAAATCAAATTTTAAGAAATACATCACATGATACAACAAATGAATTATCACCTCTCTCTCTCTCTCTATATGTTTAATAATAAATTATCATATTTGATTTGATAATAATTAAGTTTAAGTAAACAAATTTATGAAGGTATATTTCTGATTTATTTATTTCAATTTATATGTACATATAAATGAATAGACACAAATAAGTAAATAAAAAATCTATTTCAGTCCAAAACAAAGCTTCTTGAAATAATTTGTACAAGAAACCATACTTGGAGGTGTATAATGCCTTGGTACAAGTTTCCAATTCCTTGAACAAATAATATGGTTCATATTTTCCATGCTTAGAAGCCACCACCTCTTTATTCTTTGTGAAAATCCTTTTATATATATAAACACAAATATACCAACATAGATCCATCTTTTAACTTTGACTCTACCAAGTGTTGAGATGGATCAAATACCTTGAGGTGCAACCTTTACTCAAATTTAGCATTGTAAAAAGGGTTTGTATCTAAGGGATTTGAACCCTCTAGGCCCTTAGTAGAGCCAAAATTAAGTTAGATCTATACTAGTGATATAACAATGTGAAAATAGAGCTTAACATATATGAATGTCAATGTATGTATTTTTTTTCATGTTGATTAAATAATTCTTGTGTTTTGTGTGTTCTTTATCTTATTTTACAAAATCATTCTTGCTTATATCATTTAAGTTTATATTTATTTATATGAAAAAAATATAGATTGAAGATTCACAAATATAGTCATGATCTGGTGATGAAGCTACAAATAATATAAGAATTAAATTATTATTAGATAGGTTGTCATTTTAATTTCACTCTTATATTAATAATTAATAAATAACTGAATTATTAAAAATTACAAATAAATAAACATTTCATTAGTTTTTAAAATATCAAAATTATAAATATATTTTTGTTAAATCCATGTAGAGGAATTTCAAGTTCTATAGACGTACACAAAATGCAAATACTACAAAATATTTTTGCTTCCGCCGCGATCCAAACAATACAAAACACGCAACGCCCAAAAAAACCAGATATTATGTTAATGAAAGAAGTAGAAGTTGAGTTTAGCAGCGAGCTCCTCTCCCGCACTGGAGTACGCCTGCATCCTGGGTGAGCGGTCCTACGTGGCTGGAAGGCCTCGCTGGCAGACTCGATGCTTTTAAATACGCCCAAGACGCCACTTCTCCGGATGGCGTGAAATATGCACCGTTCTGCATCATATCTCCTTCCGATCTCCAGTTCCACTTCTTCCATTCATCCACCTTCTGGTTTACCCTCTTTGTTACCTCTTTAGCCCGCCCATTTGCAGGTGCCAAGAATCTATTCCCTTCACTGTTGATTGTGAGGTTTGCACTCTCACCAATTGCATACATTCCCCATTGAGTGTAGTCATTGTTCACCACATGGAAATATCCATGCCTGCACCTGCATTCATTATTCATCCATTCATAAATGTTCATTTCTTCATAAATGTTCATTTCTTGATAAGACCCTGCCACACTGGAGTATTCCAGGGAAAGGAGGATCTCTTTACCTGGGCATTCGCTGCACAAGACCTTCGCCGAAATGGTTGAATGCAATAGTCACCTGCATCTTGACGTCTTGAGTGTAGCTATCACTATGACCCAACAACATTACCTGCAATGATCACACAGACACAGAGCAGCTGTTACCATTGCTCAATCAGAGTTGGATTGAAGGGAAATTAAACATTTTTACATATATAAACTAAGTTTCTTATTCTTGAGGCTCAACTGCAATCTACTTCAAAGTTACAGAAACTCCTATTCAAATTCCTTAATGTCACCACCTCATTGTGGTGAGTGAAATAGCTGTTAGAGATGGTAATAGCAGTGGATCCCCTGGTGGCGTCAATAAGACGGTCAGCACATTTCGACAAGGAGACATGGTCCACCCAAATGTGACTTCCTCCAGAGATGGAGATCCCATCCCCATCGCAGATAGATCTCCACTCGTAATGCGTAGGAGAGTCCCTCACCATCGCATTTCATGCAGGTTTACAGTCGTGAACGTGAATGCCATGGATGATGATGTTACTCACACGACGAACGGTGATACAGGGACCGTTTGCAATGTGGACAATCACACCCCTTCCGTCAATTGTCTTGAAACTGTTCATCATCAACTCCTCCTTGAGCTGGATGACCATGTCTCTCTCGAATATGATCCACAGAGCCTCCGTTTGAATCACGGCGTGACGCAGAGTGCCCGGTCGAGATTCACCGCATCATAATCGTTGGGATCCGTGACCACATAAAAACTCCCGTTCTTGCCTCCAAGGGCATCCCTGCCGAATCCAATGGCACAGTCTGCCAGGCGTTGCCTATTCTGCTCCCAATTGGGATCGCAACGCCAGCAATCATCAATGGGGTTACCAGTTCCGCAGGACAGATAGCCCAGCTCTCGCCTCCTCGTGCTGTTACCAATGCTTCTGCAGAAGCAAATCACAATTAAAAGTCAAACCTAAAAGCATTAAAACATATTTTAACCAAATGCAGTTAACAGATCATAACAAACTGAATGTAATTGATAGTTGAATTTACCTTTGAACCATCTGCACTATACTGTCTGGATCTTTTTGCTGCAGCAGTAGTATTGCCTTTGGCTGGTTCTGCTTCTCTTGAATTTTCTTCCACCAGAGATCCAAAAGGTTTAGATGCCGTCCCACCATGGATACAGAGGATTCCGATCAGGAACATACAGGTCAAAATACTCTGATTATTCATTTTAGTACCTGACAGTCACCACTGACAAATCTGCCACCAGATCTTCAAAAGTGAAGAATAATTGAAAATCTTGTGTTAAGGAAAGGCAATGCTGCAGCTCTAAACTCTACTATGACATGAAACGCAGTAGAAAATATGGAAGCGAGAAGGAAAACTCAGCATTCAAAGCTGTAGCTACAGCAAGAAGAAGAGCCTGGAGATGGGAAGAGACTGCAGAGCGTGGCCACCACAAGTGGTAATTGCCTCTGCTCTCTCTCTCTCTCACTTTGATGCAGCATTGGAATGGCAAGCCTTCCTTCTTATAGATTTTGGGCATTCATGGACATACTATATTTGTATTTCAAGCTCAATCTACTGTCTTTCATTGCTTTCGTCCATAGCAAAGAATCAGAGTGCATTATAGAGTAGGCCATACTGTCCCCATAACCATCGCAACTTCTTCTGCCTCTTGACTGATGAGAGGAAAAAACTTATCTGCTTAACAGGCATTCATTCCTGACCTGCGCCTTTCCCCTTCACCTGTTGCTGCATGTGAAACAAGCAAGTGAAAGTGTCCGCCACTGCTACTTTTACTCCTACTTGTAGTAGTGTAAAGTATTGTAGTCTATAAACCCGTCCATTATGCCTAACCACTTATTTTACATTTGGTTAAATACCAAACTTGAACGTTGTGAACTAATTAACCACAGCGGATAGCAGTTGTATTAGTTAGTTAGTTAGGGTTAAATTTAGGGTTAAATGGTGTAATTGTAATTGTTTATTTCAAATTTGGAACGTTTGTCATGAAATCAATCTCCACAGTATATGTGTCTCGTCCTTGTGTAATCTACAAAAAAATATAAGCGCTAATCCACTCTAAATTCTAAATTAGCACAGCTTTTAACTTGTGACAGGTGAACACCCATAGGTCACAAGTTGTAATCACCTTCTTTAATTAAATGGATTGTCTATTACTACTCGTTACCCATGCATGAGATACAAATTATCCATGCATGAGATAAACTGTACACTCCAAATTATAAAATTATAAGATATAAACACCACTATCAATTTAAATATAAACACCTATCAATATAACTAACCAAATAAAAACATAAATAAAAATAAAAATAAACATCCATATATGTATAGTGAAAAGTGCAACAGGACTCTACCTTCATGAACGTGACTTGAACTCTTTCTGAAAAATATCTTATTTATTCCGGTCCCTACTCCGAGGAAAAAGTCGAAATTCACCCTGTCTCAATGATGAAGCATATTAAAAAAGAAGCTGCATTGTCTGAAGCTCTTTGAATCATTTATCATATTTGTCATTATGTAAAAGTATCTTCATTTTTCTTGTTTTAACTATACCCGATCCCGTACGTCCTCTTTCATTCTTTTTATGTACTCCCTAATTCCGTAACTTCTTTCTTGTTGTCAATATTCCTTGGAAAATGGCATTAATGTAACCGCTAAATTCATTATAATTTAATTTATTTAGTGTTGAATGACGGCATTATAGGTTTATTAATCATTCCATTCCACAATGCTGAGTATTATAATAGAGAATAAATGTGTTATAACAAAACATATGTAATGACAATCGAAAACACAAACAACGATTTTTAAATAATGATGATATTATTTGGCATATCTATGACAAAGTCTTTGTTAATTCACAAAGACAAGAAATGTGAAACACACAAGCCAAGATTAAGGTCTAACAAAACAAAGATTAAGGAAAGAGGCAACCAAAGGATGTAAGTACTCTAAACCATGTCCAAGCCATATTTTTGAATATGTTCAAATCGGTTGGTCAATGTCGGCGTAATATTTTTAGAAACCATATGATCTCAAAAGTAAAAGTGATTTATTCGACCTCTATGGGCAAACATTAATTTTCAACTTTATCCTTTACCTTTTATTTATAATTCATAGAGAATAAAACATAATAAAAATAAAAATAAAACTTAACATATGATTTATATTTCGATAACTTTAGTCATGAATCGAAACATTATTTGCAAATATCTATTATTTTTAGAATATTATATCTCCATTTTAAAATGGCCTTTTATTGGTTGGGTTGATCATGGTTTATTGGTTAGTTGATCATGGTTTGAATATTTTATTCAATTATTTATATCTAAATTAAAATTGAAAAATTGAGGATTTGTGGAGGTTGAATAATGGAGATTGGTGGGAGGAGCATCTTAAACTTCTCTTTCATCTTCTTCAATAAGGACGTCCAAGTTTTTAAGGTGATTGCTACATATGCTGGATTTGTGGAAGTTGAATAATGGATATTGGTGGGAGGAGCATCTTAAACTTCTCTTTCATCTTCTTCAATAAGGACGTCCAAGCTTTTAAGGTGATTGTTACATATGTTGGTTCTTGGTGGGAGAAGCATTTTAAGCTTCCCTTCCATCTTCTTTGACAAGGAAGTCCAAGCCTTTAAGGTGATTGTTGCATATGTTGGGAAGAAATTGGCTGCATCTTTCTTACACAAGTTTCCAAGTTTGTGAAGTGATTTCTCAAGCAATTGGGAAAATATTGTGTGAACTTTACCCATGCCTTCCCTAGAACTTAAAAGAAAAACCATTGCATTTTCTATGAAGGCATTGGAAAACCAATTTATTGGCCTTTGGCCTACCCAAATCCATGGTAATCCATGTTCAAAAACACCGGTGAGGGGAAATATATAAATCATTTTTTGGTGGAAGAGGTTATTATGCTTTCCATTTTGAGTTGAATGAAGATAGAGAACTCATTTTCTAGAGTGGCTTGTTCTTTATGGGACCCTAGTGGATGTACCTAAATTATTGGCCCCTTATCTTTGATCCATAAGTTGATGTCCCCACTAAAGTACATGTCTTCATTCACCTTCCTCACTCCTTTGAATCTTTGGGATGACTCAAAAACATTGGAAATTCTTTGCGCCACCTCATTGATATGGTTGAATTCAAAATGGGTTCGTACACATGTGCTCGCATTTCACGGGGGATTCACTAGCGAGGCAATATCATATCACGTCCATTCATATTGGGGGTTTGAATACTCCTAAAATGCTAAAAATATATTTCCTTGTATTAAGGGGTTAAGGGGGGTTTATAATTTGACATAGTAATATAAATATCAGGGGTTATTTTATTTGGATGGGATAAGGAATAACCTCCAAATTATGGGATGGATTAATACCTCCAAATCATGGGCTCAATTCATACCTCCAATTTATTAAGCTTGTAGAAAACATGAGTTCTATATGGCTATACTTATATTTACATGATCTAAAATTGGTAGATTGACAGGTTGCGGTGTGAAACATCTGCAATCTCATCTTTTCTAATCATTTCACTGAGTATTGGACTATCGGTCTTTTACATTCTTTATTACATTGATCTCTTGACCGAGTTTCCTTTTACATATTTTTCCTTCTCCACTAATATTGTGTAGGGTATTCCACTATCCAACGCTACAAATTGATAAGTCGAACCCGCAATCCTAGTGGGATCGTTATTAGCATTATATTATTATTTCATTTAGCATTGTGTTTGCTTATGCTAATATGTGTTAGGGTTCCTGTTTGTTACAAATTGATAATATGATATAAAGGGGGTATTAAAAATGGTTTGATAAAAATGAATACCTACAATATATGGTGAAACTAGGGGTTTTCTTAATTGGAACGGTATATTTGGAGGGGGGTTCAACAATACAATTTTAGGAGGCATTTTCCAATATTTAGTGAAATTAGGGATATTATTTAATATCCTATGAACGATCATGCTATGTAACAAGTTCACTGAGTGAACCCCCCGTGTCGCATTTGTGTTGATATGGATCTTAAGAAGGGATTGCGAGAGGTAATGCAATTAAATCTAGACAACTAGACCCATATACATCCTTTGTACTACAAACAAATTTCATTCAAATGCAATAGTTTCCACAAGTATAGGCATTTCCTTAATTTAAAGATTGTAAAACTAACACGAAGAGAATTAAAAAAGAACACTTTTATCTTGTGATTTGATCCCCTCCTACTAAGAAGACCCTTAATCCAACAAAGAACCCCACTTTAAAGTGATGCAAGGGCCCTTGAATCACTAAGACGGCTTACTAGAAGGTTTTGCCTACTAGAAAACTCCTTCACTAGAAACTATCTACAAGAGTAGAAGCAATGTAACAAGATGTCTTGCAAAGTATTTCTAATTGGATGTTGGCTTCATTTAGACATTGCCCCCTCGATAATGGGAATACATAAATGTCCCCTAATTGGTAGATTTTACAAATATTCATCAAAAACACATCTATTCACACTTACTAGAATGTATTGAGTACATTGATGCCCATTATCATTATTTGTGGGTTGTCTTGCGTTTGTTAACGATATACATCAATGACTGGTAATCAAATGGTATCCCCC
Organism: Larix kaempferi; assembly: GCA_027924585.1. Taxonomy (NCBI): domain Eukaryota; kingdom Viridiplantae; phylum Streptophyta; class Pinopsida; order Pinales; family Pinaceae; genus Larix; species Larix kaempferi. The sequence goes on along the minus strand of BSBM01001005.1, from coordinate 11,215,232 downwards.
ATGTTTGAATTCAGATCATTATTCACATGGTAAGGATTTGTAAAAGGTGACAATTTGGATTGAAGACCTTGGGTTGCAATACCATTTCCACTATTATGTTGTTTCCAAACTTGCACAAACTGTACCACACACTTAGATGACATTGGTACTTTATGGAGAACCAAGGTGTTCTTATCTTAGTTCCATTTGTTCTCTTGGTGATTATTAAGACATAGATCCACTTTGTATTTCTTCGTGGCTATGATCCATTTGTGACATGGATCCACTGTGTATATTTTTGTGGCAATGATTCATCATCCTATATATTTCATGGATCCATATTGTGCTTGATTTGTCAACCGGGCTTGTTTACACCTGAGAATGGGTATGCCTGTTTCGAGCAAGATATTTTGTTATTAAATTAAATAATAATAATAATAATAATACATGTCTTACTAAAAAGACATAACCATTAATGATGGTCAATCTGTTAGATATTTATATCAGGCCCTCTTTTGTAATTTATATTGAATCTTCATATTATCAATATATATATTTATTTTTTATCGAGTATGGATTATTTTACCTATATCCTATTCTTTTGTATAGTTCATCATGTGTGAACCAGGCTTTTTCACAACATTGGTATTAGATCCCTTTTCTTGGGTATTCCACTGATCCAGCTTTTAGTCGTCAATTTAGAGTTTCTCTAAATTACTTAGTATTTGACCAAAATCAGGCCCTTGGCCTTCTTCCACACATCTTCCCATTCTTCTCCAATGTCCCTTCAGTATATTACCTCTTACATTTCTCCCTCTCCGCACACTGCATCCCAATCCTCCTTTCCCCAATGATTCTCTCGCACTCCCCACACACCTCTCACGCAACCATCCTCTCCTTTCTCACTTCCATACCTTGCTACTCACATTCCATTTCCCCACGTTCTCCTTTGAACACTATCACTCTCTATCATTCTATGTCCCCCCCCACTTCACCGCTCGTCTACCCTCACAACCCTTCACCTTCCACATTGCTCTTTTTTCCCACTTTATCGTTTTATGCCCTCACTCATTCGACGATAAATCTCTCCTCCCCATGCCTCAACACCACACCCTTCCCAATCCAGTCTCTCTCTTTGCGCCTATGCACTCTCATACTCATACTGCATCCCCAACCACACTCACACCTCTCTTGCGCCTGCACTTTGATCTTTCCCACACTATTCCCCACACTCCATGCTCTCCCCAACTCCCTTCCCATTCATTTCTCCACACATCTTCCTGCATCGTGCCATGCTTTCCTGCTGCCCCATTCGTTGTTCCCCATACGTTCTCCTCAAGGCCCTTCTCCCTTCCACCATATTCTCCCACGCCCTTATCCTACCCCCTATGCCTCACACATTTCCCTCTCAGCCACACGTTCCACCTTTTCTCGCACCCATAGCTCACCACCTACACATGCTTCCACATTATCCCTTCGCTCTAATGCCTCCCAACTCTCACCCCCTCATGCATATACCGCTTATTCATTTCACTTCCTCATATACTTCCCATGCCACCCGAACTCGCTGCACCTACAATCATACTATACACCCCAATCAACACTCCTCCCTCTTCCATCTACTAACACCCTCACGCCTTGCGCCTTTCCTCTTTCTGCCCTGCACTACGCACTTCCCACTACATTTTAAACCACCTTCACACCCCTCCTCCCTGCTCACCCTTTCATTCCCTCCCCCATATCCATTCCAATCCCTCTACCACACTCTTCCATGTTCCTCCACCGCCCTCACCACTCAGGCCTTCACCATTAGGGTTTGAAACCCAAAATCATTCCAATTCAAAAAAATTATAATAATAATATTATTATGTATAATAATATATATTATTATATTTTAAACTTTAGACCTCACCCATTCTATTATAATAATATTATTACTAATAATTATATATAGTATTATAATATTATTATTCTTTGACATAATAATCATTTTTTTAGAAGGGGCATACAAATTCAATTATTTTTCTCATAAAAAGAGAAAAAAAGGGTTTCAAAGTTATATGGATTACATACATAAAAGGAAAATGTTATTAACCTTGTCAAAGGAATATTTAAGCTCTTTACATAAGGGCCACATTGGGGTTCTTTGCACTTTTGTGTCCAATTATTGTCGAAGAAGTAACATAAAGAATAGAAGTTGAAGTCGTGAACCATGGAGTCTAGTTCACAATCACAAATTAAAAAATTAGAAGATGAATTAGTTTGTTATCGAAAGGAAAATATAAAATTACAAATGGCGATTGAATTACAAAAAAATCAAATGAAATTTCAAAAAAAGACTATTTCTGACCAAAAAATGGTAATGAAGAGTTGTTCACACAAATTAACGAATTAAAGGATGTAAAGCAACTCAATTAGAAATTACAAAATCAAGATATCAAGAGGAAATTTTATGAGAGTAAAGTAGGAGGAGAAATAAAACATTTGAACAAACTCCTTATTGACAATGATGAAGTAATTATGTAATCCCAAAATAAATTGGAATGCCAAGATTCAGAGTTGTACTAGCTTTAACAACAAATTAAATATCTACAACAACAAAACGACGACCTTAAAAATTCTCACAAATTAGAGATAGAAAAAATCAATAAAAAAAATCGAACAATAATGATGAGATCTTCTAGTTGAGAAATCATAATAAAATCCTAGTCACAAAATTCAAGAAGTTAAAGAATATTAGGAATACAGAACAAGCTAATGAAGATATCGAAAGGAAATTATTAGAAAAAAAAGAAGAGATTTTCCAGCTTAGAAATCATAATCAAGATTTGATGGAACAAGTTAAGACGTTAAACAATGGCAAGAAGTCGCAAGAAGAAACATTCAAGAAACTTATTAAGAATTATAACAAGATGTTGGAAAACAAGTTAGAGCAAATCCAGAAAGAGGCATCAAAACCCTTACGAGTAAAATTCCAAGTTGTGGAAAAATGCACAAATATAGAGCCAATCCACATCACATCTAAAAACGATGCCAATTCAATTGAAGAACAAAAATATAGAGATATAGAAGTACAAATGCTAGAAATTCCAAGTGTATGCACTAATACAAGTTCATCAAGTAAACCAACAACATCAAGGTGTGAAGAAAATCATATACTAAAATTAAACCAAGAATACAATACAAGCATGATTAGGGAAAATAACGTTATAAGAATTCCTTATCGACATCCAAATTATAAAAGAAGATATCTTAAACAATCAAAGTATCAATATTCCTTAGATTGGGAACAAATAACAAAAAAGATTGATAATAGTGCAAACAAATCTCATGATAACTGTTGGTATTGTTGCACATGTTTGTCATTGATGGAAAATTATGCTTGATGTTGTTGTATATTCTCTTGTATTGATTGCACGACATTCTTAGTTGGTACTGAATAAAAAAAAATTAAGTTCTTAGTTGGAACCGAATCAAATAAAAAAAAATCTCTAAGCATTCCAACAATGAGTATGTAATATTCAACAATGAGTCTCAAAGTTTCTCAAGTCTATAAGCTTTCAAGATATCTAAATGCATGCAATTCTTATATTAATAAATTGTGCTAAAACCATCGCATACATAACATCTTTGTAATGTCCCCATTCAAATAAGTGCATAGTAAGACAATCCCATCAATCCTACTAGTTTCCTAGGTTGGATGGGCACATGTGGGATGGTAATAAGGAAGCTAATAAATGACATTTAGACATTAGAAGGGTTCAAGCATTTAATAAATATGATGAATAAATAAATTCAAGAGAAATTATAGGTGGCAAGTGGTTTTGGAGACATATGGAGGTGGTGGGACCCACACTAGCTTGATTTTTCAATGCCACATGGCAGCTCTCTCTTGCCAATTCGAATTCATGGGAAGGTGAACACTCTTGGGTGAGTTGGTAAGTCATAACACATGGCATTGAGCATCTTAGGTCGAAATGGATGGAATAGTAACCTCCATGGGAGAGGAAGAGTCAAATTGGAGACTAGTGGACACTTGGGCTAGATTCCCTAGTTTTATGACAACAATAATGAAGCATCTATGACATTTATGACAAAATTCAGACCTGACTTCTTACACCTGACCATTATGACATGTCAGCCCCCAAAATAGGCTCAAGGAAGGCGTTCATGGAGTTGGAGGAATCTAAAGAGACTCAAATTCGAATTTGGGAGAAGATGGAAGGTTGGAACTAGGAGACAAGTGGCAAATGAGGAATATTTTCTAAATGGAAAATTATTGAATCTATTGAGATGATTTTGACCCCTTGAAGGCTAATGTTTGTTATAAAATGTAGAAATCAAGTATGAGAATGGATTTTGATGATTTGAGAAAAATTGCATTTGTGAAGAGAGAGCTAGTGGATGACTAGTTTCTTGCCTTAGCCAATTTCGAGGGTGAAAGATTCCCATCCAAGTTGGTGTTTGGAGAGGCCACTCAGGTCTTTCATGGTGCTTTAATGGAGTTTGTATTTGCAGGTAGCAGCTACAGGAAGTTTCATGGTTTGGTTTAGTGCAGCACTTTCTCTCCACCGTTTCTAGTTTTGAAGGCATATTCGTGCTCCTTGAGGGAGGGCGTTTTTGGTGAGCACTTGTGCTTCTTGAGAGAGCTTCTCATTATATATTTCTGATTGTAATAGCTTCATATCCTCTGTTATTGATATTCAGAAAGTATCAGGTCTAAATACCCACTGGTTGTATGCAAAACTATTGATTAATGAGCAAACAATGTCCATTTCCCCAATGCATTGATGTATGACACTATAATGTTGATTATTTCGAATGAATGGATGATTCTCTGATATATTTGTGATAAATATACTGCCATGGATGTCTTCTACAAGTTTCATGTACTGTACTTGAGCATTTGAAGCATTTTTACTCAGTTTAGTTGTATTGGGAGGTGAAATAGTGCCATTTCCCCAAGGGTCGAATTGGGGGTTTTTGCTGTTGAATGTGAGAGAGTTATAATAGTAGTAAAAATCAATTAATGATGAATATGAGACCTTAATCACATACTTAACACATTATATACCTCTGTTCATAAATTTGTGGGAGTTTGGAGGCATTTGGAAGGCCATTTGCAATGTTACCCGGGGGGGATTTGATGCACAAATTACTAGTCAAAATTACATATATTGATCAGAATACAAATCAAGTTTGCAGCAGTATTTGGAGGGCCATAGAAAATACATGAACCTGATATTCAAGTCTAAATACCATTCATACACTCCTACAGAATATTTGGGAGCATTTGGGTTGATTTGGAGGTCAAAACAGTAAAACTAGTCAAAGGTCGAAATTGGGAAAAAAAGTGGAAAATTGGGCATTTTAATAAAATTTAAAAAAGGGATATTACAAGTGGTATCAGAGCATGTTCTTGGAACCTGATGGTCTTAACAAGAAGTCAAAAGAATAATCCACCACCCTTTGAACCAGTAGTTGAAGAGGTTTTTGTTGAAGAAGAGGTAGTAGAAGAAGAGGAGTCTTTCACTGAAACCATGGGTAGAGAGGAGGATGACAAATTAAAACATAAGGAGGAACTTATTGCAAACTTAGTACCATGTTTCTCTAAACTTTCAGGAAACATGGATAGGATAGGTGATAAATTGTTGCAAGGATTCGAATTGTTGATTAGCCAACTTCAAAGCAAAGGGATAATAGGAGATAATAGTGGTTCACACTCAGGGGAAAAGATGAAAGGGAATGAGCATATTTTCTCAAGTACAGGACCTCATAATAGACCTGATGAATTTCAAAGCACACAAAGGCCTACTGCACCTAAATTTCTCACACCCAAAGAAGAGCCCAATCTTGAATTGGATTACAAGAAACTAGTAAATGATTGGAATGATTTGAATGAAGAATGTAAAAGAGGTGTACCACTCAGTGACTACATTGATGCTATGAAAAAGATTAATAGGAAGGGAGACAATAGGAGTCCATTCCAAAACAAAGAATTAAATAGTGCTATTGGAAAAATGTCACTTCCTACTTTTGATGGTTCTTCTCAAAATTCTGCTAACACTTGGGTGCAAAAATTGGATGTATATTTTCAGCTGAATCCTATGTTGGAAGAGGATGCATTAAAAATGGCCATTTTGCATTTGGAAGGAGATGCCAATGAATGGTGGTTTCATGGGATGAAAACCTTGGGTCATAATCAGGTTAAAACATATGGAGAATTTGTTGACAGGGTACTAGAAAGATTTGAACAAAAAGATCCAGAATTGCCTTTCAAAGAACTAGCTCAATTGAAGCAAATTGGGTCCCCTACTGAATATATGATGGACTTTCAAAAATTATCAGTTAAGGTGGCTGATGTATCTATGGGAAGATTAGTATTGTTGTTCACTGAAGGTTTGGCTGAACCCTTAAGAGGTTTGGTGAAATCCCACAAGACAACTACATTAAAAGATGCAATGAGCTTGACTAGGGATCTCCAAAATGTGCTTCCTAGAATGAGATTTCCTCCTAAGCCTAGCTATAAATTTGAAAAGAAACCTTGGCAAAGGGACGGATATGATAAGAAACCTTGGAAAAGAGAGTCATTTGAGAGGAATAAAAAAGAGGGAATAAACAGGGATGAACTTAGAAAAAAGAAACTATGCTTCACATGCTTCCAACCATGGGGGCATGGATGAAGATGGACATATTTCAGATCAAGAAGAGGCATATGAGACAGCAGTAGAAGAGGAAAGACAAGAAGAAAATCAGCCTTCACCGGATAAAGCAAGAATGGCAGTGCTTTCAGCAGTACCTCGCTATCATACTATCCGATGCAAAGGTGTGGTACAAGGACAAAGAACTTCAGTTTTGGTAGATGGAGGAGCCACTCATAACTTCATTGATGCAGAGATGGTAGAGAAAAGAAAGATACCTATTGAACCATTTGATGGCTTCACAGTTGTCATTCCCGGTCACAACACAATGCAATGCAAAACATGGGTTCCAAAGCTGCAAGTCGCCGTAGGTAACTATACTTTTGTTGATAGTTTTTATGTCGTTGATGTTGCTGATACTAATGTGGTTTTGGGATTACAATGGTTGTATTCAATAGGAGAGCATACAGTAAATTATCAAATTCCCGAAATGAAATTCCAAGATTCAAAAGGAGTACAAAGAGTTGTGAGAGGGCAACACACTTATCCAAATCAAGTAGTGACTTGCAATAGCATGAGATCTATACTGAGGCATGGGGATATAGAATGGGCTGCTGAATGTCATATTACATCTCCCAGGCCAACTATAAATATTGTCAAACACCCAAAGGAGATAGAGAGACTTTTGCAAAAATATGAAAAGGTTTTTAGAGACCTTCCACATGGTAGGCCACCGGATAGAGGGGTTGAGCACAGTATTGTTTTGGAGGAGGGTACTTCACCCATTAAGATACCACCTTATAGACATACTAAAAGGTTTAGAGATGAGATTGAAAAAGATATCCAAGAACTCCTAGAGTTGGGACTCATTAGACCAAGCTCTAGCCCTTATGCTTCTTCAGTTGTGCTAGTGAAGAAAAAAGATGGAACATTGAGAATGTGCATAGATTTTAGAGCCTTGAACAAAAAGACTATAAAGAATAGGTATCCTATTCCTAGGATTGATGAGCTCATGGATGAGCTGCATGGGGCCAAATACTTCTAAAAAATTGACCTTAGATCAGGGTATCACCAAATTCGAATGAAAGATGAAGATGTGCAAAAGACCGCTTTTCGATGTCATTTTGGCCACTTTGAATTTCTTGTCATGCCTTTTGGGTTAACCAATGCTCCAGCCACCTTTCAAGCATGTATGAATAGGATATTTTGCAAGCAACTAAGAAGGTTTGTTTTGGTTTTCTTTGATGATATTCTCATTTACAGTAAAACATGGGAAGAGCATTTGCAGCAGTTAGAGATTGTGTTGAAAATCTTGCAAGAAGAGTCCTTATTTGCTAAATTATCAAAATGTGAATTTGGAATGAAAGAACTACTGTATCTTGGGCACATTATTGGGAAAGAAGGAGTGAAGGTACACATGGAAAAAATCAGGGCTATCTTGGAATGGCCATCACCAAAAAATATTACCGAATTGAGAGGCTTTATTGGCATATGCACCTACTACTGAAAATTTGTGAAAGGGTTCTCCAAGTTGACTTCTCCACTCACTGATTTGACTAAGAAGGATGCTTTCAAGTGGGATGAAGAGGCTGAAAAGGCCTTCCAAAAAATGAAAGAGGTAATGAGTAGTTGTCCCATACTTGCACTTCCTGATTTTACTAAACCTTTTGTTGTGGAATGTGATGCTTCAGGTGGAGGAATAGGGGCTGTCCTAAAGCAAGGCCAACACCCCATAGCCTTTGAGAGCAGAAAGTTGCAGCCTCATGAAAAACTTTACTCCATCTATGATAAAGAAATGCTGGCCATTATGCATGCATTGGCCAAATTCAGACAATACTTGGTGGGCAGCAAGTTTGTGGTGAAAACTGACCACAATAGTCTAAGACACTTTCTCACCCAAAAAGATCTAAATGAAAGGCAACAAAAGTGGGTAAGCAAGATTCAAGCTTATGATTTTGATATTGAATATTTCAAAGGAAAGAATAATATAGTAGCAAATGCTTTGTCAAGAAGGCCTTCTTTTTCTCTCATGGATATTGCCAAGGATTGGAAAAACATGCTACTAGTTGAATATGCCAAAGACAAATTTGCTTGTGATGTGTTGGATGGAATCAAAGGGGATGATAATTATAGGATTTTGAATGGGCTGATATATTATAAGGGAAGAATTTATTTAGTTCATAACTCCAATCTCAAGTACCGAATTTTGCAAGAAGCACATGATTCCCCACTAGCGGGCCATCCAGGGATCTTCAAAACTTATAGACAGTTGAGGCAAAGATTTTTTTGGAAGGGGATGAAGGAAGATGTTCAGAGGTATGTGAATGAATGTAAAGCATGTCAACAAAACAAATCAGAACTTACATGTCCAACCGGCCTATTACAACCATTGCCCATTCCGGAGCAAAAATGGGACAGTATTTCCATGGATTTCATCACCGGATTGCCTAAATCCTTGGGTAAGGATTGTATCTATGTGGTAGTTGATAGGTTGACAAAATTTGCTCATTTTTTTGCTGTTACATCATCTTTTAGTGCTGCACAAGTGGCTGATATTTTTTTCAAAGAAATCTTCAGATTGCATGGGCTTCCCAAGAGCATTGTCAGTGATAGAGATAGTAGATTCATGGGTTCTTTTTGGAAAGAAATTTTTAGATTGGTAGGCACTCAATTGACTCCAAGTACCAGCTATCATCCACAAACTGATGGACAAACAGAGAGGGTAAACCAATGGTTGGAAGGATACCTAAGAAACTATGTGGGAGGGCAGCAAAAAGCATGGGCAAAATGGCTACACTTGGGTGAGTTTTGCTACAACACCACTTATCATATGTCAATAGGAATGTATCCTTTCAAAGCATTATATGGTTATGATGCACTTACATTTGCTGACATTATATTTGGTGATAATAGAGCCCCAAAGGCTAAAGGTTGGGTGGAAGAGAGCCAAGAAATTTTAAAGCTCTTGAAAGACAATTTGCAGGTTGCTCAAAATCAGCAAAAACAATATGCTGATAGACATAGAGAAGAGAGAACCTTTCAAGTCAATGATTTAGTATATTTAAGGTTGCAGCCCTATAAAAAAACATCTCTCAAAAATAATGGAGCAGAAAAATTAAAACCAAGGTACTATGGGCCATACAAGGTAGTGCGGAAGGTTGGAGAAGTAGCATATGAACTAAAACTTCCGGAAGGGAGTAAAATCCACAATGTATTTCATGTTTCTTGTCTTAAGAAAGCTCTTGGTCAGCAAATCATCACTTCAGAAATACTTCCTCCTTTGGATGATGAAGGTCAGCTCACACTTGTTCCGGAAAAGATTTTGAAGACACGAGAAAGAAGGTTGAGGAGTAGAATCATCAAAGAATATTTAATGCAATGGAAGGACTTACCAAATGAAGATGCCACATGGGAAGATGAGAAGATTTTACAGCATCCAAATTTGAAATTTCTTGAGGACAAGCAATCTTGGGTGGGGAGGACTGTAATGTCCCCATTCAAATAAGTGCATAGTAAGACAATCCCATCAATGCTACTAGTTTCCTAGGTTGGATGGGCACATGTGGGATGGTAATAAGGAAGCTAATAAATGACATTTAGACATTAGAAGGGTTCAAGCATTTAATAAATATGATGAATAAATAAATTCAAGAGAAATTATAGGTGGCAAGTGGTTTTGGAGACATATGGAGGTGGTGGGACCCACACTAGCTTGATTTTTCAATGCCACATGGCAGCTCTCTCTTGCCAATTCGAATTCATGGGAAGGTGAACACTCTTGGGTGAGTTGGTAAGTCATAACACATGGCATTGGGCATCTTAGGTCGAAATGGGATGGAATAGTAACCTCCATGGGAGAGGAAGAGTCAAATTGGAGACTAGTGGACACTTGGGCTAGATTCCCTAGTTTTATGACAACAATAATGAAGCATCTATGACATTTATGACAAAATTTAGACCTGACTTCTTACACCTGACCATTATGACATGTCATCCCCAAAAATAGGCTCAAGGAAGGCGTTCATGGAGTTGGAGGAATCTAAAGAGACTCAAATTCGAATTTGGGATAAGATGGAAGGTTGGAACTAGGAGACAAGTGGCAAATGAGGAATATTTTCTAAATGGAAAATTATTGAATCTATTGAGAGGATTTCGACCCCTTGAAGGCTAATGTTGGTTATAAAATGTAGAAATCAAGTATGAGAATGGATTTTGATGATTTGAGAAAAATTGCATTTGTGAAGAGAGAGCTAGTGGATGACTAGTTTCTTGCCTTAGCCAATTTCGAGGGTGAAAGATTCCCATCCAAGTTGGTGTTTGGAGAGGCCACTCAGGTCTTTCATGGTGCTTTAATGGAGTTTGTATTTGCAGGTATCAGCTACAGGAAGTTTCATGGTTTGGTTTAGTGCAGCACTTTCTCTCCATTGTTTCCAGTTTTGAAGGCATATTCGTGCTCCTTGAGGGAGGGCGTTTTTGGTGAGCACTTGTGCTTCTTGAGAGAGCTTATAATTATATATTTCTGATTGTAATAGCTTCATATCCTCTGTTATTGATATTCAGAAAGTATCAGGTCGAAATACCCACTGGTTGTATGCAAAACTATTGATTAATGAGCAAACAATGTCCATTTCCCCAATGCATTGATGTATGACACTATAATGTTGATTATTTCGAATGGATGGATGATTCTATGATATATTTGTGATAACTATACTGCCATGTATGTCTTCTACAAGTTTAATGTACTGTACTTGAGCATTTGAAGCATTTTTACTCAGTTTAGTTGTATTGGGAGGTGAAATAGTGCCATTTCCCCAAGGGTCGAATTGGGGGTTTTTGCTGTTGAATGTGAGAGAGTTATAACAGTAGTAAAAATCAATTAATGATGCATATGAGACCTTAATCACATACTTAACACATTATATACCTCTTTTCATAAATTTGTGGGAGTTTGGAGGCATTTGGAAGGCCATTTGCAGTGTTACCCGGGGGGGATTTGATGCACAAATTACTAGTCAAAATTACATATATTGATCAGAATACAAATCAAGTTTGCAGCAGTATTTGGAGGGCCATAAAACATCCTTGAACCTGATATTCAAGTCTAAATACCATTCATACACTCCTACAGAATATTTGGGAGCATTTGGGTTGATTTGGAGGTCAAAACAGTAAAACTAGTCAAAGGTCGAAATTGGGAAAAAAAGTGGAAAATTGGGCATTTTAATAAAATTTGAAAAAGGGATATTACAATCTTATGGTATGGCAATATTTTGCAATGTGTCTGTAATGGTTGCACCTTAAACACTTAACTGTATTGTTGAACTATTTTCTACCATAATTCATACAATCCAATCTATGTCCATATTCATAACAAGAGAAGCAATATCCTCTAAAGAAATTCCCATACCTAGACTGAACCTGCTTTGATGAACTATTCCATTCTAGGTTGTTTTGATAGGAATTGCTTGTCTATTGTAGTTCCTTCGGACTTATTTCTTCATAGATTTCCTTGTTGACTGAATTCTCAGCGTGTTCTAGTTTTGTGCCCTCGGCTGTTCCTTTTGTCCATCTCGACATGCTCTTATCCTCCCTATCCTTTCCAACTGTCTTGTCGTATCCAGGACCGATGTTTTAATTTGGATACCTTTGGTTATTTAATATTTCATCGAGGATTGATGATCTATTCTTATGGGGATTTGTTTCCTCAATTCTTCTTTTGAATTCTTCTACTTTTAACTCGAGACCACAACATGTACCTTCTTCCTTTGTTAGCTGAATTATCATAAATTCCTCTTTTCCTTTGACTTCCTTAAGTTGGGATTCCAACCCACTAACATATTTTCTGGAATCTTCTAGAGCTTTTGAATTTTTGTTATTTGACTTCTACCTATTTTCCTCTGTTAGACGGGCAATTTCTGCTTTCAAGTTTATGAATTCATCTTCTTTGTTCCTTAAGAATTGTGCACCTTGACTCTTCAAGTCAATCATTTATTTAGTAACTTATTCACTCTCTTCTTGTTCCTTTCTTTTAGACTCCTTATGCACTTGCTATAGAAACTCATTTTTCTTATGAGCTTTTTCCATTTTATTTCAAAGAACAAATAATTTTACTCTCTAGAATTTCCAAGTCCTCCCTTGACACCTCAACATATGAATCATATTCTGACCCTTTGACCTCTTCTAGTGCTGCTAAAACATCTATCTTAAGCTTCAAAATATCTTGTTCTTCATCTGTAACATAGCAATTATCCTCACTACTTGAATTTATGCAATCTGAATTTGGTATTTGATAGTGTGATTTCAGTTCTTACAATTCCTTTCTTAACATAGCACTTTCAATTTCCATATTTTCATTCATCTTCTTCTTACTTTCCAATTGACTTGTTAGTGCTTCTTCTAGTCTTTGTGCTTCTTCAAGTTGGTTTTTCAATTCTGTGATGATATTCTCATATTCCTTTTTTTATGATTTCTTCTTTGAGCTTGACTATTTTCTCTTTCAGTTGCTTGTTCTTTCTCCTAGCAACATTTAGGTCATTTAGTGCACTGATAAGTTTACCCTCAAGGTCAACTTTGCTTCTTTGTTATTATTTTCTTCCTCAAGTTTTTCTTCACTATCAGTGATTTTTTTATCTTCATTTGGAGTTACTATTGCCATCAACAACATTTTGCTTGAGTCATTATCATTGTCATATTCTTCGTCAGATGAGCTATTGTCTTCTTTTGAGTAAAAAATCTTATTTTTGATGTCATACGATTTGGTTCTAGGACTTCATTTCTTATATTTCTTTTCCTTTATTTATCATAAGACTTATCTTCATCATAACTATTGTCCATTTTTCCATGTGGACATTTTGAATCATAATGACCAACTTTTCCACAATTAAAACACTTGAAGGGTAGCTTACCTTTGAATTTTCTTGATCCTCTTTTGAGTTTTCGAACAAAAAAAGTTTCTTCAATGTATGACTCGCTACTTGATTTGCATCCTTTGGTTCTTGTCTTCTTGGTGGCCTTGAATGCTACTTCACTTCATGAAGTTCCTTTTCCTTTGTCTATCCTCATCTCATATGTTGTAAGGAATCCTTGTAATTCTTCCATTGTTAGTGCATATAGGTCTCAAGCTTCCTCAATGGCTAATATCTTTGAGTCAAATTTCATTGGAAGGGATCTAAATACCTTTTGTACGATGAATTTTTCTTTCATCTCTTCTACCAGTCCTCTAATGGAGCTTACTACTTCGTCAACACAAACAGAATATGTTGCGATGTTTTCACCTTCATTCATCTGAAGTTTTTCGAACTATCCCCTATGTACATGCAACTTTTCTTTCTTGACTCCATCATCTCCTTCATATATGTTCTTGAGCTTATCCCACATTTCCTTCATGGAGGTGATATGCATTCAACCTCTACTAGCTCTGTTTCCGACAACCCACTGAAGATAACATTTATGGTGTTTTCATTATTATGATATAGCTTCTTTCTGTCAACATCGGTAGGGGGATATTTTGGAAATCTATAGCCATTGACAATGGAGAGACAAAATTCGAGTCCTAGAGACATTTGATATGCATGCATCCTTATGCTCTATAATTCAAAATTGCTTCCATCAAAGAGTGGAATTCTACTTGATGAAATCCCTTCGTGTCTTTCCATGGATCTTCCTTCCAGTGATTCAACTATAACTTGAAGGAACTTGCTCTGATATCAATTGCTGGAATACTAAGAGGGGGGGATGAATAGACAACCACTAAATGACTAAGTATTGATATAAGTATATCACTACATTTAATATATCATGAATATTATAAATCAACAGTGCACAATAGACAACCACAAATACACAGTACACCATAATTTACATGGAAACCAAAATGGGAGAAAACCACGGAATTATTTTTTATATATATCAAGATTACATTCAATTTATTTACCAACACCAACTAGAAGGAAGCATCAAATCCCTAATTTTATAGCACCAACTAGAAGGAGGTTCCAACCCCCCGATTTACAGGAAACCAACCTGAAGGAAGCTCCAACTCCCTGATTTATGAGCACCAACTGGAAGAAGAATCCCATCCCCTGATATCAAAGGCTCCAACCTATCCTTTCCCCATCCTACCGCCCTGATATGAATAAGAGAATTAATTTTTCACTACCATTGTCTCTGTTAATTAGGTTGTTCCAAGATCAACTGCGACTTAGATTTGTACTTCATTGAACTCTACTTTGAATTTCGCAATATTCTACGTATCAACTCGTTCTTTCTTTACATTTGACTTATCCAACTGTGATATGCGACTTGATTCTGTCCTTACTTCAAATTCATATACGATATTTCACTTCTTCTAGACTGTAAATTACTTAGACTTATCCAGGTGCGACGTGTGACTTGATTCTAAACTTGCTTCAATCTCTCCTATGATCTTTCAACTGTGACGTGTGACTTTTTATGTACTTGCTTCACATTATTCCTCTTATCCAAATCAACTAGGCATTGATTCCATTCTAAAACCCCAAAAATTAAAACTTTAGACCATCCGCAGTCACACTCACGCCTCTCGCACCCCTCACTAAGGAATACCAAGAGTCACCTGGGAGTCCAAGAGACCACTTGGGAATTTGAACCCAATGGTCATCTCATTTGTATATATGTACATTTAATTAATGATATTTGATGTGCTTTGACGCCTATTTTTCTTGTCTTCATGAATTATTGTTTATGTGCCCAATGTGGCACCTTGTAGTGGTATCAGAGTGCTTATTATCCTCTGGCCTGTACTTAGTCCTGAATTTCTAGTCTCGTTAGACCTGGATTATTCTCTTCTCGAGCTCAAACTTGTAACTTTGCACTCATTCTTCCAATATGAATGGTCACCTGCAAATATTAAATCTGGAATGTATTATTCCTCTCCAACTTATCTACCCTATAATTGCTAATATGAGTGCTCAGTCGTGATTTTTTCTGCCCTATGCGTTCATATGCAATATTCTTCTCAATAAATGTTCACATGCTCCATTTCCATCCCAAACCTATAGAGCGTTTCAAATCCTAATTCAGACATATTCTATGTGCCTCTCTGCCATACTTTGTTAAACATACCTGCGGTGTCTCTCTATGCGTTGAGTGGACTCTCTTCCCTCTCTCCTGAACTGATGTAAAGATTGGTTGTTATTGTGGCTTGAAGATCATCTTTGCAGATGAGTTTTGAATGAATATTTTGTTTAGTATAATGTCCCATGCTTTTCCATAATTTCTGTCGTGTCATTAATGCTTGCTCAAAATTGATTCCTTTGGATGTGATTCTCCGGGAAACCCTAACTTGGTATTCGAACTTCCAACACATAAAGAGGAATGATTGTTTGGCTACTACCATGCTAAGAATTATTCTTATCTATGGGCGTGCATTGCATTCATTTTTGTTGTCTGCATTTGGAGTAAGATGCTCACAAGGGTGACCACAAACTATGATGAACACTTTTTAGAGGATACCAAATCGTCAGCTCTTTTTTTTTTGACAAGGGACACTCGTGGAGCTGCGACCTACTTGAAGGAGATACCCATGAGTAGCATGGAGTTGAGGCATCATATGCTGAATTCGTTGAAATATTTGCTATGCGTTGAGTTGTATTGAGTATTAAATGTTGAATTCATGTTGATGTGAGTGGGACTAGAATGTGGAGATACTTGGATGGTAAATACAATGACTGTTGGTGACTCATATTTGAAATCATGGAACATATATACAAGAGCGCGAGCTCTCTTTGCTAGATTTGTGACCTCTCTCCAAGTTTGTGAAGCTACATTTGTTTGGAGGTGAACCCTAGTTGAGATGCATAGATCGGCATTGGTGAATACTCCCCTCTCCTCTACACTTTTTTTATGAAATTTATTGCTCCTCGAATTATGTTGTGTATGATCCAGGAGGATATTGGTGGCCACCTGCCTATTCCACTTGGACCCCCACCATTGTGTCTTCAGTTTTTCAGTTTCCTTAATTGTAGCACAATTTACTATTTTTGGCAGTTTTTAGGTCCTAAACTTCCGGAGTTGTTTCGAGGTCCTAAACGACGTTTTCTAGCATTGAATGGTTAGGAAAATATGAGTACATTCTGGAAATGGTTGGTATTTTCCATTTATGGATGTAGCCCTTGAATATATCTTTCTAACGATGTATCATGGGCATCAAACGGAGGTAGTATGCCAAAGTTACAACCCCGGGAAATTGATGTACCAAGTTACCCAACAGGGCCCATAGTCTCGCGTTTCACCTCCTAGGGTTAGGTTTTTGGATGTGTAGGGTTTCCTTTATTTCTCAATAATATATAGGCCTTTGAGCCTCATTGTAACACAGAGTTAAGAGGCATGTAGCTGCCGCATCTCTCCTCAAAGATAAGCTACCAGCACTCTAGCTAGTTTACTTCCATCCTGTATGTAAACAAGTTTTAGTTCTTTGATTAATGAAATGAAGTGTTATTTCCACTGCATCTTTGTTTTTATGAGTATTTGTGTATTCTGTTGCGTTCCTGCATAAATCGAGATTAGCGTTGGTGTTGATCGTTGATGTCATTCCTCTACGTCTGTGGGCTCTATCATCGTGGTGCATGTGGACTGGTAACTGTTGTTGTTGCAGCATGAATCTACCTTAACCCTAATCCACGTGCGTGAAGCTCACATCTCTGCATGTTGAATCCAGCATGGAGTTTTTGAAGAGAACCCTAGACTCCTCTATTGCATGCGACATGTGAGCATTGTGAGAGCATCATGAAAGAATAGTGAAGTTATTCTTTGCAAGAGTATCTTCATGGACTCTCTATTCCATTTGTTGGAATATTGTAATTAATGAGTTAATAGCGTATATGATATGCATCGGCTCTGTCAGACACTCAGTCAGTCTGCAATGTCAGACAGTCAGTCAGTTTGCAGCCAATTCGGATCACGGAAAGTTAGTATTTATGTTGCCGCGTTTGTATTTCGCAGGCCCAAAACTTCTTAGGTAGAAATTTATTACAGTCTTTAATGAATCCCTGTAGCTTCCAAGAGAAGCCAAACCGAGTTTGTGTATAAATGAAAATCACTCACAGAAGATTAGAGAGAGATAGAGATGTATGTGAGGGAAGAAGAGTGAAAGGATGAGAAACTCATCCCATGAAATGTATGAAGAGCCCAAGCTATGTAAAAT
Organism: Larix kaempferi; assembly: GCA_027924585.1. Lineage (NCBI taxonomy): Eukaryota > Viridiplantae > Streptophyta > Pinopsida > Pinales > Pinaceae > Larix > Larix kaempferi. The sequence continues at coordinate 11,197,427 of BSBM01001005.1, read as the reverse complement.
TGCGAAAGATTGAAGTAAAACTCATCTCTCTGTAAGTGTGGCAAGGTTACTCTATTTTACAGTGGTAATATATATAAGTCTTTAATTTTATGTATTCATTCTCAAGAATGTTGGCTTATGCATCCCACACATCTACTTCATATTGACCTGCATAAATGTTGTTTATATTTACGGTCTGTAAATCAAATCAAGATTCCAAGCATTTCACGGTGGTAAATGTCCTAGTTTAACACACAGTAACTTCTACATATGTTTTGCTTCTTATGTTTTAGCATGAAATACATTTATTCAAAGTTTGTTTAAGATTGGGTTATGCACAACTAAATAGGTATGTGAAGTTAACTTGTGCACAGTTAACCTTCGTAAAGTTAAAAGAAGTTTACAAAAAAAGGTAATTTGTATGAAGTGTGAAGCCTATGAAAAAGTAATTTGTATGAAGTGCGAAGCTCATGCAAAAGGAAAGTATTTCACAAGGTTAGAGAACTGCGCAGCAAAGTTCACCTACGCAGTAGAAAGTCGAAATGTGCAGGTAATCACCGCGTAGTAAAAAGTAGAATCGTGCAGGTAATTTCTACGTAGTTAATTTGTGAAGAAAAGTGTTCGGAAAAATATTTAGAGAAAAGTATTTGCTAAAGTGTAGCGCAACTCTAAAGCAAAGAGAAGAAATATATTATTTATTTACTATACAGGTCAAATATTTTGACTGCATAGGGTGTTTCCTCTTTTCCCTTGATCTGGTATCAAAGCCTGGTTTACGGAAAGTAGAAATTATATTTACAAAAGGGGAAAGTGATTAAAGAATGGATTCCACTATGGGTAATTTGCAAACTCCTATATTTTCTGGTAAAAATTATGAATATTGGTCTCTAACTATGAAAGCTTCGTTTAGAGGTCAAGCTGTATGGGAAATAGTCTAGCATGGCTATGCAGAACCAACAGATCTGGCAGCATACAACAATCTCACACAAGCTGAGAAGGATGTTCTAAAGGAACAGAGGAAGAAAGATGGAAAGGCGTTGTTCCACATACATCAAGCAACACATGAATCCATACTTCCAAGAGTAGCAGCAGCACAGTCAGCTAAGGAAGTGTGGGATACACTGGAAACTTCCTATCAAGGTTTGAACAAGGTAAAGACTGCGAAACTTCAAATTCTTAGAAGAGATTTTGAATCTTTGTCTATGAAAAATACAGAGTCAGTAGAATCATTCTACAATCGTGTTATTGGTATGGCTAATCAAATAAAGTCTCATGGATAAACTCTAGGTGACCAAAGAGTTGTTGAAAAAGTTCTTAGATTTCTTCCAAAGAAATTTGAATTTTTAGTTGTGACCCTAGAGGAAAACACAGATCTGTCCCAATTTACTATTGATGAGTTGAAAGCCTAATTACTCAATCATGAACATAGAATCAGTGGTTCAGATACATCATTGGAAGGTGCATTCGCAGCACAGTCATCCATAAGTCATGGAAGAGGTAGAGGAAGATCAAATTATAAAGGCAGAGGAAGAAGTTCTTTCAGAGGAGGTCGCAGCAGCAGCCCTAAGCATGTCGCTGGTAGAATCCAGAATCAGATCCCGAGTAAGCCAAGTGGAGAAAGGTATGATAAATAAAAAATTCAATTTCATTACTGTACGAAGTACGGACACTTCACATATGAATGCAGGAAGAAGCAGTATGACCAAGGAAAGGAGGTGAAGCTCAATCAAGCAACAACAACACTTCGAACAGCTCACTGTTCTTAGCATGCGCATCTCCCCTAGAATGCAATGCTGTCCAAGAAAGTCCAAATGACATATGGTATTTAGACTCAGGCTGTAGAAATCATATGACTCGTAATTTAAATCTATTTTCTAGTCTAGATAAATCAGTTCAAATTGATGTCACACTTGGAAATAATATTCAAGTCACTGTTTTGGGAAAGGGTACTGTTGATATTCTAACCAAACAGGGGGAGCAGAAATTTATGCCTGATGTTTATTATGTTCAAGGTTTGAAACATAATTTGATGAGCATAGGACAGCTGATGGAAAAAGGTTACAGAGTTCACATGAGAGGAAAGCATTGTGTGATCAAAGACATATATCCAAGCAATCAGTTAATTGTCGAAGTACAGATGACAAGCAATCACTTGTTTCCTTTGAGGATAAGACCAAACATAAAAGGAAAAACAACTCAAGTTGTTCATGAAAGACAGAACGAAAATTCTGGATCTACATTCAAAGCAGAAAGCAAAGAAGCATAAATTCATTACGACAAGGAAGAAAAAGACAGCGAAATGCAAGCTGCATTTCAAACAGAAATAAATAATGAATCCTAGTTATGGCACTTCAGATTTGGACATTTGAATTTTGGTGGGCTGAAGCTACTGCATATGAAGGACATGGTGAAAGGATTTCCATTGATTGAAAAGCCAGAGAGAATTTGTGAAGGCTGTATTTTTGGAAAACAACATAGAGAGACTTTTCAAGTCGGAAAGTCATACAGAGCTCGCACACCACTTGAAATTGTGCACTCTGATATTTGTGGACCGATGCAAACACTATCCATGGGATGATGCACTTATCTTCTCACATTTATTGATGATTTCACAAGAAAAACATGGTTCTATTTTCTAAAACATAAATCTGATGCATTTAGTTGTTTTCAGCAGTTCAAGGCACTTGTGGAGAAGCAGAGTGGTTACGGCATCAATATATTAAGAATAGATAGAGGTGGTGAGTATATTTCAAATGATTTCTTAAACTTCTGTAAAAATCATGGCATACAGAAGCAATTCAATGCGCGGTATACATCGCAGCAGAATGGTATCGTGGAGAGGAAGAACAGAACCATTATGGAGATGGCGTGCAGTATGTTGGCATCCATGCATCTGTAAAATGAATACTGGGCTGAAGCAGTGGCAACTACTGGATGAAGAAATAGAATGCATTGAGAAGAATCAAACATGGGAATTAGTTGATGTTCCTAAGGACAAGGATGTGATAAGTGTGAAATGGATTTATAAGACCAAGTAGGATGCTGATGGAAATTTGTAGAAGCGCAAGGCAAGATTGGTAGCAAGAGGGTTCACACAGCATCCTGGCATAGACTTCAATGAAAATTTTGCACCTATAGCTCAAATGGACACAATCAGAACATTTTTGGCCATCGCAACACATAAGAAATGGCCTGTTTATCAAATGGATGTTAAGTCTACATTTTTAAATGGTTATTTGGAAGAAGAAGTAAATGTGGAGCATCCGCAAGGTTATGAAGTTCCAGGACAAGGACACAGTATACAGACTGAAAAAGGCATTCTATGGTTTGAAGCAAGCTCCTAGAGCTTGGTACAGTCACATTGAATCTTACCTCTTTCAGAATGGATTTCACAGAAGTGAATGTGAGCCAATGCTGTACACAAAAATCAACAAAAAAGGTAATAAGCTAATTGTCTTCCTGTATGTAGATGATTTAATATTTACTGGTGATTTTGGCATAGTAGAATTTAGACCAGTCATGGAAAGTGAATTTGAAATGACTAATTTGGGGCTTATGAAGTATTTTCTAGGCATTGAAGTCCAACAGATTGAAAAGGGTATTTTTATATCTCAGTCGAAGTATGCAAGTGATGTCTTGAACAGATTTAAGATGTTAAACTGTAAGACATCCCCAACACCAGTAATAACAGGTTTGAAATTAAGCAAGGATGATGATGGATCCAATGTAGATCCTACGTTGTTTAAAAGGCTCGTTGAAAGTCTTATGTATCTTACAGCAACAAGGCTAGACATCATGTATAGAGTTAGCTTAATCTTGAGATTCATGGAGTCACCAAAAGCATCTCATTGGCAAGCAGGTAAAAGAATTCTGAGGTATGTAAGTGGAACAAAAGACTTTGGTATTTTGTATTCAACCTCAGAAAATTTCAAACTCATTGGATACACTGACAGTGACAATGGAGGCAGTATAGATGCCAAAAAAAGCACATCTGGGAATACATTTCATGTAGGAACAGGTGTTGTATCATGGGATTCAAAGAAACATCCCATAGTAACTCTTTCTTCAGCAGAAGCAGAGTATGTCGCAGCTACAAGCGTTGCATGTCAAGCCGTTTGGATGCAAAGGATGTTAAGTGATCTGCTGCAGAACCAGCAAGAATCTACAGTCATTTACTGTGACAACAATTCATCTATCGCACTGTCAAATAATCATGTGTTCCACAAGAGAACCAAGCACATCGACACAAGGTATCATTTTATCAGAGAATTGATCAACAACAAGGAGATTTGTTTAGAATTTTGTAGGTCTAGAGAACAGGTAGCAGACATCTTTACCAAACCATTGGAAAAGGACCCATTCCAATTTCTGCGAAGTTGTTTGGGATTGACAAGTTTTGCAAGTGAACCATGTCATGAACAGAGCATGTTTTAGCTCTGAAATATTTTGTAATATCTTATTTTTGTTTGATGATCCCCATCCGCTCATAATTAAGGGGGAGTGTTGGAATATTGTAATTAATTATTTGATAGCGTATATGATATGCGCCGACTATGTCAGACACTCAGTCAATCAGCAATGTTAGATAGTCAGTCAGTTTGCAGCCAATCTGGCTCACGACAAGTTAGTATTTATGTTGTTGCGTTTGTATTTCGCAGGCCCAAAACTTCTTAGGTAGAAATTTATTACAGTCTTTAATGAATCCTTGTAGCTTCCAGGAAAAGCCAAACTAAGTTTGTGTATAAATGAAAATCATTCATAGAAGATTAGAGAGAGATAGAGATGTATGTCAGGGAAGAAGACTGAAAGGAGGAGAAACTCATCCCGTGAAATGTATGAAGAGCCCAAGCTCTGTAAATTTGCGAAATATTGAACTAAAACTCATCTCTCTGTAAGTGCAACAAAGTTACTTTGTTTTACAGTGGTAATATATATAAGTCTTTAGTTTTATGTATTCATTCTCAAGAATGTTGATTTATGCATCCTGCACATCTACTTCATATTGACCTGCGTAAATGTTGTTTACATTTACAGTTTGTAAATCAAATCAAGATTCCAAGCATTTCAGAGTGGTAAATGTCCTAGTTTAACGCACAGTAACTTCTACATATGTTTTGGTTCTTATGTTTTAGCATGAAATACATTTATTCAAAGTTTTTTTAAGATTGGGTTATGCGCAACTAAATAGGTATGCGAAGTTAACTTGTGCGAAGTTAACCTTCGTAGAATTAAAAAGAAGTTTACGAAAAAAAGGTAATTTGTCTGAAGTGCAAAACTTATGAAAAAGTAATTTGTATGAAGTGCAAAGCTCATGCAAAATGAAAGTATTTCGCAAGGTTAGAGAACTGTGTAGCAAAGTTCACCTTCGTAAAAAGTGGAATCGTGCAGGTAATTTCCGCGCAGTTAATTTGTGAAGAAAAGTGTTCGGAAAAATATTTAGAGCAAAGTATTTGTTAAAGTGTAATGCAGCTCTAAAGCAAAGAGAAGAAAGATATTATTTTTTTACTGTGCAGGTCAAATCTTTTGACTGCGTAGGGCGTTTCCTCTTTTCCCTTGACCATTGTTATCACACTTCGATGGTCACTGCTATGGGGCTATATTGCGCATTGGTTTACTCTATGCTGCGTTGAAGTCTGTTGGTAAAGCTCGTTGTGTGAAGTGTGTAAAGACTCAAAGTGTTGCTGCAATTTGACTGTGATTTTTGAATGGTACTTATTGAATAGACCAGTTCTTTCAATGAGAGAAGGTGACATGAGTGTTTGAGTATTGAACGTGGCTTGATGAAGTTTTCAGTTATCGAGCTGAGTTTTTGAGTATTGAACACGACATGATGAAGTTTTTGATTATTAAGCTGATCGTTTGAGCGTTGAACATGACCTCTCTCTAGTAGTCTCCTTGGTTGGTTGGGAGAAGTAGAGATGTGAGGCTTCTGTTTTAGAACAATAGTGTTCAAAATTTATGAGGAATGCTATCCCAATAGTCCATAGTGAGCCAAAACTCTAATTTTGGGTCAACGTTGAAGCTCGTGGCGAATCCTGTGGCGAAGCGTTGGTAATATCCAAAGCATGAAGGATCACTCATCCAAAGTACCAGCTTGTTCGTGTGAAGAGACTATTGCATCCCCATCTATTGTATTGCTACATTGAAGTTCTCTCCTTTTGTTAAAGTGCTTCCAACAGTGAAATGGTTTAAAGTTGAAGAGCATTAAACTGCCTTACAGTTTTGCAAACTAGAGCTGTGATGTGGCACCTTAGGGTTGAATTTCGCAGTTCACTAAAAGCATCCCTTTCAATAAGAATCATGGATTCATGATTTAAGTTTTGGTTGGTAGCCATATTTTAGTTTCATATGAAGAACCACAGTAATGCTTAGAAGCCTTGGATTTCTTTGTGTGGGAATCATTGGCATTCTCTAAGTGGATATTATGGAGTACAGATTTGAAAAGCTTCTCAATTTGGCACTCTTGAGAGCCCGAGAGGATATGTTCTTGTTCAAAATTGTGAACACTTGTGTAAAGATACCATCGAAGTTCGTGGATCTCTCTTGGCTGCTGTGCGAACGCCCCACATCTCATAAAGCAAGCGTGCATTGAAGACTGGTATAATATTTTGTTTTGTTTATTGGCTTGAGGATATTAGTCAAAATATACACATCGAGGCTATTTGTTTCCTCTCTTCGATGATGGAGAGTGTACAATGACAAAGCATGTAAATTGAATGACATGATTGCAAAGTTTCTAATTTTGTGAAGTGCATCCTTGCAACATATATAATCTTTTCATGTACAGATTGTATTGATCTTATTACAAATATTCTTTTTAGCTAGTCTAGCTTGAATATTTGCAAAGGTTGTATTGAAAAAGGTGGCAGAGACTTTAAGACCTGCACCGTGAATTCATGGAAAGAAATTGTTGATTGAGAATGTTCTGAGCATATGAGAGTCGGTTTCCCATGATCTCAGCTTGCAAAAAATATTTGGACTTCCTTTCTTGAAAAAGATTGCTTGGAGCTTGCAGAATTGAACTTGTATAATGATGTTGCAAATATTTTAAGAAGCCTTTTATATCTTTTCTTCCAAATTTTGTTCTAATTTGCAAGTTCAAAGATTAAAGTTGCAAAAGATGTTGTACTCACTGGAAAGGACACTTTTCTAGAATGTGTGAAGCTACTAATTTGCTATAGAATTGAATGTGTATGCTGCTACAAAATCGATTTGTATATGCTGCAAAATTGAAATGAACTGTGTATATGTTGGATTGACTACTCTTTATCTAGCCATTAGTTATCCTACATTTAATTGACAGAAGTGAGCTTGCAGAGAAGATTCAAGATCAATTTGGTGTACCTGCTTGAAGGATCCAAGCAAGTTTTCATTTGTTCCTACAACTACTCCAAAAGAAGAGAAGTTTACATCATTTAGATATAGTAGATTCTCAGTTCAACATTCAAGAATGTAACTTGCATACTGTGTTTTGTTTGTAAGTTATAGTATTTGTTTTGGTACTTGCATTTGTGTTTTGTGTATAGTACCAAACTCAAGTCAAGTTGAATCGTACACTGTATGTGGGTTAATTTTCGGCTGAGACCATCACCCCTTCTTTTTCAAGTTTGAATATGCTGAAACATTGATTTTAAAGGGTAGATTTGCAAGAATCCCTTAGTTTGATTGAGTCATTTTACTTGGTCCTACCTGCACAAGGAGGCCTCAAATTGTCTTCACAATGTCTAATACAAAAAAAACATTAGAGTTTTTTAATACTCTAGTATATTCAATTGCATATGACTCAATCAAAATCAGCAAAGACATACTACAAACTGCCATAAATCAATTGCAGAATTTGAAATCCATTGAGGAAGATGCACAACATAGGAATCACCATTCTAAACTAGTGTTTGTTTAGAATAACCCTTTGTTTGAAGATGATTCCTATCAGCTTCCAGAAAATAGTGAAATCATGTCAGATGTACAACCTATTCAGAGTTCCAAATGCCAATAGTGTGACCGAGTTGGCCATATGAAAGATCAATGTTTTGATCTTCATCCTTGTCGATATTGTAGGAAGTGCAACCATTCTTTAGATCGGTGTGTAAAGATGAAGAAACCTGCAAGAGTGGAACTTGCAGGAGATTATTGTACTACTTCTTACTTTCTACCTGACAGGGGGGAACATGATGTCAAGCTTCAAGTTTCAAATCCTTGTCCCTCTGAAAACAAACACTTACATCCTTCCTCGAGCCTAAGCCATAGTGAGTTTGGACAACCACTAGATTCAGAGATGCCTGATTATGATAGGCATGTATTCTGAAGACAGAATAGAACCATGACATAGAATTAAAGTAATTTTTAGGGGTGAAATTTCGCCAATTGGCTATTTTTGGAGATTTTTTTCAAAAAATAAATTCGCTATTTGGTCATTTTTAGTCTCTAATATCGCCTACATTTACATAAAATTGCTTTTTGTCATAATATTCACCAAACATTTACACATTTCAGTAGAAAATTGCATGTTTCATATTTAATATTCGCCTACCTATCTATATACATGTTTTTTTCAATCCAAAATAATTTCCTATGATACTATACTTAAGTATAATATTAGAATCCTTAAAAAGTACTTTGCATAGAGTACTCTTGTGTTTTGTGTCTAGTTGTGACACCATGACACTCTTCTCTCCTCACATTATTCCTAACAGGGGGGAACGAAGACCACCAGTAACAAGCGAGCCTGTGAAGAGCTATGTTCAATTGAGCTCTAGAGTTGGTGGTCATCCTAAAACCATTGGTATCGAGAGCACCTTTAGTTAGCAGAATCCAATGGAAGCTTCTAGCTAACTTACTTGGAAAAATATTGTCAAAGCTGGAAATGTTCAGCAAGTGGTAGCTACTCACTTCCCATTTTCAGCTCTCTAGTTGGTTTGTGGTTAGCCTAAAAACACCACTCCAAACAAAACCTCTGAGCCTATGTGCCAAGTTCCAAAGAACATTTGAGCGAGTGTTGTCACCAAGTTCCAGATTTTGTGGTCAGTCTTAAACCATACACATAGTAGAATATTTTAGCTTCTGCTAGCCCCTTCGGTAGGTGGTCAGCCAAAACCACCCCTTCAGAGAGCACTTGTATTTAGCAGAAACTAGTACAAGATTCTAGCTAACTTTCTTGGTAAAGGATTGTCAATATGGAAATGTTAAGCAAGTGATAGTTGTCCACTTCCATTTATTCAACTCTCTTGTTTTTCTTGGATTCATATACACCCTTGGGATTAAGGGAAGATTTGTTGGATCCTAATCCTCGGTGTTAGGATTATTGTGCACAATTCACGTGCAAATAATACCATAAGTCTAAGGAATACCAATAATCTCCTGGGAGTCCAAAAGACCACTTGGGAAGTTGAACCCAATGGTCATCTCATTTGTATATATGTACATTTAATTAATGAGATTTGATGTTCAATGATATGTATTTGATATGTTGATTTTAAAATTGATTAGATGAAAAATCAAGTTGAATCCATTAATGGGACAAGTTAAGCAGCAAAATTAGAAAAACCAAACTGTAAGGAGAATATGGACAAATTCAACTTGAAAATTTAGAAAGACCAAATTCTGAGGAGAAGATAGAATTAAACCAGTATGGATTACACAACAGGTCTGCACTTGGCATTGCCGTCGCTAAAAAAAATTGCATTCCGAGATGGAAAACCCAGGTTGATACTATCTATTTGCACTCCCAGGTTGCTAATCAAAATGGGAGGCACTGGCAATCGTCATCAATTCATCTGCCTCTCTCCAAATTAACAATAGAAAACAGAAGTATCATCTATCTATAACATATAACACAGATCATAAATTTTGAAAACACCCAAAAACACCAGATATGCCAGAAGTTGAGTTAGCAGCGAGCTCCTCTTCTGCACTGGAGTACACCTGCATCCTGGGTGAGCGGTCCGACGAGGCTGGAAGGCCTCGCTGTCAGACTCGATGCTTTTAAATACGCCGAAGACGCCATTTCTCCGGATGGCGTGAAATATGCACCGTTCAGCATCAAATCTCCTTCCGATCTCCAGTTCCACTTATTCCATTCATCCTTCGTTTGGTTTATCCGCTTTGTTACCTCTTTCGCTGATGGATTTGCAGGTGCCAAGAATCTATTCCCTTGACTGTTGATCGTGGGGTTTGCACTCCCCCCAATTGCATACATTTCCCACTGAGTGTAATCGTTGTTCACCACATGGAAGTATCCATGCCTGCACCTGCATTCATTCATTCATTCATCCATACATAATTAATGTTCATTTCTTGGTAAGATCACTGCCGCAGTGGAATAATGGAGGAAAAGGAGGATCTATTTACCTGGGCATTCTCTGCACAAGACCTTCGCCAAAATGGTTGAATGCAACCGTCACCTGCATCTTGACGTCTTGACTGTAGCTATCACTATGACCCAACAACATCCCCTGCAATGCTCATGACACAAAAACGGAGCAACTGTTATCATTGCTTCATAAGATTTGAAGTGAAATTGAACATTTTTACATATATAAACTAAGTTTTCTATTCTTGAGGCTCATGAATAGCAACTACTATTCAAATTCAAATTCGTTAATGTCACCACCTCATTGTGGTGAGTGAAATAGCTGTTTGAAATAGTAATAGCAGTGGATCCCCTGATGGCGTCAATAAGACCGTCAGCACAATTCGACAAGGAGACATGGTCCACCCAAATGTGGCGTCCTCCCGAGATGGAGATCCCATCTCCATCGCATATAGGTCTCCACCCGTAATGCGTAGGAGAGTCCCTCACCATTGCATTTCCTGCTGGCTGACAATCATGAACGTGAATGCCATGGATGATGATGTTACGCACACGATGAATGGTGATACAGGGCCCGTTTGCAATGTGGACATTCACCCCCCTTCCGTCGATTGTCTTGAAACTGTTCATCATCAACTCCTCCTTCAGCTGGATGACCATGTCTCTCTCGAAGATGATCCACAGGTGCTCGTTCTGAATCACCGCATGACGCAGAGTGCCCGGCCGAGGATTTACCGCATCATAATCACTAGGATCCGTCACCACGTAAAACATCCCTTTTCTGCCTCCTTGGGCATGCCTGCCGAATCCAATGGCACAGTCTGCCAGGCGTTTTCTGTGGCTCTCCCAGTTGGGATCGCAACGCCAGCAATCTTCAATGGGGTTACCAGTTCCACACGACAGAAAGGCCAGCTCTCGTCTTCTCGTGCTGTTATCAATACTTCTGGAATAGCAGAAACAATTCAAAATGAACAGTCAAACATTAAAGCATAAAACATTTTATAATCAAATGCACTTAAACAATTCAATCAGATGGTTGAATTTACCTTTGAACCATCTGCGCTATGCTGTCTGGATCTTTCTCTGTGGCACTGATATTGTCATTGACTGGCTCTGCTTCTGTCGAATTTTCTGCAACCAGAGATCCAAAAGGCTTTGATGCCGTCCCACCATGGATACAGAGGATTCCGATCAAGAACATGCAGGTCAAAGTACTCTGATTCTTCATTTTAGTACCCAACAGTCACTACTCACAAATCTGCCACCAGATTTTCAAAAGAGAAGAATAATTGAAAATCTTGTGTAAAAGAGAATGCAAGGTAATGCTGCACCTCTAAACTCTCCTATGACATGAACCGCAGTACGAAATATGAAAACGAGAAGAAAAAGCGAGCATTCAAAGTAGCTACAGCAAGAAGAAGAGGCTGGGAATGGGAAGAGACTGGAAAGAGTGGCCAACACCAGTGGTAATTGCCTCTGCTCTCTGTCACTTTGATGCAGCATTGGAATGGCAAGCTTTCCTTCTTATAGATTTGGGCATTCATGGACGTACTGTATTTCAAATTCAATATACTCCATCTTTCATTGCCCATCCATCCATCTGAAAGAATCAGAGTGCAATAAAGAGTAGGCCATACTGTCCCCATTAACATCGTAACTTCTTCTGCAGAGGAAAAATCCTATCTGGTTGACAGGCTTTCATTCCTAACCTGCGCTTTTCCCTTTCACCTGCTACTGTATGTTAAACAAGCAAATTAAAGTGTGGAGGTCGCAACAGCTACTTTTACTTCTACTTGTAGAACTGTAAAGTAATTTACTCTATGAACCAATCCATTATGCCAACCACTTATTTCCAACTCTGGCCATGAATAATACATTGTTTTAAATACCAAGCTTAAACGTTATGAATTAATTAACCACAGAGGACAGCAGGGTTGAATGGTATAACTATAACCCTAGGCATTTAGCATCAGCACAATAGTAGATAGAGACCTAACTAGCCAAACAAAATCATCCAAATATGAAAAGAGCATCCATATGAACAGTGCAAAGTGCAACAGTGACTCTACCTTTAGGAATGTGACTTAAAATCTTTCTGAAAATAATCTTATTTATTTGCATCCCTACTCCAAGGAAAAGGTCAAAAATTAATCTATTAAACATGGTCTCAATGATGAAGCATATTAGAAAAGAACCTATAATGTCTCAAGCTCTTTGAATCAACTATAATTTATGTTGTTGTTCCACTAATTCCATCAACCTGCAATCTCCAAAGCTCGTTGAATAATTTATTCCGCTAAATAATTCTACGTGGATACTTCATTCTGTAAATGTATCTCCCCCACGTATTTTTTCGGTGTCACAGTCTTCAGGCTTTAAATCAATATCTAATCTCCATTCTTTTAAAGTATTCCCATCGCCATTCTTTTAAAGTATTCCCTAATTCCGAAAAAGGTCAATATTCCTACTGTAACATCTAACTTCATTATAATTTATTTAGTGTTGAATGACGGCATTATAAGTTTATTAGTCTTTCCAGCCGACAATAATTAGAGTTTTGATATTAAATAGAGAATAATGTGTTACAACAAAACATATGAGCCACAAAAGCCAAGATTAAGATATAAGACAACATAGATTAAAGAAAGAGGAAAACAAAGGTTGTACGTAATATAAAGCATGTCCAAACTATATTTTTAAATGTTTTCAAATCAATTTGTCAATGTCGGCGTAATATCTCTAGAAACCCATCTTAAAAAGGATTGTATCATATGATCCAATTTATCATAATTTAAAAGTTGTTTATTAGGCCAATTTGGCCAAAGATCAATTTTCAACTTTAACCTTTACCCTTTGTTTATAACTCAAAGAGAATAAAACTTTAACATATGATTTATAATTCTATAATTTGTTAATGAATCGAAACATCATCTCTCTATATCTCCTTCTTAAAATGAGTTTTGATTGGTTTGGCTAATGATGGTTAGAATCTTTAATTCAATCATTTACATCCAAATTAAAATAAAAAATTGATGTTTTAAGCAGTGATTAATGTTGGTGGAAAGAGCATCTCAAATTTCTCCTCCATCTTCTTCAGTAAGAAAGTTCAAGCCTTCAAGGTGATTTCTTCAACAAGAAAGTTCAAGTATTTAAGGTGATTGTTGCATCCATGGGAACAAATTGGATGCATCCCTCCTATCTACCTCTAAGTTTGTAAAGCAATTATCGGAGAAATCCTTGTGTGAACTTTACCCACACCCTCTCTAGAAGAAAATCCATTGCATTTGTTTTACAAAATAGTATTTCCACATAGGTCGAACACCTTAAGCAACCGCTCACACAAATAGATACAAAATTGGCACATCAATGTATTAAATTGTTAAAACCTAAGAGAGAGAAACAATCAGCAACCCCAACCAACATGGTCGCTTGAGGTGATATATCAATGAAAAAAGAAAATATTTTACATATATGAGTTTCTAAAAGGAGGATTTTTTTGTTAACATGTTCACCTATATTATTTGTTCTTAACTTATACACTTGATGTCCAGGTTGTTTTTCTACAAGGGGCTTGTAATCCAAAAACATATCAAAAACTTGTCTATGAAGTTTTAAGAAATATACCCAAGTGTGTTTGGAAAAGTCATCAATGCAATTTAAGAAGCATTTGAAATTGAAGAAAGAAGCAAAAGGAAGTGGGTCACACAAATCACTATGAATAAGCTACAAAGAGGTTGAGGCGTACCAAGCGAAACATTTCTCAAAACTATCCCAATGATATTTGCTGAGAACATCATTTTGAACACCTAGGACAAACGTGGGACAAACACCATCTCTACAAGAAACAAGAGGAATGTGAGTCATCTTATTTTGATTACACAGTTACTGTAATGAGAAAATTATAGTTTAGATGACCAAATCACTCATGTATATGTTTGGTCAAATCATCACTCTGAGTAATAAAAGTTGATAATGATTCAATCCAAACTTGTCAAATCTATACAATTAGGTACTATCATCAATAGTCTCATTTTCTAGGACATGATTAGGATCTTTTAAATCCTTGGTTACAACTTGATGAGGTGAATTAAACTGTATTGTTTTACCTTGGCCTAAATGAGTGATTTGGTATACTAATAGAAGATTACAAAAAAGACATGGAACACATAATGCATCATTGAAATAACCATTATCTAGTTGAATAATTCCAAACCCTACAACATTAAGAGATTTGTCATCTATAACAAATATTGTTTTGGTGTTACATTCATTAAGAGCAAAAAATGACATTATCCTTGTTAAATATACAACATCAGGAGACATTCTCCAAACCAATCTTTTGTAGCTAAGATTGATCCTCCCTTATAGAGGTGAGCACTTCTATTGCCTTCTGTGTAAAGGTTATTCCTCCCGTATAGAGGTACTTGATCAAAGTAGTGATGTTGTAAAGTCTTATTGGACAAGACTCTAGACTTTTGTGTCAAGTCATGATTATCATGTGAACCTTCCATATAAAGGTATCCATGAGATGGACCTCCCGTATAGAGGTGGACCTTCCATATAAAGGTCATGCTTGTTAAAGGCATTTAATGTTGTGTGATGCATTATTAACCATAATTTCTTCAGTTGCTATTAAGTATCTTTGACTATCTGCATCTGCTTCAACATATGTACCACTGCGCACTTTTGCTAGTAATTGTTGCTCTGACAATTTGCATTTGCTTCAACATGGGTACCTCTACGCACTTATGTTTGTAACTATTGCTCTGAATATCTGCATCTACTTCGACATGTGTACCACCGCGTTGACATTGTACATCATTGTTATCTATACTTATTCAAACAGGATTCAAGGATTCTCATAGACCACCTCAACATTCAGTCCAACAATCTCCCATTTGTCATCCATGACAACATTAAGTCCATCAATCTCTCATTTGACATGAATCAAAACATTAAGTCCAACATTTTTGTGGTCGAACAAAGGTTTAAATGAATTTTTAGAGGGAAAAAATTGTTTTATCTTTCCTCCCCCTTTTAAATTCAATGGGGCTAACCTTCTATTCATTAAAAATATATAAATAAAGTGTGGGATAATCATACCTAATAGGAATTTAATATAAAATTAACCCTTTAAAAATTTAAAACCCTTAAATTTATCCCATGGGCTAAGATTAGCCCCTAAAATTTTCCATGGTAAACATCCACAAGAAGGTTTGGTCTCTTTTATTCTTCAGAAATCTCCATCTTACAATGCATGACATCCTCACATCTGCATCCCATGACACTCCATCTTCACTTCATGTCACAATGACACAATAATATCATGTGTGTATGATGGGCCTCCTTCTCCTCTATTATATAGATAGAGGTATGGAATATTTACATCCCATAACACATGTGGGATAAATAGCTTTCCACTACTCTTATATAAAGAATGGTTATAAGAGATTTTATTACATGATGCATGTAGGATAACTCTATTTTATAATATTAGTGTTATTTATGCATTTCTTTGATATTACACCAGCAATACCACATAAGTCAACATTACAAAATATTAGGGCTTTAAGTATCCATACTAAGGTTATGATGGAAGAATTGGTCTTAATTCCTTGAGAATTTATGGCCATTCCCCCTTAGAAACCCTTGTTTTTGAGAATTTATTTTCCCTTTAATTAATGAGTTCTACTTCCATGATTGGATTCCATATTGTGTGAAAGAGGGATTTTGAAAGCATTGGAGGATAGAAGGTATTAGTGGCTTGGGTGTAGAGGGACTCGCGAAAAGGTTTTGGAGGTACTAGAAATAAGATCAGGTAGTATATGTACTTTTTTTATTTGATCTATTAATATAGATCTCTCATATAGAGTGTAGTGTCCCTTTTTAATAATTTGGAAAAATTGTAAAAATTGAATATTTTTGGCCAATTCGAACCTTGGACTAGTGATGACCCAAGTGCTCCCAAATGGTTCCTAAGGATTTTGAATTGGGTTTGAAGGTACTTGAAAGGTATTAGGACATAAAAATGAGGCTGATAGGTGCTTGGACACTCTCAAAATACTTCTGCAACATTCATTCGCAATAAAGATAAAATAGGGAATTTACTAGTAATTTCAAGGTTCAAACCCCCTAGGGTAGAGGTCACTAATGGCTTCCCAAATGCAGTATGACCCTCCCAAATTTCAGAAAAGAGACATGGATTAGTCATATAAATTACATGTACACCCAAATGCATCATTAATCAGTTCCTAAATGCTTCTTCAACTCCCATAAATCAGAGATTTGTAGACATGTCTTCACATAGGGGGAAATGATAGAAAAACTCCACAACTAGCTATGAATTTTGAGATAAATGTTCCAAGGACTTGTATAACGTGTATGAAAATTATTAAGTACATTAATGGCTCTCCACGTAGCATTAAAATAACAAATAATGACTTAAACAAATTGAAATCAAACGACTTCAAGCTCTCACAACAAGATATAGGGGAAAATGGCACCATTCATACATAGTTTGGCATTTTTACATAGTTTCACTTGGATTTTCGACCCAAGGTCTTTCTTAGCATTAAATACAGAGTGAATACATAATATTACAAATAAAATGGGCCCCTTGGACTCCCCCAAAGAGATCATTATCTCACCATGTGTGCCCTTCCTCCAAGAGCAAGAATATGAAGATAAATGTGAGAGAGGTGGGAGCAAGTTGAAGAAGAAAAGATCACGAGAAGCCCTGTAGATTCAACCTGAAACAAATGAATCTATTATAGCTCCAAATGAAAGGTCTGAATAGCCTCTCCACTTTTCAATTAGGATGGGAATCTTTCACCCTCAAAATTGGTGCTAAGGCAAGTAGAATAAACACTCAACTTGCATGGACAAGCTATGCTCTCCAAATTACCAAATGAGAAATGATAAAAATACCAAATCCTTCTTTGTTCTTGTCTTTTATAAACTTTACAAGTCCTCCATGGTTCTAATTCCTTCCAAAATATTCATGCCAACTCGATTTGGGAAAATATTCCAATGTGTGTCACTTGTCCATCAATTCCTAGTCTCGATTTCCCATCAATTCGAATGGGGAAGCATCTTGGCTTCCATAACTCCCTTGTGCGCCCTCTTGGAGGCTAGTTTTAGCCTTGACATGTAATATAGGTCAGATGTCAGCAATCAAGTCTGATCCTTGTCATGATTTTCATAGCATCTTCATCATTGTTGTCATAGAATCTAGGGAATCTAGCCCAAGAGTCTCAATATCTCTAAGATGCCTCTTCCTCTTCCATGGGAGTTACTCTTCCACTCAAATTCGACCCTCATTGATTCATGCCAAGTATAATGACCTTCCAACTCCCCCAATAACATTAGACTCCACCTTGGATTCGAATGGGTGAGAGTAGGATTCCATGTGGCATGAGGAATCTTGCGTTGTGTGGGTCCCACACCACCAATGTGACTTCATGACCAATTGCCACCTTATTTTCCTATTGTAAATATTTATTTATCCCCTTTTAATAAATTTATGTCAATCTAATGTCCATTTAAGTTTTATTATCTCCCTTATTCCAAATCTAAATGTTTCCACCCCAACCTAGGGAACTAGTAGATTGGTGGAATTTTCCCTTCTAGTGATTTATTTTGATGGGGACATTATAGTTCTCCCCACCCAATATTGCTTGCCCTCAAGCAATTATAAATTAGGATGGTGCAAAATTTTTTCCTCTTCCCATGTGGCATCCTCACTTGGAAAATATTTCCATTGTAGCAAATATTCTCTTATGGTTCTGCTCCTCAATTTCCTTTCTCTTGTCTTCAAAATTTTTTCTAGAATAAGTATGAGTTGTCCTTCATCATCTAATGGAGAGAGTGTTTCTAAAATAGAAATTTTCTAACCAATAGCCTTCTTAAGGCATGAGACATGAAATACATTGTGGATTTTTCTACCTTCCGGAAGTTCTAACTCATAGGCTAACTCCCCAATTTTTCGAACTATCTTGTATGGACCATAATACCTTGGTTTGATATTTTATGATCCTTTCCATTTTAAGGAGGTTTGTTTATATGGTTGCAGCCTCAAATAAACCAAATCATTCACTTGAAAAGTTCTTTCCTCCCTATGTTGATCCACATACTGTTTTTGTTGATTTTGGGCAACCTGCAAATTGTCTTTTAGAAGCTTCCAAATCTCTTGACTTTCCTCCACCCAATCCTTAGCTTTTGGGGCTCTGCTATCACCAAATATGTGCTCAAAAAATGTGAGTTCTTAATGACATTAAGTGATTTTAAAGGAGACATGCCAATGGACATATGGAGAGTAGTATTGTAGCAAAACTCACCCAAGTGTAGCCATTTAACCCATGATTTCTGCTACTCACCAACATAGTTCCTCAAGTACCCCTCCAACTATTGTTTCACTCTTTCTGTTTGGACATCAGTTTGAGTATGATAGCTTGTGATTGGAGTCAATTGAGTTCCCACCAACTTGAAAAGTTCTTTCCAAAAGGCACTCATAAATCTGCTATCCCTATCACTCACAATGTTCTTGGGAAGTCCATGCAATCTGAAAATTTCTCTAAATAACAGATCAGCCACTTGTGCAGTAGTAAAAGATGATGTAATAGAAAATAAATGAGATAATTTGGTGAGTCTATCCACCACAACATAAATACAATCCTTACCCAAATCCTTGGGCAAACCTGTGATGAAATCCATTGAGATACTTTCCCATTTTGTTCTGGAATGGGCAATGGTTCCAATAGACCAGCAGGATGAGTGTGTTCAACTTTGTTTTGCTGACATATCTTGCATTAATTCACATACTTGAAGAAACCAGGATGGCCTGCTAAAGGAGAATCATGAGCTTCCTTCAAAATATTGTGCTTTAAACTATTATGATCAATTTTGACCACAAACTTGTTCCCCACCAAATATTGTCTAAACTTGGCCAAGGCATGCATGATGGATAACATTTATTTGTCATATATGGAATAGAGATTCTCATGTGGCTGCAATTTTCTGCTCTCAAAAGCTATGGGGTGTTGATTTTGCTTTAGGGTCGCCCCTATTCCTTCTCCTGATGCATCACATTCCAAAACAAAAGGCTTAGAAAAATATGTTAATGCAAGTACTGGACATCTACTCATTACCTCTTTCATTATTTGGAAATCCTCTTCATCCCATTTGAAATCATCCTTCTTGGTCAAATCAGTAAGTGGAGCAGTTAATTTGGAGAACCCCTTCACAATTTTCCTATAGTAAGTGCATATTCCAATGAAGCCTCTCAATTCTGTGATGTTTTTGGGTGATGGCCATTCAATAATAGCCTTTATTTTCTCCAAGTGCGCCTTTACTCCATCTTTCTCAATGATGTGCCCAACATACAAAACTTCTTTCAACCCAAATTCACACTTGGATAACTTAGCAAACAAAGATTGTTCATGCAAGATTTTCAATTCAACTTCTAAATGGTGCAAATGTTCCTCCCATGTCTTACTATAAATCAAATGTAAATCAAATTATCATCAAATAAAACTAAAACAAACTTATGGAGCTACTTGCAAAATATTTTGTTCATGCATGATTGGAAGGTGGCTGGAGCATTGGTAAAACCAAAAGGCATGAAAAGAAATTCAAAATGGCCATAGTGACATTTGAAAGCAGTTTTCTGCACATCCTCCTCCTTCACTCGAATATGATGGTAACCAGATCTAAGATCAATTTTAGAGAAGAAATTTGCTCCAAATAGCTCATCCATGAGCTCATCTATTCTAGGGATGGGATATCTATTCTTTATTGTCTTCTTTTTTAGAGCTCTAAAATCAATGCACATTGATCTAGATGGATATCGGTGGCCAACCACCTATTCCACTGGCTCAAAATAGTTTCCCATTTTGCCAATTTTCTAGTAATGTTTCTACGGTTTTTCGGGTCCTAAACTTCCGGGGCCGTTTTGAGGCCCTAAACGACCCTTTTTGGAAATTTGGGAGGCCAAGTGGTTTTTATGCATTTGGCCCCAATCGAAAGTTGTAAATATTGGATAGACCTTTCCAACGAGCTACTGAGCGCCCCAAACGGAGATCGTATGCAAAAGTTATGACCCCGGGAAGTTGACTGTTCAACTAACCACCTTGGGGCCGCAAACTTTATGACGGTTCATCTTCTAGGGTTAGGTTTTTGGATGTTTGGGATTCTTTCCCTCATGCTTATGATAAATAGGCCCTTTCGGCCTCTCTTTGTATTCATATTGGCACGAACGAGCATAGCGGCCACATCTCTTCTCAGAGATAGCTACCACCATTCCAACTATTGTATTTTACAGTCTCTTCTATTTCTGCTATTTAATAGAATATGTGTTTACTGTAACATTGTGTTCTTGCAATATATCTCTGTATATGATTCTGTATATGCTATCTTTTGTTTCGTTCCCACATAAATCCAGATCAGTGGTATCAGAGCAGTCTTCTCTTTGATTGTTTCTCGGTGCATGTCCTTGACGAGGTCAAGATACAGAGAGTTGGGTCTCGAACTAGTTTCACTTGGGGAAGACCACTCTCGTCGCCCCAAACGACCTCCCATGGCGGAAGAAAAGAGAGATGATGGAGCAGTAGATCCTATCAAGTTGTTTCTCAAGGAAGCCCTCGCGCAATAGAGAAATGACATGATGGATAATTTCGCCCAGATCCTTCGATGCATGCCAACAGTGGCAAATGCACCCTCAACGAGCAACAATTTCGGAGATACGAATCCCTTCAAGGTACAAGTTAATTTTGATATCCCTTTATTTGAAGGCCAAATCGATGCCGATGCCCTAGATAAATGGTTGAATCTACTAGAAGGGTATTTCTCTATCCACAATTTTTCCGATAGGGAAAAGATCGTCTTTGCACTCCTCAAGGCCGTCCCCCATGTCAAAAATTGGTGGTAAACTTATTGTGAGTAAAACTCATCAGACGAGTCTGGATTGTTTGAATATTCCAATCCCACTTGGGACTCTTTATTAGATGTTGTCAAGGAAGAATATTACCCTGTTGGAAACTATGATGACCAGTACACAAAATGGACCATTCTGCACCAAGAGAGGGACCAAACAGTGTCGGAGTACACCAACAACTTTCATACCTCGTGCACAAAGCTGGGTATCAAGGACTCCGAGCGGCACCTAGTACTGAAATATCGTAGTGGCCTACACCGGTACACACGAACAGAGATGGATTTCCTAGAAATCTCTTCACTCAGATCTGCCTATCGATATGCTGTCAAAATCAAGCAGAAATTTCAGCAAAAGAACAAGCGTGTCTTCGGACCTGCTCAAAAGCAAGGCAAGGGAAACTCTGGCTCGCAGAACACAGGGCAGGGAAAGGACAACCAGTCCCAACCACAAGTGAAGAAGGGTAAAGAAAAGACAAAGAAGGACACCGGGAAGTGGTGCGAGTTCCACAAAAGCCCCTGGCACAACACTGATGAATGTCGCTCAAAACAGTCATTGGTGGCTGAGATCAAAGCTTCAAAATCAGATCCCAGTTCCAATTCTAACTCAGAACCTAATTTCACAACCGTGCGAAAAGGGAAGTAGATCATTGATGCAGAACCCAGTGTTGTTGTTGCCACCACACAGATTCAGCCAGAGGAGCCTGAAGAATCGGAGGCAGAGGAGCGCCTTTTCAACTCACAGATGTGGGTGAAGGGAATTCCCCTACACTTTGTTGTGGACAGCAGCAGCCAACAAGTCATCAAGAAATTGGAGCTACCAACAACGCCACACCCACAACCATACACCATTGGATGGCTAAGCCAAGGACGAAGGATCCGTGTCAATCACCAATGTCGCCTACCATATGGCATCAAGCCCTTCAAAGATGAGGTATTATGTGATGTGGCCCCACTCAAAGTATGTGATGTTCTCTCAGGATAGCCATATATGTGGAAGCATCATGCTGTATATGAATCTCGACCTCATAGTGTCATTGTCACTTTGGGAGGACAACTCTATTGGATACCAGAGACAGTTTCACCTACCCCAACCAAGTAGGGCAGGAAGATAATCTCCCACACTGGGAAATTTTCCCTATTTGCAAATGCCACTAAAGGTGAACATCAGATCGCAGAGACATCCACAACCTCTACAGATTATCCTTCTACTCAGCAGAAACAAGAAAAACACAAAGTTAGTGCAGCATCGACTATTCGTGGACCTCTACAGTGCAAGGCCACGCATTCAAGATGCTCCTCCAAAAAGATACCATCCACACCGGTGCATACCAAGGATACCACAACAACGAAATATGTTGAACAGCTCCAGTGCATCCATCAACAACAATTACAAACCTCTGAAGATGTCAAAGTAAGGCAACCTTTCCACTTCAGCAAATGTCGCACCAAGAGCTCAACTCGACACACAACTCAACATATGATAAGAGATTTGATGCAATGGAGACCATTGCTTCCTAAAGGGGGAGGATTGATCCAGTTGGATATCGGTGGCCACCCACCTACTCCACTGGCTCAAAATAATTTTCCATTTTTCCAATTTTCTAGTAATTTTTATATGGTTTTTCGGGTCCTAAACTTCCAGGGCCGTTTTGAGGCCCTAAACGACATTTTTTGGCGATTTGGGGGGCCAAACGATATCCCCACCTTTGACCTTGTTCGTAAGTTATATATCGCGGATAGACCTTTTCAATGAGCTACCGAGCGCCCCAAACGAAGATCGTATGCAAAAGTTATGACCTCGGGAAGTTGACTATTCAACTAACCACCTTGGGGCCGCAAACTTTATGATGGTTCATCTTCTAGGGTTAGGTTTTTGGATGTTTGGGATTCTTTCCTTCATTCTTAGGATAAATAGGCCCTTTCGGCCTCTCTTTGTATTCATCTTAGCACGAATGAGCATAGCGGCCACATCTCTTCTCAGAGATAGCTACCACCATTCCAGCTATTGTATTTTACAGTCTGTTCTATTTTTGCTATTTAATAGAATATGTGTTTACTGTATCATTGTGTTCTTGCAATATATCTCTGTATATGATTCTGTATATGCTATCTTTTGTTTCGTTCCCACATAAATCCGGATCAGTGGCATCAAAGCAGTCTGCTCTTTGATTGTTTCTGGGTGCATGTCCCCGGCGAGGTCAGGATACAGAGAGTTGGGTCTCGAACTAGTTTCAATTAGGGAAGACCACACTCGCCGCCCCAAATGGCCTCCCATGGCGGAAGAAAAGAGAGACGAAAAAGCAATAGATCCTATCAAGTTGTTGTTCGAGGAAGCCCTCGCGCAACAGAGGAACGAGATGATGAATAATTTCGCCTAGATCCTTCGATGCATGCCAACAGTGGAAAATACACCCTCAACGAGCAACCATTTCGGAGATACGACTCCCTTCAAGGTACAAGTTAATTTTGATATCCCTTTATTTGAAGGCCAAATCAATCCCGATGCCCTAGATAAATGGTTGAATCTACTGGAAGGGTATTTCTCTATCCACAACTTTTTCGATAGGGAAAAGATTGTCTTTGCAATCCTCAAGGCCGTCCCCCATGTCAAAAATTGGTGGAAAACATATTGTGAGCAAAACTCATCAGACGAGTCTGGATTGTTTGAATATTCCAATCCCACTTGGGCCTCTTTTATAGATGCCGTCAAGGAAGAATATTACCCTGTTGGAAACTATGATGACCAGTACACAAAATGGACCATTCTGCACCAAGAGAGGGACCAAACGGTGTTGGAGTACACCAACAACTTTCATACCTCGCGCACAAAGCTAGGTATCAAGGACTCCGAGCGGCACCTAGTACTGAAATATCGTAGTGGCCTACACCGGTACACACGAACAGAGATGGATTTCCTAGAAATCTCTTCACTCAGATCTGCCTATCGATATGCTGTCAAAATCAAGCAGAAATTTCAGCAAAAGAACAAGCGTGTCTTCGGACCTGCTCAAAAGCAAGGCAAGGGAAACTCTGGCTCGCAGAACACAGGGCAGGGAAAGGACAACCAGTCCCAACCACAAGTGAAGAAGGGTAAAGAAAAGACAAAGAAGGACACCGGGAAGTGGTGCGAGTTCCACAAAAGCCCCTGGCACAACACTGATGAATGTTGCTCAAAACAGTCATTGGTGGCTGAGATCAAAGCTTCAAAATCAGATCCCAGTTCCGAGCGGCACCTAGTACTGAAATATCGTAGTGGCCTACACCGGTACATACGAACAGAGATGGATTTCCTAGAAATCTCTTCACTCAGATCCTCCTATCGATATGCTGTCAAAATCGAGTAGAAATTTCAGCAAAAGAACAAGCGTGACTTCGGACCAGCGCAGAAGCAGGGCAAGGGAAACTCTGGCTCGCAGAACATGGGGCAAGGAAAGGAAAACCAGTCCCAACCACAAGCGAAGAAGGGTAAAGAAAAGACAAAGAAGGACACCGGGAAGTGGTGTGAGTTCCAAAAAATCCCTTGGCACAACATTGATGAATGTCGCTCAAAACAGTCATTGGTGGCTGAGATCAAAGCTTCAGAATCTGATCCCAGTTCCGATTCTGAATCGGAACCTAATTTCATAGCTGCGCGAAAAGGGAAGCAGATCATTGATGCAGAACCCAGTGTCGTTGTTGCCACCACACAGATTCATCCAGAGGAGCCTGAAGAATCAGAGGCAGAGGAGCTCCTTTTCCACTCACAGATGTGGGTGAAGGGAATTCCCCCACACTTTGTTGTGGACAGCAGTAGCCAGAAGAACCTGATCTCAGAAGAAGTCATCAAGAGATTGGAGCTACCAACAATGCCACACCCACAACCATACACCATTGGATGGCTAAGCCAAGGAAGAAGGATCCGTGTTAGTCACCAAGGTCGCCTACCATATGGCATCAAGCCCTTCAAAGATGAGGTATTATGTGATGTGGCCCCACTCGAAGTATGTGATGTTCTCTCAGGATAGCCATCTATGTGGAAGCATCATGTTGTATATGAATCCCGACCTCGTAGTGTCATTGTCACTTTGCGAGGACAACTCTATTGGATACCAGAGACAGTTTCACCTACCCCAACCAAGCAGGGCAGGAAGATAATCTCCCACACTGGAAAATTTTCCCTATTCACAAATGCCACTAAAGGTGAACATCAGATCGTAGAGACATCCACAACCTATGGAGATTATCCTTCTACTCAGCAGAAACAAGAAAAACACAAAGTTAGTGCAGCATCGACTATTCGTGTACCTCTACAGTGCAAGGCCACGCATTCAAGATCCTCCTCCAAAAAGAAACCATCCACACCGGTGCATACCAAGGATACCACGACAATGAAATCTGTTGAATAGCTCCAGCGCATCCATCAACAACAATTACAAACCTCTGAAGATGTCAAAGTAAGGCAACCTTTCCACTTCAGCAAATGTCGCACCAAGAGCTCAACTCGACACACAGCTCGACATATTATAAGAGATTTGACGCAATGGAGACCATTGCTTCCTAAGGGGGGAGGATTGATCCATATGGATATCGGTGGCCACCCACCTATTCCACTGGCTCAAAATAGTTTCCCATTTTGCCAATTTTCTAGTAGTTTTTCTACGATTTTTTGGGTCCTAAACTTCCGGGGCCGTTTTGAGGCCCTAAACGATCTTTTTTGGCAATTTGGAGGGCCAAATAGTCACCACTCATTTTCCCCCAGTTGAAAGTTGTAAATCTAGGATAGACCTTTCCAATGAGATACCGAGCGCCCCAAACGAAGATCATATGCAAAAGTTATGACCCCGGGAAGTTGACTATTCAACTAACCACCTTGGGGCCGCAAACTTTATGACGGTTCATCTTCTAGGGTTAGGTTTTTGGATGTTTGGGATTCTTTCCCTCATGCTTATGATAAATAGGCCATTTCGGCCTCTCTTTGTATTCATCTTGGCACGAATGAGCATAGCGGCCACATCTCTTCTCAGAGATAGCTACCACCATTCCAGCTATTGTATTTTACAGTCTGTTCTATTTCTGCTATTTAATAGAATATGTGTTTATTGTATCATTGTGTTCTTGCAATATATCTCTGTATATGATTCTGTATATGCTATCTTTTGTTTCGTTCTCACATAAATCCGGATCAGTGGTATCAGAGCAGTCTGCTCTTTGATTGTTTCTCAGTGCATGTCCCCGACGAGGTCCGGATATAGAGAGTTGGGTCTCGAACTAGTTTCCCTTGGGGAAGACCACTCTCACCGCCCCAAATGGCCTCCAATGGTGGAAGGAAAGAGAGACAACGGAGCAGTAGATCCTATCAAGTTGTTGCTCGAGGAAGCCCTCACGCAACAGAGGAACGAGATGATGGATAATTTCGCCCAGATCCTTCGATGCATGCCAACAGTGGAAAATACACCCTCAACGAGCAACCATTTCGGAGAAACGACTCCCTTCAAGGTACAAGTTAATTTTGATATCCCTTTATTTGAAGGGCAAATCGATGCCGATGCCCTAGATAAATGGTTGAGTCTACTAGAAGGGTATTTCTCTATCCATCTTTTTTTCGATAGGGAAAAGATCGTCTTTGCACTCCTCAAGGCCGTCCACCATGTCAAAAATTGGTGGAAAACTTATTGTGAGCAAAACTCATCAGACGAGTCTGGATTGTTTGAATATTCCAATCCCACTTAGGCCTCTTTTATAGATGTCGTCAAGGAACAATATTACCCTATTGGAAACTATGATGACCAGTACACAAAATGGACCATTCTGCACCAAGAGAGGGACCAAACGGTGTCGGAGTACACTAACAACTTTCATACCTAGCACACAAAGCTGGGTATCAAGGACTCCGAGTGGCACCTACTACTGAAATATAGCAGTGGCCTACACCAGTACATACGAATAAAGATGGATTTCCTAGAAATCTCTTCACTCAGATCTTCCTATCGATATGCTTTCAAAATCGAGCAGAAATTTCAGCAAAAGAACAAGCGTGACTTCGGACCAGCGCAGAAGCAGGGCAAGGGAAACTCTGGCTCGCAGAACACGGGGCAAGGAAAGGACAACCAGTCCCAACCACAAGCGAAGAAGGGTAAAGAAAAGACAAAGAAGGACACCGAGAAGTGGTGTGAGTTGCACAAAAGCCCCTAGCACAAGATTGATGAATGTCGCTCAAAACAGTCATTAGTGGCTAAGATCAAAGCTTCAGAATCAGATCCCAGTTCCGATTCTAACCCAGAACCAAATTTCACAGACGCGCGAAAAGGGAAGCAGATCATTGATGCAGAATCCAGTGTCATTGTTGCCACCACACAGATTTAGCCAGAGGAGCCTGAGGAATCGGAGGTAGAGGAGCGCCTTTTCCACTCACAGATGTGGGTAAAGGGAATTCCCCAACACTTTGTTGTGGACAGCGGCAGCCAGAAGAACCTGATCTCAGAAGAAGTCATCAAGAGATTGGAGCTACCAACAACGCCACACCATAACCATACACCATTGGATGGCTAAACCAAGGACGAAGGATCCGTGTCAGTCACCAATGTCGCCTACCATATGCCATCAAGCACTTCAAAGATGAGGTATTATGTGATGTGGCCCCACTCGAAGTATGTGATGTTCTCTCAGGATAGCCATCTATGTGGAAGTGTCATGCTGTATATGAATCCCGACCTCGCAGTGTGATTGTCACTTTCGGAGGACAACTCTATCGGATACCAGAGACAGTTTCACCTACCCCAACCAAGCAGGGTAGGAAGATAATCTCCCACACTGGGAAATTTGTCCTATTCACAAATTCCACTAAAGGTGAACATCAGATCGGAGAGACATCCACAACCTCTGGAGATTATCCTTCTACTCAGCAGAAACAAGAAAAACACAAAGTTAGTGCAGCATCGCCTATTTGTGTACCTCTACAGTGCAAGGCCACGCATTCAAGATGCTCCTCCAAAAGAAACCATCCACACCGGTGCATACCAAGGATACCACAACAACGAAATCTGTTGAAGAGCTCTAGCGCATCAATCAACAACAATTACAAACCTCTGAAGATGTCAAAGTAAGGCAACCTTTCCACTTCAGCAAATGTCGCACCAAGAGCTCAACTTGACACACAACTCGACATATGATAAGAGATTTGACGCAATGGAGACCATTGCTTCCTAAGGGGGTAGGATTGATCCAGATGGATATCGGTGGCCACCCACCTATTCCACTGGCTCAAAACAGTTTCCCATTTTGCTAATTTTCTAGTAATTTTTCTAGGGTTTTTCGGGTCCTAAATTTCAGGGGCTGTTTTGAGGCCCTAAACAACCTTTTTTTGCATTTTGGGGGGCCAAATGGTTCGCCCACATGTGTTCGTATTTGAAAGTTGTAAATCGCAGATAGACCTTTCCAACGAGCTACCAAGTGCCGCGAACGGAGATCGTATGCAAAAGTTATGACCTCGGGAAGTTGACTGTTCAACTAACCACCTTGGGGCCGCAAACTTTATGACGGTTCATCTTCTAGGGTTAGGTTTTTGGATGTTTGGAATTCTTTCCCTCATACTTATGATAAATAAGCCCTTTCATCCTCTCTTTGTATTCATCTTGGCACGAATGAGCATAGCGGCCACATCTCTTCTTAGAGATAGCTACCACCATTCCAGCTATTGTATTTTACAGTCTGTTCTATTTCTGCTATTTAATAGAATATGTGTTTACTGTATCATTGTGTTCTTGCAATATATCTCTGTATATGATTCTGTATATGCTATCTTTTGTTTCATTCCCACATAAATTCGGATCAGTGGTATCAAAGAAGTCTGCTCTTTGATTGTTTATCGGTGCATGTCCCTGACGAGGTCAGGATGCAGAGAGTTAGGTCTCGAACTAGTTTCACTTGGGGAAAACCACTCTCGCCGCCCCAAATGGCCTCCCATGGCGGAAGAAAAGAGAGACGACGGAGCACTAGATCCTATCAAGTTGTTTCTCGAGGAATCCTTCGCGTAATAGAGTAACGAGATAATGGATAGTTTCGCCCAGATCCTTCGATGCATGCCAACAGTGGCAAATGTACCCTCAACGAGCAACCATTTCGGAGATACGACTCCCTTCAAGGTAAAAGGTAATTTTGATATCCCTTTATTTGAATGCCAAATCGATGGCGATGCCCTAGATAAAAGGTTGAATCTACTAGATGGGTATTTCTCTATCCACAATTTTTTCGATAGGGAAAAGATCGTCTATGCACTCCTCAAGGCCGTCCCCCATGTCAAAAATTGGTGGGAAACTTATTGTGAGCAAAACTCATCAGACGAGTCTGGATTGTTTGAATATTCCAATCCCACTTGGGCCTCTTTTATAGATGCCGTCAAGGAACAATATTACCCTATTGAAAACTATGATGACCAGTACATAAAATGGACCATTCTGCACCAAGAGAGGGACCAAACGGTGTGAGAGTACACCAACAACTTTCATACCTCGTGCACAATGCTGGGTATCAAGGACTCCGAGCGGCACCTAGTACTGAAATATCGTAGTGGCCTACACCCGTACATACGAACAGAGATGGATTTCCTAGAAATCTATTCACTCAGATCCGCCTATCGATATGATTTCAAAATCAAGAAGACATTTTAGCAAAAGAACAAGCGTGACTTCGGACCTGCGCAAAAGCAGGGCAAGGGAAACTCTGGCTCGCAGAACACGGGCCAGCGAAAGGACAACTAGTCCCAACCACAAGGGAAGAAGGGTAAAGAAAAGACAAAGAAGGACACCAGGAAGTGGTGCGAGTTCCATAAAAGCCCCTGACACAATAATGATGAATGTCGCTCAAAACAGTCATTGGTGGCTGAGATCAAAGCTTCAGAATCAGATCCCAGTTCCAATTCTGACTCAAAACCTAATTTCACAGCCGCGCGAAAAGGGAAGCAGATCATTGATGCAGAACCCAATGTCGTTTTTGCCACCACACAGATTCAGCCAGAGGAGCCTGAAGAATCGAAGGTAGAGGAGTGCCTTTTTCAGTCACAGATGTGGGTGAAGGAAATTCCCCCACACTTTCTTGTGGACAGCGGCAACCAGAAGAACCTGATCTCAGAAGAAGTCATCAAGAGATTGGAGCTACCAACAACACCACACCCACAACCATACAACATTAGATGGCTAAGCCAAGGACGAAGGATCCTTGTCAGTCACCAATGTCGCCTACCATATGGCATCAAGCCCTTCAAAGATGAGGTATTATGTGATGTGGCCCCACTCGAAGTATGTGATGTTCTCTCAGGATATCCATCTATGTGGAAGCATCATGTTGTATATGAATCCCGACCTCGTAGTGTCATTGTCACTTTGGGAGGACAACTCTATCGGATACCAGAGACAGTTTCACCTACCCCAACCAAGCAGGGCAGGAAGATAATTTCCCACACTGGGAAATTTTCCCTATTCGCAAATGCCACTAAAGGTGAACATCAGATTGCAGAGACATCCACAACCTCTGCAAATTATACTTCTACTCAGCAGAAACAAGAAAAACACAAAGTTAGTGCAGCATCGCATATTCGGGTACCTCTACAGTGCAAGGCCACGCATTCAAGATGCTCCTCCAGAAAGAAACCATCCACACCGGTGCATACCAAGGATACCACAACAACGAAATCTGTTAAACAGCTCCAACGCATCCATCAACAACAATTACAAACCTCAGAAGATGCAAAGTAAGGCAACCTTTCCACTTCAGCAAATGTCACACCAAAAGCTCAACTCGACACACAACTCGACATATGATAAGAGATTTGACGCAATGGAGACCATTTCTTCCTAAGGAGGGAGGATTGATCTAGATGGATATTGGTGGCCACCCACCTATTCCACTGGCTCAAAACAGTTTCCCATTTTGCCAATTTTCTAGTAATTTTTCTATGGTTTTTCGGGTCCTAAACTTTCGAGGCCGTTTTGAGGCCCTAAACAACCTTTTTTTGCAATTTGGGGGGCCAAATAGCAAACCTACATTTGACCCCCGTCGAAAGTTGTAAATATCTAATAGAACTTTCCAATGAGCTACTGACCGCCCCAAAGGGAGATCGTATGCAAAAGTTATGACCCTGGGAAGTTGACTGTTCAACTAACCACCTTGGTGCCGCAAACTTTATCACGGTTGATCTTCTAGGGTTAGGTTTTTGGATGTTTGGGATTCTTTCCCTCATGCTTATGATAAATAGGCCCTTTCGGCCTCTCTTTGTATTCATCTTGGCACGAATGAGCATAGCGACCACATCTCTTCTCAGAGATAGCTACCACTATTCCAACTATTGTATTTTACAGTCTGTTCTATTTTAGCTATTTAATAGAATATGTGTTTATTGTATCATTGTGTTCTTGCAATATATATATGTATATGATTCTGTATATGCTATCTTTTGTTTCGTTCCCACATAAATCCGGATAAGTGGTATCAGAGCAGTCTGCTCTTTGATTGTTTCTCGGTGCATGTCCCCGACAAGGTCAGGATACAGAGAGTTGGGTCTCGAACTAGTTTCACTTAGGGAATACCACTCTCGCCGCCCCAAACGGCCTCCCATGGTGGAAGAAAAGAGAGACGACGAAGCAGTAGATCCTATCAAGTTGTTGCTCGAGGAAGCCCTCACGCAACAGAGGAACGAGATGATGAATAATTTCGCCCAAATCCTTCGATGCATGCCAACAGTGGCAAATCCACCCTCAACGAGCAACCATTTCAGAGATATGACTCCCTTCAAGGTACAAGTTAATTTTGATATCCCTTTATTTGAAGGCCAAATCGATGCCAGTGCCCTAGATAAATGGTTGAATCTACTAGAAGGGTATTTTTCTATCCACAATTTTTCCGATAGGGAAAAGATCGTCTTTGCACTCCTCAAGGCCGTCCCCCATGTCAAAAATTGGTGGGAAACTTATTGTGAGCAAAACTCATTACACGAGTCTGGATTGTTTGAATATTCCAATCCCACTTGGGCCTCTTTTATAGATTCTGTCAAGAAACAATATTACCATGTTGGAAACTATGATGACCAGTACACAAAATGGACCATTTTGCACCAAGAGAGGGACCAAACGGTGTCAAAGTACACCAACAACTTTCATACCTCGCGCACAAAGCTGGGTATCAAGGACTCCGAGCGGCACCTAGTACTGAAATATCGCAGTGACCTACACCGATACATACAAACAAAGATGGATTTCCTAGAAATCTCTTCACTCAGATCCTCCTATCGATATGCTGTCAAAATCGAGCAGAAAGTTCAGCAAAAGAACAAGCGTGACTTCGGACCTGTGCAAAAGCAGGGTAAGGGAAACTCTGCCTCGCAGAACACGGGGTAGGGAAAGGACAACCAGTCCCAACCACAAGCGAAGAAGGGTAAAGAAAAGACAAAGAAGGACACCGGGAAGTGGTGCGAGTTACACAAAAGCCCCTGGCACAACACTGATGAATGTCGCTCAAAACAGTCATTGGTGGCTGAGATCAAAGCTTCAAAATCAGATCCTAGTTTCGATTCTAACTCAGAACCTAATTTCACAGCCGTGCGAAAAGGGAAGCAGATCATTGATGCAGAAACCAGTGTCGTTGTTTCCACCACACAGATTCAGCCAGAGGAGCCTGAAGAATCGGAGGCAGAGGAGCGCCTTTTCCACTCACAGATGTGGGTGAAGGGAATTCCCCTACACTTTGTTATGGACAGCGTCAGCCAGAAGAACCTGATCTCAGAAGAAGTCATCAATATATTGGAGCTACCAACAACACCACACCCACAACCATACACCATTGGATGGCTAAGCTAAGGACGAAGGATCCGTGTCAGTCACCAATGTCGCCTACCATATGGCATCAAGCCCTTCAAAGATGAGGTATTATGTGATGTGGCCCCACTCGAAGTATGTGATGTTCTCTCAGGATAGCCATATATGTGGAAGCGTCATGCTGTATATGAATCTCGACCTCGTAGTGTCATTGTCACTTTGGGAGGACAACTCTATTGGATACCAAAGACAGTTTCACCTACCCCAACCAAGTAGGGCAGGAAGATAATATCCCACACTGGGAAATTTTCCCTATTTGCAAATGCCACTAAAGGTGAGCATCAGATCGCAGAGACATCCACAACCTCTACAGATTATCCTTCTACTCAGCAGAAACAAGAAAAACACAAAGTTAGTGCATCATCACCTATTTGGGTACCTCTACAGTGCAAGGCCATGCATTCAAAATGCTCCTCCAAAAAGAGACCATCCACACCGGTGCATACCAAGGATACCACAACAACAAAATATGTTGAACAGCTCCAGTGCATCCATCAACAACAATTACAAACCTCTGAAGATGTCAAAGTAAGGCAACCTTTCCACTTCAGCAAATGTCGCACCAAGAGCTCAACTCGACACACAACTCGACATATGATAAGAGATTTGATGCAATGGAGACCATTGCTTCCAAAGGGGGGAGGATTGATCCAGATGGATATCGATGGCCACCCACCTATTCCACTGGCTCAAAACAGTTTCCCATTTTGCCAATTTTCTAGTAATTTTTCTACGGTTTTTCAGGTCCTAAACTTCCGGGGCCGTTTTGAGGCCCTAAACGACCTTTTTTGGCAATTTTGGGGGCCAAATGATTTTCATTCATTTGGCCCCAATCAAAGGTTGTAAATCTCGGATAGACTTTTCCAACGAGCTACCGAGCGCCCCAAACGGAGATCGTATGCAAAAGTTATGACCCCGGGAAGTTGATTGTTCAACTAACCACCTTGGGGCCGCAAACTTTATGACGGTTCATCTTCTAGGGTTAGGTTTTTGGATGTTTGGGATTCTTTCCCTCATGCTCATGATAAATAGGCCCTTTCGGCCTCTCTTTGTATTCATCTTGGCACGAATGAACATAGCGGCCACATCTCTTCTCGGAGACAGCTACCACCATTCCAACTATTGTATTTTACAATTTGTTCTATTTCTGCTATTTAATAGAATATGTGTTTACTGTATCATTGTTTTCTTGCAATATATCTCTGTATATGATTCTGTATATGCTATCTTTTGTTTCATTCCCACATAAATCCAAATCACACATCCTTAAGGTTCCATATTTTTTCTTCACCAAAACAACTAAAGAATCATAGGGACTTGAGCTTCGTTTACTGAGTCCCAATTTCAAGAGCTCCTGAATAGCCTTCTCAATCTCATCTCTGAACCTTTTTTGGTTTCTATATGGTGGTATTTGTATAGGTGAAGTACCCACCTCCAAAACAATGGTGGGCTCAACTCCTTTGTCAGGTGGCCTTCCAAGAGGAAGGTCTCCAAAAACCCTTTCATATTTGTGTAGCAATTTCTTTATCTCCCTTGGATGTTTTGCAATATTTATGTTTGGATTGGGGGAAGTGATGAAACATTCAACATCACGTTCAATATCCCCATGCCTCAATATGGACCTCATACTATGGGAAGATAGCACTTGATTTGGATAGGAGTGCATTCCTCCCACTACCCTTTGTTCTCCGTCTGAATATTTGAATTTCATTTCAGGTATTTGGTAGTTCACTGTATGTTCCCCTATAGAGTCCAACCATTGCACTCCCAAAACCACATTTGTATAAGCAACATCTACCACATAAAAGCTATCAGAAAATGTGTAATTACCTATGGTGAGTTGTAGCTTTGTAATTCATGTTTTGCAATCCATATTATTGTGACCTGGAATGATGGCTGTGAACCCATCAAATGGTTCAGTAGGTAAATTTCTCCTCTCCACGATGGCCGCATCAATGAATTTATTAGTTTCTCCTCCATCTACCAATACCGAAACTCTTTTCCCTTGTACCACTCCCTTGCATCGAATGGTGTGAAAACGAGGCACTCCTGAAAGCATTGCCATTCTCCCTTTTTCAAGTGATGGATGATATTATTTTGTTGTGTCATATCCCTCTTCTTGGGCTGAAATATGGTCTTCTTCCTCCATGTCCCCTTCACCTTCATCATCATCATAATATACTTCAATGCATTGTGCTTTCCCCTTAGCACAATTATGCCATGGTACCCATGGTTGGAAGCATGTGTAACATAGTCTCTTTCTTCCAAGTTCTTCCTTGCTTGGTCCTTCTTTCTTTCCCTTTGAAAATGCATCTTTTTTCCATGGCTTCTTATCAAATTTGAACTTGGAAGGAAAGTTGGGTTTGGGAGGATACCTTGTTTTGGGTAGCACATTTTGCAGATCTCTTTCCAAGTTCATGGCATCTTTCAATAAAGTAGGTTTGTGGGATTTAACTAAACCTTTCAAAGGTTCATCCAAACCTTCAATAAAGAGAAATACCAATCAAGCCATAGATATATCATCCACCTTAATTGATAGTTTTTGAAATTCCAACATGTACTCATCAGGGGCTCCAATTTGCTTCAACTGTGCTAGTTCCTTGAAAGGCATTTCAGGGTATTTTTGCTCGAATCTTTCCAATAACCTGTTAAAAAAATATTCATATGTTGTGACCTGATCATGTCCCAAGGTTTTAATACCATGGAAACACCAATCATTGGCTTCTCCTTCAAGATGTAAAATAGCCATTTTTAGAGCATCCTCTTCAACCATTGGATTCAACTGAAAATATACATCTAACTTTTGTATCCAAGTATTTCTAGAACTTTGAGATGAGCCATCAAAGGTAGGAAGGGGAATTTTACATATGGAATAATTCAATTCTTTGTTTTGGAAATGATTTCTATTTCCTCCCCTCATCTTGATATTGTTTGAGATAGTAAATAAATGATCAAATGGTAGGGTCCTCCTACAATATTCACTAAACTGTTGCCATTCTACTAGAACTTCTTGCATTCCATATTGGGTGTGAAGGTCCTCTTTAGTCTCAAGAAACTTGGGTGTGGTGGCTCTTATTGAGCTCTGAAATTCATTGGGTCGATTATGAGTCCCTGTCCTTGAGAAAATGATTCCACCAAATTCCTTTTCTTCCTCACTAGGGGAACTAGTGCTGCTTCCTATTGCCAATTTGCTACCAATTTGACTAGCCATCAATTCAAACCCTTGCATTATCTACCTTGTCATGTCTTCAAAACATTGTTTCATGAATTTCCTAAACTCCTCTTTTTCCTCCATATCTGAAGTTCCTTTCTCATCCTTAGCCACAGTCTCAACAGAGTGCACTTCTTCTCCTTCTTCTTCCTCTTCACCAAAGGTACTTTCATTTTCTATGTCTAAGGGTGGGGGATGAATTATTGACCTCATAAATGGTCACCCAAACCAGGTACAAGGACCATTCTCTGATACCACTTGTAGTGTCCCTTTTTAATAATTTGGAAAAATTGAAAAATTTGCAATTTTTTGGTCAATTCGAACCTTGGACTAGTGATGACCCAAGTGCTCCCAAATGGTTTCCAAGGATTTCGAATTGGGTCCAAAGGTACTTGAAAGGTATTAGGACATAAAATGAGGCTGATAGGTGCTTGGACACTCTCAAAATACTTCTTCAACATTCATTTGCAATCAGGATAAAATAGGGATTTTACTAGTAATTTCGTTGTTCAAACCCCCTAGGGTAGAGGTCACTAATGGCTTCCCAAATGCAGTACGACCCTCTCACATTTAAGAACATAGAAATGGATTAGTGATTTGAATTCAATGAGCGCCCAAATGCATCATTAATCAGTTCCTAAAGGATGCTGCAACTCCCATAAATCATATATTTGTAGACATGTCTTCACATAGGGGGGAATGATAGAAAAACTCCACAACTAGCTATGAATTTTGAGATAAATGTTTCAAGGAATTGTATAATGTGTATGAAACTTCTTCAGTACATTAATGTCTCTCCATACAACAATAAAATCACAGAGAATGTGTAATGTCCCCCATTTTGACCCTTGTAATATTTTGGGCTATAATGTAAATATTGTATGTATATTATGTATGATTCCTAGCATGGAGCTCAAGGCCAAGGCCCCGCTAGTGAACGCTCGAAATTTAAGAGAAAATTATTTGATATTATGCTACCCATGTGTTAGTGAACCATGGGAATTGTAAATATACATTTTAATATAAAATCCCACAACTAGCTATGCAATGCAACAAGAGATGGGGGCATGATGTTACAAGGAAATTGGGAGGGAAATATTCAAACCCTTAAGCCAATCAACTCAAGCCAAGTGTCAGTGAGAGAACCCATGAACCCTCAACTAACCATGTTGACTTTTGTACCCAACCATTCATTTCTCCCAAGAGTTGGTTGAGATAGTTAATGCCTTGGGGAATGGAGAGGTATGGCTGTCCAAATTCGAGTATGGGCAAGCCACCCTTCCTAGATTTTCGTGTTTGGATTCTTGGGCAAGAAAGGAGCCACAAAATTGCCTCCAAGCCATTATTAAACCATCAGTTTGCTCTCTCATGAGTTGGTACCTTCCTGGGTAGTTCCCTCCATGGTTTTGCTTTGTTTACCTTCATTATCCTAGCTGGGAAGGGCATTTTTTCTATGGCTAATAGTGGGGAAGAAGGGGAAAATGATTTGGGGTTTTATTGAGGCCGTTTGGCCCACTGAATGCTCATAAATCTGTGGGATAAATTGGTTTTCTTCCTTGGGATTGATTCCCTCTTCCCACAAATCCATTTTTGGTGTGCCTACATTTTTGGGAAAACCCATGTCCATCTAGCTTCTATGTCCCATTGCTGAAAGTGTGTTTCCAAGCCCATATCTGAGTTTTGTGTTTAAGAGAATTTTGGGGTTGAGTTGGGTATCCATTGCTTTGGCCTGTGCTATGCTTGAGGGTTCCCTTTTCCTTGTAGATATCATGCCTAGCTCGGGGGTGGTTTCTGAGTGCTGAAAGAATATAGGCTGGGCAGAGACCTATGGTTGGGAGGAACGTTGCAGCGACATAGCTAGTTGTGTGGGTCAATTGCACAACAAAGATAAGTGTTTTCTATCTATTTGTTTTACCTCTGCAGTGTTTAAATTAAGGGTTGTTATTGATATATTGAGTGCATATGAAAACATGTGTGTGGATGAGTTTAATTCCGTTGTGCATGCTTGCTTTGAGTCGCATTTGCACACATTTGTTTTTAACTGCATGCATCTAATGACCTTGCTGAGTTTCATGAAAAGCCACATAGAATGGCATCAGTTTCCCTTCCTTGCACTGGGTCCAGGGGTGGGTACATTACAGAATGACTGAAAAAAAAATCAAAACCAAACAACTTCAAGCTCTCACAACAAGATATAGGGGAAAATGGCATCATTCATACATAGTTTGGCATTTTCACATAGTTTCACTTGGATTTTCGACCTGAGGACCTTCTGAGCATCAAACACAGAGTGGATACATCATATTACAAATAAATTGGGCCCCTTGGACTCCCCCAAAGAGATCAACATCTCACCATGTGCACCCTTCCTCGAAGCACAATATTATGAAGAGAAATGTGAGAGAGAGGTGGGAGCAACTTGAAGAAGAATAGATCACGAGCAGCCATGTAGCTTCAACCTACAACAAATGACTCCATTATATCTCCAAATGAAGGGTTTGAATGGCCTCTACAATTTCCAATTAGGATGTGAATCTTTCATCCTCGAAATTGGTACTAAGGCAAGTAGAATAAACACTCAACTTGTATGGACAAGCTATGCTCTCCAAATTACCAAATGAGAAATTATCAAAAATCCCATCTCCTTCTTTGTTCTTATCTTTTATAAACTTTCCAAGTCCTCCATGGTTCGAATTCCTTCCAAAAGCTTCGTGTCAGCTCGAGTTGGGAAGAGATTCCAATGTGTGCCACTTGTCCATCAATTCCTAGTCTCCATCTTCCATCAATTCGAATGGGGAAGCATCTTGGCTGCCATAACTCCCTTGTGCGCCCTCTTGGAGGCTATTTTTAGCCCTGACATGTCATATAGTTCAGATGTCAGCAATCAGGTCTGATCCTTGTCATAAGTGTCATAGCATCTTCATCGTTGTTATTATAGAAGCTAGGGAATCTAGCCCAAGTGTATCAATATCTCTAAGATGCCTCTTCCTTTTCCATGGGAGTTACTCTTCCACTCAAATTCGACCCTTATTGATTCATGGCAAGTATAATGACATTCCAACTCCCCCAAGAACATTAGACTCCACCTTGGATTCAAATGGGTGAGAGTAGGATGCCATGTTGCATGAGGAATCTTGCTTTGTGTGGGTCCCACACCACCAATGTGCCTTCATGAACAAGTGCCACCTTATTTTCCTATTGTAAATATTTATTTATCCCCTTTTAATAAATTTATGTCAATCTAATGTCCATTTTGGTTTTATTATCTCCCTTATTCCAAATCTAAATGTTTCCACCCCAACCTAAGGAACTAGTAGAATGGTGGAATTTTCCCTTCTAGTGATTTATTTAGATGGGGACATTACATCGAGATCCTTCTCTTCTTCTTCCTCTGAAAAAGTGACTTGGATTTCTTCTTTTTGGAATGTCTTCACCTAACAGCTTTATTTTATTAACAAGATCCTATATTTTTGTGATATAATAATTTATTGTCCATTACCACCCATCTTCACATTATCAAATTTTCTTTTTTAATGTTCGCAATTTACTTGTTGCTACACCTTCATATATATTCTTTAATATATACACTATTTGTTTAGATGATTTTGCAACATTAATGCTTAGAAATGTGGACTCAACAACCACATTTCCTATAAGATAAAGTGCTTCATTTTATTTGTTTATAATATTCTTTAAAGATTGTTTTCCATTATCCTTCAATGTTGTCCCACTTCAACTCACTCAGGACAAGAACACATCATCCCAAAATGAAAGTAAACCAACACTAAAAATATATCTTTTATTATTTTTTAGTAAAAACATAGCATTTACACATTGACAAACAAATGCAATGTAATTATAAGAAATATAATTTCATATTTATAAAATCACATTTACCAAGGCTATAAACCAATAGACCATTTTTACAACCTATGACCTCAATTCACACTATTTGTTTAAAAAATTTACAAAAGATTATTTCAAATAGAAATCACAACGGATCAAATAACAAAGTTTCTTACTATGTATTCCACTTAAGTAGAAAATAAAAACTTTCCTTTACTCACCACCAAAAAAATCATTCATTTATTATTACCCTCGCTACATCAAACTTATAATTCTCATTTTTAAAGGTTAATAGTACCTCAATCACGTGTTGTAGAATAATGCTATCAAACGGCCATGGGTCAGATTGGTGCTTCACTTTTCACAACGATTTATTATTTTAACATGAAAAGTCTTTCTTAATAGTATTCTAGATTATAAATGATATGTAATAAATTTTAAATAATTCAAATTTGCTTCGAACATATATATTGATTTTAATGATGATAGTTTTGTAGGTTTATTTAAATCAAATTTGGTTTTTGGATTTTAAGAATGATATGGATTATTTGATTTGTTTTAAAATATTATTCCTATATTCAAAAATCTTAATGAGGAATGTTCTTAACTTGCCATAGTTTTGAGGAGTTAGAAGATTAGAGAGATTAGTGTTGGAGAAAAGATTATGGAACAAAGATCTTATGTGTGGGTCTAAGCAAGACATTCTAAGAGAAAGCGATTAACAATCATCAAAACTTGAAAACATATATATATTAATAATAATCAAAACATTTAACATAATTGATAACCAACGAAATATTAACTTTAAATTTATTTAATAAATTTCAAAGGATCCAATTATTTTAAACATATACTTAATGATAGACAATCATTTAAAATATCACACTTAATCCATAAGCTTATAATATTTAAGTACTCATACTTTAGGTTTTACATTTAAAAAAAAAATACACCTCAAAATTTTGATCATCTTAGGGTGGGTGCACAAAGTTACTCCCCAAAACAATTGCAGTGGGGCTGCGCTAGCGAAGACAAAGTGAAGACACGCATGCACCTAAGGAAGCGTGCACGCACCATTAGGTTTGGTACCAAACCGAGGCACGTGCACGTTTTTAGTGCGTACGCGTCCAAAAGCGTGCACGCGCTCCTGTTAAACAAAATAAAAAACGGGGGGTGAACGTGTTCTATTTAATTTTCAATCGGCCAAGCTTCACTCACCTAGCGCATATGCTGAGTGAGAGACCACTTCACTCACCTATTGCACTCAAGAACTCCATCAATCCATCTACCCAGTGATCATCAATTGCATTTGATAGGTAAGATCATTGTTTTTTGTCATTTTATTGAATTTTTTTTGTTTATTAAATTTTTAATAATTCTCAAATTAGTAAAATAATAGAAATTTTTTCAATTGCAGAGTCTAAACCTATACAATGAATGAACAAAATGTTAACATGGATTCCAGTGGAACACAAGAAAACACAAATCTTGGAACCAATGAAAACCCTCAATAAAATCAAAATGCCCAAGAAAATCAAAATGCTCAAGAAAATCAAAACATTCAACAAAATTTCGACCAAGATGACTTGAACCATTACATAAATGAGAGTTGTTGTTTGGGATTTCTACCCTATAGTGAGGAGATGGACACTACCAACTGGGTGGGGTTGACAGGTAAACACATTGATTATACTGCATTTGGTTACCGCAAAAGAAATAGATTGGGATTGAAGGACATACCTCTTTTCGATGTTTGATCCTAGCTTTCACTTGGTCCTTCACTTGATCTCCCACTTGAGCTTCTGCTCGACGAACCTGCAATACAAGAAATACCTTCCTCAGCGTATCTTGATCATATAACATATGATGAAATTACAAAGTAATCTAACATCAACTATAATCAAGAATTAAACCAAATAGACATGCAATCCAATAGATATCATATTTGGGACAGGAAGGGTGTTTCGACCTTTTTATTGTCAAAGAAATATGAAATCAATACAATATACCTGATGTGTAGAGATGTTTCTGCAACCGAATCCTGGGCTCCTACTCTTCACTCTGACTTGGAACTTTCCTCCAGCATAACAAGACTTCAAGCCTTCTCTCAAGATTCTTTCTTTTGTTTTCTAAGTATTATGAGTAAACCCTCTCATGGATCCTCCTTGTATTTATGGGACAAGGTAGGCAGTTAATATCGAGAGGTGGTTGGGTTGGGAGGTTGGGTAAGTTGTAGAACCAACTTCAACTAATCCCAATTTGTCAAATTAATATATTTTTGATTTCATCTTAAGATGTACGCGGGTTTCATTCAACAAGAGCAGCGTACAGGAAGCAACTTTTAAGATTTACAACATGTGTTTACAACTTTTTTGGAGGTGTACACTAGTTTCCCTTGAGAAGAGTAGGGTACAATACGAAGGTCTTGTGTACAGAGAGGGGCGTACAAGTGGAAAAATCAGAAGAAACTGTTAAATTCTCAAGTGAGAAGTGTACTTCTGGCAACAAGTCATCTAAGGCAATCATGCTCTTTAATCCTTTGTGTCCTTTTGTGTGATTTACAAGGAAAGGTGATCACGGGACGAAGAAGTGCAGATTTGACCTATAAAAGATGCCCCCTAATGTGTGAGGTCAGAGGGAGACGATGGCCGAAATACATTATAAGTCCAAGTCAAAGGAGGAGCAAGAAACCACAGAACCAAGTCACAAAAACACTTGAAACAACGATCAAGGTCAGCGAGCAATTACAATCTTGACACCATATAGACGTGTAACATGATCTCTGATACATAACTAGGAGATGTATATATAGAGCATGGCAATTGAAATCCAAGCGTGGATCCATGTCAACAGAGAGATCATAGCCATAACAACAAGCTGGATCTATGTCTCAAAAAGAGCCAAAATGAGTGAGGCTCAGTCTTGCGCAGCTTGGGGATAACATAAATATGGTGATGCTATCATAGTCCCAAGGTAT
The DNA here is from genome assembly GCA_027924585.1 of Larix kaempferi. NCBI lineage: Eukaryota > Viridiplantae > Streptophyta > Pinopsida > Pinales > Pinaceae > Larix > Larix kaempferi. The sequence goes on along the minus strand of BSBM01001005.1, from coordinate 11,154,333 downwards.
TCATCAAAAACAACCCAAGGTACAAACCCTAACCATGCAAATAAATGAGTTGAAGTCGAACATGGGGGGTATCGTTTGATTACCAGTCATTAATGTATACCGTTAACAAACATGAGGACTTCCATCGATAATGATAATAGGGTACAAGATACCTAGTACGATCCAACAAGTGTGAATAAGAGGACTTGAAGTCGAACACTTGAGGAACCTCTCGAATAAGAGACATTGATGTATTCCCATTTATTCAACAACGAGGGAAACTGCCATTGATGATTGCAATCCCCAAGGTACTAACCAAAACTCTAAACTTCATTCCCAAAGCATAATGAGTTGAGTTCGATGGGAAGAAGTCCGTTGGATGGGAGGCATTAATGAATCCTCCATCATCCAACATGAGGAACACTCATAGGTATGAGCCGATGTGGAGTAGGATGAGTAACAAGATGAAACAAACTGACACCAGGATGGTCGACACATGAAGTCAAGGTAAACTGCAGAAATGGCCGACATAGGTTGTATCCTTGAACAGTGAGCACGCTAGAAAGTGACTTAGGCAGTTTTCAACATAATAGGGAATTATACAAGTCTGCAATGTAGGAGACATAACAGACCCACCATATGGTTGGAAGAATAACCAATCGGGGGAGTAAAAACTCAGAGATAAGGTTCACCCTAAGGTCAAAAACTAAAAACCAACTAACATGAAAGACTCAAGTAGGTGTTGTGTTCAAGGATATGACTAACTTAACTGCCTTCAAAACTAAAAGAGATGCGATACACCCTTCTTATCCCTTATTCTTTTTTGGTAAAAGAATGTTCTTCTTGTTTATTTAATGAGTCCAAGAAAAATAGAAAACTCAATAGGTCCAACCATGTAATAAGTTTAATGAGCCCATGGGAGGAAGACTTGGGACCTTCTTCATTGTTTACAGAGTTCGAAGAAGAGATAGAAGAATACTCTATAATACTGATCTCTGGATTTTAATATCAAGCCGAGATCTGTTCTTGCTCGCCGGTGTTTTCAATTTTAAGGAGTCTAAAAAACTTAAACAATAACTCCATACACCTACTTGTGGATTTTAATATCGAAACCAAGTACATTAATGCTCACTTGGTGTTTTCATGTTTAGAGAGCCTGAAAACCCTAAAGAGAGGCTCCAAAATGCCTTTTTCGTATAGTTAGTCCCCTCCCCCGAAAAAGTATAAAACAATGAGAGGAGAACTCTTCTAGCCATGGATGACTAGAGTATTCCTTTTTCGTAAGTAATTTGCAAAGGTACAGAAAAGGGTTAAACTTATACCTAAGTGGATGGACCTTCAATTCCTTTAACGAGCTTGAAGAGGCCAAGTTTGCTCAGCAATCTTGTCATATTTAAAGAGTCTAGCAAGAGCATGAAAGAACTCTATAAAGATCTTTTCCGTAAATTTTTAACAAGCCCGAAAAAGTAAACTCGTGACCTCCTTACTGTTTTTAATGAGCTTAAAGGAGATAAGAAGAATGCTCATAAATTCCTTACTATTTTTAACGAGCTCAAATTGAAGGTGAAAGAAATGCTCGTAGCCTCCTTACTGTTTTTAACGAGCTCGAAGAAAGGGTGGAAGAATGCTTGTAAATTGCTTACTATTTTTAACAAGGTCGAAGAAAGGGTGGAAGACTGCTCGTAACCTCCTTTCTGTTTTTAACGAGCTCGAAGGAAAGGTGGAAGACTACTCATAAGTGGATCAATGTCCAAATGAATGGCAGACTGCATTATAGACTCTAGGAAAACTTCATCAGAGGGAAGTATATTATCCCAGATGGAACACATATCTAAACATTCAGATGGAGTCATGACCTGGTCAATTGCCGGGACCCAGTCCCGAGAAGGTAAGCATGAATTAAGGGCTTCTTCTCAGTAGCAATTGGACTCAAGGAACAATATGCCACATAATTTGATTGTGACATAGTAGTGCCTATTGGCGAGGGACATACTTGGTCTATAGTTGGGTAATAAGAGGGATCAACAAATGTAAGCTGATCGATAGTGACAATGCTTTCGTTGTGAGGAAAATGCATCACACGAAAGAGCGTAGACACCACAGCCTGCATAGCATATACGTAATCGCACCCTAGGATCATGTCAAAATCCATAGGGTCCTTTAAAAGCATAAAATCAACTAAGACTATTTTTTCACTCAAAGTAACAGCTACCTGAAGGAGCAATCCCAACGGTTCACTAGGTCTCCTGTCGAAGGTAAACAGCCAATTAACAGATGTAACAAGGTTAGGGAAACCTAAATCTCTCCAAGTATAAGGGGATAAGATACTAACAGAGGCTCCTTCATCTACAACACATCGGTGAACCACATGGTTGCCGATATCAACCTTTATCTGGAAAGGTGAAGAAGAAGGAAGGTAAGGCCCAGTTAGACTATTCCAATCAAAGGAAATGATCTTAGAGCTTCATAGGGGTTCACTCGGCACAGATGAAGTGCCCCCTATTTCAGAAACATCCAAGCGGGTAATGCAGAAGACTTCAGGGACAGGTGCATCAGTCTTTGAAGGACTGATGGGATCGGTCGAAGATTGCATCGATTCGATCACTTCACTCTCCGAAGGAAGAGTGGGGTTGACCAAAGATTGCATTGGTTCAACCACTTTATCAACCAAAGGTTGATCAGGCTGTTGGGAATCTATAGACAATTCAGGAGCAGAGGATCCTTCAGACATGGACCACACTTTCTGCACCTCTAGAATAGTAGGGCACCGGTGAGTAAGGTGATCTCCCTTACAAAGTTTACAAGGGAACTTTGGCTTGAGTCTTATAATCTTAGACTCCATAACAACAACAATACTCTCAGCATGACTAGCATTGGCTGAAAGATTTCCCCCAGCATGACTTGCATTGGCTGGTTGCTCAGAAGAAGAATAATTTTGAACTATGGACCACACTCTTTGCACCTCTAGAATAGCAGGGCACCGGTGAGTAAGGTGGTCTCCCTCGCAAAACTTACAAGGGAACTTAAGCTTATGTTTATTAGGTTTTATGACAATGTCAACTTTCTTAGCATGAATTGCAGTGCCTGATTCAGTGTCTCCAGTATGACTCACAAGAACTGGTGACTTGTCATTAATATGACTAGCAGTGATCAATGACGTGTCCTCAACATGAGCAACAGTGGTTGAAGACATGCTTTTAGTATGATTTGCAATGACTGAAATTTTTCTCCCAGCATGACCTCCATAGGCTAGGTAGGTGCCCCCAGCATGACTTTCAGAGTCTAGGTGGTTGCCCCCTTTCTTTGGCATCTTCTTCCTATTCTTCCTCTGTCTATTCCTTTTAGATTGATGGTTACTAGTATTACTACTTTCACCACATGAGGTAGAAGGAGGAGGGGAAGATGCTACTGGTGAAGCATGCATAGGGTTTTGCTGCTCTTGATGTGAAGTGCTTACTTGAGAAGTATCAGGAGCATGCAAGGCATTCGGAGTGGAAAACAACCAAACCGGTAGCCCTATAGTGAATCCCGGAAGATTCAAGGTAGCCATTAAGGGAGTACCAATGTTCCCAATGAATGGAAAAGCACAAGGATCCCCTTGAATAGGGGTCCCTTGATTAGTGCTCACCGGGATGCTATCCATAGTTTTTGACTCAACGGGCCAAAAATATCTAAGGCCAACTAAAAACAAACGGCACAAAGAGTACACCACTAAAAAAAGGTCCTAGGTAATCAAACCAGGAAAATAATGGCAAATACTCTCTGAAGCCAAGTCTGGGATGATCAGGGCCCAGAACAGACTAACAGAGTATCGACAGTCAGTTACGTCGCGTCCTCCAGAGGTCCATTGGGTGCAAGCACTTGAATCACCAAACCACTTCCCCAATATTACTGCGAGAGGGTTACCTTCCACGTCTGTCCGAGGTGAAGTGGAAATAACCACCCACTCTAACTGTGTAGAGCCCTAAATGTCTGATACTAAGGCTACCATCAATACGAAATAACCTGGGTGGACAGTCGTCAGCCTAGTCGAAACACATGGGCAGGGTAACAAATCCCGAAGTCCTAAAGGACCCCCGTACGCGAGTCAACTCTAGTTTATGGTCAAAAGGAAAGTGAGGGGATATCCTCAACAAATCCAATCTCCCATGGCCTCATGCTTAGTTCTGGTTTAAGTAGAGTTTCCCAGGACTATTTGATATAGATGGATTTACCTAAATGAAAGTCGTACTACGATTGTTGAGTAATGAAGCCAGTTCCGAGCAGTTTAAGGTGATTTAAGCTCGAAACTCTAGCCTAAGCTAGTTGATGTCGTGTATTCCTAAAGAGAAAATGTTGCTAATAAATTTTATTAATAATTTGTTTTAAGGGTTAATTGTTACTCAAGGGTTGTAGTGCGGTGTGTGGAATGGTTTGTTATGAAAGTAAAGTACATATAAAGCAAAGCTTTCAAATTCACAAAAAAAAATTCTCTTTTCCATTTGTATTCTTTCAGAAATCGAAAACTAAGCAATCCTAAAACAAAAGATTTTTGTATTTTCTTTTTGATATTTCAAAGGAAACTATGCTACCTCGAAATAATGGAAGACCTTACTACTAAGCTATTTGAACATTTTTTTCCTTTTTCTGATAAATATAAAAGAAAGAGAACTTTGTACAAAAGAAAGCAATATCTAACTATAAAGCGTGTGTACGAACAAACATCTAAATGACTCAAGGTAAACAAATCAAGAGATTCAATGAAGACTTGACTTACCAAGTTTTTTCAAAAGAAAAACTTGAGGCTTGGAAACAAAGTGTAAAAGAAACAGGGAAAAGAGACACTTATGGCGGAAAGGAAGACCTAAAAAGGTTGCTCCTAAGCGTCAAAACCCTAAGAAAACACTAAGCCAAGCAAAAAGTAAGCAAGCGAACCAAGAATGACTTAAACAACACACGGACTCAACAACAAGAAGACTAGGAGGTTTCGACTCACGTGAAATGAACTGATAAAACAATCAGCAAGTGTCTGAACCAAGCAACCTTTCGGAATCAACCCCAAGGACTCAAACTTGACAGTCAAACCCTAATGGAAAGGATGATACCAAGTGAAAGCGTGCTAAACGTTGTAACAGACAACAAACAATCAAAGTGCAGGTCTATATGACTGCAACAACAACTAGGGTGAAGAGATGTAGCTATGTCCAAAAAGAATAGCACACGAACTTCAAAAAAGGGCTCATAAGTGGCAAAGACACTTAAACAAAGGCTCAAGCAAGCAAAACAGGCTAAAAGAGATTGGAGAGGCTTACAAGACTCAACCGAGATATATGAGGTCTCAGGGGTCAGTAAAGACAACAAAGCAATAGGCTGGAACAACAACCAAAACTTGGAAAACAAACCCTAATAGAAAAACAGGACACTACAGGATTATACACCACTGTGCAGTGTTGAAACCAGCGTACATCAGGAGGTGTACGCTACTATTCAGTGCAAGGAGGGGTGTACATCAGCCAGCAAATGCTACTGTATGTAGGGGAGACCAGCGTACATGCCTAAGCAGGGTACAAACAGGCTTTGCAGTAGACTACTGAGATGAGTCAGGCAATAAGGAACAAAGAAAACAGACCTACAAGGCCTCTCAGACAATAAAAAACTGAAACAAGGGCTGGAAGGAACACCAAAAATAAAGTCTCCTAGAGCAGAACAACTAATCGGTTACTCCCCATTGGAGTCGTCAGTCTATTGTTTGGGATTTCTACCCTATAGTGAGGAGATGGACACTACCAACTGGGAGGGGTTGACAGATAAACACATTGATTATACTGCATTTGGTTACTACAAAAGAAATAGATTGGGATTGAAGGACATACCTCTTTTCGATGTTTGATCCTAGCTTTCGCTTAGTCGTTCGCTCGGTTCTTCACTTGATCTCCCACTCGAGCTTCTGCTTGACGAACCTGCAATACAAGATATACCTTCCTCAACGTATCTTGACCATATAACATATGATGAAATTACAAAGTAATCTAACATCAACTATAATCAATAATTAAACCAAATAGGCATGCAATCCAATAGATATCATATTTGAGACAGGAAGGGTGTTTCGACCTTTTTATTGTCAAAGAAACATGAAATTAGTACAATATACCTGGCGTGTAGAGAGGTTTCTGCAACTGGATCTTGGGCTCCTGCTCTTCACTCTGACTTGGAAATTTCCTCCAGTGTAACAAGACTTCAAGCCTTCTCTCAAGATTCTTTCTTTTGTTTTCTAAGTATTATGAGTAACCCCTCTCATGGATCCTCCTTGTATTTATGGGACAAGGTAGGCAGTTAAGATCGAGAGGTGGTTGGATTGGGAGGTAGGGGAAGTTGCAGAACCAACTTCAACTAACCCCAATTCATCAAATTAATATATTTTTGATTTCATCTTAAGATGTACGCGGGTTTCATACAACAAGAGCAACATATAGGAAGCAACTTTTAAGCTTTACAACATGTGTTTACAACTTTTTTGGAGGTGTACGCTAGTTTCCCTTGATAAGAGTAGGGTACAATACACATGTCTTGTGTACAGAGAGGGGTGTACAGGTGGCAAAATCAGAAGAAACTGTTAAATTCTCAGGTGAGAAGTGTACTTTTGGCAATAAGTCATCTAAGGAAATCATGCTCTTCAATCCTTTGTGTCATTTTGTGTAATCTACAAGGCAAGGTGATCATGGAACGGAGAAGTGCAGATTTGACCTATAACAAGAGTGCACACTCAAGAATTAAGAAACACAAGGGAACCATCTCGAGTGTCCCTTGCCACCTAAATTGAGATCTCAATTGACTCCCTCATCCATGCACATTGCCAATTGACTGACATGACCGAATATAGAGCTAGGATGCGGCAGTATTATTCCACACGCATTTCCAAGGAGGAAATAAAATCATTGAATATTACAAAAGCCCAATTATACAGTATGTTCACCAATCCAAGAACACAAAAACCACCAAACATTAGAAATCCATGTGTCTGCATGGATTGGTTTCATTTCCAACCATGGAGGGAGGATTAGATGCATAGGTGGTTCATGGTTTATGATAAACCTCCCTACAATAATAGGGAGGTTCCATAGTACTTCCTTCGACAACTGTGTACTGAGTTTGCGCTTGGTTTACATGTCAACTATTTTGACATAACCGAGTTCCAGGGTGTTGGGCTTGGCTCTACCCAAGATTGACCTACTACCAGGAGGAACCCACTGAGAGGGCCACCAACTCCTAGGAACGAGCCCAAGCCCTCTCCCCAACCACCTCAATTACCCCACAAACTTGATCATATTGAGGGGGCAATGAGGAGTGTTACATGTGGAATCCTTAGACACACCGCCTTTGTAGCAGTGACTACAATGGAGAGATAGGCTGAACCTAATAGAGACTCAGGTGCAGGGCCTTCACGACAGAGTCAGGATAGACCTGTGACTGGTGGTAGCCATGCTGGGCCTTCTAGTTCGATAGGGACAAAGCCACATCTTTGTCCCCATTGCGGGCACACTTTCCCTGACCCGATCGAGGCTGCTATATGGATCACGTTAGCACTTTTTTAAATGAGTTTTCAATCATCACTTGAGAAATTGTAAATTAATTTTAAAGCAATTATGTATGACTTAAATTGTTATTTCAATGTATAGTTATTTAGAGTGGAGCCGCCGACATGGGAGAACATAGGAGCTCCCAACCTGGATGCAACAATCACATTTGTAACTGAAATTGCAGCACCTCACACGGAGGTATTTTCAGTACCTCACACAATATTGTTATTACTTATGGCATTTGTATTATTTATATATTTATATTTATGACATACACGATGATAGTTTGTACAATATTTTTGAATATTTTTATTTCCTAAATCATTACTTGTTTAATATGTTCATAACATGCATGCATTTTGCTGTCCACAGGTATGCCCAGACTACGATGACCAACCATCTCCTCCAGGGATCGGCGGGTCACCATATACATAGGTACAATGTGTAGTTAAAAGAACACTTTTAATTTGAATTGTTATGACTTACTATGGTTTAATTTGATTTTTTTTTTTACTAAACTATGATATTACAAATGTATATGCATAGGCCACCAATAGTTGCAGGTGACACTGTTCCACCTCCCCACTTTAGTCCCATGTTTCCACCCTATCCCATGAGTTTCCCCCCTTGCTTCCATCTAGGCCCCTCCATCCATCCACCCCCTCCCTTCCATCCAGCCTCCCCTCTCCATCCCTACTCCCCCCTCCGTCCATCCTCCCCTCTCCATCCACACCCCCACCGTCTATGCATCCTCCCCCATTCATCCACCCCCCCATTTATCCATCCTACCCCATTGGTCCACGACCCCCCTTCCATCTAGCTTCCCCCCTTCATCCACAACCCCCCTTGTATCGATCCTCCTCCCTCTATCCAAGACGTCCCTCCCATTCACCATCCCTCTGTAAAATTAGTCACAGCAGATCTAATGAACAAGTAAATCAATCACAACAGATGAACATAGAAAATGTGGTGCAAAACTGTGCAAAACATGCAGCAGTGCTCTCTATCCCAGAAAGGGTGAATGAATTACAATGCAAACTGTTACAATGAACAGAGCAATTCGAATTGCCTAAGGAGGTCATTCGAATCACTGAATGGAGTAGCTTGACTCTGTCTAGGAGTCCTCATCAATCATCGGTGGTGCTCATCAATCACACCAACCAGTCATCCAGGTGTCAAGCTGAGTCTAACTGATCATAATAAATGTAACTGAAGTGTGTAGCACTGATATAGGATCTGGAGGCTCAGTGGGGGCGCATGGGAGGCTAACTGGAGTCAGAACAAGTCACCTAATCGAACTGGAGGTCAATCGGAGGTGAAACAGTCAGTCAGGAGTGAAATCGGAGTGAAATCAATCAGAATCGGAGCTAACTGAATGTAACTGGAGTGAATCTGCAGTGGTAGGTGAACAAGTGCGCCTTTCTCTGTCAGTAGGTGAGAAGAGGGCGCCTTTCAGCTTAGGAGGGCTAAAACTCTGTGGAAAGTGGCTCCCGGGTGCTAGAAGAAGGTGGATAAGGTGCTGGAGGCATCAAACTGGTGACTGGACTGCATATCCTGAAATAGATCATGCAAGATCCTGAAGTAGATATGTATCCTGAAATAGATGATCCTGAAATAGATATGTATCCCGAAATAGATGATGGATATCCGAACACCCCCCCTCAAGCTAGACTATGATGTGCCAACTAAAATAATGTGGGGCCCTGGTAACTAAGACCAAAGGTCACCCCAATACAATAATCCAAAAAATGCTGAAAAATAAACTAAGTGAGGAAAGAGGGAAAACCCAGTGGGAAGAAAGCCCCCCCTCAAGTCTAAAGCATAATAATGAATCAATCTGTCTCCACCATGATGGAACTCACCCCCAACAGTGAACGGAGGTAAGAGAACTTCTTCTCAGTGAAGCTCTTGGTGAAGATGTCTGCAATTTGCTCATCAGTAGGGCAATATTGCAGAATGATGGTGCGGTCATGCACCAACTGTCGAATGTAATGCATATGAATCTCAATGTGCTTGGTCCTCTGCCGCTGAACTGGATCTGTGGAGATCTTGATAGCACTTTGATTGTCACAAAATAGGACAGTCGAAGTAGTGCCACCAAAACCAAACTCGGAAAGAATACCCTGCAACCAAACTGCCTGAATGCAGGCATTGACTGCCCCTCGATACTCTGCCTCTGCTGAAGAAAGTGCAATGGCTGCTTGCTTTTTGCTGGACCAACAAATAGCACCATGACCAATCATGAAAACATAACCGGAAGTGGACTTCCGATCAATGCTATCACCTGCCCAATCTGAATCAGTAAAACCAATGAAATCTAGCTCAGAATCTGCAGCATAATGTATGCCAAACTGTCTCGTACCTTGCACATACTGCAAGATCCGCTTGGCTGCTCGCCAATGAAGCTCATGTGGCTGCTGCATATATCTTGACACGGCACTCACGGCATATGAGATATCAGGCCGTGAATGTGTCAAATAAAGTAGTGAACCAATCAACTGTCGATACATACTGCAATCTGCAAGCGGTGTGGAATCTCCCTCCTCAAGACTGATTCCTGAGAGGAATGGGAATGGGGCTGCCTTACATTCAGCCATATTAAACTTCAATAACAGGTCGGAAGCATATTTTTGCTGAGATATAGTGATCCCATCGAAATTTTGAGCTATCTCCAAGCCCAAAAAGTGACTCAGCAAGCCCAAATCGCTCATGTCAAAAGCTAGATTTAGGGCAGATTTTAGCTTGTTTATTGAAGTAAGTGTGCTACCAGTAATAAGCAGATCATCAACATAAAGTACAATAACCAACAAATTACCTTTAACTCACTGAAGATAGACATTCGGATCAGATTTGCATCTTTGGAAATTCTGAGAAAGAAGGAAGGAGTCCATCTTTGCGTACCAAGCTCTTGGGGCCTGTTTTAACCCGTACAAAGACTTCTTCAATCTACAAACCAATGATGGATCTGATGTATAACCCTCTGGCTGCTGCATATAGGCCTCTTCAGCAAGGTCTCCATGTAAAAATGCACTCTTCACATCCATGTGATGCACCTCCCAGTGCTTGGATGCGGCAATAGCTAAAACAAGGCGGATGGAATCCATCTTTGCAACCGGTGCAAAGGTCTCTGTGTAGTCCACTCCTTGGACTTGGGAAAAACCTTTTTCCACCAACCTTGCTTTATATTTGCTGATAGTGCCATCAGAAGCAACTTTAGTACGGTAGACCCATTTACACTTCACTAATTTTCTTCCAGGTGGAAGAGAAACTAGCTCCCATGTATTGTTCTTTTGAAGAGAACTGTACTCTTCATCCATGGCATCTTTCCATCTCGGATCTCGATGGGATGAATAATATGATTGGGGATCTGAACCATCCATCAAATAAAAAATCTCAGGAAGAAATGGATCAGCAATAGAAAGATCCATACCTGCCCTTTGAAAGTCTCCTCTTGTTCGTCTCGGATCAGCAGGATTTCCAAGACTAGAACCAGCAGATTGTAGAGTATTTTGGGCCCACTTTGGTAACTGAGGGGGATCTGAATGGTCGGATTCCGAACCTGATATGTCATGATCATCATATGCTGCTACAATATCAGAAATATCAGAACTCATACCTTCATTATCGTTGCTCGAATCTTCTTCTGGTGAAGGCGGTGAATCGGCAGTTTTCTCCTCAACTAGTTGCAATTCTTGAAGCGGTTCTTCAAACTGCACACTGCGCTCTATGAATATCTTTTTAGATCTGATATCCATGAGTTTATATGCTTTTGATTCTTCCCCATATCCTATCAATATGCACTCGATACTTTGTGGATCCAAAGCTCGTCTCTTCTCAGAAGGAATTCTAGCCCATGCAGTAGAGCCAAAAACTCTCAAATTTGACACATCCGGTTTGTGACCAAAGAATGCTTCGAAAGGAGTCATACCTTTCACGAATGAATGTGGAACTCGGTTCTGTATATATGCAGCAACATTGATTGCTTCAGCCCAAAGATTTGCAGCCAAACCTTTAGATTCAATCATGCATGTAGCCATCTCTTTCAGTGACCGGTTTTTCCTTTCCGCTACACCGTTCTGCTGGGGTGTGTAGGGAACTGTATGTTGGATCTTGATTCCGCTTTGGGCACAAAGTTGCAGCAACTCGGGATTGATATATTCCCCACCATTATCAGATCTAAGAGCTTTGATCTTGCTCTCAGTGGTGGTCTCAACAGAAGCCTTAAAATCCTTGAATTTTCCAAGCACTTCTGACTTGTTTTTGAGAAAGAATACCCATGTAAAGCGAGAATAATCATCAATAAATGTCAAAACATACCTTGAACCATTTAATGACATATGGGGCAGCGGACCGCTGATATCAGAATGGATCAATCCCAAAATAGTAGAGGCTCTGCTAGCCTTGCCGCGGTCGAATCTGTGCTCGGGGTGCTTCCCAATAATGCAACCGGTGCATATTCCCTTCGAGGAACGGAGTTGTGGAAGCCCATCAACCATGGATTTATTTGATAGAAGCAGCAAATACTTATAATTTAGATGTCCAAATCTTTCATGCCAAAGCCTACTAACCTCATTACCATGTGTGCGAAGAGCAGTGGGCTTTGCAAGCGGAATAAAGTGCGAAAACTCATAACATTTTGCAGTGTGGTTTGCCTTTCCAACCGCAACTAGTCTTCCACTTTTGATATCAGAAATTTCAACTGTATTAGGGCTGAATGTGACTTTCTTTGGATCACCAGTATGTGTCATTTGATACACAGAAAGGAGATTCGAAGCTAAGGAAGGCACATAGAGAACATTCTGAAAGCATCCATGATCTACATGAATCGTACCTTTGCCCTTTGAAGAAATTTTTGAGTCATCTCCCAAATGGATGGGGATGGAGCTGTTTGGATCGAATGAGGAAAAAGAATCAATATTTGCAGCCATATGATTTGATGCACCCGAATCTATCAAGAGAGTGGGCTTCGAAACCATTGCCATGAGTGCTTGTCCTCTTTCATGATCGTCATTCCGATCCTTCTTCCTTGCACCGTCAAGAAGGGTTATGTTGTTCTTTTCCAAAAGGAGGGCCATTTGATCTATAGTCTTCTTCATACATGAACTTTCGGGATGAAATCCACGGTTACAATAAGTACATTTAGATTTTTGGTTACCTTCTTTGCCCTTTTGCTTGGATTTCGAACTGGATGGTGCATCCGTTTGCTTGCCTTTGTCTTTTTGCTTGTGAGGCTCGAATTTGGGCTTCTCCTTCTTTAGCTTTCCTTTACCATTCGAGATCTTGGGTCCTTGAACAAATAGGGCTGAATCTTTGGAGCTTATGGACCCCATTTGAATCAACTTGTCATGCTCTTTCGTAACGGACTCAATGAAGGCATTCAAGGTGGGCATCTTCCAATTCGGGGTAGTTAGCCGACCGGAATTGAAAGTGGAGACAAATACCGAATAATCTTTCCCAAGCTTGCTTAGAATGGAGAGGATCAACTGTTTATCCTCTTTGATAACACCACTGTTCTTCAATTGCAAGTTCAAGTTCTTGAATTTTGTGAAGAATTCATTGATGGTCTCGAAATTCTCAGGATTAAGGCCAATCAATTCATTCTCTAATTGAAAAGCCCTAAGCTCATCCTGCTTGCCGAATAGTGTCTCAAGTTGCTCCCATATGGCCTTTGGAGTCTTCAATCCGCTGAGATGGAAGTGAAGATCTTTGGAGATGGAGAGACAAAGAAGACCGTAAGCTTCATCAAGCTTATTGTAGTGTTTGGTTCTTTCTGCCACATTGTTTGGCTCCAATTCAAGACCAAGAGTGACTCGGTAGTATCCTTTTGAACGTAATATGATCTCCATATCATCTTTCCAATCAAAATAATTGAATGGGGTGAGGATAGGCTTTGAAGAAGAGTATTCCATTGCTAGGAGCGAGTCAAATGATGAAGAAGAAGCTTGCATGCAGACTATAGCGAATGGAAATGCTGTAGGGAAGCTTGCATGCAGAATGTAGCGAGTGCACTTGGAGGAGATAATTAACCTGCAAATCACATAAGAACAATCACAATAAGGTCGAACAATCCACCCTTTGAGAGTTGCATCACACCTGGGATTGGATTTCAAGCAATGTTGAATAGGTCCAATGTATCAGATCCAGGAATTATGTGGTAACTCAAGCTTCTGGAGTGGTATTGGAGTATTTTTCAAGCTTTGCATGCACAGGAGCGAATGCCCTTGAGATATCTCATGCCAAACTTTTTGCAATTTTTAGCAATTCAGTCAAATCTTCTTGTATAAACACCTGTAGAAAGGAGATCTTGTCCCTGCAATGGCTCTGATACCATGTAAAATTAGTCACAGCAGATCTAATGAACAAGTAAATCAATCACAACAGATGAACATAGAAAATGTGGTGCAAAACTGTGCAAAACATGCAGCAGTGCTCTCTATCCCAGAAAGGGTGAATGAATTACAATACAAACTGTTACAATGAACAGAGCAATTCGAATTGCCTAAGGAGGTCATTCGAATCACTGAATGGAGTAGCTTGACTCTGTCTAGGAGTCCTCATCAATCATCGGTGGTGCTCATCAATCACACCAACCAGTCATCCAGGTGTCAAGCTGAGTCTAACTAATCATAATAAATGTAACTGAAGTGTGTAGCACTGATATAGGATCTGGAGGCTCAGTGGGGGCGCATGGGAGGCTAACTGGAGTCAGAACAAGTCACCTAATCGAACTGGAGGTCAATCGGAGGTGAAACAGTCAGTCAGGAGTGAAATCGGAGTGAAATCAATCAGAATCGGAGCTAACTGAATGTAACTGGAGTGAATCTGCAGTGGTAGGTGAACAAGTGCGCCTTTCTCTGTCAGTAGGTGAGAAGAGGGCGCCTTTCAGCTTAGGAGGGCTAAAACTCTGTGGAAAGTGGCTCCCGGGTGCTAGAAGAAGGTGGATAAGGTGCTGGAGGCATCAAACTGGTGACTGGACTGCATATCCTGAAATAGATCATGCAAGATCCTGAAGTAGATATGTATCCTGAAATAGATGATCCTGAAATAGATATGTATCCCGAAATAGATGATGGATATCCGAACACCCTCACCATCCCCCCTATCCCTTTTAGGTCAGTACCCCCTATCGTACAACCGGTAGGGGTTCATCATCCACTACGTCCTCCTCCACCCCATTCCACCATCCCCTCTTCCACCATATCTTCTTCAGTTCCCGCCACTATTGTGGCAACTACTCATCTAGTATCCATCGATGTATCTATAGTGGTTGCACTCATAGTTGTTGCAACTACATCTCCCCCCCCCCCCCCCACCATGACTGCATCGGAGCAGGTTGTCCATCCAACTACTCCACCTGCTAGCCCTAAAGCCCAGTCATGTTCATTGTTGGAGGTGTTCACGGTGAGAATCAGTTAATTTATGAAAATATTTTGATGCATTAACGAAAATTAATTTAAGTAATTACTATTTTTCAATGAAATGATTGTCGTAAATGTTGTAGGGTGGCATTACTGAGAGGCTCAGTAGATCGAGGACACCTGCCTCACGTATCCCATTCCCATCAACGACGAGTTATTTAAGATTTGAATTCTACATTCATTTTATAAATCTGTTAAATGTTACAAATGCTTGAAAATGATGGTATCTTATATCATTTGTTTCAGATCCTAGAGAGATGGTCTACGCCTAGACGGTAGAAGGCCCGAGATACCACTGGCTCCAAGAAGAGGAAGATTGATTTTGGAGATGCGCCTGGGAGTGACGGGGGTGGACACAATGCTTGACATACCATGTTATGCACATTATCCACAATATGGCATTTTTGGGCACCAGTTTCCATGTACTTGGTATCTACGACACGAGTTTCCATGTATTTTGGCTCTATGACACAAGTTGTTGGACTTTGTATAGGGTACGAGTTGCCATTGTGTGTACATTGGGAACCATGTTCCACTGTTTTCCAGAAAATTTATATGTTTGGACGAGTTTTGTAGCTTTGATATACATGGATTTTCAGTTATGTGATTTATATCCATGTTGTCTATATTTGTATATTGTTGTCTCTTGTTGTGTGTAGTTGCCTAATAAACAACATCATGATTTTAAAACAAATGGTTTAGTTTGAATGGATTTTGATATGATTTCCTTCGTTTAGGTTTAAATGTGAATTTAGATTTAGAATTGACGTAATGAATATTATTTCAATTGGTTTATATTATGAAATGTATTTTGATCGTAAAATGTCATTCTAATAAGATCCAACTAGTTTGTATACATCACAATGCAAGGATGAAATTTCGATGGTAAAATTCAGCACACTGAGTAGTTATTGGAGAAATTTTATTGGGCCCTTGATATGATGACTAGGGAGATACTTGACCTTTTCCTATACCTTATTATTTTGACAATTTTTGCTAAAGTGTTGTCATTGCAAATGAAATTTTTGTGTAAGTTATGAATGATAAATGGTGATCTTCCCAAATACCAAAAGGTTCCTTATGTTTGTTGAAAATGTGATCTTGATCTCTTGATGGGGAGCATTTAAGTCTATACTTTATTGTTTGAAGCATTCCCTAGACCCCATGATATTTTGATTTAGTGAGTTCTCTCTAGATCAATGAAGGATCCCCCTTGTGTACCTACCACCCATAGACACCCCACTTGTGTACCTACCACCCCTAGTCATTTACACACAAACATACATAATTTAGATGCACATAATTATATTTGCACGCATATTAAAGATGTACATATACATATATATTTACACTACAAAAACCTACACACATAAAATATTTATACATAAACATACAAAAAATACATGCACATAGGCAAATATCTATGCACACATACAATAAATTTACAAAAATTTGCACAAAGAAAACCATACAACTATTAGTATAAAATAACAAACAACATCATCTTTTTAAACACAATTACACACCTAAATATCACATTCAAATATTTTGAATTTTGAATTATCCATTAGGCTATAAAGGCACCTTCTCAGGACCAAGGTTCATGAATGATGCCCTGAATCATTACAATGACCCATCAAATTGATCATTTGTCCTAAGCCATAAATATATGTTTCTAGCCTTGAGATGTTGGTCTCCCTCCTCGAATCATGTTTATGGATTTGAGGTCCTCCCATAAATCTCAAAACCTACTAATGGTATCCATACTGGCATTCAAATATTTAAGTTATACTAGACCAATCTTATGTGGTTGGTTAAGGCTTCACATTTTCCCTATCCTTGGAAACTTCCTTTAGAGCCTAATGTCAAGGTTTCATCGTTTGATCATGTTTAGTGCCATAAAACTCATACTGAGTGCTAAAATACTCATACTTGCACCCATGCCATTTATTGGAGGCTAAACATATCGTTATCATTTGAATTCTCTTTCATGGTTGTGAAGCTATGTAATGAATACACCTCTAAGGTTGAAGCCTCATGTTTCCCTTCCATTAGAAGCTTTATTTTTATTAAAGTTTGTAGTCCTCCTCCCAACCATGTACAAGGCCCTAATATCCATAAATGGTTCTCAAAATATCCTAATGAAGTATGTATCAACACTTGGGAGCCAAAGAACCCTAAGACATGTCCTATATGGTAGTTTGAAAGCTCCTTTCTTTCCCTTGATCCTTAAGTTTGTGAATTTAGGAAATAACTCCTAAGTTTCCTACATTTAACATGTATCGATTCATGACTTGTATACGGGGCTCAGAAATTCCTAGTGGTTAACCTATTCCTCTTGTATTCCCACATAGAGAAAAAATGCACTTAGTAGATGCCAAGTGTTATGTTCCAAGACCTTGTGCATGGTCGTCAAGCCCTAGAAGATTCTCTTAGGACCTATGGGATACGTTTCATCCTTTGACCACTTCCATATCCTAAGAACAAATTTTGGTGTTCAAAACTTCCAAATAGTGTCCATATCCTCACCAATAAGCTAAATATTCATAGCCATATCTAGGCTGTCAACATCCAACACTTGGTGTTCATAACCTCCTAATCATATTTGAATATGCTCATATGGAGTCCAAATATCCCTCGATCCTAGATGTGTTGTGATTTGACACATCATTCTTGGTCCTAAATGCATAGAATCCTTGTTTAGGGAATAAGGCATATGTTTCCTCCATTGAACATGTTCATGGCCCCAAGACCCATACCTAATGTCCACAAACTACTTATTGCATCTAGGTCAACAATCAAAGGAAAATGATACCCTTAAGAGGTCAACTATTATTCTTCAAGGAATTATCCATGGCCCAGGATGCTTAGAATCGATTCTTAAAACCTAAGGCTCAAATTTTCTACCTTAATCATGTCCAAAGAACTCACATACAAACTTAGTGCTTAAAAAATCCTAATGGCTCACATTCCCCCCCTTGAAAATAATTATAACATATGGAGTTAATGTGGTTGCAAGGATTTTACCTAACATAAAAACTAGTTAATGCCATACATGTTGTCATAAGAATGTCTGCACCTTTGTAATGTGTCTATCACATTTATAATGCATACACATTCTTCTTGTTATAAAAAAAGGGAAACCAACCTTATTTTATGCAAACCAAAACTTATTCTCTCTTATAGAATCATCTCGCATAAACACTATGGATCCAATACAAATTTTCTAATGTTTTTTACGATTGTCTGTTCATGATTTGTTGCGTTCTTATTGCAATTGGTCCTTCTAAAGATGGGTAATTGATGCAATCAAGCACAAAAGTTTGACGGCGTCAATTTGTACATAAACAACATGCACATATATAGATATATACACATACATACACACATAAGACCATGCACATAAACAATAAATAAACCCTAGCTTGCAGAAGGCCATGCCAATCTTTCTCAAGGGGTTTATTTATGATCTGAAGGCTCCCAGGCGAGCGTGTCCATCCTAAAGACATCCACAATGGCCATATGCACGTGTGGGAGCTGAAAGAATCCAAGTCCGCTCACCAGTTTGGGTTCCGTGCCCCCAGAGAAAATCCTCAAAGTGTCCCTGAATGGCCAGAGGGTGTTTGGAAAAAATGCTTGTAGCACCAAAACCATGACTCTGATCATGATCGACGGATTTGGGGCCCTAGGTTTCATCTAGGGGACCCCCCACACCTTGCCTCAAACACCAGGAAGTGGTGCTATTGTGACATCTTAGGAACTAGGGTTTTGATCACTGAAGACCATGCCAATCCTTCTCAAGGGGGTGATTTATGATCCAAAGGCTCCCAAGTGAGTGTGGCCATCCTGAACACATCCACAATGGCCATATGCATGTGTGGGAGCTGAAAGAATCCAAGTCCGCTCTCTGATTTGGGTTTTGTGCCCTCGGAGCAAATCCTCAAAGTGTCCCTGAATGGCCATGAGGTTCCTGGAAAAAATGCTCGTAGCACCAAAACCGTGACTTCGGTTGTGAATCCGTCGATTCCGATGGATTCAGGACACTGGGTTTTAGCTACGGGACCCCCCACACCATGCCTCAAACGCTCATAAGTAGTGCTATTGTGACATCTCAGGAACTAGGGTTTTGCTCAATGAAGGCCATGTCAATCTTGCTCAAGGGGGTCATTTATGATCCGAAGACTTCCAGGCGAGCGCGGCCATCCTGAACACATCCAAAATTTCCATATGCACGTGTGGGAGCATAAAGAATCCAATTCCACTCCCTGGTTTGGGATTCGTGCCCCCGGAGCAAATCCTCAAAGTGTCCCTAAATGGCCACGGGGTGCCTGGAAAAAATTTCCATAGCACCAAAACAATGACTTCGGTCGTGAATCCGTCGATTCCTATGGATTCGGGATGCCGGGTTTCACCTAGGAGACCCCCAACACCATGCCTCAAACGCCCAGAAATGGTGCTATTGTGCCATCTCATGAACTAGGGTTTTTATCAGTGAAAGCCATGTCAATCTTGCTCAAGGGGATCATTTATGATCCGAAGGCTCTCGGGCGAGCGTGGCCATCCTGAACACATCCACAATGGCCATATTGATATAACATCAATCATATAGGAGCTATAACTTATAACATTGTCATTAAATGATCAATCATCAATCATCAACCACATCAAACTTCAAATTTCAACATATAATATTTTCCATCAACAAACTCTGTCAGATAACATCAACCATGAAATGAAACAAAGCATCATAATATCATATTCAATACCAAATAGTTGTAGGATGCAATAAAAAATTTAAAGTTTAAACTTCAAAGGTAGGTTCATCTGTTCAAGATTCAAAGGTCAAAGACTAAATTTCAAAGTAGGCCATAATGTTTACAAAATAAGCCATAATAAACATGAAATACAAAGTACTATGATACTATCTACTAAGCTTTCCACTTGCCATGAGAAACTTCCAATTTCTCTTCTCATGGTCTAGGTGGAATATGAGCTGCTGGAAGTGATCATGGAACATGAGAAGAAGATGAATGGCTCCATCCTCCACATTAGCCTCCTCTGGATTGTTGTCCCAAGTAAAAAATGTTCTATCATTATTGGTCGCCTCACAATAACAGGACAACAACCTCAAGTTGTAGTGCACATAAACCAATATTTATGCACGTTCTACATTCAAATTGTTTCTCTTGACACTATGGATGAAGATGTAGGTGCTCCAACACCTCTCTGCAAAAGAACTATTAACGACCTGTATGAGCACCCTCACCATCAATTTATGCAAATATGAGGCTCCGGAGCCATACATGTTCCACCAACAGACAGGATCCAATCTATCTTGATATTTGGTTGCATGCATGGTACCAAAGACTCCATGCTCACTGATCTATTCGCTCAATTCACTCCGTACTTGAGCACACTCCTCCTCATCAGGGACCCACTTGTCTAATGCAAGCATATACCCATTTTTCACCTCTTGATATGTGTGTAGATTTTTCCTAACTCCACCCCCAGGTGTAGGTTGGGCGAACCAAATTGGAGAATAATATTTTTGTGTAAGGACATATGCAAGGGCATGGAGTGGAACATTTAAATTATCCGACCTTTTGACCACATGTTTATGAATATGGTCATACAATATTGCATCTCTTTGCTCAACAATGTCTTTGATTTGACCAAGCATGTTATCCATCTGCTTATATACCTCCCCAATCACTAGTTTATCTCTATCTACAAATGAATCGTATTATAAACTGGATTGGTGAACTGCAGAACATACCTAACCTATGACCAGAACTAACCATCAAGAATAGTGTCCTCCACCTTTTGAAATTAATGTCTATCAGTTGTGCTTGCAGCTTTGTCTTTTATTTCTTTCCATGGATCACTTTAGACCATACTATCCAATGCATCTCTTACCTTCAAAATCCTCCTAAAGGTGAGGTAGTAGCTAGCAAATCTAGTCTTTGCTATCTTCAATAACTCCAACCTAGAGTGATTGCGAAAAATGTGGTGGGCCATGCTATGATTGGTAATAAATTTGATCATTTTCTTACCTCTCTTGTATAAGGCACCAATCCATCGGTAATTAGGGTCCTTCATTTTAACAATATCATGCATCAAAAGGTTCAATCTGTGAACCAAACACCCTGACCAAAATATGTTGGGATACTTATACTCAATGATTGCTCCTACTATCTTACAATTAGCAGCATTATTAGTGATGACTTGGACCAATCATTTGTAAAATTTCCAAGATAACTATTGATTTTGGCTCTTTCCCTGTCAAGTCATGCGGTTATGGATTTGTCATATCCAGGGCTCCTATATCCTTTAGGGGCACCATCGATGGCTTGTACCATTTCATGCCAATAAGGTGAGAGAATGTGAGGAATCTACAACAATTAATTGATAAAATGCACAATATATGAGATCACATAATATTTTATTGATCGCAGGCCTCTTCGAGGGGGAAACCTCCTTTGAGCAAGCTCAATAACAATAACTTCACCGTGCCTTCATTGGCCTCAACAAAAAATTATATACTAAGTCTAAGTGCCAATACTATGGATCAAAACCATGGACCAGTACAAATTATGGATCAACAAATTCTACGGGAGGACTTACAAAGCATATGCGTCCAACAACAATAATAGAACTATGGATCAAAAAATACTACGGGGCGACTTACAAAGAATATGTGTCCAACAACAATATACTAACAAAGTAAAGAGAAGGGTTGGCATGGGTTCCTAACATCCCCTCCCCCTTAGAGAAAGATTTGTCCTCAAAGCTTTAGATGTGGAAATTGTTGCTGAATCTGAAGTAGTGGTTCCCATGTAGCATCCTTTGGTTGCATTTTGTGCCACTGAATTAAGACCTCTATGATAGAGAGAGATCGAAACTGACGAGTGTTCCTATTGAGGATGGCCTCCGGCTACAAAAGGATGTATCCTTCATTATCTAGTTCTGGTAAAATAGTTTGTCCTCTGATGTTGGTTCCAAGAACTTTCTTCAGACAAGAGACATGAAATACTGGATGAATGCGGGAAGAAGGAGGAAGTTCCAATTTATAAGCAACATACCCAATCTTCTAAAGAATCCTATATGGCCCATAGAACTTTGGAGCGAGCTTATGGCGCCCTTTGAGTTTCAGGGAGGATTGCTTGTAAGGATGAAGACAAAGAAAAACCATATCACCTGCTTGAAAAGTGCGCTTAGAACGATGTTGATCGGCTTGTTGCTTCATGTGATTTCTTGCCATGTGAAGATTGTCCCACAAAATGCGAAGAATTTGATCGCGATTTCGAAGGACCGTGCCAACTTCCTGAACTGGTGAACTACTGGGGGTGTATGGAAGAATAACTGGCGGTGCCTGGCCATAGACTGATTCATATGGAGTCATTTTAGAGGTAGTGTGGTAATATGTATTGCACCACCATTCAGCGAGAGGGAGCCACTTTTCCCACTGATGTTGTTGTTCAGAAGTGAAGCAATGAAGATAAGTTTCCAAGCATTTATTGATAATTTCAGTTTGACCATCTGTTTGTGGGTGATACCTTGAACCCATCTTCAGTTTGGTTCCATTGTGGTGAAATAGTTATGTCCAAAAATGACTGGTGAAAGTCGTATCACGATCCGATACAATGGAAGAAGGGATTCCATGAAGATGAAAGATCTGGTCCAGGAAAATTTGAGTGATTGAGGAGGCTGTATAGGGATGGCTGAGAGCACAAAAATGACTATATTTGGAGAGGCGATCAACCACAACCAAAATCATTGTCTTCCCTCCATATTTAGGGATCCCTTCAATGAAATCCATAGAAATATCTGTCCAAATCAGGGTAGGGATGGGAAAGGGTTCGAGAAATCCCGGAAGGAGAATCGTTTCACCCTTATTGCATGGGAAGGTATCACATTCGGCCACCATCTGTTGAATTTTCCTTTTCATTCCTTGCCAAAAAAAGTTACGCCGTGCCTGCTCATATGTTTTGAGGAACCCAGAGTGCCCTGCCAATGGAGAAGCATGGAGTTCATAGAAGACAGCCTGTTGAAGATCTGTGCTCTGGGGAAGCACTAGACTACCCTTGTATCTCAGGGAAGCACCATCCCAAGAGTAATGTGGTACAGCAGAAGGGTTGTTGGCCAAGCGTTGAATGATTTGAGATAATGAAGAGTCATTGACATAGCCCTGTTGAATAGATTGCAACCAATTTGGAACAAGCATAGAAATAGCCGAAAGAGAAACTTGGTCATCAAATGTGTGAGAAAAAGCATCTGCCACAATATTGTCCTTACCCTTCTTGTAAGTGAGATCATAATCATAACCCATGAGTTTGTTAATCCATTTTTGTTGTGTTGGGGAGGATACACGTTGTTCCAGGAAATATTTCAGACTCTAATGATCAGTCTTGATGCAGAAATGATTCCCTAATAGGTATGGTTGCCACTTTTGTACTGCATGCAAAATAGCCATCATTTCCTTCTCATATGTAGAGGCAGCTAAATTCTTACCTGAAAAGGATTTACTGGTTGCAATGGGATGTTCATCTTGAAGGAGAACAACACCAAGTCCATTGTCACAAGCATCACTCTCAATAGTGAAGGGCTTGGAAATATCGGGCATAGCTAGAATAGGTGTAGTACACATAGCTTGTTTCAGTTTGTCAAATGCACACTTAATAACATGTGTCCATGTAAAAGCATCCTTTTTCAATAGAGAAGTTAATGGAGCTGTAATATTCCCATAATCCTTGACAAACTTGCGATAGTAGCCAGTCAACCCCAAAAAACCACGAAGGATCTTGAGTGTCTAAGGATGCAGCCAGTTGTTCATGGAAGCGATTTTGGCAGGATCCACGCGAACCCCTTGTGTTGAAATAATGTGCCCGAGATACTCTACTTCCTTCTGTCCAAAAACACATTTAGACTATTTGGCGTGGAGATGATGGTTAGAGAAAAGTTGCATTACAAGATCCAAATGCTAGAGATGTTCAACCCATGTTTTACTATAGATGAGGATATCATCAAAGAAGACCAGAATGAATTTCTGCAAGTAGGGCCAGAATATTTGATTCATCAATGTATAGAATGTGGAAGGAGCATTAGTGAGGCCAAAGGGCATGACCAAAACCTCCTAGTGATCGTCATGTGTGCAGAAAGCTATTTTAGGGATATCATCCTCATGAACCGGAATTTGATGATACCCAGAACGAAGATCCAACTTGGAGAAAAATTGAGCAACATGAAGCTCATCAACAACAGGAATTGGAAACTTATCCTTGATTGTGAGGTGATTAACTGCTCGGAAGTCAATGTAGAGATTCCATGACCCATCTTTTTTGCGGACAAATAGAACTGGTGAAGAAAAGGAACTAGTGCTTGGGAAAATAGTTCCTTGCTTCAGTAAGTCCTGAACGAGCATTTCAATCTTTGTTTTTTGGTGAAATAGGTAGCTATAGGGCCTGATGTTGGGAGGAACACTTTTAGGAAGGATCTGAATATGATGGTCCTCTGGCCTTGAAGGTGAAAATCCCACTGGTTCAGCAAAGACACCTGTATATCGATCCATAATTTGCTGGAGATCCAAGGGAGTAGTGGAGACCACTAATGGTTGCAGCTGAATGGAATGGAGCTGAGCGATGACACCATGTGAATTCTTCTTAAGTATTTTCTCCATGCGATGTAAACTGATGATGCTAAGAGACCCTGGTTGTAAGCCTGTCAATGTGTGTTTTTGTCCATTGGGTGAAAACTACATCCAAAGTTCAGCAAAATCACATAAGATGGGGCCAAGTCTGCGTAGCCATTGAGCGCCCAAAACCACATCACATCCTCCTAAGGTCAAGGAAAACATGTCAGAGCACAGGTGATAATCTCCCATAGAGATACGCACATTGTGACATTTCCCTTTGCAAGGTAAGGTGCCCCTATTGGAAACCATGACTTCAAAGTTGGAGCAAGGATGGATAAAACAATCAGCCTGTTTGGCGATTCGAGGGTCAATGAAGTTATGAGTGCTACCATAATCAATGAGTATTGTAAGAGGAAGCTTCTTGAAGTAACCCTTGACCCGGATTTTTTGGGGGGTGGTGATTCCTTCTAAAGCATGGAGAGATATTTCTGGGTGGTCGTCCTAAGATAGAGGGTCAATAGGCGGCTCCTAAAGGTCGATGTGATCATCTATTGTATCTGGAGCTTCTTCACCAATTTCAGAGGTAGGCGGAGAATCCACATCCAAGAGATAGAGATTTTTTTCAACACATTTATGTCCCCGAGTGAATTTCACATCACAATTATAACAAAGCCATTTTTTCTCTGCGTGCCCACATCTCTGTTTCAAACAAATGCATGATAGGCGTTGGTCAAGGAGCTAACAAGATGGGAGTTCGTTGAGAACCCATATTTCTGAAGGGAACAAAAGTGGGTTTGGAGCATTGTTGGGATGCAATCTTGTCTTCTACCAACTTATCCAATCCCAAGGCTTCCATCATTATGTTGGGACCGAACATTTTGACCTCATAGCGGATTGCATCCTTTCGAGCATTGATAAAACAACTACTGTAGAAGTCACCATGCAATCCTTCGGTGTGGTTGGCTAGTTTCTCAAATTCGGTTTGAAACTCTCTCACGGTGCCAATTTGGTGAAGTTTAGTGAGGGCTCTTGTGAAGTCATCAAAAGCACTAGGACCAAATCGTTGCAAAAGGAGCTGACAAAAATATGGCCATTTTGGCTCTTCATGAGCCTTGATGTACCAACGGTACCATTGAAGAGCTTCTTGTTCCAAATGAAAAGATGCAAGTGGAAATTTGGTGACATCAAAAGTATTATGCAAACTAAAATATTGTTCTACCTGATAGATCCATCCAGTCAGATCAGTACCATTGAAGCGAGGAAAATCAAGCTTCGGACCACAGAAATTGCTAGAAGAAGAGAACCCATTGTCTAAAGAAGACTCTGACTATCGTTTATTGTTCATGGTTGAATGCTCAAGATGGAGGCCAAGAAAAATTTCATCTAGATCCTGGAGTTTGGTTTTGAGGGATGCAAGTTCTTCCTCCATGGTTTTTGCTCCTGCGCGGGTGACAACCATAACCAGGAGTTTTTTTTTTTGAGTGGGTAGAAAAACAAAAACAAAAATTGTTTTAGTAAAGGAAAATCTGGATTTGGGAAAAAATTGGATGGATAATTTGGGTTTGACTAGGTTTTGGACACTTTCGAATGGACAGGGAAGCAAAAAAGTAGGATTTCAAAAGTGGGGTGAAGGAATGAGAAAATTTGGCAGAGAGGGACAAAGAAGCAGAAATAGGAAATGAACACTGTGGTAAACTTTGAAGGCGAGTGGGTGAAAATCGAAGAAGTTATGGAAAAACCTAAAAATAGACAAATGTGGGATTTCTGGCTTTGGGAAGTGGAAATTGGGATAGGGTCCTCAAGAATGAAATATGCAGAATGGGATTGCAGGAGTGTAAGGGAAGTTTTAAGGGAAACAGAGTTAAAACAAGGGATATATGGTGAAAAAATAGATTTTGTTTTTCTAGAAATGGATCTACAATGACGTGGAAGGGATCGAAAATAGATGGATTTGCAATGATGCGGAAGGAATCAGAAACAAATGGATGTGCAACGGAACGGAAGGGATCAGAAACAGATGGATCTGCAATGACACGACAGTGATCGGAAACAGATGAATCTGCAACGACGTGGAGGGAATTGGAAACAGATGGATCTGAAATGACACGGAAGTGATTGCCAACAGTTTTGGACAGAGGAAATCTGCGATTTATCATCTAAAAATAGATATGGACCCTAGGTATGCTCGACTTCCCAACGATTCATGGGATTCACTTGGCCACCAATGTTGTCTAACGGTTTGCATATTGGGGCAAAACCCCTCACTCCACGGCTCAGGTAAAAATGATAACCGCTTTGCCACAAACGACAACTCTTGGTTTACCTCACGGGTGGGAACTAGTCAATCAGGTAGGGGTCGTTTCCCTTTTCGCTAGCAGGTCCTCTTAATGGGCTAGCTACTTTGGGGTTTCTGTGGTACTCCTCACAATGATTTTTAGGGCTTATGCCCAAGTACTTCCCACAGTTAAGCGGATCAGGATTATTCCCAGCTCCGAACCTGCAACAGATGCGAAATTTTTTTTTGGCAGAAATTTCACCCAACGAGCCCAAGAAAGTGCTCTGATACTAGATGTGAGGAACCTGCAACAATTAATTGATAAAATGCACAAGATATGAGATCACAAAATATTTTATTTATTGCAGGCCACTTCGAGGGGGAAACCTCCTTTGAGCAAGCTCAATACAAATAACTTCACCGTTCCTTTATTGGCCTCAACACAAACTTATATACTAACTCTAGGCACCAACACTATGGGTCAAAACCATGGGCCAGTACAAATTATGGATCAACAAATACTGCAGGACGACATACAAAGTATATACTTCCAACAACAATAATAGAACTATGGATCAACAAATACTACGAGACGACTTACAAAGCATATGCGTCCAACAACAATATACTAACAAAGTAAAGAGAAGGGTTGACATGGGTTCCTAATAGAGAAGAACATTGAATGGCACACCACATCCATAGAGAAACCTGTAAACTTTTGAATCTGCATAATCTCTACAACCAAGGTCAAGGAAATCTGATAATGTTCTTCGCATAGTCGAGAATCCAGGAGAGGATCCTGATGGAGTCAATGATGATCCACTCCCAAACATTCTATTTGAATGAGAGGATTCATATTCAACCCTTGATCTCTTGGAAGTGTTTTGAGAGGCCTCTTCTTCCATCTTGTATTTGTTTCTCTCTTTAGTTGGCACTTTGTCACAGGTTTTGACTCCAACAACCTTACCTTGATCACATGGCATAATCCCACACAAATACTTTCTCCCCTGAGTATATGAACCAGTGTAAGTATTAGTGCAATGGGGGCATATAAACTTTGTGGTTCCACCCCCTCTCCCTCCCCCAAGCCTTGTCACATACTTGCACAAAGGTGTTGTGTATTTTTTCTTTTGCCCCTCATCACTCTCAAGCTCATAATTATCATCACCCTCTCTATAAATCCGTAACCCCCAATCTCTCTCTCTATAAACCCGTAACCCCCAATCTCTCTCTCTCTCTCTCTCTCTCTCTCTCTCTATTTGAACCACTAGTCTCCAATAATTTTTTCTCTCTAAACCCCTAACCACCAAGATCTCTCTCTCTCTCCCCCTCTATAATCCCCTAACCTCCAATCTCTCTCTATCTAAACCCCTAAAAACTGATCTCTCTCTGTCTATAGCTCTCTCTAAACCCCTAACTTTCAATCTCTCTCTCTCTATATATATACCTAACCCCCAATCTCTCTCTCTCTATACACCTAACCCCCAATATCTCTCTATACCTATTATTACAACACTCCTGGGGTAGTCATGTGTGTTTATTTAAGGTATCATTCATGGCCTTGAATGCCTCAAATATTCCTTTATGGAGTAATGCATAGGATTCCTTCCTTGATCATGCATAGAGCCTCAAAACCCATAATTACTAGGCTAAAGAGACATCTCCCCTCACAAGCTAAAGAGCATCAACATCTCTAGTCATATGTTAAAGGGCATCATTGACAATCCATGTGTTTTTTAATTCATCCTTCTTGGCCATGGATGATTACAAACATTATTTATGGAATAAGATCTAAGTTTCCTCTCTCGACCATGTTTAGGAACACAAGACCCATACCTAGTGCTCAAAAACTTCTAATATTCCCATATTGTCACTAGAATACCAAAGAAACCCTCAAAATGTCATCTTTGGTGGTTGGAGGCATAATTCATGGACCCTTAGTCCTAGAATATTCATTTATGTCCCAATTCCTTAGCTTCCTCCATTGACCATGTTTAATAATGCAACACCGAAACCTGATGCTCAGAAAATCCTAATGGTACCCATATCTCCACTTGGAGGCTAGGGATACCCTCAAGAGATCCTATGTGATGGTTCAAGGTGATTTTTTTATTCCTAGATGCCCATATCATTACCCATAGGAAAATTATACTCAGAGGGGATCGACTGTGGTGGTTCAAGGTGTTTTTATTAAAGTAGGTTTCCTAAAATATTGCTTTAGATCATAAGGATTAGGCTCATCTCTTGAACATGTCAAGTTCCCCATGACCCATCCTTAGTGCTCATAACCTTCTAATAGTGAGATATCACCACTCATAAGCCAAATGTCCTACATAGATGTTATGCGTGGTAATTCAAGGAATTATTGGTTTCCCTTGAGCTTCAAAAGTTATCTCTAGTATGCCTAATGTCAATGTCTCATTCCTTTACATTGATTTATGGCTCAAGACCTATACATAGTGCTCAAGCAAATATGATCATTTGAAGGTGAAGTATCTACTTGCAATGCCATATGTGTTTATTGCACTGAGAGTAGCGAGGTGCTTACAACTTAGTATGGGGGAGATGGTAATGTAATGTAGCATAACGTTGTCACATTATGTACCCAAAAGAAAAAGTAATTACTTTTTTTTTTTATCTCGACTCATAAAATAAAAAGTGAAAACCAATTAAAAGATAATTTAAAAATCCATATCCGCTCATAAAACAAAAAATTAAAACCAAATAAAATCTCATTATAAAAATAAGACCTCAAGAAATTGGATTCCTCTCAGTGCTTGATATATATGCGTTTAGGATGGATCTATCCTGGTTCAAGGAAACAATCATATGCTAATGATACCATAATGGCACAGTCATCCTCAATAGGCCAATGATACCCTCAAAATGGTATATGTTCTTGGTGGAGGAAACCTTGTTATCCCTAAATGGATGTAACATTCCTTTCAGTCTTGAGCTTCAAGTCTCCTCCCATGACCTTGTCCAAACCCCCAATTCCAAAGACTTGGATACATAGCGCCATAGCAAAGTCATACATGGTGCTTTGAGACATATTTCATGGATTTGGATGCCTCAATGGTTTCTTTAGGTCCCAATGCATGGTATTTTTCCCTGAATTGTCATTCCCAAGGCTTTGAGACACATACATATTTCTCCAAACCACCTAATTGCACCAACATCCATAATCATAAGCCATTGGCACACTCAAGAAGCCATGTGTGGCTGGTTGAGGAAACCTTCTTAGTATTTGATGGCTAGAAGACTTCTTCAAGGTCCAAGGTTTTGGTATCCTCCACTAAGCATGTCCAAGGCCCCAAGACACAAATATAGAGCATCATGAATACCATTGACAAAGTCATGTGTTGTGCTTTGAAGCATTTTTCATGGATATATATGCCTCAATGATTTCTTTAAGGATAAAGTCAAAGTATTCTTCCCTATAACATCATCGTAAAGGCCCCGAGACATGTACATACTACTTAAAAATACCGAATGGCACTAATATCCTCAATCATAGAGTAATGATACCCTCAAGATGTCACGCGTGGTTGGTGGATGAAATATTCTTATCCTTGGATGGCTAGAAGATTAATTTAGGTCCATAGGATCAACTCTCCTCCCTTGACTATGTCCAAGGTCCTAAGGCCCTAGGAGATAGATACATATTTCCACGTATATCCCTATGAGGTAATGCATGGTTCCTTGAGGAATTTCTCATGGATTTGGATGCCTCAATGGTTTATTTAGGTCCAAATGCATGGTATTATTCCCTGGAAAACCATTTCCAAGGCCCTAAGACATGTAGATATTAAGTTCAAAACCATATAATGGCACTTCCATCCTCAATCATAAGACAATGATACCTCAAGAGGCCATGTGTAGTTGGTGGAGGTAACCTTCTTAGCCCTAGATGGATATAAGATTCCGTTAAGGCCCAAGTCTTAGGTCTCCTCCCTTGACCATGTCCAATGCCGTAAGTCCCCAAGACTTGGATACATAGCACAATGGATACCCTTGTAAAGTCTTGATTGGTGCTTTTAGACATTGTTCATGGCCTTGGATGTCTAAATGGTTTCTTTATGGCCAAAGGCACGGTATTCTTCCATAAAAAATCATTCCCAAATCCTTGATTAGGCACATACATATTGCTCAAAACCACTTTATGGTATCAACATCCTTAATCATAGGCCAATGATACCATTAAGAGGTCATGTGGTTAGTGGAGGAAATCATCATAGCTCTTTCTGAATAGAATATTCCTTTAGGGCCCAAGGTTTAGGTCTCTCTCTCTCTGATTATCTCTCTAAACTAGATATGGGTTATAGGTTTTAAGGGTTGGGTGTTTGATGATAGAGTTTAGGTTTGATGAGAATTAGAGGTTATAAGGGTTAGGGGTTAATTTTTATTTGAATAGACACTTTAGATGTTAGGATTATAGGGGTTAAGGGATGATAGCATTATGTGTTAGTATTTAGGAGTTTTAGGGGCTATACTAGTTTAGGATTATAGTGGGCCAAGAGTTATAATGGTTAGTTGTATTAGGGACTAGGGATTGCAATGGCTAGGGACTAATGGTCAAGGGTTTGGGGATTGAGATATAGGGTTCATGGATTTATGGTTATAAAGATGAATATTTATATGTACATGAGGATAATGACAGTTAGTGATTTTGTGTAATAATATATCTCCTAACCCTTGTGGTGAAGGAGAGAAGAGAGGGGTGAGGGAGGGAGCAGGGATTGGGTAGAGTGGAATAGAGGGGGTGGATTGGGTGGATAGGAAGAGAGGGGTGGGGATTGGGTAGATAGGAAGAGAGGGGGGTGTTGTAGGTACAACAGATCCCATGTTCTAATAGAACATGGGAGCCCCAAGTTCTTAAATGTAAAGGTAATGACTTAAAATTCCTTTATCATTATGGGTTTTTTCAATCATGTTTACTATGATTCCATGCTTTTACATTTGGATTGATTTAATTAGGATTTTCATTTTGAAAATTCCCAATTTTTGTTTGTTTTTCTCAAGTTGTGGGAAGCTTTTATTTCTCTCTATCAGTCATTTCCATCCCGCAACCCGCAATTGCGGATTGCAAGAGTTTTTTTTTTCTTTTTCAATGTTGCCATCACGCAACCCGCAACCCACAAGATTTTGGATTGCGAGAAGGTCGTGTAAATAATTTTTGAACTTTCCGTTCCACAACCCGCAACCCGCAATTGCGGATTGCGGATTGCAAAAACTCTTGTATCCTTTCGTTTTCTAAGTTGCCATCTCGCAACCCGCAATTGCGGATTGCGGATTGCAGGAAGGATGTACATTTTTTGCAAATAAACTCCTGCAACTTGATCCCACATTCCGCAAGAGGTAATCTCAGCCGTTCATTCATTTTGATCCTATGACCAGGATTTTATTCATCAAAAATTGATAAATATAGGGTTTTCCTATTTTTCCTTATCATTTTCATTTATGAAAAATTACCTTGCTGAGTGGATTTTCACTGTGCTTTTTACCGGGGATCATTTTCACTGTTTTCAGTTAATTCAGGTTGGTGCTCCTGTCACTTTCGCATTCTGTTGTTTACCGTTCTTTTTGCTGTTTGGGAATTTGTTTTGATTTTGTGATTTTTCTACTTATCAAAATCATCCAGTCTTGCAAGATGTCACGAAATACCCGGTCTAAGACTACTCACAAAGACCTGTTGTCCAAAGACCTGAATTTTGGTATTTTCTTGGACACCAGTGACAAGATTACTGAAACCTACCAAATCGACTAGTCTAAAATCTACTCAATTTTTTATAATGATGACCTATTAGACATCCAGAATGATCAACTTGCATATGAGAGAATTAGGGATTCCCAGCTTCATGCCATTGCTACCCGACCCCCTATCCTTCCTTGCACTGATGCGGTTAAATGGATTGTGGACCACACTAACCCTAAGGAACGATCATTCAATGACAACGCGGGTTCGCAATTAGCCACCTTCCTCCCATAGGTTTTCATTAGAGCCTATGCTCTTAAACCGACCATCCAAACCCTTAGTGCTGAATTCCTAGAGTCTTCTAAGACCAGGATTAATTTTAACGAAATGCTTAAGTCGTGGATGCATAAATCCAATAGTTTCATGCCTAGGGCCGATGGATTGTACCCAGTTTCCTGGTTCAGAGAACCCTATTACTTATTGGCAGCCATGCTATGCAGACTGTATGGTCTCTCAAACTGTTCAATATTTAAAGTTGAATGGGCTCCAATAGCCCATCATGTCTTAACAACTGGTGACTCTTTCCCATGGGCATCCATCCTATCATTAGAACTCAAAACAACTATTCAAGCATATCAAAAGGCACTGGCTCTCAGGAAGCCACATTTCTTCTTTTCGGCTTTTGTCATTGATGGATTTTGCACAGAATTCCAATATCCCAACATGGGATGGCATTGGACTCCATCTAACCCTCTTGTCCATATCTATCATTCGGCATTATGGGAGAATAATTACATAACTTTGTTATATGATATTTGTGATCACTTCCTTGGGAGTATTTATTTTAAAATATTCAAAGAAAAGGCTCCTGCCTTCTCAGCTGATGCCAGATTCTTCATTGCCACAATTAGTGACTGGTATGTGGGGGAGTCCTTTTCATATATCAAGGTTTGGGGAAGTGGCTCTTCTCACCTGCTACCCAGGATCGTACCTGATAGGCTGGTCATTGAAGAAGTCTCTTATTAGACTTGTACAGAGGGTGTGTACTTAAAGCTCACTGGTCCCAAAAGGAGGGGTTGTCCTAAGTTCTCCTTGAACCTTGGGCCATTCAATATCCGAAATTCGACTTAGGAAATAGTGTTGGGTGACAAAATGGCTTCTTTGAAATTGGGCTATGGTTCTAAGAGAAGACATGATCCCATGGGATTTCTTGATTCCCATTTCAAGCAAAACCATGTGAAAGGTGGTTATGATCATGAAGACCTTTCTGATGACTCTATCTATCAGGGAGTAAATACGTTTTCTGAAGTCCTTGCTAGGGCTAAGAACAAAGATGAGCATAACCACATCATGTTATATCAACAAGAGCTTAAAGATAAGGTTTTAAGCTACCGAGCAATGGAAATGAATCTCATTGAGCAGGTAAGAAAAGAAAGAGAAGAAAAGGAATCTCATAAAAAAGATGGTCCATTAAAGCTGACTTATAGTGATGGTGACAAAGGCAAAGGCATCATGGAAGGTGCTCCAGAGGTAAAGACTGCTGAACAAGTGAAAATACTAATGTAAGCAGCTCAACAATCAAAGCAGTAATTAACAAATATCACTTTGGTGTTGGATACTTGAGCAGCTGCAGCTACTAAGCCTGCTACTAATACTCAAGTGACCCCTGTGGTTACTCAGTTTGATGATGATCAAGTGATAGCTATGACTAAACCAGCTAAAAGGAAGAAAACTCAGTTTTCTACATCTCAAATACCTGCTCCAGACATTATTGACTGTGATGTTGTAGATGAGGCACCCCCTTCTGTACCTGTGATTGAAGAAATAACTGAAACTTCACAAACAATCACATATTTATTGAATGCTATTGAAATGGATGACTCTGTCATAGATCAGCAGATTCTTGGAACCACTTCTGATGCTGTTGCCACAACCTCAGCACTTTTATTGTCATCTATTCAAGTTCTTTCAACTTTATCACCTGGGTCAACAATACCACCTTCCATATCCCAGTTGTTCCATACACTAACTTCCATTACCGCCCCATGTTTAACCAACTCGGTTCCACTTCTTATTTTTCCATCTACAGTAGCAGAGACCTACTCTTCGACTATCCCTCTGCAATCACCTTCATCCATTTTATTGTTGATGTATATATAACTTTGAAATGTATTTCACATATATGTATATTGTATTCCTATAGAGATGTTATTATTCCTCTATACGGAAGTGTCGTCATTTATATTGTAAGTGTCGTAACTTATACTTGATGGGTTATTAGACCACCTTGTTGGGGTCGGCCTTGTATAAGTCATGTGGGTCAAAAGGTTATTAGACCACCCTATTGGGGGTCGGCCATGTGGGTCAAAGGGTTATTAGACCACCCTAGTGGGGTCGGCCCAGTCAACATTATGTTAAGTGGTTAAGTTGAGGCCGACCTAGTTGAGTAAAGGTCAAGTCAAGTTAGTGTATAAATAGAGAGCATGTCTCTCTCATTTTACACATTCTATTCTCTCACTCACACTTGGAGAGTGGCGCACTTGTGGAGGAGGAGGCTCTACTACTAGGAGAAGACTATCTCTTGTATTCTGGTTGTATCATTGCTCTATCTATCTCTGATAAAGTTATTGGGGTTTTTCACCATTATGGTTTTCCCCAAGTAAACTCTGTGTCTCTTGTGTGCTTGCATTATTGTGTCCATGATTGATATACTGTAGATTTGTTGTACATGTTGTTCTCTCAGTTAAGATCCTAGATCAGATTGAAGTAAATTCTGAAAATTTAACATGGGATCAGAGCTAGCCTGAAAGAAGGCATGATATGGCATGTATGACACTTGTTGCACTTACGATGCTAGGGCTTGATATAGCAAAAACCAATCATCATAGAAATTTCTCTATAAATCCGTTTTGGTGAATTTTTCAGATCTGAAACATTTACAGGTCAAATATCAGATCCCCATGTACCTTGTGTCCAAAGGAAAACCTCTAATTCATTGTACTTTGGGATTTATGATCTGTACAATATAGGGTTTTGGCCTCTTCTAGATCTGAGTCAAAACCAGGTGACCTTGAGACAAAGGTCATAACTTGGGCTAGGAAGCTCCAAATGAAATTTCGTAAAAAGTGATAGGTAGTACACAGATAGTACTATCTCAGGAAACATTTTCAGAGGCCGAAGTTGAACCCGTGACACGTGGCACATTGTACACGTTCGCTCTCCTATATTATCCCATAAACAGGTCACGTTGCGACACTTGGCATAACTCTCTCTCAGAGAGTCCAATTGAGGCCAGAACTATTAGGATGGAAAGATAATAGGGTGAGATATCTCAGGAAAATTGTTCAGAGGCCGAAGTTGAAACAGTAACACGTGGCACTCCGTACAAGTTCGCTCTCCTGTATTATCCCGTAAATAGGTCACGTTGTGACACTTGGCATAACTCTCTCTCAGAGAATCCAATTGAGGTCAGACCTGTCGGGATGAAAAGATAACAGGTTGGGCTATCTCAGGAAAAATATTTATACCTTATGGATCAAAAGGTTCGGAGTTACACCAGAAACAATCAGGTACATATTTCTGTCAAAACAGAATTATTTTTTAGTACATTCATTCATGTCTTCCGGAATTTAGGGCTTCGGAGAAAGTTGGAATTTTTGTAATCGGAGACCACAGATGGATGCTACTCATCAAAATCAAAATTTAGAGACCAAGATCATATTTTTTGGTTGGGAAGAAGGTCGGGCTTGATCAAACCCCAGTTCAGGACTTTGATCGGAAAGATGGAAAATTAGGGCTTTTGCAAAAATTGGAATTTTGGAAATCTGTGACCACAGCTGGAAGCGCCTCAGAAAAATTGAAGCTTAGAGTTTTGAATCAAATATTTTGGTTGGGTGAAGCTCCGGGAAACTCAAACCCTAATTCAGGGTCCTCCCTAGTGAATCCGAAAATCTAAAAGGCAATTTTGAGGGGTGAAACTTTGCAGTTTTCAAATTCTGAATATACCAACTTGATCAACTCATCAAGGCCCGTATTTCTATCCTTTCCAAAGTTTAAAATTCAAAGTTTGAATTTTTGGGGTTTCTTTGACAAACCCTAATCCAGCTCCAAGTCCAGTTCTTGCAAATCAAGTGGATTGGATTAATCCTAGAAGAAGATGGATTGGTCACCTACATAAGTGAAGAAGTTCCTGTCTCAGAGGAGGCTAAGGCCTTCCATAAGAATATTACAAGCAATCTTGATAGGTATGGCTTACAGGTATGTTTCATGGTTAAGTTTATCATATGTTTGTCTTCATATCATTACAGTACAATCTTGATTAATTACTGAACTTGTCGTATCACCTTAATAGAAGATATTCATTGATTAAGGTTTTTCCACTTATGATTGTACTAATGCATTGTGATGTTGTATGAGGTTTATGATTGTTTGCTAACACAAAAGGTACACCAAGAAAGTCAAATCATGTTCTACTTCAAGAACATATGCTCATGGTGACATGAAGACAAAGATTCATCCATTGTCATGGATCACATAGAAGATCTACTTTTGAGGTATGTATAACTTGGTTCTACAATGGTTAACTTATGAGACATGCAGGTTACTAGCACAAGTCACTGAAGAGAACCAGAAGACATTATGCGGGTATGTTAGACATAACTAGCTAGCATGCTAATCCAGGTATGTTTTTCCTATATCAAGCTAGAATCCTACCTTGTGTTAGGATCTTATACTGTTGTGTTATTGATAATGATTATTCATGAAGTCACAAGTTTGAATAATCATGGTTGTATGCATATTATGTTTCATACCAAAATTGATGATATGACT
Organism: Larix kaempferi; assembly: GCA_027924585.1. NCBI lineage: Eukaryota > Viridiplantae > Streptophyta > Pinopsida > Pinales > Pinaceae > Larix > Larix kaempferi. The sequence goes on along the minus strand of BSBM01001005.1, from coordinate 11,116,946 downwards.
AACCAGAAGAATCATGAAGGTATAGTTTTGAATAATCACGGGTTTTATGCATATTATATCTCTTATCTTTATTGATGATTTAACCAACCAAAAGAGTCCTATGATCAAATAAGAATATGTATGAATAAAAGAAGACTTCCTTGAAACCTTGAATACTAATGTTTATTATCTGTGTTTGAATTGATCCTGACTATACATGCTTGAGATTATTGTGTTTTGATAATATTAAGATTATACTAATGAATGTTTGATTATGTATGAGACCTAGAGGATAACACAATGATGATACTAACAAGCATGCATAGGGATCGAGAATGAATATAAGTTCACGGACAAGTAATCCAGGAAACAAAGATCAAGAGGGAGTACACTCCAGTGGTTTATGTAAGGATGCAGATATTCAGAGAGAGTTGACCATCTCTCTACATTCCACAACAGAAAGGTGTAGAAGAAGCTACTTTAGATTAGGACTCCAGCAGCTCCTACAAGCAAGCGAAGACTCTGAGGGAGTCCACCCAAAAAACAAACAAAGATAAGTATTTCAATTATCATTTCTTTCCTATTTTGTTTGTTTAAATAATATTATGCTTATGTTCCTAGACTTAGGAGATGTATTGTGCATATTAGAATGATTGCATTAATGAACAGTATACTACTAATATGCATGTGATGGGTAAGTGGCCTATGGCACTATACAACATTCCATTGCTACTTATCTAGAATGAAACCTCTTTGCTGACATGTTGGGAGTTGTGCACACTCTTAACAATGTTCTGGTAGAGATTGGAAGGCATTTAGAAAGTTACGGGATATGGATAAATGTTGTATTGAAGCATTGGCTAATATAATTGCATGACTATATGACATATTTCTTTATGTGCAAGAATTTGTTCTAAAAACTATGAGATGTTTTCTAATCATGCAATTTAACTTGTTGTGTAGGAAAGATCATATGCCATCACCTACAAAAGAAGAACTACAACATTTGTTCAGCAACAAAATTATCTATTGAAGATATTGAAGTTCCCAGGATATGGGAAGAATGCCATGATCCGTCGATCATGAAGAATGATGTTTGGGATGTAGTCCCAAGACCTAAAGGGAAGTTTGTTATGACTTTCATACAGATCTATCAAGATCAAGCATGCTGCAGATGCCAGCATAGAGAAATATAAAAGTAATGAAATATAAGATACACCAGATGGATTTCAAGACAGCTTTCTTGAATGGTGTAGTTGAAGAAGAAGTGTATGTGGAGCAGCCACTTGGTTCTGAGACACATGACAGGGAGTCATATATGTGCAAAATTTGGGTATGATGCACCACTTTCTAGGTATGGAAGTGTGGTAGAGTGCAGATGGAATATTCCTTAGACAAGGGAAGTATGCAGTAGAGATCCTGAAGAGGTTCGGGATGATGTACTACGAGGCTATGGCATCGAACCTGAAGCTTCTGTGTGATACTTCATCTGAACCAATTGATGTCACTATGTATCGTCAGATGATTGGGTCCTTGATGTACCTGACGAACATGAGACCAGATATTTGCTTTGCGGTGAACACATTGAGCCAGTTCCTGACAGATCTGAGGAGTGTTCACCTGGTTGCTGTAAAGCATATTCTGAGGTACCTAAAAGGTACAGTGGATTATGGGCTCAGGTATGAAGCGAATCAAAAGTTTAACCTGCAGGGTTATGTTGATTCAGATTGGGCAGGCAGTGCTGCAGATAGGAAGAGCACATCTGGGTGCTGCTTCAGTATGGGATTAGGTGTGATCTCTTGGTTTAGCAGGAAGCAGTCCTGCATAGCACTAAGTACAGCTGAGGCAGAGTATGTTGCAGCCTGTTCAGCTAGTTGTGAGGCAGTATGGCTATGAAAGCTACTGTCTGAATTATTTGATCTCTCGTTGGATGCTACTGGTATCTTCTGTGATAACCAGAGTTGTGTGAAGCTGTCCAAGAAACCAATGTTTCATGACAGGTCGAAACACATAGAGATCAAATATCACTATATCAAGGATATGGTGCAGAGAGGAGCTGTGAAGCTCCTGTACATTACGATGGATGAGGAGATTGCAGATGTGCTGATGAAGCCACTAGCCAGGGTGAAGTTCGAGTACTTCAGGGAAAGGCTTGGTGTTCTTCAGATTGATGACATTTCGAGGAAGAAGTGATGGACACATTTGCAGAATCCATTCCAAGCATGTTGGAAGGAGGATCCTTCACATGGCTGTGGATGTAAGCGTTGGATGATGAGCATCAGGACGATGCTCCACTTACTGCTCTGTATACGCATCATGTTGGATGCTGGATATGATCAGTTGGATCATTTGTATGTATTTTATATGCATCATGTTGGATGCTTGGATCATGTATCTGTATATGTATCAGGTGGATACATTGTATGATCAGGTGGATCATGTATGGTGATATGTATCATGTATTTGTATTTGTATCAGGTGGATACACTATATGATCATGTGGATCATGTATGATGATATGTATCAGGTAGATACTTGCTATGCATCAGGTAGATGCATTGTGTGATCAGGTGGATCATGTATGGTGATATGTATCATGTATTTGTATTTGTATCAGGTGGATACACTGTATGATCAGGTGGATCATGTATGATGATATGTATCAGGTAGATACTTGGTATGCGTCAGGTAGATGCATTGTATGATCAGTATGATCATGGATGACGAGCTTCAGGATGTTGCTCCAGATGACATGCAGCAGGATGTTGCAGTGATGATGATCAGGATGATCATGTGTACATCAGGATGATGTATGGTGAGTATCAGGTTGATACTTTGTGGCCGTGGAACAGGTTGTGCAGATAAGCATGTAATTTGTGCCCTGGGAGATTTGCAGATAGTCTTTCGAGCTTTTGCCTATGGCATGTAATTTGTACCCTGGGATATCTGGCAAATGCTCTTTCGAGGTTTTGCTTGGGAGGACATATAATTTGCGCCCTGGGAGATCTGCAGATAGTCTTTCAAGGTTTTGCCTATGGCATGTAATTTGTGCCCTGGGATATATGGAAGATGCTCTTGCGAGGTTTTGTCATATGGCATGTAATTTGTGCCCTGGGAGATCCGATAGGTTGAGCCGTGTGCTCGTAATCAGTCCTAGGATGCTCTTTCGAGGTTTTGCCATGACCACATGTAATTTGTGCCCTGGGAGATCTGATAGGTTGAGCCTTATGCTCGTAATCAGTCCTGGGATGCTCTTTTGAGGTTTCGTGGTGACCACATGTAATTTGTGCCCTGGGAGATCCGATAGGTTGAGCCTTGTGCTCGTAATCAGTCCTGGGATTCTTTTTTGAGGTTTTGTGGTGGGGTCACATGTAATAAGTCCTGGAGATCTAGACAGGATGACAAAGGCCTCAGATGATCTTTAGGGTTCTTGTTAGTCAAGAGACTCTTTTAAGGTTTTGTGACGCACGTAATAAGTCCTGAGATTTCCACAGTATGGCTAGTGATGACGAAGACCTGCAGGTGGTGGGCCTACATCCAGTATGAAAAAGGAATGGCTCTGTAGAACTTCCTATGACGAGTAGATTCAAAGATTGATTGAGATAGTAGCAGCAGTGACGATGATCCAGAGAAGATGACTTGTGCTAGAAGACCTGTGTCGAGAAATACCTTCCTAGTTAAGAGGGAGTGTTGATATATATGTAACTTCGGAATGTATTTCACATATATGTATATTGTATTCCTATAGAGATGTTATTATTCCTCTATACGGAAGTGTCGTCATTTATATTGTAAGTGTCGTAACTTATACTTGATGGGTTATTAGACCACCTTGTTGGGGTCGGCCCTGTATAAGTCACGTGGGTCATAAGGTTATTAGACCACCCTATTGGGGGTCGTCCATGTGGGTCAAAGGGTTATTAGACCACCCTAGTGGGGTCATCCCAGTCAGCATTATGTTAAGTGGTTAAGTTGAGGCCGACCTAGTTGAGTAAAGGTCAAGTCAAGTTAGTGTATAAATAGAGAACATGTCTCTCTCATTTTACACTTTCTATTCTCTCACTCACACTTGGAGAGTGGCGCACTTGTGGAGGAGGAGGCTCTGCTGCTTGGAGAAGACTATCTCTTGTATTCTGGTTGTATCATTGCTCTATCTATCTATGAGGAAGTTATTGGGGTTTTTCACCTTTATGGTTTTCCCCAAGTAAACTTTGTGTCTCTTGTGTGCTTGCATTATTGTGTCCATGATTGATATGCTGTAGATTTGCTGTACATGTTGTTCTCTCAGTTAAGATCCTAGATCAGATTGAAGTAAATTCTGAAAATTTAACATTTATCACCATCAGCTGCTGATGAGCAAAACCCAACTCCTTTTTCATCACCAGCTGATGACATCCAAATTCCACTCTCTGAAGCCTTCACTTCAATCCCTTCCCCAACCTTTGTACCAATAATTGTTCAAAATGTCTCTTCCTCCCTGACTACTCCCCAAATCACCGTGTCCTTACCTAGTCCCACTACTACTCAGACATCCTCATTGGTTTCAATAGTAAATGTGACTTCATCATTTACTAAATTGGTAGATGACTTTGAAGAAGACATTGTAGTCCCTCATGGGGATTATTTCTATAGTAAGGCATCTAAAGCAGTGATGTGAAAAGGCAAGAAAAGAAGTAGGGATCAAGGTTCAACTGCGTGATGCATAAGCTCTGAATGCCACCAATACACAAAGGATGATGTGCTTGAAAAACAATGTGAGGATGCAACTACAAGTGCATCCTCCTCTGCTTTCTCTAGGTTTTCCCAATAGGAGTTTAAAGATTTGGCCATCTAGGTCAATGAAGAACACCACAAACTGCTAACTGAATTGTTTAGCACCCTGGATGAAATTCGGGAAACCCACATTGCTTTTGGTAAGATGTATGTTATTCTTGATGGGAAGATAGCTAAAGGACAACAAGCCTCTAAGGCTAATGATGATATTGTAGGCTGGTAGAGGTATATCAAGGAGAGACCAGATGACCTTCCTGTTCTTAATAGTTTCCAACTTAAGAACTTCAGGACTGCACTTCGAGCTTGGCATGCTCTCAACGATATCGTCGAAGACACTATCCAGAAATCCCAAAATATTTGTGGAAGGAGGTGGTACGCTGTCAACAATATCATGGAAGTGTTGCATTTTTCGCTCAAGGATCTTATTGAAAACACATGTCCACTTAAATTGATGATCGAACAAGTGGAACGCCGATTTGAAGAGGCCAAAGAAAGGATTCAACGTCTCGAGCATACCAAAATCGAAGACGTGGATCAACTAATCAGGTGACCAATTGTCATGGAGGACAAGATCCACATTTTTATCCATATTTGGCACAAGCTAGCTAAGAACGAAATGGACAGTTTTAAGTGTGATGTCCAGCTGGGGCTTGAGTCAGCAAATTATCCAGATATAGATGAGTTGTTAGAGATTTGGCCCAAGTGGCAAGATTTTCTTGGCCATTAGTCTAATTCAAATTCTATAATCCCTGTTTTGTGGGAATTTACTCTTTGTATCATTTTGTAATTATTATTTAAAGGGTAGATCTCTTGTAGAGAAATGATGGAATGATGAGGAAACAAAATTGCCATAAGAGACTAGAGATGCTCTTTTATTCTAGGCTATGTAATGTTTTGCAGGCTTTAATACACAGTCTGTTTTCTTCAACCACCTCTTCTGTTATAATTTATCAAATGTTTTTTATGGGTTGTGATTCTGTTTCAACACATTCACTAATACTGTTTATTGTTTGCAATCAGTAATTTGCATTGGTTCATAGTTCAGATTTCTCTTAACTTATGGCCTCTGCAATTGATGTTTTAAATGAATATCTTTATCTAAAACATTTTATCTATTTCTGCAAATGATTCGCAGTAGTCATTAAGTTAATGTTAATTTGTCAATTAACATTCCAGATTTAGGATAATCTTGTATGCATGGAATTCTTAAGTTATGGTTGGTTGAATGTTTTTTAACTGAGTATGTCTTGAGCTGCTGAAACAAGATCCAGTTTTGCATGTCTGTTAAATTGGTGAAAGGATTTAGTAATTTTCAGATCAAGCTATCTTGTACACCAACAAATCATTCCTGTTAGAATAGGCCTGAATTAGATTAGATTTCTTTTCCGAGTTAGACTAACTCTTAGGATTAGGTGAGCTTCTCGTCTTTCCTTACATGAAGATAGATCCTTCTTAGGATCAAACACACATAAGTGCCAGTGGAGGCCTTTGTATCCGTGGGTGTTAACCATACCAAAGAGCTCGAGGATAGGGTAAAACTTGCGTAGGATTATCTGAAGCCTTTGGCTGGGTTTTCATCCCCTGTTGTTTTCCTTGAGCACCATTCCAACACATGTTCAATCGAGGCATCAACAGGGGGGTGGGGTTATAGAGAGGTGGGGGGGGGGGGGAGTTAGTGAGAGAGAGAAAAAATGAAGGTGTAAAAACGAACACGTGCGTGCATCTACAAGTATGCGCATTTGCACGTTGTTTGGATTCAATTTTTTTTTGGCGCCCTTGCAGGTTTGGTATTAGCTTCGGATTGCCAAACCTTAAGGTTAGGTCTGAGTTATGGTAGAACACACCAATTTATGTAACTTCACGTTTTTCACGCTTAGTTTCGCATATGTTCCACTTGTGCACTACTGATGAAATTGCACACACTTGTCGAGTTATGTGTGCAGATTCTAACTATATATTTTTTGAATTAACTACACTGATGTCAAATTTGTAAAAAACATGGGTCATTTATTTGGGCTATAACTTTTGATTGGCTTATTTGAAAACTGAAACAATAATACCTACAAGCTAAAAAAAGAAGTTGATTGATTATGTTCACACCATGATATGATGGACCAACACTCGACCATATTGTTTTAAGGCTTCACTAAAAAAAATATAAAATTAACTTTTAAAATTTTGGAAAAATAGCCCTACACAAGAACGGATGGACCAATATGCATTATGTTTAGAGAAAAAATAACATACCAATCTTAAAACAATGACATTTTGGGGTGGATATACCACTTTTCCATAAATAAAAGTTATATATTTAGGAAGGTGATCCAATTTTATAAGTTTCTCTTTTTACACCTAGATCATTTTAATAATAAGATTTCCGTTTTTCCAACATGCCATTACAACTAACGGATCATTTTATAATTCAAAATTAAAATAAATCTAAACTAATTTAAATTCAATTTTCTTTCCATTATAATTAAATTCTATCATTTTAAATTTATTAAAAATCAAATTTATTTAAAATATACACATATAATGATAAAGTATACAAATACAATATAATCGTCTATAATGTTAACGCCAACTTCTTTCATTTCAAAGAAACACATTTCTGAAAATAAAAATCTTATATCAACAATACATTTCAAGCATTTGATCTTTCTAGAGACTAAAAATGTCTGTTTATTTAAATTTAATCTTCTGATTAGATTGCTAGTTTAAAAGTTTGTTACAAATTGTAAACAATTTTTACTGAGTTCACTTTACTCTCAAAATCTTTATCACTGGCAGGGTGTCGTGGAGTTCACTTTACTCTCAAAATCTTTATCACTGGCAGGGTGTCGTGTTCAATGATATGTATTTGAAATCTTTTCGACCATGGATATTAAATCAATATGAAGTTGATATGTTAATTTTAAAATTGATTAGATGACAAATCAAGTTGAAGCCATTAATGGAACAAATTAAGGAGCAAAATTAGAAAAACCAAGCTGTAAGGAGAATATGGACAAATTCAACTTAAAAATATAGAAACACCAAATTCTGAGGAGAAAAATTGAGAAACACAAAATTCTGAGGAGAAGATAGAATTAAACAAGTTTGGATTACACAACAGGTCTGTACTTGGCGTTGCTGTCGCTAAAAAAAATTGCATTCCGAGATGGAAAACCCAGGTTGATACTATCTATTTGCACGCCCAGGTTGCTAATCAAAATGGGAGGCACTGGCAGTCATCATGAATTCATCTGCCTCTCTCCAAACTAACAATAGAAAACAGAAGTATCATCTATCTATAACATATAACACAGATCATAAATTTTGAAAACACCCAAAAGTTGAGTTAGCAGCGAGCTCCTCTTCTGCACTGGATTACGCCTGCATCCTGGGTGAGCGGTCCGACGAGGCTGGAAGGCCTCGCTGCCAGACTCGATGCTTTTAAATACGCCGAAGACGCCATTTCTCCGGATGGCGTGAAATATGCACCGTTCAGCATCAAATCTCCTTCCGATCTCCAGTTCCACTTATTCCATTCATCCTTCGTTTGGTTTATCCGCTTTGTTACCTCTTTCGCTGATGGATTTGCAGGTGCCAAGAATCTATTCCCTTGACTGTTGATCGTGGGGTTTGCACTCCCCCCAATTGCATACATTTCCCACTGAGTGTAGTCGTTGTTCACCACATGGAAGTATCCATGCCTGCACCTGCATTCATTCATTCATCCATTTCTTGGTAAGATCACTGCCACAGTGGAATCTTGGAGGAAAAGGAGGATCTATTTACCTGGGCATTCTCTGCACAAGACCTTCGCCAAAATGGTTGAATGCAACCGTCACCTTCATCTTGACGTCTTGAGTGTAGCTATCACTATGGCCCAACAATATCGCCTGCAATGCTCATGACACAAAAACGGAGCAACTGTTATCACTGCTTCATAAGATATGAAGTGAAATTGAACATTTTTACATTTATAAACTAAGTTTTCTATTCTCGAGGCTCATGAATAGCAACTACTATTCAAATTCGTTAATGTTACCACCTCATTGTGGTGAGTGAAATAGCTGTTTGAAATAGTAATAGCAGTGGATCCCCTGATGGCGTCAATAAGACCGTCAGCACAATTCGACAAGGAGACATGGTCCACCCAAATGTGGCGTCCTCTGGAGATGGAGATCCCATCTCCATCGCATATAGGTCTCCACCCGTAATGCGTAGGAGAGTCCCTCACCGTAGCATTTCCTGCAGGCTGACAATCATGAACGTGAATGCCATGGATGATGATGTTACGCACACGATGAATGGTGATACAGGGCCCGTTTGCAATGTGGACATTCACACCCCTTCCGTCGATTGTCTTGAAACTGTTCATCATCAGCTCTTCCTTCAGCTGGATGACCATGTCTCTCTCGAAGATGATCCACAGGTGCTCGTTCTGAATCACCGCATGACGCAGGGTGCCCGGCCGAGGATTTACCGCATCATAATCACTCGGATCCGTCACCACGTAAATCATCCCTTTTCTGCCTCCTTGGGCATGCCTGCCGAATCCAATGGCACAGTCTGCTAGGCGTTTTCTGTGGCTCTCCCAATTGGGATCGCAACGCCAGCAATCATCAATGGGGTTACCAGTTCCACACGACAGAAAGGCCAGCTCTCGTCTTCTCGTGCTGTTATCAATACTTCTGGAATAGCAGAAACAATTCAAAATGAACAGTCAAACATTAAAGCATAAAACATTTTATAATCAAATGCACTTAAACAATTCAATCAGATGGTTGAATTTACCTTTGAACCATCTGCGCTATGCTGTCTGGATCTTTCTCTGTGGCACTGATATTGTCATTGACTGGCTCTGCTTCTGTCGAATTTTCTGCAACCAGAGATCCAAAAGGCTTTGATGCCGTCCCACCATGGATACAGAGGATTCCGATGAAGAACATGCAGGTCAAAGTACTCTGATTCTTCATTTTAGTACCCAACAGTCACTACTGACAAATCTGCCACCAGATTTTCAAAAGAGAAGAATAATTGAAAATCTTGTGTAAAAGAGAATGCAATGCAATGCTGCACCTCTAAACTCCCCTATGACATGAAGCGCAGTACAAAATATGAAAACGAGAAGAAAAAGCGAGCATTCAAAGTAGCTACAGCAAGAAGAAGAGGCTGGGAATGGGAAGAGACTGGAAAGAGTGGCTAACACCAGTGGTAATTGCCTCTGCTCTCTGTCACTTTGATGCAGCATTGGAATGGCAAGCTTTCCTTCTTATAGATTTGGGCATTCATGGACGTACTGTATTTCAAGTTCAATATACTCCATCTTTCATTGCCAGAGTGCATTAAAGAGTAGGCCATACTGTCCCCATTAACATCGCAACTTCTTCTGCCTCTTGACTGATAAGAGGAAAAATCCTATCTGGTTGACAGGCTTTCATTCCTGACCTGCGCTTTTCCCTTTCACCTGCTACTGTATGTTAAACAAGCAATTTAAAGTGTCCGCAACAGCTACTTTAACTTCTACTTGTAGAACTGGAAAGTAATTTACTCTATGAACCAATCCATTATGCCAACCACTTATTTCCAACTCTGGCCATGAATAATAATAATACATTGTTTTAAATACCAAGCTTGAACGTTATGAATTAATTAACCCCAGAGACAGCAGTTGTGGCTTCTCAGTTAGTTAGGGTTGAATGGTATAACTGTAACCCTAGGCATTTAGCATCAGCACAATAGTAGATATATAGTGACCTAACTAGCCAAACAAAATCATTCAAATATGAAAAGAGCATCCATATGTACAGTGCAAAGGGCAACAGTGACTCTCTACCTTTAGAAATGTGACTTAAAATCTTTCTCAAAATAATCTTTTATTTATTTGCATCCCCACCCCAAGGAAAAGGTCCAAAATTAATCTATTAAATATCCTCTCAATGATGAAACATATTAGAAAAGAACCTGTAATGTCTCAAGCACTTTGAATCCATTATAATTTATGTTGTTGTTCCGCTAATTCCATGAATCTGCAATCTCCAAAGCTCTTTGAATCATTTATTCTGCTAATTCTACGTGGATACTTCATTCTCTAAATGTATCTCCATTTAATTAAACCCACGTCTCTTTTCGGTGTCACTATCTTCAGTCTTTAAATCAATATCTTATCTCCATTCTTTTCAAGTATTCCCATCTCCTTTCTTTTAAACTATACCCTAATTCCGAAAAAGGTCAATATTCCTACTGGAACGTCTAACTTAATTATAATTTAATTTATTTAGTGTTGAATGACGGCATTATAAGTTTTTTAGTCTTTCCAGCCGACAATAATAGTGTTTTAGTATTAAATAGAGAATAAAAATGTTACAACAAAACATATGAGCTGCAAAAGCCAAGATTAAGTTATAAGACAACATACATTAAAGAAAGAGGCCACCAAAGGTTATAAGACAACATTAAAGAAAGAGGCCACCGTCTTTTAAATGTTTTCAAATTAACTTGTCAATGTCGGCGTAACATCACAATCCTTGAAAAGATTGTATCCTATGATACAATTTGTCATGTATTTGGCCAAAGATTAATTTTCCCTTTACCCTTTTTTTATAACTCAAAGAGAATAAAACTTTAACATATGATTTATAATTCTATAATTTGTTTGTTAATGAATTGAAACGTCATTCCTAATATCTCCATCTTAAACTGACTTTTGATTGAATTTTGATTGGTTTGGCTAATGATGGTTAGAATCTTTAATTCAATCATTTACATCCAAATTAAAATAAAAAAAAGTGAGGTTTTGTACACCATCAATAATTAATGTTGGTGAAAGAGCATCTCAAATTTCTCTTTCATCTTCTTCAATAAGAGAGTTCAAGCCTTAAAGTGATTTCTCCAAGCTTGTAAGGTGATTGTTGTATCCATAGAAAAAAAAAATTGGTTGCGTCCATGTTATTTATCTTTAAGTTTTAAAGTAATTAAAGTAATTAGGAAAAACTCTTCTATGAACTTTATTCACGCCCTTTCTAGAAGAAAATCCATTGCATTTGTTTGACAATATAGTATTCCCACATAGGTCGAACACCTTAAGAAACCGCTCGCACAAATAGATCTAAAAAAATCGGCACATCAACGTATTACATTGTTCAAACTTCAGATAGAGAAGCAATAAACGACCCCAACCAACATGACCACTTGAGGCGATATATCAATGAAAAAGGAAAATATTTTACATATGAGTTTCTAAAAGGAGGAATTTGTTGTTAACATGTTCACATATAATATTTGTTCTTAACTTATACACTTGATGTCCAGGTTGTTTTTCTACAACTAGGGTCTTATAAGCCAAAAGTATATCAAAAAAATTTCTGTGAAGTCTTAAGAAATACACCCAAGTGTGTTTAGAGAAGTCATCATTGCAATTTAAGAAGCACTTGAAACTGGAGAAAAAAGAAGAAGGAAGTGGGTCACACAAATCACTATGAATAAGCTACAAAGAGTTCGAGGCATGCCAAGAGGAACATTTCTCAAAACTATCCCAATGATATTTGTTGAGAGCATCATTTTGAACACCTAGGACAAACACCATCTCTACAAGAAACAAGAGGAATGCTAGTCATCTTATTGTGATTACATAGTTATTGTAATGATAAAATTATAGTTTAGATGACCAAATCACTCATGTAAAAGTTTGGTCAAATCATTGCTATGAGCAATAAAAGCCGATAATGATGATCTAAAGTTGTCAAATCTATATAATTTGGCACTATCATCAATAGTTTCATTTGCGAGGACATGATTAGGGTTTTTTAAATCCTTGGTTACAACTTGATGAGGTGAAAACTTTGTTCCTTTACCTTCACTTAAATTAGTGATTTGGTATACTACTAGAAGATTGCAAAAAAGACTTGGAACACATAATACATCATCGAAATAATCATCATTAAGTTGAACAATTCCAAACACTACAACATTAAGAGATCTATCATCTATAACAATATATGTTTGGTGTTACATTCATTGAGAGCAAAAATGGCATTATCCTTAACCATATGATAATATGCTCTAGAATCAATAAGCCACATATTAGAAAAAAAAGTAGATGTGGCATTGAAGGAAAAACTAGAGGTAGAAAATGCATGTCCATGAGAACAAGAATCAAGATTGATGTTGTGGTTCTTCATTAATGCTTCTAAGGCTTTCATTTTCTTGAAATATTTAGACTCTAGATAACCATCTCACCCAAAAAAATTACAATGTCTCACACTCTTTTTACCTTTTGATTTACCGTCTTTCTCACCATTGGGAGTAGGAGTTAGCTGAGAGGGTTTGGGAACTTTGTTTTTTTGGTTGTTGTGAGAGTGTTTTTTTATATGCTTGGGTTTATCCTTATGTTGCATCACTAAGGATTTTCTAGATGTACCTACAATGCTGATCAATCCAAGGTGCAAGAATTTATCACTCTCGAATTGAAAATAATCAGTATCACAAAAGATTCAAGAGCCGCCACTACTACATTTGGGGTTTGGATTAAACGCTAGTTTGACACTTTTTTGCGTCGAGAAAATGTCGAACAATAAATTGACCAACATTGATCAAATGCCAATGAATATGTATTGAATATGAAATGTTATAATATTGAACAAATGTCACTTAAGTGACATTAGTTGAATGTTATGGACGTTGCTTATTGGACATTAATTGGATGTATAAAACACCACTTAACAAACATTTTTTGGATGTAAAAAATTAATGGTATGTCTATTAAGAGACATGCATTTACATTTCTCTTGTACTTGTGACTCTTAACAAGTTGGTTATGGAGTGTACATGCTTAATTAAAAAAAATCTAGGTTGGTTTTGGTTTTCTCCGTCAATGGTGTTTCAACAATGCAACATTATGGGTTGATACATCATCGTTTGAGCCTAAAACACTTTTGATTACATAATTATGAGTCTCCTTTGCCTCATTGGGAATAGACATTGAGACTACTTTCACAATTAAATTGGGTGTTTTTTTTTGCACACCTTATGACCAATCCCAAGGTCCCACAGTATCATCATGATGAGCACCAAAATAGAAATAACGTGCTATAATATTGTTTAGGAACACTTTTGTTTTATATTCTCTTGTTGTGGTAAGACTCTTAAAATCACAAATCCATTGCATGTCATAAAACAAATATTATAAATAAGATACAGAGAAATTTTGGTGCTTGTGTGTGTGTTTGTCTTACTAGCATTTTCAAAAAATTTGGTACTATGGAAAGGACTTCAATATTTTTTTGCCAAAACATTTGACAAAATGGGAATGATAAAGATTACCTAAAAGAATTGTGAAATCTCTCTTAAGAATCCCACCCAGATATTTGACTGATCTAGGAGGATATTGGTGGCCACCCGCCTATTCCACTTGGACCCCCACCATTGTTTCTTCAGTTTTTCAATTTCCTTAATTGTAGCACAATTTACTATTTTTGGCGGTTTTTAGGTCCTAAAATTCTGGAGCCATTTTGAGGCCCTAAACAACGTTTTTTTAGCATCTGATGGTCGGGAAAATATGAGTTTGTTTTGGACCCAACATTTGTTGTTTTTGGATGAAGTCCTTGAATAGATCTTTCTAACGATATATCATGTGCGTCAAATGGAGGTATGCCAAAGTTATGACCCTGGGAAATTGATGTACCAAGTTACCCAACGGGGCCCATATTCTGGCGTTTCACCTCCTAGGGTTAGGTTTTTGGACGTGTAGGATTTCCCTTGTTTCTCAATAACATATAGGCCTTTGAGCCTCATTGTAACACAGAGTTCAGAGGCATGTAGCCGCCACATCTCTCCTCAGAGATAAGCTACCAACACTCTAGTGAATTTATTTCCATCCTATATGTAAACAAGTTCCAGTTCTTTGAGTAATGAAATGAAGTGTTATTTCCAGTGCATCTTTGTTTTTATGGGTATTTTTGTATTATGTTGCGTTCCTACATAAATCTGGATCAGTGGTATCAAAGCAATTTGCTCTTTCTCGATCCTTCTTTGCATGTCCCCAACGAGTGCGGGGTATAAGGAGTTAGGGCTCGATCTGGTTGAACCTTTGCAAGATAAGCCTCGCAAACCCTGAAGGCCACCCATGGGAGATGAAAAGAAAGACGAGGGCGCAGAAGATCCTATCAGAATGTTGCTCGAGGAGGCCCTTGAAAAACAAAGGAACGCGATGATGGATAACTTCGCCCAGGTCCTTCAACGACTTCCCACTGGCGGTGCATCTACATCTAGCATCCACTTTGGAGGCGCAACCTCTTTTAAGGTACAAGTAAACTTTGGCATTCCCATATTTGATGGTCAAATAGATGTAGATGCCGTGGATAGATGGTTGAATCTATTAGAAGGATATTTCTCGGTTCATGACTTTTTCGACCGGGAAAAGATTACTTTTTCACTACTCAAAGCCACCCCCCATGTCAAGGACTGGTGGGAAACCTACTGTGAGAGAAAGGATGAGGAGGAACCCTCTCTGTTCTCGGTCGTATCCACTTGGAATTCTTTTCGAGACGCCATAAAGGAATAATATTATCCTGTGGGGAGCTATGAGGACAAGTACATACAATGGACTATGCTGCGGCAACAAAGAGATCAAGATGTGCATGAGCTGACAAATCTGTTCCATACCCTCCTATTGGCAGGTGGTTTGATGAGGAAAGATCGCAGTACTGCTGACGCCGCGACACATTGGAGGAAGGCACGAAAGGAGTATCTTGGGCCAAAGGATACCACAGTTGCTGGGTTTTGGGTCACTTGGACCATGTATTTCGTAATATTGAGTCAAGTATACCGCAGTTGGCGGGTTTTTGGTCATATATGTTGTAATATTGAGTCATTGTACCGCAGTACATGGGTTTTTGGGTCATTAGACCAAGTCAGTTAGTAGATTGTCCATAGTGTCGGTTAGGAAAGTGGACAAGTATTGTAATCGGCGGAAGCCTATAAATAGAGGAGAATTGTAAGTGTTAGAGAGTCGATAGTTGGGGATAGAGATGAGTATTGGATGCAGAGATTGACAGAGATAATGCGAATGTTGCATAGAGATTCATGTACTGCTTTTGGTTTGCAAAGTAATATAAGGATGATGACTTGGTGCAATCTATGTGTAATGTTGCTTGATGTCTATGTTATTGCTTAATTGTTAATGCAAGTATCTATTTTCTATTGCTATAATGTGAATGCTGCAATAATGCATTATCTGTCTATGTGAAAATGCTGCGATTGAACTAATATGCGATCTCTGTTTCTGGTAATGTTAAATGTTGCGGTGTGCAAGAACTTCATGGTGAATATTTGGAATTGCTGTTAGTATCATAATACCGCAACTTTCCTCCTCCCTCGGTGGAAACATGGTTCCGTCTGCTCTTCCTGGACACCTCAGGTGAGACCTCATCCGCTCTGCGGGTGTTGCTGGGTGGGCTCAAACCTGCCCAGGCCGGTGCCTAGGGAGACTGCAGTATGGGTTGACAGTCGGTGGACCCTTATCGACTGTGACGTTGCGATTCGGTCAACAAATGGTTCCATTGCGGGGACCGTGTGCAGAGTAAGAGAAAGCCATGTTGTGGCACCCAACAAAGCCAGAGATACAGAGCTGGTTTGATCAGAGACTGTGGGAATTTGCTAAAAAGGAAAGTCAAAACATGCGACTGACGGTAGATCACTGGTTGGGAAGATATATTCACGATGGTCTGCATGAGTGGTTCTTCTCTGAGTTCCCGATTGTTCTATATGAGTGTATGAGTGGTTTTTGAAGCTGACCTTCCAGAAGAGAAATTTCCAAGGTGGTGAACCGACAACTTGGACCCCGGAGTTGATCCAGGAGCTGCAGGAAGTCGATAATAAGTCATCGCGGGTTGTCGAAGTTTGGCTTGCTAGCATTTTAGAAGGATATATCACTGAATTTGCGGTCGACACGAAGAAATCCTATAGTGAAGCTGAAAGATACTTCTTTGACGGACCGAGGGGAAGGTTTTTGTTGTCACTCCAACTATCGATGAAGATGTTAATCTACGAGAAAGGTATATTGAAGATGCACCTTGATCAGTAAGCAACCTGGTGGGTGGAGGCCGTGGGTATCGCGATTGTCAGGGGGCGATCGAAGGAATGGTAAAGGGGTAGATGGGTGCAGACCATGAGGATACTGTTAGCAAAGCCAAGGAAGAAAGTGGCCTTACGAGGGGAGGAACAAGGTTCCGACACGAAAAGAGGAAGAGGATAGGAGAAGGTCCTGCTCTGATCGGACTACAAGACCTTTAAGGAAGGCCACACGAGACAAAGCGACCTCACAGTCCTGACAGGGACAGCTAGGCTACGCCCAGGATAGAGGTAGGACCAAACCCCGGCACAAACATACCCACCCCTCCGCTCACTGACTCTCAACCAGCAAGAAATAATACTTCGACACCGCCAAGTTTGTCAATACCACAGAAGTCAAGTGGTAGTAGCGTAGCGACAGGAGGAAGGAAGCCCAAAATGGCGGGCGATGATGCTAAGCTACCGTTGTTCCATGGCAGTGCAATAGACAACCCAGAGCAGTATTGGTTTTTGTGTGAAGCGGTCTGGACTGTGAAACAGATCACTGATGATGATGTTAAGAAAGGACAGTTGGCCACGACCCTGCGAGGTCGTGCATTAGATTGGTTCATGAAATTTGTCTTAGTCCCTACGGGGGCCCCAGATAAGTCATTGAATGAGATTCGGGATGGGTTGATTGCTGAATTTAGACGGCCTAAGTTAGAGGCCCAGTATATTACTGAATTGAAGGAAATTAAGTAGTATCCCAATGAGATGGTATGGGATTTTGACCAGTGATTCAAGACACTGATGGCAAAGGTCAGTTTTGATATGAGCATTGTCCAACATAAAGAATGGTTCATTGCGGCACTGTTACCCCACATTCGACTGCCACTGATGTAGCAAAACATATCGACGCCTAGCGAAGCTCTAGAGATTGCAATGCGACTGGAGGCGTCGTTGATTGGAGATAATGCAGCCGAGATGTCGCAGATTCAGACGCAGCTTGCCAACCTGACAATACAGTTGAAAGATTTAAAGAAGAACAAGGAACAGCGCGATGAGGTATGGTGTACGCGATGTCGACGAGAGGGACATACAAAAGATGATTGCTTGGATTTTCGTAATTACTTGGTCTCCGGTGCGCCCAATCCATTGAATGGTGGAAGTATGCCATGATGTTGAGTTTGTTTGGTATTTGGGCATGGTCATGGTAGTTTCCCATATATGCAAAAAATGGTGACAACCCCACGAAATCTCTATTGCACATTTTGCAAATCAGTGGGTCATGACGACAAGGATTACCGGGCATATGGGTTGCTACAAGAAAGGATGTGCGATGCATTCTACGTCAAGGATGATCAGCGTGCGGTGCAACAACCATAGATAGCTCAGCCAATACCATAGCAACAGATGCAGTTCATACCGCAACAACAACAACCACAGTAGTTTGTACCGCAATATACACCGGTGAACCCCCGCAGCCTCAGTATGTGCAACAACCGCAGTATGCACCACAAGGGCAAGGGATGCCACCAGCCTCCATGCAACAGCAGTTTAACCAACCTCAGTATCAGCAGTATGGTGACTATCAGGGAGGCTACAGGGGCGGCCACGGTGGTGGATTTGGTCGTGGAGGAGGAGGCTGAGGTGGTCGTGGACCTGTTCAATGTTACCGCTGTGTGGTATGGGGGAATTATCAACATGAATTCCCACTACTACAGAATCAGTGTACGTTTTGTTCTGGTAATGATCATACAGTTGAGAATTATCCGCAGTTGATTTCCAGATGGCAAGCTGGAAACATTCCGCAGCTACAGAAACCAATACAACAACCAGTGCAGAACCTGGTGCAGCAACTAGTGCAGAACCAGCCCCCACGACCATCGCCAAATGCTAATCCGAATGTAAATCAACTAGGGAATCTGTAGCAGAACTAGACACAGGGTGCTAATATTGCGACTATTTCTGCAGAACCACGACCGCAAGATGCTTCGGTGGCTGTTGTCACTTGTGGAGGTAAAATGACTGGGGAAGATGGTTCGCAACCACTCATTCGCTTTCCTAGTCAGAAGACAGTAAATGTTGACATTGATACAGAACAAGAGACGTTACTGGAAGCACGTCGCACTTTGGAGAAAGATTGCGGTAAGGCTGTTGTTTGTGATATGCCACCTACCTTTGATGCTACTTCAGATGCCGATAGACCACCACCAAGAATACTACAGAAGTTCCTTGAAAGCTATCTATCATTAGCATGAGAACCGGTTGCTCTGGTTGAGATTGAGGGGTGGCTGTAGCGACTTCCAAAAGGACGACAGGAGTCGACAGTAAACTCCTTACAGCGAAGGAAGACTAGCAAGGAAATGCGAATGAATATTTAGATCGGGGATTATGATGTTGATTCTGTGATTCTTGATCTTGGTTCGGATGTTAACATCTTAACCAAGTAGGCATGGCAGAAAATGGGGAGTCCCCCATTGAGTTGGTCTCATGTGCAGCTCCGGTTGGCTAAGCATGCGAAGGTTACACCTATTGGGCGAGTTCCGTGGCTCACAATTGATATTGAGGGAATGAAGACTTATGCTAACTTTGATGTCATTGAGGTAGTTGACAGCAGAAGCTCCTATCCTACGCTGTTGGGGATACGATGGGATAACGATAGTGGAGTTGTAATTAACTTCAAGAAGCACATGATGACTTTTGAGAATCACGATTTCTGAGTCATCGCTCCATTGGATCCAACTGAAGGACGCTGATATGTTGAGCCTGTCAAAGATGCCAATCACAATGGCTGGGATCATGCATTTAATATTTCTGAGGACTACATTCATCCCATGATCCACGGTGAGTTGGAGTGGCACAACGAGAGTTCTGTGTCTTCCGACTCTGATGATGCATTACAGCACTGGCAGAACCGGATACATGAAGTACCGTTTCGCAAGTGTGGCTTAGTTACGCAATCCTTATGTCGGGTTGCGACATAAATGGTCATACTTCCTGTCTATGACGGGTTGCCTGACCTCACTACCTTTTTGATGGAATTTGAAGAATGGGTTTCAGAACCCCAGCGATTGCTGGCCTTGGAGGAAGCACTGAAGGCTGCTCCAGCACGCTGGTGGGCGACACATAAGAAATTCATTAAAGATTGGTCACAGTGTCGAAGGTTGATGATGGTTCAATTTGGTAATGCTGAGGTGTATCACACTGGAAAGTATGATGGTTGCAGTGATCCCGGTGATCATATGATGGAATGCCAACGATTGTGGGTAGCGCGACCCAAAGATGAGTGGGTTCATGCTTTTGTCCATACTTTGGAGGAGATACCGCGCTTGTGGTACACTGCAGCCGAGTTGCGGCGTGACATTACAACATGGGGGGAGTTGACGATCTCTTTCACTCATACCTTCACGTATGCGGATGCCAACCCCGATGTCCATAACGCCCTGCAGCTCATCCGCAATGTGATATTTCAGGTTGTTCCGGTGACCTACCCTGTTAATCCACACACCCACAGTCAGATGCAGTCTCTCATAGAGTGCTTCAATGTCAGTGGAGGGCCAGAGGACGATGATGATCCCTGGAATATCAATATTTCTGAATCTGAAGGAAGTCGAGATGTGGTACCACCGGTTACGCCAAGTAATCCATTCAATCAACCGTTGCAGCTTCGCAAAACAAATATCGGCACTGAAGCTACTCCCAAGTTCGCGAATGTAGGAGATTATTGGGATGATGAGATGATGAGTAAAGTTACCGAGTTACTGCATGAATTCCAAGATGTGTTTCCCACGAATTTTTTCAAAATGAAGGGCATCCTGGGTATTTAGGAGAGATGAGGATTCCGTTGAAATCAAACGCTAAGCCAGTCCAACAGCGACCTTATCGACTCAACCCACGACATAAAGAAAAAGTCAAGGTGGAACTTGATCGGATGCTGGATGTTGGTATTATCGAACCTGTGGAAGAGTCAGAATGGATCAGTGCTATGGTGGTGTAGGACAAAAAAACAGGTGAAGTACGTATTTGTGTCGATTTGCGGAAGTTGAACGATGCCTGCTTGCATGACCCCTTTCCGACCCCGTTTACTAATGAAGTACTTGAAGGAGTGGGTGGCCAAGAGATGTACTCTTTCACTGATGGATTCTTTGGCTACCATCAGATTCGCATTGCCAAGGAGGATCACCATAAGACAACGTTTGTTACTGAATGGGGTTGTTTTCAATACACGGTTATGCCATTCGGTTTGAAGAATGCACCTGCGATATTTTCCCATGTCGTTGTTTCCACATTCAAAGATTTTATTCAGAAGTTTCTGCAGGTATATATGGATGATTGGACTGTTTATGGATTGATTCGCGATCATTTGGCCAATCTACAGTTGATGCTCGAGCGATGCCGACAGTACCAGATATCGCTGAACTTGAAGAAATGTATTTTTTGTGCTCCATTTGGGATATTGTTGGGTCATATTGTGTGTAAGCAGGGATTGTTGGTCGATCCATCCAAAATTGCGCTTATTTTGGGGTTGCAACCACCGACCACTGTTAAGCAATTGCGCGCCACCTTGGGCCATACAGGATATTATCGCAAGTTTATCAGGGGTTATGCTACGATTACAACCCCTATGGAGAAGTTGTTGAAAAAGGATGCGGCATTCCATGGAACACGGAATGTCAGGCTAGTTTTGAAACGCTCAAGGCGAAGATGGCATCGGCATCGATCTTGGTCTTTCCGGACTAGAGTAAGGAATTCCATGTCCATGTTGATGCTTCATAGGTTGCTTTAGGGGTTGTATTGGCTCAACCAGGAGAAGGAGACATTGATCATCCCATTGCTTTTTCCAGTCGGAAGCTGTCCTCTGCAGAACGCAATTACACTACTACAGAACAAGAAGGTCTAGCCATGGTTTATGCACTGCAGAAATTCAGGCATTATTTGTTAGGTGGCCATTTTAAAATGTTCACTGATCGTTCTACTTTGAAATACTTGGTTAATAAGCCTGTGTTGGGGGGGAAGATCTGTCGGTGGCTACTGTTATTTCAGGAGTTTGATTTTGAGGTTGTTGTGAAGCCGAGGTCGTTGAATGCTGTACCAGATCATTTGTCACAGATTGATACAGGGGAGGAACCGACTAATATCAATGATGGGTTTTCGGATGCCCAACTCTTTCACGTTGCCGCTGCTGATCACTACTTCAATGACATCCTTCAATTTCTGGCGACCGGCACTGCGCCCGATGACTTTACCACTACTTAGAAGAAGCAATTGGTCATCAAGGCTGCTAACTTTCAACTGATCGTGGGAGAGTTGTATAAATTGGGTGCCGATGAGATATTGCGCAGATGTGTCTTGCCGCATGAGCAGGCGTAGATATTGGCTGAGGCACATGGCGGAGTTGCGGGAGGACATTATGGCGGCTGAGCGACTGCCAGGAAAATACTACACGGAGGTCTTTGGTGGCCCACATTACATAACGATGCGATAGACTATGCACGATCTTGTGATGTTTGTCAATGAACTGGCAAACCATCCAGACGCGATGAGATGTCGTTACTACCTCAATTAACACTGCAACCATTTGAGAAATGGGCTATGGATTTTGTCGGGCTGATCAATCCACCAGGGAAATGCACAGGTGCGTGGTATATTATCACGGCGACCGAGTATTTGACCGGATGGGCGGAGGTGGCCCCTGTCATTGATTGTTCCACAGCAACGGCTGCTCGGTTCTTGTTTGGCTACATTATCACTCGGTTCGGCTGCCCTAAGATTTTGCTGAGTGATCAAGGCAGCCATTTTCTCAACCGCACCATTAGCAAACTGACGCAAGAATTGCAGATTTAGCACATGAAGAGTACACCCTATCACCCACAGGCGAATGGGACAGTAGAAGCGTTTAATAAGGTATTGGAACATGCATTGACAAAAGTGTGCAATGCAAACTGCGACGACTGGGATTTGAAAGTTCCAGCGGTATTATGGGCTTATCGCACCACATGTAAAAGGTTGACTGGTCAGACACCTTTCAAGCTAGTATATGGGAAGGAAGCCATTATGCCCATGGAATACATTGTTCCAAGTTTACGAATTGCGGTTGTTACAAGCATGGATAATGTTGCAGCATTAGATGAGCGTCTAGCACAATTGTTGGAGCTCGAAGAAGATCGATTTATTACTAGATTCATCAAGGAGTAGAGAAGGATCGCCAGAAGGCATGGCATGATCGCCACATAAAAAACAAGCAGTTTCAGTAAGGTGACTTGGTGCTTTTGTACAACAATAAGTTGATGAAACATCCAAGCAAGTTGTAGATGCATTGGCTGGGTCCTTACCACATCAATGATATTACTACAGGAGGAGCGGTTTAGTTGTAGCGATTGGATGGGGGGATGCTCCCCTAGTTGGTAAATGGTCACAGATTGAAGCCCTATCGTGTGGGCTCGGAGCAGTGCGATGTCTGAATCGCATTGGGTCAAAAAAAAAAAAACGAATGAGTAATGATGCTTGTTGCAGGTTGTTGGGTGGAAAATAATGCACCAACTGAAGACAGTATGCGCAAGCGGGAGAGGATTGTGTCGCCGGTCAGAGAATCATGATGGTGTTTCACTTAAGCTTGCTGACGAATTCTGTACGACGACTTTGGGAGCATACGGTGAAATGGAGGGATTATAGGCCACCCTCTCTGCATATGATTGCCCCTGACTGCTGTGGATGGATTCACACATGAAGACGGCATGTTTTGCATGTGACACGCTGGACCGGAATGATCAGCAGGGTTGGTCATGTGGTGGCATGCGGGAGCTGCGTTGGCAGCATGGTCGCCCCCCCCACTGTGGCATTTGGCCGGCTCACACACAGGTGGGAGATACCGAGGCATCATCCCCCCTGTCGTGACAGAGGAGGGTCCGGCTATAAGTCACTGACGAAGTTGGTAGTTCGCCATCCAGAAGTTGTTCCAACCAAGAGTGGTTATGCTGGTTGATCCCTATGTAAGTTGAGTTGTGAGGAATTCAAAGGAGGCTGTGGAAATGCTTCACTTTGTTTCCCATGGTAGCACCCCAGGGGCTCTGCGAGCCCGCACAACGAGTGTCCCTGAGCATCTTGACACCGCGGGTGCCCTTAAGCTGTGTATGCCCGGGCCGGTGCCAGGGCGACTGCGGGATGTGTCGATAGTGAAATGGACCTCTGGCCGGTCCCGCGTGTTTCAGTATGCAGTAGTCGTTCGAAGGGTTGTGCCATTTTTTATCAGCATGCTGGGTGGGGCGGTAGCTCCCTGACCTCAGTCAACGACGGGCACTGGCGTGAAACAGATGTGCTAGAGTTGTTCACCGTTCTCACCCCTTGGTACTGTTCATCCTCTTTTCCTTTCAGTCTGCACGATTCCATGCGACTGGAGGATGAGTTTGCGATGTCACTAACAGCAAGTCAGGGGTTGCCTACTCTCGTGGAGGGATTACAAAATTAGTAGCCGAGGATCTATACAGTAGAAAGAAGGAGACAACAACTCTTGATCCAGACAGCAAGAACAGATACCATTGACGTGGCTCGAGGGCGAGCCACAAGATTGTGTTGGGGGCCTGTTGGCAGGCATTTTGATGAGGAAAGATCGCGGTACTGTTGATGCTGCGACACGATGGAGGAAGGCGCGAAAGAAGTATCTTGGGCCAAAGGATACCGCACTTGGCGGGTTTTGGGTCACTTGGACCATGTATTTCGTAATATTGAGTCAAGTATACCGCAGTTGGCGGGTTTTTGGTCATATATGTTGTAATATCGAGTCATTGTACCGCGGTACGCGGGTTTTTGGGTCATTAGACCAAGTCAGTTAGTAGATTGTCCATAGTGTCGGTTAGGAAAGTGGATAAGTATTGTAATCGGCGGAAACCTATAAATAGAGGAGAATTGTAAGTGTTAGAGAGTCGATAGTCGACGATAGAGATGAGTACTGTATGCGGAGATTGACAGAGATAATGCGGATGTTGCATAAAGATTCATGTACTACTTTTGGTTTGGAAAGTAATATAAGGATGATGATTTGGTGCAATCTATGTGTAATGTTGCTCGATGTCTATGTTATTGCTTAATTGTTAATGCAAGTATATGTTTTCTGTTGCTATAATGTGAATGTTGCAATAATGCGTTATTTGTCTATGTGAAAATGCTGCGATTGAAGTAATATGCAATCTCTGTTTTTGGTAATGTTAAATGCTGCGGTGTGCTAGAACTTCATGGTGAATATTTGGAATTGTTTTTAGTATCATAGTGCCGCAACTTGCCTCCTCCCTCGGCAGAAACATGGTTCCGTCTGCTATTCCTGGATGCCTCGGGTGAGACCTCATCTACTCTGCGGGTGTTGCTGGGTGGGCTCAAACCTGCCCAGGCCGGTGCCCAGGGAGACTGCGGTATGGGTCGACAGTCGGTGGACCCCTGTCGAGTGTGAGGTCGCGATTCGGTCAACACCTACACACCAAGTTGGGTATCAAATATTTAGAGAAACATTTGGTACTGAAGTATCGTAGTTGTCTGCACAGATACATTCAAATGGAAATGGAGTTCCTCGACATCGCCTCGCTTGGTACGACATACTGGTATGCTGCCAAAATTGAGCAAAAATTCAAACTGAAGAAGCGAGACTTTGGATCTGTGAATTAGAAGCAAGCAAAAGGTGCCCCCAAACTGCAGAACCAAGGACAAAGCCAAGGCATGGTGACTCAAGACAATTTTCCAAAGCAGCAAGCAAAGAGCAACATTGCGAAGCCGAAGAAGGAAGCGGGAAAGTGGTGTGAGTTCCATAAGAGCCCCACTCACAACAAAAGTGACTGTCAGGTCAAGCAGTCACTGGTGGCCAAGATAAAGGCTTCTAAATTAGATGCATACTCTGACACTGAATCAGAACCCGAGAAGGGGAATGACAGAGGGAAGAAGATTATTGATGTAGAGCCCAAAGCCACCGTTGCCACCACGAAGGTCCAAAAGGAAGAACCAAAAGATTTAGAGGAGGAGGAGCATCTCTTCCACTCCCAGATGTGGGTAAAGGGTTCCTCGCTACAGTTTATTGTCGACAGTGGGAGCCAAAAGAACCTCATTTCAACAGAGGTCGTGAAGTGGTTGGGCTTACCGACCATAGCACACTCGCAGTCGTACACCATCGGGTGGCTTCACCAAGGACGGGATCTCCGCGTTATCCAGCAGTGCCACCTTCCCTACAGCATCAAGCCCTTCACCGATGAGGTATTATGTGACATTGCTCCTCTTGATGTTTGTGATGTATTATTAGGCCAACCATACTTATGGAAGCAATATGCTGTGTATGATTCCCAGCCTCCCGTTGTTATTATTACGTTGGGAAATAAGTTGTACAGGATACCAGAGGTACCACCGCCTGCCACTATCTCTTTGGTTACTGCAAAACAATGCAGTAAGCTCATTTCCAAAATCGGGAAATTTTTTTTCTTAATGATCCACCCTCAGGGAAAGAAGAATATTGTGGCCACAACCCCTAGACAGGTGTAATACCCCATTTTGACCCTTAGGATATATTAGCATTTAATGTAAATAATGTGTACATGTGATGTATGTTTTCCTAGCGTGGAGCTCAAGGCCAAGGCCCCACTAGTGAAAGCCCGAATTTGATTTAAAAAGGAAAGCATTGATATTTGATGCCCATGTGCTCTTAAGCCATGGAAATTGTAATAGGATGTAAATAAACATCATGCAATATAAAATTCCAAGGCTGGCTATGGAGGGAACGAATGAGAAGGGGCCATGTGTATCCACTAGGGAGTGGTGAGGGGGCTATGGGATTGAACCATAGGCTGCCATATGTCACCTTGAGAACCCATTTGACTTTCCTTGATGACATTTAATTATGTTGTAAGGAAGTGGTTGAGGATTTCAGTCCATGGCTTCAATGGAGCATGGGCAGCCCAGAAATTCGTATGGCAGAGTATGGGCTCTGTTTTCTTGTACCACAAGCCACTCACCTCATGGAGGTTGCTTCTTTCTCATCCCCATTCCATTGTAAAACTTACCAGCACCATTTTCCATCCAAAAAAAACGAATGCCCAGCAGAGTGAAAAACCAGAAATCGCGACTTTGAAAGAACCCACGTTTTGAAGAGCCAAAAACGCCCAGATTTGGCATTGGACAGTGAAATCCAATGGGGGATTCATGGGTATGAACCTTGGGGCGAATTTGGGAGCATTAGCTACCCCGAAATCCATGGGAATACCCAGTTTTTACAGCCCAGAAATGAAGTGACGGGATTGAGTTATTGGATAACAAAACTGTGAGAAATCCAAGTGTGAATGACTGAGCAGAGGTTTGGTTTGCTTGATAAACCCAGTGAAGGCTAGAATCTCAAGGAATTAGCAGCTGGACCTTTCTATGCCCACCCTAAAGAGAACTGGAGGGAAGGGACGCCTGAGGGACTGTGCAGCAGAGAAGGGGACCTTCCTTGTGTTGGGTGCGGTAGGTATTGTGGGTTCCATAACTACTGAGTTCATTTGAGATGCCTGTAGCTTTGTGGTTGAGCTCACTGGCTTAGCATCCTCCTCATTTGTCTTTTGTATGCTTGATAAACCCAACGGTGTGTTGGCTTAGCATAGATGATGACCGAAACCATGGCTGTGAGTGAGCCCAGCTAGTTCTTCCTTAGTGGATACACAGCCCAGCTCGGGGGTGATCTCTCAGCTGAAAGAATATAGGCTGGACAGAGATCTATGGTTGGGTGGAACGTTGCTCTCACATAGCCAGTTGTTTGGACAGCTTCATCTTCAAGATAAGTGTTCTATGTGTTATAAATTATTTGCATTTTGTGTTCTGCAATATGTTAAATTGTCCATGTTTAATGAAATGAATTGATTATCTTAATTTGGAATCCATGCATGGCATTGGAACGAGATTGAGTCTCTATATGCTGAATCATCCTCTGCTGTGATATATGTATATATGTTAGGCATTACTGTTTGTGTGCTTGCTATTATGTTTAATTTCCGCTGTGTTTATATTGAGTTGATTTTGCACACAGAAGTTTTTAATTGTCATGGATTTTTGAAGTAAAGTAATAATATTGGGGCTAAGTCTGCCAAAAGCCTCGGTGTGTTGTTAATGTTTCCTTCCCTGCATTTGATGATGGAAGGGGACGTTACAGAGTGGTATCAGAGCTCTAGGTTCAACACTACGGCTGTTGGGCCCTTCACAGAGATATAAATCATTGTGTGTACATGCATTTTGTATTTGGAACTAAAATGCTTTAAAGAAACCTCAAGATCGCATGGCTTCTATTTGTTGGAATGGGAAATCATTTCCATGATTGTTTGGGGATTTTTGCAAGCTGCTTGCATTGATTGCATTCTATAAAATAGAGGAAGGAGGGAGAAAATTCATTTTCAGTTTGAATGCTTGCTCTAAGTTGTCCCCAATGTTGTAGCATTCAGTTTTGTAATTGTTTGTTTGCCTCCATGGAGGAGAGAAAGGAGGAGCAACCTCTGCCATCTTATATTGTTTTGTTGTTGTTGTTGTTAATTGCTGTGCATAGGAGATAATGCATCATGTGCTTGAGACCTTAATTAACGATGAATCCATGTTCCTTGAATGTTCATGATGCTTTGAATGCATGAACCTGAATGTTGAGCATGGCTGGAAATGAGTTCTGTTTGTTAATTTCCTAAGTAAAAGCATGAACAGTTAGTTGTTACAGCCCCATGTCTTAATGATGATTGTTAATTACAATGAATCCACATTGTGTGGCCGATTGATGGTTTTCGGAAGTGAGGAAAGCCTGCAAATTACACCCTTATACTCATGAGTTTCCTTGCCCATGCTTGTTGGATGCTTGGAGATTAATTGTGAATCCATTGGTTGGATTGTTGAATGTGAAATGAAAAGAAAATCCCTTATTAGAGATGCAAGTTCTTGCCATTCTCTTACTGTTTTTATGCAAGTTTTTATGCAGGTTTGATCTGTAGTAGTTCACCTCTGTAAGGGGATGAAAGGGCACATTCCAGAAAAATTTCTAACTGTTGTGAAAAGTTGCAGTTGCAGGCAAGAGACAGAATGGTTTTGATGTAAAATTGGGAAGTTGGGGGCGGCATTTTGACTGGGGAAAATGACAGGGTCAAATTTCTCAGATTTAGCAGAGGATCACACCATTGCATAGACCTCTCCAAGAGCTTTCCAACGGTACCAAATTCGTCCAATTTGGTTAAGGGACGAGGGAGATATGACCCCCGCAAGCACGCAGATTGTGCGCAGATTGCGCGTGGATCGCGCATAGATTGTGCGCGGATTGCGTGCGGGTTGCGCGCAGATTGCGTGCGGATTGCGCGCGGATTG
The DNA here is from genome assembly GCA_027924585.1 of Larix kaempferi. Lineage (NCBI taxonomy): Eukaryota > Viridiplantae > Streptophyta > Pinopsida > Pinales > Pinaceae > Larix > Larix kaempferi. Next base: position 11,087,819 of record BSBM01001005.1, on the reverse strand, counting down.
CGCGTCGATTGCGTACAGGTAGTGCGTGGATTGCGCGCAGATCGCGTACAGATTATGCGCGGATCGCGCACAGATTGCGCGTGGATTGCGCGCGGATCGCGCACAGATTGCGCGTGGATTGCGCGCGGATCGCGCACAGATTGCGCGCGGATTGCGCGCAGATGGCGTACAGGTTGCGCGCGGATTGCGCGCAGATGGCGTGCAGGTTGCGCGCGGATAGTGCACGGATTGCGCGCAGGTCGCACGCAGATTGCGCGTGGATTGTGCGCAGATTGCGCGTGGATAGCGCATAGATTGTGCGCGGATTGCGTGCGGGTTGCGCGCGGAATGCGCGCGGATCGCACACAGATTGCGCGCGGATTGCGCGCAGATGGCGTACAGTTTGCGCGCGGATTGCGCGCAGATGGCGTGCAGGTTGCGCGCGGATAGTGCGCGGATTGTGCGCAGGTTGTGCGCAGGTGGCGCACAGGTGGAGCACAGGATGCAAAGGGAGTTAAAAATGTGAAAAGTAAGAAGTAGTTAAACCCAGAATTTTATAAAAGATGAATGGTGCATTGAAATTGAGATCCGCGAAGTGCCGAGTGTTCCTTGTTATATGGACTAACTTCGCTCGATATAAAAGTTCTGTGATTATTCATAGATTTTCTTCCACAGGTGGCTGAAGTTGGCATTCTGGACCAAAATACAACTATGTAAAATGTGCAGAATTATTGGTAAGAGTTGTCATTTTTGAAATAATGTTGTTTCCACACCCGATGTCGGAATGGAGCATGAAGACAGGCATTGGAAAGCTTGTCCAGCAGGGAACAATGATGCATGACCAGAGTTTGAATGAGGTCTACATATATCACAGATATTTAGTGCAGAAGAGTGCCAGTGGCTGTTTTAACAAACAAATTTTGTTATCAATGTGGGCAATTTCTACAATTGCATGATATGGAAGAGGAATTCCATGTTACAGTGAGGGATCGAAAATGGAAGAATTATTTAAACCCCTGTTTGTTATCATACTTATAATTATGAAATTGTCATATGGCATAAAAATGTTAAAAATGTAAGGGATTACATAGATGTATATGCACTAGATGGCATCTTAACAAACATTGCATAGTGCATATGGAAATGCTTGTGCATAAATGAGATATTGCATATTGGTAGAATAATGAAGTCTGCATATGCAATGAACCACTAATGGAGAATATTGTGGTTGATAATCACTATTGATGTTGGTATTGGTTGTAGGACCAAAGATACAAAGAGCATGGCTAAATGTGCTGAGGATGTTGCTGCATGAAGCCAACAACCTTATGCAGAAAGGATGGTGCAACAAATCTATGATCATAAAGTTGGCAAAAGGACTGAGCAGCCTTGGTAAGAGGCCAACTGATCAGGTAACATCAAATGATGTTAATGGTAACCAGGCAGGTAATGATTATTGGTGTCAAATTGCATGAATGTTGAAAGAGGATTTGGTAAGATCTCTTCAACTATGTTTGAGCTATGATGAGTTAGTTTGCATGTGATATTGAATACCGATTGGGACTGTTAACCTACCAAGCTTGGTGAGGTGTGGGTAAGTGAAGGAAATGATCCTTACACCCTATGACTATTTAGAAATCTCAATGCATTCATATGAATTTATATCATGCCATGTATATGTTGGTTATGTGCTTAATAACCAAAGCAAGTGAGGACGGGTGGTCCTGATTATGGTAATGCAAGTTATATGAGATAGTCATGTTTCGATCATAATATGCTTGAATGCATAGTGCTCATGAAACAATGCAAGGTAGCATTGAGTAGATGTGCATTAAGAGATTTTATAAACCTTGTGATGCATTGTATGAATGCATAGGGATGATTCATATGTTATTGCAAAATAAATAATGAATGAAATGATGCATTGATGATAATTCTAGGATCATTTCATGGGCTGTTATGAATGCAGAATAGTAAGTGCATGAAGAGCCCAATCATGATCGATGGGCTACTAGAATGCTCTGTGGAAGGACAGAATTGTATGAATGATATGACTGTGAAATTTGATCTAGAACTTATGAGAAGGAATCTCATGGTTGAGAGCTCTAAGTTCTGTTAGTAAGAACAGTTGTAAATATCAGATTTGTAAATGTTTCGGATTTGAAATTTTGCTAATCATTGCTAATGATTGTTTGGCTTACATGAAAATGTGTCAGGAGGACATGCTGTAAGTGGATGCTCATGTATGGCAGCGGGCATAAGACCATAATGGGCCGAGTGGTGTCACTTACGGGAGCCAAATAATATGAGGATAGCCTCATTAATAAGAAAACCAATTTCTGTAGTAGACAGAGTTGCAAATCCATGCTGAATTTAATTATTAGCGCCATGGATTGGTTATGGAACAATCAGAATTGAATTGTATTGTTAAATGTTGCTGACTGTTTGGCTGTTTAATAAATGTGCCAGGAAGACACATTGCAGTAAGACCATGAGAGTGGGCCTGCAGAAGCCAAACTTCATGGGAAGAGATTCCATGATTTGAAAATGGGTTTCCGGTGAAACGCCATAAGACATTATTAATGTCTCATCTGCACTACATGATTGGTAAACAATATGAGTGAGATGGTGAAGATTATGTCAGTAAGACATGTGAGAGGCATGTAACATCAAAAGGAATTGGGATGGCAAACCGAGGGACTGTCAACTCAGAGAAGGAGCCTCCATTCCTCATTAAAGAAGAGAAATAACATCTGCAAAATGGATAAGTGTTCCATAAACCCTGATTGATATATATATATATATATACATACATGCATGTCTAATTATTAGAGTTAATATGCAGAGCATGTTTTGATTTTATTTCCATTATGGCAGACTGCTTGAAGTATGATTAGTACCTTCATAGTTCACATCAGTAAGGAGTGCACGCCTTTCTGGTGCTGAGTTATGTTAGGGATGCCAATATTGACTACGCCTTAAGGGAATGGACGCATTCCTGGTGTTTCAAGGTTGGATAGTGAATGTTGTGAAATATGTTTACAGTTTTAGAGCAGCAATACTAATGAACTTGCTTATCCATCTTGTGTTTTCAGCCTAAACAGATTATAATTGATGTTACACACTAAAGAATCAAAATAAAAGGATGTTGTGAGGGGTTGTGGTGGAAGGGTTAATATAAATGAAAGGATGTTGTGGAGGTTGTGGAGGTTGTGGGGGTTTCAATGAAGGGTTGTGAAGTATTGATGAAAGGGCTATTATATGCCTATGGCTCCATAGTAGAGCCTTGACCTAGAAATGGTCGTAGTGAAGTTTCCTTCCAGTCGGCGTGAAGGTGTACTGGTAAGGTGTTAATTATTTGATGATTTGGAGCAGCCTGCGTGCTGGCCAAACATCCTAGTCCGCAGGAGGATTCCAAGGCTTACAAAGTAAAAGCAGGACCCTGTGGACCAGAGAGGAAATGCACAATACAGATAAGTATTCAATTTCATTCATTTCTTATTTGAAATAATGAAGGTTTCAAGCATAAAGCTTGTAACAGTGAGCTGATGCATTATTGTTTCTTTGTTGGAAACCTTGGTCAATGCAGGAAGCAAGGACCCTGAAAGAACTAAAAGCTGCTTGGTAAATCCAGAAGTGACTGGTTGAGCATTGATTAATTGATGTTGTGGAGCAGCCTGTGCGCTGGCCAAACATGCAAGACTATTTGATGTTGTGGAACAGCCTGTGCGCTGGCCAAACATGCAAGACTATTTGATGTTGTGGAGCAGCCTGCGTGCTGGCCAAACATGCAAGATTATTGATGATTTGGAGCAGCCTGCGTGCTGGCCAAACATGCAAAGATTATTGATGATTTGGAGCAGCCTGCGTGCTGGCCAAACATGCAAGATTATTGGTGATTTGGAGCAGCCTGCGTGCTAGCCAAACATACAAGACTATTTGATGTTGAGGAGTAGCCTGCGTGCTGCCCCAACATTCGTTATTATACCCATAGGAGATCCAAGGCTTGTAAAGCAAAGAAGGACCCTATGGAATAAAGTGAAGACATCCAATGCAGATAAGTATTTGGTTATCTTGTAATTTATTGCTTATGAATATACATGTGTATATGATTTGGTTATGATTTCCTATGAAAATAAACTAAACATGTGAATTAATTCAATGTTTGAGTGTAGGTATTGCTGGAAGCAATGACTATGAAAGCATCTTAAGGATGCATGTGGACATGTAATCGTCCTAAAGAGCTCAGCATGAGCAGTAATGGAAAGATGGGGCTAGTGAAACTATGTGAGTCCTAGCAGCCAAGAGTTAGACCAACCGAGTGGAGGAACTCCATGGTTGAAAGGTCTGGAATAGACCATAGACACTACGTGTCATAGCCAAGAAGGGCAGGTCAAGCATTCACGTTGAGGTGAAAGAGACTAGGAGCATGAAAACCACCGTGGTGGTGTGGGTTCCAGAATGGAACAAGACTAAGAGAATAAACTCTTACTGCTCTCTCTTTCCTTTTTCTTGATGCATTTATAAAAACAGAAAATTGTTGAATGCATGTATGGCTGAAAGTGGAATGTGTTTATTTGCTTGAAATAAATTGTGAATGCTGAAGTAGTTAATTTAACGTGAATGGATGAACAGGAAAGAATTCATGTGTATGCTGGAAAAGCATGGAAAGTGTGAAAGTCTCATGAATAGAGCATGGGACCTCCATGTCAATTGGGGAAAAACCATTGACTGATTTTTTTTTTTATGTTTGGGTTATGCTTGGCCTAATGAGAATTGTAATGATGAATTTCACAGGTGGAAATTGAAATCAATTGGTTGCAGTTGTTATGAGCAAGTGTTGCTTGTGAGCCAAGTGAGAACCAGCTGTGCACAATGACCATGGCAGCAGACCATAGGCTATTAGAATTGGCTGGAAGTCTTCTTCAAGCAAGTGCCAAGACCCAAGAAAATCTTGGAGAGCTGCTCAAGATGCAAAAGCAGAAGAACGAGATGAACCTCAAGAGGGTAGCAGCCATACAGTTTTCAGACTTATGGATGAGCTGGAAGATCCGAATCAGCAGGAGCAGCTCGTGAAAATCAAAGGACTTGGTCCTGAAAGTTCAAAGTAAAGAACAGAATCCAAGGCAGATCTGCAAAGTTTTTGAAGTTTTGGACATGTGTAAATTGTATATGTATGCCTAAGTCTTGGAACACCGAGGACGGTGTTATTCTAAGGGGGAGGGGATTGTAATACCCCATTTTGACCCTTAGGATATATTAGCATTTAATGTAAATAATGTGTACATGTGATGTATGTTTTCCTAGCGTGGAGCTCAAGGCCAAGGCCCCGCTAGTGAAAGCCCGAATTTGATTTAAAAAGGAAAGCATTGATATTTGATGCCCATGTGCTCTTAAGCCATGGAAATTGTAATAGGATGTAAATAAACATCATGCAATATAAAATTCCAAGGCTGGCTATGGAGGCAACGAATGAGAAGGGGCCATGTGTATCCACTAGGGAGTGGTGAGGGGGCTATGGGATTGAACCATAGGCTGCCATATGTCACCTTGAGAACCCATTTGACTTTCCTTGATGACATTTAATTATGTTGTAAGGAAGTGGTTGAGGATTTCAGTCCATGGCTTCAATGGAGCATGGGCAGCCCAGAAATTCGTATGGCAGAGTATGGGCTCTGTTTTCTTGTACCACAAGCCACTCTACCTCATGGAGGTTGCTTCTTTCTCATCCCCATTCCATTGTAAAACTTACCAGCACCATTTTCCATCCAAAAAAAAACGAATGCCCAGCAGAGTGAAAAACCAGAAATCGCGACTTTGAAAGAACCCACGTTTTGAAGAGCCAAAAACGCCCAGATTTGGCATTGGACAGTGAAATCCAATGGGGGATTCATGGGTATGAACCTTGGGGCGAATTTGGGAGCATTAGCTACCCCGAAATCCATGGGAATACCCAGTTCTTACAGCCCATAAATGAAGTGACGGGATTGAGTTATTGGATAACAAAACTGTGAGAAATCCAAGTGTGAATGACTGAGCAGAGGTTTGGTTTGCTTGATAAACCCAGTGAAGGCTAGAATCTCAAGGAATTAGCAGCTGGACCTTTCTATGCCCACCCTAAAGAGAACTGGAGGGAAGGGACGCCTGAGGGACTGTGCAGCAGAGAAGGGGACCTTCCTTGTGTTGGGTGCGGTAGGTATTGTGGGTTCCATAACTACTGAGTTCATTTGAGATGCCTGTAGCTTTGTGGTTGAGCTCACTGGCTTAGCATCCTCCTCATTTGTCTTTTGTATGCTTGATAAACCCAACGGTGTGTTGGCTTAGCATAGCTGATGACCGAAACCATGGCTGTGAGTGAGCCTAGCTAGTTCTTCCTTAGTGGATACACAGCCCAGCTCGGGGGTGATCTCTCAGCTGAAAGAATATAGGCTGGACAGAGATCTATGGTTGGGTGGAACGTTGCTCTCACATAGCTAGTTGTTTGGACAGCTTCATCTTCAAGATAAGTGTTCTATGTGTTATAAATTATTTGCATTTTGTGTTCTGCAATATGTTAAATTGTCCATGTTTAATGAAATGAATTGATTATCTTAATTTGGAATCCATGCATGGCATTGGAACGAGATTGAGTCTCTATATGCTGAATCATCCTCTGCTGTGATATATGTATATATGTTAGGCATTACTGTTTCTGTGCTTGCTATTATGTTTAATTTCCGCTGTGTTTATATTGAGTTGATTTTGCACACAGAAGTTTTTAATTGTCATGGATTTTTGAAGTAAAGTAATAATATTGGGGCTAAGTCTGCCAAAAGCCTCGGTGTGTTGTTAATGTTTCCTTCCCTGCATTTGATGATGGAAGGGGACGTTACAACAAGGCTCCTCCGCCCGACAACAACAAATGGACAAGTTCGTGGCGAAGTACGAGGACATATTCACCTCACCCACAGGGGTGCCTTTGCACTGTCAGGTCAAGCACCCCATTGATCTGACCCCAGGTGCACCGCTGCCCAGTGGACTGATCTATCGACGCTCTATTCTGGAGAATGATGAAATCAAGAGGCAGATTCAGGAGCTACTGCAGAAGGGTCACATTCGGCCAAGTTCATTGCCCCGTGGGAGCTCGATCGTGTTGGTACAGAAGAAGGATGGGACTTGGAGACTCTGTATTGAATATCGGGCGCTGAACAAGATCACTGTCTGGAATAGGTACCCGATCTCCCGGATTGATGACCTCCTAGACCAACTTAAAGGGGCGAAATATTTCATCAAGATCGACTTAAAGTCCAGGTATCACTAGGTACTAATCAAACCGACCAATGTGTGGAAGACTACCTTCAAAGCCAAGGAGGGCCTTTTCGAATGGCTGGTCATGCCTTTTGGGCTGACGAATGCTCTCGCAACCTTGATGAGACTGATGGACCACATCTTGCGGCCATTCACCAACTCATTTGTCGTAGTGTACTTGGATGACATCCTGATCTTCAGCCAGACTTGGGAAGAGCACCGCCACCACATTCTACAGGTCCTCCAAACACTACGGAAGCACAAGTTGTGTGCCAATTTGGACAAGTGCACTTTTGGCATGACCCAGGTTCAGTATCTAGGATATATTATTGATGAGTATGGGGTGCATGTGGATCCAACCAAGATCCAAGTCCTTCGGGACTGGCCAGCCCCAACCACTCTAATAGAGCTTCGCAACTTTCTGGGTCTTGCTAATTTCTACCGCAGGTTCGTGTTGGGATTCTCTCATATCACTTGGCCCTTGAGTCAAGTCACCAAGGGAGGAGCAAAAGAAAAAAAATTCTGGTTAGAAACTCAACAGAAGGCATTCGTGGAGTTGAAACATCGCCTATGTTGTGCCCCAGTGCTCACATTACCAGACTTGCAACAACCATTTGAGATCGAGACAGATGCCTCTGACTATGCTATTGGGGTAGTCCTTACTCAACAAGGGCATCCAATGGCATATCACAGTGAGACACTGTCCGACACAGTCCGCAAATATCCCACTTATGACAAAGAGATGTATTCCATTGTACAGGCTTGCCGACAATGGAAGCATTACATTTTGGGGAAGGAGACAATCATCCACACAGACCACCGACCCCTGCAGTTCATACAAACACAAGGGAAGTTACAGAATGATAGCCATCAGAAGTGGTCCACATATCTACAACAGTTTCATTTGAACATCAAGTACAAGAAGGGAAGCACCAATAATGTTGCAGACTGCCTCAGCCGATCACCGATTGTAGCGATAACCACCATGCTCAACTCTTGTGGGCACGAGACTTTTGATTGGCCACTTCTCTACAAGAGCGATCTAGAATTCAGCCACACATATAAGAGGCTCTTGGAGGGCAACAAAGTTTCAAATTTTCACCTTCAGGATGCACTACTATGTCACATGGGACACCTTTGTGTTCCTTCAAGTGAGCGTGCCAAGATGATTTGGGAAGCGCACTACAGTCAGGTTGCTGGGCATTTCGGGGTTGAGAAAATAGTGGCATTACTGCAGAAGTATTTCTATTGGCCGAACCTTCAACAGGATGTCGGAAAGTACATACGATCCTGCACTGCCTGTGCCATTGCCAAACCATCCATCAAGAAGCAAGGCCTCTATACTCTACTGCCTACTCCTAGTCGACCTTGGGAATCCATCTCCATGGATTACATGTCAGGCCTTCCTTCTACTAAGCACAGCAACGACTGTGTGTTCGTGGTCGTCAACAGATTCTCAAAGATGGCCATAATGGCGGCCTGCAAGAAGAATATCACAGCAGAAGCCATTGCTAAACTCTTCTTTGAATGAGTGTGGGTACACTTTGGGATCCCACAGTCTATCATCTCAGATCGAGACAGCAAGTTCCTTAGTACATTTGGGTCTAGCCTATGTTCAATGCTAGACACCAAGCTCACAAAGTCCATATATTTCCATCCCCAAACTGATGGCCAGACAGAGGTCGTCAACAAGATGATCATCCACATTTTGCTCATGTACAACTCAAAGCATCCACGCACATGGGATGAGAGCCTCCCCTATGTACAACATAGCTATAACTGGGCCCTCCACAGCTCAATCGACCACAGACGCTTTCAGGTGGGCTTGGGATTCCAGCCACTATGTCCCATTGACGTAGCCATGCCATTTGCAGCTACTCAGACTGATTCGGCTCATGTCTAGTCTGAAGTTTCCAAGGCGAATAGCTTCATTGAGCGCAACACATTCGCCAACAGGTTCATGACATATTGGACAGAGCCAATGCTAAGTACAAGCAGCGACATGATCAGCATTGGGTGAAACACAACTTCCAAGTGGGCGACAAAGTGTGGCTACATTTGCAGAAGGAACGCCTCGCTGGACCCCACCACAAGCTTCGCTCACTCCGATATGGGCCATAAATTATCACCAAGGCTGTCGGGGACAATGCCTTCAAGATCAGTATTCAACCATTCCTTGGTCTGCACCCAGTGTTCAATGTGGACTGCCTTCGACCCTACTTTCCACCTCTACTAGACACATCAGATGTTGCAGAACAACTCACACCAATAGAGTTAAACCCAGACTGCATGGAACAAGCCACAACTGATCGGATTATGGACACACAGATCAAGAACACCCGCCAGCAGAAGATCCAGCTATATCGAGTTGTCAAAGCAGGCCAACTCCTTCACCAAGGAAAGTGGCTCACCAAGGACCAAGTTCAGCAGAAGTTTCCTCATCTCATGGAGGGACTCAACGCAATGGGGACCATTGCTTCCTAAGGGCAGAGGAATGATCCGAGAGGATATTGGTGGCCACCTTCCTATTCCACTTGGACCCCCACCATTGTTTCTTCAGTTTTTCAGTTTCCTTAATTGTAGCACAATTTACTATTTTTGGCAGTTTTCTGGTCCTAAACTTCCAGAGCCATTTCGAGGCCCTAAACGATGTTTTTTCAGCATATGATGGCTGGCAAATATGAGTCCGTTTTGGACTTAATATTTGTTATTTATGGAAGTAGTCCTTGAATAGGTCTTTCTAACGATGTATCATGTGCGTCAAACAGAGGTAGTATGCCAAAGTTACGACCCCGGGAAATTGATGTACCAAGTTACCCAACGGGGCGCATATTCTGGCATTTCACCTCCTAGGGTTAGGTTTTTGGACATGTAGGGTTTCCCTTGTTTCTCAATAATATATAGGCCTTCGAGCCTCATTATAACACAGAGTTCAGAGGCATGTAGCCGCCACATCTCTTCTCAGAGATAAGCTACCAGCACTCTAGCGAGTTTATTTCCATCATGTATGTAAACAAGTTTCCGTTCTTTGAGTAATGAATGAAGTGTTATTTCCACTGCATCTTTGTTTTTATGGGTATTTGTGTATTCTGTTGCGTTCCTGCATAAATCTGGATCATTGACCCATATTCATAATTTATAATTAACTTATTTATGATTAATTATTCAAAATGTATTGAACTTATATACCTCCTTGTTGAAATCGAAAGTGCTATATTCCTTTCCTTTTTCATTTCAACCAAGACTTTATACCCTCCAGTCAACGAAACTTCAAGATCTTTGATGATGGGCATGATGCCAAAGTCTATTGACTACATACCATAACATAACATAATTTAGTAAATCTTTTAAATAATGGTTGAAAAGATCAATAACGACAAATTTTAAATCTTAGTATTTGCACACATTTCTCCTTTATTTTAACATAGCTCCCTATCTGGCCTTCACAGTGTCTTTGAGCCTACAAAAAATATGAAGCACAATGTGATTTAATCAATATGGTCAAATGCATAGTTGAAAGTTCATGTGTGTTATATTATTATATCTACCTTTGTGGTTCTCCAACTCTTGGTTGCAAGGATCCCTCAAAGTTGTGGCATCGAAAGTAGATACAACAAGAAGAAGATCCCAGGAATGAGAAGAGACTAGAGAGCGTGGCCAATACTAGTGGTGATTGCCTCTACTCTCTTTCACTCTGATGCATCATTGGAATGGCAAGCCTTCCTTCTTCTAGATTTGGACATTCAGGCACGTACTTGATTTCAAGCTCAATCTATCCTATCTTTCATTGCCCATCCATTCATAGGAAAGAATCATAGTGCATTATAGAGTAGGCCATACTAACCCCATCACCATGGAAACTTCTTATGTCTCTTGATTGATAAAGGGGAAAATCATATCTAGTTGACAGGCGTTCTTTCTTGACCTGCAATTTTCCCCTCCACATGCTAATGTATGTTAAACAAGCAATTAAAAGTGTCTGCAACTACTACTTTTACTTCTACTTCTAATTGTGAAAGTATTTTGCTCTATAAACCCATCCATTATACCCAAACAATTATTTATAACTCTCGCAATGAATAATACATTTTGTTAAACACAAACTTTGAACGTCATAAATTAATTAACCACATTGAACAACAATTGTGACTTACCAGTGAGTTAGGGTTGAATGGTGTAACTATAACCCTAGGCATTTAGCATGAGCATAGTAATAAATAGAAACCTCACTAGCAAACAAAATCACCCAAATATGAATGAGCATCCATATGTATAGTGCCAAGTGCAACAGGGACTCTACCTTTAAAATTTTGACTGGAATTGTTTCTGAAAAATATCTTATTTATTCGGGTCCCTACTCTTCTAAGGAAAAGGTCAAAAATTACTCTCTTAAAGATGGTCTCAATGATGAAGCATATCAGAAAATACCATGCTTTGTCTCAGGATCTTTGAATAATTTATTCCGCTAATTCTACCTGCATAATTCTTTCTTGGAAATTTATCTTCATTTTCCCTTGTAACTATACCCCGAATTAGCACTTTTCTTTTCGGTGGATCAGTGTCTTTCAATCTTTAAATCAATATACATCTCCATTCTTTTTAAGTATTCCCAAGTCCACTCTTTTTAAGTATTCCCTAATTACGTAACTCTATCTTTTTCTGTGTCAATATTCCTAGGAAATTGAAATTAATGTAACATCTAACTTCACTATAATTTGATTTTTTTAAGTGTTGAATGACGGCATTATAAGATTATTAATCTTTCCGTTCCACAATGTTCAGTGTTATTACGTTAAATAGATAATAATTTATTATAACAAAACATGTGAACCACAAAAGCCAAGATTAAGGTCTAAAGAACATCATAGATTAAGGTTGTAAGTATTCTAAAGCATGTCCAAATCATATTTATAAATGTTTTCAAATCGACACGTCAATGTCGGCGTAATATCTTTAGAAAACCATCTTAAAAGGATTGTCATTGTACCATACGATACAATTGATCATATTTTAAAAGTTATTTATTCGACCAATCTAGCCAAAGATTAATTTTCAACTTTAACGTTTATCCTTTATTTATAACTCACACGGAATAAATAAAAATAAAAACACTAATTTTGATTTTCATAATATTATAAAATTATCTATTATTTTTATAGTATCTGTTTTTGTATAATATTATATCTCCCTCTTAATAATGGTGAGAATTTTAAATCAATCTTTTACATCCAAATTAAAACTGAAAAATGAGGTTATGTAGACAATCAATAAGTGTCATTGGTGGAATGAGAATCTCAAACTTCTCCATATTTTTCAACAAGAAATTCCAAAGAAAATTCAAGCCTTTAAGTTGATTGTTGAATCTGCTAGGAAGAAATTGGTTTCATCCCTTTTGTCTACCTCAAGTTTGTGAAGCGATTAGGAGAAACCCTTGTGTGAACTTTACTCACACCTTTCTTGGAAGAAAATCCATTGCATTTGTTCAATAAAACATGGTATTTCCACAAAGTCAAAAACCTTAAACAATTGCTCACACAAATAGATTAAAGTTTGGCACATCAATGTTTTACATTGTTAAAACCTCAGAGAGAGAAACCATCAATAGGGCTAACCAACATTATCAATTGAGGCAATATATTAATTCAAAAGAAAAATATTTTACACATGAGTTTTTGATAATTGATCATCAACAAATGACCTTCTGGGCTCTATAAATGGAGATCATGGACCAATCAGGTGTTAAGCCACACATCAATATAGCCATTAGTATCAAGGAGAAGATAAACCATTGGATCACATTATGTCTAGAACACTTCATGACCATCATATTACATTAGTACAAATGCATAGCAATGCATACTAAAGAAACACACTAACGAAGCACACTTTACCTAAAGACACATTAAACTAATTTGATATTAACTAACTCCTAAAAGTTTAAATATCTTAAGAACAACTTGGGATAGGATTGAAGGATTTACCAAGGTGACACAATAGGAGAAGGAAGGAGACATTAGCATCTATCCCCCCTTAATGGCCACTTCTTGAACTCCCATTATAGATTGAAGTTTTGAAAAGTTCGCTTTTGTAAGAGACTCTGTGAAAATGCCTACAACTTGGTCATCTGTAGGAAAAAAATCATTTCGAGAACGTAATCATAAATGATCTTTCCGATTTAGTGCATGTGTAGCTTAATGTGTTTGTTTCAATAATGTTGAACTTGACCTTTGATGAGCTTGATGGCACTCCGATTGTCACACCAAAGGGTAGTCAGATGTTGTTATTGGAATCCAATCTATAAAAGGAGATGTCAAAGCCACAAGGCTTCTTGACTTCTCAATACTCTACTTATGTTGAAGAAAGAACAAGAGCTTGTTACTTCTTACAATCCGTAAGTGATAGATCTTGAACCCAGACTAAAATCTTAACTTGTAGTAGACTTTTTATCAACGGGATCACTATCCCAATCAAAATCAATAAAACCAACCAACGAAGGAATTCCCTCTAAAATATAATGAATCCAAAACTAAACTATACCTTGGATATACCAAATTATCATTTGTGTTTCTTTCCAATGGTTTCATGGGGTGTTTGCATATACCAAGCAACAAGACCAACAACAAAGGAAATATTAAGATGGGTATGATTCAAATAGAAAAGGACACCATCTAAACTAATGATAACCCATGCGATCTATTTTTGGTGTAGTGCACGTGGCAACAATTTTGACTCCATATTGGAAGGGAGATACAGTTGGTTTATAATTTTCCTATGAAAGTGGAAAATAAGATCACATGAATACTTAAGATTGAGAAAAGAAAATTCCTTCCTTGGATTGCAAGGCTTGGAGGCAACGAAAATAATGCAAATGTCCTAAGTCTATCATTTCAAATTTCTTCTTAAGGTTTTATTTCACATGCATTAAAATTTTAGGGCCACTACCAATGAGAATGAGGTCATCAACATTAAGAACAAGTGTTATGAGATGGTTATGTACTTTTATATGTATAGACATTGGGATCAAGAAGAAACTATCTACTTTATCATACCAATCCTAAGTAGCTTGTTTAAGTCCATAAATAGATTCTTAAGACAACAAAAAAGGATAAAGTCATTCTAAACATAACTAAGAGGTTGTTCTATGTAAATTTCTTATGCAAACCCCCATGCAAGCACGTGTATTTGATATCCACTTGATATACCTCTGATTTATATGAAGCAACAAGGGATATGAAAAGGTGAATGGAATTCATTTTGTCTTTAGGGGAAAAGGTTCTATTATAGTTAATTCCTTGAACTTGAGAAAATATTTTGGTAACTAACCAGGCCATATGTCTTTCAACACATACATCTGATGCATAATTAATTTTATAGAACCATTTAATTTGACAAGTTTTCTTCCTTTCAAAAGAGGTACAATATCCGAAGTATCATCCTCAATCATAGAACGATATTCTTCATTTATTGACATGTTCCAATATAGATGGAAAAAAGATTCTACAAATGTCAGTGGATTAGAGGCAGATTCTAAAACTTGAGACAAAACATAAGAGGCCCATTGGAACTGCGAATGTGTACATCACTAATCTTCAAGGTCACCAACAAGATCATTATTTCCTTCTCATGTTGTATGGTCCCATCTAGAAAGCGTTGGTGCTGGTGCAGGTTCATATTCAATAGACCCAATTGGAGGCAAGTGAGCAGGTGGAGGTGGATTTTCATCCTCACTATAATGATCTAAAGAAGAAACTAGAATATGCTCATGAGTGTAAAAGTTGAGAATAATAGATGGCACAATCATTGAATATTTCTCATAAGGATGAAGATGGCACATATGTCAAATTATGCATGTAAGTTGAGATATTTTCATATAATCTAGCATCTATCCTAATAATTATTTCACTAGAATGAGATTAAAGAGTTCTATAGCCTTTTACTCTTTAGAATATCCAAAAAAAAATGCACTTCTAACTCTTAGATTGTAATGCTTTCATGTTCTCACTAGGAATGTGAGTCCATGCTTCACTACCAAACATACGAAAGTGGATTACATCTGATTTAATTTTACTCCATACTTCTTCTTATGTAAGATATTTTAAACAATTAATGGCTTCCACAAAAGAAGAGGACTTAATCCCTTATATTAGATAATACAATTGTCATTTCCTTTAATGTGAGATTATTTATCTCAACGATACAAATTTGTTGTGCTGCTATGTATAGAACACTTATATGTTGTATTCGAATACCATGCTAAATTCTATAACTTGTAATTTTTTTGTTAACGTATTTTCCTTCATTATTTTCTCTTAACTTCTATAGTTGATGTCTATATTTTTTTTCTACAAGGGCCTTGTAGGCCAAAAATATGTCAAAAAAATTTCTCTGGAGTTTTAGGAAATATACCAATTGTGTTTAGAGAAGTCGATTCAATGAAATTGAAGTACTTGAACCTAGAAAAAGAAGCAGAAGGAAATGGACCTCGCAAATCACTATATGAATAAGTTGCAAGGGGGTTGAGGCATGCCAAGAGGCACATTTATCAAAACTATCCTAATGATGATGAGCATACATCTCTTGCCCAACATATTTTTTGTATTTTCTTGCATAGGTCTTATTTTATGTACTTGGAACATAGTTGCATGCCTTGTGACACATGTTTAATCCACTATAATATGGCATTATTTTATTCCTTTTCAAGGTTTTTTAATATGAAAAAAAAAAAAAATTTATAAAAAGAGATAGGGGGGAAGGAATTTAGATCTTTAATATGCTCTATGAAGAAACAATGTTGTGTCTCCTTTAAACAAAGAACTTGTGTCATGTGTTGCTTCACAAAATGGGTTTTAGTATTGTCCTTAGGAGTTGAACCATGATCTTGAGTTTTATACTCTTCCGATTGGTTACTCTTCAATCACTACAGAGATGCCATCAATGCTTACTACATTGTTATCATATATGAGTGGTTTCATTTTTTGTCTCGATAGTTGCTCATTTCACTATTGTGTTGTGCTTATGTTCAAAGAATGTTAAAAACTTGTGTCATCCATTCCTCAAATTTCTTGCTTTGCTTGTTGGCCTTAGTTATTGTCAAGTTGTTCTAAGTTCATCATTTCCAATATTTTTACTCATGCTAGTATGAAGATGTAGTCATGACCTTATTGTTGGTGATTCTTCTCTTATCAACTTCAACAAATTATTCTAAGAGATAGACTTAGAGTCGTGAACACTCAGGGGATTACTTTCATCAATGGTAGCTTACCTTGCACTCAACTTATGACATTTCATAATTGATCACTAATTGAGTGGTTCCCCTTGTGTTTGATAGTAAGACATCTATTCACATAGTGGGATTCGTATTGTAACTTGTTTCCATTTTCATCACTAGTGTATTCCCCTCTTTTATCAATAGATTTCATTATTGGTTATTTATTGGAGAGTATTTTTTGTGCACTATTCACATATAGTGCACTCAAGAGACATACTTTGTGGCATGTTCATTCAAAATCTTGTACAGTACCTTTAAATCAAATCATGTTCCTGATACTTGTTCATGTTGGTTGATGAGTAGGGATGGGATAACTCCCTCCTACCAATGAATATATTCCTATTAACATCATCTCATTTTATCTAAGAGTGATATTTAGATACCTTTACAATACCTTGGGGATTGCAGTCATCAGTGTAAGTTTAATTTGATATTTGCAATTGAAATACATCAATATCTATTTCTTAATATATTCTATGAGTGTTTGATGTTAGCACATATATTCAAACATACCAGAATGTATTATGTACCTTAACATATATTATCATCATCAATGGGTTGTCTCATGTTTTTTGTCATGTCCCCATGACCTTCAGAGGTCATGGAAGACCCTGATACATTTTTTTTCTTCCAAAACCGACTAAATACACACACCCAGTCGAAACAGCTCGGACCCGCAATTCGCAACTGCGAATCCGCAATCTACAATCCTCAACTGCAGATGCGGAAGTGCGAAACTTCCCATCAGAAAACTTACCTTTCCGCAATCCGCAATCCATACTGCGGAAATCATAAATGTGGAATTCCACGACGTAACTTCGAAACTTTACATATCTGCAATCCGCAACTATGGATGCAGAAGTGTGGAACATCAATTTTCAACCTCCAAAATGTCACTTCTGTAATCTGCAATCCATACTGTGGAAATTGGAAATGCGGAATTCCACGACATAACTCTGAAACTTTACGTTTCCGCAATCCGCATTGCAGATGCGGAACTGCGGAAGCACCTTCTCTGCTTCTGTAGCTCACCAATGCAAATTTCATAGATGCATAACTTCCTCGTCCCTGGTCCAAATGGGGAAAGTTTGGTACCATTGGAAATCTCTTGGAGTGGTATATCCAATGGTGTAAATTCCACTCCAAACCGTGGTCTCTAACCCCATCATTTCTCCAACTGAAACCTTTGTGCATAACTCCACTTAAAAGACTTTAACCTTATTCCTGCCATGACTATCCCCTTCCTTTCCCAAGATCAAGTGTGGACATATAGCTCATTCACAGGGTTAATCAATACATCACAAGATGTAAGGTGCATAAAGTTATATCTAACCATTACATCTATCACATTCAAGACTTATAATGCATTAAAATCATGCAATACAATGATGTACATAACAATCAGCTCAGCCCTCTACTCAGACTTGCACATTAAACTTCTTGTCAACCACATTCATATAAACAAACATTCCATAACTTGAACATAAGCAACCACATTAAAACAATGGAACATCATCATTCAACACAATAAGAAGTACTTATCTTTAACTTTCTGAAGCTGCCAAGCAACTCGCTAAGTGAGAGCAACGTTCTACCCAACCTTAGATCTCTATCCATCCTGTACTGTTTCAGATGAGAGATCACCCTCGAGCTGGGTTGTGTATCCACTAAGGAGGGCTATCAGGTTCTCTCATAGCCAAGGTTCCATCACAATGCTAAGTCAATCTGTAGTTGGGTTTATCAAGCATTCCAAGGCATATGCCCATGCTAAGCCAACCTACAGTGGGTTTATCAAGCATATAGGGATATACTGGTCATGCTAATCCAACCTGCAGTGGGTTTATTAGGCACACCAAGCAACACAATCATGCAAATCCATCCTGCAGTTGGGTTTATCAAGCATACCAGGCAAGCTGATTCCTTCCAGAATTGCAGACAGGGCTCTGTTCTGCAATCTACTCCCTGCGACTCAATCTCGAGTTCTCACGGTTTCTCTGTATTGTTCAAGCTTTGTAACTCCTCTCAGAGTTCTTACCACTCCTATCATGATTAGACTGGATGCGCGCACACACTTTCTATCACTATGGACTCTATGGTATTTTCTCTTACATAGGAAACGTGATTATCTTCAGGCTTCCTCACGGCTGGCTCTGTGGGTCGGCGTATGCAGGAATGTCTCTACCCGTTCCCTCTTGATGAATGGATATATGGTGAATGGTGAGTGCATGAATCCATGAATGTTCCCTTTCCCCAATGGGTAGTCAAAACAAGTTCTGCGAGTTCCCAGGCGATTGAGTGTCTTTTAGGACAAGAAACTAGAGCCATGCCCTACCATACGAAATCACAAGCATGCTCCATACTCCATCGGCTTCAGCAACATGGTTCTCAATCACCCTCTTCAACCGAATTAATGTCAGCAGGGAGGACAAAAGGGTTCACAGTTGGACATGTGGAAACATGGGTACCAATCCCATAACCCCCCCCCCCTCACCTCTCCCTAGTGGATACACGTGGCCCCTTTCTCATTGGTTGCTTCCTTAGCTGGTTCTTGGTTATTTTATTCATTAATAAATAATTACATCATTTACATTTCTTCATGGCTTAAAATCCCATGAATAATCGAACTATACAAATACTTTCGTATGCAATAACCTTAAACCTCCACTAGTGGGGCCTTGGCCTTGATCTCCACACTAGGGCAAATACACACACTGCATATACACAGTATTTACATTGAAGCCAATAAACACCAAGGGAAAAATGGGGTATTACAACTCCCTCTCCCTTAAAATAACATTGTCCTCTGTGTTCTCAAAACTGAACAAAAATGGAAATGCCTCTTTCATGGCATCCTCTAGCTCCCACGAGGCCTCTTCCAAACTAAGGTGCCTCCATTGCACCTTTACCTACCCGATGGCCCTGTTCCGGAGAAAGTGACTTTCTTGTCTAGGATGCATATAGGCTCCACCTGGAACTCTCCCTCTAGTTCCACCCGTATCACATGCCAATCAATGATATGATTAGGACCGTGTACATATTTCTTAAGAAAAGATACATGGAAAACAATATGAGCTTTCATGTTATCAGACAATGCAATCCTATATGCAATTGGTCCTATCCTATCAAGGACTTCAAATGGCCCACAATATCTTGGTGCCAACTTGGCACAACATCCTAACTTCATGGAACTCTTCCTCAGTTTCACTCTCAAGTAGACGTGATCCCCAATATGAAATTCCTTATGCATTCTTTTCAGATCTTCATAACGTTTCTACCTATCCTATGTTGCCTTCAAATTTTGTCCGATCTTCACAATATCTTGATCCATCTCCTCAATCATTTCTGTTCCAAGCACTACTCTGTTCATTGGGTTGTCCCAATTCATTGGAGTTCTGCATCCTTTTCCATACAATACCTCGAAAGGACTCATCCTTAATGATGCTTGATATCCATTGTTATAAGCAAATTCCACTAAGTGTAAATAGTCTTCCCACTTAAATGACTTGTCCATCACATACATCCTTAACATGTATTCAAGAGTCTGATTTACTCTCTTAGTCTGACCATCTGTCTCAGGATGATAGGTTGTGCCAAACTTGAACTAAGTTCCTAATTCCTGGAACAATCCTTTCCAAAAATTAGATGTGAACTTTGTGTCATGGTCTGAAATTATTTCCTTGGGAAATAGATGCAACCTAAATATCTCTCTCATGAAGATATCTACAGTGTCATTGGCCTTGTGGGTGGACTTGACTGGAATGAAATGAGATACCTTTGATAGCTTGTCCACCACCACCATGATTGAATCATGTTTCTTCACTGTCATTGGAAAACCTATTATAAAATCCATAGAGATCACTTCCCACTTCCATTATGGGATGGGAAATGGCTGCAAGAATCTTGCTGGATGTTGGTGCTCTGCCTTGACCTGTTGAAACTTTTGATATCTAGCAATGTACTCAGTTATGTATTTATTCATACCATGCCAAAAGTATTGTTTCCTCGCTACTTTTATAGTCTTATGATATCTTGGATGCCCTGAGTATGGTCTTTGATGTATCTCATCCATCACCAACTTCTTCAAATATGCGTTGTTTGGAATGTACAATCCAGTGTTTTGATAAATGAGAACATTACCCTCACCCAGCTGATATCTTGCATACTTTTCATCCATAATGCCCTGCTGCAATTTCTCTTTGATCTGAAGGTAGACTTCATCACTATTTTGAGCCTCTAAAATCCTTGCCTTCAAGTCTGATTCGCACTTACTTACTGCTGCAATATGAAATTTTCTGGTGAGTGCATCAACAACTTTATTCTCCTTACCCTTGACATGCTTAATTTCCAAATCGAACTCGCAAAGAAACTCCATCCATCTAGTTTTTCTAGCGTTCATATTTGGCTGGTCAAACAAGTATTTTAAACTCATATGATCGGTTCTGAGTTCAAATCTTCTTCCCAAGAGATAATGCCTCCATCTCTTGAGAGCATGAACTATGGCTGCTAGCTCTAATTCATGGGTGGCGTAGTTCCTTTCATTCCCTTTTAGATTCCTTGACTCATAACAAGTTACAGACCCTTCTTGCATTAGCACTCCATCGAGTCCTTCAATGCAATCATCAGTGCATACTACAAAATCCTTACTTGGATCTGCAATCTTTAAAATAGGTGCACTATTAAGAAACTGCTTTAACTGCTGGAAACTTCTTTCACATTTTTTTGACCATGTGAATTTGATGTCCCTCCTCTGTAATGAAGTGATTGGATGGGCTATCTTTGAGAATCCTTCGATGAACCTTCTGTAGTAACCAGCAAGGCCCATAAAAGATATAACATCTGTTGCATTCCTTGGAGTAGGCCAATCCATTATGGCCTCAATCGTCTTTGGATCCACTGCAATGCCTTCTACTGAAATAAGATGACCCAAATACTGCACTTCCTGCTGATAGATGTTTCATTTACTTATCTTAGAATACAGCTGGTGTTCCCTAAGGACTTGCAATACCATCCTCACATGTTCATTATGTTCCTCTTCATTCTTTGAATCCACAAGGATGTCATCCAAGAACACAATCACAAACGTATCCAAGTATTTGTTGAAGACACTATTCATGAGACACATGAATGTAGCAGGTGCATGGGTAAGACCAAATGGCACGACTGTAAATTCATAATGGCCATACCTGGTCCTGAAAGATGTCTTATGAACGTCATCTTCCTTTATCCTCACTTGATGGTACCCAACCCTCAAGTCAATCTTTGAAAACACTCTAGCTTCCTTCATTTGGTCAAACAAGTCATCAATCCTTGGAAAGGGGTACTTGTTCTTAATTGTCACTTTATTGAGTTGTCTGTAATCAATACAAAGCCTCAATGTTCCATCCTTCTTCTTAACAAATAACACTGGTGCACCCCATGGGGATACACTCGGTATGATATATTCCTTGTCCATTAATTCCTGCAACTGCATCTTCAATTCTACCAACTCTGGTGTGCTCATTCTATAAGGAGATTTGGAGATGGGTGCTACCCCTGGATTAAGATTAATGGAAAATTCAATGTCTCTCTTGGGTGGCAATCTTGGAACTTCATCCGGAAACACATCCTGAAACTCTTTCAATAAATGGAAGTCTTCTAACATGGGTCCTTTATCTTCTGCTGAATCTGATATATGCATGACATATAATTGACAACCCTTTTCATAAAATTTCCTCGGCTGTAAGGATGAAATATTCCTTACTAAAACATGCTTCAGAATTCCTTTTACTAACCTTGACCTTCCATCATCATCAAGGCATTCTAGTGCTTTACCATAACAGTCCACCTTGGCTCTATGCCTTTCCATCCAATCCATTCCAATTAGGGCATCATATGATCCCAATGGTAAGACATTTAATTCTGCATGCGTGATGAGTCCATTCAGTTCTATAGGACACTCCTTCACTGCTTCACTTACCTTTCTCTTGGTACCGGTGGCTAATTGAACTAGCCAAGCCTTATCATGCTTTACCTTACCAAGAGAACAACTTTCAACTACCTTAGGAGATACATAACTATGAGTAGACCCTGGATCAATCAAAATAGAAATAGACCGCTCAGCAATCTTACCTGCAACGTCCACCACTATCGATTGATGGTCTGCCTAGTGATCATCCAGTGCTGCATAAATCCTAGGTGTTGCTCTTTCCATATCCCCTATTGTAGTCATTCCTTTAATGTTGTGCAAGCTCCTGGGGTTCTTCTATTCAGTCGGGCAATCTCTAAGCATGTGGTTTCCTCCATAACCCCAACACTAAAGTGGCCCCTTTGATATTCTATCTGCTGCTACAGCTGGTTTGAATTCTCTTCTTGCTTGCTGTCTCTGTGGGAATCTTCTGGGATGATTTCTGAATGGTGGTTTGAATTCACCTTTCCTCTATTCAACCCTTCCCTTAGGTTTACCCTTCCATGCTGGATGCACCTCTGATTTACCTTTGCCCTACTCATAGCAATGCTCTACCATTCTAATGGCTTCATCCAAGCTTGGTGGATTTACAAACTCTATTCTATCTCCGTAGTTATGTGGTAGACTACCAAGGAAGCATTGGATCTTCACTCTTTCATCCTTAATGTAGTCTACATACCTCAGTAGCTCCAAAAACCTGTGGACATGCTCATCCATGGTATTCTGTCCCAATCGGAGTTCGTTGAACTCTTTTCTTTTGCTATCATAATACCTAGATGATAGGTACTTCTCCTGGAAGTATCTTTTAAACCTTTCCCAAATGACTCTTATTTCACCAATTCCCTTCACTTGCATGAGGTGTTCCCATCAGATTGAAGCTCTTCCACTAAGGTTATAGATGGAAACCCTATCCTTTTCAATCTTTGAATAATCATGCATTCTGAAGTACTTCTTTATTCCAAGAAGCCATGCCTCTACTTCTTGACCTTCTTTGCTTTCACCATCAAAAGTGGGAGGCCTTGCCTTCCTAAATTCACCCTGTGGAATGCCTTTGTGCTTCTTTATGCCCTTACTCTTGCTAGAAGTGTGCCTTGGGCTCCCTTGAGAACCCTCAGAATCATGTGACCTGCTAGAAGAAATCCTAGGAGAGGGTGTCCTATGCCTTGTGCTCACAGAACCTCTTCTAGGGCTTGGATTTATCCTCTCAGAACGGCCCCTAGACTGACTTTCTGTATTTCTTTCCTTTCGGCCTTCGTTGCTTGGGTTAGACCCACCATTTATTCTTTGTTGTATGTCGGTGAGACTCTGCGAAATGGCCGTATTGAGTTGATGTTGCTCTTATTGCGCTTTCATCATCCTCTAGTTAAATCTCACCATAGTCTCAACCAAGTTTGGGGGCATTACTTGCTCCCTTCTTCCATTATATTTGGTCTCTGTATGTGCTTCTTGTACGTTCCTACCCAGCAACTCGTCTCCTGGTTCAAACGGATCTTGCGCATCGTTTAAGGTGACCATTCTTATGCATTTTAGTGCATTGTCTTGTTATACGACTTGTATTACAGCTATGACTATCACTGTGAATATCAGAGACATCTATTAGACATCACAAGGATGCAATTAAAATCTATCATACCCATTCAAACCTGGAACTATTCATTTGAACAATCAATTAATCAAATAAGTTCATCAAAATCATGCCACGGATGCATCTCTTGACAAAAATTTATGCATGGTCCAGCCTAAATAGCTCCCTATGTTGAAACTGAAGCTCTAATACCACTCTATCACGTCCCCACGACCTTTAGAGGTCATGGGAGACCCTGATACATTTTGTTTTCTTCCAAAACCGACTGAATACGCACACCCAGTCGAAACAATTCGGACCCACAATCGACAATCTACAACTGCGGATGCGGAAGTGCGAAATTTCCCATCGGAAAACTTACCTTTCCGCAATCCACAATCCGCAACAATGGATGCGGAAGTGCGGAATGTCAATTTTCAACCTCCAAAATGTCGCTTCCGCAATCCACAATCCGCAATCTGTACTGCAGAAATCGGAAATGTGGAAGTCCACGACATAACTTTGAAACTTTACGTTTCCGCAATCCGCAATCTGCATTGCAGATGTGGAACTACGGAAGCACCTTCTCTGCTCCTGCAACTCACCAATGCAAACTTTGGAGAAGCATAACTTCCTCATCCCTAGTCCAAATAGGGCAAGGTTGGTACCATTGGAAATATCTTGGCGATGTCTATCCAATGGTGTAACTTCCACTCCAAACCAGGGTCTCTAAACCTATCAATTATCCAACTGAAACCTTTGTGCATAACTCCACTTAAAAGACTTTAACCTTCTTCTTGCCATGACTATCCCCTTCCTTTCCCAAGATCAAGTGTGGACATACAACTCATTCACAGGGTTAATCAATACATCACAACATGTAAGGTGAATAAAGTTATGTCTAACCATTACATCTATCACATGCAGACTTATAATGCATTAAAATCATGCAATACAATGATGTACATAACAATGAGTTCAACCCTCTACTTAGACTTGCACATTAAAATTCTTGTCAACCACATTCATATAAATAAACATTCCATAACTTGAACATAAGAAACCACATTAAAACAATGGAACATCATCATTCAACACAACAAGAAGCACTTATCTTTAAATTTCTCAAGCTGCCAAGCACTGGCTAAGTGAGAGCAACGTTCCACCCAACCTTGGATCTTTGTCCAGCCTGTACTCTTTCAGCTGAGAGATCACCCCCGAGTTGGGATGTGTATCCACTAAGGAGGGCTATCAGGTTCTCTCACAGTCAAGATTCCATCCCAATGCTAAGCCAATCTGTAGTTGGGTTTATCAAGCATTCTATGGAATCTACCCATGCTAAGCCAACCTACAGTGTGTTTATCAAGCATATAGGGATATACTGGTCATGCTAAGCCAACCTGCAGTGGGTTTATCAAGCGCACCCAGCAACACAATCATGTCAAGCCAGCCTGCAGTTGGGTTTATCAAGCATACCAAGCAAGTTGATTCCTTCCAGACTTGCGAACAAGGCTCTGTTCCAAAATGTACTCCCTGCGACTCAATCCCAGGTTCTCACGGTTTCTCTGTATTGTTCAAGATTTGTAACTCCTCTTAGGGTTATTACCACTCCTATCATGATTAGACTAGGTTCGCACACACACTTTCTATCACTATGAACTCTATGGTATTTTCTCTTACATAGGAAACGTGATTATCTCCAGGCTTCCTCACCGCTGGCTCTGCGGGTTGGTGTATGTAGGAATGTCTCTATCTGTTCCCTCTCGATGAATGGATAGATGGTGAATGGTGAGTGCATGAATCCATGAATGTTCCCTTTCCGCAACGGGTAGTCAAAACAGGTTCTGCAAGTTCCCAGGCGATTGAGTGTCTTTCAGGACAAGAAACCAAAGCCATGCCCTGCCATACGAAATAGCAAGCATGATCCATACTCCATCGGATTCAGCAACAGGGTTCTCAACCACCCTCTTCAACCGAATTAATGTCAATAGGTAGGTCGAAGGGGTTCACAGTTGGACATGTGGCAACATGGGTACCAATCCCATAACCCCCCCCCCCCCTCACCTCTTCCTAGTGGATACATGTGGCCCCTTTCTCATTGGTTGCTTCCTTAGCCAGCTCTTGGTTATTTTATTCATTAATAAATAATTACATCATTTACATTTCTTCATGGCTTAAGAGCCCATGAATAATCGAACTATCCAAATA
This sequence comes from Larix kaempferi, assembly GCA_027924585.1. Taxonomy (NCBI): domain Eukaryota; kingdom Viridiplantae; phylum Streptophyta; class Pinopsida; order Pinales; family Pinaceae; genus Larix; species Larix kaempferi. The sequence goes on along the minus strand of BSBM01001005.1, from coordinate 11,061,569 downwards.
CTTGCCTAGGAAATAACCTTAAACCTCCACTAGTGGGGCCTTGGCCTTGAGCTCCACACTAGGGCGAATACACACAGTGCATATACACAGTATTTACATTGAAGCCAATAAACACCAAGGGAAAAATGGGGTATTACATTTGTTAATGGAATCAATCAATGACTAATAATCAAATGGATTCTCCCATGTTTGACATCAGATCATTTGTTCACTTGGTGAAGATTCATACATTTGGCACATTTGGATTGAAGACCTTGGGTTGTGGCAACATATCCCTTCTATGATGTTGCCTAAGTTGTGCATATAGTACCACCTACCTACATGACATTGGTACTATTTTAGAAAACAAATTTCTTATTATATTCATTCTCATACATTCTCTTGATGAACACTAAGACATAGATCCACTTTGTACTTTCTTATGGTTATGATCTATATATATCATGGAGCCACTGTGTATTTTCTCTTGGCCATGGATTTCCATTATATATACCTCATTTATTTGCAGTGTACTTCAGTTAGCAGTCATTCTTGTTTTACATTTGAGCATGGGTATACATACCTCAAGGAAGAGATTAATTTGACACTTGATTTATTGTTCAGAGATACCTTTTTTATCCTATTTTTGGTGCACTCCACCTTGTTCCATTTGTTAAAATTCCTAGATAGTATTATAGTATTTAATGCATTTTGGTCATCAACTTCCCACCTCATACATTAGGGACATCTATTATAGCACTAGTTGGTCCTCCTTACCAATAATGACTTGCTTTCCAAGACATTGGCACTTATAGTACTTTGATCCTCCAAAATAATCCTTATATAAACATATTTTTCCAAATATATACACTTTATCTAAAGGAAATGAGGATACATATGCACCCTTCTCACAAGTAACACACATACATATGTGCTTTCCATTAATGAAAGAAACATATGCATTGTTAAAAAGGAAAAAAATATTAAATGCATGTTCATGATCATAAGGTATGGACCCCATACACCAATAGAAGCACTAACTTCCTTCCCCAACTATGTAAACTACTTTTTCATAGTATAAATGAGAGCCATTGGTTGGGGAACAAGAGAAGAGACTAAAGGAGCCCTTTAATGCTAGATAACTTCAAAGATATTTTTTGAATATTTGTATCATCAGGTACCTTAGGAACTCTAATTCTTGATTTGTGTGATCAATTTATGGAGGATTCCTAGTTCTCTCTTCCAAGAGCCTCCCATTCTAGAAGAGCAAAGGATTATCTAGCAAATTTTTAGGTGATAAATTGTCCACAATGAAACAACCCAAATCCAAGTGAAGAAGGTGTTGATAGCAAGACAATCAAGTAACCATATTCTTATTATTTCTCATTAATCATATTCTTATTATTTCTCATTAATAAATATGAATATATTTCTTCTCTCCCCCTAATATATACCATAAAATAACACAATTTAGTAAGAAATATTTTAAATTATGGTTAATAATGATTTTTTTAAAATATTAGTGCTTACATATCTCCCTTTTACTTTAAAAAAAAACCTCCTGGGTAGTGTTTTTGAGCCAACAAAGAGTGTGAAATGCATGTTAATATGATTTAATCAATATGCTCAAATGTATAGTTATAAGTTCATGTATGTTATATTATTATATCTACCTTTGTGGATCTCCAACTCTTGGTTGCAAGGATCTCTCAAGGTTACCAGCATTCAAAATAGCTACAACAAGAAGAAGAGAATTGGAACGAGAAGAGACTGGAAAGCGTGGCCAACTATCTGGCCCCATCACCATCGTAACTTATTTTGCCTCTTGACTGATAAGGGGGGGAATCCTATAAGGGAGGAATCCTATAGGGTTGACAAGCGTTCATTCTTGACCTGCACTTTTCCCCTTCACCTGCTACTATATACTAAACAAACAATTGAAATTGTCTGCAACCACTACTTTTACTTCTATTTCTAGTAGTGTAAAGTATTTTACCCCATGAACCCATCTATTATGACTAACCACTCATTTCCAACTCTAGCGATGAATAATACCTTTTTATATATGAACTTTGAACATTATAAATTAATTTACCACAACAAACAACAATTGTGATTACCGAGTTACTTAGGATGGAATAGTGTAATCATAACCCTAGGCATTTAGCACCAACACAATACTGGATTTAGATCTAACTAGCCAAAAAAAAAATCATCCAAATATGAAATGAGCATCCATGTGTATAGTGCCTACTACGACCGGTACTCTACCTTTAAAAATGTGACTTGAACTCTTTCTGAAAAATATCTCATTTATTCGGGTCCCTACTCTTATGAAGGAAAGGTCAAAAATTACTCTCTTAAAGATCGTCCCAATGATGAAGCATATCAGAAAATAACATGCATTGTCTCAAGCTCTTTGAATGATGCATTCCGCTAATTCTACCTAGACACTTCTTTATGTAAATGTATCTTCATTTTTCCTTGTAACTATACCCCGATTTAGCACGTCTCTTTTTGGTGAATCATTGTCTCTCATTCCTTAAATCAATATCTATCTCCATTCTTTTTAAATATTCCCATGTCCACTCTTTTGTACTATTCCGTAACTCTTTTTCGTGTCAATATTCCTAGGAAATTGACATTAATGTAACATCTAACTTCATTATAATTTGATTTTTTTAGTGTTGAACGACGGCATTATAAGATTATTAATCTTTTCGTCCCACAATGCTCAGTGTTAACATAAATAGACAATAAATTTATTATAACAAAACATGTGAACCACAAAAGCCAAGATTAAGGTCTAAAGAACATCATAGCTTAAGGTTGTAAGTATTCTAAGGCATGTCCAAATCATATTTATAAATGTTTTCAAATCGACTCGTCAATGTCGGCGTAATATCTTTAGAAACCCATCTTAAAAGGATTGTTATTGTATCGTATGATACAATTGATCATCTTTTAAAAGTTATTTATTCGACCAATCTAGCCAAAGATTAATTTTCAACTTTAACCTTTACCCTTTATTTATAACTCACATAAAAAACATCATAACTAGCATTTGCTCCTTGCGGGGCAAAAATGAATGCCGGTAGGAAAAGCGGAAAGTTAGAAGGAACAAAAACATAGGCACAGGCAGCGAAGAATAATGGTAAGAAAAGAACAAAGTTTGTAACAATCTCAGATTACAAAGACATAGGCACTCAACACAGTGAGCCAACCACAATTGCTTTTCTCACAATCTTTGTAGTAGTAATCTCAACACTATAGATTACTACTATATCTGGAATATATAAGCAATTTGAAAAAATATTTCTGCAATAATATCAATGAAAACAATGATTATAATAGCTTCTAAACTGCACAAACTACTTGTGAACAAAAGTTTGTTTTCATGCCATGTGCAACATTGTTAAGCACTATTTTCACAATTGTTAAGCACTATTTTCACAGCATATAGGTTTTCTGCAACCTCATTTGGGTGTCTCTGCATTATCCCCAAGTTGGAAGCCATCTGCACTGAGTGTGTAAAATATAAAATCACCACCTATGATACCGAGGTTTTGTAGAGGATGTTGTGGGAAACCATCGATCTATATTATAAGATTAATGTCAGAACAAACAAAGAAAACCATGAAAACCTATCGAAATAATAGAAAATGACGACTACATTTTTTTCCAAATTCCTATGGTGATGAGAACACCTTTGCTCTTACAAGCAAAAGAGATCTAGAATAACAATTATGCACCTCGAACCCTAATAAATTAAAATGTTATTTGGATCATTAAATGCAGTAAGTAGTCCTTGCTTGTCGCGTACATTAATCTTGGCAAGATTTTGAAGAAATCAATATCGACAAATCCATGTCAACATATAATCTAAGCCGGTCAATACACGCTCTTAAAATGATATCTAGTTAAACGCAGTAAATAGTCTCTACTGATCTTGTACATTTAATCCTAAAATGATTTTATATGAAATAAATCCATGTCAAATATATATTCTAATTTATGTTCATGGGGATGAATTGTTATTATAATTTATTATATGTAATTTTCGATCTTGCAACTTCAAATGCTAAGTTTGTGAACATGCATATTAAGTCATGAACTTGCATGCTAATCCCATTTAAACCTTGTTGAAGTACCAAAATCATAAATGTTGGTTGCATAGCATACACCACAAGCATTGGTTGATTAATGAGTCATACTTTGGATCCCATGTGGACTGAACGAGTTTAAGTAAGCTCATGATAGAGTCACTCCACACAGACAAGTGGAGGCACAACAATGGTGTAAGTGTAGATAAAGTGGTGGATTCCACACAAATGGAGGTTCATGTCAAATCAACATGACTATTAGGAATCCATGTCAACCCTTCTCTTTACTTTGTTAGTATATTGTTGTTGGACGCATATGCTTTGTAATTCATCCCATAGTAATTGTTGATCCATAGTTTGTGTTATTGTTGTTGGACACATATGATTTGTAAGCCGCCCGTAGTATTTGTTGATCCATAGTTTGTATTAGCCCATGGTTTTGACCCATAGTATTGGCGCCTAGATTTAGTATATAAGTGTGTGTTGAGGCCAATGAAGGCACCGTGAAGTTATTTGTATTGAGCTTGCTCAAAGGAGGTTGCCCCCTCGAAGTGGCCCGTGATCAATAAAAATATTCTGTGATCCAATATATTGTGCATTTTATGAATTAATTATTGCAGGTTCCTCACATCTGGTATCCGAGCACTTTCTTCGGCTCGTTGGGTGAAATTTCTGCCAAAACCATTTTTTGCATCTGTTGCAGGTTCGGATCTGGGAATAATCCCTATCTTCTTAACTGTGGGAAGTACTTGGGAATAAGCCCTAAAACGCATTGTGAGAAGTACCACAGAAACCTCGAAGTAGCTGGCCCATTGAGAGGACATACCATTGAAAAGGGAAACGACCCCTACCTGATTGACTAGTTCCCACCCGTGAGGTAAACCAAGAGCTGTCATTTGTGGCAAAGTGGTTATCAGTTTTACCTAGACCGTGGAGTGAGGGGTACTGCCCTAATACACAAGCCGTCAGACATCATTGGTGGCCGAGTGAATCCCCTAAACTGTTAGGAAGTCAGAACTGTTAGGAAGTCGAGCATACTTGGGGTCCATATCTATTTTCAGCTGCAAAATCGTTGATTTCCTCTGTCCAGAACTGTTGTTGATCAGTTCTGCGCCATTGCAGATTCATATGTTGTCGATCAGTTACGCACCATTGCATGTCCCTCTATTTTCGATCACTTCCGCGCTGTTGCAGATCTATCTGTTTCCGATCCCTTCCGCGTCGTTTCAGATCCATTTCTGGAAAAAAAAATAAAAATAAAAAAAAATAAAATAAAATAAAATAAAATAAAATTGTTTTTTTGCCATATCTCCCTTGTTTTCACTCTGTTTGCCTTGAAACTTTCCTAACACCCCTGTAATCCCATTCTGCATATTTCATTCTTGAAGATGCTATCCCAAATTCTACTTCCCAAAGCTAGAAATCTCACATTTGTCTATTTTAAGGGTTTGCCATAACTTCTTCGACTTTCACCCAATCACCTTCAAATTTTACCACAGACTTCCTTTCCTAATTCTGCTTCTTTGTCCCTCTCTGCCAAATTTTCTCATTCTTTCACCCTGCTTCTGAAATCCTCCTTTTCTGCCTCCCTGTCCATTCGACAGTGTCCAAAACCTAGTAAAACTCAAATTACCCTTCAGATTTTTTCCCAAATCCAAATTTTCATTTACTGAAACAGTTTATGTTTTTGTTTTTCTACCCATTAAAAAAAAAACTACTGGTTATGGTTGTCACCCGTGGAGGAGCAAAAACCAAGGAGGAAGCACTTGCAGCCATCCAAGCCAAACTCCAGGATCTGGATGAAAAATTTCTCGACCTCCATCTTGAGCATTCAGCCATGAACAACAAATGACAGTCTGAGTCTTCATCAGATAATGGGTTCTCTTTTTTCAGCAATTTCCGTGGTCCGAAGCTTGATTTTCCTCGTTTCAATGGTACTGATCCGACTGGATGGATCTATCGTGTAGAACAATATTTCAGTCTGCATAATACTTTTGATGTCAACAAAGTTCCACTTGCATTCTTTCATTTGGAACAAGAAGCTCTTCAATGGTACCATTGGTACATCAAAGCTCATGAAGAGCCCAAATGGCCAGATTTTTGTCAGCTCCTTTTGCAACGATTTGGTCCTACTGCTTTTGATGACTTCACAGGAGCCCTCACTAAACTTCGCCAAATTGGCATTGTGAGAGAGTATCAAACCGAATTTGAGAAACTAGCCAACCACACTAAAGGATTGCCTGATGATTTCTACCGGAGTTGTTTTATCAGTTGTCTAAAGGATGCAATCCGCTCTTAGATCAAAATGTTCTGTCCCAACACAATGATGGAAGCCCTAGGGTTGTCTAAGTTGGCAGAAGACAAGATTGTAGCCCAACAACGCTCCAAATCCACTTTTGTTCCCTTCCGAAATATGGGTTCTCAACAACCTCCCATCCCACCAGCTCCTCGATCAACTCCTTTCAAGCATTTGTTTGAAACAGAGATGCAAGCACGCAGAGAAAAAGGGATTTGTTAGAATTGTGATGAGAAATTACCTTGGGGACATAGATGTGTTCAACAAAAGATCTATCTCTTGGATGTGGATTCTCTGCCTGCCTCTGAAATTGGTGAAGAAGCTCCAGATACAATGGATGCTCCGGTTGACATTCAGGTGCTGCCTCTTGACCCTCCCTCTCAGGATGACCAGCCAGAGATATCTCTCCATGCTTTAGTTGGAATCACCACCCCCCAAACAATGTGAGTCCGGGGTTAGTTCAAGAAGCTTCCTCTTACAATACTCATTGATTCCAGTAGCACTCATAATTTCATTGACCCTCGGATTACCAAACAGGATGATTGTTTTATCCATCCTTTCTCCAACTTTGAAGTCATGGTTTCTAATGGGGGCACCTTACCTTGCAAAGGGAAGTGTCGTAATGTGTGTATCTCTATGGGAGATTATAACCTAATCTCTGACATGTTTTCCTTGACCTTAGGCGGATGTGATGTGGTTTTGGGCACTCAATGGCTACGCACACTTGGCCCCATCTTATGTGATTTTACTGAACTTGTTAAGATTTAATATGCTAAGACAGAAAATAGCAGCATTACATTCCATTTCACAATAATAGCATATACAGGATCACTGAAGAAACAACAAGCATAGCATAAACACAAGAGACAAAGATTTATCCTGGGAAACCCTCATGGGGTAGAAAACCCAGCAAAGCTTCCTCAATATAGATGACCAGCAATATACAAAGATGAAACCCTGAGACATGATCTCCTCCTCCACAATAGAAGACCTCTTCTCCACAAATGCGCTATCCTCAAGTGAGTGAGTATTTCAAATGAAGAACACACCTCCTCTATTTATACACTACTCTGACATATCTTTTACACAAGTACATGTAGGCTCGTATTTAAACATTAGGTTAAATACCCTATTATAACTGATTGGGCCGACCCCCACATGGTGGGTCTAATAACCCGAGTTACCACATTCCGACGGAGGAATAAACATCTCCAGATATACAATAATATCTTCACGGAGGAATGAAACATCTCCGGAATAATAAAGTACAAATATAATATTCTTTGAAGTTACAATATTTTAACACTCCCCCTTAACGAGAAGGATATTATAACAGTATTTGCACGAGCAAGGAGTCATCAACATCATACATGATACATATATAAATCATTGGAAGCTTTCTCAACATCATCAGTGACTTAAGCAGTTACTGGAACATCTTCAATACTGGAACATCAACATCTTCAGTACTGAGTCTTTATCTTCTGCAGCATTCGAACAACTACAACGACATCAACATCTGGATCCTCACGATCATCGGTATCATCATCTCATGATCATCAGCATCGTCATCACACGATCATCAGCATCGTCATCACACGATCATCAACATCGTCATCACACGATCATCAGCATCGTCATCACACGATCATCAGCATCGTCAGCATCGTCATCACACAATCATCAGTATCGCCATCACACGATCATCAGCATCGTCATCAGCATCGTCATCATACGATCAACATTTTCCAGGGTGATCAATCCTGCTCTCTTTAGGACATATGTCCATGGATGATGCAATCCAGTCATGTACCTTTTGAACCGAAGTCCAGGGATGATCCAGTCCTATCATGTACCTTTTGAACCGAAGTCCAGGGACGATCCAGTCCTGTCAATTCTCGGAGACCTCATGTCTTCGGCTCAATTCACAAGACGAAAGTCCAAGGATGATCTAATCCTTACCGTACATTTAGGACCACGTCCAAGGATGACTTAATCCTACACCGTACATTTAGGACCACGTCCAAGGATGACTTAATCCTCCACCGTACATTTAGGACTACGTCCAAGGATGACTTAATCCTCCACCGTACATTTAGGACCACGTCCAAGGATGACTTAATCCTCCACCGTACATTTAGGACCACGTCCAAGGATGACTTAATCCCCCACCGTACATTTAGGACCACGTCCAAGGATGACTTAATCCGCCACCGTACATTTAGGACCACGTCCAAGGATGACTTAATCCCCCACCGTACATTTAGGACCACGTCCAAGGATGACTTAATCCTCCACCATACATTTAGAACCACGTCCAAGGATGACTTAATCCCCCACCGTACATTTAGGACCACGTCCAAGGATGACTTAATCCTCCACCGTGCATTTAGGACCTACGTCCAAGGATGACTTAATCCTCAACCGTGCATTTAGGACCTATGTCCAAGGATGACTTAATCCTCCACCGTACATTTAGGACCACGTCCAAGGATGACTTAATCCTCCACCGTACATTTAGGACCTACGTCCAAGGATGACTTAATCCCTCACCATCCACCAAGGACTTCATTCTTGAATACTTACGTCTACGGCTCTTCTTTAGGACTGAAGTCGAGGAATGATCCAATCCCTTCACATGTTCATCAAGAACTTCATTTTCGAAGACATACGTCTACGGCTCTTCTTTAGGACTGAAGTCCAGGAATGATCCAATCCCTTCACATGTTCACCAAGAACTTCATTTTCAAAGACATACGTCTACGGCTCTTCTTTAGGACTGAAGTCCAGGAATGATCCAATCCCTTCACATGTTCATCAAGAACTTCATTTTCGAAGACATACGTCTACGGCTCTTCTTTAGGACTGAAGTCCAGGAATGATCCAATCCCTTCACATGTTCATCAAGAACTTCATTTTCGAAGACATACGTCTACGGCTCTTCTTTAGGACTGAAGTCCAGGAATGATCCAATCCCTTCACATGTTCATCAAGAACTTCATTTTCGAAGACATACGTCTACGGCTCTTCTTTAGGACTGAAGTCCAGGAATGATCCAATCCCTTCACAACATGTATAACAAAACATGTATCATCATCATCAAAACATGTATAACCACAACATGTATCATCATCATCAAAACATGTATAACCACAACATGTGTCATCATCATCAAAACATGTATAACCACAACATGTATCATCATCATATTATCAAAATAAAGAATATAAGAGTCCTAAAGCTAAATAATTCTAGGTGACTAAGTGCAATGAATAGGTAACCTCGTCATTGATGAGATAGACTTGTTATCAGATACTATGCTACTCCCCCTTTCGAGGAGAGTTCTTTTGAACTATACTAAGCTTGTCTCGAAAGTATTCAAACTTCATTCGAGACAGAGGTTTAGTCAAGATATCAGCAATCTGATCCTCAGTACTTATATATACGAGCTTGATAGCTCCTCTTTGCACCATATCTCGTATATAGAAGTATCGGATCTCTATGTGTTTTGACTTATCGTGGAACACAGGATTTTTCAGTCATCTTAAAGCAGCTTTGAATGTCACACATAATCATAGTGGAATTCATTTCTAAGTCAAACACTCCATATAATAGCTTCTGAAGCCACACTGCTTCACAGCTGGCAGAGCAGACAGCTATATATTCTGCTTCAGTAGTACTGAGAGCCACACTAGATTGTTTCTTGCTAAACCATGAGATCATGGTAGATTCAAGACTATAACATCCACTTGATGTACTCTTTCTGTATGAGACACTTCCTTCCCAATCAGAATTTGAGTAACCATGTAATCGGAGTTCATGACCTCCAAGATAATATAGACCAAAATCTAATGTACCTTTTTAGGTACCTCACTACATGCTTTGTAGTTATTAAGTGAACCTTTCTAGGTTCTACTAGAAACCGACTTAGGGTATTTGCAGCAAAGCATATATCTGACCTAGTATTTGTTAAATAATATCAGCTCTGATACCATGTTAAGATTTAATATGCTAAGACAGAAAATATCAGCATTACATTCCATTTCACAATAATAGCATATACAGGATCACTGAAGAAACAACAAGCATAGCATAAACACAAGAGACAGAGATTTATCCTGGGAAACCCTCATGGGGTAGAAAACCCAACAAAGCTTCCTCAATATAGATGACAAGCAATATTACTTATCTTTTATGTTTGTGTGGTTGCCTCCCGCTTGATCTTCTGTATGTCTTCTGAACTTCTATTCATTATGTACCATTGTGCATGCTCAAGTGTACACTAGTGTCATCCTCATGATCTCATACACAAACATACATTCATTAGTATATTCTCAATATTATCAAAACATTCTAATTCTAAATAATCTTGAATATGTACAGTCATGATCATTAGTATTCAGGGTTTCAAGGAAGTCTTCTTTTACTCATGCATATTCTTGTTTGATCTAGTTAGTTAAATCATCAACCAAGATAAGAGACATAATATGCATAAAACCTTGATTACTAACCAATCATACCAAGTATACTTACACAAGGTAAGATTCTAACATGACATAGGAAAACATACCTGGATTAGTATACCTGCTTAGTTATGTACAACATACCTCGTGAGTCTTTGTCTTCATGTTGTCATGGTCATGGAACTTGATTTGTCTTTTGTAATGTACCTGTGTCTTGTTAGTAGACAACATCAACCTCACACAACACCATAATGCATAAGTACAATCATATAGCCCTAATCAATGAATGTCTTTGATCATTCACATGCATTCATATCAAGATTATACTAATAAATAACATGAAGACAAACACATTATGAACTTAATCAAGAATCAGATTTCAAGGCATACCTGAACCTCCTTAAGTCATACCTGTCAAGACTTTTTGTAGTCTTCTTATGTAAGGCCTTAGTCTCAAATCCCCCTGAAACTTGATCTGGAGCTTGATTAGGCTTTGCTAGAGAAACCCTAAAAATTCAATATTTGACTTTCACACTTCTGAATGGATGAAGGAATATGTCTTGCTGAGTTGATCAAACTGGCATACTTCAATTTTGGAATCTCCAAAAATTTGACCCCTCAAAATTGCCTTTGAAACTTCTGGATCTTCTAGACAGGACCCCGAACTAGGGTTTGATGAAGCCCACCCTTCTGTCCAATCAAAAGGTTCGATCCAAGGCTCTAAACTCTTATTTTTCTGAGGAGCTTCCAGCCATGGTTACAGACTTAAAAACTTCCAACTTTTGCTGAAGCCCTAATTTTCCAATTTTCTTATCAAAATCCCGAACTAGGGTTTGATCAAGCCCGGTCTTCTACCCAACCAAAAAATTTGATATTGGTCTCTAAATTTCAATTTTACTGAGTAGCATTCAGCCGTGGACTCTGATTCCAAAAATTCTAACTTTCTCCGAAACCCTAAATTCCGGAAGCCATGAATAAAAGTGCTCCAAAAATAATTCTGTTTTGACAGAAATATGCACCTGATTGTTTCTACTATAACTCTGAAATTTTTGGTCCACATGGTCTGAAACCTTGTTTTTGCAGTAGCCTGACCTGTTATCTTTCCATCCTGACAGGTCTGACCTTAATTGGGTTTTCTGAGAGAGAGTTATGCCAAGTGTCGCAACGTGACCTGTTTATGGGATAAAACAGGAGAGCGAAATTGTACGGCATGCCACGTGTCACTGTTTGAACTTCGGCCTCTGAAAACGTTTTATGAGATAGCTCGACCTGTTATATTTCCATCCTGACAGGTCTGACCTCAATTGGACTCTCTGAGAGAGAGTTATGACAAGTGTCGCAACGTGACCTGTTTATGGGATAAAACAGGAGAGCGCACTTGTACGGAGTGCCAAGTGTCACTGGTTCACCTTCGGCCTCTGAACAAGTTTCCTGAGATAGTACAGTATGTGTAATACCTGTCGCTTTTTACTAAATTTCATTTGGAGCTTCCTAGCCCAAGTTATGACCTTTTTTCCAAGGTCACCTGATTTTGATTGAGATCTGGAAGAGGCAGAAACCCTAACTTGTACTGATCATAACTTACAAAGTACAACGAATATGAGGATGCCCTTTGGACACAAGGTACCTGGGGATGTTATCTTCTACCTGTAAACGTTTCAGACCCTGAAACGTCGCCAAAATGGAGTTATAGCGAAAGTTCCACGATGACTAGTTTTTGCTATGTAAAACCCTAACCTTCAAATTGTCGTAAGTAAAGCAAGTGTCGTAAGTGCCATACCTTGTCTTCCTTCAGGTTAGCTCTGATACCATGTTAAGATTTAATATGCTAAGAAAGAAAATAGCAACATTACATTCCATTTCACAATAATAGCATATACAGGATCACTGAAGAAACAACAAGCATAGCATAAACACAAGAGACAGAGATTTATCTTGGGAAACCCTCATGGGGTAGAAAACCCAGCAAAGCTTCCTCAATATAGATGACCAGCAATATACAAAGATGAAACCCTGAGACATGATCTCCTCCTCCACAATAGAAGACCTCTTCTCCACAAATGCGCTATCCTCAAGTGAGTGAGTATTTCAAATGAGGAACACACCTCCTCTATTTATACACTACTCTGACATATCTTTTACACAAGTACATGTAGGCTCGTATTTAACCATTAGGTTAAATACCCTATTATAACTGACTGGGCCGACCCCCACATGGTGGGTCTAATAACCATAGTTGCCACAACTCCTCGGAGGAATAAACATCTCCGGATACATAATAGAATCACCTCGGAGGGATGGAACATCTCCGGATACATAATAGAATCACCTCGGAGGGATGGAACATCTCCGGATACATAATAGAATCACCTCGGAGGGATGGAACATCTCCGGAATAAATAATGTACAAATATAATATTCTTAGAAGTTACAATATTCAACAGAACGTTGGATGCAGTTCTCCCCCAATGGACAAACACACACATTGGCAGGCTTACAACTAGGATCTCTCAGCATCATCAGTTCACATCCCATGGAAAAAATCCTTAAGAAGAATTCACATGGTGTCATCGCTCAGATCCATTCCATTCAGATGCAACCATCAGCGGTCTCCACTGCTCCTTTGGATCTACAACAAATTATGGATCGATATGCAATTGTCTTTGCTGAACCAGTGGGATTTCCACCTTTAAGGAAAAAGGACCATCGTATTCAGCTCCTTCCTGGAAGCGTTCCTCCCAACATCAGGCCCTATCGCTACCCATTTCACCAAAAAACAGAGATTGAAATGCTTGTTCGGGACTTACTGAAGCAAGGTATTATTCGCCCAAGCACTAGTTCCTTTTCTTCACCAGTTCTTCTTGTGCACAAAAAAGATGGGTCATGGAGCCTCTGCATTGACTTCCGAGCACTTAATTACCTCACCATCAATGATAAGTTTCCAATTCCTATTGTTAATGAGCTTCATGGTGCTCGATTTTTCTCCAAGTTGGATCTTCGTTCTGGGTATCATCAAATTCGGGTTCATGAGGATGATATCCCTAAAACAACTTTATGCACACATGATGGTCACTATGAGGTTTTGGTCATGCCCTTTGGCCTCACTAATGCTCCTTCCAAATTCCATGCCTTGATGAATAAAATATTCCGGCCCTACTTGCGGAAATTCATTCTGGTATTCTTTGATGATATCCTCATCTACAGTAAAACATGGGATGAACATCTCCAACATCTGGATCTTGTAATGCAACTTTTCTCTGACCATCATCTCCACACCAAACAGTCTAAATGTGTTTTTGGACAGAAGGAAGTTGAGTATCTTGGGCACATTATCTCAGCACAAGGGGTTCGTGTGGATCCTGCCAAAATCACTGCCATGAACAATTGGCCGCCTCCTAAGACACTCAAGAGATTTCGTGGTTTTTTGGGGTTGATTGGCTACTACCGCAAGTTTGTCAAGGATTATGGGAAGATTGCATCTCCATTAACTGCTCTATTGAAAAAGGATGTTTTTACATGGACACATGCTACTGAGTGTGCATTTGACAAACTGAAACAAGCTATATGTACTACACCTATTCTAGCTATGCCTGATTTTTCCAATCCCTTCACTATTGAGAGTGATGCTTGCGGCAATGGACTTGGTGTTGTTCTCCCTCAAGATGAACACCCCATTGCATTCACTAGCAAAGCCCTTTCAGGTGATAATTTCATTGCCTCTACATATGAGAAAGAAATGATGGCTATTTTGCATGCAGTACAGAAGTGGCAACCCTACCTATTAGGGAATCATTTATGCATCAAGACTGATCACTAGAGTCTGAAATATTTCCTGGAACAACGTGTATCCTCCCCAACACAACATAAATGGGTTATCAAACTCATGGGTTATGACTATGAGATCACTTGCAAGAAGAGTAAGGACAATATTGTGGCGGATGCTCTTTCTCACACATTTGATGACCAAGGTTTTCTTTCAACTATTTCTATGCCTGTTCCAAATTGGTTTCAATCTGTTCAACAGGGCTATGTCAATGACTCTTCATTATCTCAAATCATCCAATGCTTGTCCAACAACCGTTCTGATGTACCACATTACTCTTGGAATGGTGCTCCCCTGAGATACAAGGGTCATCTAGTGCTTCCCCAGAGCACAGATCTTCAATAGGATGTCTTCTATGAACTCCATGCTTCTCCATCGGCAGGGCACTCTGGGCTCCTCAAAATGTATGAACGGGCACAGCGTAACTTCTTTTGGCAGGGCATGAAAAGGACAATCCAACAGATGGTGGCTGAATGTGATACCTGCCAGCACAATAAGGGTGAAACGACACTCCTTCTAGGATTGCTCGAACCCTTGCCCATACCTACCCGGATTTGGAAAGATATTTCTATGGATTTCATTGAAGGGCTCCCTAAATATGGAGGGAAGACAATGATTTTGGTTGTGGTTGATCACCTCTCCAAATATAGTCATTTTTGTGCTCTCAGCCATCCCTATACAACTTCCTCAATCGCTCAAATTTTCTTGGACTAGATCTTTCGTCTTCATGGAATCCCTTCTTCCATTGTCTTGGGTCGTGATGCGACTTTCACCAGTCATTTTTGGATAGAACTATTTCGTCACAATGGCACCAAACTAAAGATGAGTTCAGAGTATCACCCACAAACAGATGGTTAGACTGAAATTATCAATAAATGCTTGGAAACTTATCTTCGTTGCTTCACCTCTGAAATACATCATCAGTGGGAAAAGTGGCTCCCTCTCGCTGAATGGTCGTACAATACCTCTTACCACACTTACCACATTGCCTCTAAAATGACTCCATATGAAGCAGTTTATGGTCAGGCACCACCTGTTCTTCTTCCATACACGCCAGTTCTTCTTCCATACACCCCCAGCAGTTCTCCAGTTCAGGCAGTTGACACGGTCCTTCGAAACCGCGATCAGATTCTTTGCATTTTGCGGGAAAATCTTCACATGGCAAGAAATCGCATGAAGTAACAAGCCGATCAACATCATTCTGAGCACACTTTTGAAGCATGTGATATGGTTTTTCTTCGTCTCCAGCCTTACAAGCAATCCTCCTTGAAACTCAAAGGGCGTCATAAGCTTGCTCCAAAGTTCTATGGGCCATATAGGATTCTTCAAAAGATTGGGTCCGCTGCTTATAAATTGGAACTTCCTCCTTCTTCCCTCATTCATCTAGTATTTCATGTCTCTTGTCTGAAGAAAGTTCTTGGCACTAACATCAGAGGATGTTGGCAGGCGGTTTGATGAGTTAGCATCGCAGCATCCCGGATGTTGCGCAAGGCCAAAGATACCATGGAAAGCGAAGAACAACGAGCAAGGCGACAAGTAATTTTGTAGTTTTTGGGTCATTTGGACCGCATCATGTATATTTTGGGTCATTTAGACCACAGTATGGGGGTTTTTGGGTCATTTGACCGCATTATATGGGATTTTGGGTTAGTTTTTGTAAAGTTGGTTAAAGAATAGTTAGGCGGTTTCCTAAGTGGACCACAGATGTAAAGGCGCAAGCCTATAAATAGATGATGGTTTGTAAGGATTGGGATATCTTTTGGGGAAGTAGTTGAAGCTTGATATCTGAGAGTATCTTGTTGTATATGGGTTTTTGTCGAGATAATATGATGTGACAGAACTTTTGAGCAGAATTCCTGTGTCGTTCCTGTTTTTCTATGGTAATGCATTTCGCGATATGAATATATGAATGATGCGATGTTTCCTTGCTGCGATTAATGCTTTATTGTTATATCTGTTGCGATAATAGATCTGTTCCTGTTGAATGATGTCGCAACTATGATTAATGCCTGAGTTGAATGTTTAGATCTATTTCTGAAATGTTGCAATAAGATAGTCAATTGATGCACAACATCCTCCTTCATTCGGTGGAAACATGGTTCCATAAACTCTCCCTTGAACATCTCAGGTGAGACCTCATCTGCTCTGTAGGTGTTGCTGGACAGGGTAAAACCTGTCTGGGCCGGTGCTCAAGGAGATCGCGGTGGTTTGGGTGTTGACAGTGTCGGGAACCCCTGTCGAATGGGTTTGTGTTAACAAATGGTTCCGGTGGATTTCAGTAATTAAGGCATGATTTGGTCATAATGAATGGTTCGATTTGGTAATGATGGTTAAGGACATGATTTGGCACTATAAGAAGGGGTCGGCTCCGGTCGGAAGGCATCATTATGTTGAGTGTAAGGGATCGCTCAGTGTTGCATTGTTTAGTTGAAGTGCTAAGTCAAGGGTCGAGTGGTTGCTAGCAGCAAGTTGGGTTGGTGAGTGAGGAATTGTTGAGCCACGAGGATCCTTGCTATGGCATGCCGAGCACACCCATGGTTGAAGTTTCCAGTGGGGTAGAGTCACCATATTGGGCGGTAAGCATCGAAGAAGAGGTTGTCATCATGCCGGGTGGATCAGTGTTTACAGCAATCCCCAAGAAGCGAAGGGGGGGTCAACATTCCGAGTCTCCGCAGATCAAATGACAACTACGCTCCTCTACAGCGGTTGTGGAGGAAGTCCAAGCGGAGGTAGGAAAGTCCATCCATGGAGTTAACAAAACAGCTGCTTGGGAAAGGTTGTCTGTTGTGGATATCCCTAGGTACGTCCCCCCCCGTCGGCTTGGTATATCGCCCTGCAAGCTCACAAAGAATCATAAATACCCTGTGTGGATGCCAGCGCTACCAAAAGGAATGGAGTGCTTTGTAGATATTGTGCCGGCTTTGATGAACCTGAAATACGACGACCATGACATGGTGTCCTATAAGGAAGTTACGTCATACCCCTATGTGTTGGGGTCACAACTCAGCAGTAAGCCGGTCCCGCAAGCTTGGGCGTGTGGGTTGAACCAGGCGAGTTTGCTGGGACTCATTAACATGCCACACTTTGGGCGACTGCAAGAAGTTAATGCTTGTGTGAAGCAGCTGCTGGCCTGCTTCCACGGTGGCACATTGTGGCTGGACAGGGCAGTTCCAGTCACTGTTGATTTGATTGCTAAGATCACCGGGTTGTCGAAGGATGGGGTAGATCCTTCACAGTACTTTCGTGGGAAGGAGAACGACAAAAAGAGGACAGCACAGTTGGTCCGACGCTACGCATTGGAACGTGAAGGCCGTGCTTACCACACCAGCAGTATCAATGATAAGTTGGTTCTCACTGGCGCGAAGATATTAAGTTGCAAAGTGGTCCGGTAGAATCGACCAAACCAGTGCAATTTGGAGGTCATGGCGTGTGCAACACAGTGCGTAGAAGGCGTGAAGATGAAATGGTCACTATTTTTGTTGAACCAGTTGGTGGAGGATGCAACAGCCATCCAAGAGGGAAAATGCCCCTTCACATACAGTTGGCTCTTAATCTTAATCGCCCTGGTTGCTTGGAAGGAGCCTGACACTTACGAGGGCATGGAGGTTGATGACGTAAAAGAACGTAAGGGTGCGCAGTATTAGAACTTGTGGTGGGTACAAGAAACTAAGTGCCTCAGAGAAAATGAAATACGGTTTTGATTGTACTGGGATATGCTACAAGATGCAGCGACGAAGGTGCCTCACTTAACTGAAGAAACCGCGGCGAAATACAAGCTGATTGCGTTGTTCGTGATTCGGCCTCATGCGATTCACGTCCAAGCAAGGCGTGACCCTGGGAAGCAATGGTTGCTAACACACTATAAGTTGTCTGAAGAAGCATTAGAGGGCATTGTCAATGACTGGCCGATTGAATGGCGGGACCCAGTCAACCAGGTGGAGATTGAGGCGGGACCTCCAATGACCGACCCAGATGATGTATTGTCAACGCAGGACCAGCAGAGTCACCATGACTCGGATCAAGAGTCATCCACAAAGAACCCCACGGATGAGGATATTGACCGCGACCTTGAGGAAGGCAGAACCAAGGCATGTCATGAGTATGCGATGATCAGTGGGGCCTCTCCCACAACAGAGGCGCAGTTGGGACAACTTATAGAGGATGTCACCAATGCATAAAATGTGGCAGCCCGAGCGATGACAGCATAGATGAAAGTCATTTTCAAAGAGGTAAATGTTCGGCTTGATTCTTTATGTGATGTTGTTTCACAGTGGGTACCAAAGGTTGCAGCTAGGCAAGCAGTTTGCGCAATCCGCACTGAGCCACGGGTTCGGAATATGAATATTCCCCTGACTACAATTGTGAATGACAACGAGGCTCTTCAGGCCTTGTTGCAGGAGTTAGAATATTTGACCATCAACATCAATGAGCTGCCTACGCAGGAGTTGACAAATGTGCAGGCGGTTTCCATCCGGGAAATGGCAAACAGGCTACAAGAGATCAGCGGTCAGTACCTACGGTCACAGGAAAATGAAGCAATGGCCCAGCAGGAGGTTGATGAATTAAAGGGGAAGGTCGTTGAGGCAACGAAGGTGGTCAATGAGTTGGAGGACATGATCGAGCAACTGATGGCTGAGAAGACTAGCGCCATAACGGAACTCAAGAAGGAGCACTATCGGTTGACGGTAAAAAGAGTTTCCATCTGGGACAACAACGTCTGATTGGAGGAGGCAGTCTCTGAAGCCTGTCAACATGTTCTCGAGCCTACTGCACAGTTAGATCCGGTTGAACAAGCGCAACGACTTGGGGCTGTCATCTCCCAACTACAGCATGATAATGTGGACTTGACAGCTCTATTGCACCCGAGCACACCACAAGAACGCTTAGATGAGCGGAAACGCGTCGTTGAGGAGGTGGCAACACAGCTGGGGGAGCTGGAACAGATAGCGACAAGACTCACAGCAAACACCGTGCATTTTTGGGGTATCATTGTTCAGGATGAGCAGATCGAATAATTGACCAAGTGAAGGTAAGAAGTAGAGGGGCAGTTGGCGACACTGAAGGTAGCAATGCGCGCAATGCCTCCAGTGGCTCAGGGTACCAAATCAACAGAATTGCAAGATTTGCAGCAGCGCATCACCAAGGATGAAGAGTGCTAGAAGAAGCGTGCCATGTAGTTGGAGGAGTTCCAGGAGATTGGGGGAGAACTTTTTCTAAAGGAAATTTTTGCACTCCAGGATGTACAGGAAGGTCTCCAGCAAGTTGCTGTGAAGCTGAGCGAGCATCCATTTGTGTAGGATGTGACAGATAGTCAGGCGGTGACTGCGGCAGTAAAGGAGCAGGTCACAGAGGTCAACCAATAGTATGAGGACTTCAGGGTCAATACCAATGAGTACACCATGTCCGCTTGACGTGGCTTGAGGGTGAGCCACAAGATTGTGTTGGGGGCCTGTTGGCAGGAAGTTTGATGAGTCAACATCGTAGCATCACGGATGCTGCGCAAGGCCAAAGATACCGCGGAAGGCGGAGAATAGCGAGCAAGGTGACAAGTAATTTTGTAGTTTTTTGGTCATTTGGACCGCATCATGTATATTTTGGGTCATTTAGACCTCACTATGGAGGTTTTTGGGTCATTTGACCGCATTATGTGGGATTTTGGGATAGTTTTTGTAAAGTTGGTAAAAGAATAGTTAGGTGGTTGCCTAAGTGGACCACAAATGTAAAGGTGGAATCCTATAAATAGATGATGGTTTGTAATGATTGGGATATCTTTTTGGGAAGTAGTTGAAGCTTGATATCTGAGATTATCTTGTTGTGTTTGGGTTTTTACGAAGATAATATGATGTGACAGAGCTTTTGAGCAGAATTCCTATGCCGTTCTTGTTTCTTTGTGGTAATGCATTTCACGATATGAATATATTAATGATGCGATGTTTCCTTGCTACAATTAATGCTTTATTGTTATATCTGTTGCGATAATAGATCTGTTCCTGTTGAATGATGTCGCAATTATGATTAATGCCTGAGTTGACTGCTTAGATCTATTTTTGAAATGTTGCAATAAGATAGTCAATTGATGCATAACATCCTCCTTCATTCGGCAGAAACATGGTTCCGCCAACTCTCCCTTGAACATCTTGGGTGAGACCTCATCTGCTCTGCAGGTGTTGCTGGAAAGGGTAAAACCTATCTGGGTCGGTGCTCAGGGAGATCGCGGTGGTTTGGGTGTTGACAGTGTTGGGAACCCCTGTCGACTGGGTTTGTGTTAATAGAGGACAAACTATTTTACCAGAACTGGATAATGAAGGATCCATCCTTTTGGAGCCGGAGGTTGTCCTTAATAAGCGCACTCGTCAGCTTCACTCTCAATCTATCATAGAGGTCTTAATTCAGTGGCATAGAATGCAACCAGAGGATTCTACATGGGAATCACTTCTTCAGATTCAGCGACAATTTCCGCATCTAAATCTTTGAGTACAAAGCTTTTTCTAAGGGGGAGGGGATGTTAGGATCCCATGTCAACCCTTCTCTTTACTTTGTTAGTATATTATTGTTGGACGCATATGCTTTGTAATTCGTCCCGTACGAATTGTTGATCCATAGTTTGTGTTATTGTTGTTGGGCGCATATGCTTTGTAAGCCGCTCGTAGTATTTGTTGATCCATAGTCTGTATTGGCCCATGGTTTTGACCCATAGTATTGACGCCTAGATTTAGTATATAAGTGTGTGTTGAGGCCAATGAAGGAACCCTGAAGTTATTTGTATTGAGATTGCTCAAAGAAGTTTTCCCCCTCGAAGTGGCCCATGATCAATAAAAATATTATGTGATCCAATATATTGTGCATTTTATCAATTAATTGTTGCAGGTTCCTCACAATGACCTTCGCTCCTTCCATCCCAAGACATGTATAATGTAGAGGGTGAGAGTATGGCAATAAGCTATGTAATAATATGCAAGGATCTGACAGCTGTAGAAACTCACAATCAAACTCACAAATATGTTACAAAGAAGAAGAGAAGGAGACACTTAATTCTCACTCATAAACACAATAGAATAGAACATAATCTCAGTATTATAAAATGAATAAGAATGTAAGTGAATGAGTACAATAGAACAATAAGGTACATAATATAGGATTTGAATAGGCCAAGTAGGGAATTCAAATCCCTAACTCAGAGTGTGGCTTGAATGATAGCGGAGTCATCATCTAGTCAATGTATCAGTCATCAAAGGCAACAGTCAGTCAACTAAGTCTAACTGAGTGAAGTAGGCACTAACTGAGTGAAGGAGGCTCAGTGGAGGGCGCATGAGGAGTCTAACTGAGTGAGGTAGGCATGAAATGAATGAAGGAGACTTAGTGGAGGGCGCATGAGTATCTAACTGGAGTCAGAATGGGCAGACTAGTCTCACTGGATGTCTATCGGAGTGAA
This sequence comes from Larix kaempferi, assembly GCA_027924585.1. Taxonomy (NCBI): domain Eukaryota; kingdom Viridiplantae; phylum Streptophyta; class Pinopsida; order Pinales; family Pinaceae; genus Larix; species Larix kaempferi. The sequence goes on along the minus strand of BSBM01001005.1, from coordinate 11,039,473 downwards.
ATAGTCAGTGGGGGAGTCAATCTAGCCTCAAATCAAGGAAGAACTGAGAGATAACTAACTGGTAGGTGAGAAAGGTGCCTAACTGGATGTGGTAGGTGAGAAAGGCACACTAGCCATGCAAAATACTGGAGAAGGGCACCTTTGGTAGCTGGGAGGCCCCCTGGGGGCTGCAAACAGGCTATGGAGAGCTAGAACCAAGCTCTAGGAGTTGAGAGGTCCACAATGATGATGACTGGATGCATGCAGTGGCATACAAATGCATGCATCATGTAGCTTTGCATGTAGGTAAAGAAGAGCTATAAGCAAGCTCTAGGTGCTGGGGAGACCACCATGATTATGACTGGATGCATGCAGCATGCAAGCATGCAAAATAAAAAAATGACGGGGAGAATATTCCAACACCCCCCCACAAGTTATACTATGAGAAAATAACTGACGAATAGGGCCCTGGTGACTAAGACCAAAGGTCACCCTGAAAAAAAGCAAGATAGGGCCCTAGTTACTGAGACCAAAGGTCACCCCGTACAATCAATCTAAAATAAACTAAGTGAGGAAAGAGGGAAAACCTAGTGGGAAGAAAACCCTCCTTCAAAATAGACTGAAGGATGTCAGGGAAGCATATAATCTCTAATCCCTAAGGAGGTAAGTGTCCTTGTTTCTCAAAGAGGGATCTATACATCCGAAATGGGTCAGGAATTTCACAAGGATGAATCCTTACATGTGAAAATTATGATCTGGTAGATCGGGAAGCAGTGGTTTCCCATCGAAGAAGAGGATCAGTAAAGAAGGAAGGGTGAAACCTCCCATGCTGAGACTCGGATCTGGATGATCTGAAAGTAGTGAATGCCCACTGGAGAAGAGTAGGAAAAATAGGTGAGAGATCTTCAGGTTCTTGTGGATCTGGATCTCCCATTCAAGAAGAGTAGGAAAAACAAGTGAGAGATCTTCAGGTTCTTATGGATCTGGATCTCCCATTCGCTCATCTCCTTTATTAGTTACTAGACCTTCTGATTCTTGTGGATCTAGATCTCCCATTCGCTCATCTATGTCTGCAATATCATGTGAAAAAGTATCATCACATCCAATCCCTGAATTTGAAATCTCAAGTGGAGGAGCAAGTAAAATTTTCTCATCCCCACATGCAAACTCCGAATCTGTCATCTCATGAGGAGAAGTAAGTAACACTGGAAACTCTGAATCTGACATCTCATGAGGAGAAGTAAGTAATACTATCTCATCTTCATCATCACTCGGGGGAAGAACATATCCAAAAACATTGATGCCATGAAGCTTTTCCAAGACATGTATGAGGTCTTCATCAAGATTAGATGAGTAATGGAGGTCCATAGGAGATGGACCAATAGGTGTTGGATCTTCAGGTTCTTGTGGATTTGGATCCAGCATTCACATGTCATGAGTAGAAGAGTGAAGGGCAGACTCCTTTGATAGAGGTAAGAAGTGTGAAAACTCATAGAGTTGTGTCTTTTGATTTGCAACTCCTTTTGCAATGACTACCCCTGAAATCATGTGTTGTACTTCGACCTCATATGGAGTAAAGATCACTCTTTTGGGCTCTCTAGTATGAGTTAGTTGAAATACTGAGAGAACATTTTCCGTAAGAGAAGGAACATAGAGCACATCACAAAAGTGACCATGATCAACATCAATTCTTCCTATCCCCTGAGATGTGACAGCTGAATTATTGCCCAAACTAATGGAATGACCAGTAGAGCTTTTGAGACTAGAGAAGAGATATTTTGAGCAAGCCATATGGCAGGATGCTCGTGAATCTATGACAAGAGAAGAACCAATTGATGTAACTATTGTGAGAGCATGACAACTTTCTTTTCCTTTGGATCTAGAAGAATCAGCATCAGGATCCTTCTTCCTTGCACATGCTGGAACATGAACGTTGTTTTCTTCAAGTAATTTAGCCATCAAATCAATGGCCTTCCGCATGCAAGCACTCTCGGGATGAGGCCCTCTATGACAGTATGTGCACTCTATCTTTCCATTTTGAGAATGTTTGGCCTTCTTAGAGGATGAAACTCTAGCTGACTGGTGTGTAGGCCTTATATCACCAGGAATCTCTAGCTTTCCTATATCATTCGCTCTCTCTACAACTGTTGAATCCAATTTGGGTATGATCATTCCCATTGAAATCAACTTCTCTTCCTCTTGGGTAAGAGATTGTGTGAAATCATCAAATGAGGGAAACTTCCATCTTGGAATGGACAACCTAGCTGATTGGAAAGTAGAGACAAAAACTGAGAATTTTTCCCCCAACTTTGAGAGAATGGTAAGTATAAGCTCCTTATCTTCCTTCACTATCTCATATCTTTTCAACTGTGATATCAAGATTTTGAACTTGGTGATAAAGGCATTGATAGAATCGAAGCTGCTAGGACTCAAATAGATGAGCTCATTCTCCAATTTGTGTGCTACCATATCATATTTTAGCCCAAAGAGAGATTCGAGCTTTTCCCACACCTCTTTCGGAGATGTAATATCGATGACATGAAAGTGTAGTTCATCAGAAATTGAGAGAAGGAGGAGACCAATTGCTTCATCAAGCCGATCCAAGTACTTGGACTTTTCAACTGCACTGGTTGGTTCTACCATCATTCTGTTTAGTATTTGGGTGAAGCTCTTGGATCTCATGAAGAGAGCCATCTTGGATTTCCACTCAACATAGTTGGAAGATGTAAGCTTTAGATCCATATGAACAGAGAAATTCAATAGTTGAAGAAGATTTCGAACGGGTGAATAAACCTACAAAACAATAAAAGATGTGCTGAAGGAGAATGCTACACTTTGACTAAACACTACCTTAAGGACACTTGGCACATGGACTAAGTCCTTCACACCTGGCTAGAACTCACTGGATTTCTCCAATGAAATCAAGTAATAGCACCAGGATTTACTGTGGAAACTTAGAGGCTTCTGGTGCACAAGTGAAAGATAGTTGCTCAAAGAAATGTTGCAACTGTTGCAATTCGAATAGCTGCCTCCTGCTCTGATACCATGTAATAATATGCAAGGATCTGACAACTGTAGCAACTCACAATCAAACTCACAAATATGTTGCAAAGAAGAAGAGAAGGAGACACTCAATGATCACTCATAAACACAGTAGAATAGAACATAATCTCATTATTACACAATGAATAAGAATATAAGTGAATGAGTACAATAGAACAATAAGGTGCATAATATAGGATTCAAATAGGCCAAGTAGGGCATTCGAATTCCTAACTCAAAGTGTGGCTTGAATGATAGCAGAGTCATCATCCAGTCAATGTATCAGTCTTCAGAGGTAATAATCAGTCAACTGAGTCTAACGGAATGAAGTAGGCACTAACTGAATGAAGGAGGCTCAGTGGAGGGCGCATGAGGAGTCTAACTGAGTGAGGTAGGCATGAACTGAATTAAGGAGGCTCATTGGAGGGCGTATGAGGAGCTAACTGGAGTCAAAATGGGCAGACTAGTCTCACTGGAGGTCTATCGGAGTGAAACAGTGAGTGGGAGAGTCAATCTAGCCTCAAATCAAGGAAGAACTGAGAGATAACTAACTGGTAGGTGAGAAAGGTGCCTAACTGGATGTGGTAGGTGAGAAAGGTGCACTATCCATGTAAAATACTGGAGAAGGGGGCCTTGGTAGCTGGGATGCCCCTTGGGGGCTGCAGACAGGCTGTGGAGAGCTAGAACCAAGCTCTAGGAGTTGGGAAGTCCACCATGATGATGACTGGATGCATGCAGTGGCATGCAAATGCATACAACATACAGTTTTGCATGCAGGTAAAGAAGAGTTAGAAGCAAGCTCTAGGTGCTGGGGAGACCACCATGATGATGACTGGATGCATGCAAGTGCATGCAGCATGCAGATCTGCATGCAAGCATGCAAAATAAAAAAATGATGGGGAGAATATTCCAACAAGCTCCACACAATTGATCTTGCAACATGTGGTATGAAGGAGTGCAGCTTGGGACCTGAGGAATTTGTAACATAAATATCCACATCAAGGCTCATAGGATTTTAGTTTGATGAGGTCTACCAGGAATTATGATGTGTGAACACCGAGAGTATGTGCGACCCTTTGTCCCAATGCTATAAAATTGTTGAACACTTTAACCACTCATAAAAGATTCTAAAACCACGAAGGTCCTACATGCATAATGAGAAGCCCTTTAACACTACATGGTGTGTGATAGTGTGGTTGAAACACACCAAACAAAATCCTACTAAAACCTCTGATTACACACCTTCGCTAGAAACTTCTACTAAAATCGAAGAAAAGAGAAGAGATTCCACAAAAATCTTTGCTATTGTAATGTACTCTATCAACATTAACTGTAAAAAAACACTATAGAGGATGAGAATTAAAATTAGAGTGGGAATCTAACTTAAATCAAAAGTAACATGGATCCTTAAGCAATGTACTAACATATGATACTAAAAAGTCGAGTAATAGTACGTGGCAAAGTACCGATATCAACATAACATGCAAAAGTTCATTGTAGTGAATAGAAGGTCTCAATAGGGAGTCAAGAAATCAAAGTCCAATCAAATCAATAGCAAAGCAAATTGGGTCCTTGACCAATGTATGAATGCATGAATATAAATTCAGATGTTGGTATGTGGCAAGGTACCCACATCAACATAACTTACAATAATCTAATGTAATGACCAAAGGTTAAGGCCTAATGTAATGTGAGTCTTTAATCATTATACCAACATGACTCAAAAAAATTATTTGTGATCTTGGGTCCTTAACTCATATACCATGCATGATTCTAAACAATCACACTCGTGTCTTTATACCATGCATGATTCTAAAAAGTCACACACTCGTATCTTGAAGTTCATGCTGAGGTCAAATATAATCAATATCCACACTCTATGAAATATGCCTTCAACAAAAACTTCACTATTAATTAATTTATAAATATAAAAAAAATATAATTTAATTATTATATTAAAGCTAATTCAAGTATTATATTAAAGCTAAATCATTTTTTAAAATGACACATTTGATAGGAAATAAGAAAGACTCATACACTAAAAAAAAGGTCAACTTAGTAGAACCGTTCCAACACATGATTAGATTAGGAAAATACTAAAAACCAAGATAGAAAATACAATCTTGTGCTCTATAATAACAAGTGCCACTACAGGTGGCCATGTCCTTGCTGTTTGTTAACTTGTATAGTATATCGGTTAAATTGAAATATTGGTTAAATTGTTGGTTAAATTGGAATATTGGTTAAATTGTTGGTTAAATTCATGACCATGTTTTTGGAGTTTGTTAATTTGTATAATATGTCACTTAAAAATTGTTGGTTAAATAGCGACCTGATGTTAAAATATTTTTAGATTTCGTTATTACATCTTTTGCTTCCTTTTAGATTTTAAATTTTGAAAATAGTTTTAATTTATGTTAGATATAAAATTATTGAACAGAGTTGATTGTTTAAAAATATATTTATTTATATAAAAATAACATATAAAAAATTAGCATTTTTATTTAAAGCCATTTTCCAAAATAACTAGAGATAAAAAGATAAATAAAAAAATAAATATCTAGAATAATTAATTTAGATAATCTTAAATGGTTGTTATTATAATGACAATGACAGTGGAATTAGGAATCTGTACACGCTTTGTCGCTACCATTCATTCATATATAAATGTAAACGAACCAGAGATACTCTTATGGTGGAAATATAACGCATTATTATTTATAACCTTAACAATTTTAACAACTCAAACGAATGGACCCGAGCTGAGACAAGGCATAATAGTGAAATTGTTAAAATTGTTATTCCTAAAATTGTTTAAATATTCAATTGAAATTGAATTAGAAATTGTATATTCAAAGAGGATACTTTCTACCATCAAAATTACAATTTAAACGATAAAAATTATTTTTTCAAAACAAAAAAAATATATTGTTCAATTCTCTCATCAAAATTGCAAAAAACAAATAATTGAACAAAGCATTGTTGAATGCTATAATTTATCTTACTCCCATCAAAATTGCTTGCTGGCGGCCATATCCGATGACATTTTCAACAGCAAGATCAATGGAGCATAATGTGCTAATTGATACCAAAATAAAATGCATAATAAGTAAATATAAATTGTTAAGTCTATATAAGACTTAGACGGATTGTGTAATTGCCAAAGTGGTAGAAATGCCCTATTGCCATGCCAACACTTGCAGTTTCCGCAAACACATTTTCAGTAATTTAAAGCCCAAGTATTATGTTCCTGCATGCATAAAATAAAATGAAAAATCTTGACACTACATAACGGATTTGCCAAAAAAAAGAAGATTAACACGGCCATGAAAGTACAGGCACATCGGGAAAACAAGAAAATTGCATCACCGAATGCATATATAGTTGGCCAAGAAACTAGGAAACTCAAAAAGGGCTCATGGGTACATCGGTAAACAAGAAAATTGAATCACAGAATGCAAAGACAGTTGGCCATTCCGTCTTTGGGTTCTACTTATCTAAACTCATAGTGAAGTGAACATTGCAAAGTTAAGGCGGTAATTTTGGATAAGCATTTCTATAAAATTTCATTGCGGGTAGTAGCATTATATCCCTAATACTACTATTTTATCACTTCCATGATCCAAATGTTGTTAATTTCGATGTGGGAATTTTTACTTCCTATGCCCCGGTTGTTGGAACCTACAAGTCACAATCAATCACATGTCACGATACATCACAGCTAGCAGCTAAGCAGTAAGCCCGATGAGTGACATATGTTACCATTGGCGACTTCTTTTGCATTCCCCACCAAGGCATAAAGTTAACCAGATCCAGACTCAAGCAAGTGTCGAATTCTTTTTCCACTTGCAAACAAGATTTGGCATTTGAATTATAACGAAGCCATATGTATTCAACTGGCGAGACGAATGTTAGTGCACAACTTCCAGGAACAATAATGACACCCACGCAGCGCCCGACGAACGAGAGAAGTTACCATCGCCAGATGCCAGGGATAGTACGACTCGATTGCAACAATGAAAAAGGTAGTTGCGTGCCTTCACTCATAGACCAGGCACCATGCACCTAGGAACATTGAGAAGTAGTAAATGACAAGGAAAATATAAAACTAAGGAAATATGATAGTGTTAATGCAATGCGCAGGTTGAGAGCACAACCGATCACAAATTTTAAAGTTTCCCTTTCATCCTTTCATTGCATTTTTTGAGTTTTCAGTGGAATTTGGTTTGTAGAAACTTTTAATTAGGACTATAGGTGAAGGACCTTCAATGACATGAAGCAGGTAATGCCTCTGTCTATCTTCTTTTATACATGCTTTCGTACTAATTCATGCAATTGGAAATCACTATGCTCATGTCCACTTTCTAATTCTTGGAGACCTATGAGATTCAGAGCATGTGATCACCATAAGCAGTGATTGCATTTCATTGGAGGAAACACTGTCAAAGGTGCCCAAGTTGGTTTTAGGTGAAATTTTCATTCCAACTTCAAATTGGGTCCTATTTTTGTCTGAATTCTTTGGTTCCCATGAGGTCTAATCCAATAAGTGCAGTAAGTATTTCTTATTTCATCCCAATAGCATATAGGCCTAACTGGTTCAATATATTGTCTACATATTTATGGATTCCATACTACTAACAATCACTATGCTCAGGCCCATCTGCTAATTCTCCGAGATTTATAAGATTCAGAGCATGAGATCATTGTAAGTAGTGTATTGCAATCCGTTGGAGGAAAGATTGCGAAGGTGCCCAAGTTGGTATTAGGTGAAATTTCCTTTTCAAGTTTAGTATGGGTCCTATTTTTCCGATTTCTTTGGTGTCCATAAGGTCTTATCTAATACCCGTAGTTGAATATAATTCTTAATTGTCTAATCCTACTATTATCTATGTGTGTGTATATATATATATATATTGCATTTCATGCTACTAACAATCATTACTATCAAGACCACTTGCTAATTCTTCGGAATATATGAGATTCATAACATGATATCATAACGAGTGATTGCAATTTATTCAAGGAAATATTGCCAAGGTGATATTTGAATTCTGAGCTCAATTGGGTCATATTTTTTTCTGAATTCTTTTGTGCCCATAAGGTATATTCCAATACCTGCAGTTATATAGAATTCTTATTGTCTAATCCAAATGTGCCTAATAGATTCAATATCTTGTACGCATATTTTGCATTTCATGCTATTAACAATCACTATGCTTAGGCCTACCTGCTAATTCTTGGAGATATATAAGATTTAAAGCATGAGATCACTGTAAAAACTTATTGCAGTTCATTCAAGGAAATATTGCGAAGGTGCCCAGGTTGGTAGCAGGTGAGATTTCCATTCCTAGCTCAATTTGGGCGGTATTTTGTCAAAATTATTCATTGGCCATAATTGTATAATCCAATACTTGCAGTTGTGTGGAAATATTGTTGTTTAACCCAATAGTATATGTGCCTAATTGATTAAATAAACTAATTAATAAACATATATATATATATATATATATATATATATATATAATATAACTATATAATTTGTAATATATGCACATATAACAATTGTAAAAATACAAATAAAAATTTGTTCTTACCTAACCCTACTCCTTTGTACAAGTGAAATCCCAAAAGGCCACGCGCCTCTCCACTTAGCTCACAACCATGCAAAGGGGGCTACCTCTCCACTCAGCACTGCTCCATCCTCCACGTGGCGGACTCACCTCCTCTCCATCTCCCAACTCCCTCCCATTCTCTTTTCTCCACCGTAGCCTTCTCTTCTCCCGCCGTAAAATTCCTCCTATCACTCAAAACGAGACCATGAGGAGGCGGTCTACATGCAAGCCACGTGCCCATGTGCATGATACCATCTATAGTACCCATCCTTCGTTAAGTAAGAGGCCTTCCCTCGCGTGTGTGAGGTATTTTGGTGACAGAATTTAGCGCTTGTTGCGACACTGTAAAGCAACATCTCTATGGAGATTGGGAGGTCGTTGCTAAGCTTCCACGTATGGAAACAATGGTATCTATGGAGATGAACATGCACACAGCACACTCCGAGTTGATTACTTCTTTCTGCAAGAGGATTGCATGAACGCCTTGCTTCTAGGCTGTCATAAGCATGTTGCAAGTATGTTGCTCGGCTCCTCTTGCAGGCCTGGTTGGGTGATTTATTTCTAATAAAAAATGAGGTGTTTCGATTCCTCACATAGATCTCCCTTGGATAGTTGTTTTACCCTTCAGTTCTTTCCTCTCACGCTCTTTCCTCTCACGCACTTATGGTTTGTTGGTATTTTCCCATTGTATATATGTATATTTTTTGTTAAGTGTTCCATGGTTTTCCATCTTCAGATTTAGTTTTTTTTTTACCCTATAGAGTCCATGGGTAAACGAGTTAAAATGTAATTGTGTTTGGTGGCTGCGATTTGGTTTATTTATTGTTCTATATTGTTGGGAATTTCGATTTTGCCTTCATCTCTTATCTCCCATCCGAAATCGTATTTTGAGAACCCAATGCTTTTCGAGGAGTGTTCTGTATAGGGTTCAGAGAAGCATGAAATAAATGGAGACCCAGCCAACCCACAAGTATTGTTCATGCCCGATCAAGTACCCAAGAGCCAAATGCAGCGTGTCAAGAGCAAGCTTGCCAATGGAACCCATGAGATCCATAAATTCCACTACAACAAACAGACGTTAAGCTGGTTATGTTCCATGGACCTCTGCGCATATACATTCAAGATATAATAAAGAGAATTGAAACACTTGATGAATTGGGTATGGAGGCTTTGGTACCGTTTACAAATTGATGAAGGCATGAATCCCCATGGTTTCTTTATCAGAAAATATGAGAATCGCCCTCGTCTTTGCTCGATAGCCCAGTTGATGTGATATGCCAAAGTGGAAGTCAGCAATTTGTAAATTTCATGGTGCTTTGCATACAAACCTACAAAAATTCAAATTTGAGACATTTTAACGATGCCTTGAACCATAGTCCACTCATGGATACTTTGGCTATGAAAGGACATTAAGAATCAACAAATCTACATATAATACTCTACTTTAAAAAAACAAAGCTATCTCAAATTTTGTCAATTCTGTAAATCTAAAGTTTATGTGCCCTGCACAATTTTATGAAGTCTGAACAGAGATCATGGGCTTTGTGAACACGGGAAGCCTGAGAGACAACATTTTTTTCTATTGTAATTATCATATTCCTGTTGGATTTAGAGACGTCTAATTACAATAATTAAGTTGGACATACGTGCATTATGATTATGATATCAAATACTGTCGAAAGATTACATTTATGTAATGATTAAAACATGCCAAACAATGTGATTAATTAAGTCATGGCATTATACGTATTTAAATAAGGATTTGGATACAAATACATATAGAATAATGTTAATCAGTTATAATTGTTAATGGACCGATTATAGTTAATTAAAATAATAGCAGTAATAAATTGAGCTAAATAAGGAAATCAGAATTTATTCTGATTTATTTCAGTTTTTTCTGAAGTTTCCCGATTTGAAGTTTTTTATAAAATCGGAAACTCCAGATTTCTTTTCATACTTGTTTCCCAAGTATTAGCTAAATTTCAGCAGCCCTAGGATTAGAATCTTTTTCTTTGGCACTGCTATAAAAGGGCTGAGTCTCCAAGGCTTGCAATCATCCAGAAAAATTGTCTGCTCCATTTGAAGACAGGATACTCTCCAGAGAAAAGGATTGCAAGTTCTTGGAAGGATTCGAGAGCCAACAACTCAAGTCAAGACCAGGAGCATATCAACCCAGATCCTTGGAAGCTTTCCGCGACCTTTGAAAATGGAAAGTAAGTTCCGCTATGCATTAAGTTTAATTTCTTGCATAGGAGTAGATCTTGGTTAGGGTTTAAAGTATTTAGTTATACCCACAAGTAAAACCCTTCAATTGGTATCAGAGCTATACGTTTACCTTCCAATATGACAAAAGATAGTATTTTTGAAGAAGAAGAGACGAATGCGAATGAGACTATGGACCAAAGTCCTGGTTCTGTTCAAATTCCGATTGCGTTTAGAAATGAGACTATGGACCAAAGTCCTGGTTTTGTTCAAATTCCGATTGCGTTTAGAAATACATCTTCTGACAATATGCAAACTTCATCATCACAAATAACTCAGTTAGAAACTCAACATGGAATAGAGAACACAAATGGACCTGAACCCAACCCAAACCCTGACATTGACATGACAAATGTTGATGGCCTAGGGCCTGTGGGAGATTCAGAAATTGATAATGATGTTCCTCCTCCTGTTGAAGATCAAGTTGTAAATGAACCTCAAGAAAATCTAGTACCTGTGCCAATTAGGAGATCTACTAGAGAGAAAAGATCTACACAATCTAAGGATTATGCATATCTTCAAGAGAGTTAGAGCTTTCCACAGCTTGTTTGATATTAACAGGATCATTTTCAAACATGCCAATGTCAAACTCATGTTCTTGAAGATATGCATAATCCTTAGATTGTGTAGATCTTTTCTCTCTAGTAGATCTCCTAATTGGCACAGGTACTAGATTTTCTTGAGGTTCATTTACAACTTGATCTTCAACAGGAGGAGGAACATCATTATCAATTTCTGAATCTCCCACAGGCCCTAGGCCATCAACATTTGTCATGTCAATGTCAGGGTTTGGGTTGGGTTCAGGTCCATTTGTGTTCTCTATTCCATGTTGAGTTTCTAACTGAGTTATTTGTGATGATGAAGTTTGCATATTGTCAGAAGATGTATTTCTAAACGCAATCGGAATTTGAACAAAACCAGGACTTTGGTCCATAGTCTCATTTCTAAACGCAATCGGAATTTGAACAGAACCAGGACTTTGGTCCATAGTCTCATTCGCATTCGTCTCTTCTTCTTCAAAAATACTATCTTTTCTCATATCTCTCCCCACAAACTCATTATCCTCAAAAAATTTCGCACTTCCTGATTCGAAAACTGTATGTTCTGTTGGATTATAGAATTTGTATCCCCTAGATCGTTCAGAATAGCCTATAAAGTAACAACTAATGGTCCTTTCGTCCAGTTTCTTTTCATTTGGCTTATAAGGCCTAGCTTCACATGGACATCCCCAAACTCACCTTTGGGCGCAATCATTACCTTATTGTCTTTTCCGCGTTTGGGCCAGATTGACATATCCATTTGCTAACTACCAGGCTAGTCAAGTGGGGAAGGCAGGTCACTAACGGACCTGGTGCACCAAACCCCAAATGTTTTTCTAGACATTGCCAGCATATGTGTGTTGCAACTTATTTGTTATACATCACCCTTATGCACCAAACAACTTAGCAGGTGCCAACCCTCCTTTGGGAAAGCTAACACCCACGTCCATTGAGCTTGTCATGAGTCATCCTTGCAATCGTCTTACACAGAGCGGTTCGTTTTGCGAACATCAATGCTTGACTCATGCGAAAACAACACATGTATACATAAAATGCCTTTAGTTAGATTCCAAAATTATACCTAAAATCATCACCCTTATTTGTTAACTTAACAATTGATAATATGTGCTTGTTCAAGTAAAATATTAACATCTCAAAAAAAAAAAAAAGTATCACATTCAGAAATACTAAACTTAAGATGGTAGAAACAAGATGCAGACAACATCGATATGGTAAGAGGCAAGATACAACAATCCCATTATAGGCACGGGGATCTACCTCAAGCACCTGCGCGGTTAGCAAAAGAACAACATGCATGCTTGGCAAAGAAAGGTATGTCTCTTGCTTTAGTTTGTTCTGAAGTTAATTTAAGTTCTGTATCTAGATATACTTGGTGGATAGATTCAGGTGCAACGACTAACATCAGTATGTCGATGCAGGGTTGCCTAATCCATCGCAAGCCAAGTGAGGCGGAGCGCTACGTTTACGTAGGAAATGGCAATAAAGTAGAAGTGAAAAGCATAGGAAAATTTAGATTATTATGTAAGACAGGATTTTATTTAAGTTTTGATGCTTTAGTGGTTCCATCTTTCAGAAGGAACCTAATTTCTATATCTTATTTGGACAAAAATGGTTATGTATGTTCATTTGGTAATGGAAATTTCAGTTTGTGTCAAAATTCTAAGCTTCTTGCTTCTGGTATCCTGTCTTCTTATGATAATCTTTATTTTCTAGATATAGACACTTCACATTCAGAGGCACTGCATGTAGATAATAGAAAACGTAAATTAACTTGCGAGAAATCTCCAACATTATGGCACAAGCGATTAGGACATATCTCTATGAAAAGGATAGAACGTCTAGTGTCTAATGATATTCTCCAACCTTTAGATTTTACAAACTTAAGTGATTGTGTGAATTGTATAAAGGGAAAACAAACTAATAAACGTAAGTATGATGCAAAAAGATGTAATGATGTCTTAGAATTGATTCATACGGATATCTGTGGTCCTTTTCCAAAAGCTACAAGAAATGGTCACCGTTACTTTATCACATTCATAGATGATTATTCAAGATATGGTCATATTTAATTAATAAAAGAAAAGGCGGAAGCATTAGACATGTTCATAAAGTTCAAAACGGAAGTTGAGTTACAACTTAACAAACGTATAAAGTCCATTCGTTCTGATCGTGGTGGTGAATACTACGGTCGTTATGATGGATCAGGAGAACAATGTCAAGGTCCCTTTGCAAAATACTTAGAGGAATGCGGAATTGTGCCTCAGTATACGTTGCCAGGTTCGCCTGCAATGAATGGTGTTGCTGAACGGCGAAATCGCACCCTTAAAGACATGGTGAGAAGTATGATTGCTCGTACAACTCTACCTGAGAATTTGTGGGGAGAAGCCTTAAAGACTGCAGCATACATACTTAATAGAGTGCCTACTAAAGCAGCTAACAAGACCCCTTACGAGTTATGGGTTGGGCGCAAGCCTAGCTTGAATCATTTGAGAGTTTGGGGATGTCCATGTGAAGCTAGGCCTTATAAGCCAAATGAAAAGAAACTGGACGAAAGGACCATTAGTTGTTACTTTATAGGCTATTCTGAACGATCTAGGGGATACAAATTCTATAATCCAACAGAACATACAGTTTTCAAGTCAGGAAGTGCAAAATTTTTTGAGGATAATGAGTTTGTGGGGGGAGATATGACAAAAGATAGTATTTTTGAAGAAGAAGAGACGAATGCGAATGAGACTATGGACCAAAGTCCTGGTTCTGTTCAAATTCCGATTGCGTTTAGAAATGAGACTATGGACCAAAGTCCTGGTTTTGTTCAAATTCCGATTGCGTTTAGAAATACATCTTCTGACAATATGCAAACTTCATCATCACAAATAACTCAGTTAGAAACTCAACATGGAATAGAGAACACAAATGGACCTGAACCCAACCCAAACCCTGACATTGACATGACAAATGTTGATGGCCTAGGGCCTGTGGGAGATTCAGAAATTGATAATGATGTTCCTCCTCCTGTTGAATATCAAGTTGTAAATGAACCTCAAGAAAATCTAGTACCTGTGCCAATTAGGAGATCTACTAGAGAGAAAAGATCTACACAATCTAAGGATTATGCATATCTTCAAGAACATGAGTTTGACATTGGCATGTTTGAAAATGATCCTGTTAATATCAAACAAGCTGTGGAAAGCTCTAACTCTCAAATGTGGATTAATGCCATGAATGAAGAGATGAAATCTATGTATGACAATGACGTTTGGGATATCGTTCCGTTGCCTAAAGACAAGAAACCCATTGGTTGCAAATGGATATTTAAGACTAAGCGGGATTCTAAAGGCAATGTTGAAAAATACAAGGCACGTCTTGTTGCGAAAGGTTTCACACAGAAAGAAGGCATTGATTATAAAGAGACTTTCTCTCCAGTTTCATCGAAAGACTCTTTAAGGATTATATTGGCGCTTGTAGCACATTATGATTTAGAACTTCATCAGATGGATGTAAAGACGGCGTTTCTCAATGGTGACATTGATGAAACGATCTATATGAAGCAGCCAGAGAACTTTGTATCAGGTGATGCAGGGTCTATGGTTTGCAGACTTAAGAAATCTATCTATGGGCTAAAACAAGCATCTCGACAATGGTATCATAAATTTCACAAAATTGTTAGCTCATTTGGTTTTGAGTCTAACATAGTAGACGAATGCATATACCTTAAGTTCTGTGGGAGTAAATTTATTTTCTTGGTTTTATATGTAGATGACATATTGCTTGCCAGTAACGATAAGGACATGTTGCATCAAACTAAGAATTTTTTATTTAAGAACTTTGAAATGAAAGATCTTGGTGATGCATCATTTGTTCTAGGGATTGAAATACTTAGAGATAGATCTCAAGGTATTCTAAGGTTATCCCAGAGGAACTATATCGATAAGATTCTAACAAGATTTGGCATGGAAAACAGCAAACCAGGAGATACCCCTGTATCAAAAGGAGATAAGTTTAGTCTAAAACAATGTCCCCAAACTGACTTAGATAAAAACATCATGAAAGATATTCCCTATGCCTCAGCCGTGGGTAGCATCATGTATGCACAAGTATGCACGCGTCCGGATATTGCATTCATCACTGGAATGCTAGGGAGATATTTGAGTAACCCAGGTATGGAACACTGGAAGGCAGCCAAGCGAGTGTTGAGATATCTAAAGAGAACAAGGGACTTTATGCTCACGTATCGGAGATCGGAACAGCTCGAGGTCATTGGATATACTGATTCTGATTTTGGAGGATGTGTCGATAGCATGAAGTCAACATCAGGATACATCTTTATGATGGCAGGCAGTGCCGTGTCATGGAAGAGCGCTAAACAGTCATTGGTGGCCTCCTCCACTATGGCAGCTGAATTTGTGGCATGCTATGAAGCATCTAATCATGGCGTATGGCTGAAGAACTTCGTCACAAGTCTGAAAATTGTGGATTCTATTCAGAAACCACTCAAATTATTATGTGACAACAATTCAGCAGTGTTATACGCAACCAACAACCGAAATTCGTCAAAGTCAAAGTACATCGATATTAAGTTTTTGGTTGTAAAAGAGAGAGTGCAGAATAATGAATTATGTATAGAACACATAGGTACAGACTCCATGATTGCTGATCCTCTTACTAAAGGATTACCACCCAAAAAGTTTCACGAACATGTTGCCCGTATGGGTGTAATATCTATTTAGGATAGTTAGAAAATGTGGGAGTCTGAATATGTTTTAAGTTTTGTTTTTGGATGTTCTATGTAATGCAATTGTAAACAATTTTGATGATATATACAAATTGCATTCAGTTTCAGTTTCATTATTTCTTTCTTTAAAGTTTGATCTTTTGACCTCATACAGTAAAGTAAAGGTGACTCAATTAGAAATAGGCACGTATAATCACACTTGCCTGTAATTTCTAAACTATATGTCCAAATCAGATTCATGTCATTTAGTTATGTTGGCAGCGTGATTTATGTCGGTTTAGTTGCGAATAAATGTGACAAGTGCTGCTTAAGTCTTTTGTTAACATAATTGATGGACAGAATTGTTTAAGAAATACGATAAGAAAGACAGAAAAGTTGCATGCAATAAAGTTAAGGATATATAATCAAAAGGGTGCACTTGTCCATGTGGGAGATTGTTGGATTTAGAGACGTCTAATTACAATAATTAAGTTGTACATACGTGCATTATGATTATGATATCAAATACTGTCGAAAGATTACATTTATGTAATGATTAAAACATGCCAAACAATGTGATTAATTAAGTCATGGCATTATACGTATTTAAATAAGGATTTGGATACAAATACATATAGAATAATGTTAATCAATTATAATTGTTAATGGACCGATTATAGTTGATTAAAATAATAGCAGTAATAAATTGAGCTAAATAAGGAAATCAGAATTTATTCTGATTTATTTCAGTTTTTTCTGAAGTTTCCCGATTTGAAGTTTTTTATAAAATCGGAAACTCCAGATTTCTTTTCAGACTTGTTTCCCAAGTATTAGCTAAATTTCAGCAGCCCTAGGATTAGAATCTTTTTCTTTGGCACTGCTATAAAAGGGCTGAGTCTCCAAGGCTTGCAATCATCCAGAAAAATTGTCTGCTCCATTTGAAGACAGGATACTCTCCAGAGAAAAGGATTGCAAGTTCTTGGAAGGATTCGAGAGCCAACAACTCAAGTCAAGACCAGGAGCATATCAACCCAGAGCCTTGGAAGCTGTCTGCGACCTTTGAAAATGGAAAGTAAGTTCCGCTGTGCATTAAGTTTAATTTCTTGCATAGGAGTAGATCTTGGTTAGGGTTTAAAGTATTTAGTTATACCCACAAGTAAAACCCTTCAAATCCTGTGGGATTTTCCTTGAAGAAATCTATTCGTTGTGGTTGAAGAATTGGGAAAAATGTTTTATGGAGGGAATTCATTTTCATTGAGTAATTTAAGAGATGGAAGTTGGCTTAGTAGACAACAATCTAGAGGAGGGGCATCTCCTCAACCACAAGTGACAACACCAGAGCCGAAGCAAGACCCAAAAGGTACAGATTCCAGGAAGAATCAATCTTCAATTTAGAGTATAGATGACAGAAGCCAGGTTGCTAGGAGACCATATTCTATAACTCAGTTGCCTCAGCCTCAACCTTGGATGCGCAAGATTGAATCCAATGATCAAGAATTTGCATGGACCAACAATGAAGAATTCTCTGCGCTTCCCGAGCCTAATTTCTCATGGTTTTTTTCTACTGAATTGAAGAATGATAACAAAGATGCATAGGCGATAATTGTCAGAGATGGAAGTGCAGATGACGCAACAACTATCAAGAGTGGCCTAAATGAGAAGGCATTTCAGAAAGAAACTCAGGATGAGGTCTTTGATCTTGCTTGCAAGGTTGTTGAGCTAAATGCACAGAGGAAAGATTCTATGGGTGAAGAGAAAACTGTAAGAAATGAATCGGGCATATCAACATCAAATGAAAACTTCAGGCTCCAAATTTAAAATAATATTTAGACCGCTTCAAGAAAACAGTGCTCCAAACAGCACAACCACGGATGACAGAATGTACAGCTCTAAACAAATATTTCCCATGGGAATAACCAGAGGAAGAATCGGAATCGGGGCAATGGTGTCTAAGGGGTCCGGATGGCGCCCGTAAAGACAAGACGTGCGGGCATTAAATGGCATAACCTGGCATAAAATTTAAAATTAAACCTCACACAAACCATCTACGTGGCACGTTTCCATTCGCTCTATGAGCGAGGAATCTAGCCGACGTGGATGGTTATGCTTCTCCACGGTAAAATGCCTACGGCGTAAAAATTAAAACTTTAATTATGATTTTCATAATTTTATAAAAATATCTATTATTTTTATAATTTCTATTTTTTATAATATTATATCTTCATCTTTTGATTGGTTTGGCTAATTTTAATTCAATCATTTACATCCAAATTAAAATTGAAAAATAAGGTCATGTAGACGATCAATAAGTTAAGTGTCGTTGGTGGAAAGAGCATCTCAAACTTCTTCTTCAACAAGAAAGTCCAAGTCTTCAAAAGAAAATTCAAGCCTTTAAGGTGGTTGTTACATTTACTAGGAAGAAATTGGTTTCATCCCTTCTGTCTACCTCAAGTTTGTGAAACGATTGGGAGAAATCCTTGTGTGAACTTTACCCACACCCTTCATACCCTTCATAGAAGAAAATCTATCACATTTGTTCAATAAAACATGGTATTTCCACACAAGTCGAACACCTTAAACGATTGCTCACACAAATAGATCAATGTATGGCACATCAATTTTTTACATTGTTAAAACCTCATAGAGAGAAACCATCAATAGGGCTAACCAACATGGTCAATTGAGGCAGTATATTAATGCAAAAGGAAAATATTTTACATGAGTTTTTGATAATCAATCATCAACAAATGACCTTCCATGCTCTTTAAATAGAGATCATGGACCAATAAGGTGTTAAGCCATGCATCAATATAGCCATTAGTATCGAGGAGAAGATGAAGCATTGGATCACTTTATCTCTAGAACATATCATGATCATCAGATTACATTAGTACAAATGCATACCAATGCATACTAAAGAAACACGCTAAGGACGCACATCGTACCTAAAGACACATAAGACTAAGTTGATCTTAACTAACTCCTAAGTGTTTAAATATCCTAAACAACTTGGGATAGGATTGAAGGATTTAGCAAGGTGACAAAATAGGAGAAGGAAGGAGGCATTAACATCTACCCCCCCTTAATGACCACTTCTTAAACTCCTACTATAGATTGAAGTTTGGAAAACTTCGCTTTTGTAAGAGATTTTGTGAAAATTCCTAGAACTTGATCATCTATAGGAAAAAAAACATTTCAAGAACATATTCCCAAATGTGTTTTTTAATGAAGTGCATGTGTAGCTTAATGTGTTTGTTTCACTAATGTTGAACTCGACCTTTGGTGAGCTTGATGGAACTATAATTGTCACACCAAAGGGTAGTCAGATGCTACTATTGGAATCAGATCTCTAAAAAGAGATATCAAATCTACAAGTCTTCTTGACTTGCACTAACTACAACTCGATACTCTACTTATGTTGAAGAAAGAACAAGAGCTTGTTGCTTCTTACAATCCCTAAGCGATAGATCTAGAAACCAAAATAAAAGCATAACATGTAGTAGACTTTTTATAGTCAAGGTCGCCAACCCAATCAAAATCAATAAAACCAACCAACAAAGGATTTTCCTCTAAAATATAATGTCACATCCCCATTCTTGACCCTTATGATATTTGGGCTATAATGTAAATATTGTATGTATATTTTGTATGATTCCTAGCGTGGAGCCCAAGGCCAAGGCCCCGCTAGTGAACGCTCGATCTTGAAGAGGAAAGTATGTTGGTATTATTTAACCCATGTGCTAGTGAGCCATGGGAATTATAAATATGAATTTTAATATAAATGCCCACAACTAGATATGCAATGCAACAAGAGATGGGGGCATGATATTACAAGGAATTGGGAGGGAAATATTCAAACCCTTGAGCCAATGAAGTCAAGCCAAGTGTCAATGAGAGAACCCATCAACCATCAACCACCCATGTTGATTTTGGTGCCCAATCATTCATTTCTCCTAGGAGTTGGGTGAAGAAGTTAATGCCTTGGGGATTGGGAAGGTATGGCTATCCAAATTCAAGTATGGGCAAGCCACCCTCATGGAAAACCGTGTTTTTCCTTCTTGGGCAAGAAAACACCCACGAATGGCCTCCCCAAGCCATTATTCATGGTCATACTTCACCCCCTTACGTTTTTAGAGCCCGCTGGGCATTTTTAGCTTGCTGGGCATTTTTGTTGAAGCCTGCTAGGCGTTTTTAGCTTGCTGGCCATTTTTGTTGAAGCCTGCTCGGCATTTTTGTTGAAGCCTGTTGGGCATTTTTGGCAATGCTTGGAACTCGTTTTTGTGTTGCAGACCTGTTGGGAAGGAGAGAGCACGATTTGGGAGTTTGTAGAGATCATTGCTGCTCTTTGAATGCCCATGGACATTTTCTGAAAACGAAATTGTCTTCCAGGGTTGTTTTCCCATTTCCCACTTCGTTTTTGGGTTTCCCACGTTTTCCCTTTATACCCAACACCTGAGATTTTGCTGTTATGTGTGCCCATGCCCAGTTTATGAGTTTTCTGTGTGTGGGAGATTGTTGAGGTCGAAATGGGTTTTCATTGTTTTGGCTTGAACTTGAGTGGAAGCATCCACAATTGAAGAGGGTTCAGATTTAGCCTGATAAACCCAGCAGTGGTCTGGCTTGGCTTAGATCCAAATGATTATTTGGCTGTTTGGCTGTGTATGAGCTTGAAATTCCCAAGTTCCTTGTAGATATCATGCCCAGCTCAGGGGTGGCCTTTAGATGGACTCAGTATATGCTGTCGAAGAGCCTACAGTTGGGTGGAACGTTGCAGCGAAATAGCTAGTTGTGTGGGACAATTGCACGACAAAGATAAGTGTTCTCTGTCTCTGTATTTTACTCCTGGAATGTTTAATTTGATGATTGTCTTGATATTTTGTATGCATATAAAATGTGTGTGTGGATGATTTTTTCATTTCCGCTATGCATATTCAATTGAGTTGCATCTACACATAATGGGTTTTTAATTGTGTGAATCAAATGAATGGGATGAGTTTTTATGAAAAACCCCATAGATCGGCATCATGTTCCCTCCCTTGCCTTAGATGGATGGGTGGGTATGTGGCATATAATGAATCCAAAACTAAACTATACCTTGGATATACCAAAGTATCATTTTTGTTGCATTACAATGGTTTCATGGGGTGTTTGCATATGTTAAGCAACAACACCAACAACAAAGGAAATATCAAAATGGGTATGAGTCAAGTACAAAGGGATACCAACTAACTAACTATAATAAGTGCCATCTATTTCTAGTATAGTGCAATTGGCAACAAGTTTGACTCCACACTGGAAGGGAGATAGGTCTAGTTTGCAATTGTCCTGTGAAAGTAGAAAAGAAGATCATGTGAATACTTAAGATTGAGAAAATAAAATTCCTTCCCTGGATTACAAGACTTGGAGACAAATAAAATAATACAAATTTCCTAAGTCTGTCATTTCAAATTTCTTCTTAAGGGTGGATTTCACATGTGTTAAAATTTTGGGGTCACCACCAGTGAGAATAAGGTCATCAACATTAAGAACAAGTATTATGAGATGGTTACGTACTTTTTTTGGTATAGATATTGGGGTCAAGAAGAAAGCTAGTTATTTTATCATACCAATCCTAAGGAGCTTGTTAATGCCATAGAGAGATTTCTTAAGACAACAAAAAAGGATAGAGTCAGTCTAAACATAGCTAAGAGGTTTTTCCATGTAAATTTATTCTTGTAAACCACCATGCAAGAAGGTGGATTTGATGTCCATTTGATAGACCTCCCATTTATATGAAGCAGCAAGGGATATAACAAGGTGGATGGCTATAGAGTCAAAATTTCTATTACAGTTAATCCTTCAACTTGAGAAAATATTTTGGCAACTAACTAGGCCTTATGTCTTTCAACACTTGCATCCGATGCATAATTAGTTTTAAAGAACCATTTAATTTGACAAGTGTTCTTCCTTTCGAAAGAGGTACAATATCCCAAGTGTTGGTTAATTTAATTTCTTAAATTGATTAACATAAATTATAAATCTGGGACAAGTATACTTATGAAGTGTTGGGAAAAGTATTTTCAAGGTGGTTGGGAGATAAAACATACAACGAATTGCTTAGTAAGCAATGATTAGGAATTATACTGAATCAAACAAGGTCACATGATCGATTTAGATTACAATCTTTTATTCTCAGAAAGAATATTCTTGTAAAGTGATCAGAATAAGAATTATATGGGAAAGTTTCGGAGAGGGTTCTTGGAGCGATGAAGGCGGAAGGATTTACGGTGGTGTAAGGGGTGACAGTCAGACTCAAAAGTTGTAGGGTCTATTCGGGCCAGGACCCGGATCCCCTGCTGAAGTAGGGTTCAGTCAGAATGGATGTGTTAGTGGGTGGTGAGGATTCGCCTCCTAACCCCGAAATGGTCATTGATAAAGGAAAAGGGGTTGTGGAAGCTTTGGAATCTCCTACAGGTCAGGGTGAAGCTAGACATAGTGGATTAATCAAAGAAACCTCCCTACCTACGGGACCCTGGAAACCAGGGCAATGCATGCCAAAGTCAAGAAAGGTACCAAGACTGCAGATCCGATCTGAACAAATCAGAGAGGACATACAGTACATGAAGGAGCATGCTCTTACTGGTAAATTCGTTGGAATTTAGACAGCTGAAAAGGCTTTGTTATGGTGGATCAATACTACATGGAAGCCCCAAGGTCACTTCGATCTCCATCTCAGAGCTAAAGGATTCTTTACGGTGGTCTTCTTTAATGAAGCTGACAGTACCAGGATCTTCGATAATGATCCATACTTCTTTCATTCAGCAGGCCTGTACTTGAGGCTGTGGAAAGAGTGTTTTAACCCGGATAAGGAGAACCTCACGATAGCACCGGTTTGGATACATTTGTATTCCCTTCCAACGGAATACTGGAAAGAAGAGATCCTCACTGATATTGGTAATATGTTGGGGGTGTTTGTTAAAGTGTCTGAACAAATGAAACAAATGAGATACACTTCGTATGCTAGAATATGTTTGTATATGGATATTTCCTAGGATCTGCCCGAAGGGATCGATATATCGTGGGACGATGAGGAGTGGTTTCAAGCTATTGATTATGAGCAAATACCCTTCAGATGCAAACGGTTTCATGAACACGGTCATCTCTTTCGGGACTGCCCCCTTAAAAAAAACCCAGGAATAGTTAGTAATCAGGCTAAGAAACAAGAAGATGGATTTACCAAAGTTACCAACAAGAAAAGATCAGCCAAAAGGCCAGTCGGACCAAAGGTGAACAAGAAAACTCAAACCCACAATAGATATGAGGTCCTGTAGCCCGAAAATGGAGATGACTCAAAGGTCACTCCCATTCCCGAAAATCAAGAAAATCAAGTTCAAGAAAATATTGGCACAAAGGTCACTCCCATTCCCGAATTGGCAACGGAAGTAGCAATGGGAGAAGTTGAAATCCGTGAAGAAGAAGGGGAGGAGATGACTTTAGAAGGTCTAGATCTGGAAAGCCTGGAGGCAGTTTCCTCGGTGAAGGATCCAAATCCTCTTTCGCAAACTCAAATCTCCCTGTTAGAGAAAGCCATACTCAAAGATAATCAAACCAAAGGATTAGGAATTATATCGGACCCCGTGAAAGAAACAAAGGGGGGGGGGGGGGAGAAAGGAAGGAAGGATAAATGGGGAAGGCACAGCAATGCGCAGAGGATTCAACTGCTAGGTTCTCAGTTGGTAACTTCAGGTCAATATCCTACCATTGTCGCAACCCTTGCGACCAACCCCAAGTAGTTACCTTATGCGGATTACAACCTGGAATAGTAGAGGCTGTAAAATCCCTCTGAATATCCGGCTTCTGAAAAGGAAAATTGAATTCGCAAGACCCATGATAATATTTCTCCAAGAAATGAAATGTTCTATTGAAGAGCTTACAAACATTGGTAGGAAAGTGTGGCATAACTGTGAGGTAATGGCTTTAGGAGCTAGAGGAGCGACAGGTGGTATTGGCATCCTCTGGAACCCGGTAAAATTTTCTCTGTCAGGCTTCTTTGCCTCCCAGTATCACCAATCGACATCTTTTCATGTGTTGGGAATGAAAACCTGAGGATTCATTTCTAATGTGTATGGACCAGCAACTCCTAATCTGAAACTCTCTTTCTTGAACTCCCTGAAGTCCATTAAGGACCAGGTTGGAACTTCTCCCTGGCTTTTGGGGGGGCACTTCAACCTGATTCGCAATTTGGATGAGAAAACATGTGGTATTCTCCAGCTAAGTCCCATCAACGACCACTTTAATAATACTATTGAAGCTCTGGGGTTGGTGGATATCAGAGCAACAAATGCTACTTTTACATGGAATAATAAAAGGGCGGGGGACACAAGTATTGCTTGTCGGATGAACTGTTTCCTGGTTACGGAATCGATTATGATGGCAGGGGGGATTTATGGCGGCAATTCTCCCTTCGGCGGGTTCTGATCATTGGCTGGTCAGTTTGGAATGGTCGAGGATCGGTGAGAACCTACGTAGACCCTTCAGATTTGAACAGTTTTGGTTGCTCAATAAGGAGTTTCCCAAGAAACTCAAACAGTGGTGGATGGATATTCCGATTATTGAAGGTACGCTGATGTATAGGTTCCAAAAAAATTTAAAGGCCCTAAAAGGTAAAATCAAGCATTGGAACTTGGAATCGTTTGGGAACATCTTCCAAGAAAAAAAGCGGCTGGACATGAAAATGAAAGAAGTTCAGCAGAAAAGCATTTCTCAGGGTTTCTCGAAGGAGTTAAAATAGGAAGAACTGACTCTACTTCTTGAATTCACCACTCGAGAGCAATAGGAAGAACTTCTCTGGAAACAAAAATCTCGAAACCGTTGGCTGCAAGAAGGGGAATGGAATACTAAATTCTTCCACAGAGTCGCCATCCAACACCAACATGGGAATCGTGTGGTGCGCCTTAAAAGAAGGGACGGCACTTTCACCGAATCTTAGGAAGAACTAGAATTCACTCTCAATGAGTTCTTTGAAGACTTTCTGGAAGAACCAGAGGTGAATAGGGTTGATGCACAATCCCAAATCCTGTAGGTTATTCTAAGGGTGATTAACGAAGATCACAACCTTATGTTGATGAAACCTATAGAGATGGAAGAGTTGGAGGAAATGGTTAAGCAGATGGCAGAGGATAAAGCACCGGGCCCGAATGGCTTTACCACTAATTTCTTTCATGCATGTTGGGCATGGATTAAGGAAGAAGTGTTAGCTCTGGTAGAGAGCTCGAGAAAATCGGGGACTGTCCTGAAAGCTATCAATGCTACCCATTTGTCGCTCATCTCGAAAGAGTCTGGAACTGATGACCCAGGGAAATTTCATCCAATAGCCCTCTGTAATGTGATCTACAAGATTATCACCAAGGTAATAGCGAATAGATTACGCCCTCTTCTCCCGCTACTTATTTCCATGGAGCAAGCGGGTTTTGTGGAAGGTCGTCAAATCACAAACGAGATTATTTTGGTGCATGAAATAATTCATTCCCTGAAAACTGAGAAAATCCCTAGTATGTTACTCAAGCTTGATCTCTCTAAAGCTTATGACAGGATAAATTGGCAGTTCCTAGATAAAATTCTGAGTAAATTTGGGTTTAATAGGGAATGGACTAACTGGGTGATGAGTTTGGTCTCTTCTGACTTTTTTTCCATCTTGGTTAATGGCACTCCATCTAAGCCTTTCCAGGATTCCAGAGGTATTAGGCAGGGAGACCCCCTTTCCCCTTTCTCGTTTATCATTGTTGAGGAAGGGTTGGGATGCTTGCTAAAGGCTTTGAAAGGAAGTGACAGAATTCGGGGACTCACTCTCTGTGAGGGACTGAAACCCCAAACTCACCAGCAATTTGTTGATGATACTATGTTGATGGGCCCCCCCAGTGTGCAGAAAGCCAGAGGGATCAAGGAAGGGTTGTATTTGTTCTTACTTGCAAGCGTATTGGAGATTAACAAGGACAAATTCCAAGCCTATTTCTTCAATACCCCGAGAATTACCAAAAGAAATATCATTAGAATCCTTGAATTTACGGAAGGGACCTTGCCCTCCAAGTATTTGGGGCATCCCCTGGCGGAATCCACCATAAGACAGATTTTGTGGAAAGAATTGCTTGATAAAATGAAAAAGAAGCTTGATCATTGTACCTATAGAACGTTGAACCTCCCAAGCCGCATCGTCCTAGTTAAATCTGTTCTCCAGGCAATGTCGATTTATTTGTTCTCTGTCCTGGTTGTGCCTAAGCCTGTTCTCAAGTAGATTCGCACCATCCAGAGAAATATCCTTTGGGGATGCTCAAAGGGGCACAGGAAATGGGCCTTGGTGGATTGGGGCACTTTATGTAGGCCTAAAGTGGCTGGAGGTTTAGGCCTTCGCAATCCTGTTAGCTCCAACAACACCATTGGAAGTAAAATTTGGTGGAAGTGGATTAATTACACGGTGGAACCCTGGGGTAGATTTTGGCACATGAAATATGCCCCTCACTGGACGAAGCAACAACGCATCTGTTTCAATATGGAGTGCCCAGGTTCAATTATTTGTAAGGCGGCTTAGGAGAACAGGGGAATTATCCACAAACACAGTTTTTGGGAAATCAGAGATGGGGCCTCTGCCCATTTCAGTGAGGATGCTTGGAAACATTTGCCCAGTCTTGGAAACCTGATAACTAGCACCAACCTTCGTTCTTATCTCAGTAATGATCCCCCGAAGTTTGGGAAGGACTTATGGGAAGCAAATACTGAGGACGTCCACTTCCGGGTTTGGAAAACGAAGGACTGGTGGCAGGCCCTAGTGCCGGGAGAGAACATTGAGGAATTCTATCTGGAGATTTCTAAGCGCATAATTCCAATTCTGGAGGGGGATGACAAGTTTAGATGGCGTTATACCACGTCGGGTAACTTCAACATAAAAGAATCCCTGGGGCTTCTGACGAGGTCTTATTTACTGGAAGTAGAGGAAAAATGGAAGAAAATTTGGAAGGGCCAATGGTGGCCCAAAGTGGTTATTTTCTGCTGGCTTCTTATTCACAGGCGGATTCTAACTTGCGAAAACTTGATTCGTAGAGGTTTTATAGGTCCTTCCGTTTTCCCAATGTGCAGGAAGAATTCAGAGACCATAAACCACTTGCTGGACGCCTATCCATTTATCTCCCTCCTATGGGAAAAAGGAGCGGAACGCTTTCGTAAGACGGCTAGGGTGCGGGATAGACCGGATCTTTCTGTAGTGAACTGGCCTCCTAAAGCCTTCAAAAATGAAATCTTGAATAGGTTGTGGGAGATTTTTCCTGGCTTTGTGGTGTGGGAGACTTGGAAGGAGCAAAATCATCGCATACTTGAAGGCAAACATAGCACCTCTAATGGAGTTTGGAGCATTCTAGAAAAACACTTAAAGGAATCCCTCACTATTAGTCAATGGAACTAGGATGTTATGAAAAATGATACACAGGAAAGAATAATCTTAAACGCTTGGGGGATTTTTAACATACCGATTAACATTCGTTGTCTGTGTAAGCCGGTTTCTCAGCCTCTTAGTCCAGAGCTCTGCGGCTGTCCACCTATCGAGGTGTTCAAACTCAACTTTGATGGGGCTACGAAGGGAAACCCTGGTGTAGCTGGTTTCGGGGGTGTCCTCCGAAATGATACTAGTGGTATCCTCAGGGTCTTCTAGGGTGATTTGGGAGAAAACATGAATAATGTGGCAGAGTTGGAGGGCCTGTTCAGTGGTTGCAGGTGGGCCTTGCAGAAGGGTTGGATTCCGCTGGAAGTTGAAGGGGACTCTCTTATCATTATCTCCATGGAAAAAAGGATGCAGTGCGGGTCGGCCATTGACAAAATTGTGGGCAATTAGAGATGGGAAAGCCATCTTAGGGCCTTGCAAATTCTGGTGCACGACTACTCGGCTATTCAATTCATGCATATTAGAAGGAAAGGAAATAAGGTGGCAGACGCCTTAGCCAACAAAGGTGTTAATGCCGGTATTTCTTTTCACGGGGAAAATATCTCGGAAATAGCTGACGGGGAATTCAAAGAGAAGTGTATGAAGATGGCGGCAGAAGATATGAGACACCTCGAGGGTAGCATGCAGGGTAGATTCATGGTTAGTACCTGTCACGCGGATAGAAGGGTTCCCTTGACGTGGTCTGAGATCTCAATCCCCGATGCCGTCATCCATCCTGTGGTAGATGGGACTAGTGGAGGATTACATCATAGTGAGCAGGAGAACAGTTATGGTGGGAGGAATCCCGAGAGCAGCAGAGAGGCGATTGGGACCCATGAAGCTTCCATGAGGGATTCCACTTGTATCCTCCCTTCGAAAAATGTAAATTCAGGGAATGGAACGCTAACGGGGATGAAACATCAGCGGATCGGAATGGTCACTCTTATTAATTACTCTGTCATATTAATGATTGTTTCTAGTTGGCATAAGAGCCCTGCGGTTATAAACCACCTTCGTGCTCCGGAAAGTAAAATGGTTAGTACTTCACCTAAATGGAGGTACGTGACTTCTAGATTTCAAGTGTGGGAAAGTACCAGTACAGGCGATTTTGAGTTAAGGAGGATGTACTATACCACTAAGGGAAATTCTATCGTCTGTATGGAATTGATGGCCTTTTATCATGGCTCTGGGTCGGGATTAATTGATCCTCCCTGGAGTTCAATTATAAGTATGGGTCGTTTTGCAGGAATTGGCCATATCTCTAGTTTTATTCTGCTTCAGCGGGGTATTTGTTGTGTTATTTCCGATTTTTCCCCTCTATATTTGTCGTGGGATGGTTGGGTTCGGTTCCTTGTCTGGTGTGGAAGTACGGCCCCGGGAATGAGAGCTTGAAGTCACAGAGGTGGAAGACGGGGTGGGATTTCTGGGTGTATGAGGGTCGAGGGCTCGGAGGCTGGTGCATCTTCTTCCCACCATAATTCAAAGGAGTGGGACTCGTCTGAACCTTAGTCGTTTAACTGGAGTGTGCAGTACTTGGAGGAAAATCCTCCCAACATTGGTTCCTATGTTGCATATAAGGAGATTGCTCTAATTAAAGAAGTTGAATACCGGCTCGGTTGGAAGGTGGTGGAGAGTTCGTTCTGGGCGGCACGTATTCTTCTTGTGTGGGAAATTCAAGCCCACAATCAGCTGGTGCAGGGTTTACGTGAGGCTCTTTTTGGTTGTGGAGCAAGATCTTTCATTCTCATAGATGATATTGTCTTAGCCGTGCACCCCGGAGGACTGTACACCCATTCTGCATTTTTAGGGGTTCACCAACTGTTTTGTGGGCCCATGGTTTTAGGTATCTCATGGTATTTTTCCCATTGTATTTTCCCTATAAAAGAAAGACATTGTAATACGGCTAGGGTAAGATGTATTACGTTTTATGCATTGTAAAGATATCTAAGATCAGGAGAGAGACTGTGAGACAGTGAAGAGGAAGTGTAGTGGCTGTGCTGCAGGTTGTATCCCTTCACCTTGCTGGACGGTAATAATAATAAGGACTGGAAAATTCAGTGTGGACGTAGTGCAATTTGGGTGAACCACGATATATCTGTGTCTCTCTTGTAATGTGTATGTGTGATTATATTTGCATTTATGTTTATTTTTATTGCTTTGCGATCTTGTTTTTCTAACAGCTCTCCAAATTATGAAAGCGAGTCAGCAAGCCAACTCCTCCGGGGTTCGGCTCATGAAGACTGCGCTTAAGGAATTCATGGAGTCCTCTAGAGATGGTATGAGAGGTGAAATTGAGGTGCCCGCGGAGGAGAACCCGGTTCCCTGATGGGCCTGGGTAGTTGGTTTCCCTGGTTTTTGCGGTATTGATGTTTGTCCCTCGGCTCTAGTGATGGCGGTCCCTTTTTGACGTCTGTTTCGTGGGTAGCAGCTGGCGTTCTTCTGGTATCTGAAGGATTCAGCGGAGCACAGGCTCTCCTTTATGTGGGTTTCGGCTTAGGTGTTTCTAGTTCTTGTTGTTTGGTTAGATTGTTGGTATCTTTAAAGTGCATTTGTGTATTTTTCAGTTTTAGATTTTGAGGTGTCTGGTCCCGTTGATAGGCCTCTTTTGTTCTAGGCCCCGACATGTTATGTAATTATATTCTCCTCTTTGTCATTTTATGTGAATTTGGACATGCCTGGATCTATTGGTGTGGTACGAGCCGGTGTTGCTCGTTTGTAATCCTATTTGTGTACTATATTTTGCCTCAAGTAATAGAAGGACTCAAGCTTACTTACCAAAAAAAAATATTCTTGTAAAGTTATGAGTGATTCTTGGTTTGATTTCAATAAGACTTCTACAGATTACTAAAGATTAAAACCCTAACTTTAAATCAATCAATTATGCATACACACTAATTGTACCAAATCAGTTGATATCGGGTCCTTATGAACAAGTATGAGATCTTAATTTCATTCACATCCAAGTATAGGAAATCTCAAGTCGTGGAAGTGTATACAGTAAAACTTTGTTTAATTATAGGAAATTCTATTTAGAACTACTTATAGGAGATTCCTATAGATACCTCATAATCAGCTATACTCAATATCCCATTCAGACAACTGCAACTTTAATTAGGTTTAATTACTCAAATAAATAATACTTGCAAATGAACCACACCTTGATTACATAAATTGTTAATCCAGGTCTAGTGACCTAAGGTCTTACTGGAGTTCTGTAGCGACAATGCAGAAGCAATACCAGTGCAAATATGCATACACTCTTGAGGCCCCAAAAAACAATACAACTAGTTCAACTTGGAAAATAAATACTGCAAGCATAAAGAGAAAAGCAAAACAACGAAGAACTTTGATGTATTGATATTCAAGAGGTGATATAATTCTGGAAATGAAATATGACTTATCACTTAAATTATAAGTAAACCAATTTCATTGAATTATGCAGCATACCTCAACTAAGATTCAACCAAATATGTAATGAATAAAGAACTAAACAAAATTCCTATACTAAGTTCCACGGAAGCTATCTAGATCGGGGGGGCCTCTTGGTTGGGTAGTTTTGTAGGGGATTCAAGAAATCAAACAAAAAATTTAGTAACATCTCCTTTTATTAATAATAAATCTTTAGAAGTACAAGAGTCAAACTCCAAATATCAGATACTATAAATGATCCAGCTTATCCCACGCTAACCTTACAATAATACATGCCATGTTTTTATAGAGAATTTACATCAATAGGACCAAAACCAATGATTCTCATTATACGGATCTGGACTAATAAAAATATCCAAATAGACTACATCATTTACAAAATATATATTGACACATAGGATAACAAGTAAGGAATCTCATTTTAGGCACTCCAGGATTTCATGACTAGAAGCATGAAGCCATGGTTGCGTGATCAAACTCCCAACACGTGATATGTGTTAGGATATTCCTATACTCCATCCTAGTCCTTCTAACATTTCTGACATTTTCAGTCCTGCATGCAAAATTAGGGTTTTGCATGCAATTAGGGTTTTGCATGCAATTAGGGTTTGCATGCAATTAGGGTTTGCAGCACCAGCACCTAGCCCTTGCCAAACTAGCCCCAGGAGCTTCTCTCGGATCAGTCTTAGCTCTCCTAGAGCTTAGTGCGCCCTCTTTTCAGTTATTGCATGATAAGGGCGCCTTTCTTCACCTACCAGTCCAGTTTAGTTCAGTTATCTTCAGTTCTTCCTTGATTTAAGGATTAACTGACTCCTAACTGACCTTATCACTCTTTTGGACCTCCAGTGTGACTAGATAGACTGTTTTGACTCCAGTTAGCTCCATGAGCGCCCCCACTGAGTCTCCTTCACTATATCAGTGCTTCCATGTGCCAGTTACACCAACCACACTCAGTTAGACTCAGTTTGACTCCCGGTTGATCACTACTTGTGCATTGATGACTTCACCGATGATGAGATAGACTCCTAGTTTGGCACTGATGACTCTCCACTGATTATGGATCTGTGCATGAAGGAAAATTCGAATTACACCTAGTGAATTCGAATCCTCATGCTCAGCATTGTATATTTACCCGGTTACTATTCTGATTAATGTAATGTGTGTAATTATTCTGCCTCTATTGGATCTATGTTCTATTGCTTCTCTCTTCTTCCTAAATTCTTTCATAGTGAGGTTTACATCATCTCTTTGGATCTTATGTGGGCAATTTCACATGGTATCAGAGCCTTGAGAGTATATTCTACCTCCATTCTTGAGAGTTTTTTGCAGGTATTTTGAAGTTCCAGCAGTTGCAGCAGCAGATTCAGTAGCTTCTATTTTGCACTTGTTCAAGCAATCAAGATGAGCAATTCGAATGATCCTTCTTCTATACTTCTCACTCCTTTCAATTATTTCGAATGGAAGAGGAAGATGATAATACTCTTGCAATCAAGAGGGTTTACTAGAATAGTTGAGGAAAAAGATGCCATACCACATCAAGCTGAAAAGAGAGTCAAGCACCTAAACAAAATGGATGAAGCCTTTGGATTCATATGCCTTCATATTTCTGATGATCTATTGTTTCATGCTGATGGATTGAAGTCTCCATATGATTTATGGATAAAATTGAGGAGTCTTTTTGGCAAACAAGACGAACTGAGAGGCTACATTCTTGAGAATGAATTGGTTGCCCTTCAACCTAGCAATTTCGAGAGCATTCAAGATTTCTTCTCCAAATTTCAGAATTTGGTTTTGCATTGCAAGCAATGTGGCATCACTAAAAGTGATGAGCAATTGATACTCTCTATATTGAGCAAACTTGGATCTCAATTTTCTGTCTTTGTATCTACCTTTCATTCTGTTCGAATGTCCATCCCTGGATGGAAGTTTCCCACCTTAAGTAACTTCATTGAGGCTCTCACTCAAGAAGAGAACAAACTGTTTCAAATGGGTGCCATCAAAACCTCCAGAGATCTAGCTTTATTGGCTGGTGAATCAAGTGGAGCGAATGATAAAGGGGGACAAAAAGGCAAAGGAAAGAAATCTTCAAGATCCAAGAATGACAAACAAAAGAGACCAAATTGTACCTATTGCAAGAGAGGAAACCATCCTGAGCATGCCTGCATGCATAAGAAGATTGATCTTCTAACCAAGCTTCTTGAACAAAACCAAATTGTTGTTCCAAAAGAAGCAAAGATGTCTGATTCTGGAAGTGGATCTGATGATTGTCATGCATTGATGGCTGGTTTTTCAAAGACAAAAGCTCTCCTCATAGATTCTGGAGCTTCCAACCACATGATGGCACAAGAAGAATCCTTCTCCTCTTTGGATCTCCAAGATGGGCCTACCATTCACATGGGAGACAACTCTCATATTTCTGCCAAAGGTTTGGGTACAGTTCATATGGAGCATGGTAAGTTCAAAAATGTCTTATTTGTTCCTTCTCTTACAGCTAATTTGTTATCAGTATATCAAATGACTCATACAGGATCTCCAAAACAAGTGATTTTTGGTCCAGACACAGTAGAGATTACAGAAATCTCCACTGGAAAGGTTATAGCGAATGGGATTGCTAATCATGCCTCAAAGGCATATGAGTTCTCCCACTTCATGCCCTTCTCTCCAACTATCCCTTCAGATTCTGATGAGGATCACAGTGACTTCTCTTCCAGTGACTCCTATTCTAGTGAGGAAGAAGATCAATATTTTGATGTTGAGATCATAGTTCAAGAAGATTCAGAACCAACACCTATTCTTAGTCCAGATTCAAGAGAAACATGTTCTCACACAGTCCTTGCTACTAATAAGAACACAGTTGATGATGTATTTGCTTACAGAACTACTAGACTTCAGCAGCATGCTAACCTTGCATTATGCCATCCACCTCTCCATGAGAGATTCAGCATGATGATGGGGTTTACTCTTCCATTCCTTGGGAAAACTCATCATGATACATTCGCTCCAGTGACAGAAAAGGTTCCTGAAAGACTTGCTACATTCAACACATTCTCTAGCACTTGCATTCGCACTTTACAGAGGATTAGCTTACCAAGTCTCTTTGCAAAGTTTTCACTGATGAAAGCTTGCTTCTTTTCTGCTTAGAGTAATGGCTCCTTGAGTTATTCAAAAATATAAAAACACAAAAAAAAAAAAAAA
The DNA here is from genome assembly GCA_027924585.1 of Larix kaempferi. Lineage (NCBI taxonomy): Eukaryota > Viridiplantae > Streptophyta > Pinopsida > Pinales > Pinaceae > Larix > Larix kaempferi. Next base: position 11,005,231 of record BSBM01001005.1, on the reverse strand, counting down.
AAAAAAGAAAAATTGAGGCAGTATTCCTTTTATCATTTCATTGATTGTATGGGTGACCTTTGGTCCTAGTTACCAGGGCCCAGGATGGATTAAGGGGGGGTGTTAGGATATTCCTATACTCCATCCTATTCCTCTAACATTTCTGACATTTTCAGTCCTGCATGCAAAATTAGGGTTTTGCATGCAATTAGGGTTTTGCATGCAATTAGGGTTTGCATGCAATTAGGGTTTGCAGCACCAGCACCTAGCCCTTGCCAAACTAGCCCCAGGAGCTTCTCTCGGATCAGTCTTAGCTCTCCTAGAGCTTAGTGCGTCCTCTTTTCAGTTATTGCATGATAAGGGCGCCTTTCTTCACCTACCAGTCCAGTTTAGTTCAGTTATCTTCAGTTCTTCCTTGATTTAAGGATTAACTGACTCCTAACTGACCTTATCACTCTTTTGGACCTCCAGTGTGACTAGATAGACTGTTTTGACTCCAGTTAGCTCCATGAGCGCCCCCACTGAGTCTCCTTCACTATATCAGTGCTTCCATGTGCCAGTTACACCAACCACACTCAGTTAGACTCAGTTTGACTCCCGGTTGATCACTACTTGTGCATTGATGACTTCACCGATGATGAGATAGACTCCTAGTTTGGCACTGATGACTCTCCACTGATTATGGATCTGTGCATGAAGGACAATTCGAATTACACCTAGTGAATTCGAATCCTCATGCTCAGCATTGTATATTTACCCGGTTACTATTCTGATTAATGTAATGTGTGTAATTATTCTGCCTCTATTGGATCTATGTTCTATTGCTTCTCTCTTCTTCCTAAATTCTTTCATAGTGAGGTTTACATCATCTCTTTGGATCTTATGTGGGCAATTTCACAATATGGTGGTTGAATGATTAATTTACCGAAGATCCATTTTTGGACAATTATACTATAGAAAATAGATCAAACATTGTCCATGTTGAGCTAGAAGAGGAAAGATCCATGTCATCATTTATGTTCTAAGGAAGAAAAGATACCCAAAATGATATATCCTTCATCAACCTTATTGAATATTTGGTTGTAATTGATGTCAACCTTAGTAAAATTATATTGAATTATATATAAATCCAAAGAGGTCCCATTATGGTGTAGCTGTTAAGCATGGCCCTGACAGGAAGACACTTTGGGTTGTACACATATGGGGGAAAACCCTAAAGAAGTCCCTAAGGTTGCCCCTAAGCAATGTTGGTGAGAAAGGTGAAGAAACCCCTAGAATATTGATGATGGCTCCACATAACCCTAAAATTAATGATTGTTCCACTTAAAAAGGAAAGAAACCCCGAAAGGAATAATGATGTGTCCACTAAGTATGATGAGGAGAAGCCCCAAATCCCCTTGGTGAAGACATGGAGTGGTCATTGACCCATTTAAATAACTACACAGGATGATTCCAAAAGACCGAACACCTAGAGCGGCTACTCATACAAACATATCATAAATCAACACACTGATGTTTTCATGTGGTTTAAACCATTGAAAGGGAAACACTCCACAACCCTAGCCAAATAGGTAGTTAAGGCAGTTTATTATGAAAAAGAAAGAAAGTTACAAATGAGCTTCTCACAATTGATCAACTAGCAAGTAACCTTCCATGCTCTTTAAATAGATATCATGGACCAATCAGGTGTTAAGGCATGGATCAAAGGTAGTTATGATCTAAGAGAAGTTGAACCGTCAAATCACTCTATGTATAAAACATATCATGAACGCCGGATTAGATATTTACAAATGCATACTAATGCATACTAAAGAAACACACTTTTCCTAACGGATATATTATAACAAGTTGATCTTAACTAACTCCTAAGTGTCTAAATATCCTAAAATCCCCCCTTAAGAACAAATTTGGATATGATTGAAGGATTTACAAAAGTGACACTATTAGGAGAAGGAAGGAGGCATTAGATCCTATCCCACCTTAATGACAAGTTCCTGATCCCCTAACATAGATCGAAGTTTAGAAAACCTTGCCTCTGTAAGAGATTTGGTGAAGATGTTTGCAACTTGATCATCTGTAGGGAAAAAGAGCACTTCAAGAACGCGATCATGAACAAGATTTCTTATGAAGTGCATATGTAGCTCAATGTGTTTGCTATGTTGATGCTGAACTGGATATTTGGAAAGATTAATGGGACTTTGATTTTCGCACCAAAGGGGAGTCAAATGCTGTTGCTGGAATCCAAACTCTGAAAGGATCTGTCAAAGCCATAAAGCTTCTTGGATGGCATTAATTGTTGCATGATACTCTGCTTTTTCTGAAGAGAGAGCAAGAGATTGTTGTTTCTTACAATCCCAAGTGATAGGTCTAGAACCCAGACTGAAAACATAACCTGCAGTAGACTTCTCATCATCAGGATCGCCAACCCAATCTGAATCAATAAAAACAACCAACAAAGGAGTCCCCCCTAAACTGTAATGAATCCCAAATTGAATTGTACCCAGAATATATCGAAGTATTCTTTTTGCTGCTTTCCAATGAATTTCATGGGGCGTTTGCATATAGTGGGTAACACGACCAATGACAAAGGAAACATCAGGATGGGTATGAGTCAAGTATAAGATACTACCAACAAGCTGACGATACAGGGTGGCATCAAATTCGGGTGAAGTGAAAGTGGCAAAAATTTTGACTCCAGATTGGAAGAGAGAGGGGGTTGGTTTACAATATTCCATGTGAAATTGATGAAGAAGGTCACAAGCATACTTAGACTGAGAAAGAAATATTCCTTCTTTGGTTTGCAAGACTTGGAAGCTAAGAAAATAATGCAAATGTCCTAAGTCTGTCATTTCAAAATTTCGCTTAAGACTGGATTTCACATGGGTTAAAAGCTTAGGGTCGCTACCAGTAAGAATAAGATCATCAACATAAATAACAAGGATGATGAGATTGTTTCCTACTTTCTTGGTATAGACATTAGGGTCAGAATGACATCTAGAGAAACTAATGTCAAGGAGAAAGCTATCCATTTTGGCATACCAAGCTCTAGGGGCTTGCTTAAGGCCATATAAGTATTTTTTAAGGCGAAAGACAAGGCTGGAGACATTCTGAACATAGCCAAGAGGTTGTTCCATGTAAATTTCCTCCTGCAAATCACCATGTAAAAATGCAGACTTGACATCCATTTGATGGACCTTTCATTTATGTAAGGTTGCAAGGGAAATAACAAGGTGGATGGAGTTCATTTTGGCGACAAGGGAAAAGGTTTCATTGTAGCCAATTCCTTCAACTTGAGAAAAAACTTTGGCAACTAACCTTGCCTTAAGCCTTTCAACACTTCCATTTGAGGCATACTTAGTTCTGTAGACCCATTTACATCTAACAAGTTTTCTTCCTTTTGGAAGAGGGACAAGATCCCAAGTATCGTTCACCATTAAGGAACGATATTGTTCATCCATAGTTGTATCCCAATTTGGATTCCCTGAACCTTCTACAAAAGTATCTAGATCATGATTCTGTGAAACTTGAGCCAAAAGAGAAGAGGCTCACTGGAATTGAGAACATGTTCGACGGTGATCTCTAGGATCACCAGCAAGATCTCTAGCTGCTTCACATGTTGAATGGACCCATAGAGGAAGCGGTTGTACTGGAGGAAAATGAGCAAGCGGAGGTGGATTTTCATCCTCACTGTCATCATCAGAAAATGGAATTGGAATGTTGTCAAGGAAGTTAGGAGTAGAAGAAGGCACAAGCGTCGAATTAGGATCATAGGACAAAGATGGCACAAAAATCGAGTTAGGCTAGCATGCCAAGAGATTTTCATCAAATTTAACATCTCTTCTAATAATTATATCATGAGAATCTGGCTGAAGAAGTCTATAACCCTTTGCATTTTCAGAATATCCAACAAATATGCACTTTTCACTTTTAGTCTACAATGCTTTTTGTTTTTCATCCGAAATATGAGCCCATGCTTCACTACCAAATGCACAGAAGTGACTTACGTCTAGTTTAATTTTACTCCATGCTTCTTCCAATGTGATATCTTGTAAATCTTTAGTGGGGGTGCGATTAACTATGTAATTTGCACAATTTATGGCTTCATCCCAAAATTGAAGACTTAATCCCTTAGCTTGAAGCATACAATTAGCCATTTCTTTTAAAGTGTGATTCTTCCATTTAGCTACATCATTTTGCTGTGGTGTATATGGAACAGTATGTTTTTGTTGGATTCCTTGTTCAGTGCAGAAAGTAGTGAACTTGTTGTTAACATATTCTCCCCCATTATCATATCTTAACTTAAGAATTTGATGACCAGATTGTTTTTCAACAAGGGCCTTGTAGGCCAAGAACATGTTAAATACTTTGCTCTTAAGTTTTAGGAAATAAACCCAAGTGCATCTAGAGTAATAATCACTGAAAGTTAAGAAATATTTGAAACCAGAAAAGGAAGCAGATGGAAGAGGACCACACAAGCCAATATGCACAAGCTCCAAGGGGGCCAAGGCATGCCAAGAGGCACGCTTGTCAAAACTGTCCCAATGATTTTTTTTCGAGTACACAACCGGAACAAACACCATCCCTGCAAGATACCATCAGAAGACATATCACCATATTTTCTTTACATAGTTGTTGCAATGAGTGATAATTTAAGTGACCAAATCTCTCATGCCAAAGTTTGCTCAAGTCATCACTATGAGCAAGAAAAACTGAGGGAAAAGGTGATGACCCAAAGTTGTTAAAATTGTACAACTTGGTAATATCATCAACAATTCTAGTGGCTAGGACATGCTTAGGATATTTAAGGGATATAAATTCTCTCCAAGGGGAGAAAATAAAGGAGAACCTCTTCCTAGAGGGGATGAAGTAGAAGGATATACACTTTATCCTAAAAGAGAAAATGAACCGAGCAAGGAGTGGCCTCTCCCTGATGATCCTATAAGTGTGGCTTGCGAGCGGCCCCAGCTAGAGTATCTCCTGTGTGAACCATGGGGAGAAAGTGGAAAAATACCCCTCGTGATAGGGGATAGGCCTTGTAGCCTTCGGGACTTCCTTAGGGGGTTGTTTTGTTCCTCAATGGTGAAAGCTTAGTTTTAAATGAGAGTGATGGTGGAATTAAACACAATTGAACAAATGCACAAATATTCCAACCATAACAGATGAAAATATGGTGCAATAAGTGAGTGATATGTGCAAAGTCAGTTTAGTGCAAGAGTCCCCACATGTAGGTTATTTTTAAATACAAGTTAGTGAACTTGTATTTAAAAAGAAAATAAGAGTAAAATACCTGAAAATACCTAACGTCCTGGGCCTCTAAAATGTAATTGGGCCTTCCAAAAGAAAAATTGATGGTGACAATGGGTCCACACACCAATTGACTAGTGAAGGTAACAAAGAGCCAGTTCTACCAACGATGGGGGAAATGTCCCAATCAAGTAGACTTGGAAACACTTCCCAATGGAAATAGTTGACTTCATGAGTCAATTGCACTCACAATTTCTCCTTGGTGATGTCCTAAGTTTGGCCACTAAGATACCTTGCATCGAGTCTGGATAAATGGTTATGCCTGGTTGGTATAGTGTCGCCTCCACAAAAATATGAGTGGCTCTTTGGAGAGCATAGGGAAACTATACCTCGGCTTTGACCTCCTTGGGCATGGCACACTTCTTATCTGAGGTTTATTTTAACACTTGCTGATAGCAGGATTTTGATAGTACCCTATAAGTAAACAATGCTACGTTTCAAAATATCAGTAATGAAACTAGATTGGTGGGCATTAATGGATGCCTAGCCCAATCAATCCTACCAAAATAAAATATCATTTTGTGAGATCTTGTGGAGGATTTTATTTGGTTGGAAATTTACAAAGTTGATTTTGAAGGTCTATTTTTTATTAAGGTGTGCAAGGGATTTATTTCACAATTCCCTTCCTTTCTGATTCACCAAACTCACTAGAAGTGGGAGGTGAAAAGCATACTTGGAGTGAAAGAGATTTTAGGTCCCTAATGAAGTGTACAATGGAATTACTTCACACTTCTCACCCCTTTCTGCTTCACCAATATTACAAGAAGTGTGAGGTGAAGAGCATACTTGGGGAGACAAGAGTCTTTATGTCCTTGCTTGAGTGCAAAAAAGTGGATTCTACACTACTTTTGAAACTAAAAACATGCCAAGTAAACAAAAACACAAGATGTCTTGAATACTAGTGACAACAATGAGGCCCATTGAAAGCCTCAAGGTTGGTTACCTAAGTAAGTTTCAAGAGAGAATGACTATTTACTCCCTAATATTAATCTAATTAAGTTAATTACCATATAAACATGTAACTATTGCAAGTTAATTAGTTTTGGTTCATTAGTGAGAAACAATGGGGCAACAAAATTGTGAAAAACAAGTATAAAGCAAAGAAAGAACGGAGCTAGGAAGAAAACACAAAAACAAATGCATTGTAGCTCAACAAAAAGAATCTCTAGCATGTGGTAGCATGGTTACAATGCGAAGAGGTTGCGTGGAGCAGTGGTATAGAAATCCACATGGGAAGATATATGTTGATATGCATGGGAAACGTGACTGTCGAGGGATCATCCATGTGTACAACGCACCCGATATGCTGGTATCTGTGCGTCTGTTGAAACAAAAATTGCATCCAAAAGGAGGCCAAGTTTCTTGAATGAAGGGTATAGACCTCTTCACCTGCAAAGCACAAGATACTATAAATTAGCTACTCAACAAACAACAACCTAGTTTTAAAAAAATGAACTAAAATAAGTGGATTCGCCATAAATATTTTTGTGAAAAATATTGCACAAGGGTGAGTCCTTCCCACTTGGTAAGGGGGAAATCCTAGTAGGTTGCAGGAATGCTTCAGTATTAGGTTCCCGTGTTGTGTGGGTGAGTGCTCCAAGTGATCATGCAAGTGTTTTTTATTAAAAAGAAATAAAAATGAAACAAAATAAATAACAGAGGGGTAGGAATGCAAACTCCAACAACCAATAGATTCCAAACCACTTTTATATTACCCAATGGTCAATCATATACAACACCTAGGGGATGTGAGCTCCAATGTAGGAAAAAAATCCCTCTTACAAAGGTCTATCTAGTGCAAACTTGATTTTAAGTAGCTTTAAGAAAAAAATAGAAGAACACTTGCCCCTTGAAGGAACGTGGAAAGGGATCTTGCTGAATGCTAGACAATAGAGAAGAGGTGAGCTATAAGGGAGCTCAAGCACAATTCCAATAGGATAACATTTCTCTTAGTTTCACTCTTTAGATGCATGCCCATGGATTCCTTTTATAGGATAATAGATGGCCAAGAAAAAACTAGATCCAAGTGCGAACCCCTTAACTCCATGATTTGGTTCCAAAGTAAACAAACGGGGTCCATTCAACGAACCCAAGTACATGGGGAGACCAAATAAGATTTTTTGGATTTGATGGGGCTTTGAGGAGCCTTCAATGAACCGTGGGTAGTTGTGGTCCCACCTTTTTTGTAGTAGCATGGATTCAAAGCAAAATCTATGCGGTAGTGTGACCTTTATGAAGAAAAGTCGCGCGCTACTAACCAATGAGGGTACATAGTTATAAATCCTACGCAAGTAGTGCTAATTTTGCAAGAAAAGTAGCACAAGTGGCCCAAAATTCATGACTTTTGTACTATGAGGCTCAAATTATTTTATAGATCTGCTGAGGATGTATTTGATGAGATACATGTTGTATGTTGATGATGCCTTACTATGTGAATTACAAAAATGTCACATCTGTGCGAGATTTATGTGTTAGCAGGACCTTTCCTGGAATTTTGTGGGCCTAAAACTCTGTAGGCAGAATGGATTTACCATCTCTATGAGATATGAGTGTTGAAGATGAAAATCACTTCCTCTTAGATTTCCCTACGTACATATACATAAGTTATATGTTTCAAATTTTTTGTTACAATACTAACCTACCCAACCTTCTATCTCATCAAAATTATAATAATTTAGGAATGCTCCTCTCCAAATATTTTCACCACATAAATATAACTCTAAAGCAAACCAAATATTTCCTTAGTTTTATTTCTTAAGGTCAGATAGACCAAAATTGGTCCCAATGGGTGTTGTTCATCATCATCTTCGTCATCCTCCTCCTCCTCCTCCTAGTTTTCTTCGTCGTTATCGTTGACATCATCATCGTAGTGGGTATTTTTCATCATCATCGTCGTCGTCGTCGTCATCATCGTCGTCGTCATCGTCGTCATCGTCGTCGTCGTCGTCATCGTCATTGTCATCGTTGTCGTCATCGTCATCGTCGTCCTCCTTTTATTACTCCTCGTCATTTTCTTCATTGTCGTCATCATCGTCATTGTTGTTGTAATCATCCTCCTCATCCTCGTCCTCGTCATTGTCATCGACACCATCACCATCGTCTCCATCATCGTCGTCGTTGTCATCATCGTTGTCGTCATCGTCATTGTCATCGTCGTCGTCATCATCATCATCCATCATCATCATCATCATCATCACCATCATCATCATCGTCGTCATCGTTGTCGTCCTTGTCCTCGTCCTCGTCCTCGTCCTTGCATCATCATCATCATCAATTTAATAAGTTAAAAGTAAATATTTATGAAATCTATATGAATAAATAATGAAAAGAAAGGGAATCATTAACAAATATGAATAAATATAAGTAATTAAAAGAATGAGGGAGAGTTATCAATTTCAAGAAAGAGTAATGAGAGAAGGGATAGTCACAAAGGCTACATGCGAATAAATGATTGTAAAAGAGATGTAAAAGACTAAAGAAAAGAGTTAATGTAAAAATTATGGATAATAGGCTTCCATGAATTTTATATCCATATTTTCAATTGAAATTGTTAGGTTGTTTTTATATTTCAATGGCTTCTCCAATCATGTGAGATGAGTAGTAGGGCTTGTTAGCTAGGATTTTGGCTTGATTAAAGTGAATGAGGTGTTTGGTATTCAAGGAATGCTCAACAATCATTGATTTAGAGAGACAACAATGAAAAGTGTCAACAATATGTTCCTTAAGGAAAGTTTGGATAGACCTACTGGTTTATCCAATGTAGGATTTGCCACATGAACAAGGAATTCGACAAACCCTTAAGAGAGCTTGAGGCCAATTTTGTCTTAATGCTTATGAACAATTGTTTTAGGGTCTTTTGGGGCTTGAAAGGGATTTAAATATTCTTTCTTTTTAATACCATGGAAATATGCTCAATGATTCCATGAATGTAACAAACCAAAATTAGGTCCTAGGGAGGGGAAGTGGGTGGGGCATTTTGGATTTCAAATGGAGGGTAGAGTGAAATTTTTTGTTAATTTGGGAAATAGAATAGCTATTGACTTGAAGAGCATTGGTGAGGTGGGATCATTCTTTCCTTAAGAGGTGGGGAGTATAAATTTGTATAGCTCTGGTTACAAGAGTTTACAAAACAACAATCGTTTTGGATAAGTGGTGGTAGGATTGTTCATGGAGGTGTCTATTGGTGTGTGTATTTTTTCTATAGACTTACTGAAAACCATTAGGGCACTGACTACGGCATCCAAGAAAGGAATAAATTTGTCCTTATCTATTTCCATTGTAAATTGAATGTAGGGAGATAAGCTATTAAAGTTGTCAAAAATGCATTAAGGGAATAAAGGCCATGTGGCCAAATGACAAACGTATCATTAACATATTCAAATCAACATTATAGTTTGATACAAAAATTGTTGAAAGTGTTCCATAAAAATGTTGGCCACTACAAGGATAAAAAGGACCACATAGTTATTACTTCAATTGTTTCATAGATTTTTTCTTTAAATGTGAAAAAAGTAGATAAAATATAAACTTCAATGAGTTTTAAGATCTAGAGCTTCAAAGCATTTTGATAAATAGAAAAACCACATCAAGGTTTTATGGTAGAGGATTTATATATGGGTATTGTTTAGATATATACATTCATTTTTGAAAATAAATTTGTTTACATTATAGTATTGGATTTCTAAGTTATAAATTTAAAAATATTATATTTTTTATTACAAAATTAAATTGTTAAATATTGGAATTTTTAAAATAGTTCTATTATATTTAAAAAAAACAAATCTTGCACTTGTCTTATGATTCATGTTAATGCGGGTTGTGCTCCATATGATGTAGATGTAGGAACAACTTGTGCCATTTGTGATGGAGGTACCATCACATCTTGGCTAACGTTTGGATAAGTGGGGCTATAGGGTCCATAGTGTAATTGACCAAGTGGAGGAGTTGGTACAGGAGCAAGGGGTGTCGATACAATAGGCATGGGTGGGTACTACGGGACCAAATTGATTGGCGCGGGAGTAGTAGGAGGAACCTTTCCTTGGTGGGAAATGGTCCCAATAATCCCATTTTCCAAGTGTGACAAACCCGCACGGGTAAGATCCAACGATCGATGCCGAGGGGTATCGGGAAGGATGGTGCATAGGTATCTGGATTGTGCATGGATAAGATTGAAATGTTGGGCCTTAAGGATGCCCTATTCCTCATTTTGCGGCATAGATGTAGCAAGTCGGACATCTTTTGCAATAGCTGGTTCGAGTGATTTTATGAATCAATCCAGCAAGAACGGTGGTTGTATTTCAATTTTGCACAATGTTCGGCATCTACGCGACTCATGAATATGGTCCGCGATGCGTGTAGAGGTGTTTTGTCAAAATTCTATGAGAATTTGGAGACCAAGGTCATGGCAAATCAGGAGCTAGAAATATGTGATAAATGCAGTGGCCAACATTGCAAAGGTGGGATGGGCCGATCTTGGTAAGTTCACATACCATTTAGTTTTCATTCTGATGAGGGTGCACTAAAAGAGGCAAAGGCTCACTAAATCCTCCACTATGATGTTGGAGGAACACCATAAGTGGAAGGACATGACATGTTTAGAGGTATTGTATCCTTGCTTCCCGTCAAATTGAGGAATATCATAGGGAATTTTATCTGTAATAGTTGGCCATGTTGGATCATGTGCAATAGGGTCATTGATTAGTTTGTCCATATATGGGATATTTAGGCTAGCCATGAAAGGTAGGTTAGGTTTTGGACCTAATATTGTGGTTTCCTCGAGAGGTAGACTGAGGTGGTGTTGAAAATACTGAGTGACCTCATACAAGAGAGGAAGGGTCAAAATGGTCCAAAGGATCTCCAAGTGGAGAAGACAAAGGAGGGCCTATTTCAAGAGAAGGGGGGGCAAAGGGATCTAAATTCTCTCCAAGGGGAGAAAATAAAGGAGAACCTCTTCTTAGAGGGGATGAAGTAGAAGGATCTACACTTTCTCCTAAAGGATAAACTGAACTGAGCAAGGAGTGGCCTCACCCTGATGATCCTATCAATGTGGCCCGGGAGCATCCCCAGCTAGAGTATCTCCCACGTGAACCATGGGGAGAAAGTGGGAAAAAACCCCTCACAAGAGGGGATAGGCCTTGCTGTCTTCGAGACTTCCTTACGAAGGTTTTTTGTTCCTTAATGGTGAAAGATTAGTGTCAAATCAGAGTGATGGTGGAATTAAACACAATTGAACAAATGCAAAAATATTCCAACCAAAACAGATGCAAATATGGTGCAATAAGTGAGTGATATGTGCAAAGTCAGTTTAGTGCAAGAGTCCCCACATGTAGGTTCTTTTTAATTACGATTTAGTGAACTTGTATTTAAAAAGAAAATAATGGTAAAATTCCTTAAAATACCTAACGGCCTTCCTCTAAAATGTAACTAGGCCTTCCAAAAGCACAATTGATGGTTACAATGGGGTCCACACACCAATTGACTAGTGAAGGTAACAAAGAGCCAGTTCTACCAGTGATGGGGGAAATGTCCCAATCAAGTAGACTTTTCAACACTTACCAATGGAAATAGATGACTTCAGGAGTCAATTGCACTCATAATTTCTCCTTGGTGATGTCCTAAGTTTGGCCAGTAAGATACCTTGCATCGAGTCTAGATACATGGTTCTGTCTGGGCGGTATAGTGTCACCTCCACAAAACGTTGAGTGGCTATTTGGAGAGGGTAGGGAAACTATACCTTGGCTATGAACTCCTTGGGCATGGCACAATTCATATCCAGGTTTTCTTTTAACACTTGCTGATAGCAAGATTTTGATATTACCCTATAATTCAACAATGTTATGTTTCAAAATATTAGTAATGAAACTAGATTGGTAGGCATTAATGGATGCCTAGCCTAATCAATCCTACCTAACTAAAATATTGTTTTGTGACCTCCTGTGGAGGATTTTATTTGGTTGGAAATTTATAAAGTTTATTTTAAGGGTTTACTTTTGATTAAGGTGTGTAAGGGAGGTATTTCACAATTCCCTTCCTTTCTGATTCACCAAGACCACGAAAAGTGAGAATTGAAGAGCATACTTGGAGTGAAAGAGATTTAGGTCCCTTAGTGTGTGCTAGTGATGCAACACACGTGAAGTAAGAAAATTGATTGTTGCAAATTAATTAGAAGAGTGTAAAGTAAATGAAAATGGAGATTAAATTTTTCTCTAAGAAATTCTAATGGTGATTTGATAAAACAACGACCTAATGAAGTGTGTAATGGAATTATTTCACACTTCTCACCCCTTTCTGATTCACCAAGCTCACAAGAAGTGTGAGGTGAAGAGTATACTTGGGGAGACAAGAGTCTTTATGTCCTTTCTTGTGTGCAAAAAAAGTGGATTCTACATTACTTTTGATCCTCAAAACATGATAAGTAAAGAAAAACACAAGATGTCTTGAATACTAGTGACAACAATGAGACCTGTTGAAAGCCTCAAGGTTGGTTACCTAAGCAAGTTTCAAGAGAGAAGGACTATTTACTCCCTATTCTTAGTCTAAGTGAGCTAAGTACTATAGAAACATGTAACTATTGCAATTTAATTAGTTCTGGTTCATTAGTGAGCAACAATGGGGCAACAAAATTGTGAAAAATAGGTATATAGAAAAGAAAGAGCAGAGCTACATGGAAAACACAAAAACAGATGCACTGTAGCGCAACAAAAAGCCTCTGGTGCACAGTAGCATGGTTACAAAGAGAAGAGGTCGCGTGGACTAGTGGTATTGAAATCCACACGAGCAGATATCTACTAATATGCATGGATAATACGATTATCGAGGGATCATCCACACGTACAGCATGCTCGATATGTTGGGATCCGTGCATCTTTTGAAACAACAATTGCAACCAAAAGGAGGTTGATTTTTTGGAATGAAGGGTTTGGACCTCTTCACCTGTAAGCACAAGATACTAGAAATTAGCTACTCAATAAACAACAACCTAGTTTAAGAGAAATGAACTAAAATAAGTGGAGTTTCCATAAATACTATTGTGAAAAATATTGCACAAGGGTGAATCCTTCCCACTTGGTAAGGGGAAAATCCTAGTAGGTTGCGGGAAGGATTTAGTATTAGGTGCCCCTATTGTGTGGGTGAGTGCTCCAAGTGATCATGCAAGTTTTTGTTAGTAAAAAGAAATAAAAATGAAACAAAATAAAGAACAAAGGGGTAGGAATGCAAACTCCAACAACCAATAGATTCCAAACCACTTTTATATTTTCGTGTGGTCAAGCATATACAACACCTAGGGGATGTCAACGCCGATGGAGGAAAGCAATCCCTCTTAGGGAGGTCGATCTAGTCCACACTTGATGTTAAGTAGCTTGAAGAACACTTTCCCCTTGAAGGAAGGTGGCAAGGGAGCTTGGTGAATGCTAGACAAGAGGGAATAGGTGAGCTATAAGGGAGCTCAAGCACAATTCCAACAACATAACCTTGCTCTTATTTTCTCTCTTTAGATGCATTCCCATGGCGTCCTTTTATAGGTCCAGAAGTGGCCAAGAAACAACTAAATCCAAGTGTGAACCCCTTAACTACATGATTTGGATCTGAAGTACACAAAGAGTGGCCATTCAATGAACCCAAGTAGATAGGGAGACCAAATTCAAATTTTTGGAGTTGATGGGGATTTTAGGATCCTTCAATACACCATGTATAGTTTTGGTCCCGTCGCTTTTTCAATAGCACGAATTTCAAAGGAAAATTCACGTAGTAGCGCAACCTTTATGAAGAAAAGTTGTGCGGTACTAACTAGCGAGGGGACATAGTTATAAATCCTATGCGAGTAGAACAACGTTTGAAGGAAAGGTAGCACAAGTGGCCCAAAATTCATGCCTTTTGTACTATGAGGTTCAAATTATTTTCTGGATCCGCTGAGGATGTCTTTGATGAGCTACATGTTATATGTTGATGATGCCTTACTGTGTGAATTGCAAAAATGTCGCATGTGTGCGAGATTTATGCATTAACAGGACTTTTCCTAAAACTTTGTGGGCCTTAAACTCTGTGAGCGGAAGGGATTTTCCATCTCTGTCAAACTATGAGTGTTGAATATTAAAATCACTTCCTCTTAGATTTCCCAGTGTGCACCAATATAAGATCTCAGTTTCAATTTTTTTGTTACAATACTAACCTGCCCAACCTTCTATCTCATCAAAATTATAATAATTTAGAAATGCTCCTCTCAAAGTTTTTCAGCACAAAAATAAAACTCTAAATCAAACCAATTAGTTCCTTAATTTTATTTCTTAAGGTTGGATAGAACAAATTTTCTCTCAATGGGTTTTCTTCATCATCATCGTCCTCCTCCTCCTCCTCCTCCTCCTCCTTGTCGGCATCGTTGTCATCATCCTTGTAGACGTCGTCGCAGTGGGTGTTTTTCATCATCATCGTCCTCCTCGTCCTATTCCTCCTCATCATCGTTAGCATCGTCATCATCATCGACATCATCATCATTGTCGTCGTCTTCGTCGTCGTCGTCATCCTCATCTCCGTCGTTGCCAACGTCGCCACTACCACTATCGTCGGCATCGTCGGCATCATCATCATAATCATAATCATCACCATCATCAATTTAATAAGTTAAAAGTAAATATTTATGAAATATAAATAAATAAATGATGAAAAGAAAGGGAATCATTAAGAAATATGAATAAAGATAAGTAATTAAAAGAATGGGGGAGAATTATCAATTTCAAGAAAGAGTAATAAGAGAAGGGATAGTCACAAAGGATTCATCAGCATCATCATCAACAACAACAACAAATTAATAAGTTAAAATAAATATTTATGAAATATAAATGAATAAATAATGAAAAGAAAGGGAATCATTAAGAAATATAAATAAAGATAAGTAATTAAAAGAATGAGGGAGAATTATCAATTTCAAGAAAGAAGAAAGAGTAATAAGAGAAGGGATAGTCACAAAGGCTACATGCGAATAAATGATTGTAAAAGAGATGTAAAAGACTAAAGAAAAGAGTTGATGTTAAAATTATGGATAATGGGCTTCCATGAAGTTTATATCCATATTTTCAATTGAAATTGTTAGGTTGTTTTTATATTTCAATGGCTTCTCTAATCATGTGAGATGAGTAGTAGGGTCTGTAAACTAGGATTTTGGCTTGATTAAAGTGAATGAGGTGTTTGGTATTCAAGGAGTGCTCTACAATCATTGATTTAGAGAGATAACAATGAAAAGCGTTAACAATATGTTCCTTAAGGAAAGTTTGGATAGACCTACTAGTTTAGCTAATGTAGGATTTTCTACATGAACAAGGAATTTGACAACCCCTTAAGAGGGCATGGGGTCAATTTTGTCTTTAACGCTTCTGAAAATTTGTTTTAGGGTCTTTTGGGGCTTGAAAAGGGTTTTAATATTCTTTTTGTTTAAGATCTTGGAAATATGCTCAATGATTCCATGAATGTAAGGGACCAAAATTAGATCCGAGGGAGGGGAAGTGGGTGGGGTGTTTTGGATTTCAAATGTATGGTAGATTGAAAGGTTTTGTTACTTTGGGCAATAGAATAGCCATGGGATTGAAGAGCATTGGTGAGGTGGGATCATTCTTTCCTTAAGAGGTGGGGAGTAGAAATTTGTGTAGGGTTACAAGAGTTTTCAAAACAACAATTTGTTTGGCTAAGTGGCGGTAGGATTGTTCATGGAGGTACATATTGATGTGTGTCGTTTTTCTATAGACTTGGTGAAAACCATTAGGGCACTGACGACAACATCCAAAAAAGGAATAAAGTTGTCCTTCTTTATTTCCATTGTAAATTGAATGTAGGGAGACAAGCTATTAATGTGGTAAAAAATGCATTAAGAGAATAAAGGCCATGTAGCCAAATGACAAACATATCATTAACAAATCCAAATCAACGGTATAGTTTGATATGAAAATTGTTGAAAATGTTCCATAAAAATGTTGGCCACATAATTATTCCTTCAATTTGTTCATAATATTTTTTTTTAAATATGAAAAAAAAATAGATAAAAGAGAAACTTCACTAAGTTTTAAGATGTAGAGCTTCAAAGTATTTTGATAAATAAAAAACCACATCAAAGTTGTATGGTAGAGGAGTTATATCTGGGTATTGTTTAGATATATACATTCATACTTGAAAATAAACTTTTTTAAATTTTAGTATTGGATTTCTAAGTTATAAATTTAAAAATATTATATTTTTTATTAAAAAATTAAATTATCGAATATTGGAATTTTTAAAATAGTTCGATTATATTAAGAAAAAAAAATATTGCACTTCTCTTATGATTCCTGTAAATGATTATGTCAAATTCACATTATGGCACCTTCACTCAATAATATGTTAGGAAGCTTTTCATAATGAGAATAGATGAGGCACTCATGAGAACCGAAAGATTCATGGTATTTAATGATAATCTATGATCTCTAGAATGATTGCAGAGGGTTGAAAATCAAATTCTACAAATATGAACAACGTTTTAATCACTGAAAAGAGACTTCTGAGTTGAGTTTTGAGTTGATAATACCAAACATGTGAGACAAATGAGTTGCAAATTATTATTCGCTTCAGACTTCTCTGCCATTCAATTCTGAAAGTTTTACTGGGCGACATTGGCATCTGTTGTCTCCTAATAATTGCAAGGTACACGTAGAAATTAGTGACAGAAGGCCACAATCAACATTGACAGAAACCTAATTACAAAACCTAATTTTACTGCAAAAGAAACTTCTATAAAATTGCATGTGCTTCTCCTGGGGTAAACCTAACTGAGGGCTACGTGTAAGAGCAGGCAAGAAAGTCACTGCACATGAGATTGAAGGTGGCAGATGACTTTACCGTATAATAACAATGTCGTATAATAGTACATGTTACTAGTAATTATTATAATATATATTTTCGGCTCTGTTATGGTTGAAATTTTTGTTAAAACATTCTATTTTTGGAACGCTGAAATCGTTTTTAATGTTAAAAAACAAAATTTATTCTCAAAATATATTTTGCATTATTAGATTTTTTATTTTTTATAATTGGAGTTTCGTAATGTAAAAACAGCTTTAACATGATTTTAATAAATAGAAATAGCCATCACCGTATGTTCCCTTAGAAATTTTTTATATTTATTAAGTCTGATTTTCTAACCAATTAAATGTTTTTGACCGACACAAAAATGAACCATCCCATTTTAAAAGAAAGTTTTATAATGAAAAACAAATATTTTAATAACATTGAAAAACATTTGAAAATTTTATAAAAATTCCATCCATTGTAATGAACTAATGCCCACTCATTGCGCTATGATTGCAAATTGAAAGGCATACTTAGTGCTTAACTTGTTAATTTCTGGTATCCATGATACTCATTTGGATCATTTGGACACCATTTGGGACTCTTTAGATGGATTTAGGTACTCAATTTGATTGGGACTTTTTACATTAGGGTCTCATTCAAGTCATTTCCATCCGTTTTTTAGATTAACCATGGCTAGAGCTATGGATCTTGTGATTTACATGAGCTCATAAATCTTTTTTTAAGGCTTAAAGAGCATTTAATCAGATTTGATAGAGAAAATGTTATGGGCTAATGCAAATGTTATAGAGAAAATGTTATGGGCTAATGCAAATATTATGGGCCACTGCACTGGATTGCCACTTTTCAACCTTAGTGCTCCTAGCCCTACATATAAGATCTCTCTCATTAAGGTTGCAAAATACCTTACTTTTGTTCTTGCAATAATTTTGTGAGATCTTTTCTGGGTTGTAGGTAGTTATTGTAGATGAGAGTTAGACTCCTCTTCTTCTTAGAAAAAGAATAAAATGTAATCTCTAATTTTAAAAGGTTAAAT
Source organism: Larix kaempferi (assembly GCA_027924585.1). Taxonomy (NCBI): domain Eukaryota; kingdom Viridiplantae; phylum Streptophyta; class Pinopsida; order Pinales; family Pinaceae; genus Larix; species Larix kaempferi. The sequence goes on along the minus strand of BSBM01001005.1, from coordinate 10,987,083 downwards.
ACAATGGGTTGTGTGCATTAGTTAGAACCACATTGAGGTATTATGAAACACACCAACTTGTGAGTGTTAAGTAGATAATGGTTTTCCCTATCATCTAATAATTGTAGATCAACCATGCGAAGGCACTCTCTCGCATCCTCACATCAACATGATATATAGTGACAAACCAAATCACTAGGTGATAAGAAGCCAATGGGTCCCCTTGAAAGAATTCGAAATGCAACAAGTGTAAGTTGTAACTATTAAGAATGTTAAGTTTCCACTAGGCCCATCTCCTAATGAGAATCACTAGGGAAAAAGTTGACCATTTTAGAATGAAAATAGCTTTAACATGATTTTAATAAATAGAAATAGCCATCACCATATGTTCCCTTAGAAATTTTTTGTATTTATTAAGTCTGATTTTCTAACAAATTAAATGTTTTTGACCAACACAAAAATGAACCATCCCATTTTAAAAGAAAGTTTTATAATGAAAAACAAATATTTTAATAACATTGAAAAACATTTGAAAATTTTATAAAAATTCCATCCATTGTAATGAACTAATGCCCACTCATTGCGCTATGATTGCAAATTGAAAGGCATACTTAGTGCTTAACTTGTTAATTTCTGGTATCCATGATACTCATTTGGATCATTTGGACACCATTTGGGACTCTTTAGATGGATTTAGGTACTCAATCTGATTGGGACTTTTTACATTAGGGTCTCATTCAAGTCATTTCCATCCGTTTTTTAGATTAACCATTGCTATAGCTATGGATCTTGTGATTTACATGAGCTCATAAATATTTTTTTAAGGCTTAAAGAGCATTTAATCAGATTTGATAGAGAAAATGTTATGGGCTAATGCAAATGCTATGGGCCACTGCAGTGGATTGCCACTTTTCAACCTTAGTGCTCCTAGCCCTACATATAAGATCTCTCTCATTAGGGTTGCAAAATACCTTACTTTTGTTCTTGCAATAATTTTGTGAGATCTTTTCTAGGTTGTAGGTAGTTATTGTAGATGAGAGTTAGACTCCCCTTCTTCTTAGAAAAAGAATAAAATGTAATCTCTAATTTTAAAAGGTTAAAGACAATGGGTTGTGTGCATTAGTTAGAACCACATTGAGGTATTATGAAACACACCAACTTGTGAGTGTTAAGTAGATAATGGTTTTCCCTATCATCTAATAATTGTAGATCAACTATGCGAAGGCACTCTCTCGCATCCTCACATCAACATGATATATAGTGACAAACCAAATCACTAGGTGATAAGAAGCCAATGGGTCCCCTTGAAAGAATTCGAAATGCAACAAGTGTAAGTTGTAACTATTAGGAATGTTAAGTTTCCACTAGGCCCATCTCCTAATGAGAATCACTGGGGAAAAAGTTGACCATTTTAGAATGAAAATAGCTTTAATACTTTCTCATGATCTTTACACTAACCAATCAATTCACATAGATAGTTAAGAACGCTAGTCTAACACCGCTGCTCTTACTAGATAGAGGATCATTGTCAATAATATGATGACACTTGACCCCTAATCTATAGGGAAAATGAAAGATAATTGAAAAGCACAAGGTTTAAGGGGAAGGAAAGGGACATTCATGGCCAACCACCCAAAGTGTATATTCTCTCAAGGGGGAACTCAAGATATTGGATATATTTCTCCTCGGTCCACCAAGATTTGATATTTATTGCATAAATGCCTCTTTAGAAATAGCAAAAGTATTTTTTCATTCTATCTTCGACCACCTTAAGCATTCATAATATTTTGGCGATGTTGTGGAAAAAATTGCATAAGTACACTCTTCCACTTGGTAAGGGGATAAGCCTTGTAGGTTGCAGCAAGGCCTCAGTCCTTGGAGCCCCTTTCATGTGTGGTTGGTATTCCTCCAAGTGATCCTGCAAGAGATTGATAGTGTGATTCACATTCAAACATAGAAATATTAATAAAAACAAAATGAAAGAGATGGAGGAGAATGCAAAATCCAACAACAACCAAAGATATGTTAAAACACTCTTGTATTTCCCAATGGAATAGTTGTACAACACCTAGGAGGTGTGGGATTCAAGGGAAGCCAACAATCTCCCTTAGGGAGGCCTTTCTTGTCCAAACTAAATGCTAAGTAGATGGTAGAACAATGGAGAGAAACACTTGCCCCTATATGGAAGGTGGCAAGGAAGCTTGGTCGTGCTCACAATGGGAGGAAATGGTGGGCTATGAGGAAGCTCCAACTCAAATCCAGAAGCGTAAGCTTGCTCTGATTTCTCCCTACAAAATGCATGCCAATGGATTTCTTTTATAGGCCAAGGGGTGGCCAACAAACAACTACATCCAAATGTGAACTCTCCTCCTTCATGAACCAGTTCCAAGGTACACAAGGGGGGATAATTAATGCCACCAAGTGTGTGAGGATCCGAATTCAGATATTTGGGGAGGATTGAGCCTTTAATGCACCGTTGGGAGTGATTGGTCTCACCGTTTTGACAGTAGCATGGATATCAAAGGAAAATCCGCACGGGTGTAGCATAGGCATTTCTGCGTGGGTGTAGCACCGGCATTATTTGGGTAACCTGCGTTATAGCACAGTTCAACTGTGTGTTACCCGCGCTACCCTTTATTTTGATAGTTTCTTGGCATTTATGGACTCATGCTGTGTTTTAGATCTGTTGAGGATGTCTATGATGATATGCATTCTTTATGTTGATGACGCCTTACTTTATGAATTGTCGAAATGTCGCATGTGTGCACCTTTTAGGCGTTAATAGATGCCCCCTAATGTATGAGGTTTGGAGGGTACTGTAGAGCCGATAATGCATCATGTTTTCTATTGTTTCTCTCTTGTTTTGTAGGATGAAGCATATGTGGACAAATAGGGTTCTCCCATGAGGGAAGATTATTGGTGCCGACCATTGGAGTTGTAATAAAGAATAGTTTTTATACAAACGAGGCGGTCATACCCATGCTCATGAAATGTTGTCAAAGTGATTACAATGAGAGAGGACCAAGGTGTCATCTCTACTATACTGTTGGGGAATGGATGAAGGCGACTTCGATCTATTTCTGAGTAAATGCCTCGGGAACTATTGTTGAATATTGAAGAAGTGGAACTGTTGGTGACCATGATAAGCTCAGTGGGGTGGGGAACCAAACTGGTGTGTAAATCTACTTGAGAGTTTCACTATACCAAATAGACTAGTATCATGATTTCCAAATGTGAACACTACTACCTTCAAAAGTAAGTTCCCCCCTTATGCGATGATGTGTTGACATTGAGCATACGAGAAACCACTTAGTTAGGGAGCACTAATGACTCTTCCTACTAAGTTCAAGGTGATCCCTTATAGTGTTTGAAAGGGGTCCTGAGATACAACTGCAACTACTATAGCTCTCGGAATGTAGTGTTTTGACGTTGACGAGAGTTAAAGTACATGATAAAACGAGAGTCTTATCCTAAGTACTCAGATCATATTGTAACCGACTGGTGGACAAACATACATGGCACAAGACTGGTTGATAAGCTTGGGTCTCATAAATTCCTTTGATCGATGTAAACATGGGGAGTGGGAATGAAAACTGTTCTTTCAGAACGACACTGGTTGAAACGGACGAAGACAAACTATAAATGAAACAGCTTTGATGGAGACGGAAAACGTAGGGTGATGGTGACCGGTCAAAACAAATACCACTGAACACATGGAGACTCAAACTCATCGATCAAAGGCGTCCATGGGTTCCTGCCAAAATAATGTGGTGTTCCCTCAATGTGAGCTGATGGGGAAATGGTTTGTACATAAAGAATGTTGGTGGGGTCCACACAGTTTTGGGTGTGTCGGGGGACCGATTTGATGATGGGTGGAGTACCCATGGTTTTGAGTGGATCTGGGAACACTTTCTAATGATGAAGCGAGGGATAACTTGCAGACGCAAAGACAAGTTCCCCATGAAACGATGCCATGCAGTGTATTCCTGCAGGAAGACTGAACAAAATTGGTTACTTATGAGGGTGGGGGCCCCATAGGTGTCTTTGCAGGGATGATGATACGAAGGACATTGTGAAGGGTAAAGTGATCATGGAGGTATGAGGGGGATTTTTGGATCATCCTCGTAACATGTGCTGAGGTATATGACGATCATCTACTTGGTGGAGTAAATGCGTAATTATAAAATAATACTCTAATGGAGGATCTTTTCAAGTTGGCTCAGATTCTTCGGACTTGTGGGGGATCGACATCATGGGTGTCAATTGATGACAGGGATAGAAATGGTGCACACACCCATGGGGGAACATGCTATTCACAGTCATGATGTTGTTGGCACATCAAGTCCATGAACGATGGCCCTATGGTTAGCAGGACTACTGGGAAATGCATTATAAACGGAGGGTAAATAGTGTTTAGATGCCAAGTGCGGAATGATACATGTGGTAGTGTGTGTGACCCCTATTGTTGTAGGATGGAGTCTTGTTCTTATAGTGGTAAAGCAATAGTCTCCAATATTTTCTTGGTCAAGATCCTACAAACATGGCACACATACCCAGGTGTAGTAAAGAAATTGACCAAAGTATTGACAATGCATAAATCATACAACCAAATAATCTCGTACCTGTGGGGTACTGGCTAGAAAAATAGTGTCCTGGTGACATTAGTGGGGATCCATATTGGTTGGATCGATGTTGAATAGATCGAAGCTTTGGTCATGGTGATGTGGACGATTTTGGAAACGGAGTTATGGTTTGTTCGTGGCATCAGTTGGAAGTTTGGGTCAAATGAGTATAAAATAGGGGTGGGGCCCACTTTTAGAAATCATTTTTACTTTGTACCGCTGACCTCCTAGAGCACGTTTTGAGCGATTATGGGAGATCTGGTGCACAGTTCGACGAGCCGTGAGATTCAGGTATGCCTCACCCTTATACTTTTTAATTTTGTCCAGGTAGGTTTAGGATTAGGGGTCTCCTGGGTGGCTAGAGGGCCTTTTAATGTTTTTGTGGATGTCATGCAGGATTTTGGGAAAATCCCACATGGTAGCGTGATATTTTTGGAGAATCTCGTGCTACCATAGTGCGATATTTTCCAAAAAAACATGCAAGTTGTAGTGCGAGTGAAATGTACTATTCTGTGCTACACGCAGAACGGTAACTGCTCGGTCGTGCACTAGTTTAGCGCGGTTGAATAGTGTGCCAGCCATGCTACTAGCGTGGCCAAGTAATATAAATCCTGCGCACTGGTTTTGCGTGACCGAACGATGATTTTTTCGCACTATACGTAGTTATATTGGATACAGTCGAGCTACGTGCGAACCTTTTTAGGGAAGGTCGCACTAATGATTTTGTGCAAGTCTAATGGGTGGTCATTTCTTTATGCATTTTGTTGATTGCCACTTATGGATCACTTGAGAGACATTGAGTAGAGAGAGAGGGATTATGATACCCTTTGAGATCAGATGCTGGCCAACTGGGCGGCAACAGAGGCGTTACGCGACTCTGGGCTCCTGAAGTTCTTCAAGTGCCCTTTGATGCAGTCATCATCTTATCTTCTATGGAGACTACTGGACATGTGGGTACAAAATTGAGGGGTTTTTTGAGTAGTATATGAGGACCTGAGCATCACGACTCAGGATATCTACTTCTTAATGGGATTGACTCACCGAGGGGTGAGGGAGCCATTCCCTCCATAGATGGTGGGGAAGACGATCCACACACTACTGGATCGATATTGTGACTATGACCAAACTTTTGTGAACTCTGGTGGAGTTCTCGTGAGCCATCGAAGGGCTCTACCAATGCAGGTTGTTGCGACATCCGTTGTCCATGTACCAGGGGCGACGTCCCCCAATAGGATTACAGGGGGAAAACTCTAGTTGGTCAAGCGAGTTATGGCTGGTCGGCTTGTGGCATGGGGCTTATTATTGCTACAGTCTATGATACTGCAGATGTCAGATCTACATCGACATTATGCTTAGAGAACCTTCTCCTATGGCAGTGTGCTGTGCTCCTATTTCTTTGAGCGCTACCCATCACTGAGGTCACAGGTAGTAGTTCCGTCGAGGGCACCACAGGAGCCTCAGATGGTGTTTTGGGGGCGTATTATGCCTCATGCTAGTGGCGGGGCCATGGGGGCCTACTATACGCCTCAGGTGCTTGATGTTTGGGAGGCTTGCATAGACTAGATGGAGAGATATCCCTGGGAAGGCATGGAATATTAGGGAGACCTGGAGTTTCGTGTTCCTACTGGAGGTTGTGACGCTTCAGGTATGTTTTACGGTTTGTTCTTTAATTTGCATATATATGTGTACATAATTTTATTTCTGTACATTTATGATATACATGTTTAGAAGGTACTGATGATGGCTTCCTCCTTTGTGATGGATATGTAGGTCCTGTTAGACCACCTCGGAGGAAAATAACGAGGAGGGATCAACCAGCTGCTAGGGCTGGGTAGGCCATTGGAGGAGTGGGTGTGGTTGAGGGTGGTGCTACCGGAGTAGGAGGAGTTGGTGCTGGAGGAGCTGCGGTAGGGGGTAATTTTTCCAGGGACCAGATGGAAGCTGTGATAACTGACTTGGAGCAGCGGTTTGGTGGCCTATCGAATGGGGTTGATGAACGAGGTTGGGCCAACCTCAAGGATGATGAGGTGGACTTAACACTTCACCTACCAACTAAGTGTGGGACATCTTGGAGGTACATCATGCAGCGGGTCATTGTAGCGTGCCACGTGGCATGAGAGGTGTAGGGAGGAGCGGCCCTCCTCCATGAAAGAGGCCTCGGCAGGGACCAGAACTGGCATGAGGGGAGTTTGTGCATCCTTTGGCTATTTTGGGACCCTGGGATCCACCAGCTAGGGGAGACCCAAGTGGTGTTTTAAACAACGGTTGACCTCCTATGAGAGAGGATGGGTCAAAGGGAACCAAGGGATATCCAAGGGGAGAAGCCAACGGGGTACTACTTCCAATGGGGGAAGAAGTGGTGTAATTAATAATTTATCCAAGAGGAGAAAATGCACCTAGGAAGGCTTGGACTCGACTAGATGATCCTATCAATGTAGCCTAGGAACAAACCCGACTAGGGTACCTTCCTTGTGAACCACGGGAAGAAGGTGAAAAAACACCCCTTGAGAGAGGGGATAGGCATTACAGTCTATGAGACTGTATCAGGATGTTATTTTGTTCATCAATGGTGAAGGATTTGTGTCAAATGAGAACGAAAGTGGAATTTAAACACAATTGAACAAATGCAAAAATATGCTAACCACAACATATGCAAAATGGTGTGATAAGTGAGTGATATGTGCAATGTCGGTTTTAGAGCATGAGTTCCCACAGGTAGGTTCTTTTTATTACGAGTTAGTGAACTTGTATTTAAAAAGAAAATAAATGCAAATTCCCTAGAATAACTAACGTCCTTCCTTTCAAATGAAACTAGGCCTCCCAAAATCAAAATTGATGGTGATAATGGTATCCACTCACCAATCGACTAGTAGAGGTAACAAAGAGCTAGTTCTATTGGCAATGGGGCTGATGTTCCAATCAAGAAGACTTGGAAACACCTCCCAAAGGAAATAGCTAACTTCAAGAGTCAATTGCACTCACAATTACTCCTTGGTGAGATCCTAAGTTGGGCCACTAAGATACCTTGCGTCAAGTGTGGATCAATGGTTCAGCCTGCACGGTATAGTGTCGTCTCCCTACAACAAGTTGAGTGGCTTGTAGGGGGGAGTAGGGAAACTATACCTCAACTTTCACCTCCTTGCTCACGGTGCACTTCTGATCCAGGTTTTTTTTTAACACTTACTTATAGCAGGATTTTGTAAGTACCCTATGAGACAACAATGCTATGTTTCAAAATATTGCTAATGAAACTAGATTGGTGGGAATTAATGGATGTCTAACCCAATCAATCCTACCTAAATAAATAATTTTTTTGTGACCTCCCGTGGAGGATTTTAGTTGCTTAAGACAATTACAGTGTTGATTTTAAGGGGTTTGAGTTGTTCACTTATGGAGTGTAAGAGAGGTATTTCACAATCCCTACCTTTCTAATTCACCAAGCTCACATGAAGTGTGAGGTGAAGAGCATACTTGGATCGGAATATTCTTTAGGTATCTTAGTTTGTTCTAGTGGTACAAACACATGTGATGAAAGCAAATTGATATCAGAAAATTAACTAGAAGATCATATCAAATAGTGCGTACTCTTAACTCTAAAAGAAGCTAATGATTCTTTACAAATCAAAGATGCTAACAAAGTGTGCAATGGAGGTATTTCACACTTCTCACCCTTCCCGATTCACCAAGCTCACATGAATTGCGAGGTGAAAAGCATAGTTTTGGAGACAAGGGTATTTAGGTCTTTGCTTGTGTGCAAAAAGTGTATTCTACACTAGTAATACTATTAAAAACATGTCAATTGGTGCATAAACAAGAAATGGTCTTCAATACTAGTGACAACAATGGGGCCCATTGGAAGCCTCAAAGTTGGTTACCTAGGTAAGTTTCAAGAGAGATGAACTCTTTACTTTCTAATCTTGGTCTAGGTGTACTAATTACTAAAAAATTAAGTAATTATGCGAATTAGCCTTAATTTAAGTTCACTAGTAAGCTATGCAAATAAAAAGAAAATAAACAATAGTAGTGTGGCTAAACCACAATTCGTCGTGCTGACAACGCGAGTTAATTCAAAACAGACGCATTGAGTAGAGTGGTTAGTACATTGACCTTCCGCGTGGATGACCTTGGAGGGGTAGCGTGGGTCCAACAATGCGAGTTGTTTCCGCGTTGTCATCGTGGCAGAGATGTCGGGATCCGTGCTAATGTGTGAAAATAAATCATGGTCGTGATGGGGCCAAATTATGGAAGCAAGAGGTGGAATCCCTGATCTCCTACATGTGATAAATACCCAGAATTAGATACTTAACATAAAACAACTTATTTTAATACGAAATGAACAAAAATAAGTATGGTCGCCATTAGAACTGTTGTGGAAAAAATTGCACAAGTGCACTCTTCCACTTGGTAAGGGGCTAAGTCTTGTAGGTTGCAGCAAGGCCTTATTCCTTGGAGCCCCTTGTGTGTGTCATTGGTATTCCTCCACGTGATCCTGCAAGAGATTGTTAGTGTGATTTACATTCAAATATAGAAATATAAATAAAAACAAAATGAAAGAGATGCGAGCGAATGCAAACTCCAAAAACAACCAAAGATATTATAAACCACTCTTGTATTTTCCAATGGAATAACTGTACAACACCTAGAAGGTGTGGGATTCAAGGGAAGCCAACAATCTCCCTTAGGAAGGCCTTTCTTGTCCAACTAAATGCTAAGTAGATGGTAGAAAAATGGAGAAAAACACTTGGCCCTAGATGGAAGGTGGCAAGGGAGCTTGGTCATGCTCATAATGGTAGGAAATGGTGAACTATGAGGAAGCTCCAACTCAAATCCAACAGCATAACCTTTCTCTGATTTATCCCTACAAAATTCATGCCAATAGATTTCTTTTATAGGTCAAGAGGTGGCAAACAAGCAACTAGATCCAAATGTGAACTCTCTTCCTTCATGAACCAGTTCCAAGGTACATAAGGGGGGTTGATTAATGCCACCAAGTGTGTGAGGAGATGAATTCAGATCTTTAGGGAGGACTAATCCTTCAATGTGTTGTTGGGAGTAAGTGGTCCCACCATTTTGACAGTAGTGCAGTTATCGAAGGAAAATATGTGCGGGTGTAGCGCGAGCATTGTTCAAGTAACCTGCACTATAGAGCGATTCAACCATGTGTTACCCGCGTTACCCTTTGTTTTGACTATTTCTTGGCATTTATGGACTCATGCTGTATTTTGGATCTATTGAGGATGCCTGTGGTGATATGCATTCTTTATGTTGATGACACCTTACTGGATGAATTGTCAAAATGTCTCATGTGTGCAACTTTTAGGCGTTAACGGGCAAGCAGTAGAACTCACTCCAAAGTATGCTTGTTAAATATAATCAACAAGATGTCAAGAAAGCTATTTCACCTCCCCATCTAATAGAATACACCATCAAACCATTACAAGCATGTTCTCATTCAGGAGCATATTGTGAGATAACATTTTTCAAATCTTGGAACCATTACATTATGAGCTAGGTAACAAAGCACACAATGTTACAAGATGTAATGTTGAAATGCAAGAAACCTAAAAATTGTAATTATGTTGAATTACCAATGAAATTTGAACGTCTACTTTCTGCATATTAAGTTTGTTGAAGTTGAAACCACTCTCAAACATCATAAATTAATAAATGAAAATATAAAAAAAATAAGTAAAAGAAATAAAAGTTAAAAAAAGGGAAAAAGGAATTTTACTTTACACAATCATTTATGACAATATTATATCTTAATTACCATACTTAATCCAATTTAAGAGTTGAAAAGGTGGAAACTAACATCCAAAATGCACACTCCAACCTCACATTACCTCTTCCATATTTTAGAGATGATGTCATTGATTTAGTATGACCAAATGGCATATTATTCGCTTTCTCACATCCTCCTACAAAAACTGGGTAAACTCATTCAAAACGTCCTATGAACTACATTCTAACACTTTGCATTTGGTGGAGCCCAATAAACGAGGTTACAACTAACAAAGAAAAGGGGCATCTCTCCAACACATTTCATATTTGTCACCATTTGATTTAGGGTTGAATTATTAGATTGGATGGCATCATATGAGTCCTTTAGTGAGAAGGGGATATTATAGTAAAATGCGAAGCCAACTAAAACCCCTATGGGAGAAGAGATGGCAAGAGTATTGAATATTCCCAAGATAGAAATGGTATGCGAAGGCATTACTTAGTATCCAAAGGAACAAAAATAGTTATAAAATGTTTGTCCGGGGAACAACTAATAAAGAAGATTCTATAGAAAGTGAGGAAAGGGGGATGCATGAGATCACAGTGGATCAAAACAGTTATAGAACACATGTACATAGAAGGAATGACCATCTCATTACACACATGTGAATGATTCCCATAAAAGTGAAGAGGGAAGCAGGAGAACACTATCAGTAATCATTTAGAAGAACATTTTTATGTTCTAGAGTAGAGAGAGATTCCTAGAATGCAAAGAGCTTCATTGCATGGAATTATTACACACATGTGAATGATTCCCATAAAAGTGAAGAGGGAAGCAGGAGAACACTATCAGTAATCATTTAGAAGAACATTTTTATGTTCTAGAGTAGAGAGAGATTCCTAGAATGCAAAGAGCTTCATTGCATGGAATTTTGGACAAAGGTTTACCATTATCAGCATATCCCTATATTATATGGTTTTTGTAATGAAACAATGTATATGTAAACACTAAATAAATAAATAATAAAAATGAATAACACTAATAATGAAAAGACACATTTTGACTAAAAGACATGACCTAATGAAGGGACATGACATATCAACCATGGTGACCAATCAATGCAAATATAAGGATACCATACCATGGCATTGCAATCATCAATCATATCTATTTATCCATTACTCATTTCTTATGTGTTTTCCCTTTATGGATTTAACATGTTATCCTAATGGATATTCGAAAAATGAACTATGTTCATATTTGGGGAAATAACTTTAATGTTCATTTCATTTGGTATCGAAGCTTCATTTCTGATTTGAGTTTTGGACACGGGATCCTTTTGTCAAACCTTATCTGATCCGGCTTTTGGCCAGTGCATCTTTTCCAAAATCTCTCTAAAGTTTTGGTATTTGACCATGTTGAGGTTTTTGGCCACATTCTAAACTCATTATTTCCATTTTTTAAAATTTCACTACAAGTTGAAGAAAAACAATTACTGGAAAACAAAAATAGTAAATCTTCGTATAAGTTTATCCTACTACATAATACAAGTATTGAATAAATCATTGGGAAAAGGGGAATATCATCAAGGATTGATATCCATGATACTATTTGTCGATCTCCACAACTTTGCCCAGCAAAAAAAATCAAAACATAGACATTGTTGGAGCCATCCGCACTTGTTAGGACACAGTTGTGGCTACACTTATATCAATTAACTAGTGGCATGTCTATGGTATTAAAAACCCATAGACAACCTATTGAGAAAGATTCACCTAATATTTGCTAGTAAATGAATGTTGTTTGTTTCCTTTTCCTTTCATATTTGGGAAATGAGCTTTGTTCATTTAAGCTGTGTACTAATACCTTCTTCTATTGATCACATAGGCTCCTCTTCTCTACATTTTAGGGGTGTAGAGAACATCATAATGCTCGATGGCAATTAACAAATTTTCTTAGTGTACACTTCTTTGTTATTCTTTGTGGTCTTGTAATGTGTTATAGAATCAATGAATCTACTAATGGTGCAGTTAAGTATTATTTATAATATAATGGATATGGTTCTTCCATTCTCTATTAATCAATGATCATTATTTTTCTTTCAAGTGACTAAAATGTTGGACTTACTGGTAGTAAATATCTTGTACCTTTTCCATTAAGTTATGGATGAATGAGGATTGAATGTTGGATTTCTCAATATTTTGTGAGTTTTTTAGTGTTATTACTCATCATATTTTACACATCCATTTTTTGACATATGTTTCATTTAACATCCATATTTTGACATATGTGTCATTTAACGAGGGAGAAAGGTACCCAATGGAAAGGCTATATATAATTTAATCTCTAATTATAGTGGTTTAGTAGTATTCTATCCCAAACACTTTCCTTCATGTTATGATGATAAATGTGCTTCCAAGAAATATATTAAGTAAGCCCTAGGGATAATCCCCTTATGTTTGAAAATTACTTTCCTTAAAGATCACAAAAGTTGCTACTGTAGCGACAGTCGCCAACAATATTTTCCTATATTAAAGGTTACCCCCTTTAGCTAGAAGATTCTTCCTCATTGGCTTAGGATGGAAAGGTGTTGAACAAAATCCATTGGATTCGCCTTGTGTTAACCCAATTGTTGGGGGACATTCAATGGCATAATGGTAACAAAGAGGGAAAACAACAATGTGCTTGAATGGAGGCAATGATGTTGTAGGTCAAAAGGAGATTTGATGCTCAACGATGCACATTTCATGCCATCTAGAGCAGAGGCATATTAAATGTACTTAAAAGCATTTAATATAAGAGTGAGGCCTTCCACCCTTATGGAACCATTCACCCATAATGTAGGCATATTCTTCTACATGAAAGGATCTCATTGCTAAGCTAAACTTCTTCACCCACAAAACTCAATTTCAACCAACAAGTGAAGTGAACAAGTGAAGTGAAGAATTCACTATTTTGGTAATTAATCATATCTCATTAATGTCATATTGGGTTTTTTCACTTTCCTAAAATATCTAATCATTGTGTATTGTATTGGTTTGGGAGTGACTATTTCTACCTCATTTTCATTCACAACTAGTAAAGTGAACAAGTTCAAGTTCATCCAATTAGTGCATTGAAGGAACTTTTAATTTGACAACCAATATATCACTCACTAATGCCACGTCTAGTGTTTTTTTGGTCTTTTCTTAATTTATGATGATGATTTTATATGTATTGTATTGTTTGGAGAAACACATTTGATTTGATGTCTAATGACAAGTTGCAATGTTTAATTTATGTATAAAATTCTTAATATATTATGGGGTGCAATTAATAAACAAGTTAATAAATAAATGAATAAAGATTGCAGTGATAAAGATATTGAAGGTAAAGAGAGTTGTAAAATAAAATCGGTATAACAACCTATTAATAATATGAAGATTTTCCATTTATTTTTTGATGGTGAATTTTTTTTAAATTTGAATATAAGATTTAATTATTTAATCAAGAGTTAAATGAGTGTATTGATTTTAGCTCGAGTTCGTGAGAGGAAAGTTGTTATTTTCCTTTGCATTGTTTCAAATCCTACTTAGTGACATGCTTTCTCTCTTATTAAGTTGATAGTTGACTATTGACTTAATTTTAAGTCTTAAAGAATCTAGTTTACTCTCTGTACCATACTTAGAATGAGAAAAATACCTTATATGTTTCTTTAAAAAATATATATATATATATAAATAATAAAATAATTAATAATTACAGATTAAGAAATGAAGAAGAAAAAGAGAAAATAATAATAATAATAATAATAATATATCATAACTATTAAGATGCAATAATAGATTAACTTATCGATCTACACTAATACACCCATCTTATTTTGGTATGTCTGTTATAAAAAAATTATTATATTATTATTACACAATAAATGTTTTTCAACATAAATAGAAACTAAAATAAAGTGACAATATCAAAATTGAATTGATGCAACATTACTTTACCACTTTGATTTGTGTCAAAATTCCAATATAATCCTAATAATGAGTGAGTATGTGGATTATTTGCCTCACTTAGACTTCACATGTGCATGAAGAAGAGGCTCTGCAGAGCTCGCATTAATATGACGCCATGGTAGCTTAAAACCTGGTTTCACACACATGAAGTTTGAAGGAGCCCACACTACCTATGTACTTTTATGTTTAAGTTTGAATGAGTTGCGGCTCTTTGTGTACTTTCCCGTCCATAAATTCAAAAAATTAGACGTAAAATAAACTTTTTAATGTCCTATCCGATGTACTTTTATGTTAATACAATTTTATCTGGCATACTTTCTACCAGATTTGTCAAAGGCTTTAGGCAGACTATGGCTACACAACATTTTGTGGTAATGCTCTCATGATTACACCAAAATTCACTTGGAGTGCACACTAAGCGTGCTTTATAGCTTCATGTGTGTTCGCAACATTGCGCTAGGTTGGACTCTGAAGATGGCAGGGCGATGGTTGAAGTTGACGAATGTGAGAGGTTACACACAGTAAGTTTCAATGTCATGAACACAATATGGGGATACGATACTCTGCGGTCGGGGTTTTTCTCTTAACAAATGACTGCATATCTTGTAATATACCCGTCACGGGTTAGGGTTTCTAATTTTGTGGTTTTTTAGGGCTTCTTTGTATTGACCTGTGGGAAATGTTTTTTGGTCGGCCACATTTAGCGTTTGTGGTGTTGTTTTCGGGGAATCACAACTGTCAGTAACCTGTTTTTTATATGCCCACTTACTCGGGGGGTTTTTACTCCGGTTTACCTCCTGCCTAATCTCGGTACCACTTTCTCCCAGATTGTGCTAACAGTTTGTGTGATATGGGGGAAAACCTACCGGTTTCTCTCGTCCTGGCAGACAACAACCTGACTATCTCTGACTACTTGATTGAGGAAGCTGGTTTATTTAAACCGGATGCATTCTACAAGAACATGCTAAAGGGAAAGCGGGCATATGGTTCGGGGGAACGGCATGTGTCTCCACGCGCCAATCCAGCTACAAAAAAGGGACACCTGTCTTTGTCAGGGGCTCCTGGTGCCACAACTGGTTCGAACCCTTCTGTTGATAGTTTTCAAACTCTTCCATGCTCGAAAAACAGGGGAAAACCACTGGACTCTTCTCGGTTTGCTCATCGTTTGAAAGAGAAGTATTGTTGCAGGCCCGGGGAAGTTTGGCTCACGATGGGTAGAGACATTGGTCTGGAGGAGCTCGTGGAGTTCAACATGATGGTCCTAGTGGGAAAATTCTCATACTTTGCCATGAATCGCAAGGATTATGAAATGGGTCAAAGAAAAATGGAACCCCATTTTGAGTTACACCCCCCAGGTTTTTTCCTTGGCACAGTGTAAGACTCCAACCTAGGTCTCCCTTATCTCCCAATAAAATCTAAGTATTTCACTGTTTACATTCTGGTCAACTCTTTTGTTTTGTTTCTGTTTTGATTCTGTTCTCAGTTTCTAGTTTTGTTGATATTTCATGCCTCTAGAAAAAAAGAAATCTGCATTTAAAATTTGATTATATTTACCTCTAACCAGTTATGTTTGTGCAAGAGTAATAGGACATAATAACAGCATAAAATCCTTTTCAATTAACTCAAAACAGAATTTTCCAAGGTAGAAACGATAAACATACCTGCTGAAAAATACATGTAGTTAGCTAGTAGATCCACCCTTGTTTCTATCCCTATTTTGTTGAATGCCTTGCTGTTTTCCTTGGCTATTCCCTGCAACCAAAAGCCTTCCCCAAAACCCCTAAAGCTCAACCAGCCCAAACAGTTTTTCCACCCTACCAACAGGCGAGGTCTCACCGACCACCCAGCTCCAAAGGTACCCCTTTGGACCCCCGAGCCCAAACCAAGTACAAGCCAACCTGTTATACCCTTCGGAACATCTCCAGCAAAAACACCCTATCAGCTCCTTTCAGCTCTACTCTAAAATTTCTATCTTTCCTCTCCAAAAACTTCTTCCCCTAAAATCACTAAGGTAAAGATGATCCTCCCTTCTTCCTCCCTTCTCCATCTTATCCCCCTGTTTTCCGACTCTTCCTCCCCATTACTACCCCTATCTTCATCATAAATTCCTCAACCCCCATGTCAGTCCTTGAGCCCTCAACTTGGACTCTTATTAATCATTAAATAACATATTCATGGACTTTGTAACTCAAATTTCTCAATAAAAATTAATAAATCATTATTCTTAGTCAACGTCCAATTACTCATATTAATCACTTAATTAATTAATTAATACTAATTGTTAGTTGATTAATTATTAATAACCTAATCATCTAATCAATGATTTATAATATTTATAATATGCTAATTCCCTTTAACTGTAAACTCAACTAATTCAATTTATCAATTATGAATATTAATCTTATCAATGTAATTCATATCATTATCAATGTGTAATTATATTAATTAAATAAAAATTAACTAAAATATAATCAACTTATTTACATGGTCCCATATTAACTGCACCTTAGTTGTAATTAAACTAATTAACAATCAATCAAGCATTCTAATCAATTGCATTAGTCACTACCTAGGTTAACCTTAGCTTTGTTTATTAATCAACAACAATTAATTATTAATGGACAATAATTAATCATTAATCAACATTATTAACCCTAATCGACTTTATTAACCTTAATCCACAATAATTAATCGTTCATCTACGTTATTAACATTAATCATCATTATTAACCTTAATCGACATTTTAACATTAATCAACAATAATTAACATTATTATTTAGCAAGATTTCACGAAATTCATAAATATGTAGGCGAGTTATGTAAGCGTAGCTACTGCTTATATACCTCGCGTAAGTACACTAACAGTAATAATTCACACACATCAATCATAATCATGAAGCTTGTTGTTTAATGACACAAGTTCTAAACGTAGTTTGCAAGGTACAAATCCATTACTAACTAAAATCCAAGTTATGACAATTCATACATCACTGATTTACGACACATACTAACCAAGGGTTTTACACACCTACAGTTAGATCTTGTTTTCACCCCTACTTCGCACTACATCTATCTACCTACATCATCACTAACTTCCACATCCTATCTTGTCCTCTGCTGAACTACCCTGAAATGTCAAGTCATGACTGGTTCCAACTAGAAGCCGTAAGCGGAAGTGTCGACTACATCGACCAAGCTTCCCCAGCAGGAAACCACCAGTCATCATCACACACCTTGGGGAGCGCGCCGTAGCACAACCCTCCCATGACTCTAGGTTTCAGGGATAAACAGTGGGTAAAGCCTCCACCCCCCTAATGGAACAAGGGACTATGTCTACTCGACATAACAACAGCGTTGCACTTGTACTCGGTCTGTCATCGTATAACCAATATGGGCAGTTGAGTTTCCTGAAACCCTACCCCACCCATGTCATAATATACATCATAATAAACAGCATAATAACCACACGAAAGTAAATAATGCATCACTCGCATACCATTTTATCTTTCGAAGTCCATATCCCCGAGGCCCTCCCACCTCGTAGGATCCAGCTATCACTTAGCCATTTCAACCTGTAAGTCAATCCTCGACATACAATATAGAATATCGTGCATAAATCCTCGACATGTACACATATATTTCATCATAACATAACAACAATAAACTCATTTATTCGCCATGCACCTGGCATAACATTCATTATTTCGACATATAACTGTAATGGTATCCCCGTACCCATCATTCAGTAATTTCCATATATTTGACATAATTAACACATGATACATACCTAAACATGACCACCGATCATAATACTATCATCACACACACACATATATATTGGCAAAATAATAGAACCATATGTCCAAAGTGTCGTCAAATCGACGAGGTCTCACAATCAAACAAATACAACATATAATAGTAGTTCAGGCAGTAATGTCAAAACGGGGTGTTACATACATCCACCCTTCAGGAAACTTCGTCCTAAAGTTATGATCAAAATAATGTGGGATAATCACGACGCATAGTCTCTGCGTCCTCCCAGGTAGCAGAACTTGGGCTATATCGGTCCCACTGGACCTTAACTTGGTCCACCAAACAGTGCCTCAATTGTTTAACCTTGCGGTCCAATATAGGTAGTGGTTCGACCCTGATGGTTCCCTCATCCGAAACCTGCAATTCCTTCCAATTTATTTTATGTGACTCATCAGCTACATAATGTCGTAAAATAGATACATGAAAAACATTATGAGTTTTGTGCAAATGGGGTGGCAGCGCAAGACGATACGCGACGGGTCCAACCTTTTCTAAAATTTCAAAGGGTCCTATAAATCATGGCGACAACTTTGTCCCTTTCCCAAACCCGATGGTACTTTTTCTAGGCATGATGTGGATGAACACTGCATCACCAACCTTATAGCTTTGGTCAACCCAATGCGCATCGGCATAACTCTTCTGCCTATCCTGGGATTCCTTTAACCGTTGTCTAATCTGAACAACCTGTTCTTCCATCTCCTGAATCAACTCAGGTCCTATAATTACTCGATCCTCTAACCTTTCCCAACTCAATGGTGTCCTGCATGGCCTTCCATATAAATCTTCATATGGAGGCATCCCAATTAGGCTATGGTAACTGTTGTTGTAAGCAAACTCTACCAAAGGTAAGTGCTTTTCCCAATGAGTTTGTTGATCCATGACATACATTCTAAGCATGTCCTCCATCACCTAATTCACTCTTTCTGTTTTCCCATCTGTCTCTGGATGGTAAGCAGTGCTTAGGTTCAACTGAGTACCCAATGCTGATTACAAACTCGTCCAAAACCTAGATGTAAACCTAGAATCTCTATCCGATATAATCTTCTTGGGAAACCCATGGAGACAAACAACTTCATTTATGAACACACGTGTTACATCCTTGACATCATAGGTCTCTTTAAATGGAATGAAGTGAGTAGCTTTGGTCAGTTTGTCAACGATGACCATAATGGAATCATGCCTATGAGAGGTAAGAGGTAATCCCACCATGAAGTCCATGGAGATAAACTCCCACTTCGACATAGGAATGTCATGCGGCTGTAACAGTCCTGTCGGGTGGTGATGATCAGCTTTTACCTGCTGACACTCAAGGCACCTAGCGACAAATTTGACCACATCGCTTTTCATCCCTACCCAAAAGAAGAGTTGCTTCATGTATGCATACATCTTCTTTAAACCCGGGTGTGCACAATAGACTGCTCTGTGGGCTTCCTTAAGGATAGTCTCTCTAATATCTCCCTCCTCAGGAATATACATCCTCCCTTGATACTGTAACAAACCATCAGCTTCCAACTCATAGCCTTCAAACTTTGGTCCCACCGGTTTCCCATTCTGGAGTTCCGCTATGACCTTTAGGTACCAACTATCCCTGAGTAGATGCCCTAAAATTCTTTCCCTCAAATCCACCTTCAAAGGTATAAGAGAGAAAAGTCTTGGTTTTCTGCTTAAGGCATCCGCTACCACATTCTCCTTCCCTTTGATGGAGGAAATCCCAAAATCATACTCGCTCATGAATTCACTCCATCGCCTTTGCCTAGCATTTAGGTCTTTCTGAGTGAAGATATACCTTAAGCTTTGGTGATCAGACTTGAGTTCAAAGCTTCGTCCAACAAGGTAATGTCTCCAAAGCTTCAAAGCTAACATCATTGCAGCCAGCTCTAGGTCATGAGTAGGGTAATTCTCTTCATGTGTTTTTAGCTTTCTCGACGCATAAGCTATTACCCCACCTTCCTGCATCAACACTGCACCCAAACCTTGCCTTGAAGCATCGGTGCAAACTGTGAATTCCTTCTCCATATCTGGAACTCGTAGAATTGGTGCACTCATCAATAGTCTTTTCAGCTCGGTGAATGCGGCATCGCATTCATCTGTCCATTCGTACCTAGTGCCTTTACGCTATAGGGTAGTTATAGGTTTCGCGATTTTTGAGAAACCCTCAACAAACCTTCTATAATACCCAGCTAACCCCATGAAGCTCCTTACTTCATGCGCATTCTTTGGCACGGGCCAATCCATTATGGCCTTCACCTTTTTAGGGTCAACAGAAATTCCCTCACCGAAAATTATATGCCCTAGGTAATGGATCTCCTTCTGATAGAACGAACATTTGGACAACTTACCATACAACTGATGCTCCCTTAAGCATGACAACACTATTTGCAAGTGTTACTCGTGCTCCTGTTCATTCTTGGAGTAGATGAGGATGTCGTCCAAGAAGACTTGCACAAACTAATCTAAGTATTTTCGAAACACGCTATTCATGAGACTCATGAATACAGCTGGGGAATTGGTCAAACCGAAAGGTACCACCAAAAACTCACAGTGCCCAAACCCTGTTCGAAAAGCAGTCTTGGGTATATCACCTTCCTTAATCTATAGCTGGTGGTAACCTGATTGTAAGTCTATCTTTGAGAAGACTGTCACCCCTTTCATTTGATCAAAGAGGTCATCAATTCGAGGTATCGGGTACCTATTCTTCACGGTGGCTCTATTCAAATCTCGGTAATCTATGCAAAGACGCAAGGAACCATCCTTCTTCTTCACAAAGATTACTGGCGCACCCCACAGTGAAATACTTGGTCTGATGAACCCTAGATCTAGCAGTTCCTTCAACTGCATTTGCAACTCACAAAGTTCTGGGGTCGTCATCCTGTAAGGTGTCTTCGATGTTGGCTCTGAACCGGGTTTTACCTCAATGGTAAAATCAAGTTCCCTCTTAGGAGGTAACCCAGGTAATTCCTTTGGGAATACATCACTGAACTCGGCTAACACTGGATACTCATCAAAGGAGGGTCCCTTCTCATTGTTTACCGCTTCAACAATGTACAACTAGCATCCCTATCGCATACATCACTTTACGTTCATCGTTGATATGAAACATAGGGACACCTTGCGTTTGATACCCTGGATCTCGATGGCCTCTCCGTTGTCATTAATGCAAAGAACTTTCTTTCCATAACAGTCCAAGAAAGCTCGATGTTCCTCAATCCAATTCATACCTATGATGAGATCATAAGTTCCGAGGGTGGTGACGTACACTTTGACTTGTGTAACACACACCCCAAGATCCACTACACACTTATCGACACTAGGTCCTACTGCTTGCTTTACCCCTAAAGCCATTTCGACTAAGCTGAAATCATCATGCTCGTAGGCTGCCAACCCACATTTGTCTAATGCATATGGAGAAATGAAACTATCAGTAGCACCGGGATCAAACAATATTCTAAGCTTGACATTATTGATTGTACCTGATGATTCCACCACAATGGATTGGTGCTCTGCCTGATGGTTGTTTACTGCAGCCGAGATCTGATGCCTACTACCCCCACTCCCCATTGGAGCTTTTCCTTCTCGATGCACTGTACTGGATCGTAATTCGGGATAGTCACGCTAGTAATGTGGACCTCCACATCCCCAACAAGCAACCTGTAATGGAGTGGGCGAGATAACCTGTTCAGACCTCTGAGAGGAGTTCCTCCCCCTAGGACCCCTTCCCCTATCGGCTGATCCTTTGAAATTCCTCACACCCTGGTGAGTTCCTGTGGTTGACTGGGGCACCACCCTAGTTGCCACTGATCTGTCTACCGCTGCGACTCTTGGTGTGCTCCTGTTCCCGTAGGGAGGTGGCCTCGCATATCCTCCCCGAGGGTAGCTTCAAGGGGCCTTCCCCACAAACCCTGACTGCTGAGAGTTGAATGACCTGATGGGATTTTCACCCAACATCTCCTCAGTGTAACGAGCACAATCTACTGCTTCGGCGACCGAAGTTGGTTTCCACATTCGTAACTGAGCCCTGATCTTGGTATTGAGCCCATACACGAAGCGCTCAACCTGGCATTCATCATTGTCCAAGTAAGGGACATACTTGACTAATTCCATGAACCTCTCTTCATACTCCTCCACAGATAGATGCCTTTGTACCAAGGCATGAAGAGCCCCTACTTGTTCTTCCTGGTAGGATGCGGGTAGGTACTTCCCTTTGAATTTTCCCACAAACAGTTCCCATGGAACTGTGTCTGGTGTAAGGTGTAGCTGCCTTTCTTGGTTTCCCCACCAGTTCAAAGTGGCCCCCTTTAGTTGAAATATGGCCAGTTTGTACTTGGACGTGGAAGTGTACTCCTGCAAGGTCAAGCACCTAGTCATCTCTTCCAACCACGACTCTGCTCGTATCCTTGATCGACCCCCTGAAAATTCTGGAAGCCTTATCTTTTGAAGTTCCCTCTTGATATCTTGATGCGTATTTCTTGGTACTATATTCACTTCTACCACAGGAATTTCCTCCCTTAGTGGAGGGGCATCCACTTCTACCTCCGAGGTAACACTTCCTCTCTGTGCCAGTCCCCTAAGTGTTTCGTTTATTGCTTCCAACAAGCACAATATAAGGATGGTCTTTGGCGATGGTGCTGGCACATTCAACTCAGGTAATGCCGTAGCCTGACCTCGCCCCCGACCTGCTCGCGTTCTTACCATGTTTATCCCTATAATATGGAATAATAAGATAATTAGCATATGATGACATCATGACTAATTTACCATCAAACTCAACAATTAATTCAAAAAATGCGTCATGACTAATTTATGAGCATTTTACTCTAAGAGATATAGTTCAGGACGTTTCGATCAGGCCATCTTGAGGCCACCCGGTACTAAATTTACATCAGTAGCTCTCCGTAGGTTTAGGTATTGGATTCCACACAGTCCTCATTAAGTCACCATCAACTTTTTAAGATATTTAATTAATGTTTACTACCTCACTTCTTATTAATAACCAATCAATTTTATAATTAATAAAAGAATAACCTAAGTTTTAGGTCTAGCGTCGTTTTTACCAAACATTTTGGTCATGGGGTAGAATCAGTGTCCTAGAGATCAGCTCGTCATGCTAGTCTCCGTGGTGTCTCATTTTCGAGATTCCGTCTCCATCTTGCCCCTTCGACTATACATCGAAGTCTCGGCAAGGAGCATTTTGAAGGAGAAGATGAGCTTAATTAGCGTACTTTCCAACTTAAATTTGGTGCACTCGTAGTGTTGTAACCTAAACCAAATTATCTTAACAATTTGAACGTATACGGTTTATTACAAGTATTAACTACAAAATTAATTGCTTGACCTTAACATAAGATCTTAAATCTTAGCTCTAAAATATTATTATTAACAAGTTATGCCTAGTAAAAATTGATAATAATATTTTAATTAACTTTTGTCATAAGGTTATGCATGTTAATATTATAAATATATATTATTTATAATATTAATAATTTTAAATAATTAAATTCAAAATAATTATTAATGTTTTTTTTAAATAATTAAATTTAAAAATAATTATTAATAATTTTAAATAACTAAATTCAAAATAATTATTAATGATTTTAATAATTTCAAAATAATTATATTTTAAATTATTTTAAATAACTTAAATTAAGCATTTTTCACTTAGTGTAATTTACTTTATTTCAAATCATAATTTAATTTATTTAAAATTGTATGGCTCAACTAGATCTAATTTTAATTTTAATTAAACCTAAACTATTTAATTTTTTAATCACCACCTACCTAGCCGAACCCTAACCCTAACCCCTTTGAAGTTCGATCAAGCCATGCATGCGGCCACGCGGCTGTATGCAAAATAAAATAATATTGAATCTTTTTATAAACGGTCAAGCCCCCTCGGGCTGCTCATTTGTTTCCAAGATTTTCGAGAGCACAGCTCTGCAACGGTGGTCGAAGGGGATGAGAGCCATGGCTCTGTGAGCTCTGCAACCGAGCCTTGTAGGTATAAGGTCCTTCTACCTCGAGCATGGTAAGAATCTCTCCCTGTACGCATTGGAGGCTCTCGCCCAAGCCTTGTTTGGTGATCAAAAGCATACTTTTATGCTATTTATTTTATCTCCTTTATTTTTATAAATATTTGCCCAGTTGCATGCTCGCCGCAACCTGTGTTGCTAGCCGAGCTGCCATGGCTGGGCCAAATGGCTTGGCCTCATCTTAGACAACAGAGTTAAATTTAATTGCATGGGAAGTTTATTGAAAATTCTTTTGTTTGTTTTTTTTTTTGTTGAGAGGGATTTAGAGATAGTTTCCAAAGTTTGATTTATTTATCAAGAATTTCCTTTTTTTTTAATATGTAAACTTTTTTTTTTTAGCGCAGTGCGCTCAGGCTGCCGAGCTGCACACCCTTAGGGTTGCGCTCGGGCTGCCTCAAGGCGTCGAGCCGCACGCCCTTAGGGCTGCGCTCAAGCTGCCTCAGGGCGTTGAGCTACATGCCCTTAGGGGCTGCGTCGGGCTGCCTCAGGGCACCAAGCTGCATGCCCTTAGGGGCTGCGCTCGGGCTGCCTCAGGGCGCCGAGCTGCACGCCCTTAGGGGTTGGCTCATGGTCGCCACAGGGACTGCGCCTTGGCTGGCCATGGCTGCCACGGGCTGCGGCCATGAATTTTTTATATATATATATTCAAAGTCAAAATTTTATTTTATTTTGTTTGAAGTTAATAATTTTTTTATAGGATTTAACACGTTTTTTTTTTTTTACAGGCAAGGCCTTGTTGGCTGGGCGTGCCCTAAGCAGCAGCTCAGCTACTGGCCGGGCTAGCTCATGGCCGCCACAGGGCCGCCGAGCAGCATGCCCTCTGGGCTGCGCTCAGGTAGGCCGCTGGGCAGGCCATGGCTTCCACGTGAGCCCTAAAATTTTAATTAATATTTTTTTTTTGCTATGGAGTAATAACATAAAAAAAAATGTTTTGATAAATTTTGTTTTGTTTAAAAGTTTGATATATGTTTTTATTTTGATTATATTTATTTGATTCCTATTCCATATATGTGTTATATATATATATAGTTTATATATATATATATATACATTGCTGTTTTTTTTTAAATTTAAATCTAAATTCAAATAAAATTTAATTTAAATGATTTTTTTTTTTTTTTGTTACTAAATATATATAATATATATATAAATCATATATATATATATATATATTGGTTTTTTTTCTTTTTATAAACTCTTTCAGCATGATAACATAAAAAAAAACAAATATAGAAGCCATAAATTGTAATATAAAAGTCATGAAAATATACAAATATACAAAAATAAATTTGTCATAGTTTATTTCTGTGCATTCCATGTATTGTATCATAGTGTGCATTTGTCAATTGCACAAGGTTTCTACATGTTGTATTTATGTTTCCTTGTTATAAAACCCCTTTGCAAATCTAGTTTAGCTTTCGAATGTAAATGTAAATTTCCTTCTTTTTTATTTTTTTTCAATAATATTTCATATATATGTTCTAAATATATATATATTTTAGGTTATTGAAATTTTGTTTAGATAATATATATATTATTTACACATAATTCCAATAACCTCTTTTTTTTTTAAATGTTAACTCTCCTCTTGTTTCATGCAGGTCATGCAGGTCTTAAGCCTCTGCAAGAAGTAAATACTTGCACGAAAGTCCTTTTTTTTTTCTTTAGTAAATTTCTATTTTCTTATCTAATTTTCCACTCTAGTGAGCCCTCTGGTTCCAGATTTGGAACCAAGGCTCTGATACCATATGTAAGACTCCGACCTGGGTCTCCCTTATCTCCTAATAAAATCTAAGTATTTCACTATTTACATTCTGGTCAACTCTTTTGTTTTTTTCTGTTTCGATTTTGTTCATAGTTTCTAGTTTTGTTGATATTTCATGCCTCTAAAAATAATGAAATCTGCATTTAAAATTTGATTATATTTACCTCTAACCAGTTATGTTTGTGCAGGAGTAATAGGACATAATAACAGCATAAAATCATTTTCAATTAACTTAAAACAGAATTTGCCAAGGTAGAAACAATAAACATACCTGCTGAAAAATACCTGTAGTTAGCTAGTAGATCCACCCTTGTTGCTGTTCCTGTTTTGCTGAATGCCTTGATGTTTTTCTTGGCTGTTCCCTACAACCAAAAGCCTTCCCCAAAACCCCTAAAGCTCAACCAACCCAAACAGTTTTTCCACCCTGCCAACTGGCGAGGTCTCGCCAACCACCCAGCTCCAAAGGTACCCCTTTGGACCCCCAAGCCCAAACCGAGTACAATCCAACCTGTTATACCCTTCGGAACATCTCCAACAAAAACCCCCTATCAGCTCCTTTAAGCTTTGCTCTAAAATTTCTATCTTTCCTCTCCAAAAACTTCTTCCCCCAAAATCACTAAGGTAAAGATGATCCTCCCTTCTTCCTCCCTTCTCCATCTTATCCCCCTGTTTGCCGACTCTTCCTCCCCATTACTACCCCTATCTTCATCATAAATTCCTCAACCCCCATGTCACTCCTCGAGCCCTCAACTTGGACTCTTATTAATCATTAAATAACATATTCATGGACTTTGTAACTCAAATTTCTCAATAAAAATTAATAAATCATTATTCTTAGTCAACGTCCAATTACTCATATTAATCACTTAATTAATTACTTAATACTAATTGTTAGTTGATTAATTATTAATAACCTAATCATCTAATCAATTATTTATAATATTTCCAATATGCTAATTCCCCTTAACTGTAAATTCAACTAATTCAATTGATCAATTATGAATATTAATCTTATCAATGTAATTCATATCATTATCAATGTGTAATTATATTAATTAAATAAAAATTAACTAAAATATAATCGACTTATTTACATGGCCCCATATTAACTGCACCTTAGTTGTAATTAAACTAATTAACACTCAATCAAGCATTCTAATCAATTGCATTAGTCACTACCTAGGTTAACCTTAGCTTTGTTTATTAATCAACAACAATTAATTATTAATGGACAATAATTAATCATTAATCAACATTATTAACCCTAATCGACTTTATTAACCTTAATCCACAATAATTAATCGTTAATCTACATTATTAACATTAATCATCATTATTAACCTTAATCGACATTTTAACATTAATCAACAATAATTAACATTATTATTTAGCAAGATTTCACGAAATTCATAAATATGTAGGCGAGTTATGTAAGCGTAGCTACTGCTTATATACCTCGCGTAAGTACACTAACAGTAATAATTCACACACATCAATCATAATCATGAAGCTTGTTGTTTAATGACACAAGTTCTAAATGTAGTTTGCAAGGTACAAATCCATTACTAACTAAAATCCAAGTTACGACAATTCATACATCACTGATTTACGACACATACTAACCAAGGGTTTTACACACCTACAGTTAGATCTTGTTTTCACCCCTACTTCGCGCTACATCTATCTACCTACATCATCACTAACTTCCACATCCTATCCTGTCCTCTGCTGGACTACCTTGATATGTCAAGTCATGACTGGTTCCAACTAGAACCCGTAAGCGAAAGTGTCGACTACATTGACCAAGCTTCCCCAGCAGGCAACCACCAGTCATCATCACACACCTTGGGGAGCGCACCGTAGCACAACCTTCCCATGACTCTGGGTTTTGGGGATAAACGATGGGTAAAGCCTCCACCCCCCTAATGGAACAAGGGACTATGTCTACTCGACATAACAATAGCGTTGCACTTGTACTCGGTCTGTTATCGTATAACCAATATGGGCGGTTGAGTTTCCTGAAACCCTACCGCACCCATGTCATAATATACATCACAATAAACAGCATAATAACCACACGAAAGTAAATAATGCATCACTCGCATACCATTTTATCTTTCGAAGTCCATGTCCCCGAGGCCCTCCCACCTCGTAGGATCCAGCTATCACTTAGCCGTTTCAACCTGTAAGTCAATCCTCAACATACAATATAGAATATCGTGCATAAATCCTCGACATGCACACATATATTTCATAATAACATAACAACAATAAACTCATTTATTCGCCATGCACCTGGCATAACATTCATTATGTCGACATATAACTGTAATGGTATCCTCGTACCCATCATT
Source organism: Larix kaempferi (assembly GCA_027924585.1). Classification (NCBI taxonomy): domain Eukaryota; kingdom Viridiplantae; phylum Streptophyta; class Pinopsida; order Pinales; family Pinaceae; genus Larix; species Larix kaempferi. The sequence continues at coordinate 10,958,806 of BSBM01001005.1, read as the reverse complement.
CAATAATTTCCATATATTTGACATAATTAACACATGATACATATCTAAACATGACCACCAATCATAATACTATCATCACACATACACATATATATATCGGCAAAATAATAGAACCATATGTCCACAGTGTTGTCAAACCGATGAGGTCTCACAATCAAACAAATACAACATATAATAGTAGTTCAGGTAGTAATGTCAAAACGGGGTGTTACACATAGGGCTGGTATGGCTTCAAATTTGAGCAAGAATCTCATTGTTCCATCATTCTTAGCAAACTATGGCTATATGGGGCAGGAAGCCTGATGTTGCAGAAATGGCAAACAGATTTTGACCCATAAACGGCATCTGTGAGACTGTGCCATTTGTGGGTTCTCCTCCCGGGTCTTCCACTTGCCCTTTGGAATCGCGGGGCTTTTGAAGCCATTGGAAATAGCCTTGGATGGTTTCTACATGTGGAAGAGGATCACCTGTTTGGCTTCGACCATCGCATGGGTCAGCTACTGGTTGAGGTGGATATATCATTGGGACTCATTGATGTTCTCCACATAAATCGGCGTGGACGCAAGTTATCCCAGATAATTGATTATTGGGGCATTCCTTTCTGGTGCTCAAATTGCAAGTAGGTCGGGCATTTGTGGCGTCAATGCAAAGGGGTTTTATCTTCTAGGCATCCAAATGGGGTCGAGTCTTTCTGGTCCTTTGATGATGGTAGTGTTAAGGAATTGGATGCATTGGGAGAGCTTGATGGCTTCTCCAATCGGGTTCCTCTCCCTATTGCTCCAGACTCGGCGTTAATCCGTAAGTTGGAATTGAATAACCCGACTTTCTATCACTCTTTGAATGATTTGGATATCTCTTTTATTAATACATTAGATTTGAATAATGGAAATAATGGGAACTATATGGGTCGCCGTCGTTTTTCACCTCTGCTGTCAAGTTCCTCTGCGTCCAAGAAGGATTCCCATGATCTGTCGGAGGATGCCTCTCCCGTCTTCGATGATGTACCTCCTGTTATGTGGGTGCCCCAAGATTTATCTTCCATCTCACCACCTGTTGTGTCGGCCTCACCAGTCATACCACTCTCCCCTGCATCGACCATTCTACTATCCTCTGATTTGGTGCCGCCTATAATCAGCCCAGATAATGTTGTGGGTCGGGGAATTGATACAAACTTCTCCTGTGATCCATCGAGCTCAATGCGTCTGACATTATTGAATTCTATTGGGACGGAGTCCTTGGAAAAGGTAATACATATTCCATCTTACTCAGAAATGGTGAAAAAGACACCAATACCAGTATTTTTCAAGAATCAGGTGGTGGAGGAACTTGCCTAGGACTCTGTTATTGTGGGAACCCCTTTGGAGCAAGGGATCCTGGAGCTGGGTTTGGGGGTCGGCATTGTGCCATCATCTGCTGCTAATACCTCAACCATAGGTGATCGATGTGTCTCAAAGGGGACTCATATGGGTGGTTTGGCTGCTAATAAGAAGAATTTAATTTTGGGGGTGGAAGAAACTCGTAATATCTCGGGTACCCCCATCTCTCCTGATACCAAGGCTCTTAGAGGAATCAAAGCCCTTGTCAGGGGTCAATAATGATCTTTTTCTCTCTAAACATCTGGGGTGTGGGGAGTCTTCCTAAACAATTGGCCCTCAAGTGTGTTCTTCACATTATTAATCTTGATTTAGTCTTCCTCTAGGAAATGATGGTTTGTGGGGAGAAGGCCCGTACTTTCTTTAACAAAATAAAACCTGGTTGGTTGATGTGCACAGTGGATGCTGTTGGACTTTCTGGTGGGCTCTTGGCTGCTTGGAACCCTGGGGTTCTGAGGTTAAACCCATTTATTATCTCCATGGGTATATTATTCTCTGGCAATTTCAGAGGCTCAGACAAAAACATAAATATTGTGAATTGTCATGGTCCCTATGTTGATAGGGAGGCGTTCTGGGACCTTGCATGCTCGGGTCACTTACTGGAACTGGAAAATTTGATATTTGTTGGTGATTTGAATTTTTCATGGGGGGATGAGGAAATTTGGGGTCAAATAGCAAGAAGAGATCCCCTGGGGCTATATTTCAGGAACCTTTTTTCTAAATATTCTCTAATTGATGTGGCACCTCATCCACTGGCTCCAACATGGACAAATGGTAGAAAAGATGGGAACCTGATCTCAAAACGCATTGATCGATTCTTAATATTAGAATCACTTTTAAGCCATTTTCAGAATTATCGATCATGGATTCAACAAATTCATATTAGTGATCATCTCCCTATTATTCTACAATTTCATGCTGAGCTAACTCATCATCCTTTCCCTTTCAAGTTCAACTCTGTCTGGTTAACTGATCCTGACTATAATCAGGGTGCGAGATCACACTGGATGCATGTTGATGTCTCAAGGGAACGATCTGCGATGGATAAGTTGGCGGTGAAACTAAAATCTTTAAAAGATTTTACTATTATATGGGAAAGGAATAAGAAATCTATGTTGGCTGCAGAGCTCATTGAGGTGGAAAAGGAAATTGCTATTTTGATGAATCAATCACTAAGAAATGGCCTTTCTCATATGGGTCGGACGAAACTCTCTTTATTGGAGAGTATAAAATTGAAGATTCTACTTATACATGAGGAAACTTGGCGATTAAAGAGCATAGCCATTTGGCTCAAGGCTAGTGATATGAACACAAAGTTTTTCCACCGTTTTGCGGATTCTCGAAGGATTCAGAACACTATTTGGGATCTTAATGATCATGCTGGTCGGCGTATTAGGGGAGATAAGGATCTGATGACAGAGGCAACTCTACATTTTCAAGATTATTATTGTGATCCAAAAAATACATCTTTGAATGAACAATTCAAGATAATTAAGGATACCCTCGAATGTTCAATGACATGGAGGGGGACTGTATTTTTGAAGAAGTAACTTTATCGGATGTGGAAAACACTCTACAGGGGTTTGCTAAGGATAAATCTCCTGGCCCAGACGGGTGGATGGTGGAACTTTTTATCCACTTTTTTGACATTATGGGGGGATATCTCCGGGAAGCTGTGGACGAGTCATGAAGTTTGGGTCTGGTCTCTAGGGCCTTAAATTCTACATACCTGGCACTCATCCCAAAGTCAACACACCCAGAGAATTTTAATGAATTCCGACCTATTGCTCTTTGCAATTTAGTTTACAAGATTATATCCAAGATTATTGCTATGCAGATCAAGCCAATCCTTTCGAGTTTCATTTCTATGGAACAATTTGTTTTTTTGGAGGGCTGCCAGATTCATGATGCGGTGGGGGTGGAACAAGAAGTTTTTCACAGTATTAAACAGAAGGGACTTGATGCCCTCATCCTCCAATTGGATTTAGTGAAAGCATATGACTGGCTTGACTGGAATCTACTCAGGTTAATACTGATACAAATTGGTCTACCTTGGAAGGTGATGAAATGGATTATGGCTTGTGTTACCTCGGTTAATTTTGCTGTGCTCATTAATGGACAGTCGACAAACTATTTTAAGGCCTCTAGGGGTCTCCATCAGGGCTGTCCTCTATCGCCACTTCTGTTCCTACTGGTTATAGAGGGTTTGAGCCTCACTATCCATAAGGCTAAATGTGAGGGTCATATTGTTGGCATCAAGGTATCCACTGGTTTAACTGTTACTCACTCACTGTTTGTGGATGATGTTATGCTCTTTGGTTTGGGCATTTTGGCGAAGTGGATTCATTATAAGAAAGTTCTTGATTTCTTCTGCTCGGTTATAGGTATGCTCATTAGTTTTATTAAATCACACTTTTTAAAACACTCTTTGGTGGTTGATGTAGAGCGGTCGATCAACTTACTTTTCCCTCTGGACTTCAAAGAATTGACTGGTGGCACGAAGTATCTGGGTTTTTTTGTCAAACCATCGAATTATCTGTTGAATGACTGGAATTGGCTGGTAAAACGTTTTGATGTACGGGTTGGCCATTGGAGTATGTGACAGTTATCCATGGGTGGTAGACTTACCTAGCAAAAGCGGTCCTTCAGAACCTGGGGGTCTACTGGTTTTCACTTTGTAAAATTCCAAAAACCATCCTTCGACTTATTCGTAGGAAGTTCTTTAGTTTCTTATGGTCTGGGGGTGGGGAGAAGGAAAAATTTCACTTGATAAAATGGACATCGTTGGCTCGACCCTGTTCTTTGGGTGGCTGGAATATTAAACACTTGGATCACTTTGTCAATGCTCTACATGCAAAGAGTTTGTGGACGGCTCTTTTTGTCGATTCTGTTTGGGGCAAGATTATTAGGGTCAAGTATTTAAAAAATTCTTCGGTAGCAAATCGGTTTTGAAAGGGTCAACCTTTGGCTATCGGTGTCTCAAACATCTGGAATGGACTCTTGGGTTCTTACAATACCATTGCGCAGTGGCTCTCTTGGATTCCTGGAAATGGTAGGGAGATTAGACTTGGAGTTGATCCTGTTTTGGGGGGATCCAATTCATATCACTTGTCTCCAGAATTGTTGGCACACCTCCGGGCTGTGGGGTTCTATACACTTGCCCATGCGACGTGTCGTAATGGTACTGTGGGTACAATATGGATCATGGCAACACAACTGGGCCTCGATGGTGTAATGGGCAGAGAATGGTTTGATTATATAAGACCCTTATACCAGGAAAATATTCAACTATCCGAGACTCCTGATCGCTTGGCTTGGTCATGGGATGTGGCTCATGGATCGGTTACTGCAAAACATGCTTATGATTCATTATTTGTTAATATTCAATCTGAGAATCATTGGTGGCATATTACTATTTGGAAACTAGCTCTTCCCCTAAAAAACAAATGTTGTATTTGGTTGGCATTATGCAATAAAATCCTCACATGGGATAATTTGTGTCATCGTGGTTTCATTGGTCTTGGTTGGTGTCCTTTATGTTGCCTTCAGAAAGAATCGGTGGATCACCTCTTCTCCACCTGCTCCTTCACACAGGGCCTTTGGAAACTAATTGCTATATCCTCTGGCATACAGATAAACTGGAGTTCCACCTCTCTAATCAATTGTCTTGGCTCGTGGTTCCGAAACTCCTATACTATGATTGAACTTCCATGTTTCATGCTTTGGGAAATATGGAAGGCCCGAAATTGCCGAATTTTCGAGGGCACTTATCCACTTCAGGATTGGCTTTGTGGTCAAACTATTGTTGTGTATAAGGAATACATTTCTCTCAGTGGCCATGGAGTTAGCGGTCATAAAGTAAACTTGAGTGGTCCGGGACACCGGTTTTGATGTACCCCTGTGGGTTCTTCTATGGTGCTGCGATTGGGGGGTCGGGTGTGAGTGGGGCCGGTGTGGTCTTGTACCTATCTAGCTCTTGTTTTTTCTGCATCCATTTAAATTTGGGGATTGGTTCCAATACTCGCAGTGAATTATGTGCTCTATGGCTCTTATTGCATTTTGCTCGTACCAGGCAGATTTCGTCCCTCTTGATTATGGGTGATTCATCATCTATCATATCTTGGGCAAAGGGTGTTGCTCCTCTCAATGTGTTGTTACTTTCTTTCTGGCTGAATGTGGTCCGGAAGTTAATCGATGAATTTGAACACACACATTTCTCTCATATCTACCGCGAGATAAATACGGAGGCAGACCGCCTATCCAAGTTGGCTTTGACTTCACAGATGGGACTCATATTGTGGGAGGAGTGGCGAGAGGATCTACTTTTCTCCCGGTGTTCTTTTGACATGCATTGGTCTTGATACCTATTGACTCGGTCCTGCTGGTTAGATGTTTTTGTGTTTCTTGCGATTTATATCTATAAGTTTTTATGTGGCTTTAACTATTTTGTATAGGTACATAGAATTCCATGCTTTACCAACTACTCGTTGGTCTTATGATAGACACTGGACTTTGGCGGCTCTATATATTTTTGGCTCTATTCCATGCAAGTTGCAACATAATAATGTTTAAAATTAACGTACAATGTACCTTAAACATTTTGATTAATAAATCAAATAAAATGTACCTCAAACATTTTGCTAAGAAATCAAATCTGGGAATCATAATGGGATTGTAGAAAGTCAACCATGTGAGATATTGATTCAATTGAGTGGGTAATGTCATCATGAAAATATGTACTCGTAATTTTAGGATTAGGTAATGTCTAATAGTTTTTCATATGTGATAACGACATTGACTTATGCTAATTACATATGTGATAGTGACAATGACTTATGATAATAACATTTAATATTATAAATGTACAATGCAGATGAAACATTTTAATTAATAAATTAAATACGGCAATGGTGACTAGTCGATGATATGGGATATTAATTTTAATTCAATAGAGTAGATATATTTTAATTAATAAATTGAATACGACAATGGCGAATAGTCGATGATATGGGATATTAATTTTAATTCAATAGAGTAGATATATTTTAATTAATAAATTGAATACGACAATGGTGAATAGTCGATGATATGGGATATTAATTTTAATTCAATAGTGGATAATGTTATAAAGAAAACGAGTAGCTTAAATATTATATGTATTTTAATTTTTTTGGTATATTTTCTGTTTTTTTTTTCTTTTATTAATGGAAAAAAGTCATACTATTGTTATTCAAATATGAATTAAATAGTACAAAACATAAGATTGCTAACAGCTTTATACGCATCATTATATTCATAGTCGTGTACAATTTTACAATGACTTTCAAAAAGTGGGACTATCATAATATAAAATAAACAACAGTCCTTTCCCTTATTTCCGAAAAGGATCAAGTCCAACTAATAGAATTCAAACAGGTTGACCCTCGCCTGTTCACAACAAGTATTTTCTAAGAATTCTACCCATATGACAACACCTTTCGTCTCCCCATGTGCTTCCTTCGACAGTGCATCAGTAGTATCGTTGTGTTGACAGTAGATATGCTCAAAGGAGATGTCGTTAAACAGTTTGATCTTTTCCATTGTTCTGCTGCACCATTGTTGCAATGATATGACATTTAGTTGGTATTCCTGTAGTGCCCATTTTATAGTTACCTTAGAGTCACCAAAGATAGACAGATCCCGAAGTCCCATAACAGCTGCCACCGTAATAACACACCATAGCCCAAGTAGTTCCGCTTTAGTATTTGTGCCAGTACCCACATCCATCTTAAGGGTAATAAAATGTTCTTTATTTATAAAAATCACCCCTCCAATAGCACATGAGCCATTTATGGATGATCCATCAAAGAACCCAACCGGTTTCTGACACTCAAAGGAAAAGGTGCCAATGACTCTGACAGACCTCAACACCAGCGCATGAATGTAATCCTTTATTAATGCCATAGCCTTGTGGAAAGATGCCCGAAGGTTTGGTCGCTCATCCTCAAATATGGCCCTGTTCCTAACCGACCATACCATCCAGGAAATCAGTGCAGGAAGGTAAGAAATGCTACTGCATTGATGGTGCCAATTGTATACATTTTCTGCAAAAATACCCATCTCCCATTGCATATCTAGCTGTAGATGTGATATAATCCTATGCCAAAGAGTTCTGGTGAAATCGCACTCCACCAAAATATGCTGTGAAGATTCAACATTATTCCGACAAAGATAACAGATACCAGGACCCATCCATCCTTTCACCGCCAAATTCTCCCACGTCTTCAATCTACCCATAAGGGCATGCCACATAAAACATTGGACCTTAACCGGTATCTTCCAATCCCAAATAGCCTTATACCACCAATTAGTTGGATACACGCCACTATGCATGACAATAGTTTGATAAGCCACCTTTGCTGTAACCATACCAGTAGCTCTATTTTTAGTCCATGTAGTACTATCAATACCAGAAGTAAGTCTGCAACCAATAGAATTAAGTTTCCCAATGAAGTGAAGCCATTCAGTCACCTCATAGCCATCTAACCCCAGTTCCATAACAGTTAACCAATATGATTTTTGAGAGCTATAATCAATCCTTCTGATCTTGCTTAGAGTTGCATGATCAGACCTGTGCAAAGACAAGATAATACCCTGAGAGAGATGGTACTCCTCCTCCAAACCCAATATTGGGTCAATCCCCACAAAAATATTAGTGCCATTACCAACCTTCCAGGCCAGATCACTGGCCATCAAATTATAAACTTTCAAAAAACCATCCCATATCGGTGACACTCCCCTTTGTTTTTTGAACAGGCTCCGCATCCACTCATAAATATCCATCTTGATATATTTAGCTTTGAGCACTGTAGTCCACAATGTAGGGCCAAACATCCCCCTCCACAAACATTTCATTCTGAGAGCACAATTGAACAGTGACAGGTTCCTTATGCCCCACCCCCCCCCACATTGTGGGTGAGCAATTTGTTCCCAACCAACCATCACCAAACTGTGGTTTGTTGTACCCCCAGACCAGAGAAACCTGAAAAATAACTTCCTGATGCAATGAACAATAGAGCAAGGAATCTGCAACAATGAAAACCAGTACACAGTAATCCCAGTAAGAACAGAATTGATCAATGTGAGTCTTCCCCCCATAGATAAGAATCTGAAGGTCCAATGGTTTATCCTTTTCTCCACCTTCTCAACCAACCACAACCAAACATTCTTTCTATATGAGAAGGGTTTAAGAAAATACCCAAGATACCTGAAACCAACTTCCAGTTCGTAGAATTGATATGGCAACATACTCTTGAAATAACCTAGGATTTGAGGCCCAATACCAAAATGATAAATGTTGGACTTTTGTTGATTAACCAACATACCCAAGGCATTATAGAATGCATTAATAGCAGATTGACAGTATTGACATTCCCCAACAGTAGCCAATCCAGCAAGTAGAACATCATCCATGAAAAGGGAATGAGTGTGTGATAAACCTTTAGCAAGAGTAATACCTTTGATGTTTCCAGCCTCTTTAGCATCTCCAATCAGTCGACCGAGGCCCTCGATAACCAGCAAAAAGATAAGTGGGGACAATGGGCATCCTTGTCTCACCCCTCTAGAGATTTTGAAGAAATCAGATGGTGCTCCATTGACCAGTACAAAAATGTCCTGTCTCAACATATATCTAGGGAGCAGTTTGGCTTCTTACAGGATCGACAAATCTTGGATGCCATTGGCATTACACAAGAGGTTATTCATTCAGTTAAATCTAGGAAGATGACTGCATTATTACTCAAAATTGATTTGGAGAAGGCCTATGACAGAATTGACTAGGACTACTTATGGTTGATCCTCATACAAATTGGTATTCCTCCACTTTTTCAGCGGTGGATCATGGCGTGTATATTTTCTGGTTTGTTTAGATATTGGTTGGATTTTTTTTAAAAAATTGAGTGTATAATGTTATTTAGAAAAGAAGTAGTTTAAATATTATATGTTTTTATTATTATTTTTGGTATATTTTATGGTTTGTTTAGATTTTGGTTGGAAATCTTTTTAAAAAATTGAAAGCCATATATATTAGTTGTGGAAATTGCATAATATAAGTGTTATAGAGGTATTTGAGGATGTTGAATTATATTCAAAAATACAATTTAAACGCTTCCAAATTTAAATTTAACTCAAAAACATTTACTCAATTCTAATCAAAAACCAAATCTAAAACCTAGAATAAATAAACTACTCTTTATGAAAATGTACATTCATGATTTTAATTAATAAATTAAATACGAAAATGGTGATTAGTCAATCATATAGAATATTAATTCAATAAAGTGGAAAATGTCATTATAAAAATGTACATTCATAATTTTAGGATTTAAATAGATACATTTCTTTATTTTATTAAATTATGTATAATATCCAATTATGATATGAAGTAATAAAGTTTAGATTGCGTATATTTTTTAAAATATTAAAATAATAAATAGTAATGATTAGAATGTAATTATAATTTTTAAATTATTAATTTAAATTATTGGAAAATATGAAATATATTGAAAAAAAACGCTATATATTGTGTTCTATTTTTTAATTTGACAATATTATGTAAAATAAATCATGGAAATTATAATATTTATTACTCTCTATTAAAGCAAGAATTATTGTAATCAATATGCTATAAACTATAATTAAAATGTTGTAATTTAACTTGCATAGTAAAGTTTTGTATTATATATATATGATTTTTTTTATAAAAAAATTTAAATTTTATTTTTTGAAATTGACTTTTTATTTATTGGTGGAGGTGACATAATTGTCTTTATGGTAATTGAATTTTTTTTCTAATATTTATCAAAGTTATAAAATATTTTTAGAATACAAAATTTTAAAACGTTACATATCTTTTCACTTATATTTAAACCTTGACATATCTTGGCATATATTTAATAAGTTGCAAATCCACATTGTGGCATTGCAGTTGATACATGCAAAGCTTCATGCTACACCACCTATTAGTTGGGGTGTATATTCCTTAACAATTGACTTGAGCTTGAGCTTGCATGCAGGATTGGAATCTTGAACTTTTTAATTACACATTGAAGCACCTCCTCCTTAGTGTTGCTAACAGATCCATATTTTGTGCCATCTCACAATCTTAGACATTTTCATTTGTATCTGAGACTCAACGGTTTTCTTGGCCATTGTCATCCCTTTACAGATACTATCTTCTCAGCTACAAACATATGCATAGGATTTGTGATTGGTTATTCTCCCATTGCATGATATTGAGGAGGATTGCAAATTGTGCCTTACATCATTGGTCATGTGATGCTCACTTCGCTCCTCAACACATCTCTGCTACCCCAATCTCTGCTCCCTACTATGGTGGTGGAGGGGAAGGTGAGGGGAAGTAGGACTTCACGAAACCAATCTATGTTTCTGCATTCGCTTTTAGCACTACAGAATTTTCATAGTTGTAAAGATCCTGCAACAAATTACAATTTCTTGGATTATGGTTGTTGTTAACGGGCTGGTGCAAGGTAATGATACCCACTTATGACGCGTCAGTTGTAATGGCATGCTGGAAAAACAAAAATCTGATCATTAAAATGAATTATTAGAGGTACCTACAAATTTTTTTAGAATTAGGTGTAAAAAGATGAAACGTAGAAAATCAGATCACCTTCCGAAATATATAACTTTTATTTATGGAAAAGTCGTATAACCACACCAAAATGTCATTATTCTAAGATTGGTATGTTATTTTTTCTCGAAAACATAATGCATATGTTCGCGTTGGTCCACCGATTTGTCATGTAAATTACCAAATTATGAGGAAAAAAATATGTAGAGGCGTAGGCAACATACGGATCTTGTGCAGGGCTATTTTGTTGAAATTAATCAAATAAATGAGAAGGGGGTGAATCAGTTATTTCTAAGCTTAAACAATGTCCAGACTTTTCAAAACTTTAATACTGTTCACAAATCTACAGTCATGATAATACAACAAATATAAAAATAGAAGTGATAATCATCAATCACACACATGATAGAGACAGAGACACATATTCATGAGGAAACCCATAAAGGGAAAAAACCTCTTCTTCTTGGGACGTCAAGCAAGCTCCAACTTCTTTACATCATTTTTCTTTGAGAACCTACTCAATTGAGGTTGCAACCTCTGTTTACAAGCTCCTACTTGTAGAGGGCACCAACTCTTTGAGTTCTCCAGCTACAACTAGATGGAAGCACCCACTTCCATTTGCACAAGCACCAACTTGCACACAAAGGACTACAAGTCCTCCCTAGCACCAACCTACCACCCTGATTTGCTAGTATTTAAATTCAATATACAAATGCTCAATATGTCATTGCTTACCATCTTAACAACTCTGCTTGCTCATCCTCTGTTTCTCTTCTACTCTTTCTCAACTCTGCTTCTGTTGTTCATCTTCTATTTCATCCAACCCACGCACATGTGATTCTCTTCTCATAGATCATAAAGTCCTCATCAACTGCTTTATATAGGTAATGGAAGTGTAGGCCTCAGTATTTTCGAATTCCAGACCTGCCAACTTAGTCTCTTCGAATTTCTTGTCTTCATAACTGTCGGGAGCTCAATCAACTTCTATTGTAACGGCATGGCCTTTATAGTCAAATTCGAATCCTTTAATATTATTATTTTAATTACTGTAACTGTCTTTTTATTTTACTATAACGGTCTTTAGAAAAAAATGGCTCTTAATGATGCCCGCAGGGGCCTTACATTTAGCCCTCATATGCCCTCAAGGATGGCCACAACCTTCATTTTCCCGCAGGGGCTCACCCTATGCCTGCAAGATGCCCGTAGGGGCTCACAATATGCCCAAAAGAATTCCCACATCCTTCATATGACCATAGGGGCTCACCATATGCCCGCAGGGGCTCACCATATGCCCACAAGATTCCCACAGGGGCTCACCATATGCCCGCAGGGTCTCACCATAAGCCCGCAGGGGTTCGCCATAAGCCCGTAGGATGCCTGCAGGGGCTCACCATAATCCCACAAGGATTCCTGTAGCCTTCATATGCCCACAGGAGCACACCATATGCCCTTAGGGGATCACCATTATGCCCGTAGGATGCCCGCCTTGTATGCTTTCCAACCATCAATGACAACTGAATCATAATGCCAACAATATCCCCCTTTGGCATTAATGTAAACCTAATTTTTCTGATGCTGCATGTGTAATCATCAATTTCTTGCCATCTGCAACTACCTGAACTTCTCCCCCATTGACATCAATGTCAAAGAAAACACGACAATATAGCTCCCCCTATCAAGATGAACTCAAAAACCAACAAAGAAAACATTCTGGAAACATCTCATAATTACATTAGATATACGATAAGCACAAACTCCCACTGCCAAAGTGAACAAGTTAGTTGGAATAAGATATGACACCCAACTTCTGGCGTAGATACTCAAACTGGATTTTGGATAAGGGTTTAGTAAAAATATCAGCAATCTGTTCATTAGAAGGAATGAAGTGTAATTGAACAATTATGTTTGTGACCCGCTCCCTTAAGAAGTGATACTTGATTGGTATGTGCTTAGTCTTGGAATGAAGGACTGGATTCTTGGAAACCGTAATGGCACTAGTGTTATCACAATGAAGAGGAATAGATTCAGCATAAGTTACCTTTAGATCTGCAAGAGTTTGAATCATCCATAGTACTTGTGTACAACATGTAGCAGCAGCAATGTACTCAGCTTCTGTGGTAGACAAAGATATAGAGCCTTGCTTCTTACTTAGCCATGCTACTAGTGAATCACCTAAGAAGAATGCACCTCCACTTGTGCTCCTTCTCTTATCCAAACAGATTTCCCAGTCAGCATCTGAATATGTTGTTAACTGAAAATTCTTATTTCTAGGATACCAGAGACCATAAGTCATTGTGCCATTCAAATATTTGAATATCCTCTTGACAGCTACCAAATGACTTTGCTTATGAGAAGAATGAAATCTTCCTCCCATACCAACAACTTGCATTATATCATGATGAGATGCTATGATGTACAACAGGCTTCCTATCATTGACCGATATGTTCTTTGATCAACATCTGGTGAGACATCGTCCTTGCTGAGCTTGCACCCAACAACCATGGGTGTGCTGACAGGTGAAGAATCTTCCATATGAAATCTCTTCAACATCTCCTTCAAATACTTCTCTTGGGAGAGAAATAAACCTTTATAACTTTGAATGATTTGAAGACCAAGAAAGAATGGAAATTCTCCTATCATTAACATCTCAAACTTAGATTGCATGGCATTAGCAAACCACTGAACAGAAGAATCATTACTACATCCAAAAATAATGTCATCCACATAAACCAAAACAACTAATAAATCATCACCTTCAGATTTGATGTACAAATTACTGTCAACAGTACCTTTCTTGAACCCTTTGTCCTATAGATACTTATCCAAACTATAATACCATGCTCTTTTTGCTTGTTTCAATCCATATAGTTCCTTCTTCAGTTTGTAGACATAGTCAAGATTGTCTGTCAGTTGAAATCCTTCAGGTTGCTCCATATAGGCTTCTTCTTCCAGATTTCAATTAAGAAATGTTGATTTAACGTCCATCTGATACACTTTGAATTTCTTGTGATTGGCATAGGCAAGAAACATTTTGATAGCTTCCAATCTTGCCATTGATGCAAAAGTTTCATGAAAATCCTGTCCCTCAACTTGTGCATACCCTTTACAGGCCAATCTTTCTTTATTCCTCACAATTTTTCCTTGTTCATTCATCTTATTTTTAAACACCCATTTGGAACCTATTACATTCTTATCTGCATGTCTAGGAACAAATTCCCAAGTATTATTCTTCTCAATTTGATCAAGTTCTTCATTCACAGCTCTAATCCAATCTTCATCCTTATTGGCTTCATCAAAATTCTTAGGTTCAATCATAGATAGAAAGGCAACCTGAGATTGCTCTAAAGCTTCAATCAATTTACTTCTTGTCTAAAGTATTTTATTCTTGTCACCAATTATCTGACTTTCAGGATGATTCTTTTTAACAATTCTGGAAGGTGATTTTGTTTATGTCTGCTTATTTGAAACTCTCTAAATATTTGCATCTCCATCATCTAACTCAAAGTCTTCTCTTTCTGATTCTTGGACCTGTTCATCTTCAACTTCAACCACATATTCTATAGTTGATTCAACACTGCTCACTTCTCTTACCGGATTTCTTCATCAAATTTTATGTCAATGCAATCAACCAATGTACAGAGCCTTTTATTATAGCATATGTATCATTTACTGTTTGTAGCATATACGAAGAAGATACCTTCATCAGCTCTATCATCATATTTGCCAAGATTTTCATCATTATTCTTAATATAACATTTACTCCCAAAGACTTTAAGATGTTTGACTGAAGCAGGTCTTCCAAACCATAGTTCATAAGGAGTCTTGTCACTATGTGGCCTAAGATGAGCTTTGTTAAGAATATGTAAAGCTGTTTGAATTGCTTCTACCCAACATGTCTAAGCAATATTTCTTTCATTCATCATTGATCTTACCATCTGTTGGACTGATCTATGCTGCCTCTCAACTACTCCATTTTGTTGTGGAGTCCTTGGAATAGTATATTCTCTTTTGATCCCATGTTTATCACAAAAATATTTAAAATCCCTTGAACTAAACTCTCCTCCTCTATCAGACCTTACTGCCTTCAATCTTTTTCCTATTTGATTCTCAGTTAGAGCCTTAAATACTTTGAATTTTTCAAATGATTCAAATTTTTCCCTCAGAAAAGCAACCCATGTGAGTCTAGAATAATCATCAATGATCAACATGAAGTAGTTTTATTTGCCTGTACCTTCCTTCCTTGATGGTCCACATAAATCCATATGTACTAACTGAAGAGGTTTTTCTGTTGATATACAACTCTTAAATTTAGACTGTGTCCGAGTAAGCTTTCCTATTTGGCAAGGTTTACATACAGATTCATATGGATTTGATATCTTTGGAAGATCTTTTACTGCTTCATTGTTTCTAATATTGATTATATGATCAAAATTTAGATGTCCAAGTCTCCTATGCCATAGCCAAATTTCATCATACATGCTGAAATGAAATTCTTCTTTTTCTTCTTTCAAAAAACAGACATTGTTTTTTGTTCTTATGCCTTTTGCAACCAACTGTCCCGAATGCATAGATTTTATTATACAATCTTTATAAGTGAAAAAAACTTCACGCCTTCTATCACAAACTTGACTGATCCTAAGCAGGTTATATTTCAGACCATCTACAAACAACACTTCTTGAGCTTTCCCTTTTCCATTACTTAGACTTACCATTCATTTACCTTTGATTTTTTCTTGTGCATTATTTCCAAAAGTTACATTTCCTGATTTGCTTTCACTTAGTGACAGAAAATTACTTTTGTCTCCAGCCATATTTTTGGAACACCCACTGTCAATATACTAGGGATCCTTTTGTCTTTGAATAGAAATCACTAAACCACACTTATTGCTTTCTTTCTTTTTCCATATCTTGACATTTTCAGCAAAGGAATTTATTCTTGGATCTACTTGGTAATTCTTCAAATGACAATCTAAAGCTTTGTGACCAAAATTATGACAAATATAACATTCAGGCTCAACGTACAATAGATAAAAATAATTGGTATGTTGTTGTCTATTCGTTATGAACTTGCAACTATTAATTGATAAAATGAACAATATATGAGATCACGGAATATTTTTATTGATTGTGGGACACTTCAAGGGAAAAAACCTCCTTTGAGCAAGCTCAATACAAATAACTTCACAGTGCCTTCATTGGCCTCAACACACACTTATATACTAAGTTTATGCCAAATACTATGGGTCAATACCATCGAACATATAATACTATGAGACGACTTACAAAGCATATGCGTCCAATACTATGGGTCAATATCATGGGCTAACACAAACTATGAATCAACAAATACTACGGAACGACTTACAAAGCATATGCGTCCAACAACAATATACTAAAAAAGTAAAGAGAAGTGTTGACACGGGTTCCTAACATCCCCTCTCCCTTAGAAAAAGCTTTGTCCTCAAAGCTTTAGATGTGGAAATTGATGCGGAATCTAAAGGAGTGGTTCCCCTATAGCATCCTCGGGTTGCATTCCGTGCCACTGAATTAATACCTCTTTGATAGATTGAGAGAGAAGCTTACGCCTTTTGAGTTTTAGGGAGGATTGCTTGGAAGGCTGTAGACGAAGAAGAACCATATCACCTTCTTGAAGAGTGTGCTCAGAGTGGTGCCGATCGGCTTGTTGTTTCATTCGAATGATGGCCATGTGAAGATTGTCCTACAAAATGAGAAGAATTTGATCGTGGTTTCGAAGAACCGAGTCAATTGCCTGAACTGGGGAACTACTGAGGGTGTATGGAAGAAGAACTGGCAGTTCTTGTCCATATAATATTGCTTCATATGGTGTCATTTTAGATGTGGTATTGTACCACCAGAGCACTTCAAGGAAATCCATAGAAATAGTTGTCCAAATCTGTGTAGGGATGGGAAAGGGTTCAAGCAGTCCCGAAAGGAGTGTCGTTTCACCCTTGTTGACCTGGAAAGTATCAAAGTCAACCACCATCTGTTGAATTGTCATTTTCAGTCCCTGCCAAAAGAAGTTACACTGTTCCCGGTCATACGTTTTGAGGAACCCAGAGTGCCCTGCCGATAGAGAAGCATGGAGTTCATAGAAGACATAGCCTTGTTGAACAAATTGCAACCAGTTTGGAACAAGCAGAGAAACAGTTGTAAGAGAAACTGGTTAATCAAATGTGCAAGAAGGAGCATCTGCCACCAGATTGTCCTTACCCTTCTTGTAAGTGATCACATAGGTATAATGCATGAGTTGGATAACCCATTTCAGGTGTGCTAGGGAGGAGACCCATTGTTCCAGAAAATTTTCCAGACTCTGGTGAGCAGTCTTGATGCATAAATAATGTTGATGTATATGTAACTTCGGAATATATTTCATCTGTGTATTTTATATATATTTATTGTACCCTTATAAGAGATGTGTCATTCCTCTATAAGGAAGTGTCGTCATGTGGATTGAAAAGTGTCGCAAGTGTGTGTACTTGCCGATGGGTTATTAGACCACCATGTGTGGGGTCGGCCCTGAATTATATATTATAATGTGGATGTACCTAGCTAGACAAGTCGGCCCCATAAGGTCATTGGGAAAACAGATTAGTATAAATAGAGATCAGGTGATCTCT
This sequence comes from Larix kaempferi, assembly GCA_027924585.1. NCBI lineage: Eukaryota > Viridiplantae > Streptophyta > Pinopsida > Pinales > Pinaceae > Larix > Larix kaempferi. The sequence continues at coordinate 10,941,163 of BSBM01001005.1, read as the reverse complement.
ATTTAGATCACTCGAAAAAGTATCTCACTCTCACTCAGAAAGTGGCGCACTAGTGAGGAGGAGGATCATCTGCTACTAGGAGACTATCTCAGTGTATTTTGGTTGTACTTTGGTTGAGCCATTGCTCTCTCTATCTCTGAGGAATTTGCAGGGTTTTTCACCTTAGGGTTTTCCCCACGGAAACTCTATGTCTCTTGTCTCTCATGCTTTTGATTCTTGTGATGCTTGTCATGCTTATTGTGATTGTCATGCATTGATATACTGTATATGTTATTCTCTCAGTAAAGATCCTAGAGTATTGTGAATTAATGCTCAAAATTTAACAAATAATTCCCCAATAGGTATGGATGCCACTTCTGTATTGCATGCAAAATAGCCATCATTTCCTTCTCAAATGTAGATGCGGCTAAATTATTACCGGAAAGGTCGCTTGAAGGCGGCAAGCCCACTGGTTCAGTAAGACACCTACAGATATATCCAAGAAAGTAGTGGAGACCGTTTATGGGTGCATCTGAATGGAATGGAGCTGAGCGATGACACCATGTGAATTCTTCTTAAGGATATTTTCAAAGCGATGTGAACTGATGATGCGGAGAGACCCTGGTTGTAAGACTGTAAATTTGTGTTGTTTCCCATTGAACGAAAACTACATCCAAAGTTCAGCAAAATCCCATAAGATGGGGCCAAGTGTGCATAACCATTGAACGCCCAAAACCACATCACATCTGCCTAAGGACAAGGCAAACATGTCAGAGCGCAAGTTATAATCTTCTAGAGAGATACGCACATTGTGACACTTCCCCTTGCAAGGTAAGGTGCCCCCATTGGCAATCATGACTTTAAAGTTGGAGCAAGGATGGACAAAACAATCAGCCTGTTTGGCGATCCGATGGTCAATGAAATTATGCGTGCTACCCGAATCAATGAGTATTGTAAGAGGGATCTTCTTGAAGTAACCCCTTACCTACATTGTTTGTGGGGTGGTGAATCCAGCTAAATAATGGAGAGATATCTCTGGGTGGTCATCCGGAGACGGAGGGTCAACAGGTGGCTACTGAATGTCGACCTGATCATCCAGTGTATCTGGAGCTTCTGCACCAAGTTCAGAGGCAGGCAGAGAATCCATATCTAATAGATAGAGCTGTTGCTCAACACATCTATGTCCCCGAGTGAATTTCTCATCACAATTATAATAAAGGCCTTTTTCTCTACGTTCCTGCATCTATGCTTCAGACAAATTCTTGATAGGAGTGGTCTGAGGATCTGGCGTGATGGGAGGTCATTGGGAAACCATATTTATGAATGGAACAAAAGTGGATTTCGAGCATTGTTGGGCTGTGATCTTGTCCTCCGCCAACTTAGCCAACCCTAGGACTTCCATCATTGTGCTGGGATGGAACATTTTAACCTATGAGTGGATTTCATCCTTAAGACCACTGATAAAATAACTCTTGTAGAATTCATTAGACAATCCTTATGTGTGATTGGCTAGTTTCTCAAATTCCGTCTGATACTCTCTCATAGTGCCAAATTGGCGAAATTTAGTGAGTGCTCCTGTGAAGTCATCAAAAGCACTAGGACCAAATCGTTTGCAAAAGGAGTTGGAAAAAATATGTTCATTTTGGCGCTTCATGAGCCTTGATGTACCAACGGTACCATTGAAGGGATTCCTATTCCAAATAAAAGGATGCAGGTGGAACTTTTTGGACATCAAAAGTATTATGCAGACTGAAATATTGTTCTACCTGGTATATCCATCCAGTCAGATCATTACCATTGAAACGAGGAAAATCAAGCTTCGGCCCACGAAAATTGCTGGAAGAAGAGAACCCAGTGTTCATGGTTGAATGCTGAAGGTGGAGGTTGAGAAATATTTCATCCAAATCTTGGAGTTTGGTTTTTAGTGCTGCAAGTTCTTCTGCCATGATTTCTGCTCCTCTGCACGTGACAACCATAACCATGAGTTTTTTTTTTTGTGAATGGGTAGAAAAACACAAACATAAGCATATTTAGTAAAGGAAAATTTGGATTTGGGAAAAACTCAGATGGGTAATTGGGGTTTGACTAGGTTTTGAACACTTTCGAATGAATAGGGACGCAGAAAATGAGGAATTCAGAAGCGGGGTGAAAGAATGGGAAAATTTGGCAGAGAGGGACAAAGAAGCAGAAATATGGAATGAACATGGTGGAAAAATTTGAAGGTGATTGGGTGAAAATCGAATAAGTTATGGTGAAAATCAAATGTGAGATTTCTGGTTTTGGGAAGTGGAATTTGGAATAGGGTCCTCAGGAATGAAATATGCAGAATGGGATTGCAGAGGTGTTAGTGAAGTTTCAGGGGAAACGGAGTTAAAAAAAAGGAGATATGGCGAAAAAATGGAATTTTTTCTTTTTCTTTTTTTAGAATGGATTTGAAACGGCTTTTGGAATGGATCGGAAATGGCGGGATCTGAAACGGCTCAGAATGGATAGAAAATGGCTGGAGATGAAATGACTTTTAGAATGGGTATGAAATGGCTGGAGCTGCAATGACGCGAAAGTGATCACCAACAGATGGATCTACAACGACGCGGAAATGATCGGCAACAGATGGATCTGCAATGACGTGGAAGTGATCGGCAACAGATGGATCTGCAATGACGCGGAAGTGATCGGTAACAGATGGATTTGCAACGGTGTGGAAGTGATCAGCAATAGTTAAGCTGAAAATAGATATGGACCCTAGGTATGCTCGGTTTCCTAATGGTTTAGGGGTTTCACTTGATAACCAATGCTGTGTGACGGCTTGCGTATTGGAGCAATACCCCTCACTCCACGGCTTAGGTAAAACTGATAACCGCTTTTCCACAAACGACAGCTCTTGGTTTACCTCATGGGTGGGAACTAGTCAATCAGGTATGGGTCGTTTCCCTTTTCACTGGAAGGTCCTCTCAATGGGTCAACTACTTCGGGGTTCCTATGGACTCCTCACAATGCATTTTAGGGATTATGCCAAAGTACTTCCCATAGTTAAGCCGATAGGGATTATTCCCAGATCCGAACCTGCAACAGATGCAGAATTTTTTTTTGGTTGAAATTCCACCCAACTAGCTCAAGAAAGTGCTCTAATACCATATGTGAGGATCCTGCAACTATTAATTGATGAAATGCACAATATATGAGATCACAAAATATTTTTATTGATCTCAGGCCACTTCGAGGGGTCAACCTCCTTTCAGCAAGCTCAATACAAATAACTTCACGATGCCTTCATTGGCCTCAACACACACTTATATACTAAGTCTATGCCCAATACTATGGGTCAATACCATCAGATATATAATACTACGAGACGACTTACAAAGCATATGCGTCCAATACTATGGGTCAATACCATGGGCTACTACAAACTATGGATCACCAAATATTATGGGACGACTTACAAAGCATATGCGTCCAACGACAATATACTAACAAAGTAAAGAGAAGTGTTGACATAGGTTCCTAACAGTCTCCAATCATATGTTTGGAACACCCAATGTCAATATACCAGGGATACTTTTTTATTTGAACAGAAAGCACTAAACCACACTTATTGCTTTCTTTCTTTTTCCATATCTTGACATTTTCAATGGAGGAATTTATTCTTGGATCTACTTTGTAATTATTCAAATGACAATCTAAAGCTTTGTGACCAAAATTATGACAAATATAACATTCAGGATCAGCGTACAATAGCTAAAAATAATTGGTATGTTGTTGTTTATTCACTGACTATATAGTTGTATGTTGCAGCAGTTGTTTATTCTTTGACCTCCTTAGTTGCATACTTCTAAACTTGTGGATTGTCCCAGTACACCAGCGGATTGTCCCATTAAATTCAGCAAGAGATGGAATTTTTTACTTTCATCACGCTTGCGGATGCATTCCACTATGCCAGCAAACTCGAAATGAAGCAGAAAGGGAAAGCACGCTTCGCAACAAAGCCGACATCAGGGCGACCACCTGGAAAGAAGACATCAACCGACCTCGACAAGTTGATACCTTCTCAGCCGACTCTGCCATTTCCAGATCATGGCAAAAATCCTTTTCAGAAAAGGGAACGTAGCAAACAACTGCCGACTGGAAAATGGTGCAATTACCACCACTCATCTTGGCATGATACATCTGAATGCAAAGCTTGGAAGACATTTTTGTAAAAAGTGTCGACATCTGATGCATTTGACTAGACAGTGGAAGAATCGGATCCAGACGCAACGACCCTTCTGACATTGACATCGACCAATCCATCAGCCTCAACTATCGTCGATGAGGAGGAACGAGAGTGCCTATTCCATACACGGATATGGGTCCAACACATCCCATTACATCTGATTGTGGATAACGTTAGCCAAAAGAACTTCATTTATGAAGATCTCGTAAAGAAACTAGGTCTTGTCACCACTCCGCATCCTCAGCCTTACAACATCGGTTGAATGAAGGATGGACAGGAACTACGAATCACCCGACAATGCAAACTTGCCTACTTCATAAATCCTTTTGAAGATGAAGTACTCTGCGACGTAGCACCACTCTCCATAGTCAACGCCCTGTTTGGGAAACCTTACCTATGGGATTGCCATGGAATTTATCAGTCACGACCGCAGAAGGTGATTGTCAAAATATAGAATTGATGGTACAACATTCCAGAGTGACAACCTACACCAATTGTTTTAATGATATCTGCTAAACAGACAAAGAAGCTCATCAATCATGCTCAGAAGTTCGCGTTAATCATGATCAAACCGCAACATTCTAGGAAGATTGCAGCGACGAGTCAACTCACCGACCAAAGAAGCTCCCGACAGAAGCAGTTGATCGAAAATGTTCTCGATGAGTATTGGATTTTATTCCAAGATCCAGACGGAGTACCTCAACATTTCCTGGTAAAACACTCCATTGAACTTGCTCCTGGTTCTTCTTTTCCTAATGCATCTATTTACAGAAGATCCATTCTAAAAAATGAAGAGATTCGTAGACAAATCCAAGATTTGATCGAAAAAGGCCATATCCAACCTAGCTCCTGAACTTGTGGAAGTCTAGTCGTCCTTGTTCCAAAGAAAGATAGGACTTGGTGCATGTGCATTGACTACAGGGCACTCAACAAAATTCTGCGACCATTCATCGGCAAATGGGTCATTGTCTACCTTGACGACATATTGATTTTTAGTCGATCATGGTAAGAACATGCCGGACAGCTTCAACAAGTCCTCGACACTCTCCAGCAACATCGGCTTTACTTGAACATGGATAAGTATACCTTTGTGATGAACAACATCAAATATTTGGGGTATGTAATTGACTCTGCAGGCATTCACATCGATCTAGACAAAGTACAGATCCTCAAATATTGTTCCATTCCTCAAAGCATTCAAGAAGTAAGAATTTTTCTTGGTTTGGTGAATTTCTATCGACAATTCATACTCGGCTTCAGTCACATAGCCTGGCCCTTGAATAAATTGATGAAGGGAAATGGAAAAATTGTCTTCAAATGGACACTGACACAACACGAAGCTTTTGAATAGCGCAAACACAAGCTCTGCACTGCACCAGTACTTGTGTTACCTGATTTTCATCAGTCCTTTGAGATTGAGACGGACACATCGGACTATGCCTTGGGCACAGTGATCACTCATTCTAGTCACCCAGTTGCTTTTCATTCCGAAACTTTTAATGACACAGTTAGAAGATATTCGACGTACGGAAAATAAATATACACCATTGTGCAAGCTCTCAAGCAATGGAGGCATTACATCCTTGGCAAGGAAACGATCATCCTCACTGACCATAAGCCTCTACAGTTTGCTCTGACCCAGTCAAAACTAAAAAAACAACTCGACAGCTTAAGTGGATTAATTACCTACAACAATTCTAGTTGGTAATTAAGTATTGGAAACGTAAAGCTAATGCTGCCGCCGATTGTCGAAGTAGACCTCCCATTACTCTCCATTTTATAGTGATGTGTATGCAGGGATATGACACCACTACTTGTCCTTAGTTGTATCAAGAAGAAATTGAATTTTCACTAGTCTATCGACAGCTTTAGACTGACAAGTCATTGACCGCCAGCTATTTCCTGAAAGACACCTTGCTATACAAGCTTGGACAGCTTTGTGTTCTGACTGGTGAGCATTGACAGTAGCTCATTTGGGACGCGCACTACAGCAAGACTGCAAGACACTTTGGAATAGCAAAGACACTTGCTATTCTCCAGAAGTATTTCTTTTGGCCTACACTTAAAACTGACGCCAATGAATACATTCGATCATGCGTGGTTTGTGCCATTGCTAAACCTCCTAATCGACTATAGGGATTGTAGAAACCTCTGCCAGTTCCTAGTTGACCATGGGAATATATTTCTATGGACTACTTGATGGGATATCTTACTACCAAACATTAGCACGATGCGATATTAGTAGTAGTCGACGGATTTTCCAAGATGACCATTCTCATACCATGCAAGAAGACCATGACATCGCAACAAACTGCTCAGCTCTTCTTCACACATGTTTGGAAACACTTTGGTTTACCCACAACCATTACTTCCGACCGAGATGCCAGATTAGTCAGCATCTTTTGGAAGACTCTCTGGAAACAGCTGGATACATGACTCTCATTGTCGACAGCTTTCCATCCTCAGACCGATGGACAGACGGAAGTTGTGAATCACTTAGTAGTACAATTACTTTGCATGTACAAACACAAGCATCGACACACATGGGATGAAAGTCTCCATACATACAACACAGTTACAATCGTGCTCAACACATCTCTACAAGAAAGATTCTATTTGAGATTTGTTATGGATTTCAACCCTCAGCACCTATCGACTTGATCATCTCCTCAACATAGCCAAATTCTAACACCGACTACAACCAGCGAGAAGTTGATAAAGCTTCGAAGTTTCGGGTTGATAAAGACGGACAAATCCCAGCACAAGAAAAGTGGTACTCTGTTGTTGAACTGACCGACAAGTTTCCTCACCTTCATGAGGAAACAATGGGGACCATTGTTTCTTAAGGAAGGCGGTACGATCCACATCCTAGTTGGAATTATTGTCGAATGCTAACTTCGACACATCTTCGACCAGTCATCAACATCGACACAACTTCGACAAGTTCCGACTTCGACATGGCTTCGACAACTCCGCGACTTCGACAAGTTCCGCGACCTCATAGTTTCGCGACATCGACATGCAGCGTCGATCTGCGACTTGTGACTGTCGAACTTCGACAGACTATCTCTCTATCTTCCAGTCGACTGTAACGGTTGAAATTTTGAACCGTTCTAACTTCTTTGTAATTGAACGTAACGGGAAAGCACCCAAGCATCTCAACACTCTCTATATAAGCATGTAAACTATTGTAATATACAAGCATAGAATTAATTGATGATCTCATATCCAGTAATAGAAGATCAGTTAGCATTCCTGCATATTGTCTATGTATATTTGTGATCTGTCCATGTAGTGAATTCCTGCTTTGCGCATTTTGTTTCATAAGCTTCCGCCATAACAGAGTTGACTAATTCAGTTGAACTGTTGTCTCCCTTGTGCTTCCTGGCCACGTGCGAATCAATTAAATCATCTACATACAGAAAGACAATTAGCTTATTACCTTGCTTGTTGATTTTTATGTACAGCCTTGGCTCACATTCACTTCTGTGAAATCCATTCTGAAGGAGATAAGAATCAATGCGACTCTAGCAAGCTCTAGGAGCTTGCTTCAAACCATAAAGTGCCTTTTTCAACCTATATACTTTGTGTCCTTGTCCTGAGACTTCATATCATTGTGACTGCTCCACATATACTTCTTCCTCCGAATAACCATTTAAAAGTGCAAACTTAACATCCATTTGGCAAACAGGCCATGTTTTATGCGCTGCGATAGCCAAAACTGTTCTGATAGTGTCCATTTGTGCTATAGGTGCAAAGGTTTCATTGAATTCTATGCCAAGCTGCTGTGTGAACCCTCTTGCTACCAATATTTCCTTGTGCTTCTGCACATTTCCATCAGCATCTTGCTTGGTCTTATAAATCCATTTCACGCTTATCACATCCTTGTCCGTAGGAACATCGACTAATTCCCATGTTTGATTCTTCTCAATGCATTCTATTTCTTCATCCATGGCTTGTGCCCAAATTTTATATTCAACAGCTTCTTCAAATGTTAGCGGATCATTAATTTGAGAAAATAATGCAAAAACTGAGAATGAATTGGGTGTACCAGTCTCATATATCTTACGCAGACTTCTTGTCTTTGTCGGAGTTTCTGATGTCAAACTCCGCGAACTGCTTGACGGAGTTTGTTGCGCTCTTGGTGTGCTTGTTGAAGTAGCTTGAATTGCGACTTGTGTCGGATTTCCTTGTGCTGAAACATGTCGCGATGTCCTAGGAGTAGATGGAACTGCGACATTCTGATTCACATGTGGAGTCTCAACCACATCTTCTGCGATTTCATCATGTTCGACATGAGACATGATTTTAACATTCTTCTCTACGGTTCCATCTCATGCTTCATTTTCTACAAACTGAACATCTTGATTGATAATAATTTTTCTTGCAACATGATCATACAACTTGTATGCTTTTGTGTCTTCCGAATACCCAACAAAGATACATTTATGTCCTTTGTTGTCTAATTTCCTTCTTATCTCATCTGGAACATGTGGTATGCGACACAACCAAAAAATTTTAAATGCGAAACACTATGTTTCATACCTTTCCAAGCTTCTTGCGGAACTTTATTCTTCACACTCTTCGTCGGACATCGATTCACGATGTATACAACAGCTTCCACTGCCTCAGCCCGGTATTCATTTGACAGATGCATGGCTGGCAACATATTGCGCGCCATATCCATAATGGTTTTGTTCTTCCTCTCTACGATACCATTCTGTTGCGGTGTATACCGCACAGTGAATTGCATGTGTATGCCATGATTTTTACAAAAGTTTAAGAAATCATTTAAAACATACTCACCACCTCTATTTGTTCTTAAGATCTTGGTGTTGTAACCACTATGCCTCTCAGCAAGCGCTTTGAATTGCTGAAAACAACCAAATGCATCAAATTTGTGTTTTAGAAAATATGCCCAGGTATTTCTTGTGAAATCATCAATAAATGTGAGAAGGTAAGTGTAGCCTCCTATGGATGGTGTTTGCATTGGTGCACAAATATCAGAGTGCACTATTTCAAGTGGTGTGCGAGCTCTATATGACTTTCTGACTGGAAAAGTCTCTCTGTGTTGTTTGCCAAAAATACAGCCTTCACAAATTCTTTCTGTCTTTTCAATTAATGGAAATCCTTTCACCATGTCCTTCATATGCAGTAGCTTCAACCCACCAAAATTCAAATGTCCAAATCTGAAGTGCCACAACCAAGATTCATCATTTATTTTTGTTTGAAATGCTGCTTGCATTTCTTTGTTGTTGTGATTGTCTGTTGCTTTACTTTCTTCCTCAATGCAGCTTCTGAGTTTCCATGAACAACTTGAGTTGTTTTTCCTTTTATGTTTGGACTTATCCTCAAAGGAAACAAGTGATTGCTTGTCATCTGCACTTTGGCTATTAAACTATTGCTTGGATATATGTCATTAATCAGATAATGCTTGCATGTCATAAAATCTGTAACATTTTTATAACATTTGTCCAATGCTTATCAAATTATGCTTCAGACCTTGAACATAATAAACATTAGACATAGTTTTCTGATCCCCCTGTTTTGTTAGAATATCAATAGTACCCTTACCCAAAACAGTAACTTGAATATTATTTCCAAGTGTGACATCAGTTTGAACTAATTTGTCTAGACTAGAGAATAGATTTAAATTACCAGTCATATGATTGCTACAGCCCGAGTCTAAATGTCATATGTCACTTGGACTTTCTTGGACAACATTGCATTCAATTGGAGATGCACATGCTAAAAACATGGAGCTGGGCGAAGTGCTGGTGTTGCTTGACTATGATTGACCTTGCTTTCATTGGTCATACTGTTTCTTCCTGCATTCATATGCGAAGTGTCCTAAGTTCTTACAGTATTGACATTGAATTTTTTGCTTATCAGATCTCTTTCCACTTGGTTGACTAGGGATATGATTTTGACCTCTACCAATGACATGTGCAGGACTGTTGTTGCGTCCTTCTCTGAAATTACTTCTTCCTTTGCGTCTAGAGTTTGAGCTTCCCTTGCCTCTTCCATGACTTATGGATGACTGTGCTGCAAATGAACCTTATAATGATGTATCTGATCTGTCGATTCTATGTTCATGATTGAGAAGTGAGGCTTGCAACTCATCAATAGTAAATTGGGATAGATATTTGTTTTCCTTTAGGGTCACAACCAAAGATTCATATTTCTTTGGAAGACATCTAAGAACTTTTTCAACAACTCTTTGGTCACTTAGATTTTCCCCATGAGATTTTATTTGATTAATCAAACCAATAACTCGAGTGTAAAATGATTCTACTGACTCTGTATATTTCATTGATAGAGATTCAAAGTCTCTTCTAAGAATTTGTAGTTTGGAAGTCTTTACCTTGTTCAAGCTTTGATAAGAAGTTTCCAGTGTGTCCCACACTTCCTTAGCTGACGTTGTTGCTGTTATTCTTGGGAGTATGGATTCATGTGTTGCTTGATGTATGTAGAATAATGTATTTCCTTCTTTCTTCCTCTGTTCCCTCAAGAAATCCTTCTCAGCTTGCGTGAGATTGTTATATGATGCTAGATCTATTGGTTCTACATAGCCATTCTGGACTATTTCCCATACATCTTGACCTCTGAACAAATCTTTCATAGTTAGAGACCAATATTCATATTTTTTTCCTGAAAAGATTGGAGTTTGTAGATTACCAGAAGTGGAATCCATTCTTAATCGCTTTTCCATTTTTGTAAATAGAATTTCTACTTTCCGTAAACCAAGCTTTGATACCAGATCAAGGGAAAAGCACACTGCGCAATCAAGAAGATTGAACTGCGTAGTAAATGAATATTTTCTTTTTCTTCGCTTTGGACTTGGCTTCGCCGAGCAATTAATTCGTAGAGTAAACTTCTATCATTGCGGAACACTTTACTTCGCAGAACTTAACTTCGTAGAAATTAACTTCGCATAAATTAACTTCCTATTTATGCAAAGTTCTTAACTTCGCGAAATACTTTACTTCACGGACTTCTTGATTTTATCAACACAATTTTACTTCGCAGAAATAGACATAAGAACTAAAATATAAAATGAAACTTATGCGAAGTTACTCCTCCTTAAAATAAAATGTTTACCACTGTGAACTATTTGGAAATCTTGATTTCTTTTACAGACCGTAAATGTAAACAACTTTTACACAAGTATATCTGGAGAAGATGTGTGACATGCAATTCAACATTCTTGAGAATAAATACACAAAACTATGGACTTATATAAATTACCGTAGTAAAACTAAGCAACTTGTCGCATTACACAGAGATGGGATTTTACTTCAATCTTTCACTTACAGAGCTTGGGATATTAATACATTTCACGGCTATGAGCTTCTTCTCCTTTCACTCTTTCTCTTGGCTTCTCTTCTTCCCTCACACATCTCTCTCTCTATTTTTCAACAATATTTTTCTACATATAGGAGTTGCATAAACACCGACTTGAGATTGCTTCACCTGGAAGCTACTGAATTACATTAAATACTACAATTAATTTCTACCTAAGAATTCTTGACATGCAGAATACAAACACGGTTACATAAATACAATGAGACGTGCGTCAGATTGGTTGCAGACTTACTGACTCACTGTCTGACATTGCAGACTGACTGAGTTGGTGCAAACTAGATATGTAATCAACTCGTAATTACATTTTTCCAACATGTTGAATCTTCCAAGCTATTTGGCTTAGCTATAGCGTAAAATCCAAACAATACCGCGTCTTTATAATTAGTGTTAAAAGGCATTATACTCATAGCCAACTCATATATCCCAACTCTCTCAGCAAGTTCTGAGTGTATGTATCACATTCTCATTATTTTTTACTGTGTAGAAATTATGAGAGGCCATTCCTCAATGCTCACCCTTTGGTTACTTCCAGTTAATGGAATCTACTTTTAATCACCATTCCTTATTAGTCCCTACCCGCAGGCAGTGCAGGGGCTATATAAATCGATTTTGCCCTATTTTCATTAATCTGGCACGGATTAATAGGCATTTTAACCAAAGTTTTTAAGATATAAATATGCTTGGACCAACCAATGCATGTGGAGCCTTATTTGGCCTCAACCAGAGGCAACAATATTTTTATTAATATATGTTATTCATGAGAACGGGTGATAAAAAATGTGTCATACAGCATGCATCCATGCATCCACCTGTTACTTGGTATGCACACCTGGTTGCATGCTGTAAACATGTCTCACCATCGACTAATCGTCAAAATTGAAGAAAGTGAGCCTCTTCCACATCGAGGCAGCTTGTTCCAGAGGTCTTCATCTATGGTTTTATCCATTGGATTGGGGCACCCTAACAATTTGAGAGTAATTTTGATGACACAAGAATGGAGCACCTTTCCGTTTTCTAGGATTCAGGGAGGTCTGAGTCAAGACACGGATAGTTGGAACTCGGAGATCCTGGGAACTTTAGCTTAGATCCTCGCCTTGAACTACCGTATTGAGGAAATAAAGATAGAAATTCAGAAACATTGGCTCTATCAACAGACCTGACATATCACAACTCATCTCATTCCTCTCCTGAGCAAGTTAGACATGAATTGTTTCCGCCTTACCTTTAGGAAAAAAGACTAGCCTTAAATATTACAGCTTTCTCAAGACTAGCATGGTAAATATTACATGGATAATGAAGTTAGCATATTGTTATATATACTTGTGCTTTCATTGGAGATCTCATATCTATACAATATCTTCTTCATCTTCTTAGCTTGATTTATAAAATGAATATTCATGTTTTGTAAATCTAGGATGATTACAATATTGAAAATTCAAAAAATTTTGAAACAGGTATTTCGCACCTTTTATATGCAGGTTATCCTGAGGCTTTAACATGTGTTCAACAGCTCTTCACCCTGACCTTGAAGCTACCTTTTCTGATGCCCATCCACACGAAGAACGAAGAAATCTATCTAGATGGACATGACTACTTGAATCAAAATCACTAGATCAAAACGATTTCGATTTAAATTAGTAAGAAAACCATAGGTAGAGTCCAAAACTCCGTTCAATTCTCTAGTTTGCAAACCCTAGTTCCTCCTTTTTTTCCCTTCTTCCCTTAGCTCATGCCTTCTCTATCCTAAAATCCCCTTGCTTACGATAAAAAGGCTATCTCTTCACACCTTATGTATCCTGAATTCCCCTCTCATATTATATAAAACATGTCCAATATTTAGACAGGAGACTTGATTATAAATTCTCTTTCTTTCCACAACTCAGTTCCTATTAATAATACACCCAACAAAACTACTAAATCTTTTGGAATGGTTGTAGCTCTTGGAGGATGTCTTCAGCATAGAGGAGTATGTGCTAGGGTGTATGTGCGACTCGTTTGGATTAGCTCCTCTCCTCCTAAGACTATTCTTAATTATATATATATATATATATATATATATATATATATATATATATATATATATATATATAATAATATCAACATTTCTATTTTTAAAAATTCTCTAATGATAATTTTCTCTCCATGTTACTATTTCACCATCAAAGTAGGATTTCAATTAATAACTATATGGCCATTGTAAATTTTCCTTTCCTGACCATTTTGAATTTTTCTATCAAACTTATACGCTGGCGCGTTGTATGGTTTAGTTTGCATTCACTAATATTTGTGAGCTGAAAAAAGGATTAACCATCTTTCTTTTTACTCTGACCATTTTTTGCCGGTTGTATATTTTAGCAGATCATACAATCTTCCTATTTACTCTGACTATCATATATTCATCGGCAGATATTTATATCAACAAAATTTAACTGACCATTTATAGTATTTTGAAAGTAATGAAAGCGTGTTAAAAACCTCGTTCTTTACGTTTTCTATTATTTCGAAAGGAGTTAGAAATCTTATTATTCTGGATTTTTATAAGCTGGTGTTTTCTGCAATGTATTTAGGAAGTCACACATGATGATGGAGAAACTTTTAGAAGTTGCCAAATTGGAGTTCAACATCTTTCAATCCTTACAGAAGACAGAGTTAGAATGTCTCTTGAGGTGACGCCAATTGTATAACTGAATATTTTAGTTGTAGAGAATATGGATTTTAGTGCAATCATGTAAAATCCATGAAATTTGTCTGCGTAGATGGTGGAATGATTCGGGTTCGCCGCAAATTACCTTCAGTCGACATCGTCATGTGGAATACTACAGCGTTTGAGCCTCAACATTCCGTATTCAGTCTCGTCTTTGCCAAAGCGTGTCATATTATCACTATTCTCGACGATTTGTACGATGTCTTCGGAACAGTTGACGAGCTCGAACTCTTCACAGCGATAGTTAAGAGGTGGCGTTGATCAATCCAATGAAATTTGTAAGAATACTGGTAGCTTGCCTATGCACTAACCGACTTGGCCAAAACTTGCGTGTATATAATGAACAGATGGGATCCGTCCGCCACAGAGTACCTTCCAGAGTATATGAAAGTAGTGTACATGATCTTCTACGACACCGTAAATGAAATGGCTCAAGAGGCGGAGAAGGCTGAAGGCCGAGACTTGGATGAAGTTCGATTTTGGGCTTGGTGGGTTTGGCATGCTTGCTTTAAGCCTACCTATTGTGATGAAGACTCTGTCCTAGGTAAGCACCGCCACTCACACTCCCATTTCTGGTATTTTTTATGAAGATAAATTTCTAAATTAGTGCATCTCATATCTTGTCGAACATGTGATGCAGAGATCTTGTGAATGATACTTTAGAATTCCTAAGAATTACGATTCAAATATTTCTAACCATTCATTAGTAGAGAGTAAGTCTATTACGAGTCTGGGCTGTCAACAACTTGCATTCTTACCTTCTGCAGATCCTGGAGTTGCCCTTGTGATTGTTCTTCACATCTTTGACTCTTCGTAGGGGTGAAGGAGGTCTTGTCTCTTCTCTTTGGCCCTAGGCTACCCCTATTATTATTGTTGCGGAAGAAAGCATTTCACCAACTTTATCACCCTTCCTATTACTCAAAAACATTGAACCTAATGAAAAGCAGTTGACCATTGCTTTTCCTCCGCTCTTTTATATAGAAACTCTCAAGTATTATTATCTGAATCTCATTTTAATCCAAGATGAAGAGTATCCTAGTATTCCACGATCGAGTATCCTGGTATTCCAGCATCTTAAATTTGTGGCACCATCTTGAAGCCCATTCCTCGACCACACCTTCCAACTCATCCCCAAGTTGGGTTCTGCATCTCATTTGTAAAAAAAATTTAAATTCATAGATTTCTTGGATAACAGCATCCTCGAAAGTGTTGAACTCTTCAATATGGGTTTCCAAGCATTAATGGCATCATGGATCTTCTGTGTACACTTTGCCATAGATGTTTGTAATGTCTTGTTTTGTAAGTACTATCTCTATTAATGTTACTAGTTTAACAATAAAATTTCACATTTTATATTTTATATCGCATTTTGCATCCCTATAGGGGCATCAACATGATTATTTGGTTTTGGATTTGAATTTTATACAAAAATATTAACCCCAAAGGAAACAAATGCTATATAGGAATAGTATTTTCTTTATATGCATATGTATTGTATCTGTATTGTCTACATCTCTGTATATGTTCATCAAATTCATCATATTTCAGTGTCTACATCTTCATATTTGTAAACATGAGTACCATCTGTAATGCATTCTTGAATGTTGAATTATGTTTCATAAAAAAATATTTGTACTTATAACTTTGGCAGGGACGTGAAGCTTTGCTTCTATTTCTCTTGTTCATCTTACAATGACAGCCATAAATATAAAATGACAGCCATAGATATAAGACATCGATCGAGAATATGAGTCATGAGTTCGAAACACGGCTAGACCGCACCACAGCTCCACATCCCAATTGACTAGATGTTAATGTAATAATAATTTGAATTGAAAACGTTCATTTGAACGGACGTTTCACTGTACCTAACCCCGGTCATCCTGCTTCTTCATCAATTACGTTCCAAACTTACCAGGGTTTCATTTACGTCGTGCATATATGCCAAATTTAATCCATATCCTATCCATCCATGGGGATGATTCCAATGCTCTTAGTTCACGAGGTTATGTCCATTTCATTCTAATTTTTATCATATAAACATCTTTATATCAAATTCTACAGTGATATCGATGTAACACGGGTCGATAACAATGTCCAGATATTTAATGATGGTGAGGAATTGCAAATTTCACTCACAGTGATATCGATATTGCACTGCATCAAGAAGATTGTAGAGTGTAAACTTTACTTTCAGTATGCAACAAGTCGAACTCGTCGAGTATACCAAAATTGATGGACATGTACAATAATCAATGAATTACTATATACAATAATCGAGAAGGTATTAATTTTCATATAATTTTTTTTCCATTTGAATAAAAATCCTTTGCATCCCGTGGAAAAGACCAATTGTATTCTATAAGCAACAACCAATTTTCATCACAGTAGCAATCTAATTGAATTTATAGATCTTGTTGGAGAAGTGACCAAGAAAACCATATAAAGATCATTCCCTTGAAAAGATGTCATCCGCAAAAAATCCTAGAGAGTGTTTTGTATTTACACAGATTTTGTTGATGTCAGTGTCGTGGAACCTTGACAAAGTTTGACAAGTGGAAAAGAAAGATTCGTTTTGCAACCTTTGCTACAAGAATTGTACATGGACTGCAGCCAGATGCATTTATGATGATAGTTCAGGTGCAATTTCCTTGCCTTCACGTTTGTCTGGAGCTTCTTTCATGTTCTAAGTTCAAATCATATTAAATTGCTCAGCCTGAGAACAAAGTGGAACTTGTCGAGATTGTGAGAAATCCTCGAAGAAGGCATTGTTAATATTGGTTATTGGTAGAAGATGGGAAAAGTTCTGTAAAGAATCTTGCATAATATTTGACAAAAATATCCTAGTGGGTTTGATAGTGTGTTTTTTACCTCTCCATGTTAAAATAACAAATTGGTTGATTTGAAAATCTGTAGAATTCTTTATTCCAACTTTGACGAGTTGATGATAGGGTTGTGTCATTATTTTATTTGTTGCCACATTACATTTTGTTGAATAGTGTTCAAAGTTTTGTATTATGTGATATATCATGCCAATGGAGCCACAACCATGTGTTTGCTGGATGTAACATTATGATCGTAGATTGTAGAGATATATTTGCCATTGATTTCATAGAGTCCCGTGAGTGTGAAAAACACTATTGGATAGTTCTTCCATTAAATCTTTTTTCACTCAAAACATTTTGAGTAAGCGAGCGGGACAAGCGAGCCCGAGATCAAAGGATTTAAAGCATCATAAAACACTTAACTTGAAGACCAATTCAACTTCATATTCAACATCAATTTGTAACGTGCAAATAGTGATTTTTTGTAAGTTCACTTGTATTTTGGTACTTGCAATTGTTTTATGCAAGTGTCAAAACAAAATAGTGTTGAATTGTAATCTGGTGCATTCTCAGTTGAACCTCACACCCTTTCTTAGTGACATATTTTTTTTGTTGAGTTTGATTGTTAAAGGGTGGAATTGCAATAATCACTCTAGGTTTTAGATAGTATTTCAAATGGCTCAAAATGGAATATTATTAGAGTTATTAAACACTCTAATAGTCACCGTTGTTGATGACATGTAGTCTCAATCAACAAGAAAACTCTACAATATGTACTAACTTATTTACAAGAATTACAAGAGATAGTTGAATTTCTTCAACTTGAATCACATATCCAACATGAGGAAATTCAACAAAAGAATCAACATTATGAACCTATTTCTATTCAGAACAATCAATAGCCTGCACATTCAGAAATACACATCAGTGATTCCATTTCAAAACAAAATGAAGATGAAGTTTTGCATACAAAGGTTCCTCTTGCACTTCTCATTCCCATCATCAAACCTTGAGAAGAAATAAACCACAACAAGCATAAAACCGGTCTTGGATACACATTGTAGTTCATATATTTTCTACTCACCTTGTTTCTGATAGGGGGGAGGATTGACAATCAAAAACAAGTGAGAGAGAACAAGAGAACATGAACAAGATAGCGCTAACCAGATTCAGAGCCATAGCCATAACATTGTGTTAGTTTCTAGAGCCTTGTTCCAGAGCCACCTAGCCATAGTTAGAGTTGCAACTAGATTCAAAGTCAAATCCATGTTCCACCTAAGCATGATTTGGTTTGTGGTCTTCCTAAACCCACCCATTTAGTAGGAGACACCTGCTTCTACTAGACATCATTTTTTGGTGATCATTAAGCCATCGTTTTCCATAGGGACCACTAACCTTCGAGCTAAGTTCCAAGTATGGAAACTTTTGAGCCATTATTACAGTGAGGACCAAGTTCCGGAATTTGTGGTCATCCTAAAGCCACCCATTTAGTAGGAGACATCAACTTCTGCTAGTTTTTTATTCAAACGACACCTTCAACCATTTTCAACTTCATATTTCATCTCTCTGCTTGGACTCATATACACCCCTTTAGATTAAGGGTGGGAATGTTGGAAACCTAATCTATTATGTGACAATGAACAATCATTGGGAGTCCAAGAGACCACTTGAAATATGAAAACAAAGGGTCATACTCATGTATATATATGTACATATCTTATTAATGAAAATGGTTTTCACGCTTATCCTATCTTGTGTGCGTGTCTTTGTTTAATTATTGGGTTCTTGCCTACCTAGGCATTCCATCAATCTTGATAAGGAATTAAGAATTCTCAAGGATTTATTCTCTAATACATGGGTATGTCTATTAACATCGACAAAAAAAAAGTTACGATTATCAAATACAATAAGGTCACCTGTTCTAATTCTATGTATAAAAATAGTAACTTGGAAGAAGTGACTTCATACAAATATCTCGGAATTGATATCCATCACAAGCTCAACTAGAACTATAGCATTAATAAAAAGGCTTAATGGAGGGTGGAAAGATTATTTTGGTCTTGAAAACAATTGTAAATCAACAAACCTTGTGATATGGGATGAAAAAAAGTTCATCTTTGGAACTATCCTCACTCCCATTATCTAGTATGGTTGTGAAGTTTGGGGTTGCAACATCTCTAGAGAATCTTGGATAAGTATTGAGCAAATCCATAAGTGTTTTATAACTTTATAATCTAAAAATTAAAATCAATACACCCTATCCTATTCTACTAATAGAAGTGGGATTTCCCCCCATCGAGAGAATGGCTACGAGTAGGTACTTGATTACAAGCACAAGATAAATAAGATGGGAGACTAGAGGCTTCCTAAAATTGTCTTGCGTATACCCACATTAGATATCAATTTCAAATGCTTTGTTACAATATAGACTTTCCTAACCTTATAGCCTATCAAAACTACAATGAATTATGAATGCTTCTCTTCAAGTTTTTTGAGCTTAAGAATAAATTTTTAAAGCAAACCAAATAAATTCTTTCCAAGGTCTGTAAGATGATTATATATATATATATATATATATATATATATCATGTTACATAGTGAATATTTATGATCTAAGCTTATACCTAGATTTTACTGCTTTTATTGAATATTAACTAAAATAATTTATAATATTTAATTATGTATATTTGTATATTATATATTAGAAAAATAAGGTTATAGATTTTATTGTCTTATCACAATTTAATTTCACTATGAATTGATCAAATTTGTAAAGATCGAGTAATGATGCACTCAAAAATCTAGTAAGAGAGATAATGAGGAAACAAATAATAAAAAGAAAAAGTGATGTATCAATCTATTTTTAAAGAAAAACTAGACAATATCTCATTTATGTAAGGAAAGTATGATATAATATCATATATGCAAATCATATTATATGTGTAAAATCAATGTCGATGGTGAAGTGTTGAGAATTGTATTTATGAATGCACAAAACTCATAAAAGAAAATTATATTGAAGTAATCTCTTTTAATTCAAAATCGGAGACATTCAACTTGTTAATACTAAAGACATAGTGAATAATATGATTCATTTATTTTTATTAATATTATGTTATTATTGGATTTTGTTAAATCACCTACTAATTTTGATGTTTGTTGATGTATTACTTTCTATGATGTTTTTTAACATTTAAGAAAAAGTAAGATATTTAAATATTTTACTAGATATCTAATTTTTAAAAATGTATCTCATATTGAATTTTTGACACATATGGGACCAAGTTTACTGAGGACAACAACAATTCAAGGAGGGGGAATGTTATGTACCAATGTTCTCGTGTAATAAATAAAATAAGAGTTCTTCAAAATAAGAATAAGATGTAAAAAGTTAAATGTAATTAGTTATTTTGTGGTTGTGAAATAATGAAGAGTTACGATGTAAAAACATAAAGGGCCATTAATTTTCACTATGAAACCTTTCATTTATTATTTACTGGAAGGAAGGCTAATGTATTGGGTAGGAGGAAAATGAATATCGAAAAATAAGCCGAAGATAAGAGGGAAGCCTGGCCAGGGGCTATATCTCAATGAGATCTCAAAGATGGTGACCCAAAATTAGTATAATGCATTCTTATCTTAAGGCATTGCACTAAATATCTCCTATAGTGGTCTTTCCAAGGCCCAAGACAAGTCGTGAATAAGATAAATCTTTGATACATGTTATAATGTTTTTAAAAGAATAAAGAAAAATAATTTTATTCAAGTTACTGTTGAACTATAATGTGTTTTGAATGATCTAATGATAAATAAATAGTATGAAAATAACTATTTAACATAAAATGATGATTATGATGTGTTTATATATATCTCATGTTACATAATGAGTATTTATAATCTAAGCTTATACCTAGATTTTATTGCTTTTATTGAATGTTAACTAAGATAACATATAATATTTAATTATGTATATTTGTATATTATATATTATAAAAATAAGGTTATAGATTTTATTATCTTATCACAATTTCATTCCAATTGATCACATGTGTAGAGATCAAGTAATGATGCACTTAAAAATCTAGTAAGAGAGATACTGAGGAAACAAATTAAAAAAAAGGATGTATCAATATGTTTTTAAAGAAAAAGTAGACAATATCTCCTTTATGTAAGGAAAGTATGATATAATATCATGTATACAAATCATATTATATGTGTAAAAGCAATGTCTATAGTGATGTGTTGATAATTGTATTTATGAATGCACAAGAGGTGTATATATGAATGCATGTTGAGAACTTATGTATTTTTGAGATTATAAAGGACAATATATCTAGAGTATGCTCTCTAACAAGTCATAATCCACAAAGTGGAGGTCATGATAATCTATTAGAAGTATGTTGAGATTATGCACTACTAGAAATGATACCTTAGATATGACAGTGATATTATTATGTTTGTGATGGCATATGAAATATCATTTCCAAATGAGTCTATAATCCAAACTAAGTTGTACTATTAGAGAGACACGTATTACTAGACTTGTCAATGGATGTCCTTAGTTGAGAAAATCCCAATAATTGCACCACGACTCAATAGTCTGCTAGTCATTCCATATTAATGATCCTACATGTTATGACTAGGAAAGAATTCAACAAGGGAGTGTGATAGCAAAAATGCCGGATTGTTATGACTAGGAAATAATTCCTTAATGGAGTGTAATTGCAAAAAGGCCTAATTTAGCCTAAATTAGACAATAGTTAAAAGGAAGGATTTAAAATATTGGGGTGAGTGACGGAGATATTGAAAATAAAAGTGGTTGTTTCTTGTTGGTTGATATGTATAGTGATGCAGTATTGAGTGATAGTTTGTATGATGTAATGGTTATATATGAACTTGTAATGTGGTATTATAGAATTTAAATGCAAATGGATGTTAAAAAAAAATTCCTCTTGGTACTATAATTCTTATGTGGATATTTTTCTTGCAATAATTATCAATTCTTTTTATCTATGGTTTTATGCATTTTATTGAGATAATTTTGTGATGATAGATACATTTAAATAAAGGCATTAATAACATGATTACATTGTTATTAATTTTTTAGTCCACTTGAGAAACATATTTGTAGTGGTGTGCATTGATACGAAAATGAAAGGGATCTAGATAGATGAGAGAATATTCTATTATAGTCATATTATGCCAAACGGGGATGTGATAAGCTAATACCATATCATGGTAAATGGTGGTATGATTATTTTCTAACTTTTTATAGAGTTGTAATGATACAATATATGAGATTGTTCTATATATGTATACACCAAATTATAAATAAATTCTTTAAGTGGTATGATTTATGAAATTCATAAGGCATGTATTATTTTCTCAATACATGGAATGTGATATGAACTAGGTATATCTGGAGAAGTAAGTTTTTAGTTTTTTATCCATGTGGTTCATGACACCGGATATCAATGCTTAGATATGTCCCCAAAATCCATTAGGGAACATGGGTGGTCGAGAATTTTCAGTACAATGGGAGCTCAACAACAAAAACATCTTATAAACCCATTTAAGGGCTCAACATGTCACTCACAAGGAATTGAACTTGGGTAGGGAGGGTAACAATCATTCCTACTAGCCACCCAAACTACATCCAATGGACTCTAGAGAAGTAAGTTTTATTGTGGTAAGTTATGATATTAAATTCTGTGAAATGTACACTTACCAATATTTTAAGGTATATAACTGACAAAACTCATAAAAGAAAATTATATTGAATTAATCTATTTTAATTCAAAATTGGAGACATTCAACCTTTTAATACTAGAGACATATAGTGACTAATATGATTCATTTATTTTTATTAATATTATGTTATTATTGGATTTTGTTAAATCAACTTTTAATTTATTGATGTTTGTTGATCTATTGACTTTCATGATGGTGTTTTTTAACATTTAAGAAAAAGTAAGATATTTAAATATTTTACTAGATATCTAATTTTTAAAAAGGTATATCGTACTGAATTTTTGACATAGATGGGACCAAGGTTATAGTGACTAATATGATTCATTTATTTTTATTAATATTATGTTATTATTGGATTTTGTTAAATAAACTTTTAATTTATTGATGTTTGTTGATCTATTGACTTTCATGTTGATGTTTTTTAACATTTAAGAAAAAGTAAGATATTTGAATATTTTACTAGATATCTAATTTTTAAAAAGGTATATCGTACTGAATTTTTGACATAGATAGGACCAAGGTTGTTGAGGACAACAACAATTCAAGGAGGGGAGAATGTCATGTACCAATCTTCTCATGCAATAAATAAAATAAGAGTTCTTGAAAATAAGAATAAGATATACAAAGTTAAATATAATTAATTATTTTGTGGTTGTGAAATAACTACAATGTAAAAACATAAAAGGTCATTACTTTTCATTATGAAACCTTTCATTTATTATTTATTGGAAGGAAGGATAATGTATTGGGTAGGAGGAAAATGAATATCAGAAAATAAGCCGAAGATAAAATAAAAGCCTAACCAGGAACTATATCTCAGTGGGACCTCAAAGATGGTTACCCATACTCAAAATAATGTATTATTATCTTTAAACATTACACTTATGATCTTCAATAGTGATCATTCTAGGGCCCAAGACAAGTTGTGAATGAGATAAGTCCTTGATACATGTACTAATGCTTTTAAAAGAATAAAAAAAAGCAATTTTATTCAAGTTAGTGTTAAACTCTAATGTGTTTTGAATGATCTAATGATAAATAAATAGTATGAAAATAACTTTTGGGATGCCATTAATAATGAATACACATTTATTTTTGTGGAAAATTGTGTAAATGATGATCACTTCGTCAACGATGTTTTTGACTTTATAATTTTAAACTAAATTTTTCACTCGTTTTCCAAAGTTTACAACATTTTGTTTATTAATTTGATTTTTTATAAATGAATAATATTTTTTTAAATTTTTAAAATTTCGTATTACTTTTTTATGATTGGTTAAAATCATTGAAATGACTATTTTTCCCTGGTATGCAATATAATTGTCAAAGAACAAATTAATTTAAAATATAATAAATTATAAAAATAAGTTACAATGCCACCTGGCTCTTTGGAGACTGGGTGCATTTATTGTGAAACTTTTTCAGAGGTTACGTGCAATGAAGAGTGCTAGTTACCCAAGTTACACATTTTTCTATGTATGATAAAGTGCACATCAAGCTACATTGTTTACTTCCTTTGTTTAAATCGGGAATAAAATGAACGTGACATTACATTGTCCGACTAATTTCATATGACAAGAATATTTTAACGTATTAAGCTATGATAACATTTATATATTCTATTTTTAAAACCAATAGAAATTTTCAATTTCTTAAAATGATTTCTGATTTCTAATGGACATTAATTAATATACAATACAGTATAGTATGATAAGGTTGATAGAATTTAATATTATACCTTTTCTATTGCCTTCACCATAAATAACTAGTTTGTCGGTAGGAGGTATAAAATGGCCATACTGTGCAAGCCCTGCAAGAAAATAGCCAGCAAAACAGTTTGCAGAGACATATGTGTATGGAATCCTTGCTGCCTCAGTTGCACGCTGAACTTGCCTCTTCTGTTCAAATTGTGTCAACCCACATTTCAACTATACATGTGCAGATACCAACTCTGCATGAAAAATTTGTGTCAACCCACATTTCAACTAGACATGCGCAGATAGTCAATCAATGACTGGATTTTCACAACACCATAAACCTCACATGTGTGGATAGTCAATCAATGACTGGATTTTCACAACACCAAAAACCTGAAAGAGAAGACTGTCAAATTGCTAAACACAAAATAAAATACTTACCCCTTACACAGGTATGCCTTTGCCAGAGATGAATCCAATTCAATTGCCCGGTTTGCATCAGCAACAACATCTATTAAACATAGAGACATAAAATAAATAAAATCTCAGTTTCATGTTATGTTCAATACATAAATCCTCGTTGACATTGTAAATGTAAAAAAAATGGAATCGTCACCATTTTTTGAACCAAGCATCCAATTCAATGAGAACACTGTAAAGTGAGCACAATATGAGTGGTGATTTAAAATGTTGGCAGTCCATTAGAGAACCTTAATAATTTTATGAATATGAAAAGTTCAATTTCCAGAACTCACAATAAGATAATATGCACAGGGTAAACACTAAAAAAACACATTTTCAAAGACATGCCAAATGCTGAAAAGACATAGAGTTTTCTATTTTTGTAATAGAAAATCCCTTTCTAATACAAACTCTTATATCTTTATTTTCTCTTAAGATTTATGTTTTCAACAGAAAAATGTACACAAATGTTACACTCTCTTTACACAAATGTAACAAGTCTTTTACAGAATTCTATCTCAATGGTGTTTTCTCATTTCCCAATTTGCTAAGATGTGATTTAGATATAGCAAATTAAAAGGAATTCAGTCTTTATCTTAGTTCAAATGTATGCAGCCATGTTAGTGAAAGCAATTAGCTAATATTGCTACTAGCCCCATCAGGGTTTAAGTCATATCAAGTGGCATGCTTGTGTTGTGCTTGGGTTCAAAAAAATATTTACAAACCGAGTGCTTATCATAATTCTATCACAACTTGTCAAAGAACCAAACAAAAATGAAATTTCTAGAAAATGTACTCACCCCACAACCAATATCAAGTGCAGTCCTTATGGATCCATCGACCAAAGGAATGTGCTTGTTGATGCCCTGAATATACTCCTTTGCACCATTCCGAAACGAGGCTCCACCGCCCGGGAACTGAAACCTATCCCCTAGAAACTGAATCTAGTTCTGCTCAGCCTTGATCACAGTGAGTTGCTTGTGGAGCAAATTGGCATACCAAGCGAAATACCTACTACCGGGCCATGGAAAAGGAGTCTTGTACGCTAGTGGATCTGGGTTCAGACATCTAAGACGCTCATTCTTCTCTGGACAGTGGCGCTCGCTCATTGTAGTGTCTGAATTATGCACCAAAATCTATTATTCATATTTTACAAATCAATTAAAGAAAGCAAAGTTCCTACACTGAGAGAAACGTTGTGAAGGTAAATGGCGTTTAGAGGTGAAATGGATAGAGTAATGGATTTTCCTGATTTTTATCATGAATACTAGTGCTATCGCTGTAACCATTTGGTGCTCAGTCTCTTTGCCAGCGACGATGAGATAACTTGCTCTCGATGTGATGGCGGCTTCATAGAAGAAATTCTATGAGAACACACAAGGCATTGATTTGCCATCTCTGCACCCTCCAATAGTTTGCAATGCAGTAGGCGATGAGCAGGACGAGAGGCCTATGGTCATATTGCTTGGGAACTTGCCAGGTTTCAATGGATTTGTTATCCACCAGATTGAGAGAGGGACAGTAGATTATTTTTTGAACCCTGAGGATGTCATGGGACCGACGTTTCAAAATACAGAGAATAGAGTTCAAGAGCGAGACACATTTAACCCCAGTTTTTTTGTCATCGGATTGAACTTGACATATGGCACAACCGATGCATACTTGATGACAATCAAGTAGTTTTATTTCCATGTGTCCATGCCCTTTTAACAACCAGTGCATACTCTATGACAATGATACGTGGAGGATGCTTAAAACGTGTCCTTGTTTGACATATTGGATAGGTGTGGATTATATTTTGTTCTTATTGCTTCCCTTTAATACGGTCATTCAATTGCACGCAATCCACTAATCTAGCTTCTGGACGCATAGGTAAACAGAATTTTTGACTTTAAATAGATTGAACTATTATACCCCTACCTCAGAAAATGGACTCAATTTTCAGTAATTATAAACTCAACTCATCATTAATAAGAATAAAGAAGATGAGACATGGTGTACAACTTTCTAAATAAGCATCGAGGTTTGAC
Source organism: Larix kaempferi (assembly GCA_027924585.1). Taxonomy (NCBI): domain Eukaryota; kingdom Viridiplantae; phylum Streptophyta; class Pinopsida; order Pinales; family Pinaceae; genus Larix; species Larix kaempferi. The sequence continues at coordinate 10,914,137 of BSBM01001005.1, read as the reverse complement.
CATCTATGGAGAAATCTGTTCACAAACAATGAGGATAAGGTTGAGCTTCCATGCTCTTTGAACCATTAGGTTAAGTTTCTAAAGGAAAAAAAATGGAGTTGAGTTCTCTCATCAAACAACAATCATTTCCAACCATATGCAAAGAAATAAATAAGGTAGAGGAACTCGGCTCTTTGAGATAAACAAACACACATGTGCAGAGCTTCAATAGAAAAATACAAAGGTAAAGATGTGAACAGCGAAAATATTTCCTCAACGCAAAAGTGTAAACAAACACAAGGTGCAGAACTTCAATAGAAAAATATAGACGTAAAGATGCGACTAGCTAAAACGTTTTCTCAAGGCAGACGTATAAACAAACACACATGTGCAGAGCTTCAATAGCAAAAATACAAAGTTACAACCCTTTTAGCAAGAAGGCACATCGTTTATAAAGTAAATGTGCAGAATCTCTTTTAGATTGATATGTAATGCATATACAACAAAACTTATTTCCAAATCGAATTGAACATTTCCATATACAGATTTTCGATTTAGCAAAAAATCTACAGCGGACACAAAGAAGTATAAATATTTGCACAGTCCCATGTTAGCTTAATGCAATACCTAAATCCTATAAATATTCGCCTTATACTAAGATCACAATCTGCACATTGTGAGTGTCATAAATTCATAAAAGATAACTTAGATATAGGTCTGGTTCTAGATCATAATAATCCACTAATTGGATAGGTGTGGATTATTATGATGCAATGCTTTAACAATAAGAATGTAGCTTTAACAAAAAGAATGTAATAGTTGGTCTAAAGTATTAATCATTATGATATGTTTTTTAAAATAGTTTTGTTTTTTAAATAGAGGTATTTAAAAAATGTTGATCATTATTTTAAAATCATTTGGTTTTATTAAAATATAAGTTTTTATTGTAAATGTTATCAAATATATCATTAAAATTAGATTTTGAAAAATAAAATTTATTAGGAAAATAAAAGTTATTTTTTATAGTTTGTACGGTACTTATTTTTAACAAGAGCCACTAGGTGGCAATGTCTTCCACATTGCACTTGCATTGGGTGGTCATTTGCAAAAACTCCTAACAATTGCAAATCACCACCCAACACAAGTGCAATGTCGAGGACATTACCACCTCGTGGCTCTTGTTTGATTAGCAATATATTTGCGTTCCATATAAGTTACTCTATGGAGATAAAGGTATACTTGTCCTTTATGATAAAATAATTATATTTAGTAATTTCAATACACATGTCTTTGGTTTTTTTGCTAAAAGCTTGATGGCGTATATTTTTTTTACAGAATAATAAAGAGAACCTTTCACTTACCAACTTGCAACCTCATCCTGCAACCTTGACCTTCAACCTCGACAGGTATCCGCTGCCATGCAGCCTTATTATACATGTCTCCACATGTTATATTGTATTCAATCACCAGTTTTAAATTATTATTATTCATAAAATTAAATTTTTTTGTTTCCTATGTATAACTTTAAAAATAGTAAAATATTAATTTTTAAATTAATTAAATATGTATTTATTTATCTGTTGATTGGTTAAAAAGACCTAATAGTTATGATGGGACTAATTTCCTCGTGTTATTCCAGTCGGTAGGGTTTGCGGTGAGCAGAGATCCCGCTATTGATTCATGTAAGGTGCACATTAAGTGTTGGATGCCTTCTAATATCAATCTCGAAAGCCTTCTCTAGCAATCGGCTGACTCTTCTTTTTTGTTTTTTGTCATGTATTACTCAATCATGAGTGCAACATGTGTTTCATCCTTGGATATTTCCACAAAAGGTTTGGTGGCGGAAGACTAAGTAAGGTAACAAAGAGAAGATCTCATTATCCCAAAGATTACTCTCCCATAAATTAAGGGAACAATGGATCGCATTGTCAAGATCTTAAAAAGAAAAAACATTGCAGTGGCGTTTGCTCCTCCGAACACTATACTGGTCCCTATTATTTTATTTTATATATAACTACTATATTAAAATATCTCTAAACTAGTACATTAAAACATTTTAAAAAAACAAGAGGTAGGTATAAGCAGCTTTGCTGCTAATTTTACTTGTTATATATTATGTCACCTTTATGTGAATATTAAACATGGACATAATCCTTCTCTGGTGCAGCCAGTGATAATTAAGAAAATAAAGTAAATATATTATACATATTGAAAGTCATGAGACATTATCGTATCAACAACCCGACAATACCAAAGATAGTGGGTCATAAAGAGACAATTGATTTGTATTGATATGGTTATGATGTGAAGGGGACTCAATTCCCTACTACTTGTGTAGTTGTGATGGTATAACCTAGCCTCATGGGCATCACCATCGACCTGCATGAAACAATTCGAACCCGTCTTTGTATCTAACACATGGTTACAATTCGCCCATCATACACAATTCAAGCTTTTAACTCTAACTCTATGTTTGAAAAGAAAAATAGTTTTTAACTCTAACTCTATGTTTGAAAAGAAAAATAGTTTTTAACTCTAACTCTATGTTTGAAAAGAAAAATAATTTTTAACTCTAACTCTATGTTTGAAAAGAAAAAGAATATAAAATACATGTTATTATTATAATTATACAGGTCTGTATTATAATCGTTTTGGAGTCAAATGATTTTTACAAAAAGAAATGAAATTTCTAATGATTTATATTATATTTTTTAATTATATACTAAATAAAAATTTATTTAAATACTTTTGAGAAATATTAAAAACGTTGAAGAGCATGTAAGTGATATTTAGAATGAGCTGCATGTTCTATTAAGAGTGAAATGCTTATTACGATTTATGCGTTGCATGTTCATGTCAATTAGGCAAACTTCTTGTTTTGTTTTTGTCAACAAACTTTACAATTTTAACATAATAGAAAAACGAAATCTGACATTGAATTCCTCCTATTTATCTACTTTTTGCAAAAGACTTGCCTATAGAATGCTAATGTTAAACATAAGTCTTCTAACAAGAATAAGAAAATAAATCTATTTAAATTGACAATCCTAATATCGTCTTGCTTCTATGTTTCTAATTTTCTCAAGATGAGAGCATTATTAATGCATTCTAAACATGGGATATAAAAAACTAAATGCTATGTGTAACATCAATTATCAACCCATTTAATTTTGGAAAACTTATAATAATATTTGTATTAAATAATTGATCAAATTGTATCATTATAAAAACAATTTAAACACAAGTATATCTTCTAAGTTCATAACATTACAATTTAAGGTTTACAATCTAATTTCAAGGTAAAGATTAATTTATTATACAATTTATCTTTGTTTTTTAAATTTCATTATAAAAAAAATACTAAACTATTTTGTATTTAAAAACGATTCTAAAATTAATTATATATATATATATATAAAGCATAATTGATAAAATATTAAAGTATTTTTTATGAAAAATAACATAAATACATATACAACTTATAATTAACTAACTATTCAAGATTCCAAAGAAAGTATTTTGATGACCAAAAACTAAAATGCTACATAACAATGTCAGAATTGAGTGAATAGGTAAAAATTTTCAATATAAAACCTCTTTATATAATGAATCTAAACATTATTATCATTTTTATATATTTAGGAAAAATTAAAATTATATATGTGTGTGTGAAGCATCTAAATATTTGATGATTTAGTCCAGTAAAGCAGTCTAAATATTTGATGATTTAGTCCAGTAAAGCAGTCTAAATATTTGATGATTTAGTTTAGACAAGGGTTTTTTTGTCGGAATTCAATGTTTTTTATTTTAAATTTAACTTTGTTTTAATGTCGATTTTGATGATAGAAATGAATTCAACACCATCAAAAACCCATAACACAGATTTTTAAAAAATTTTGCCATATTTTTTAAAAACCATGCCAAAAAATTCAATTTTTTTCGTTCATAATCGTTTAACTTTTAAACTACACATATATATATAACATAAAGCATTTTAATTAATATATTAAACATGAAAATATTGATAATTAATCTTTCAATTAAATAAAATAAAATAATTATATCAATATTTAATAAATAATCTAAAATAATTTATTAAAAAACTAAATATAATAATGTATATAAAAACTATACAAATATAGAAATATTGTTAAAAATAAAAAACTGAAATAACTAGAGAAATGCACTACATATAACTACGAGGAAAGGGGAAATTTTACGAAATATCAAAGCCCACTATATATCATAAATCATAAAAATAAATTAAATATTATTTTTTAAATATTTATTTTATCAAAATTATTAAATAAAATTTACGTTAAAGTTTTATATAATAAAATATTTGAATAAAAATTTAATAAATAATTTATAATGTTATAGTGTTAACAATAAATGAATAAGTTTGAGTGGTTGAATTCTATGAACTATAAGTAGGAGGTCATGATCAATTTTGTTGGGTTAAGTTACTAAAATTATAATTAAATTATCCTAAAAACAAGTGGAAGTGCTCAAAAAAACTTCTCATGATTTAAAAAAAAAATTAAAAAATATTAAAAACAAAAAAACCCTTCACAAGGTCCATTATTTTTAAACAAACAAATTATCTTTAAAACTTTATCTTCTTATTTACTTTGTAACTTAATAAATGATAATGCTACCATCCATTGAGATCAATATTAATATATTGAATCTTACCAGAGAAATATATTATCATTTTATCATATTGCTTTTAAATCAATATCAATATATTGAATCTTACAAGAGAAATATATTATCATTTTATCATATTGCTTTTAAGATCAAATACCTTGTAAATAAAAAATGTTCAAAAAGGCTTATAAATAAAATGATTGAACTCTCCTTAGTTTTATGGGTTTACACATTATAAATATTAATGGTATTATAGTTTTGAAAAGGAGATTTTATCTTTATGTAGAATTCACTCCAAAAGAGGAAAAAATCATCTTCTACTTTCTTAAAATTGAAAATGGTATTTTTGGTTTTTTCCACTTTTTAATTTCACTATTAAGCTCATGGAATTTGGTTTTTCCGTTTTAATATTTATTTTCTTCTTAAAGCTAGCAAAAATGATGAAATATTTTTGATCTTCTAACTATGTTAATTGTCTTTTTGTAGAAAACCATTTTTTTCTTATTCTCAATGTCATTGTAACACCACAATTTTTCTTTAAAGTTAGTTACACCAATATTATTAAAGATGTTTATATTTTAAAGGGAATGCTCTTCTACCACTCACCAATAATGGAGCCCATAAGTAGCTTCTTGAGTAGATCTTCTCTTCAAACTCAATTGACTTTACTACTGTTTGAAGTTGTTACAAGAAGTCTCTCTCTCTCTTTCTTCTTTTCAGCCAACTTATTCTTGTACAAACAATAAGTACATTATCATAGCCTTACTCCCCACAAGTACAGTGTATAGCATATTGCTTTTAATTCTAATATTATATATTATAAAACACTTCAATATTTTCCGAATTTTTCCTCTAAATCTTTCTAAAAATACAACAACTTTGAACTTTGCAACCACATAGAATCATTGAAAAAACATGTCAAAAATAAACTTTTTCTTTTCAAAATCAAAACTCAACTTCTTTACAATTAATTTCAATATCATAAAAACATTTCCAAACTTGCTAATTCATTTTTCAATATTGTAGTTTCATCTTAACTTATGATAAATATTGTTTCCAAGATATTTCTATGAAAGGACTTCAAACAAATTTCTTTCAACCAACCAACCCTCATTGACTAGGAGGAGTTGGACATCAATTTTTCCAATTTATTATTTGGAAATTTGTGTCATACGATTCCTGAAAATAGGTGTGCCGATGTGGTGTTGGTTAAAGAGTACATGTCCCTCAACCCGCAATTCGCAATGCAGAGACCTTATCATTTAACAATTAAAATTATGGAGATCCACAATCCACATTTCTTAAATATTAACAAAGAAATTATAAATTGGAAAATGCAGAAGTTACAGTTAGTTAAGTTCATGCAAGGTTTTGTAGGGTTTAACTCTCATCATGATGTGCTAGGTTAAATACTTATGTAAGAATGCTTATAATATTAAGCTAGTATGCTCATAAAGAAGTAAGGCTTAGAGCCCATACCGTAGCATACAAATGTAACAAATGTATTTAGGACTAAGTCCTAGACCTTGGATGTTATCCAAGAATAGAACCTTGACATGCTGCTAAAGAAATTTTCATAGGGGCTCACCTTGGTTGATCTATGATCCCAAGAAGTGAATCTGAACCTTGTTAGCATAAAATAACTTTTGTTTAGAGTCTAGTATGTAAATCAAGTAAAATAATTTGATTCAAGAATACTAGAAGTACAAAAATATACATGCATAATTTTTTTATTATATATATAGGTATTTTGGAGTTTATGACAATGATGATCAAAGTTTGAGCAATGTACTTGCAGTTGATTGTGCTTAGATAGGGGTACTTCTAAACAATTGTGTTGATGATTGATGTGCAACTACATGATGCCCTGAAGTTAGAGCTTGAGAAGAGGAGAAGATATCAAAGCAAATTCTTGCAGCATGGAATATTGCAACAATTCTGGTGAGGGTTCCAATTTGCACCTATCCTCCTTGGTTGACTGGAGGACAAGTCAACAAATGGTGGTGGGGGCCTATTGGGTCTTAGTTGCATGTGAACGCAACTATGGTTAAATTCTACACATGATTTTGGTCATTAATGAACTAGTTGGGTGATTGAATGTATTAATGGAAAAATAGTGGGTTAAAAATGTGAGAAATGGTTTCTTATGTAAGTTGAGAGGATGGAGCATCTATTGCCCACCTCCATCAGGTATTGTATAAAGAGGGATTATGTGGGATTATGTGGGGTCATTGAACATATACGGTCTTGTATATTATGTTGTAAAACCCCTTCTTAGTTTCAAGGAGTTGTGAGTACATTGTAAAGCCAAGGAAGTGAGTTGTTCAACTCCCTTTCCCATAGTGGGCAAGGGAGGCATATGCACTACGGTTTTTTTTAGTATAATAAAGCAAATCTAAGTTTCTATCAATTCATTTCGTGTTCTTATGTTCATTTAATAGTCGGGGAAATCACTTATCTAGTTGTGGAAATATCATTGTTGTATTTTTATGAAATTTCTACTTGTTTAAATGACGGTTTTACTTCCAATAAATGTTGGCAACGTGAGAAATGTCAACCAGATTGATTTGATAGATATTTTTTTTAAGAGATATCGCAAAGATTACTTATGAATATAACTTGAATGTTTCATTGTAAATTTATTATATAGGTTCTCAATACTATTTAGGAGGTTGACATCCTTCTTTAAATTTTTTAAGTTCAATTTTGACTTTATCAAATATTAATTCATTTCCATTATTTCTATCATGGTCGGTGAGCTTCTTATATATATAATAATAATAATCTATTTTTAAGGTCATTGCCAAGCGAGACAACAATTTGGTGTATGAGACCCCCTTGTTTGTGGGACAAGGGACCCCCTATGCATAGCAATTTAACTGCTAAAGTCTACAGAGGTGTACATACCCTACCCCCCTCCAGATTTGAACATGTGACCTCCTAGGAAGGAACAAATGTTCTTAATCGTTAGGCCCACTTAGGTTGTACATGAATTCTAATATAATATTAAAAGATCCATAATATGAATATGACTAGTATTTAACTATAATATCTATATTCAATTTGATTAAAAGGATTGATACAATACAAAATGCTAGTATGGAATACATATAATTCAACTTGAAGAAAACAACTCCTTATGCTATTGGATACTATTAAACATGGGCAACTACAAAATTTAAGTAACTCATATCAAATAAATTTTCGAAACTTCTTCAAAACTTCCTTTTATAAATGTATCGTATTTTATAAATGTAGGCAAATCCAACTAGTTTATTTATTTCTTTAACGGTCTCGAAAACAAATTTAAGTTTCAATATGACATTGTATCATCATCTTTGGGATTTTCATTGCAAAATAATTGATGTTTATGTATAATTTAGTCGAGATCAGGGATCAAATTTGGAGGTTAGGGTCCCATTTCACTTGAATGGCTATGAGATATTGTATCCTTTAATGTTGTAAATGTAAAAATAAATCATTCTTTTTATTTTATTTTTAAAATGCAATAGTACATTAAAATTGTATTTATTAAAAGTAATGTAATTGAATTCTTTAATCTAGTGATAATATCTGTATTGGTTTGTTCTATAGGTTTTAATAAACAATTTTATTTTAATCTAGACTAGTTAAATAACCCAAAAATCCATATAGAAGAAAAAAAATAATCATTACCTGGTTACATGGTATTAGCTTAGTATTGGTATTACTTCTAACATAGGATTCTAACCTTTATTATGCAAATACAAATAAGATATTTGTAATCTAAGAGTTAGACATATAAGCTTGATATATAGATGTAATCCAATCATTTTAGTTGCATATAACAAAGGTTTAAAGGCCCTAGAAAGTCAAAGTCAATGTGCTTGTAGAAAAGTGAAGCACTGATCTTGGGGATAAGAAGGATCCTTTAACCCGTTCAATCTTTTAGCCTACCCAACAAATATTCTACAGGCTTAGAGAAATGATGCAAAAAATATTTAGACACATTCCTCAAATTCTAAGATTTGTGCATGAGAAGAGTTTGGGACTCCAACTCCAATTCAATCTTTTAGTTGATCCAACAAAATTTCTACAAATATAGGAACTTTATCCATCCTCTCAGATTTGTTGGGAACCTTCTAGTGGACCCTAAATGCTAGAATTCCAAGTCGAAACTGATCGATGTCGTTGGTGATTGCTTCTAAAAATTAATCTCCAGATTTGATTTTATTCATTTGCACGAACTCTAGAGGCCTCTTAATTGTAGTCTATAGGGTTATGATTAATTTGAATTTTTAGTAATTTAAAATGATTCGTAGGAATTCCAAGCAAATATAAAATATTCTACATTCCGATGAATATTTAAAGACACGACAGTTTTGTGTTTTGGTCAGCTATGGGAACATATGTGTGTGTTTACACTTTTTCATCATGACATGAAATGAAATGGGAAGTGAGTTTGTTAACTTTTCCAATCTTATTGCAAAGTGATATGTTGGTTTCAAGTGGGTTGGTTAAAAGCTTGGTGTTCTATTGCTAGCAATGTATTTAGATATGTTTCGAGACTTCTCAGCTCCAAGTTGAATTATGAGATATTGATATATGCGATTTGTGGATTGTTGTATATATTATAGGTGGTATAGTGTTAGTTAATTAGTTAGTTTAATTTTGAATCTAATTTGGATCATTCTATCCAATTATAGATGCCTCCAATCACAAAAAAAATTCACATTATAAAGAGATCAACAAAGTGTAATAAATGTTGATTTTTAATCTTAAGTGTTGAATTACAATAGTACTTGAAAACAATGAATAATCAGAAGCATAAACATCCACAGTTGACACAGAAATTTATCCTGGGGAAACTCTCTATAACTCGAGGGAGAAAACCCTAGCAAAATCTTCCTTGGTATATTGAGAGATAGTAGAGAATGTTACCTTTACAATGAGTATATTACATCAAGCACCCTTGGTGCAATATCATAGAGAAATACCAAGCACCCCTAGTTCAATTATAGAGCAAGATAGATAGATTAAATAAAAGAACTTAGAATAATATTCTGCACTAAACCAATTCGTTGATTTGGTCGCATGCACAAAACTTGCGAATTTCCTTCAAGAGAGAATTCACTCTGACATTGGTTTCATCAATCCTGCATAACAAGTGTACAATACTTCTTATGCTTTGGATTTTATCTTTGTCTTCAGAATTCAAGATGAAATATCCCTTCAACTAGACATGCTAGACTCCTATTTAGGTGATTAACTCAAGTGTCGTAACTCAAGTGTCACAACTCAAGTGTCGTAACTCAAGTGCCATATTTTAGTTTAAATCATGTGTCAACATGCAAGTGCCGTAACTCAAGTGTTGTCATTTATCTTAACTCAAGTGTCCGCATGCAAGTGTTTCAACTTAAGTGTCATCGTTTAGTTTAACTCAAGTGTCATCATGCATAACACTTAGTTAACTAAATCTTCTTTATTAACACTTTAGTTAACTCTTTTTACCGAAGTCTTTCTTGTTAACACTTTAGTTAACTCTTTTAGCAGACTCAATAATTGAAGTCTTTCTTGTTAACACATAGCTAACTCTTTGAACACACTGATCACTGAAGTCAACCAATTCGTGTTCTCTCTTATCTTAACTCATCTTATCTTTATCTCGTGTCTTATCTACATGTTACACTTGTGCCAACTTAATTATTTATCATATCAAATGTACTAAGGATATTTTTCCAATGATGTGATCATCTCATTCTACTCTTGTTCCATGTGGCCATGTGCTAAAGTAAAGTAATTCACTCTAGAGGTGGCTAGTCCCTAGAGGAGACTTAATAACTTGTCCATCTCTAAGACCATGGTTATTAGTATGCCACACATCATTCATGCTTAGACAAGCAAAGCATTACCTCAACACATGAGGATCTATCTTGACACACAAGACCTTAGTCTTGAAAAATAAGATTGTACAACACCATCACTTTGACATACAAAGCACTTACCTCAACATATGAGGCTTTAACCTTTACACATAAGGATTAGTCATTCTTGAGTCCAACTCAAGATTCTACTCCAAGTTTCATGAGTCCAACTCAGGCTGCAATAAGGCACTACCTCGACACACGAGGCTCAATCTTGGCGCACAAGATTGACTTGGAGAATGACTCATGATGTTGTAAATTTAACACTCCCTCTTAGCGAGGGAGGAATTCTCTTCCATGCCAAGCTTGTCTCGGAAGTACCTATACTTCGTTAAGGACAAAGGCTTAGTCAACATATTTGTTATCTTCTCATCAGTAGTAATGTACTAAAATATTAGGACACCTCTCTGGACCACGTCTCTGATGTAGTGGTATGTCATATCAATGTGTTTCGACTTGTCATGAAACACATGGTTTTCTGAGAGCTTAATGCAGCTCTGATTGTCAGCGCGAATGATAGTAGTCTCAAGCTTCTCACCGAACAACCCAACAAGTAGCTTCCTAATACACATAGCTTCTCGGCATGCATTACTAGCTGCAATATACTCTGCTTATGTAGTAGTCTAGGATATGGAGCCATGCTTCCTGCTGGACCAAGAGATCATAGTTGATCCCAAGCTAAAACAATATATGGATGTACCCTTTCTGTCCACAGTACTACCACCCTAGTCAAAGTTGGCATATCCAAGTAGCATCACTCCACCACTAGAAGCATGTCTGAGTCCATAAGCAATGGTACCTTAAAGGTATTTAAGCACATGCTTAGAAACAACCCAATGTCTATGTCTTGTCTCAGACATGAACTAACTCAATATACTCACAGCATAACATATATCTGGTCTAGTATGTATCAAAATACATCGAGGAACCAATGAGTTTTCTATATATGGTAGGATCCAATAGATCCGATCTAGAATCTGACTCATGTAGTTTCTTAATATTAGACACCATTGACGTATACATGAACTTACACTCCATCATACCAAATATGTGCAACAAATCAACTATATACTTTCCTTGTGAAAGAAAGATCTCATCTTTCCTTTTCCAAACTTCTAAACCAAGAAAATAGTGCATAAGACCTAAGTCTTTCATTTTGAATTTAGAAGTGAAAAAATAGTGCATAAGACCTAAGTCTTTCATTTTGAATTTAGAAGTGAGCTCCCTCTTGCACCAAGCTATATGTTGTTCCTCTCTAGTAAGGAACAAGTAATCAACATAGAGAACCAATATCAGTGGTTGGTTCTTCACAATCTTGAAGTATAGGTTGGGGTCAACTTCACTTTTGGAGAAGCCCAAGCTCTAAAGATAGTTGTCAATCCTAGAATAGAAATCCCTCGGGGATTGATTAATCCTATACAAAGATTTCTTAAGTTTTCATACATGGGAGTCCTTCACATGAAGTACAAACCCCTCAAGTTACTGTATGCATACTTCTTCCTCAACTTCACCATTGAGAAAGGTAGTCTTCACATCCATATGGTGAAGTTTCCACCCCAGAACCGAGGCAAGGGAAATGATGGCTCAAATAATGGTGTGCTATTATGTCCCCAATTAAATTATTTTCAGATAAATAATTAAGTTGGCCTATCCAATTCCTAAGGGTTATGTGGAAGAATTAAAATATTGACATTTAACCCCAAGGTCTATAGTTTCTCGTGAAAATTCAATATTCTAAATTTATGGTGGAAAAATAGGCCAATAAATTATGGAATAAATGTTAAATGCTCCAAAGTGAAGTGGCATTAGGTCCTAGTTGGACTTGGGGGTGCATAAGTGGACATGTGGGGTCCACATGAGAGAATATTCCTCCTTTAAACATGGATCCATCCCCAAATATGAGTTGGAGGGAAGATGTAACATTCATGAAGGAAGAGGAAGAGTCATAGGGCTAAAAATAGGCAATGACAGATTCCATGACAACTATGACAAGCATTATGACACTTATGACAAATTCTATGACATATATGACAATGTAAGAGCTAAAAATAGACCAAGAGGGCGCATGAGAGGAGTTGCACATCTCCAAAGCATCTAAAAGGTTCTCCAATTCGAATTCATGGAGGAGTTTGAGACAAAAGATAAGCCAAGTGTCATATGGGGCCAATGAAGGGTCATAACCACCACTAATTCAAATTTCATGAGTAATTAGGAGATCATTTGAGTTCTAAGGAGGTAAATGAGTCAACTAAAGTTATTAAAAGGAGGCCAACTCGGAATGGAGCAGCTTTTGGTCATTTTTTATTTGCATCTTTGCAATTTGGGAGAGCCTAAAGCTTGTCCTTGCATGATGGATGTTCATCTTCCCTGCATTAGAACCAATTTCGAGGGTGAAATATTCCCATCCAAGTTGGTTGATAGAGAGGCAATTCATACCTTTCAACAGATCTTCATGGAGATGTTTTGTTGCAGGTTCATCCCCCATCTGAGTTCAATTTCATATTCATTCTTTCTTCTCTTCTCTCATTCTATTATATTTCTCTCAATGTTCATGTAAAGTGAGATAGAGCACTCTTTGTTGCATTTAGATAATGGAAGCATGTTGTTTAGACCTTATGAAATTGTTAATGGAAGCATAAATCTGTAATGGATAGATCATGAGATCCACATCTCTAAATACTAAGCACTTCATGTACTATTTCTCTAAGTAACATTGATATTCGAGCTAGTTTCCTCACTATATTCTCATGGTGATTGTAGCAGGTTTTGTATCAATTTGATATAATAATTTTATGGAGGTGTTGCCTATGATTTAATATTCTTATGGAATTTAAATGTATGTCCAAATTATTGTATTCGTACCCCTCAATCCATATTATAGTTTTCAACATTAATTCATGCTCACTTGCCCACCATTTTCACATAAATTGTATGCCCTAGAAGCTGTTGTCCTTTGGGAGAATTATCCGACCCTAAAAACTGATATAGTATTGCACACATGTTTTCCTTGATGTCCTATAATAGAACCAATTCTCATACTAAATATTAGGGAAGTACGTACAGTTTTTGGAAGGAAAAATAGTGGCAGACCTATGGGGATTTTCACCAATCCTATTGACTAGTTTTGTCTCAAGTCTTCCCTCCTTCAAAATTGGAGACCATGAATGTTTATAATAGAGTTTTGGGTGTCTAAAGGTTTTATTAGAGTTTCCTATATCCCCCTAAGTCCCTCCATACATAATTCAAAACCATTTGGGATCATTTGGGAAAGTTTGGGGTTTCGCTAGTCCAAGGTTCGAAAATTGGCCAAATTGGGTAAACTTTCAAATTAGGGATATTACAGTGGTATAAGAGCATGGTCCTTGCACCTAATTTTGGTGACCATTGATGATGTCAAGAATTCATCCCCCACCCCTAGAAACCGAAACTGGAATTACCTTTGGTGAAGAGGAAGAAGCAGGAGAAGAGGTGCACTCTGCTAAAACTATGGCTAAGGATGAAAAAGGAACCTCAGAGATGGAGGAGAAAGAAGAGTTTATGAAATTAATGAAACAATTTTTTGAGGACATGACAAGGAAGATAATGCAAGGGTTCGAATTGATGGCTAGTCAAATTGGAAATAAGAGGCAGTAGTAGTTCTCGTTTCGAGGGAAAAAAGACAGTTGGTGAAAACATTTTCTCAAGGACCGGGCCTCAAAACCAACCTAATGACTTCCAGGGCTCAACAAGAGCCACCACACCCAAGTTTCGCGATTCCAAAGAGGATCCTAACACTCAATTTGGAATGAACAAATTGCAAAGATGGAGAGCAACATGTAAAACCTTTCCTCAACAATATCTAGCATATCTTGATCTATATAAGGGAGATAAACAAAAGGACATTCCTTTGGAAGAATTTTGTGATTGGGTGTTTGTACATAGGCCCAAGAATGAATATGTGGAGTTAGTGAAGAAAAGTTTATGCAATTCTTGCAAAATACCTTGGAGATAAAATCATATATGTATGAGTGAAAAGGAGGAGAGAAATGAGTATACCCATAAGCCACCTAGTTATGAAATAGGTGAAGCAGAAGAACCATTACATGAAGAGGATCGAAATTCACTACCAAGTGACTCTAAAAAATATGAAGAAACACCACATGAGCATGAAGAATATCTCATTGAAAATTCTAAAGATCATTCTGAGACACTCTCTACTTTGGACATGAATCAAAGAGCTTCGACTGATGTATGCTTGAACTGTGAAGGAGTACCTACTGATGGGTGCTCACACCTCTATGTTGGTGACATAGAGATCACTTTTGAAAGTGTTTCTACAATCCAAAGTTCCATTGACTATGAATATGAGGACCAAGATCAACTTCCCCATCACCACTTGAGCTTCATGAAGTTGGTCCAAGATTAAACATTTATATATAGCTATAGATGCATTTGACCATAGTCCTGCATAACTACGATAAAGCAATTATTTATATTTAAGTAATTTGCAAAACTACGCTACAAATTGATTAAGTCATAATATGACTTAATTATATGCACATCATTCTTATGATTCATACGTTTATTATGTTAGAGTTTAATATTAATTAATAAAAAGTGGAATTAATGAATGAACAGTGGCATAAACCTACCTAACACATAGTTTGCCTTAATATTTTCACGGTTACTCATTTTAACAATACACAATTAGTTTCATTATATTACTTGAATTGTAAAGTCCTTAGTAATGTTCCTTCAATTGGCCTACTTTCATATCCTTTTAGTTTTATTGGGAAGATTTGTAGCTACTAATATAATAGAGGGAAACTGTAATATGCTTCCCATTAGACGTGCAGTGGGTCACTGTTGTGACCAAAAGCGAGAGGCACTGTTGGGCTTGGCCCAAGTGGGGCAATTTTGAGCAAGAAGGATTTTGGAACTGCGGAGTTGAGCGCAGTTCAGTTAAAATTATTTTTGGCATAAATTTTGAGTGCTGTGAAGTTGCGTGCAACGCAACGTTGGATGAAGCTGCGAGGATCAGTACTGTGAGGAGGCAATGCTGTGAAGTGTCCAGTCCATGGGATGCTAGCAAAGAAGAGTGTTGGATGGAAGAAGGAATGTATTCCGGTTAGACCATCGGTGGTCTACTTTTGGGAAAGATGCTCCAGGGGTGCTAAGCGACAGGCAGGAGCAAATCGGGAAGAAAGCGACTGGTTGCACATGTGGAAGATACCACTACTTGAACCAATCACACGAAACCATTAGAGGAAGAACTGCTTGGTGAAAGCGACCTATTGGAATTCGCACAATAGGAAGGCCGATAGTGACGTGATGCATGTGTGGAAGACGACCACGATGGAATATTCGCTACTAGGTGCCAGAAGTTCGGTTTTGGGGAAACTGTGACAGTTTTGTAAACCGAAGGGTTTTTTCCTATAGATTGTAAAGACATGACCTACGGGCATGATCTATAAATAAGGGCATTTTTGTATGGGAAAGGGTTTTTGGGTTGTTGAACTCTTCATTTTGGTTAAGCTTGAATATTGTTGCATCTGTTAAGCTTAGTGCTATTGTAAAGGCTCTGCGGCTGAGTGCGCAGAGACCTATCTGAGAGAGAAGAGAGTCTGCAACTGAGTGCGCAGACTAAGAATTGTTGTACCCTTCCCAAAGAATAATTTAACAACAGTTCTTGTGGACGTAGCCTCCATCCGGGGGGTGAACCACATTAAATTATGTTTAGTGTGATTGTTTGTATTTTGCAATTGTTCATTTGCTTAGTATGGATGTTTAATGCCGCAGTTATCTGTTATGTGATTGCTTTTATATGTATTCGCTGCAAGAATGGTGGGAATAATATGTTAAGTAATACATGTGTGGATGAATGTTAAGTATTCAGCACTTCTAAGTATTTGAATGCATGAATCTGTTGGATAATCACATAATTAAGAACTGTATTTGAGCATAGCGTTGGCAGGAACAGTATCGTATGTTCATTTGTTTACATTTGTCATAACGATAATAACCTAAGTGTGGTCAAATGGATAAGGATTGTTAAGTGAGCTGGACCAGAGTTGATCAATTCCTGAAGTAAACGTGTGGTCTAGCTGATGCGCTGAATCATTGTGAGTTGTTGCGAGGTAAGCTGTTGATAGCTTATCGTCGTGACGCAGGAATTATCTAATACCGCATAGTCCTTGGATGTGCTGGCTGCGCAAGCACCTCCGCTTGCCGAAGTATCCGACGCGAAGTAGAGACTTCGCGCAGTCTTTTGTTTGTAGCAAGAGTCCTTTACTGCGCTGCCCATCCATCTCTTTGACACTCACATCACCAGGTTATGGAAACCTGATTCTGCAACCACCCCCTCAGCTTCGCCTTGGGTGAGACCTCAAGCTGCTCGCAGTCTGTTGCCGAAAGGGCCAGTGAATAGGGGTTTTGTTGGTTCCTTTGTAATGTCCCCATTTTGACCCCTTTGCATTAAATCGTAAATGATATAAATATCGTTATTTAATCATGGTGAGGAGCTCAAGGCCAAGGCCACGCCATTGATTTAGTGTTTTATGTATCGGCAATTAAAAATAGATGCCTATGGTTCTTGTGCTAGATATGCACAATGTAAATTAAGACATCATGTAAATACGAATTTTAATGAAAAACCCACAACTAGCTATGCAATGCAACAAAGAGATGGGGGCATGATTCTACAAGGAATAGGGGGGAAATTATTCAAACCCTTGAGCCAATGGTGTTAACCCATGTGTCAATGAGAAAACCCATAAACCACCAACTACCCATTTTGGGTTATGCACCCAATCATTTAATTCTTCCAAAAATTGGTTGAGGCAGTTAATGCCTTGGGAATGAAGAGGCATGGCATCCAATTTTGTGCATGGTCAAGCCATCAACCTGGAAAAACGTACTTTTGCTTCTGGGGCAAGAAAACACCCATGAAATGGTTCCCAAAGCCATTCTGAACCCATAGTCTTTCCTCTCTCACGCAGTCTGAACTACTGGGTCTTTCCTTCATCACGTTTTTCACCAATTTCCTGCATTTTCCATAGCTGGGAGCTCGTTTTTGTGTTGCACAGTAGCTGGGAGAAAGGGAGTCACGTTTTGGGGGTTTATAGAGGTCGTTTCAGCCCCTGGAATGCATATAAACGTTTTCTGAAAACGAATGGCTCCCCCAGGGTTTATTTCCCATCTACCAGTTCGTTTTGGTTGCCCACGTTTTTCAACACTTGCAATTTTGTTGTTGGGTGCATCCCTGCATTGGTTTGAACTGTGAGCAAGAAATTAGGAGTGGAAGTGGACCTGAATTGGCTTGATAAACCTAGTGAGGGGGGGCAACCTCTCAAGAAGATCAAAGGGTTGGTTGCTCTTCTATGCACACCTTGAAGAACACTAAAATGGAAGGTATGGCCTGAGGGACTGTGTATTAGTGAAGGGAATACCTCCTTGTGCCAGGTGTGTAGGTATTGTGGGGACCAAGCTAGATAGATCTTGCAGAGGGTGCCCATATCTCTATGGATGATCCCACTAGCTTAGCAATTTTTCCTTCCATTGCCTAACAGCCTGATAAACCCAACTGTAGATTGGCTTGGCTGATTTGGTGTATCTTTGGGCTATGTGTGAGTCTGTTGTTCCCTGATTCCTTATAGAGATCATGCCCAGCTCAGGGGTGGTAGTGTGTTGAGATATTGATAATCACAACTGGCCTATGGTTGGGTTGAGTGTTGCAGTTGCATAGCCAGTTGCTCGGGGCTACTTTGTTATACGATAAGTACTCTCTTGTGTTAACTTTGCAATTATTTATTTGATGAATATCGTGAATGTATCATGGATGTGTTATTGAAATTACTTCCGCTGTGTTTTCTTATAATTATACATTTCCATATGTCTCTTTTATATTATGTGAATGCTTATTTAAAAGTTCATGGGGCTAGATGCCCAGCTTTAGCATCACATTCTCTCTGTCATGCTGGTATGATGGGAGGGGACATTACATTTTGGTATTAGAGTTGCTGGTTGCAGCATTGGACCTCTATGGGACAAATCCGATTACAGTTACATGGTAAGGTCCCTTCCTGATCACCACAGGTCTCAGCATTGGGCCTAAACTGGCTAAGTTGGATAGTTTGCAGAGGTAAGGTTACCTCCTGCTGGGCAGCAGTCATCACAGAAAGAAGAAAAGAAGAATCCGAAATTGTTTGAAGTGTTTTTGAAAATTTTTGTTTAAGTCTGTTTCGGGAAGAACTCGGAAGTCTTCGCCGCAACGGCGGGAGAACTCGCCGAGTTGGCCCGAAACGACGAAAATTTTCTAAGTGTTTTCAGCGTCGAAAGGAAATTTTCGGAAGGACTCAGTGAGTTGGTCCACACAGCGGAAGAACTCGCCGAGTTGGCATGAAATGGTGAAAATT
This sequence comes from Larix kaempferi, assembly GCA_027924585.1. Classification (NCBI taxonomy): domain Eukaryota; kingdom Viridiplantae; phylum Streptophyta; class Pinopsida; order Pinales; family Pinaceae; genus Larix; species Larix kaempferi. The sequence goes on along the minus strand of BSBM01001005.1, from coordinate 10,895,212 downwards.
TTCTAAGTGTTTTTCGGCATCGAAGGGAAATTTTCGGAAGAACTCAGCGAGTTGGTCTGCAACGGCGGAAGAACTCGCCGAGCTGACCCGAAATAGCGAAAATTTTCTAAGTGTTCGGCGTCAAAGGGAAATTTCAGAAGAACTTCACGAGTTGGCCAGAAATTGTGGAAAAACTCAGCAAGTTGGCCCGCAACGGCGGAAGGACTCGGCAAGTTGGTCCGAAAATCTCAAATTTTTCTAAGTGTTCGGCGTCAAAGGAAAATTTCGGAAGAACTCCATGAGTTGGCCCGAAATTGCGGAAAAACTCAGCAAGTTGGCCCGCAACGGCGGAAGGACTCGGCAAGTTAGTCCGAAAAATCTCAAATTTTTCTAAGTGTTTTCGGTGGAAGAACTCAGCAAGTTGCTCCGCAACAAGTCGGAAGAACTCAGTGAGTTGCTCCGCAACAGGGCGGAAGAACTGGATGAGTTGCTCCGAAATAGGAAATTTTAGTTGTTTTTCAGGGAGATTTTCAGGTGCCGAAAATGGAAAAATTTTCACGGAACTTATGCGCCAGATTGCGTGAAATGGAAAGATTTACAAAAAAAAAAATGAGGGCACTACCCTCGACCCGCCCTACAGTGGCGCAGGGAAGCCACAAGGGGGCAAGCCCCCTTGACCCCCGTCGTCCCCCTCATATGTCGTTGATTGTGAGAAAATTCTATGATTTGACAAATTGTCAATATAATATTTTCCCACGTGCATGAAGTAATTTATGAATTTATGAGAATATAATGTAGCTAACAATTGTGTGGATGAACACATTTTGCAGAATCACAGTAACATCAAGGCAGCCTTCTAGATAGTGTAGTTGGAAGTTTTGAGTCTTGGTTGGGCCAGGAAAATGAACATCATGGCTGATGCACAGGATCCCTATGAGCTTGAGACATATTCCATGGGGGAGAACATACATGTTGAAAATGCTGAAACAGAATCTAATGGGAGAAGAAATCAAGAGACTCCTCCAGGTATTGCAGCCACCATGAGAAGCCTAAGGGTGGAGTTGCAAAGTTGCAAAGAAGATAATGAAAGGATGATTAAAGCTCAGGAAGAACAAAATCAGTTGAATGCAGCCATGCTGCAGAGTTTAACAGACATCCAAAGGCAAATAAACTTTGGGCATCAGACATTAGATCTAGAAAGGGGTGGGAATACTTCTAGGAGGAATTCCCGCAAGAGGGCCAGTAGCCCAAGAAGAGTTTCTATAGACAGAACATATACTCCAGAAAACTCTTCTAATGGATCATCTGACTCAAAGGAATCCATTGAGGGTTCAAGTTCTTCATCCTGCAGAAGTAAGAGGAAGAGGCACTACAAGAACAGTTCACATGGGGAATTTAAGAAGGCAAAACCTCCTACATTTGATGGAGAGGTAAAGTCTGGTCAAGAAGCTGAATCTTGGCTTCTTGGGATGAGAAAGTATTTCCAAGTCCAAGACTACTCGGGAAATATGAAGGCAAGGGTATCCATCTTAAACTTGAATGGAAGAGCATCTATATGGTGGGAACACATCATGCAAGTGAAGAAGATCAATGAAAGGAAGATTGTGTGGAAGCAGTTCAAGAAATACTTCAGGCAGAAGTACCTCTATGACAAGTACTATGATGATAAGATCAAAGAGTTCCATGAGCTGAGATTGGGACAATTGACCATGGAAGAATATGCAAACAAGTTCTTGGAACTGTTGAGGTATGTCAGGTATATTCGAGATGATAAGGTGAAAATTCAGCGTTTCCTAAGTGGGATGCCCCAGTCGTATAAAGATAGAATTGAGTTTGATGAACCTCGAACTCTAGAGGAGGCCATAAGAAAGGCCAAGTATTGCTTTGATCAAAACAAAAGCAAACCAGAATTCCATAAGGCATGGAAAGATAAGAAAAATGAAAAGTTTGATCAAAGGAAGAAGGGGTTCAAGCCTCCTCAATTCCGGAATCAGCAAAGGCAACCATCACAGGTTGTGACTAAGCCAACTAGGATGATGGGAGACAAGCCAAGAGATCCAAAGGATCCAAGAGAACCACTTCAATGTTGGGGTTGTGGAGGAGACCACATACTTAGGAACTGTCCACATCGGAATGGGAATGCAAATCAAGTCCACAACATCCAGGGAGCTGAAACTGTGGGTCAAGTGGTGAGGACAATCCCTAGAATCTATGCAGCACTAGACGACCACTAGGCAGATCATCAGTCAACTATGGTTGAATTTGAAGGTAAGATTTCTAAGCAATCTGTTTCTATTTTGATTGATCCTGGATCTACTCACAGTTATGTCACTCCTATAATTGTTGAGATTTGTGCTTTTAAGAAATTAAAGCATAGTAAATCATGGTTAGTTCAACTAGCCACTGGAACCAAGAGAAAAGTTAGTGAAATTGTAGAGAAATGTCCATTAGAGATGGATGGGCTATTCACTTACGCAAATCTGAATATTTTACCACTGGGTTCCTATGATATTCTCATTGGAATGGATTGGTTAGAAGCACACAGGGTTAAACTTGACTGCTACAATAAGACATTTGAATGCATGGACGAAGAAGGAAACCTGAGGGTTGTAAAAGGCATTCCAAAGGTGACTTCTGTTAGATAGGTTTTAGCCATGCAACTGAAGAAGTTCTATAGGAAGGGATGTCAATTGTATGCAGCCCACATTTTAGAGGCAGCAGAGAATGAAACTCTTAAATTGGAAGACTATCATGTATTGCAAGAATTTAGGGATGTTTTTTCTGATGAGATTCCAGGACTCCCTCCAAAGAGAGACATTGATTTTACAATTGAACTTGTGTGCCAAGAGTTGCACCAGTGTCTAAGACACCCTACAAGATGAGTACACCGGAATTGCTAGAATTGAAAATGCAATTACAAGAGTTGTTGGAAAAGAAATATATTAGGCCAAGTGTGTCCCCGTGGGGAGCACCTGTTCTATTTGTGAAAAAGAAAGATGGAACACTCAGGTTATGTATTGACTACAGGCAGTTGAACAAAGTCACTGTGAAGAACAAATACCCATTGCCCCGAATTGATGACCTTTTTGACCAAATGAGAGGAGCAAAGGTATTTTCAAAGATTGACTTGAGGTCTGGTTACCATCAGGTAAGAATCAAAGAAGAAGATATTCATAAGACCGCCTTTAGAACGAGGTATGGACACTATGAGTTTGTAGTGGTACCATTTGGTCTCACAAATGCACCAGCTACATTCATGTGTCTCATGAATAATGTTTTTAGCAAGTATTTGGAAAATTTTGTTCTTGTATTCATAGACGACATTCTCATCTACTCTAAGAATGAAGAAGAGCATGAAGAACATTTGAGAATGACAATGCAATTACTAAGGGAGCATATGCTATATGCAAAGTTGAGCAAATGTGACTTTTATAAAGATAGAATTCATTATTTGGATCACATCATCTCCGACAAAGGAATATCTGTAGACCTTGAGAAGATTGAAGCCATTATGAATTGGCCAACTCCAAGGAATGTGACTGATGTGAGATCTTTTATGGGCCTTGCTGGTTACTACAGGAGGTTTATCGAAGGATTCTCCAAGGTTGCAAACCCGATCACTTCTTTGCAAAAGAAGATGATAAATTTTGAATGGTCACCAAGATGTGAGGAAAGTTTTCAACGGTTGAAGAATCTTCTTACAAGTGCACCAATTTTGAAAATTGCAGACCCAGAAAAAGACTTTGTGGTGTGTACCGATGCATGCAATCAAGGACTTGGAGGAGTTCTTATGCAAGACAACCACGCGATATGCTATGAGTCAAGAAAGTTGAAGAAGCATGAGAAAAACTATGCTACTCATGATATAGAGCTTGCAACCATAGTACATGCTTTAAAGATGTGGAGGCATTACTTAATGGGAAGAAAATTTGAGTTAAGGACAGACCATTGTGGTCTGAAATACTTGTTTGATCAACCAACTTTAAATGCTAGGAAAGCTAGATGGTTGGAATTTTTGTGTGAATTTGATTTTGAAATCAAACACATAAAAGGGAAAGAAAACAAGGTGGCTGATGCACTCAGCAGGAAGGTACATGAAATGCATGTGGCAGGACTTAGTACTTGCCAACCAGATTTGAAGCAGCAGATTGTTAACCATATTGTTGAGGATGAAGTGTACATGCAGATAAAGGATAAATTGCAGAAGCAAGACCTTGGCAAGAAGTATGAAGGCTATCATTTGGAAGAAGGCGGACTTCTTACTTATAAGAATAGAGTCTATATTCCAAATGCGACAGATTTGAGGAGGATTGTTATGGATGAAATCGATAAAGATCCATACTCTGGTCACCCAGGATATCAGAAAACAATTGCTACAGCAAGAAAATATTATTTCTGGCTAGGCATGAAGAAGGACATCGCTGAATACATTTCTAAGTGCATGGAATGTCAGCAGGTGAAGAGTGAACACCAACATCCAGCAGGTTTATTGCTCCCAATGCCAATTCCAGAATGGAAATGGGAAGTAATATCCAAGGACTTTATTACAGGATTGCCAATGATTGTGAGACAACATGATTCCATCATGGTTGTGGTGGACAAGTTAACAAAGGCAGCACATTTTATACCGGTTAAGTCCACACATAAAGCCAATGCCATTGCAAATATTTTCATGAAGGAAATTTTCAGATTACATGGGTTGCCTAAGGCAATAATTTCTGACAGGAATACCAAGTTCACTTCCAATTTTTGGAATGGTCTCTTTGCAGATTTGGGTACACAACTAAGCTTTAGTATCGCATACCATCCTCAAACAGATGGGCAAACAGAAAGAGTAAATCGGGTGCTTGAAGACATGCTCCGCATGTATGTAATGGACAAACCATCCAAGTGGGAGGATTATCTACACTTGGTAGAATTTGCATATAACAATGGGTAACAAGCATCGTTGGGAATGAGTCCTTATGAGGCTTTGTACGGCAGAAGGTGTAGGACACCAGTGACTTGGGACAATCCAGTGAACAGAATTGTACTTGGGCCAGAATTGCTTAAGGAAATGGAGCAAGAAGTTGCCAAGATCAGACAGAATTTAAAAATAGCCCAGGATAGACAGAAAAGCTATGCAAATAAACATAGAGTGCATAGGGAATTCAATGTTGGGGATCATGTGTATCTTAGAGTGAGATCAAGGAAGAGTTCCTTGAAGCTTGGGAGTTGTGCCAAGCTATCACCTAGATATTGTGGGCCATTTGAAGTGCTTGAAAGAATAGGGCCAGTTGCATATAGACTTGCATTTCCTGCTAGCACTAAAGCTCATAATGTTTTTCATGTCTCTTTACTTAATAAATATGTACATGATCCTAACCATGTGATTAATTGGGATGTGATCCAGGTGGAACCCGAGGGAGAATTCCAAACTGATCCATTGTGCATCCTAGACAAGAAGGTAACATTGCTCCGGAACTGAGCCATCAGATAGGTAAAGGTGGAATGGAAGCACTACGGTCCTGATGAGGCTACATGGGAGCTAGAGGATGCCATGAGGGTGGCATATCCATTTTTGTTCAATTTTGATGAGCACTGAGGATAGTGCTAATGTAAGGGGAGGGGAATGTAATGTCCCCATTTTGACCCCCTTTGCATTAAATCGTAAATGATGTAAATATCGTTATTTAATCATGGTGAGGAGCTCAAGGCCAAGGCCCCACCATTGATTTAGAGTTTTATGTATCGGCAATTAAAAATAGATGCCTATGGTTCTTGTGCTAGATAGGCACAATGTAAATTAAGGCATCATGTAAATACGAATTTTAATGAAAAACCCACAACTAGCTATGCAATGCAACAAAGAGATGGGGGCATGATTCTATAAGGAATAGGGGGGAAATTATTCAAACCCTTGAGCCAATGGTGTTAATCCATGTGTCAATGAGAAAACCCTTAAACCACCAACTACCCATTTTGGGTTATGCACCCAATCATTTAATTCTTCCAAAAATTGGTTGAGGCAGTTAATGCCTTGGGAATGAAGAGGCATGGCAGCCAATTTCGTGCATGAGCAAGCCATCAACCTGGAAAACTGTACTTTTTCTTTTGGGGCAAGAAAACACCCACGAAATGGTTCCCAAAGCCATTCTGAACCCATAGTCTTTCCTCTCTCACGCAGTCTGAACTACTGGGTCTTTCCTTCATCATGTTTTTCACCAATTTCTTGCAGTTTCCATAGCTGGGAGCTCGTTTTTGTGTTGCACAGTAGCTGGGAGAAAGGGAGTCACGTTTTGGGGGTTTATAGAGATCGTTTTAGCCCCTGGAATGCATATAAACGTTTTCTAAAAACGAATGGCTCCCCCAGGGTTTATTTCCCATCTACTAGTTCATTTTGGTTGCCCACATTTTTCAACACTTGCATTTTTGTTGTTGGGTGCATCCCTGCATTGGTTTGAACTGTGAGCAAGAAATTAGGAGTGGAAGTGGAGCTGAATTGGCTTGATAAACCTAGTGAGGGGAATAACCTCTCAAGAAGATCAAAGGGATGGTTGCTCTTCTATGCACACCTTGAAGAACACTAGAATGGAAGGTATGGCCTGAGGGACTGTGTATTAGTGAAGGGAATACCTCCTTGTGCCAGGTGTGTAGGTATTGTGGGGACTAAGCTAGATAGATCTTGCAGAGGGTGCCCATATCTCTATGGATGATCCCACTAGCTTAGCAATTTTTCCTTCCATTGCCTAACAGCCGGATAAACCCAACTGTAGATTGGCTTGGCTGATTTGGTGTATCTTTGGGCTATGTGTGAGTCTGCTATTCCCTGATTCCTTGTAGAGATCATGCCCAGCTCGGGGGGTGGCAGTGTGTTGAGATATTGATAATCACAACTGGCTTATTGTTGGGTGGAACGTTGCATTTGCATAGCCAGTTGCTTGGGGCTACTTTGTTATAAGATAATTATTCTCTTGTGTTAACTTTGCAATTATTTATTTGATGAATATCGTGAATGTATGATGGATGTGTTATTAAAATTACTTCCGCTGTGTTTTCTTATAATTATACATTTCCATATGTCTCTTTTATATTATGTGAATGCTTATTTAAAATTTCATGGTGCTAGATGCCCAGCTTTAGCATCACGTTCTCTCTATCTTGCTGGTATGATGGGAGGGGACATTACATCCTTGAACCGCAAAGTACCTAAGTCTACATTGGAAACCTCTAGATTAGTTACCTACGCCAACAAATGGTTCCGTTGTTGCGCTAAGACCAGTGATGCGATAGTGTATTTGGAAAAGTAATGTGTGACGAAGAATACCAGTTCCCGTTGGGTTTGGATAACTGGAACCCCGAAAAGAAAGAGATATGGGATTGGTGTCATAAGACTGAAATAGCTTTTGCAAAGCAAGAGAACAAACACCCGCGTCTATCTGACGTAGAGTGGTTGAACATATATTTGTAGAAAGATATTCATGAGATATTCTAGACTTCGTTTGGAAATGAGCTACACGAGTGGATATCACGACTCACAGAGAGGAAAAATGGTTTTCAAGGGGGAGTACCTACAGAGTGGACTCCATAGATCACTACGTAGCTCAAAGCAATAGACAGCCCATTCTCGCAAGCAATCGACTTCTGGGTTGATAGCATACTTGAAGGATTTGTAACAAAATTTGTTGTAGACACGCTGAAATCCTATAGCCAAGCTGAAGCATACTGTTTCGAAGGATTCAGAGGTAAGTACCTGAACAATCTTAGTCTATACATTAAAATGATTTTAGCTGAGAAAGATGTTTTAAGAATGCAGTCATATTTTTTAATCTGTCATTGCAGAAAGTATATACATTGATTCTGACGAAGAAACCCATAATCTGAGAAGTGGAAAGAGATATAAGTTTAATAAAGAAAAGAATCACCGAGGACCTAGACTCCACTTGAATACCGAAATCCCATGTGACCTTACCAATCAGACCGCGCCGCCATCAGCCACCATCCACCCTATTACACCTCAGAACCTGCCGGTTGCAAATACCGTGCCTCCCCTATCTCAGAACCCACCCGATGCGTGCGTAGCGCAGATCACCCCATAGAATATTGATACTAGTAGCACCGCAGGAGCAGGTGCTCAGACCATCCCAACATAGACTAGTCCAGCTCAGAATACCCAGTCTCAGAATATTTCGCAGAGTAATATCCCTAGCACTATTCTGAGTACCACCTTTATTTTTTCTACTTAGAACTCCATGCAGAATCAGAGCACTACTCAGGGTGCTACCCAATCAGGAAGGAGAATGACAGACAATGATATAAAACTGCCAATATTCAAAGGAATGGGTCTAGAAGACCCTGATCAACATTGGTTTCTATGTGAAGCCGTATGGAGTGTAAAGCAAGTTCAGGATGACACTGTGAAGAGAGCGCAACTCATCACTACTTTCAGATATCAAGCATTACACTGGTTTATGAAATATTCTAAGGCACAGCCGAGAACCCTAACAAAAATTAAGGCTGCACTCGTAGTAGAGTTTAAGAAACCAAAGTCTGAGTCGCAGTACATAACAGAGTTAAAAGAAATTAAGCATAAACCTTCTGAAACGGTCTGGGAATTTGACCAAAAATTTAAGACATTGTTAGACCAAGTGAGATTTGTTATAGCTCTGCAACAACATCAGGAATGGTTCATCACTACGTTGTTGCCTCACATCAGACAACCATTGATGCAGCAGAAGGTTGCATTGCAGGAAGAGTCCTTGGAGATCACGATGAAGCTAGAGGCTTCGTCGATCGGTGAGACTAGCTCTAGCATGTCTCAGATCTAGAACCAGCTAACCACCATGACATAAGAATTACAAGGTATGAAGAATGGAAAGGAACAAAGATATGAATAGAGGCATGAGGTCTGGTGTACAGGATGTAAGGGAGAAGGCCACACCAGGGAACATTGCCCCTTATTTCAAGATTATGTCAACAGTGGTGCACCGAACCCAATGAATCAGAACCAGGCACCGTGGTGTGAAATCTGTAGAACCAGAGGACACCGACCTAAGGACTATTATCTAATATAGAAATATGTAAAGACACCTAAAAACTTATATTGCAATTTCTGTAAGTCATTTGGACATGATGAATCCAACTGTCGCGCATATGAACTTATGAATGAAAGAAAGCAAGATATGGAAGCGATGCGAGGTGCTGGAATGTACCGTGTCCGAGAAGAAAATCAGCCAAAACAAGAGAATGCCCACTATGATTAGGGAGGATATAGAGGTTGTGGTGGTGGATACCGCGAGAGAGGAAGAAATGCTGGCTCGGCCCAAGGAAGAGGCCGCGGCCAGGTAATTTGTTATAATTGTGGCCAGCCAGGCCATGTTTCTAGAGATTGTACCAACCCTTGCACTACGTGCAGTTACGGTAAATCACCATGTTATTGAAGACTGCCTTGTGCTAGAGGTCGAAATGCAGAAACAAGGAAGGACAGAACCACCAAACCCCAACATTCAGTTGATCGTAGAAGAGAGAAGAACTGTGGATCCAAGTGTAAACATGGTAACGCGCAGTGGCACTGATAGAGGGAAGAGATGGAGGTGCAGAAGCTTTGACTTCAGGAATGCGCAATCCTAAGCAGACTCCTGGTGAACTAGTATGGATTATAAAAGATCCTGGGAGAAAACCGGGTTTGGACCTATAGAAAAATAAAGGAGCATTTACAGAAGCACGGGATATCCTTAGAGAGTCAGCAGCTGAGTCGATGAGAATCCCGCTGCGCAACGAATTACTGCAAATAGAGGATATGCCATCGACATATGATCACACGAGCACTGCAACAGATACAGGTACCTCTGTTGCGCAGTTCCTATAGAGCTACATGAAGTTATTGAAGAGCGCATATGCTATCATGGAATTTGAAAAACTACTCAATCAGTATGAGCCACGAAATGAGAAGGGGGATGCCCATGTCGCAATCCATAACATTAGGAGTCCCAAAATAACTGGGAGGGAAATGAGATTCACTACATAGATTGGGGACTATGAGATGGATGACATCATTCTTGATCATGGATCCGAAGTAAATGTCTTGACCAAGCAGACATGGTAGCAGATGGGAAAACCTAAGTTACAGTGGGCAGCTATACAGCTAAGAATGGCCAATCAAGTGATAGTTATACCTTTGGGGAGGTTACCCAACACAGTTGTTGACATTGAAGGAGTGTGAAGCTATGCAGATTTCGAAGTGATTGAAATCGTCGATGATAGCCATCCTTATCCAGCATTGCTGGGTATCGATTGGGCAATGGAAAACTCTACTATTATAAATTTGAAGACCATGAAAATGATATTTGAAGGCAATGATATAAGGGTCATCGCGCCATTGGACCCCTCGTAGGGTGAATGATATGTGGAACCAATTCAGGACGAATCCAGAGCCCAAGACTTGGACCATATTTACAAGATGACAATGAATGCGGCTGATTATACTAATCCAACTGCGGATGGAACGCTCAGCTGGCACTGTGACATTTCTTGCATCTCAGACTTTGATGCAGGACTTGAAAACTGGGAAAGCAGATTGCATGAAGTATCTGCCAGGAGATGCGTGACGATCGCGAAGTCACTCCGCTGGATTGGTAAAAAGGTAACTCCAATCCCTACCTATGATGGTTTATCTAATGTTTATTGCTTTATCAAAGAATATACTGCAGCAGTTGCATATGAATACTGCGTATCAGCATTAGATATGGCACTGTGCAAGACACCTGCCAGATGGTGGGTTGCACATAAGCAGACACTGACAACATGGGATTAGTGCAAAATCAAGATGCAAATCAGGTTTGCTGAGAAGGTTACACTACCTTTTGAAAAATATAATGGACAGATGGATCCAAGGGATCATATTGAAGCTTGTTCACAAGCTTGGGTGGAAATACCACAGATAGAATGGGTGCATCTATTTGTGCACACACTGGAGGAACTGATTTCGAAGAGGTGGTACCTAGACCTGGAGTTGCACAGGGGAATAGAGGACTGGTCTGTCCTAACTGCGAGCTTCCAGCAGGATTTCAGTTTCAAAGATGAACATCCGAGTATCAATGATGCATTGTAGGTCATTAAGGAAAGAATATTTAGACCAGACTGCATACAGGGAAACATAACCTTGAAAGAATTCTTTGGAGCAAACAACATACCTGCATGCACAAAGAGAATGGGAGGAGCATCTAGAGCATGCTATTGATTGTTACAACCTCATTGAAGAACCCTAGGATAAAACAGACAACGATGAGGAGGACCCACGCAACATAAAGATACTTGAATCAAAGGGTGCGTACGAGGTAGAAGGACCTCCACTGGAAATTCTGGATATGTCTGGACTTGTGAAAACAAGAAAAGTGAACATTGGCACCAACGAAGAGCCAAAGTTCGCAGCTATCGGAGACTATTGGGATGAAGACACAGTTGAGGAGGTCGCGGGTATACTACAGGAATATTGAGAATTATTCCCGATCAAGTTCATAGAAATGAAAGGTATTCTAGGAGACTTAGGAGTGATGAAAATTCCTCTTAAGCCTGGCATAAAGCCTGTGAAGCAAAGACCGTATAGAATAAAACTGCGCTATAAGGAATGAGTTAAGGCAGAACTCGATAAGATACTCGATGCAGGGATCATTGAGCCAGTTGAAGAATCTGAGTGGACAAGCCCCAAGAATGGGTTATCCAGGATAAGAAAACAAAGGGTGAGATCAGGATCTATGTGGATCTCAGAAAGCTAAATGACGCTTCGATGCATGACCCATTTCCTACCCCTTTCACAGATGAAGTACTTGATAATGTTGGAGGGAACGAGGCATATTCTTTTACTAATGGATTCTATGGATACCATCAGATCATGATTGATCTCGCAAATAGGCACAAGACTACTTTTGCTACAGAATGGGGGTTGTTCCAGTACACAGTGATGCCTTTTAGTCTGAAGAATGCACCTGCCATATTTTCTAGAGTGGTATTCACAACATTTAAAGACTTCATACATAAGTTTTTAGAGGTTTATTTCGATGATTGGACTATTTTTAGTTTACTGAAGAACCATGCCACGAACCTCAGGATGATGCTAGAAAAATGCAGACAACATCAAATTTCATTAAATTTGAAGAAATGTGTTTTCTGTGTTCCCTATGGAACTTTGTTGGGACACATTGTGTGCAAACAGGGCTTGATGGTTGATCCTGCGAAGATCGCAGTCATTGTAAACTTTCCTACACCAAATTCAGTCAAGCAGTTTGCACACTACATTGGGGCATATGGTTATTACAGGAAGTTCATAAAAGGGTATGCGCAGATAACCGTAGCTATGGAGAAGCTGCTAAAGAAAGATGCACCATTCATTTGGAACGAAGAATGCGAACAAGGCTTTGACACATTAAAAGAGAAGATTGTCACTGCGTCGATCCTAGTCTTTCCAGACTGGGAGAAGCCATTTCACGTCCATGTTGATGCTTCATGTATAGCATTAGGCGTTGTTCTTGCTCAGCCAGGAGAGGGAGGTATCGATCATCCCATTGCATTTTCCAGCAGAAAGTTATCATCCGCTGAGAAGAACTATACCACCACTGAGCAAGAAGGACTCGCTATGGTCTACGCACTACAGAAGTTCAGGCATTACTTACTTGGTGCGTACTTCTCTATGTTCACTGAGCATTCTGCTTTGAAATACCTAGTCAATAAGCCAGTGTTAGGGGGGGTGAATATGCAGATGGTTACTACTCTTTCATGAGTATGATTTTGAAATTGTTGTTAAGCCAGGCAGGTTGAATTTAGGACCTGATCATCTGTCACGGATTGAGTCAGGAGAGGAACCTATGAATCTGGAGGACAATCTGCCGGATGCATATTTGTTTGCTATACAGGTTGCCGATGATTACTATAAGGATATCATTGACTTTTTTACTACTGGGTCCGCACCCACAGAGTTCATTACGCAGCAAAAGAAGCAGCTAGTAGTGCGAGCAGCAGACATCACCATTATTGCGGGCTAGCTATACAAGTTGGGACCGGATGAAGTGCTGTGCGGATGTGTGTTAAAGCACGAGAAGACATTCATATTGGCTGATGCACATTCAGTAGTTGTAGGAGGTCATTACGTAGGGAGCGATACTGCGCAGAAGATATTGCGCGCAGGGATATGGTGGCCTACAATTCACAAGGACTTGAAGCAACATTGCCAGAGTTGCGATGTGTGTTAGAGGACTGGAAAGCCATCGCGAAGAGATGAAATGCCATTAAATCCACAGTTGACATTGCAGGCCTTTGAGAAATGGGCCATTGATTTTGTGGGACCTATAAACCCACCAAGGAAAAGAACTGGTGCAAGGTACACTATTACTGCAACTAATTACCTCACCAGATGGGTCGAAGTGAAGCTAGTGAAAGACTGCAGTGCAGCTTCAACCGCGGAGTTATTTTTGAAAATATCCTTACAAGGTTCAGATGCCCGAAAATTTTGATGAGTGATCAAGGTGCTCATTTTCTGAACAAAGCTATTGAATCTTTGACCGAGGAGTTCCACATTCATCATCAACGCAACACACCTTATCATCCACAGGCGAATGGAACTGTTGAAGCATTTAACAAAGTGCTGGAGAATGCGCTAACCAAAATATGCAATGTCAATCAGGATGATTGGGACCTGCGCATTCCATCTGTATTATGGGCATACAGGACTACATGCAAGAAACTGACTGGCCATACACCTTTCAGGTTGGATTATGGGAAAGAGGCAATAATTCCAATGGAATATATCATTCCTAGTTTGCGAATAGTAGCATTTATAGGCATGGTAGATCGTGACGCGCTGGAAGAATGACTCTTACACTTGGTTGGTCTGGAGGAGGATTGCTTCACCGCAGGCTTTCACCAACAAGTGCAGAAGAAAAGGGAAAAAGCATGGCACGATCGCCACATCAAGAACAAGTATTTCCAGGTAGGTGATCTAGTCCTCCTGTAGGATAGCAAATTCATGAAATTTCCTGGAAAGTTTAAGATGCATTGGCTTAGCCCGTATACTCTAATGCATGTTACTAACGGTGGCGCAGTTTAGTTAGCTACCTTAGCCGGAGATACTTTGCCAACTTTGATAAATGGAAGTAGACTAAAGCTTTATCGTGATAGTCCTGCTTCGCAGCATCCTGTATGATCAAGGGAAACGCACTGCGTAGCACTATTGAAGTTGCACGGAGAAAAAAAAAAAAAAGAAGAGAAAAGAAAAGAGGAACTGTGCAGTTGCGAACTCCATAGGGGTAGTTGCGAAGACCAAGTTAACTGAAAAAAGCCTTAGTTCAGAAGCAAGAAATCAGGACCTGCCATGTAGTTCAATGCAACACTGAGAAAAATAGCCATTACAATGTTGGTCGGAGAATATAGCCGTTACCAGTGATTGCTTGGGCATTTAACGCAGGGATAGCCGTTTTGAGCGAGTTTATGACGGAAAGGACCGAAGGATCCGCTGGATTTGGCCAACGGATACAACAATTAATGTTTATCTAGCCATTGAGGGGCGTGGAGGAGGGTCTGTTTCTCCTATAAGTAAAGTCGCATTCAAACTCGCGGGTGTTACCAAACACTTAGAATTTTCTTGCAAAGCACTACTGTGTGAGTTATTTTCAGTAAGCAATCCGGAAACCTGTGAGAGTTTCCCAATGGATGTCTGAGTGGTATTCCATTGAAGAAGAGTTCATGGTCCAAGAGACTGTGAAAGTATTCCAATACAGGGGGATCGAATGGTTAATAAGAACCCTAGCTAAGAAGGTTGTCTTCAAACTAGGTCAGGAATCAAGACGATCACCCATACACGGTCTAATGATGGAAGATAAGGGAAAAAATCCAATAGGACCAAGGACAAAGGTACCTAATATGGCGTTGAAAACACAGAAACCGTCGCTAACGGATAAGGATATACCTTTGACCTTAACCCCAGACTACATTTCATCGCATGCTCTAGACGCACTGGTTTTCAAGTTGCTGAAGAATGCTAAATACGATATCCCTCTTTCACCAATCTCCAAACATGTCGAGGTTGAGAAAAACTTGCTGGGTAAAATCCTAGAATGTAGATGGGAGGATTATGATCTACTTGCAGTACAGAAGGAGGATCCCAATGAGCCAAAGTTTCCACAGTTTCAACCGGACCAGTACATGTGCTGGAAAAAGGATGCAAAGGGGGAACTTAACCTGGTCGCCCAAAGTTGGTTATTCGGAGTAGTCCAGTCCGGGCTACTCAATCTACTCAGGATCCCGCATTTCGATAGGTCACCATAGTTGAATGTGGTGGTACGAACACTGATGGCATGTATGCACCATGGTTACTTATGGCTCGACCATAACATCGACATAACTATTGACATCATCCACCACAATACTCGGTTATGTAAAAGGGGTAAGGATCCCAAGCAATTCTTCCAAGGGAAGAGTAAGGATAAAGAAGTTGTGGAAAAGATGAAGAAAACTCAGACGGTCGTCAAAGGGAAGAGGGGTTTCCAAACAGAAGAAATAGATGATAAAGCAACAATATTTTTCACGTAACTATTAGCAGGCAAGATTCTCCGCACATGCAGGCCACTGGAAGTAAGTGCGGGCGCAATACTACTTGGCGCTGTGGCCGCGGAGGGAGAACAATTTAACTGGTCTCAATACTTACTAAACGAGTTCATGGAAGAGCTCAATGACACGCAGCTCAACAGACAAAATTTCCATTATACCTAGCTTATAGTACTGGTCGCTTTTGTCGGTTGGAAGGAGCCGAAGGATTACGTTGGTGTAATCACTGATACCAACGAGTGCAAAGGACCGCGTTACTCAAATATGTGGGCGAATCTGAACTCACAAAGTCAGCACATGAACGCTGAGGTCTTCTAATAGTATTATAACCAGCTGCACGCAGCAATCATACTGAGACTGTGGATAACAAAGCAGGTAACCAGTAGGTATGTCCGCATTGTGAATTTTTATGTTGACATGCATAGAATTTATATTTCAGCCAAGGCGTAGGAGAAGAAGGTGGAATGGTTTCCAGGGAACTACCATATGTATGAGGAGGATATTGACAATATCATGAAGGAATGGCCTGTCGAGTTCTGAGTGGAAATTGTAGACGTCACAAGTGACTTTGGTGAGGACGGGCCTATTCCATGTCCTATTACCGAAGAGAAGGAGACATGAAAAAGGAAGGAAGTTGAGATCCCAGGACAGAAAAAGGGGGCAAGAAAGAAGCAGAAAGATGATAAGGGCAAGTTGGATATAGTACGCAAGAGAGAAAATTATGAAATGATCGGCGTAAAGTTCACAAAGTAGATGGAAGATCTGATGTCGGATAAAGAGAAAAAGGATAAGGCAATACAAGATACTCTGGAAAAGAATCTGACCATGCTGCAAGGGATTACACTAAAAATTAAAGAAGTCCACAAGAGATTACCTCCACCGCATGGCTCAGAGTTCGAAATGAAGTCCAGAGGAAATTTGCAGCAGCGAACACCGCAGTTAACCATGGCCGTTCCTGTGAAGTCCCGTATCATCCACCTGGACCCAATAACAGTAAGTTTACCTATTCTAGAGCAACTCATGTTGGATACAAAGGATGTTGAGTGTGTGGAGCTTGAATTGGAAAAAATACCACTGTCGGGCCTACATTATTTGCATCTGCAGTGTATGGAGGAAATTCATGAGCGAACCATTGACGCGCTGAAGGGGCAGGCTGAGATGCAAGCATCTAAACGATAGTTGGAAGAGTCTAGCTAACGGAACACTATGCAGCTACAGGATGAGCATGATCATCAAAAAATACTAGAGTCCACGATCACTGTGGTAGCAGACGATATAGATGACTTGGAGGTCTAGGCAGATCCTGGGGATAATATTGTTAAGATTGGCGAGCTGGTCACCATTCTTAAGACAGAGATGCAGGATATGCAGATTGTGCATGAGGCTAATATTGTTGCTTTGAAGGAGCAGATAAACCCACAGACCACACCGAATGAGCAGCAGCTCAGAGCAGAATTAGTGAAGGCCGTAGCAGAGAATACTGTTGTTGAAGTGGCTAAGTTCCAGGGCCTATTAGATGATGCGTCGAAGGCATTCACAACCCTCGAAGAAGACCCAGTATTGCTGCAAGTGAAAAATACTGTCAAAGAGAAGCAAGCAGCATTGGAACAACTTGATATAAAAGTGAAAGCCCTGCTGCCTAGAGAGAGGCTCCCAAAGTACCGGGAAATCAATGTGCTTAAGAAGGAGGTGTAGGCCTTATGGGAGAAAGAGACCAAACTGGGAGACAAAGCGCAACCCTTACTGGAAGATGCCAGCACGATCTGGTAGAAGATCGAGGAGAAGTTAAAAGAGTTGTGCGAGAATAAGGAACAGGTTGAAGAATAGATACGTGATAAGATCACACCTGAAATGCTGGATACAGTCAACCAAATCGAGCAAGACACGAAGCAAACAGTCCATAATTTCATTGCTGCATACAATGAGTTTTCCGCGAAACTAGCTCCATAGGAGACGGAACAGTTTAGGGAAGCCGAAGTTGCAGGTGGCTCGGCGGCGAGCCACATGTAAGTGTTAGGGGCCTGTTGGGCCTGGCCCAAGTGGGGCAATTTTGAGCAAGAAGGATTTTGGAACTGCAGAGCTGAGCATAGTTCAGTTACAAGTATTTTTGGCATAAGTTTTGAGTGCTGCGAAGTTGCACACCGCGCAGTGTTGGAGGAAGCTGTGAGGATCAGTATTGTGAGGAGGCAGTGCTGCGAAGTGTCTAGTCCATGGGATGCCAGCAAAGCAAAGTGCTAGACGGAAGATGGCATGTATTCCGGTTATACCATCGGTGGTCTATTTTTGAGAAAGATGCTCTAGGAGTGCTAAGCGGCGAGCAGGAGAAAATCGAGAAGAAAGCGACTGGTCGCACATGCGGAAGATGCCACTAATTGAACCGGTCGCACGAAACCGTTAGAGGAAGAACCGCTTGCTGAAAGTGACCTGTTGGTATGCACACAATATGAAGGCCGATAGTGACGTGATGCATGCGTGGAAGACCGCCACAATGGAATATTCGCTACTAGGTGCCAGAAGTCTAGTTTTGGGGAAATCGTGACAGTTTTGTAAAACTAAGGGATTTTTCCTACAGATTGTAAAGACATGACCTACGGGCATGATCTATAAATAAGGGAATTTTTGTATGGGAAAGGATTGTTGGGTTGTTGGGTTGTTGGGCTGTTGAACTCTTCATTTTGGTTAAGCTTGAATATTGTTGCATCTGTTAAGCTTAATGCTATTGTAAAGGCTCTGCAACTGAGTGCGCAGAGACCTATCTGAGAGAGAAGAGAGTCTACAGCTAAGTGTGCAAACTAAGAACTGTTGTACCCTTGCCAAAGAATTATTCAACAACAGTTCTTGAGGACGTATCCTCCATCCGGGGGGTGAACCACGTTAAATTCTGTGTAGTGTGATTGTTTGTATTTTGCAACTGTTCATTTGCTTAGTATGGATGTTTAATGCCGCAGTTATCTGTTATATGATTTCTTTTATATGTATTTGCCGCAGGAATGGTGGGAATAATATGTTAAGTAATACATGTGTGGATGAATGTTAAGTATTCAGCACTTCTAAGTCTTTGAATGCATGAATCTGTTGGATAATCACATAGTTAAGCACTGTATTTGAGCATAGCGTTGGAAGGCACAGTATCGTATGTTCATTTGTTTACATATATCATCACGATAATAATCTAAGTGTGGTCAAATGGATAAGGATTGTTAAGTAAGCTGGACCAGATTTGATCAATTATTGAAGTAAACGCGCGGTCTAGTTGACGCGCTGAATCATTATGAGTTGCTGCGAGGTAAGTTGTTGATAGCTTATTGTCATGACATAGGAAGTATCTAATACCGTGAAGTCCTTGGATGCGCTGGTTGTGCAAGCACCTCCGCTTGCCAAAGTATCCGACGTGAAGTAGAGACTTCGTGTAGTCTTTTTTCCGCAGCAAGAGTCCCTTATTGCGCTTCCCATCCGTCTCTTTGACACTCGCATCACCAGGTTATGGAAATCTGATTCTGCAACCACCCCCTTGGCTTCACCTCGGGTGAGACCTCAGGCTACTCACAATCTGTTGCCGAAAGGGCCGGTGAATAGGGGTTTTGTTGGTTGCTTGAACCGCGAAGTACCTGGGTCTACATTTGAAACCTCTAGATCAGTTTCCTATGCCAACAGGCACCTAACCTCCTTTGCATCAAATGAAGCAATCCACAATTGGCCACCATCCACCTAGAATTCACCAAGGGTAGTGGCATCCTCACTAACATATCTCTGAATATATGCCAGTTGATTGGCTGTTAAATGCCAAGTGGGACATCGAGGAAATGGGAAAAATCCTCCCCTCTCTTGGAGAGCCCAATAATGAAGTAAATTTCCTCCTTTGTGGGATGGAACCATAGATCTAGTACCACCCTTAATGCATGTTGACATTGGTCCCAACAACGGATCAACAACCTCAATAATCATGAGTTCCCCCTCAATAATCATGAGTTCCCCCTCAATGATGTATCCTCCTCATAAAATTTGAGGAGGCCAACACTCCATAAGAAGGCTCAAGTCTCTATTGTAATAGGGAAAGGGAGAAAATCCCTCTCCCTATCACAAGACTCCCACTCTCGTACAATATTATACAAGTCGATCCGTTGTTGTTGGTCATGTTGTTAATATCGTCACTCCTATCTCTGATTCATATAAGGGTATTCTTTAAGGATTCAAATATTATACCTATGTGTAGTATCCTTGACGACTATTTGGATTGAAAAATTATACATATAGATATATAGGTGAATATAATGATTGTTACCATCCCCACCCGGGTTCAATTCTTGTATATATATATATATATTAAAAATTATAATTTTTTTGTGAATTTTAGCATTTTAAAATTTTTATATTTGACGCACAAGTGTGCGGATGCGGAAATGCGGAACCTCCTTCTCTACATTTGCAAACTTCCCAGACTTGTCTCTCCCTCTTCCTTGATCCAACTGAGGCAAGTTCAGTACCGTTGGAAATATCTTGGAGAGATATTTCCATTGGTATAACTCTCTCATCCATTTGAGGATTATAACCTTGTCATTATATCAGCTAAATATTCCATCATAACTTTTCTTTTCCAGGCCATTAGAAATTCATAAAACTCTATCTGTCTTCTCCCATGACCTTCCCCCTTCACCTAATCCACAGAGGAGTTATGAAACACATCAGGGTATCCCCCTCCTTTCCCAAAGATCGGGTGTAGCCACACAACTCATTCATAGGGTTAATCAAGCATATCACAACATGTAAGGTGCATAAAGTTAGATCTAATAATTATATCTATCACATGCAAGACTTATAATGCATTAAAATCATGCAATACAATGATATACATAACAATAACTCAGCCTCCTACTCAGGTTCACATATGATCTTCCTATCAAAAAAATTGATACAAACATACATTCCATAACTGAACATAAGCAACCATATTATAACAGTGGAGCATCATCATTCATTATAAACAAGGAAGTACTTATCTTTTAACTTTCTGAAGCTGCCAAGCAACTGGCTATGTGAGAGCAAAATTCCACCCAACCTTAGATATATGTCCATCCTGTACTCTTTCAACTGAAAGATCACCCCCGAGTTGGGTTGTGTATCCACTAAGGAGGGCTATCAGTTACTCTCACAGTCAAGGTTCCATCCCAATGCTAATCCAATCTGCAGTTGGGTTTATCAAGCATTCCAGGGCATCTACCCATGCTAATCCAGACTACAGTGGGTTTATCAAGCATATAGGGATATATTGTTCATGCTAAGCCAACTTCTAGTTGGGTTTATCAAGCATACCAAACAACACAGTCATGCCAAGCCAGCAGACAGTTGGGTTTGTCAAGCATACCAAGCAAGTTGATCATGCTAAGCCAGCAGACAGTTGGGTTTGTCAAGCATACCAAGCAAGTTGATCATGCTAAGCCAACCTACAGTGGGTTTATCAGGCATAAAAGGATAACAAGGAAGGCATTGTTAAGCTAGTAAGCTTAATGAAAGCTGCAGGCATCTCAACACGCAACAGACCTGGCACCCACATTACCTACCGCACCCAACAAAAGGAAGACCCTCTTCTTTGTTGCACAGTCCCTCAAGGCCTATTCCCTTCCAGTTGTTGGAATATTAAATCTTCCTATGTATGTCATTTAAATACATTGGTAGCATTAATTAATCATTTATGATCAATTCCTATGTATTAGACTAGATAATAGCCATTTGTGTCATTGTGTGGACCACAAGGAAACTTTGGGGGGACCACAAGACTTCCAAGTGTGGACCACAAGCTTCCTAGACCACTTGGGCATATTTCTAAAATATTTTGGATAAGATTCTGGTGGAAAAGGCGCTTCACTAATTTTTACTACTTCTTACCCTAGGGGGAAAAGTTAGTCAACTAGGGAAACTTGTCCTTGGGACCACACATCCTCTATGATGTTTATTCTTTCCATTTTTGGTATTTGGATTTTTGTTTCATCACACATCAACTACAGGTCACTAATTTAGAAATTCATGAGCCTTTGGAGTGACTTGGACAACACACTTGCAACCTAGGGGGGATTTTCATAGTTTTAGTAAGTCTGATTTTATGATGATCCAAATGGAATATTTATCCATTTGAATCTCTGTTCTAATGTTATATGTTGACATCATATTACTTTCCAAAGGTTGGATGATGTATTTTATTCATGAGAGTTAATATAGTTTGTATTATTTGTGAATAATTTTCTGTGTCTTTGACTAGTTGCGTGAGATCTTTGTGAGAGTGTGTAATTTCTTGATAAGATATTGGTGTGAACTAAATTTCACATGGTATCAGAGATTTCTTACTCCTTTCTCCTTCTATTGTCTTGCAGGATCCAACCAGTCTCAAGGAGGGTGCATTAATTCAACCACAGGGCGCATTCTACCATCAAGAAGGCGCAGCAAGCAAGCTTTGGGCAAACCCAAATCAGAGCTTCCATGGATCAGTCACAATAGATTATCCTCACTCCATTCAATTATTCTGACTGGAAGGCGTAGATGGAGATCATACTGAGGAGCAAAGGGCTCTATAGGGTGACTATGGCAACTGAAGCTAAGCCAACCTCAACAGTTGAGAAATCAAAGTGACATAATAGAAGAGATGAAGCTTATGGGATGTTGTGTCTCACTACATCTAGGGAACTTCTATTCCATTTCGATGGTATTACCTCTTCCAATGAAGTTTGGATGAAACTTCAAGAATTGTTTGGAAGGACCAATGAATTAAGAGGCCACCAACTGGATAATGAACTAGTTTCATTGAGTCCACAGAATTTCGATAATC
This sequence comes from Larix kaempferi, assembly GCA_027924585.1. Classification (NCBI taxonomy): domain Eukaryota; kingdom Viridiplantae; phylum Streptophyta; class Pinopsida; order Pinales; family Pinaceae; genus Larix; species Larix kaempferi. Next base: position 10,872,843 of record BSBM01001005.1, on the reverse strand, counting down.
TATAGGATTTATTATCCAAATTCAAATCACTTGTGGTGCAACTGAATAAATGTGGTATTGAAAAAAATATGAGCAATTAGTCTTGGCTATTCTCTCGAAACTTGGCCCCGACTACTCAATATTTGTCTCGACCTTCCATTCCACAAGGAAGGCAGTTAAAAATTGGAAGATCTTGACACTTTCAGAATTCATGGAGTCTTTGAAACAAGAACAAGACAAATTGGTCTTGATGGGAGCCATTAAAAATCCATCCAAAGACCACTGTTTGAATGTTGGAGATTCAAAGGGTTCGAAAGGGAAGAAGAAGGGAAATTTCAAGAATCCCACCGGTGAGAGGAAAGACAAGCACAAAGTTCATGAAGACTCCTTGAATTTCAAGAGGAATCCAAATAAAAAGAATGAGAGGACAAAGTGCAATTATTGCAGCAGGGGCTTTCATCCTGAAATCTCTTACATGAAGAAGGCCATTGACCAAATGGCTCAACTCCTGGAGAAAGCCAACATTCCTCTTCCAGAGAGTGCAAGGAGATTGGAGGACAAAATTTCGATGACAAGGAGAGAGTACATGCACTGATGGAAAGCACATTCAAACCTACCTCATTCATTATTGATTCCATAGCTTCAATACACATGGTGTCTACAAGTAATTTTTTCACTTCACTTGACTCTTCCAGTGGTCCAAATATTGTATTGGGTGACCATTCTGAAACATCTAGAAAAGGCAAGGGCAGCATAGCTCTCGAGTTTGGTTCATTCAATAATGTCTTGTATGTTCCTAGACTTGCTGCAAGCCTTTTGTCAGTCTATCATATGACCCACATAGGGCTTCCCAAGAAATTAACCTTTACCCCAAATGATGTTGAGATAGATGAAATTTCAACAGGAAAAATTGTTGCATTAGGCACTGCTGATCACAGCTCTAGAATCTAAAAGTTTTCTCATTTTGTGCCATATACCTCGCCTTCTGCTCTTATAACCCATTCCAATGAGTCAAGTAAATTATGGCATGAAATATTTGTCCATTTGAACTATAAATATCTTTCCAAACTTCATGAGAAAGAATGGGCTGCCCAATATTAGATTTTCCAAAGGTGTCTGTTAATCTTGCATCCTAGGAAAACACCATGAGCATAAGTATGGGAGATCCACTACTGAGAGAACCTATGCACCATTGGAGCTTATTCACACTGACATATCAGGTCCATTTCCTCATGATTCTTTGAACGATGGCAAGTACATACTCACATTCATAGATGACTTTAGCAGGTACTGTTGGATTTAATTCATTAAGCTAAAATCTGAAGTTTTTGGTTTGTTCAAGCTATTCAAAGCCTCAGTTGAGAACCAGTCTGGTAGGCATATAAAAATTATCAGATCTGATGATGGTGATGAATATGTGAAATCAGAGTTTCAGCAATTTTGTGCCTCTTCAGGCATTCAGATGCAACACACAATTCGATATACACCTCAGCAGAATGGGGTTGCTGAGAGGAAAAACAAGTCTCTTAAAGAGATGGCCACATGTATGCTTGAGGCAAATTCATTGTCTCCCAATATATGGGCTAAGGCAATAAATTGTTCCACATACATTCAGAACAGAGTGCCACACAAATCTCTCAAAGGTATCACTCCTTTTGAGGCTTGGACAAGGCACAAACCTTATATCTCTCATTTCAGGATTTTTGGCTCAAAGGCTTGGGCTAGGATTCCACTTGAGAAGAGGAGGGATATGCAGCCCCAAATCCAACCATGTATTTTTGTTGGATATTTATAGGAATCCAAAGGGTATAATGTTTTGAACATGAGCACTCAAAAAGCATTCAGAGAAAGGAGTGTTCAGTTTGAGGAAGAGCCCTCACAGAGTACTGAAATTGGAGAACCATCTTCACCACCACCTGAAGAAGTAAGTGATGCTCCTATTGAAATTTTTTATTCTGATATTTATGATGATGAGGACCATTTTATTGCATATTCTAATTCACCAACAAATCCTAAATGGGCTGCTAATACTTTGCAAGCAGGATGTGAACTAGTGGGCAATCCTCAGGACACAAGGAAGACTAGATCACAATTTGAGACTGCTCTCAATGTGAATGACCCATACCTTTATGAGAAATGTTATATGATGGTGGATTCTGATCCTCAAACATATGAGGGAGCCTCACATGGCCCAAGATGGCAGGCTTCCATGGATGAGGAGTTTCAATCATTGCAGAAGAATGAAACATGGGAGCTAGTCAAGCTCCCCGCAGGCAGAAAATTGGTAAGGTGTAAATGGATATACAAAAAAAAATGTGCATCTAATGGTACAGAAGTGAAATATAAATCTAGGCTGGTATCAAAGGGCTTCTCCCAAGTCCAAGTCCTTGACTGCAATGACACTTTTGCACCAGTTGCATAGAAGGATTCGATAAGACTAGTTCTGGCAATTTCTGCATCCAAGCGCTGGGAAGTGCACCATATGGATGTCAAGAGTGCCTTCCTCTAGGGGGATCTTGAGGAGGAGATTTATATGCATAATCCATAAGGGTATGCACCAGATCCTAACTATGTGTGCAGGTTGAAGAATTCCTTATATGGGCTTAAGCCAGCCCCCAAGGCTTGGTATGCCAAAATGGACAATTTTCTCTTGTCACAATCTTATGTTCGATGCAAATATGATCCTAATGTTTATATGAAGCTGATTGATGGTTCAATAATGATTATAGTGTTGAATGTTGATGATTTTCTAATCACAGGTAGATCTATTGATAAAATAGCTTCATTGAAGACTGCTTTGCATCAAGCTTTTTCCATGAGTGACTTGGGAATTCTTAAGCAATTTTTGGGGCTTGATATTTCTCAAACAAAGAATGGAACAAAGGTATATTAGTCCAAATATGCATCTTATTTGTTAAAAAAGTTCAATATGGCTGATTGCAAGCCTTCTAAGACTCCATTCCTTTCAGGAGTTGGAATGGAAGAAGCAGAATCTACACCCTTGGTTGACAACACCTTGTATAGGAAGCTTGTTGGCAGCTTGCTATACTTGACTCACACTCGACCTGATCTTACTTATGTTGTGAGTGTGGCATCAAGATACATGGAGCAGCCACATGATCTCCATTAGAGGGATGCAAAATAATTTTTCACTATGTGCAGGGCACCAAGACTGATGGGATTCACTATGTTGTAGATTATAGCCTAGATCTTCTTGGCTTCACTGATTCAGATTGGGCTGGTGATAGCCTTGATAGGAAATCCACATATGGATTTGTATTCATGCTTGGAGGTGGTCCAATTTGCTGGTCTAGAAAGAAACAAAGTTCCATTTCATTATCTTCAGCAGAGCCCGAGTACAGAGGAGCAGTGAATGCTGCTACTCAGTGTGTGTGGTTGCGGGGTATTCTTTCAGAGTTTGAGATTGCTTTTAGTAATCCTACTGTCATATTTTGTGACAATCAGAGTGATATAAGAGTCTCAAGTGATCCAGTACAGAGAAAGAGGACCAAGCATATTGAGATACATATGCACTACATCAGAGGACTAGTGCATGACCAGATCATTGATTTGCAGTATTGCCCAATAGGTGAGCAAACTGCATACATCTTCACCAAAGCTTTTACCGAGAAGACATTTAGCTATCTTATATCACTGCTTGGGATGGTTGAACATGTGGTGGAGTGAAGGATTGATCAGTAATCTTTCAATTTTGATATGTCCATTTTTTTAGGGAAGGTTTTTCCCATGAGGTTTTCCTTCTATCCTTGTTTTGTGGACCGACAGTATTGTACAGGATGACAAAGTCTTGTTACTAGGCCCTTTGTATTTCTATTTTATGATATTTAGAACATAAAGACAGATTTATGGGGGGGGTTTGGAATATTAAATATTCCTATCCATGTCATTTAAATACATCGGTAGCATTAATTAATCATTTATGATTAATTCCTATGTATTAGACTAGATAATTGCCATTTGTGACATTGTGTGGACCACAAGGAAACTTTGGGGGGACCACAAGACTTCCAAGTGTGGACCAAAATCTTCCTAGACCACTTGGGAACATTTCTAAAATATTCTGGATAAGATCCTGGTGGAAAAGACGCTCCACTGATTTTTACTATTTTTTACCCTAGGGGGAAAAGCTAGTCAACTAGGGAAACTTGTCTTTGGGACCACACATCCTCTATGATGTTTCTTCTTTCCATTTTTGGGATTTTGATTTTTGTTTCATCACACATCATCTATAGGTCATTAATTCAGAAATTCGTGAGCCTTTGGAGTGACTTGGAGAACACACTTGCCACCTAGGGGGGATTTGCATAGTTTTAGTAACTTTGATTTTGTGATGATCCAAATGGAATATTTAGCCATTCGAATATCTATTGTAATGTTATATATTGACATCATATTACTTTCCAAAGGTTTTATGATGTATTTTATTCATGAGAGTTAATACAGTTTGTATTATTTGTGAGTAATTTTCTATGTCTTTGACTAGTTGTGTGAGATCTTTGTGAGAGTGTGTAATTTCTTGATTAGATCTTGGTGTAAAATGAATTTCACACCCATGCTATTCAGGATGGGCATATAAAGGTCCAGTCGCTAGTTCTATGAGATTTTAGCATTCACTGGGTTTATCAAGCAACCCAACCTTCTTTCACAGTTCAACAAGATGACTCCTTTCAGACTTGCAACAGGGCTCCGTTCCGCAATATGCTCTCTGCGATCTAATATTGGGTCCTCACGGTTTTCTCTTCACTGTTCAATCTTTGTGATTCCTCACAGGTTCTTACCACTGTGTCACGAGTAGACTGGGTTCGCTCACACACTTCTTATGGTATTTTCCATTACATAGGAAAAACACGATTATCTTCAGGCTTCCTCATGGCTAGCTGTGCGGGTCTGCGTATGCAGGAATATCTCTACCAGTTCTCTCTTGATGAATGGATGGATAGTGAATGGTGACTTCTGAATGCATGAATGAATGTTTCCATCTACAAACGTGCAGTCAAACAGGTTTTGCAAGTTCCCCCGGAGATTGAGTGTCTTCCATGATAAGTAATCAGAGCCATGCACTTCCATACGAAATCGCAGGCATGATTCACACTCCATCGGCTTCAGCAACAGGGTTCTCAACCACCCTCTGCAACCAAATTAATGTCAGTAGGGAGGTCAAAAGGCTCCACAATCGGACATGTGGCAACATGGGTACCAATCCCATAACCCCCTCACCTCTCCCTAGTGGATACACATGGCCCCTTCTCATTAGTTGCCTCCTTAGCCATCTTCTTGGTTAGTTTATTCATTAATAAATAATTACATCATTTACATTTCTTCATGGCTTAACACCCCATGAATAATCAAACTATCAAATACTTTCCTATGCAATAACCTTAAACATCCACTCGTGGGGCCTTGGCCTTGAGCTCCACACTAGGGAGAATACACACACACCGCATATACACAGTATTTACATTGAAGCCAATAAAAATCAAGGGAAAAATGGGGTATTACAACTCCCTCTTCCTTAAAATAACACCGTCCTGGGTGTTCTCAAAACTGAACAAAAATGGGAATGCCTCTTTCATTGCATCCTCCAACTCCCATGTGGCCTCCTCGGGGCTAAGGTATGTTGAATGCACCTTTACCTTCCCTATGGCCCGGTTCCAGAGCAAGGTGACTTTCCTATCGAGGATGCATATAGGATCCTCCTAGAACTTTCTCTCTAGTTCCACCTATATCACATGCCAATCAATGATATGATTAGGATCATGTACATATTTCTTAAGCAAAGATACATGGAAAACATTATGAGATTTCATGTTAGTAGGAAATGCAATCCTATATGCAACTAGACCTATCCTATCAAGGACTTCAAATGGTCCACAATATCTTGGTGCTAACTTGGCACAACTTCCCAACTTCATGGAACTCTTTCTTGGTTTCACTCTCAAGTAGACATGATCACCAATCTGAAATTCCCTATGCATTATTTTAAGATCTGCATAACTTTTCTGCCTGTCTTGTGCTACCTTCAAATTCTTCATGATCTTCACAATATCTTGCTCCATTTCCTCAATCATTTCTGGTCCAAGCCCTACCTTGTTCACTAGGCTATCCCAGCTCACTGGAGTTCTACATCCTTTTCCATACAACATTTCAAAGGGACTCATTTTCAATGATGCTTGATGTCCATTGTTGTAGGAAAATTCCACTAAGTGTAAATAGTCTTCCCACTTAGATGGCTTGTCCATCACATACATCCTTAACATATCTTCAAGAATCCGATTTACTCTCTCAGTTTGACCATCCGTTTGAGGATGATAGGCTGTGCTAAACTTCAACTGAGTTCCTAATTCCTCCAACAATCCTTTCCAAAAATTAGATGTGAACTTTGTGTTCCGGTTTGAAATTATTGCCTTGGGAAATCCATGCAATCTGAATATCTCTCTCATGAAGATATCTCCAATGTCATTGGCCTTGTGAGTGGAATTAACTAGAACGAAATGAGATACCTTGGATAGCTTGTCCACCACCACCATAATTGCATCATGTTTCTTCACTGTTATTGGAAACCCTGTTATAAAATCCATAGAGATCACTTCCCACTTCCATTCTGGAATGGGCAATGGATGCAACAATCCTGTTGGATGTTGGTGCTCTCCCTTGACCTATTGACACTTCTAACACCTGGAAATGTACGCAGCTATGTCTCTCTTCATACCATGCCAAAAGTATTACTTCCTTGTTGTTGTTATAGTATTATGATATCCTGGATGTCCTGAGTATGGTCTTTGATGTATCTCATCCATCACCAACTTCTTCAAATATGCATTGTTTGGAATGTACAGTCTAGTGTTTTGATAAATGAGAACATTACCCTCACCTATATGATATTTTGCATACTTTTCATCCATAACATCCTGCTGCAATTTATCCTTGATCTGAAGGTAGACTTCATCACTATTTTGAGCCTTTAAAATCCTTTCCTTCAAGTCTGATTCACACCTACTTACTGCTGCAATGTGAAATTTTCTGCTGAGTGCATCAACGACTTTATTCTCTTTGCCTTTAACATGTTTGATTTCCAAATCAAAATCACATAGAAAATCCATCCATCTAGTTTTCCTAGCATTCATATTTGGCTGTTCAAACAAATATTTTAAACTCATGTGATTCGTCCTGAGTTCAAATCTTCTTCCCAAGAGATAATTCCTCCATCTCTTGAGAGCGTGGACTATGGCTGCTAGCTCTAAATCATGGGTGGTGTAGTTACTTTCATGCTCTTTTAGCTTCCTTGACTCATAACAAATTACAAACCCTTCCTGCATTAGTACTCCACCAAGTCCTTCAAGGCAAGCATCAGTGCATACTACAAAATCCTTTCTAGGATTTGCAATCTTCATAACAAGGGCACTAGTGAGCAATTTATTCAACTAATGGAAGCTCTTCTAACATTTCTTAGACCATACAAATATAATACTCTTCCTTTTCAATGAGGTGATTGGGTGAGCTATCTTGTAGAACCCTCCAATAAATCTTCAGTAGTAACCAACAAGACCCATAAAATATATTACATCTACAACATTTCTCAAAGTAGGAAAATCCATTATGGCCTCTATCTTCTCAGAATCCACTGCAATACCTTCTTCTGAGATTACATGACCTAAATATTTCACTAATCCTTTTGATAGAATTCACACTTGCTCCACTTGGCATAAAACTGATGTTCTATAAGAACTTGCAACACCATCCTTATATGCGCATGTTATGCTCTTCTTCATTCTTGGAATACACAAGGATTTCATCCAAGAACACAATCACAAACTTATCCAAGTATTTATTGAAGACACTATTCATGACGCACATGAATGTGGCAGGTGCATTGGTGAGACCAAATGGGACCACTGTGAATTCATAATGACCATACCTAGTACTAAAAGTTGTCTTATGAATGTCCTCTTCCTTAATCCTCACTTGGTGGTACCCCGACCTCAAGTCAATCTTGGAGAACACTCTAGCTTCCTTCATTTGATCAAACAAGTCATCAATCCTTTGCAAAGGATACCTGTTCTTAACTGTCACTTTATTGAGCTGTCTATAATCAATACACAGCCTCAATGTTCCATCCTTCTTCTTCACAAATAACGCAGGTGCATCCCAAGGGGATACACTAGGTCTTATATATTACTTTCCCATTAATTCTTGCAGCTGCATCTTCAACTCAATCGGCTTAGGTGTGTTCATTCTATAAGGAGCCTTGGAAATTAGTGCTACTCCTGGAACAAGGTTAATGGAAAAGTCAATATCTCTCTTAGGTGGCAGTCCCGACACTTCATCCAGAAACATATCTTGGAACTATTGCAACAATGGGAAGTATTCTATCCTTGGTACTTTATCTTCTTCAGAATTTGATGTATGCACAGCATACAATTGACAACCCTTCCTGTAAAACTTTCTCAGCTGTAGGGATGAAATCTGCCTCACTGAAACTCACTTTAGAATTCCTTTTACCAGCCTTAGCTTTCCTTCATCATCAAGGAATTCAATTGCTTTCTCATAACAGTCTAATTTGGCCCTATTCCTTTCCAATCAATCCATTCCAATTAAGGCATCATATGATCCTAATGGTAAGAAATTCAATTTTGCATGAGTGTGCAGTCCATTCAATTCTATGGGACACTTCCCCACTACTTCACTTACCTTCCTCTTGGTGCCTGTGGCTAACTGAACTAGCCAAGCCTTACTATGCTTTACTTTACCAAGAGAACAAATTTCAACTACCCCAGGAGATACATAACTATGGGTAGCCCCTGGGTCAATCAAAACAGAAATAGATTGATTAGAAATATTACCTTCAATCTCCACCACTACTGATTGGTGTTTTGCTTGATGGTCATCCAGTGTTGTATAGATCCTAGGCTCTTCTCTTGCCATGTCTCCCACTGTCTATTCTCCTTCAATGTTGTGCACGCTCCTCGGGTACTCCCTTTTAGATGGACAATCTCTAAGAATGTGGTTTCCTCCACATCCCCAACACTGAAGTGGTCCTCTCTGTTCTTTGTCTGTTGCTACTGCCAGCTTAAATCCACTCCTAGCTTGTTGTCCCTGTGGAAAGGTTTTGGGTTGATTTCTAAGAGGTGGGTTAAATCCACTTCTTCTTGGTTTGAACCTGCCCTTGGGCTTACCTTTCCATGCTGACTGCATTTATGATTTACCTTTACCCTACTCATAGCAATGCTCTACCATTCTAATGGCTTCTTCCAAGCTTGGTGGACTGACAAACTCAATCCTATCTCTGTAAATTTGTGGTAGACTACCAAGGAAACATTGGATCTCGACTCTTTCATCCTTGATGTAGTCCACATACCTCAGCAGCTCCAGAAACTTATGGACATGCACATCCATAGTGTTCTTCCCAATTTTGAGTTCATTGAACTCTTTCCTTTTATTATCGTAGTACCTAGCTTATAGGTATTTCTCCTAAAAGTACCTCTGGAATCTATCCCAACTAATTCTTCTTTCGCTGATCCCTTTCACTTGCATGAGGTGCTCCCACCAAATAGAAGCTCTTCCACCAAGGTTATAAATAGAAACCTTAGCCTTTTCATTCTCTGAAAACTCATGTATTCTGAAGTACTTCTTCATTCCAAGAAGCCACGCCTCTACTTCTTGACCTTCTTTACCTTCACCATTAAAAGTGGGACGTGTTGCCTTCCTGAACTCGCCTTGCAGGATACCTCTGTACTTCTTTCTGCTCCTACTCCTGCAGGGAGTATGCCTTGGGTTTCCTTGAGAACCTTGGGAATCAGCTGACCTACTAGAATGAGATCGGGAAGAGGGTATTCTGTGTTTTATTCCCACGGAATTCCTTCTAGGGATTAGAGTCCTTCTCCTAGAATGACTATGATAAACCTAATTGGTTATTACGAATGTATTTATTATTAGATTAGGTCAGTTGAGGAGGGAAGAAACATTAAATGATATTGATCAGTTAAATGAAGAAGAATCAGCTACACCTTCTGAATTCTCAAGCAAGGAAATACATGAAGAAACATTAAATGACATCGATCAATTAACGGGAGAAGAATCAGCTATGCCATCTAAATTCTCAAGAAAGGAAAAACATGAAGCAACATTAAATGATATTGATCAAGTACAGCTCAAGACTTCTTTGACACCTATGACGGAACAAGGTACTACAATGACACCTAAATATATAAGTAGGGAAGATTCTGAAGTTGCTACTATAACCAGAAAGGAAGGGACTCCCAATTTCTCATGTCAAATAGAGCTGGAAAATGCATATGCTGAGCTCTCAACAGAAGAAGCAAGTGCGACTCCTAGTTTCCCAAGTAAAGAGGAACTAGGTACTATGACAACCCCTAAATATTCAAGTACGGAAGAGTCTGAAGTTGCTACTACAACCAGAAAGGAAGGGAAGTCATGCCGACCGCCTCCTTATATTCCTCCACACAAAAGATTTAAGCCTCCAGACTCCTGGAGGGATAACAAAAGACTCCCCAACTACAAAACTCAAAATACGATACTCAGTAAAAAATATGCATGTCATCCGAAAATTCGTTGCGGTTTCTTACAAGGTAGGGAAGTAAGTCGCATTAATGCACAAGTCGAAAAGCCCATAAATATGTCTAGTGGCACTCAAGGACAAACCAAAGACCATATTGGGATTCCCAGTTAGAGCAAAGCACATGATAAGGAAAACGATGACAAAGATGATGAATCAGAAGCTGTAGAAGATAAGGATATGAAATATCAAGATGATATTGCCAATCATAGTGTCAATATCAATTGTAAAGAAAATGGCGATGTTGTAGAAGTCAATGAAGTCAACAAAGTCAATGTTAAAAACGATTATGAGAGAGTTGAAGTTGTAGAAGAAGGCAATGATGAAAATAAAAGAGCCAAAGATGACCTTAATCACGATATCATAGAAAAAGAAAACCTAGAAGATGTTGCTTCAAATGAAGAGATGAACATTCTACCAATAGTCCCAGCTCAATATGGGAAGGATCCCAAGGAACAACTAAAGACAAGTTCGTCAGACAAGGAAGTAAGTACATTATTAGTAGTTTCCGCTACATATAAGAAAACCAAATTAGAAGATCAAAAGAACACCATCAGATTAGCAGATCCAAAATATGCATTGCTTAGTTATTATGTGTTCATCTACAGAATCATAAGCATGATAAAATTTGAATGGAAATGTGACCAATTATTCCAAGAACTGCTAAATTGTGGCATCGTTATTCGTGGCAAGAATTCTAGCTGCAACACGCTCATAGAAGATTTGTGGACGAATCTTTTCAGAGCGGGATGACTTGTAATAAACCTAATTGGTTATTAGGAATGTATTTATTATTAGATTAGGATAATTAATTATTTATTATTAAATGAAATGTCTATTTATCAATAGACATGTCTATTCCCGTTAGGCCATATTTAATATCGGCCATTTCTATGTAATATTCATCAATTCAATTATAAAAATATATATATTATCAATTATGATATTCATGTAAGGATGATTCCTTACAACAACCCCTCGATTGACTTTATGCATTCATTTCTTCTCAGCCTTCATTGCTCAGATTAGACCCACCATTTAATTTCTGCTGCAGATCTGCGAGACTCTGCAAAATAGATGCATTAAGTTGATGTTGCTCTTCTTGCGCCTTCATTAACCGTTCATTGAAGCTTAACATGGTCTCAGCCAAGTTTGGGGGCATTACTGGTGCCCTCCTTCTATCAGAATATACGTTTGTATGTACTTCCTACACATTTTCTCCTAGAACATCTTCCTCCTGCTCATAAGGATGTTTGTAAGGGTCCTGGGAATCATCAAAGGTCGCCATCTTTACTTATCTGCACGCAGCCTTTCTGGACAACTCAACTTACTGTTGTTGTTGTTGTTGTCGCTGTGCATAATAGAAACATCTATTAGACATTTCAAGCATACAATAAATATTATACATCTATTCAAATCTGGAATTCATTGGACAATCAATCAACTAATAAGCATTCATCCAAAACCTGCGTCATGGATGCATTCTTTGCATATAAATCTTTCCATGGATAGTCCCAATAGCTCCAATGTTGTAACCAAAGCTATGATACCACTCTATAGCATACCCCGATCCCATCTCTAGGATCTAGTACCAATCCGTCATGTACTCCGAACCTCTACGGGTCTTTTTTCGGGGTGATGGAAGACTCTGATAATTTTTTTTTCTTTGAAATGCTTCCATTCACACCTTTCTGCAATTGCTTCACCGGATCTGCAATCCGCAGTCTACAATTCTCTTGGATCTGCAATCCGCAACTCTCTTGGATCTGCAATCTGCAAGTTGCTTTGGTCCTGCAATCCGCAATCTGCAACTCTCTTGGATCCACAAGCTACTTTGGATCCACAATCTACAATCTATCTTTCCACAATATACAATCTACATTGCAGGATTTGGAAGACGAATCTCCGAACTTATCTCTCCAACACCCTTCCTGAATCCGCAGTCCGCATTGCGGAACTTGGGATGGTGGAAGTCTACTTATTCCATCAATTGCCTTTCCGTAATCCGCAATCCGCAATTGCAGAATTCGGGTTTGCAGAAGTCCAACTTCAATTTACTGGAAAACTACTCTTTCCGCAATCTGCAATCCGCAATCCGCATTGTAGAAGTCAGAATTGCGGAAGTCCAAACATGACCTTCTGAAAACTTTCCTTTCCGCAATCCGCAATCCGCATTGTGGAAGTCCAAACATGACTTTCCAAAAAAATTTCCTTTCCGCAATCTGCATTGCAGAAGTCGGACTTGTGGAAGTCCAAACATGACTTTCCAAAAAACTTTCCTTTCTACAATCGACAATCTGCATTGCGGAAGTCCAAAAATGACTTTCCGAAAAACTTTCCTTTCCTCAATCCGCAATCTGCATTGCGGAAGTCAGAATTGCGGAAGTCCAAACATGACCTTCCGAAAACATTCATTTCCGAAATCTGCATTGTGGAAGTCGGAATTGTGGAAGTTCAAACATGACCTTCCAAAAAATTTTCCTTCCCGCAATCCGCAATCTGCATTGCGGATGCGGAAATGCGGAACCTTCTTCTCTACATCTGCAAACTTCCCAAACTTGTTTCTTCCTCATCCTTCAGCCAAATGAGGAAAGTCCAGTACCATTGGAAAAATATTGGAGATCTCTTTCCACTAGTATAACTCTCTCATCCATTTGAGGATTATAACCTTGTCATTATCTCATCTAAATATTCCATCATAACTTCACTTTTCCATGCCTTAGAACTTCAGAAAAATCTATCTGTCTTCTCCCATGACCTTCCCCCTTCACCTGATCCACAGAGGAGTTCTGAAACACATCAGGGTATCCCCCTCCCTTCCCAAATATCGGGTGTAGTCACACAACTCATTCATAGGGTTAATCAAACACATCACAACATGTAAGGTGCATAAAGTTAGATCTAACAATTATATCTATCACATGCAAGACTTATAATGCATTAAACTCATGCAATACAATGATATACATAAAAATAACTCAGCCTCCTACCCAGGTTCACATATGATATTCCTATCAATCAAATTGATACAAACATACATTCCATAACTAAACATAAGCAACCATATTACAACAATGGAACATCATCATTCATCATAAACAAGGAAGTACTTCTCTTTTAACTTTTTGAAGCTGCCAAGCAACTAGCTAAGTGAGAGCAACGTTCCACCCAACGTTAGATCTATGTCTAGCCTGTACTCTTTCAGCTGAGATATCACCCCCGAGATAGGTTTTGTATCCACTAAGGAGGTCTATCGGGTTCTCTCATAGTCAAGGTTCCATCCCAATGCTAAGCCAATCTACAGTTGGGTTTATCAAGCATTTTGGGGCATCTACCCATGCTAAGCCAACCTACAGTGGTTTTATCAAGCATATAGGGATATACTGGTCATGCTAAGCCAAATTCCATTTATGTTTATCAAGCATACCAAACAACACAGTCATGCCAATCGAGCATACAGTTGGGTTTGTTAAGCATACTAGGCAAGCTGATCATTCTAAGACAACTTGCAATGGATTTATCAGGCATACATAGATAACAAAGAAGGCATTGCTAAGCCAGTGAGCTGAACGACAGAGATGTAGGAATATCAACACTCAGCATACCTGGCAGCCACATTACCTACCACACCCAACACAAGGAAGACCCCCTTGTCTATTGCACATTCCCCCAAGGCCTCTTCCCTTCCAGTTCTATTCAGGATGGGAATAGAAAGGTCCATTCGCTAGTTCTATGTGTTTTCATCCTTCACTGGGTTTATCAAGCAACCCAACCTTCTTCCACATTTCAACAAGATGAATCCTTTCATAATTGCGGCAAGGATCTGTTCTGTAATTTACTCTCTACAATCCAATCCCGAGTCCTCACGGTTTTCTCTTCACTGTTCAAGCTCTGTGATTCCTCACAGGTTCTTACCACTCTGTCATGAGTATACTGGGTTCTCTCACACACTTGCTATGGTATTTTCTATTACACAGGAAAAACATGATTATCTTCAGGCTTCCTCACGGTTGGTTGTGTGGCTCTGGGTATGCCGGAATATCTCTACCGGTTCTCTATCGATGAATGGATGGATCGTGAATGGCGAGTCGTGAATGCATGAATGAATGTCCCCCTCCACAAACGGGCAGTCAAACAGGTTCTGTGAGTTCCCCTGGCAATTGAGATTCTTCCAGAATAAGCAATCAGACGCATGCACTGCCATACGAAATCACAGGCATGCTCCATACTCTATCGGCTTCAGCAACAGGGTTCTCAACCACCCTCTACAACCGAATCAATGTCAGCAGGGAGGTCAAAATGGTTCACAGTCGGACATGTGGAAACATGGGTACCAATCGCATAACCCCCTCACTTCTCCCTAGTGGAAACATGTGGCCCCTTCTCATTAGTTTCCTCCTTATCCAGCTTCTTGTTTATTTTATTCATTAATAAAAAATTACATCATTTAAATTTCTTCATGGCTTAATAGCCCATGAATAATCAAACTGTCAAATACTTTCCTATGCAATAACCTTAAACATCCACTAGTGGGGCCTTAGACTTGAGCTCCACAGTAGGGTGAATACACACACACCTCATATACATAGTATTTACATTAAAGCCAATAAACATTTTTGACACAACGACTACCGATAGGGGTTCACTTCGCACTATCGTCAACAAACCCAATCAAACACCCTTAAGCACCGACCCAGAAAGGTTTTACCCTTTCCAGCAACACCCACGAAGCGAGTGAAGTCTCACTTGAGATGATTAAGGGGGATGCAGGAACCAAGTTTCTACAGTGGGGGATGTTGGTCACCCTATATGCTAATCAATTACAACTAACACACAGGATGCTCAATATAAATTGTCAACCCAGGTAGGTCTTTTATTTCAAAGGCAATTAGCACAATCTATGCATAAACACTCTTGTAGTTGATTGAATAAATGGAGATAAACTATCCTACGTATATGCTCAGTCAAACCCATCTCATGACTAAAACTAATCTAATTTATCCATCTAATAATTAAAAGTACAATTACGTTCCTACAAATATCAATCCAACAGTTATTGATCTATGAATAAATTAAACTAGACTTACTTTTGCAAGAAGTTAAATCCTAAAGATATCAGACTACAATGAATTAACCATGACCTGTCTAAGATTATCTAAGATGCAAATTATAAATGACAGTAAGGAATCAAAACCAATTGCAATCATAATCTGACTAATTCAATAAACTTAGAGAAAGATGAATAACAGAAATAAACTAGAGTTGAGCTTGACTATAACAACTAACTAGCACACTTGCATAAAGGGAAATTAACCTACATATTCAACTGTCACACCACGTAGTTACAACAATCCAGAATGCAAACATTAACTACCAAAGGAGAATGCAATTATCAATTACCACTGTTGCAGCTTATCTGTAAAATGTATCTACTATAAATACACACCACAAAATAGAAAATAAACTAATCTACCTACTTAACTCGACGATCTCTGTGAGGAGGGCCATGGCCTTCCAACAGAGATGTCGTGAACTAACACAAGTTAAAACACAAAGATATGAAGAACTCTGCTCCTTGTATTAAAAATGATAATTCACAGTCTCAACACTCTATTACAGCTCGTACAAATGTTAATTAACCAACCCTAGGCTCAGCAAGCCTCCCATATTTATACACTCATAATAAAATCCCGTTCCACTAAATTTGTGTAGCCATGAAGATCTCTGATATTCAGGCTACCGATTCTCAACATAAATAGTTACAACTCGTGAATGGAATTGAATGAAGCCATTGAATATGGAGAACGTTGATACTTTGGTTGTTAATGGATGAGCAGACTCACTGGTCGGGAAGTGCTCTGTTTGTTGCAGCGATGCTTTGTTGCAGCTATGATCTGTTGTAGCTACCACACGGAGAGATGATCACGCCATTCTATTCAATGTATGAAATCGGATCTGAGGAGTAACAACTGGCACCAATTGTACCTTCCTTTCATGGACTGAGTGGGCTGCTACACCTATGTCTCTCAATGCTTTGAGCTTATCTTAATAAAATCGACACAAGTTAGCATAAATCAAAGAATAGAATTCATAACCATAACAATCTTAGGCATTAATAAAGTAGGCAATAATAAATCGTACCTGTCAGGATTCATGCTCAATCTTGAGGATGTGAAAATCCTCATAGCAGATCTAAGAGATGATGTATACCTCACAAGAAAGATTAAGATTAAGTAGGAAAATAGAAGAAGAGTGGTCAATGTAGTGTAAAGGAGCAACATAATTATGATACAGTAGAAATCGGATAGAAGCAGAATAACATCACACACTAATTCATTAATCACAATATGGAAAAATAAATAATACAGTGGTGAGAGGATTCGAATGCCAAGGTGGAAATTCAAATTAGCCTTCATGGAGTGATCATCATATCAATGCAGTGTCATCAAAGCACAACTAGGAGTCCTCATCATCATCAGTGGAGTCATCAATGCACAAGTAACTATCAACCAGGTATCAAAATGAGTCTAACTGAGTGTGGTAGGTGTAACTGGAACATGGAGGCACTAACTGAATGAAGGAGGCTCAGTGGATGTCAGATGGGGAGCTAATTGGAGTCAGAATGGGCAGTCTAGTCTCACTGGAGGTCCATCGGAGTGATACAGTCAGTTGAGAGCCATTCTAGCCTTAAATCAAGGAAAGGACTAAAGATAACTCAACTAACTGAAGTGCAACTGAGTGGTAGGTGAGAGAAGGCGACTGGGATGCATGCAATTGCATGCAGGGCACACTAAGCACTAGGAGGGATAAAAATGGTAAGAAAGAAGCTCCAGGGGCTAGCTAACTGAGGGCTAGGTGCTGGGACTGATGACTGGGATGCATGCATGCAAAATCATGACTGCATGCAAAATGCATGCATGACTGAAAATGAAAAAATGGAAAATGCTGTTAGGACTAGGATGGAGTATAGGAATATCCCAACACCCCCCCTTAATCTATCCTAGGCCTTGGTAACTAAGACCAAAGTTCACCCAATACAATGAATAATAATAAGAGTCAATAAACCAAGGAAATGGGGAAAACCTCATGGGAAAAATACCCCCCCTCAAAATAGACTGTAGGGCACACCAAAAATAAATGCTCCAAACTCAAGCAGGTGTGATGCTTGGTCATATGTCTGGAGGTATATTTTTGTTGGGAAGAAGTGGATCATGCTCAAAAAGCATGTGCTTGTACTTGCTCTTCAGATTGAATGAGATGAGAACAAATCCAGCAGTATGAGGATGATCCTTGAACCTGTGATTCGAATCAGCTAAGGTAGGATTAAATCCATGAATGTGCAGATAGTCTTTTGTTTTCTCCTTTGAACCATCATGGGTGAGATTATGCCCAAAAGAACCATCAAATGTCAGTGATTGCTTGGGATCCAAATCAGATCCAAGACTTGAAAAATGGTTTCTTAACATCTCCTTTGAACCATTAGAGGTGAGATCTAAACCATGAAATGCATGAGAAATTATCCCAAGCGAATGGCAATGGCCTTCATCTTCAATAAACTTCTGAGAACATGAAAAAATGATCTTACAATAGTAAATAAAAGGTGATTGATCAAGGAGAGCAAATGTATTACCTCCAATGGATGATTTGACCTCTGAAACATCCAATAGATCATGATGCAAACCAATAGACTCTTGTGCAAGAGAGGATTTAAGAACCTCTGCAGTTTCTAGAGTGTGAGCTGGCACAAAATTCAAAATAGAAGAAATTTGGAGCATGAGTGTAGAATCTGCAAGTTCTTCTTCTTTGTGGACAACTTCAATATGAGATATGTTTGATACTGATTCATGATCAGAGAGATCATCAAGGAGGGCAAATGCATTAGTGGGATTTCTCTCGAAATGGTTTCAACCAATCCTTCATTTTGTTTGCCAAATCTTTCATCCAGATGGGCCCATAGCTCTTTTGGAGATTCAACAGAATTAAGTAAATCGATTGCCATACAATGAGACATAGCGAGCAACATTGCTCCAGAGGCTCTGTCACCTTCATTTAACCAATCATTCTCCTCTTTAGAGGATTCGAACTCTCTTTCAAAACAATAATAAAAAAGACCATGGCTCTTCAAATATGCTATCATTTGTGGTTTCCATTCATCATAGTTGAATGGAGAAAGAGGAGTAATTCCTTTTGAATTCATGGAAGCTATTTCAGAAGACCTGCAAAAAATAATAGAAAATGTCTGCAACTGCTACTGCTGCAAAAGTGCAGAAATTGCTGCAACTGTTGCACTCGAAATCTTGATAATAACTTGCAAAAAACTCTTAGGAATGGAGATAGACAATACTCTCAACATGCTCTGATACCATGTGAAAATCCTCATAGCAGATCTAAGAGATGATGAATACCTCACAAGAAATATTAATATTAAGCAGGAAAATAGAAGAAGAGTGGTCAATGTAGTGTAAAGGAGCAACAGAATTATGATACAATAGAACTCGGATAGAAGCAGATTAACATCACACACTAATTCATTAATCACAATATGGACAAATAAATAATACAATGGTGGGAGGATTTGAATGCCAAGGTGGAAATTCGAATTAGCATTCATGGAGTGATCATCAGATCAATGCAGTGTCATCAAAGCACAACTAGGAGTCCTAATCATCATCAATGGAGTCATCAATGCACAAGTAACTGTCAACCAGGTATAAAACTGAGTCTAACTGAGTGTGGTAGGTGTAACTAGCAGATGGAGGCACTAACTAAATGAAGGAGGCTCAGTGGAGGGCGCATGAGGAGCTAACTAGAGTCAGAATGGGAAGTCTAGTATCATTGGAGGTCCATCAGAGTGATACAGTCAGTTGAGAGTCAGTCTAGCCTTAAATAAAGGAAAGAACTAAAGATAACTTAACTAACTGAAGTGCAACTGAGTGGTAGGTGAGAGAGGGCGACTGGGATGCATGCAGGGCGCACTAAGCACTATGAGGGATAAAATTGATCAGAAAGAAGCTCTCGGGGCTAGCTAACTGAGGGCTAGGTGCTGGGACTGATGACTGGGCTGCATGTAATTGCATGCATGCATGCAAAATCATGACTACATGCATGACTGCAAATGCAAAAATGGAAAATGCTGTTAGGACTAGGATGGAGTATAGGAATATCCCAACAGAGGAAAGACATATCTCTGGTTTATGAAAATAAGGAAATATCAGGACAAAAAGAGGTAATAGGTGTGGTAAAAAAGGGGCAATATTAGGACCCAACATCTCCCCCCAACTGTCCGAGTGCATGTCCTCATGCAATAGCTTCCACTAATCCAAATCTGAATCTGGATCCATACTCTATCTGTGGAGATTGGTGATGTTGAAGGAAAGTTCAGGTGCTTCTCCCAAATTTACGAATCCATTACAGGCAGTCCATTTTTTCCAACACTGTCCCTCCTCTTTCTTAGTCAAAACATAACTACTTCTATATGGGCTCACAGGTATCCATAAGAGAGGAAATATGAATCTCAGTCCCAGCCACAATGGCCCACCTATTTCCATGCATTTAATATACCTAGACACTCTAAGAAGGGCTTGTTTAAAGTTCTCAAAACTATATGGATCCTTTTCCTTAAAGCTTGGGAAGAATCCTGCCACCCGTGCTCACTACCTTCTAGGGCATACTGCTGCTGTTTGGACATTGTATGGACATAGTTAGTAATGACTGTCCTCTACAGATCCAACAAATGATGAATCTTCATAGGATATTTGAGAGACCTTGCATGCTTTGCAATGAGAACTCTTGGAAGTCTAGGTTCATTTCTGATCCAAAGAGTAGAATTATCCTCATTCCTATTGATAGACAGAGAGGCATCCCACCATTGCACATGATTGGTGACAAAAGAAGTGAATGCTCTCAGTTGAACATCCCCTAAATAGGGCACGGGATTAAAATGAAAGTCAGTATAGCATTCTTTATTGTGCAAATATAATTCACACAACAAATTTTGATCCCCAAAATCGTTTTCCATGAAAGTCTCTAAGAACTGGGGGGAAGTGGTCAACTTACATGGTCTTCCTTCTTTCCATGCTTTCAACTAAAATAAAATTTTATGCTCATAAAGAAATACAGGGTAAGAAGGAGATGGAGCCCTACAACTCAACAATTATTGAGAGAGAATATACATTTGATCATTTTCTTATTGCATGGACTTGAATTTCCTCAATTCTTCCAATTCTTCTTGAACACTTTCCCACTGGGATTTCTGGAAAACCAATTCCTCAGCCCATTTCTCTCTCAATTCCTTGATAGTATTTCTATATTTATAGAGAGGGACCATCCCTTCTTTGCACTGATCAATATGTTTTTTCCATTTAGCTAACTCAAGTTTTAACAAAGAAAGATTATTTTCCAAACGTTGAATCCTTCTATCCTCTACATCTTTCTCATCATCAAAGTCAATTTCAATAATCTCTTGAGCTTCCACCTCTTTTGTTTCAGGCATCATTGTCAAAACTTGACTCTGGACCATCTGATGTTGTGTCTCAGCAGGCTTGTCTTGAATCAACAATTGGCATCTTCTTCTTCATCAGACACAATAGCTTCCACTTGTGTGGTTGCATCATCCATAACCAAGTCGAGAGGAACTGGTTCTTGTGTAACAACACCTTCTTCCTGTGTTCCAATCTCATTCTCCTCTATTTTAGTTGCAACCTCGACAAATAATTTTGAATATGTCAGTTCTTGTGTAACAACATCAAAATTCTGAGAATTGCTTGGGGTGCCTATTGTTTGAGATGTTTCCTTAGTAACAAGCTCTTGGAGTGTTGGTTCTTGTGTAGAAGCCTCCTGTTCTGAGATGACTTTAGTGATTTTAGGTTGCTGAGATTCTCCTTGGGTTACTTCTAAATATTATGAAAAATAAGATTGACCCAGGAGTGGTTCAGTGTCCCCTGACGACTGAGATTTCATCTCTTCATCTTCTCCTAGCTCCAAGTCAGGAATTATGTCTATTTCAGGCTCATTTCCTTCCATTGGGTCCACTATAGGGACTTACTCCATCTCTTTCCTTGATTTTGCAAATTTTTGTGCCACTAAGTCTAGCACTATGACTTTATGCCCTGCCAATTCAAATATATCTCCACATTCTGGGCATACCACTTCTTCCTGTCCTTCATTCCCCAATACAAGAGGTGAATTTTCCAACTGATCTGCAGCTTCTACCAACGTGTTCAAGATCTTCTCTTCCTGTTTCCTGCATGCTTCTTTCCATTTCTACAGTTCATTCCGAAGCATTTGTACCTCCTCTTTTAGAAGCTCATTCTCAAGAAGAAGATTTTCAATTTGATGTTTTTCTGCAGTAGGTTCTTGTGTAGTAGCGGGTGATTTGGGGTTTAAAATGGGAATTTCAATGTCTACCCCGATTGCACATGTCGCTTCTGCTGATGTAACAGATCTAGTTCTTGTTTTCTTTACAACCCCAGCTGGTTTCCCTTCACTGTGTACTGCTTCTATAGCAGTAATAGCTCTGGTTATTCTCTTTTTTTGCCGGAGTGGATGTTTGGCCCTTATTCTCTGACCTTTTCCTTCTTTTCTGTGACACAAGGGTCTATATATCTTCAGCCAGGGACGAATTCCTCCTCTTGAATTATAGTTCCCCTTATTTCAGGGGAGGATTCAACATCCAGAACCTCCATGTCTCCTCCTTCCACTGCCTCTATTTGATGTTCTTCCTCTTCCATTGCAACTTCCATAGCTACAGGTTCCACTATCGCAACTTCTATAGCTGCTCCAATTTCAGCTTCCTCTGCTGCAACTGCTAATGATGCCATATTTATTTCTTCAGCTTCCACCCTAACTTCTATTTCCATCAGTTCTATTGCTTCTTCTATAGGGTCTGTCATTGTTGCATCTTCTAATACCACAGCCTCATTTTCCACAGCTTCCATCGTGTCTTCTTCTGCAACAGGGTTTGTTGTTGTCACAACTTCCCCCATATCTACCTCCTCTTCATCCTCCGATTGGTCTTCTGATACTCTATCCCTCCCCCCAACTGAATCTGAGGAACTTTGGTCCTCTTCTTCTACTTCAATACCCCCTAACTCTAATGCAGGTTCCCGAATTATTTCAGCCCCAGCAAGAAATTGTGCCCAAGTAAGGTTTTGTCGTGCTAGTGACCTTGATATTAATAGTTTAATTAAGCCATGATTGGTGATAGAAGAAACTGGATGTTGGGTCATTCTCACATAACCATCCATGTGATGTATGGCTTTTAAAAGATAAAATGGCATGTTCACTAGATTACCATGGCGTACATGATATATAATAAGGGAAATTTAGAGAGATCGACAGTATTGTACCTGCCTTCGCAGAAGATGTATTTCTTGAGGAAGATTGAAACTTGATCCCAAGGCTAGGGTAATGATTCCAATGCTATTCCACGGCCTCTTGGATGAAAATTCTCATCGACTGCAAGAAAATCCCTCACTAGATTCGCATTCTGTGCCTTTCGTCCAAAACATCTCCTCCCAATTTGAGGCAAACCAGTAACTTCCGCCACAATTTCCTCCATAATATCTATGCGCAATCCCCTGACCTAAGAATGAGTATCAGTAAGGTTGAGAGCGAACTACAATGTTTCCTCTGTGTGAAAGGCATTTAAGCGTTGAAAATACACAGTCTACCTAGCTGCTTCAAAGATGGAGAAAACCTTCACGTTTGCACGCAGGGCCTCTGTGTTATCTGGTTCATGTCAGACTGGACTACCCATGTCACCTTTCCTTCGTAATTCGGATGGTGAATACATATATTACCAATTCAGATGTGGAATTTGCAACATACGGACATTCATCAAACAACCGAAGTTCGAATTGGGTATTTTAGGAAAGATGGCATAGTTATCAACCCACGAAAAGGTGATACAGTTATGAAAAATGGAATAATTGGCAAGTTTGGTACAGATTGGGTAAATGTGACGGTCGTGTAATGGATATGAGTGTTAATTCTGACAGGTCCCTTGACGATTAAGTGGGTACAGGTTGCTGACGGGGACTAAAGACAAAGCATAATCATTATTACCACTTTACTTTTATGCCTAATCATGTACATGGTCAGAACTCGTACCTTTGCAATATAAGTTAAGCCTTAACTTTCCACAATGATATGACTTCGTCGTCACATCCATTAATAAAAACATAATTGCGTATGTGCTGTGATGAGTTGGCCACCACCAACCGAGCTTGCAAGTACATCCGTGCTGACAGACGCTCATGGAAATCCAATAGTTTTTCATTCTTAGTGGACTGTGGTTGGAGTTGTGAAATAAGTGCTAAATTGGAGCCCAATTGACTTGTTAGCAGCAATATTGCTCAAGAAATGGACAATATTGTGGAGTTGCAGCTGATAAATAAGAGGAATCTGACAGAATTATGGCTGGGAAATCAGAAAAATAATCTAGGTCCAGCGGAGTCATAGTGGGGTATAAGACAAATATAGAGGAGTAACAGCCGCAAAGATAGGAAAAATAGGTCAAGTCTAGCGGATTCGTAGCTGGATATAGGAAAAATATAGTGAAGTAACAACTGCAAAGATAGGAAAAATAGGCCAAGTCTAGCGGAGTCGCATCCGGATATAGGACAATTCTGGCGGAGTAACAGTTGCGAAGATAAGGAAAAATAGGTAGAGTTTGGCAGAGTAGCAATTGCAAAAATAGGGAAAATGGGAAAAATTTGGCCAAGTCGCAGCTGCGCTAAAAGGAAAATAGGAAAAATATGGTGGAGTCGCAGCTGCGCTAAAAGGAAAATAGGCAAAATATGGTGGAGTTGTAGCTGCGAAAAAAATGGGAAATAGACAAATCTTTGGCTGACTGGTTAATGCTGCCGAATTTTTTCATTTTCTTCAAGGTGTTATTCATAACAGGAAAATAAGCTAGGGTGCCTGCAATCGTCTGGCCTAGTCACAACCGCTGCTCCTCAAGTTGATTCCTGTACACAGTTCTTCAAAAAAAAAAATCGATTAAAGCATAAAAGAAAATAAAAAAAACAACAATTTATTTATGCACAAATTTATGTGTGGAAATTACAGTTTAAAAATTCACAGGGGCCGAAAAAGATTCCTTCCCTTGCGTTAATTGATAGTCTGGATCAGCTTCAACATGCGAAATGAATGCATTCTTCGAAATCAGTTTATGGTAGAGTCGCAACCAATGACTATTGGTGAATAATGGTGTCTGGTTCTCATCAATTGTGGTCAAGATGATTGTTCCATTGTCAAACACCTTGTCGATTTGGTAGGGTCCTAGCCATCTTGTACGCAATTTTCCTTTGAAATCCCTCTTAAACCGTGAATCGTATAGTAAATCCCAGTCTCCTTCACATAAGAATTTCTTCTTTATGAACCTGCTGTGCCCTTTATAACGCTTCTGTTGAAGTAACGTTGTTTGATGCATAGCAACTTTTCGCTTCTCATCAAGTTCATTTAATTGATTCAATCGATTCCTCTGTGCTTCTGTCAAATCCATATTTGCTTCTATGGTTGTCTTTAGAGCTTTAATTTCAAATTCATTGGGAAAGACATCGTTCTTACCGTACACCAATTCGTATGGGGATAGACGTGTAATGTTGTGCCATGTGGTATGGTATGCCCATAATACTTCTGGGAGTCTTTCAGCCCAATCCTTGCGGTGATTCTTCACCGTTTTTGTCATAATAGCCTCAATTACCTTGTTAGTGCTTTCCACTTGACCATTGGCCTATGGATGATATGGTGAGGTTATCTTATGCTGAATGTGATATTTCTACAACAGGGCTTCCAATTTTTGAGACACAAGTTGTGGTCCTCCATCTGTAACAATCTTGTTGGGTACTCCAAAACGGGTGAAGATCTCTTCATATAAGAAATCCATTAAAGCTTGATCATTAGCTTTGACCAAAGCTACAGCCTCCACCCATTTGGTCATGTAATCTGTGAAAAATAAGATATAAACCTTCTACTTTGAGGGAGGGTTGATAGGCCCTACAAAATCCAGGGCCCATCTATCAAAAGGTTCAACCACAAGCTGTGGCTGAAGAGGTATTTGATCTAATCTATTCGCCTGGCCCATCCTCTGGTAGCTGTCACAATCTTGAACATATTTTTTTGCATCCTTGAACAATGTTGGCCAGAAATAACCCATCCTTAATGCCTTATGACCCGTCCTTTTGTCAACAAAATGTCCCCCATAGGACTCATCATGGAAATCTTTCAAGATACTGTAAATTTCATCCTCCCTTGCACATCTTCAAATTTCCAAATTGGGACCTGTGTAGAAAAGATGCCCATCTATCTAGCAGTATCTAGCACTCTGCTATATAATCTTTCTTTTTTATCTATTAGATAGGTGTACTAGAAGCTTGCATGCAGCCAAATAGTTAGCAACATCTGCGTACCATGGGGAATGAATTGAAACTACAAACAAATTTTCATCGTGGAAGGAATCTTTGACTGGTAAACTGTCATCATTGTTAGTAAGTCGAGATAAAAAGTCAGCAAAAACGTTTTCCTTCCCTGGTCTGTCAATAATTGTAATGTCAAATTCTTGTAACAGTAACAACCATCTAGTTTCTCTAGCATTAGTGATAGGTTTATTCATTAAGTACTTAATGGTTTAATGATCAGTGTGCACAAAAGTGGAATATCTAGTAATGTAGTGTCTAAATTTATTGATGGCATAAACAATGGCAAGGAACTCTTTCTCTGTAACAGTGTAGTTCAGTTCAGCAGGGGCCAGGTTCTTACTGATATAATAAATTGCATATGGAGTGTGACCTTCCTGTTGTCTGAATACTGCTCCAATGGCAGTATCTGAAGCATCTGAGGAGATATGAAAAGGCAGAGCCCAATTGGGCCCTCGTAAGATAGGTGTTGTAGACATCCTTTTATTAATTTTAGTAAATGTTGTTTGGCATGCATCATTCCAATCAAACTGTACATCATTCATCAACAGGGTGAATAAAGGAGAAGCTAGTTTGGAAAAAATTTCTATAAATATTTTGTAGTAACCAGAATGCCCTAAGAAGCTACGTACCTCTTTTTGTGTTCCAGGAGTGGGTATGTTTTCAATTACCTTAATTTTGGATGGGTCTACCTAGATACCATCAACAGAGATGAAGTGCCCCAGAACTATGCCCTCACTCATCATCATATGTCACTTTTCAGTGCTTAAAGATAGTTGGCTTTGTTCACAGCATTCCAAAAAAATTTCTAAATTTTTGAGTGCTTCCTCAAAGCTACTACCATATGGAGTAAAGTCATCCATAAAAATTTCCATGCAATCATTTACCATCTTAGAAAAGATCCCAATCATAGCTCTCTGAAATGTGGTCGGTGCATTACACAACCCAAAAGGAAGTACCTTGTATGCAAAGGTGCCCTAGGGACAGGTGAAGGTGGTTTTGTCTTGGTCTTCTGGAGCAATATGGATCTAGTTATAACCACTGAATCCATCTAGAAAGGAAAAATACTTCTTCCCAGACAAAGTGTCAAGAACTTGATCAATAAAAGGTAGGGGAAAGTGGTCTTTCTACGTTGCTTTATTCAATTCTCTGTAATTTACCCAGACTCTCCATTTCCCATTCTTTTTTGGTATGATCACGAGTGGATAAACCCACTCGTTGTCTAAAATTGGGTATATAAATCTTGCTTCCAAAAGTTTTTAAATTTCTTCCTTTACTATGTCCCTTAAATTCAGGTTCATCCTTTGTTGTGGTTGGCACACTGGCTTGGAGTCGCTTTTGATGTAAGTGTAGTGGGTACACAGATTAGAGGGGATACCTTTCATATATGTGTATTCCCATGTGAATTCTCCCCTATGTTTCTTTAGCAGAGTGATAAGGTATTCCATCTCATTGGGCACAAGATTCGGATTAATGTTCAATGTTTTTCCTGGCTCAATTTCCAATGGAATGCTTTTCGAATTTTTAAGTACTCAAATTATATTGGCATCACTGACTAGAGTCTCTTCTGTTAGATTTTCTTGTTCTATTTCATCTAAGGTACTGTTCAGAATTTGGTAGGCATGTTTAGTGACAGATGTGGGATCACTAATGAAATTATTAATAGTGTCATCATCTGTTTCATCCTTAAAAGTTAAGACTCTCCCTATCGTTAATAATGGTTGAACGCCTTCTTCTTCCTCTAGATCCACCCAAAGTGGAGTTTCAGCTTCTAAGCTTGGTCGGGCTGGAGGGCATAAAGTCAAGCTTTAATGTCAGTCCCGTCTGAGATAGTCATGGACCACGACCGACAGCTGATGCAAGCATCTTTGGTGGCTAACTAAGGTCTTCCTGTAAGAATCTGCAAGAGATCTAACAGCTGTAGCAACTCACAATCAAACTATCAATTATTTTTCGAAGAAGAAGAGAAGGAGACACTCAATGATCACTCATAAACACAAAATAATAGACAATATCTCAGTATCATACAATGAATAAGAATGTAAGTGAATGAGTACAATAGAACTACAAGGTGCATAATATAGCATTCGAATAGGCCAAGTAGGGAATTCGAATTCCTAACTCAGAGTCTGGCTTGGATAATAGTGGAGTCATCATCCAGTTAGTAGTATCAGTCATAAATGGTAAAGGCCAGTCAAGTGTGTCTAACTGAGTCTAACAAAATCATATAGGAATAAATCGGGGAAGGGAGGCGCATGAGGCTGTCAAAAGGGTCAGTGGAACTCTAGAACTGGCTAACTAGGAGTTGTAGGTAGGTAGGATGAGTAATCAGTGGAAGAACTGATCAATCAAGACTCTAACTGAATGATAACTATTGGTAGGTGAGCTAAGGTGCTCTAACTGGGAGATAACTGACTGGTAGGTGAGAAAGGGCACCCAACTAGCTGTGGTAGGTGGAAAAGGAGCACTTGCCATGCAGAAGACTAAAGAAGGGCACATTAGGTAGGTGGGAGGCCCCCTGGGGGCTGTAGACAGGCTATGGAGATCTAGAAGTAAGCTCTAGGTGCTGGGAGGACCACCATGATGATGACTAGATGCATGCAGATGACTGGATGCATGCAGAATGCATGCATGCATGCAAAAATGAAAAAATGATGGGGACAATGTTCCAACACCCCCCCTCAAGCTATACTATGAGAAAATAACTGAAGAAATAGGGCCCCGGTGACTAACACCAAAGGTCACCCCGTATAATCAATCTAAATAAACTAAGTGAGGAAAGAGGGAAAACCCAGTGGGAAGAAAGCCCTCCCTCAAAATAGACTGAAGGATGCAAGTAGCATATCATGACTTACCTCTGAAGGAGGCAAGTGACCTTCTATAGGAAGGGTTGATCGATCCAAGATAAACCAAAAATGTGAGAAGGATGAAACCTTCCATCCTAAAAAATCTAAACTGGTTCTCCATCGATCAGCTGGATCAAGATCTTCATAAGATGTGAGAGTAGTGGCTTCCCATCTTGGAAGAGGAGGAAAATCAATTGAGAGATCATAAGGAACTGAATCTCCCATTTTCTCTTCTTCTTTAGCATTTGTTAGATCTTCAGGTTCTTGTGGATCTGGATCCAACATTTGCTCTTCATCACTGTCATCTTCTGAATCTGATTTGCTATATGATGAGGATTCGCTCTCTTAAAAGTCACCAACACTTTCAAGTTCTGAATCCGAAACCTCATGAGGAGGAGTAAGCAAAATTGGCTAACCATCACATACAAACTCTGAATCTGAAATCTCATGAAGAGAAACATATGAAGCTGATGTCTCATACTTTGAATCTGCACTACAACGTGATGGAGATTTGCTTTCTTGAAGCTCATCATCACTCTCAAACTCTGAATCCAAAGGCTTATGTGAAGAAGCAGATGAAACTGGCTCATCATCACTCCCAAACTTTGAGCCTGATGAAGTGGGAACAGAATCAGAGATGTAACCATCATGAAACTGCTTCTGAAGAAGCATGTAGATCTCTGATATCTCTCTTGAGCTGTCACCGGTGAGATCTTTTCTAGAAGAACTAGAATCTGATAAAGATGGATCTTTAATAAGATCACTAGTGTATGTAGTGGTGATGGCTCCTTTTGCCATGGGTTTTGAATCAAAAGGTGTCAGATCTTTAAGTTCTTGTAGATTTGGATCTAGCATTCACACTTCTTCAGGGGTCCTCTTTTTCTCAATCCTCTTAGATCCATTTTTTCCCTTCAAGCAACCTTTGTAAGTGCCATGAGTAATCTTGCCGATCTGAAGATCTTCAGCCGTATCTCGAGCTGGAAAATGCTTGTAGTTGAGATGAGATAGTCTGATCTCTTCATGATTGTGAGAGCGAAGAGCAGACTCCTTTGAGAGGGGCAAGAAGTGTGAAAACTCATAGAGTTTGGACTCATGATTTGCAACACCTTTTGAAATGATTTCCCCTGAGACCATGTCCTGTACTTCTACTTCATTTGGAGAGAAGATCACTCTTTTGGGCTCTCCAACATGAGTCATTTGGTACACTGAAATTAAATTTGCTGCAAGAGAAGGAACATAAAGCACATTAGAAAAATATCCAGAGTCAAGATCAATTCTTCCAATCCCTTGAGAGGATATTTCTGAATCATTGCCCAATCTGATGGAAGGGCCCATTGAGCTCTCGAACTTGGAGAATATACTTTTGGAGGAAGACATGTGCCTTGTGGCTCCTGAATCTATAATGAAAGAAGAGTCTGATGATGCACTTGCCATGAGTGCATGACATCTTTCTTTGCCTTTGGATCTAAGAGATTCAGTACCAGTATATTTCTTCCTTGTACATGCAGGAACAGGAAGATTGTTCTTCTTGAGTAATTGAGCCATCAAATCTATGGATTTCCTCATGCAAGCACTTTCAGGATGAATGCCCCTAAGACAATAGTTGCACTTGGGTTTTATCTTCTGAGAATACTTGGTCTTCCTTGAGTTTGAAACCCTATCTGACTAGTATGAACTATCTCTAGGCCTTGTATCTTTCCTTTACCATTCGCTCTCTCTGCAACTGTAAGGGTTGAATCCAATTTGGGTTTGATCATTCCCATCGAAATCAACTTCTCTTCCTCTTGAGTAAGATATTGTGTGAAATCATCAAATGAGGGAAACTTCCATCTTGGAATGGACAACCTAGTTGACTAGAAAGTAGAGACAAAAACTGAGAAGTTTGCCCCCAACTTTGAGAGAATAGCAAGTATAAGCTGCTTGTCTGTTTTCACTATCTCATATCTTTTCAACTGGGATATCAAGCTTTTGAACTTGGTGAGAAAGGCATTAATAGATTCGACGTTGTCAGGGCTCAAACATATGAGCTCATTCTCCAATTTGTGTCCTTGCATATCATATTTTGGTCCAAAAAGAGATTCGAGCTTGTCCCAAATCTCTTTAGGAGATGTAAGATCAATGACATGAAAGTGTAGTTCTTCAGAAATTGAGAGAAGGAGGAGACCAATTGCTTCATCAAGTCGATCCAAGTACCTGGACTTTTCAACTATACTAGTTGGTTCTACCATTGTTCCGTGAGTATTCGGGTGAAGCTCTTTGATCTCATGAAGAGAGTCAGTTTTGGATTTCCACTCAACATAGTTGGAAGATGTAATCTTTAGATCCATTTGAACATAGAAAGTTGAAAAGTTGAAGAAGATTCCAAATGGGTGAATAAACTTGCAAAACAAGAAAAGTTGTGCTGATGGAGAATGCTACACTTCGATTGAACGGTACCTTAAGAACACTTGGCACATAGAATAAGTCCTTCACACCTGGCTAGACCTCACTAGATTTTTCCAATGAATTCAAGTAATAGCACCAGGATTTGTTGTGGAAATTCAGAGGCTTCTGGTGCACAAGTGAAAGATAGCTACCCAAAGAAATGCTGCAACTGTTGCAATTCGAATAGCTACTTCTTGCTCTGATACCATGTAAGAATTGTTGGGTCTAGGAAATGCCCCTTTTTGGCCATCCCTATTATATCATTTTGCCCTGATTTCATCCTACTTTCATAAGCTATATCCATGTCTTTCACCAGATCAATCAATGATATTGACGGGTATAATTCGTTATTGCTTTATTTATTTTATGCCTAAGATTGTTAAGATTCGAGATCCTAGTCCTTGGTTTATGCTGATCTGTGTGATTTCATTTAGTCAAGGTCTAAAGCACAGGTGTATCAGCCAAGTAGTGCCAGCTGTTACTCTTCAAAGCACCATCTCCTCATAACTCCAAGGGACAGTGCATTCATCCACAAGAATCTGTAACATGCTTCCACTGAAATAGAACCCAGCTGCAACAGACAGATCGCATTCCAGCTTGCCAAATCCGTTGATCCATTGATTACTGGAGTAACATATCCTTCATGAGTAACAACCTCATTCAATACGGCTGTAACAGTTAGCTGTAACTCCGCAGCATGAATATCACAGATCTTCATTGCTGCACGAGTTTAGGGGATCTTGATCTGTACTGTCAATGTATAAATATGCAAAGGCTCTTGTAGCTTGGGGTTGGACAATTACCATTTTGCATAAGCTGTAACAGAGCACTGATACTGTCAATTTCCATCATTAATATGAGAGAAGAGTTCTTCATTTCTGTGTGTTAATTTGTTGTGATTCTTGGCATCTTTGTTAGAAGGCCAGGGCCCGCCTTCACACATAGATAGCCGGTTAAAGTAGGTAGGGTAATTTAGCTTTATTTCTATCATGTGGTGTGGATTTATTGCAGATGTTACTGTTAGCTGCAACAGAGATTAGCTTTCCTTTTGGTAGTTCACGATTGCATCTTGAATAGATGTAGCAAATTGGTGTGACAGTCGAGTGTGTAGGATAATTCATTTAATGCATGTGTGTTTGAATCAGCTGTAACAGCCAAACTCAATTCCAATATCTTTTAGTTGTTTATGCTTTCTAGGATTTCCAGTAATTATTAGTTAGAGTTCAAGCTTTAGATTCTGTTTGTTGTTGTATCTTCAATTGATTTAAAGTAGGCAGATTGTGATTGAGTAACAGTAGCTACTGGATAGATCATTTTGGTAAAGATCAATTATTGTAGTTTGATAATTATAGGATTTAACTTCTTGCAAAAGCAATCTGGTTTATTTCTATTCTTAATTTTATGATTACTGGGTGATTTCTGTAGGAAGGTAGTTTCAATCAATTCCCTAGATGTGTGAATTAGCTTAGTCTGATTTCTGGAGTGAGTTTGGCTAGATAGACTGGTAGGATCATTATCTACTTTACATGTTTATGCACAAATTATGCTTATTACCATTGAAATAAAAGACCTCCTTGGGTTTGACAATTTATATTGACCATCTTGTGTGTTAACTTTAATTAATTGACATATAGGGTGACCAACAAGAATCTGCAAAAGATCTAGCAGCTGTAGCAACTCACAATCAAACAATCAAGTATGTTGCAAAGAAGAAGAGAAGGAGACACTCAATGATCACTCATAAGCACAAAATAATAGACAATATCTGAGTATCATACAATGAATAATAATGTAAGTGAATGAGTACAATAGAATTGGAAGGTGCATAATATAGAATTCAAATAAGCCAAGTAGGGCATTCGAATTCCTAACTCAGAGTCTAGCTTGGATAATAGTGGAGTCATCATCCAATTAGTAGTACTAGTCATAAATGGTAAAGGTAAGTCAAGTGTGTTTAACTGAGTCTAACAGAACCATCTAGGCATAAATCGGGGAAGGGAAACTCCAAGGGAGGCACATGAGGCTGTCAAAAGGGTCAGTGGAACTCCAGAACTGGCTAACTAGGAGTTGTAGGTAGGTAGGATGAGTAATCAGTGGAAGAACTGATCAATCAAGACTCTAAGTGAATGATAATTGTTGCTAGGTGATCTAAGGCACTCTAATTGGGAGATAACTGACTGGTAGGTGAGCAAGGGTGCCCAACTCGCTGTGGTAGGTGGAAAAGGAGCACTTGCCATGCAGAAGACTGAAGAAGGGTGCATTAGGTAGGTGGGAGGCTCCCTGGGGGCTGTAGACAGGCTATGTAGAGCTAGAACCAAGCTCTAGGTGCTGGGAGGACCACCATGATGATGATTAGATGCATGCATGCAAAACTGAAAAAATGATGGGCAGAATATTCCAACACTTCCTAGGATCAGTGGGTGTCCCCCTAGCTGCGACTTCGGTTGTAAAACCAAGAAGTCCTATTGTTGCAGCAACATCCTCCCCACAATTTTTTGTGTAGACATTGGGGCCCCTCCTTTTTTTCTAGAAAGTTTGCTTCGGAGTTAAGTCTCTTTTGGAAAGTTTTCTGTGCTTAGTTTTGTTCAAATGAGAAACCTTTTTCGAGTTGTAGTTAGTTTTCTTTCTAAGACAAAACTCAAGTTTTTTTTCCCAAAATGGCGGAAGCACTTACGTTTACTTGAAACATCGGAAGAACTTGAGATTATTTCCCGCAACGGCGGAAGCACTCAGGATTTTCACCCGCAACGGGGGAAGCACTTACATTTATCCAATATTTTGGAAGAACTCAAAATATTCTCCTGCAACGGCGGAAGCACTCATGAAGTTTTGCCGCAACAGGCGCCTCCTTACCAAGTCTCTCGACCTTTCACTTTTTCGGAAAAGACTTACCCAATTCATCGGAAGCTTTGGAAGAACTCATAGAGTCTTTCCGTAATAGCGGACCGACTCAAGAACCTTTGCCGAAACTTCGGGAGAGCTTGTTGAGTCTTTCCGCAACGGCGGATCAACTCTCTTTTCTTTGCCGCAATGAGCGAATGCCTCATTCAAATGCGAAGTCTCCCGCATAGCAGTAGAAAATCGTGAGTGCTCACCGCAACTTCGGAAGAACTCAACGTTTCATGCCGCAACGGCGGACAAAACTCACCTTCTCCCTCTGGTTTTGACGGTTGCGCTTAAATGTCAAGTGTGTTGAAATGACCCCACCGTACGCAGGTTTAACTCCATTTTAAATTCGTTACCTACCCATTAAATGCCCACACATATCAGTTTGTATATAAGGGTGGTGGGGGTTTTTATTTTCCCATTGGTAGAATTTGATTTGGAGAACGCCATTTGGAGACTACGCAAATTTGCTCCAGCTCAGCTCATTTGATACCGCGCCAACCCCATTATACCATTGTTTCATTTCCAGGTAGGTGGTTCTACCGTTGCTATTGTCTTAGCTTTGCGTCGAAAATTTCTCGGGTATTTTTCACCGTGTCAATTACATGGCCTGTGGGCACTCATAGCATACCATCTTTTTTTGTTTGTTCAAGTTACCCGCAATTGTAGACTTTACAGCCACTTTAGCCCCATAGGTTTCCCAATCCGGTTAACCCAGCAAAATGCTCTTATTTGGCAACGTGAACCTGTAACCGCACCCATGTAACCGCTCAAACGTTTCCGAGCCCGACATCACCTCCCTAGAGCGTTCAAGTTTGACGGCCATAATATGTGTTTCTTGAGTGGTTTGCATTTGTTTCTTTCCCCGGCATATGGCATTATGGTTTGTTATGATTATACGTTATCATTCTAGTCCCGTTTATTTCTTGTCTTGCTCTATTTTATGTAATTATTTGCAATCTTATGTCCATTCACGTATGGTTGCTTGACAGAGATAAGCTACAATGCCAAAGGGTAGCAGGAAGAAAGATAAAATGATGGAAACAGAGCCAGTAGAGCCGAGAATTGAAACTCTGTTTGAAGACACTAAGTGCACCATAGGCGTCCAGGTGGGGAGATATTTACCGGATGAGCAGAGACCAAGATATCCCAGTGGTACTCTTAGAAGAAGAGCAAATCTACCTAAACATCAGGACCTCTGGCATATCCAGAGCTTCTACATGCCCTGATCTATTCCCTTCTTCAGAAGTAATCGGGTGGATATTGGAGCATGCCAACACGGAAACAAGAGTGTTGCATGACAGCAAGGGAGAGGCATTCGCTTCTTTCCATCCGACTTATATTGCAGTATCCTACAAGTTCCCACATCCCTAGCAGGCACTGGACGACGCATGCCTGGGACAGATGAATAATTTTGAAATAGCTAAAAGGATTTTGATCACAGGAAAACAGCTAAGGAAGAGAGACAATGATGAGTATGAAGTTCAGAACCTGAGACCCCCTTTTAGGCTGATTGCCCTTATGTTAAGCAGAATTTTTGGCATGCCTGATGGAACTGTATATAGGATACAATGGGCCCCCATAATCCAATACATAGCATTTAAGGGAACTGTTTTTTATTGGGCCACTATCCTCTCATATAGTTTGGCATCTACTATGGCTACGGCTAAAGAAGGTCTAGCTCTAAAAAAGTCATAGTTTTTCATGTCTTCATATCTCATTGATTGCATCTTGGCAAGGCTCCCTTTCCCCAAGTTAGGTTGCTTATGGGATCAGTCCAACACCCCAGTATGTACTGCTTATAAAATACTATGGGCTCAGAATTACAAGGCGCATTATCAACTCATATGTGAAGAATTCATTATGCCTCTGTATGAGCAGATGTTCAATGAAGAACCCAATTGCCTGTCAGAGAATGCCATGGAAGTCTTGGAAAATTATGGCGATTTCTACTTCTCGGAAGAGGGTACCTATATCAGAATGTTCGGAGGTACTAAACCACCATACATCTTGCCAAGATATGCCACTGATTACATAGTCCTGAAAGAAGTAGTTAGACAAGTTTCCTTGATGGAGTGGGTGGATTTCTTAATAAGCTACATAAGGCTTCCTTCCCTCCTTTTCCTTTCTGTATAGGAGCCTATAAGTTCTCAGGGGTTGAAGCAGCCGAAGAGTTCATTCAAGAGTTAAGAAGTTTTCACTTCAGTGAGGCAATCTTTCATAGAAATGACAGGCGGAACAAAGTTGCGGAACATTGCAAAGGGTTGTATGCTCACTTCGATTATGCACATTACTATGACAATGAAGAAGAGGCATTCAGAGGAATCAGTAATATGACTGAATTTCATATTTGTCGTCACAATGGTGGAGATAGCTCTAGCTCTACCACAGCCTGAGAAGCCAACCTACAGAAAGAAAAGGAAGCAGCTGAGGTCCTGACCCGTGAAGAGCGAAGGTTGAAAGAGGAGGCAGAAAGATTTCAGAAATTGGCTACCGATAAGTTGCAAAGGGAGCAGGAAGAGGCTCTTCAACTTGAAGAAGCTAGGTTGCAGCAAGTTGCCGGGGAACAGGAAGAGAGGGAGATGATTGGAAAAGAGAAAAGTGCTGAAGAAGAAAGAAGACTTAAAGCCGAGGAAGAGCAAAGAGCTGAAGAAGAAAGAAGGCTTAAAGCCAAGAAAGAGCAAAGTGCTGAAGAAGAAAGAAGGCTTAAAGCCGAGGAAGAGCAAAGAGATGAAGAAGAAAGAAGGCTTAAAGCCGAGGAAGAGCAAAGAGCTGAAGAAGAAAGACGACTTAAAGCTGAAGAAGAGATTAAGGCCAAACAAGATACACAAGCAGGTGGGTCTAACTCCCAGGATATGGAAATAGACTCATCCCAGATGGTACAAACCCCACCTACGGAGGCAAGCATCCATATAGAAAATATCCCAATCATCCTTTTCACCCCATCCAAAGATCATACTGTGTCCCGATGGGACAGATTTGTATATTATAAGAAGAGAAATTCTGTAGTCCTAAAGTCAGAGACAAGGTTAAAGAGACCTTTTCATTCAGATATTGTCACCTAGCGAGAAACCATGGTTATGCAAAATACAAATAAGGCTCCCGTGGCCATGGCATATGCAAAAGCAACCGAAGATAATGTGATCGACATGATTAAAGAGTTCGAGTCAACAAAGAGAAGAGCTCGTATGCTGCAACATACTGTGGCTAATGAGCAGGGCTATAGGGACCTTGTGGTGAACATATATAATCGCCTGTCTGTTGACCACAAAGAGTTGTTGGATAAGTATCGACACTTGGAAGAATAGAAGGAGCACCTGGAAATCTAGATGATGGTACTTGAGGCAGAAAAGAATGATTCCGAAGCTAGAGTTGTTTAGTTGGAAGAAGATAAACAGTCCATGGTTGAGCAGCTAGAGCAAGCAGAAATCAGAGGGATGGATATGTCTCCTTTTCATGAGCAGTCCTGTGACATCTTGAGACAAATGCATGCCACACAAGAATGATTACTGAGGAGGTTTGCAAACTCAAGACCATGCTGGATAGGATGAAGGAAGCCGTTAGGATTAAATGCAAGTACACTCGGGTAAAAGCAAACATTTTGAGCCATATGGAGTGGAGAGAAGGGAAGGCATATTTCCCTAAACATCTCTCGTTCAAATCTGTGGACGGTTTTAAGGAAGATGTAGCTCTCATGGAGTTTTGTAGGAATTGCGACACCAAGCTAATGGCTAAGATCCAGGGAACAATGGGGAAAGGTAATAGCCTGTATCAAAATATTCATGAAGTGCATGAAAAGTGCAAGATTGTTTTTCCTTAGACCCTTGATGAATTTCCAAGCAAAGAGCAATGCCTGTTAGATTTAAAGGACGAGCTGGGCGTTCAAATGGAGTATGTAAAGAAAATTGATGTGTTGGCCACCGATGATCTTCATCACTACATTGGGCTATCATCACTACACAATCATATGCTCAAGGAGATCCACCAGACAACAATAGTAGAAATTCAGAGTATTGAAGTAGAACTTGGTAAACATGTGACTTCACAAAAGATCCTACTCCCCTCACCAGCAAATGTGGTTATAAGAGACACTGGTGTATGGTTTAGTTATATAGCAGAGGAAGAGAAGAAAACAGCAGTAGCGGTAGCAACCAGCATGGGCACATCATCACTAGCAGAGGCGCCACCCCAAATATAACTACACCAGCCATGATGGGTTATTTTGATTTTGTTTATTTCTCTTTGTCCCTATGGTTAAAATGTGAAGTCAAAAGGACAACTGTCCTTATTTCTGTTATGTAAAAAAGGCCACGAATTGCTTTATTTTGGGAGAGTCTTTAAAAGAAAATTGTAAAGGGACAGGTGGCAGCCCTAGAGGCATTTGTAAACTTATAAATAGTTGATTAGTGAATAGTGTAAAGGACTTTTGGCAGGGGAAATGAATTTTCTAAGCTTGTACGAACTATTTTGCACTTGCTCCAAGAAAGCGAATTTTGCCTAATAAGAGCCCGGAGAGGACGTCTTTTTGCCTGGAAATGTGTATTGGATGGCTACTAGATTATTCTTGTGACATTCATATATTACAGTGAGATCTTTCTTTGTTGCTCTGAATTATTTCTATGCAATGAATGATCTTACTATTTTCTGTACAAGGACGTTTCTCCTAAATGAGTAATTGAATGTATCAATGTGAATTACAACTATCTTTAACCTTCTGCTGAAAATGCTTCTTTATCAATTAAATGGCTATCCATATAATCTTTAGAAGTTTCTTTCAATACATTGCTCATATTCACAATTTTCTCCTTGCAAGGATAGATTAGATTTGCTGATAATGTTTTAGATTAAATTTAGATTAGTTAGCTGCATTTAGCTTAAGGAACTTGCATATCATATTAAAATAAAATACATAAACGGTGGATCAGGCCGCAACCGGTAAAAAGATTGAGAATCTTTAAATCTTACAGTAGCCGGAACCGTTAACTAGATGGATTCCCCCACCAAACGGTGAGTGATCTAATTGGGACTACT
Organism: Larix kaempferi; assembly: GCA_027924585.1. Lineage (NCBI taxonomy): Eukaryota > Viridiplantae > Streptophyta > Pinopsida > Pinales > Pinaceae > Larix > Larix kaempferi. The sequence continues at coordinate 10,833,664 of BSBM01001005.1, read as the reverse complement.
CACTAGGGAGAATTGATCTGTTAGCAAGTTCTAATATGGTAGGGGTCAGTCGAAGATTAGTGAGTCCAAGTTTCTTCACAGTTTCGATGGTCATAACATTGATAGATGTGCCTAAATCTACCAAAACGTTAGGTATCTGAGTGTGTCCTATGTGTACTGTAACAGTAGGGTTTCCATGATCATCATACTTAGCCAGAGGAGTCTTTCCCATTATTAATTCATAGATTTTCCCCATTACATGAACAATGGGCAAATCCCTAGGCTTTTTGCCTGGTTTTTTTACACATGGGTCTCTAACGGTCTTGGCATAGATGGGCACGTCATGGAGGGCTTGTAACAGTGGAATTTTGACATATAAATTCTTCAATTCCCCTAAGATATTGAACCGAGATTGTTCCATTGTCTTTTGTAGGGCCAATCATTCAAGATATGGTGGTTCTCTTGTCGGTTGCAGAGGCTGTGTTTCAATGTATATTTATTCCTATGTTCCAGGTGGTGTTTCAATAGGAGTTCCATCATCCTTAATGATGAGGATTTCTTTGTTAACTGGATTCTCGAATTGCTAATCCATTCTTGCTTCAGTCACAGAGGATGGAATATCCTCAATGACGATGGGTTCCACTACCCTCCCTGATCATAAGTGTATGTCATTGCAGGGAATTGGGGAAATGGAATAAGCAAACATGTTGGCAGTCTCAAATTGATGAACTACTTTATTATTCGGGTTGGGGTTAGGTTGAGCAGGAAGTTGTGGTTGCAGAGGTACATTCATAGGTGCAGCATTGTTTTGAAGTTGCAATTGTGGCTACTTATACTATTGGTGAGGATATTTTTGAAGAGGATACTATTGATAAGGAGTTTGGTGATGAGGAAAATTATTTTCTGGATAGGAATTCCTCCAGCTGGGAAACCAGGGAGCTTGTTGATTGGATTATTGTGCCCATGGTGTCCAAGAGTTAGGGTTTTTCATTAAACTTTGAGATGGATTCCATTGGTTGTTAGAATCATGTGAAGGGAATTGTGCATTCATATTATTCATACCATTCATATTATTCCAAAAATGTGATGGATCTGATTTCATACCTTGATTCCGAGGCTGCCAAGGCTTCTTCTGAGCAATAAAATAAGCTTGTTCCACATTTGAAGTAGATGCCTGCAGGACTGCTTTGAATTTAGTTAATGAAGGACATTCCTTGGTATCATGATCCAATTGACATATCTGACATACCTCCACCTTGTCAAGCAGACATTCTTTCAGTGGGTGCTTCTTTCTGCATTTGGAACAGAATACACCAAGTGCCAGATCTTCTACTGCTTGCCTCTGTTTTTCTCTCTAGACATCCAACTCTGAGGAAATGGAGCTCAACGTATATGTTTTAAAATTCTCCGATGTTTTCTATTTCTGCTCAAGTGGCTCCTCCACTAGCTGACTTATGTGTCCTAGTGAAGACATCCCAATCTCGTTCTTTGTCTTCATTACTAGTTCTAGAGGATCCTCTTGAATACCTTCGACATAATTTGACAATATTCTCAAAGGGTTCCTTCAATATTTCCTCCTTTCCCAACAAATTCAACATATCTAGGCAATCTTCTCTAATTCCTCGCAGTAAGATAATCTTGAGTACATATTTCCCAATATCAGTATGACCAAACCTCTATAAATTCTATAGCAATATCTCAACAAAATTTTCGAAGCTCTCCTCTTCCTTCTGAACCATTTTAAACAATTCTTCCTTCCTATCTCTAGTTCTACAATATTCTTGATATTTGGAAAGGAAGGATTGTTTCATTTGATCCCTAGTAGTAATGGTCTCACGACCCAAACTCATGAACCAACGCAAAGCATTTCTTTTCAGGGTGGCTAGAAATAATTTCAGTTTCTGTGCACTAGAGGTGTAGTCGTAACTACAATAGAGGATGTCAAATTCAAAAAGGAATTCATCTAAATCTTCAGAGGACTTACCATGGAAATTCAGGAGAACCGAGGGTGAAATATTCTTCATAAGAGCTGCCCTTGGTGTTTGGAGGATAGGGAATTTGAGTGTGACAATAGTGTCACCCTGCTGATTATCTTCCACCTCCTCCTCATGATTATTGTGGCGTTCATTATTTCCTTCACGTTCTCTGTTATCCATGTTGGACCAAAATTTTAATGCTTCCTTCGCTCTTTCTTCTGCTTCCCTTACTTCTTCTTCTCTCCTCCTTTCTTCCTCTCACCTTCTTTCTTCTTGTTGTTCTTGGCAATATTCCAACCACTCCTCTTTAGTAACTTTGTGCCCGTTAATAAGATAGATCTCCTTTCATCCCACTGCACCTGCAACACTTCCTTTGTCTTCAGGAGGTTTCTTGTCCGGAATAGGAGTTGAAGGTCCCGTTGCATTCTCCACGGTTGATGCCGAAGTGTCAAGATTGGGGAGAATGGAGTTTCTTCTTCTTGAAGATGCTCGTGGTATTCTGGTAGAAGAGTCAGCTCTACAAATTATTTCATCAATATATGTCTTTCTTCCCAAACCTTGATTACGGCCACAACCTCTTCCACCTGCAATGTTAGTATTTTGAGGGGGTTCCCGATTTGTTCTTCTTGTATTCATGCATGCTTCAAATAATCAAAACAAAAATGAAATCAATAAATCAACTACTATCTATGTATATCAATTACCATCCCCGACAATAATGCCAAAATGTTGGTCACCCTATATGCTAATCAATTACAACTAACACATAGGATGCTCAATATAAATTTTCAACCCAGGTAGGATTTTTTATTTCAAAGGGAATTAGCACAATCTATGCATAAACACTCAAGTAGCTGATTGAATAAATGGAGATAAACTATCCTACCTATATGCTCAGTCAAAATCATCTCATGACAAACTAATCTAATTTATCCATCTAAGAATTCAAAGTACAATTACCTTCCTACAAATATCAATCCAGCAGTTATTGATCTCGGAATAAATTAAACTAGACTTACTTTTGCAAGTAGTTAAATCCTAAAGATATCAGACTACAATGAATTAACCATGACCTGTCTAAGATTATCTAAGATGCAAATTATAAATGACAGTAAGAAATCAAAACCAATTGCAATCATAATCTGACTAATTCAATAAACTTTGAGAAAGATGAATAATAGAAATAAACTAGAGTAGAGCTTGACTGTAATAGCTAACTAGCACACTTGCATAAAGGGAAATTAACCTACACAGTCGACTGTCACACCACACAGTTATAGCAATCCAAAATGCAAACATTAACTACCAAAGGAGATTGCAATTATCAGTTACCACTATTGCATCTTCTCTGTAAAATGTATCTACTGTAAATCCACACCACACAATAGAAAATAAACTAATATACCTACTTAACTCGGCGATCTCTGTGAGAAGGTGGGACCTATCCTTCCAACAGAGATGTTGTGAACTAACACAAGTTAAAACACAAAGATATGAAGAACTCTGATCCTTGTATTAAAAATGATAATTCACAGTCTCAACACTCTGTTATAGCTCATACAAATGTTAATTAACCAACCCCAGGCTCAGCAAGCCTCCCCATATTTATACACTCATAATACAATCTCGATCCACTAAATTCGTGCAACCATGAAGATCTCTGATCTTCAGGCTGCCAGTTTTCAATAGAAACAGTTACAGCTCGTGAATGGAATTGAATGAAGCCATTGAATATGGAGACCATTGTTACTCTGGCTGTTAACAGATTAGCGGACTCACTGGCCGGGAAGTGCTCTATTTGTTGCAGCGATTCTCTGTTGCAGCTATGATCTGTTGTAGCTACCATGTGGAGATATGATCACGCCATTCTGTTCAATGTATGAAATTGGATTTGAGGAGTAACAACTAGCACCAATTGTACCTTCCTTTCATGGACAAAGCGGGATGCTACACCTATGTCTCTCAATGCTTTGAGCTTATCTTAATAAAATCGACACAAGTTAGCATAAATCAAAGAATAGAATTCATAACCATAACAATCTTAGGCACTAATAAAGTAGGGAATAATAAATCATACCTGTTAGGATTCATGCTCAATATTGAGGAAAGACATATATTTGGTTTATGAAAATAAGGCAAGACCAGGACAAAAAGAGGTAATAGGTGTGGTAAAAAAGGGGCAATTCCAAGACCCAATAGGGGAAGGACATGCAAGCACTTCCACTCTATCGCACTAGAAACCAGATATTTAGATTCACACACATTTATACATTCATCATTCGCAAAGATAATACATAACAGACATTCGCATCAACATAGTTAAACCAATCATCTGCATTAATAGCAATTACCAAACCACGGAGTCTTAAACATTTCGAAAATACTTGCATTCATCATTCAACAGAAACATAGACAAAAGATATGACCATAATCGAACATCTTCATGCATTCATCAAAACCTGCGAAATAACCTTTGCAGAAACAGTCAAAATATCTTGTCGCAAATACAACACAGCTCAAAACAGCTCATTCTCCGATTCAACTATGATCTAATATGCCCTTAGTATTACAATGATACTCCTATTTATATGAAACTAAGTGGTTACAAAACGGTCCACATGACCTATTCTAACTAACTAAACTACTTCCTCACTTTCGTCGGCTCCTTGTTCTCCGCGAATGACCCTTCCTTCCGTGGATGGTCCTCTTCGCAGCTGTCGGCTTCCACGCTTGATGCGTACTAATACCATGCCAACAGGACCCCAACAAAAACGTGTGGCTTTCCCTTGAGCCACCTCAGTTGGATGCCTCTGGTACCATTCTCATCCTTCATTGTGCTAAACCTCTGAAGCTTTTCTTAGCTTCTAGAGCTCGCTGTCATGTACTTCTCGAACTCATCCTCCCGTTTCTTGAAACCTGGATCATCTGCCTGCGGAAAATTTCATCGATGTCGCCAAATTGTGAAATAGGCCAACTACTCTGGCACATCTGTTTTGCACATTTGACCATTCGCTGGTGGGGATGGCATGCCTCCACTCCTGGTGTTCTGGTGGTCATAGGGACCATGGTTATTCTAACTACTACCATGCTCTTAGACATCTCGTGTGGCACCTCGTCTCTATTCCTCCCAACTGTCTGCGTTGCGTCCTTCGTTGGTTGTTCATGCACACTTGTTGTTCTTTCCCTTAGTGCACCGAGAGTGCATCCGCTTGAAATGAAATGCACCATTGAAACTATCCCACTTCCCTTTTCCACAACTTCCTTGGGCTTGCTCACACAACTTCCTAACTCTCTACATCTAACTTACTGAATCACATCATGCAACTTACTAATTCTATTCTTTGGATTCACTCTACTTCGACTTGCATTCTTCAATCTCCATGCCGGTATTTATGCTTGCTCCTTGACACCTGATCATCATTTGTGAAATCTCGCCCATAGCTATCTGATTCTGTCATCATACTCGTCCGTTGTGTTCTGGTGATGCTGATCTACATTGATCATGCTCAGATTCGATTGCCGTGTGCCTAACATGTCAAACATCGTCAAGCGACCCGGCTAGCCATGCTTTCCACTTTTTGTTATCATTGATTTTTTTTTTTTATTTACTATGTTTCTCAGCCGCTATGCACCTGGTAATGGAGGTAGGGCTTCAACCGATTCCCGTTTACGAGATTTGGCAACAATATGTTGTCTAAACTCTTCAACTGCACCGCACCTCCGTCAGTAACAAAATCAATTATGTAGGGACCCAACCAATGCAACTGTAACTTACCTAGGTGTTTTGCAAACTTATTGTCATATAGCAGGACCATATCTCCACACTAAAAGTGCTTTGGTTTAACATGTCGATCATGCCAAGCCTTCTGACGATCCTTTTCTACCTTCTGATGAAATCCTGCGATAAACCAATCCTCATTGAGATGTACCAGTTGTGCCAATCATTCTTCTAATGCTCCATCGTCGCTCATTCCTGTAGGTACTGCAATTCACAGAGTGGGGACAATATACTCCATCGTCATTATGGATTCCTGCCCGTAGACAAGCTTGAACGGTGTCTGGCCAGTCAAACATTTGCAAGCTGTGTGATACGACCAAATGATTGCAGGGATATTCAAATCCAAATCATCCTGATTTTTGTTGCATACTTTCATGAGCACATGCTCCAGGATTTTGTTGAATGCCTCCACTGTCCCCTTAGCGTGGTAAGGGGTACTCTTTATGTGTTGAATTTGAAAATCCTTCGTCATTGCTGTGATTTTCTGATTAACAAAATGAGTCCCTTGGTCACTCATTAGTATGTTTGGGCACCCAAACCTGGTGACGACATTGTCGAAGAGGAACCTTGCTGCAATCACGGCTGAGCAATCTTTCACTGGTGCAGCTTCTTCCCATCGCGTCAAATAGTCTGTCACGGTGATTATGTAACGTGACCCTGTTCTTTTTCCTGGTGGGTTGATGGGTCGCACAAAGTCAACTGCCCATTTATCGAAATCCTGTAGCCTCAATTGAGGTACTAGCGGCATTTCATCCCTTCGTGACGGCTTCCTTATTCATTGACATATGTTGCAACTCTTGGCGTAGTCCGCAGCATTTGCATGCATCGCTAGCCACCGTAGTCCTACTCAAAGGATATTCCTTGCAGTGGCACGTCCTCTGTAGTGTCCTCCAAAAATCCCATCATGTGCTTCTTCTAAAATCCTCTCATGATCATGTGGAAGGACGTATCGTTGAAGTATCTCATTTGGTCCCATCTTATACAATTTCCCTGCAATCAATTGAAAATCTGTTGCTCTGACGACTAGGTGCTTCTTCTGGTTGGTAGTGAATCTTGCTAGCGCCTCCCCTGTTGCTAAGAATTGGATGATTTTTTTGTAATGGTCATCGACCATTCTGACCCTGAACAACTGAGCATCTACCAATATTTCATCAATGTTCCTTGACTCTTCCCCGGACTCTATTCACGACAAGTGGTCTGGTCCTACATTCAGTCACCCTGGCTTTACGATTATCTCAAAATAAAATCCTAGAAGAGTAACATCCATCGACAGATCTTCCTCCCTGTTGGCAGGTGGTTTGGTAAGGAAGAATCGCAACATCGCCGATGCTGCGACACGTCAAAAGAGGTCGCGGAAGGAAGAAGGCTCTATTATTTTATGTATTTTTTTAGTCATTTGTACCACAGAAGGCGGGTTGTTGGGTCATTGGACCATATGAGATGTAATTTTGAGCTAAGTATACTGCAATAGGTGAGTTTTTGGGTCATTTGGACCGTGTCAGTTAGATTTTGGGTCAATTGTCCAGGAGTCGGTTAAGAAGTTGCTAGTAAGTGGACAATCATTGTAAAGGAGGAAGCCTATATATAAACAGAAAGATATATATATATATATATATAGATATAGATATAGGGAGACACATAGATGGCGGAGAGCTTTGATATGAGTTTTGTGCGTATGTTTTGAGATCCAGAGATATCGCTGGAGTCTGTGATCTGCAGAGGCATTGTATTGGGGTTTTGCAGCAATAATATGATGTGATGAAACTCTTCTGTGCAATCCTAGTGTGTCTTCTGTCTTTTGATGGTAATGCAATGTTTCTTTGATGCAATAGTCGCTTTAATGTTATAATTTGCAACAACAATGAATGTTTCCATTAAATGATGCTATGAGTACGATAATGTCGAAGTGAATGCATAGATTTATCATTGAATGTTGCAATAAGATTAAGTAGTTGATGCCGCATACATCCTCCTTCGTTTGGCGGAAACATGGTTCCGTCCACTCTCCCTTGATTGCCTCAGGTGAGACCTCATCTACTTTGCAGGTGTTGCTGGGCAGGGTAAAACCTGTCTGGGCTGGTGCTCAGGGAGATCGCAGTGGGTTGGTGTCGACAGTGATGGGAACCCCTGTCATCTGGGTCTGAGTCAACAAATGGTTCCGTTTCCAGGACCGTGTGCGAAGTGAAAGGAGGATATGTTGTGGCACTCGACGAAACCAGAGATCCAAGAATGGTTTGATCAGAAGTTGCAGGAATTCGCTGAAGAAGAAAGCCAGAGCACTCAACTGATAGTAGGTCAGTGGGTAGATAGATATATTCACGATGGTCCGCATGAATGGTTCTTCTGTGAGTTCCCGGTCCTGTTGTTCGAATTGTTGGCGAAGTTGACCTTTCAGAAGAGGAACTTCCAAGGTGGAGAATCGACGACCTAGACCCCCGAGTTGATTCAGGAACTGTAGAAAGTTGATAATAAAGCGTCGCAGGCTGTCGAAGTGTGGTTCGATAGCATCCTAGAGGGCTATATCACAGAATTCGCGGTTGATACTCAGAAATCCTATAGTGAAGCTGAAAGATATTTTGTCTGCAAACCCCGGGGTAGGTTTCTGCTATCGCTTCAATTGTCAATTAAGATGCTTATTTGTGAAAAGGGTATATTAAAGATGCATCTTGATCAATAGACAACCTGGTGGGTGGAGGCTGTGGGTACCGCGACAGTTGAGGGGCAGTACATGGAATGATAATGGGTAGATGGGTGTAGGTCATGATGAGACTGTGAGTGAAGCCGAGGAAGAAAGTGGCCTTACGAGGGGAGGAGCAAGGTTCCGACAAGAAAAGAGGCAAAGGACGGGAGAAGGTCCTGCTGCGGTCACGGGGGGTTCACTAGCGAGGCAATATCATATCACGTCCATTCATATTGGGGGGTTGAATACTCTTAAAAACCTCAAAAATATATTGCCCCGTATTAAGGGGTCAAGGGGGGTTTTTAATTTGACATAGTAATAAAAATATTGGGGGTTATTTTATTTGGGAGTGTTAAGGAATAACCTCCAAATCGTGGGATGGATTTATACGTCCAAAATACGGGCTCAATTCATACCCACCTAAAACTTAAGGACCTTTCATTTTTATTTAATATTTCTTATGATCCTAAGTTTTGCATAAATTTGATAACAGTGTACCAAAGATATTATCGATGGAAGTCTCTTTCGATTATTGTCCTTGAGAAATCCTCATTTAATAGCTTATTTAGGCTTGGTTTGAATTGATGTTATATTGTTTTTCATCTTTAAGTTAAGAGATGTAGTTAAATGGGAGTTCCAGACTTGACCAATTGTATTGTATTTTTGTAGGCATTCAAGTAAACGATTTAACTCTTCATTTTTTAGGTTGGGGTTTAGGTGGGAATTGAGATTCAATTAAACCTTGCTCCACGACAACCAAGAAAAGTGAGATCAATCTTTCTTGGCTCACTGGAACCAAGAACAATTAGATCAATGTTTCTTGACTAATTATTTCTTTCAAATTTTTGTATTCTTCTTTAATATATTTTCATATTTCCAGTTAGGAATAGTTGTTATATTGAGTTATATTTGGCACATTCATAATTGTAATTTCAATTCTTATATGCAAGGCATCTGCCTTAATATTATATTGGAATTAACATGAACATAAGTGAAAATCTAAATCCTTATTTACATACCCTATGTGTTATCGGTACCATGAAATGGTATCATATAAGTTTCATTATCTGTGTATCTTTATAACTATTGTATGCTTGAAACCTAACAATGGATATTTTTCCCTATCCTTTAAAGATAATAAAAAAAACTAGATATAACCAAGAAAATGTAACTAAATGTTGTTAATTCTCGTGATTGCAAGAATAAATGTAGAGGAAGTGGAGGCAATTCATTGGATCTTGTGAATGACCCAAATCCAAGCTATGCACATGATCATATGGTATTATTGAAAAGTAAAAGGAATTTTCTATGTCCATTTGGGTTCAAACATCAATGATGTTTTCTTTGATAGGAAGGTAGGGGCGTCCTTCCACAAAAGGGTTTCAATTTTGTTTTTTTATGGAGATTAATTTATTAAGCTTATAGAAAACATGAGTTATCTATGGCTATATTTGTATTTACATGATATAAAATTGGTAGATTGGTAGGTTGTGGTGTGCAACATTTGCAATTCTCATATTTTCTAAGTAGTGCACTAACAATTGGACTATCGATCTTTTACATTCTTTGTTATGTTGATCTCTTGACTAGGTTGCATTTTATGCATTTTTCCTTCCCAAGTACTATTTATTTGGGTGTTCCACTCTCCAATGCTACAAATTGATCAGTCACCCCTACAATCCTAGTGGGATCATTATTAGCATTATACTATTATTTTATTTAGCATCTTGTTTGCTTGTACTAAGATGTGGCTGGGATCCTGTTTGTTACAACTTGATAATATGATATAAAGGGGGTGTTAAAAATGGGTTGATAAAAATGGATACCTACAATATCTGGTGAAACTAGGGGTTTTCTTAATTAGAAAGGCATATTGGGAGGGGGGTTCAACAATACAATTTTAGGACGCATTTTCCAATATTTAGTGAAATTAGGGGTATTCTTTAATATCATGCGAACGATCGTGTTATGTAACAAGTTCATTGAGTGAACCCCCCGTGGCTGCGGTCGAACTACAAGGCCATGAAGGAAGACCACACGAGACGAAGCGACCTCACATTCCTGACAAGGACAACTAGGCTACGCCCAGGATAGAGGCAGGACTAAACCCCAGCACCAACGTACCCACACCTACGCTCACTATCTCTCAGATAGCAAGAAATACCACTTCGACACTGCCAAGTTCGTCAATACTATAGAAGTTAATTGGTAGTAGTACATCGAAAGGAGGAAGGAAGCCCAGAATGGTGGGAAATGATACTAAGTTACCATTATTCCATGGGAGTGGGATGGACAACCCAGAACAGTATTGGTTTTTGTGTGAAGCAGTCTAGACCATAAAACAGATCACCAATGATGCCGCTAAGAAAGGATAGTTAGCGACAACCCTGCGAGGTCGTGCATTAGATTGGTTTATGAAGTTTGTTCTAGTTCCTACAGGAGCCGCAGAGAAGTCACTAGATGAGATCCGGGATGGACTGATTGCAGAATTTAGAAAGCCTAAGTCTGAGGCTCAATATATTACGGAATTGAAAGAAATTAAGCAGTATCCCAATGAGACAGTGTGGGATTTCGACCAGCGGTTCAAGATGTTGATGGAAAGGGTTAGTTTCGATATGAGCGCCATCCAACATAAAGAGTGGTTCATCGTGGCACTACTACCACATATTCGGTTACCATTGATGCAACAAAACATCTCGATGTCCAGTGAAGCTCTGTAGATTGCAATGCGATTGGAGGCATCACCGATTGGAGAAAATGCAGCTGGGATGTCACAGATATAGACACTGCTCGCTAACTTGACTATACAGCTACAAGATTTGAAGAAGGGAAAGGAGCAGCACAAAGAAGTATGGTGTATGTGATGCTGAGGAGAAGGGCATACGAAGGACAATTGCCTGGATTTCTGCAATTATTTGGTTTTAGGAGAGCCAAATCCATTGAATGGTGGTAGCATGCCATGGTTTCGCGTCTACCATGTATACGACCACAGCCATGACATTACCCATATATGCAGAAAATGGTCACAACCCCGAGGAATCTTTATTGCACATTTTGCAAATAGGTGGGTCACGATGACAAGGTTTGCCATGCATATGGGTTGCTACAAGAGAGAATGTATGATGCGTTCTATGTAAAGGACGACCAGGGTGACATACAACAGTCGTAACTGTAGCCGCAGGTAGCCCAACTGCTACCTCAACCGCAGATGCAGTTTGTACCGCAACAGCAGCAACCGCTGCAGTTCATGCCACAATATACTCTGATGCATATGGCTCCATAGAAGCCACAATACGTACAACAACCACAGTATGGACAACAAGGGAAAGGGATGCAACCGACACCAATGCAGCAACAGTTCAACCAAACACAGTACCACTAGCAGGGAGGATTCCGGGGAGGATACCGGGGAGGATGTGGTGGAGGATTTGGTCATGGAGGAGGATGAGGTGGTCACAAACCTGTTCAATGCTATCACTGTGCAGTATGGGGACACTACCAGTGAGACTATCCACTGCTGCAGAACCATTGTACGTTCTGTTTTGTTAACGACCACACGGTTGAGAATTGTCCACAGTTGATTGTGCGATGGCAAGCAGGAAATACTCCCCAGTTGCAGAACCAGCCCTAAGCACAGTAGCCTACCCAGAACCATGCACAGCAACCGGTGCAGAACCAGAATATGCGGCCAAATCAGAATCAGAATGTGAACCCACCCGGGAATCCACCAATGAACAAGACCCAGGGTGCGAATATCACAACAATTTCTACAGAGCCAAGACTACAAAATGCTTCCGTTGCTGTGGTCACTCGCGGACGAAAGACCACTGGAGAAGACAACTCAATGATCCGGTTAGCTGGACAAAAGAAGGTATCATTTGATATTAATGCAGAGCGAGAGGCATTTCTTCAAGCACGTCGTGCACTAGAAAACGATCGAGGTAAAGCTGTTGTGTACGATATTCCCTCTACTTTTGATGCTACTTCGGAGGCTGGCCCATCCCGGCGGTCCAGCACACTTCAAGCATTTTTGGAACATTGTTTATTCTTGGCAAGAGATCCCAATGCTCTTGCTGCGATTGAAGCTTTGTTGCGATGACCGGCCCAGGATCGACAAGAGCTCATGGTTAATTCCTTACAATGACGGAAGACGGGTAAGGAGATGTGGATGAATATTCAAATTGGCAACTACGATGTTGATTCGGTTATTCTGGATCTTGGTTCGGATGTCAACATATTAACCAAGTAGGCTTGGAAGAAGATGGGGAGTCCCCCATTGAGATGGTCTCTTGTACAACTCCGATTAGATAATCACGCTAAGGTGACACCGATTGGGAGAGTTCCACGAATGGTGGTGGACATTGAGGGAAGGAAAACATATGCCAACTTTGATGTAATAGAATTAGTTGAAGGAGGAATCTCTTATCCAGCACTATTGGGGATTGGATGGGCTAATGATAGTGGAGTTGTAATTAACTTCAAGCAACGGATGATTACTTTTGAAAATTGTGATCTCAGAGTTATCGCCCTGTTAGATCCGGCTGAAGGACGCCGCTAAATAGAGCCAGTGAAGGATGACGATCCCAGTGGATGGGACCATGCATTCAATATATCTGAAGATTATATCCATATGACTGCCAACAGTGAGTTGGGATGGCATATTGACAGCTCTGCGTCTTTCGACTCTGATGATGCACTAGAATATTGGCAGAACCACTTGCACGAGGTGTCGCTCCATAAGTGTGGGTTAATCACACAATCATTATGTTGTGTCACAACTGAAATGGTCACGCTACCAATATATGAAGGACTGGCTAGCTTATCTAACTTTCTGATAGAGTGCAAGGAAAGAGTTTCTGAACCACATCGATTGCTGGCATTGAACGCAGCACTGAAGGCTGCTCCAGCACGCTGGTGGGAGACATACAAGGCATCAATTGATGGATAGTCAAAATGTAGAATATTTATGTTGGTATGCTTCAGCGATACCGAGGTTTACCACACTAGAAAGTATGACGGTTGGAACAATCCTGGTGGTCACTTGATGGAGTGCCAGCGGTTATGGGTAGCGCAACCAAGAGACGAGTGGGTCCATGCTTTTATCCATACTTTGGATGAGATGCCATGATCATGGTATACTGAAGCTGAGTTGCGAGGAGAAATTTCTACTTGGCTAGAGCTCACAGTGTGTTTTACCCATACATTCAGTTTTGCGGATGCTGATCCAGAAGTCAATAATGCATTATAGCTCATCCGTGATGTAATTCTGCAGGTTGTCCTGGGGGCATATCCTGCGGATTCGCATACGCACTACCAGATGCAGTCTCTCATGGAATGCTTCAATATCAGTAGTGGACCAGAAGATGGTGATGATCTGCAGAATGTGAATATCTCGGAATCAGAAGGAAGTCAGGTTGTGGTACCACCTGATGTGCCAAGCGATCCGATCAGTCAGCCGCTAAAGATCTGCAAGATTAACATTGGGGCAGAGGACAATCCGAAGTTCTCAAATGTCGGGGATTACTGGGATGATGAGCTGATAAGAAAGGTCATTGATTTTCTCCACTAGTTTTATGATGCATTTCCCACAAAGTTTTCTGACATGAAGGGGATTCTGGGCAACTTAGGGGAGATGAAGATTCCATTAAAACCAGATGCTAAGCCGATTTGGCAGTGACCCTATCGATTGAATCCGCAACATAAGGAGAGGGTCAAGGTATAATTGAATCGAATGTTGGACGCCGGTATCATTGAACCAGTTGAGGAGACAGAATGGATTAGTCCTATGGTGGTCCAAAATAAGAATACTGGTGAGGTGCGCATTTGCATCTACCTCAGGAAGTTAATGATGTATGTTTGCATGATCCGTTCCCAACCCCCTTTATTGATGAAGTGCTCGAAGGTGTGGGTGGCTAGGAGATGTACGCTTTCACAGACGGGTTGTATGGATACCATCATATCTGCATTGCCAAAGAAGATCGCCATAAGACAACTTTTGTTACTGAATGGGGCTGCTTTCAGTACACCGTAATGCCGTCCGGCTTGAAGAATGCACCTGCGATATTTTCACAGGTTGTCATTGCTGCATTCAGAGATTTCATTCAGAATTTTTTGCAAGTATACATGGACGATTGGACGGTCTATGGTTTGGTCTGCGATCATCTAGCGAATCTATGGTTGATGTTGGAGCGATGTCGGAAGCACCAGATATCGTTGAAATTAAAGAAAGGTATCTTTTGTGCACCGTTTGGCATCCTCTTCGATCATATTGTGTGTAAGCAAGGATTGTTGGTCGACCCAGCAAAGATTGTGCTCATTCTGAGTTTGACACCGTCGACTACTGTTAAGTAGTTATGGGCAACGATAGGGCACACATGGTATTATCGCAAGTTCATCAAGGGTTATGTTACGATTACTGCCCCTATGGAGAAGTTGCTGAAGAAGGATGTGGTATTCTAGTGGAGCCCTAAATGTCAGGGTAGCTTTGAGACACTAAAGACGAAGATGGATTCGGCGCCGATATTAGTATTTCCTGACAAGAGTAAGGAATTCCATGTTCATGTTGATTCCTCATTGATCGCGCTGGGAGTGGTGTTGTCCCAGCCCGAAGAGGGATATCTTGATCACCCCATTGTTTTTTCCAGCTGAAAGTTGTCATCTGCGGAAAGAAACTACACTACTACGGAGAGGGAAGGTCTGGCAATGGTTTATGCATTGCAGAAGTTTTTCCATTACTTATTGGGAGGCCATTTCAATATTTTCAGAGATCATGTAATGTCCCTTGTTAGGAATTTTATCAAAATGGTAATTTTTCACTTTTTTCCCTAGTTGGACCTTTGACTAGTTTTGAGCTCTAGGTCCCCAAATTGCTCCAATTGCTCCCAAATATTATGAGAAGGTATATGGATGATGTTAGAACATAAATATGTATTTCAGGGATGATTTTGGACCTTTAAAATACTTCTGCAAATCCTCTTTCAATTCTGGCCAATGTAGGGAACTTTACTAGTAATTTCCCTTTGACTAGTATTGGTCTCTAGGTCTCGAATTGACTCCAAATGCCTTCAAATATTCAAGGAAGGTGTATGAATGATATTAGGACTTGAATATGATGTTTAGAGATGATATATGACCACCAAAATACCTCTGAAAACTCTCTTAAGATTCTAGACCAAGTATGCAATTTTACTAGTAATTTGGGGTTCAAATCCCTTTGGGGTTAGTACTGAAAATGGCTTCCCAAATGCCTCCAAACCCACTCAAATTTCTGAACAGAGGTAGGTAATGTATTAATGATGTTATTAAGGTCTCATGTGCATCATTAATTGATTATTATATATGTTCCAACCCTCTCCCATTCAACTGCAAAAATCACCAATTCGACCCTTGGGGAAATGGCACTATTTCTTCTCCCAATGCAATTAAACTGAGTAAAAATACTTCAAATGCTCAAGTACAGTACATGAAACTTGTAAAATAAATCCATGGCAGTCCATTAATCACAAATGCATCAGATAATCATCCATTCATTCGAAATCATCATCAATACATTGGTTCACAACAAGGTAGTGGGGAAATGGCATTGTTCTTCAATTAAAAATGAGTTTTATACATTTCTACTTGGAATTTCGACCTGAAATTTTTTGGAGATGAATAACATAGTATTTAATTCATATTACAAAATAAATTGGGCATGAGAAGCTCCCCCAAAGAGTACAATATCTCACCAAAAATGCCCTCCCTCAAGGATCAAGAATATGCCATCAAAACTGGAAATGGTTGAGAGAATGTGCTGCAATAGAAGAAACCATTAGCTTCCCTATAGCTTACACCTACAAATAAAGACTCCATTAAAGCTCCAAATTAAAGTTCTGAATGGCCTTTCCAATTACCAACTTGGATGGGAATCTTTCACCCTCGAAATTGGCTAAGGCAAGAAACTAGTCATCCACTAGCTCTCCCTCTACACAAATGCAATTGCAAATTCTACAAATGATCAAAAGCTGGTTTCATTCTTTGTTATTGACATTTATAAAGTTCTGATTTCCTCCATGGGTCGAATTCCTTCCAAGAGACTCATGCCAACTCAAGTTGGGAAGAGATTCCAAAGAACGCCACTTGTACAACAATTCCTAGTCTCCCACTTCCACCAAATCACATGTGGAAGCATCTTAGCTGCCCTAACACCCTTGAGCGCCCTCTTGGAGTCTATTTTTAGCCCTGACATGTAATATATTTCATATTTCAGCCTTCAAGTCTGATTTGTGTCATAGGTGTCATAGCATCTTCATCATTGTTGTCATAGAGCTAGGGAATCTAGCCCAAGTGTCTCACTAGCTCGAAATTGCCTCTTCCTCTTCCATGGGAGTTACTCTTCCTCTATATTTCGACCTTGGATGACTCATGCCATGAATAATACCTTTTGGACTCCCCCAAGTATGTTACCATTCACCTTGAATTCGAATTGGTGAGAGAATGATGCCAAGTGTAGTGGGGAAATCTAGCCATATGTGGGTCCCACTTCCTCCATGTGTCTTCATGATCAAATGCCAATTTGATTTTCAATTGTATATATTTATTTAGGTCCTTTATTAAATATTTATTCCATTCTAATGTTCAATCCTCATTTATTATCCCCATTATTCCAAATCCCAAATCTTCCACCCCAAACCTAGGAAACTAGTAATTTTCCTCCTTGGCAATTATTTCAACTTTAGCATCAATTTGACAAACTCTACTGAATAGGGACAATGTGATTAGGCCATTGTGACCCAATTCCAAATCTGGGACATTACAAATCCTCCCTTCCCAATATTGTTTGTCCTCAAGCAATTTTAAACATGGGTGTTGAACCTGCTTTCTATATAATTCTTTGAAGTTTCCATTGAATTGCCCAACCTTGAGTCTTTGAGTTTCCATGAAGATTTTAGAGAGGAACCACCATGCTTGCTGCTGCACTACTCTGATTAAAATCACTTTATTAAGTGGGGAATCCATCTCCCATACTGCTTGCTTCCCCCCAAAAAATGAAACCAATGAGACAAGAATTATTCTAGGGTCCCATTGCTTGTATTGCACCCCAACAATTAAGAGTGCTCTCCAACCCACACCATTAGATAAGAGGATTCATGGATCCCATTTTCTTGTATGCATTCTTCCAAATATCATGACTACCAAATATATATCATCAAAGTACATAACAACATAATGAAAATGTACATCAAGGATATGCTTCATCAAAGAGTCGTGAAAGTGCTTATACCTCCAATCAAGTAGACCACCATTTTTCAAGTGCATACAAGCTTCAAGTGACCAATCAAATCTGCTCCAATGACATAAGTGAGGATCCCATGTCCTATAATGTTGCTCCAAAAGGATGTGATATGCATCAAAATATTCAGCCATGTATTCTTTCATCCAAGAAGTGAATGAAGAATCTCCACTAAAATATGAACCAAATAATGAGCAGAAAAAACAAGGAGACTTCAAATGACTCAAAGAAGTCTCACCAATACATCCATGAATGTGAGAATCATAAAAATATAACAAAGTATGTGGCTGCCAACAAAAATGTTCTCCAATCATAAATCTATTCTCCCAAGTGTTGGATGAAGTTCCTCCAACATCAAATGAATCAAGTGTTGAGCAAGAAAAAACACGAGTCTTCAAGTGACTCAAATGCATATCATAGGTGCATCCATGTAGATTTGCATCATCATAAAGTGACAAATAATGTTGCTGCAAATGTGAATAAGAATGTGCTCCAACCATGTCATCATAAAAGGTAAATCTAGGAGTTCCATACTCCTCATGTGGCACCATCAAAAAGAACCCTTTCACCCATACTTCATTGAGACTAATACTGCAAAACATGGAATTGTAGGATGTAGGAGAATGAACTAACTCATCCAAATGATCAAAAAGTGCAGAATTTTCATCATGGGAAGGATCCATGTGGGTAGTATCATGCAACTCCTTCAAAAGTGGGAAACCTTTGTCATAGATTGGTTCCAATGTAGAGAAATCATGCTCTTCTTTAAAAATTGCATAACCTTCATCAAGAGACAATTCAAGTTCCTCTTCCACCACATCAAGTGTTTGGATCTCTTCAAGTTCATCTTCAAACACATTAAGTACATTCAAATTCCCACATTTCTCATGATCTACCATGTCATGAGAATCCTCCAAACAATCTACCATTTGACAATCTAAAACATAGGAGGAAAAACAAGTATCTTGCAACTTTTCAAGAAGTTGCTCATTTTGAATTGTGAGCTTATGAATATCCTCATTATTCTTCAAGTATGCATCATGTAACAATTCATTAATCTCAAACAAATGGTTTCTATCAAAAAGAAAAGACATGAAATTACCTTTGATGTGGCACATTGCTCTTTGAATCTTCTCCATGTCTTCAAGGAAGGATGTTTCCTCCAATGAAGTAGCTCTCCAACAAGAATTTGACACCAATGCTTGAGTGTCATGGAGAATGCTGAGGGACTCCTGGATCTTATTTTCATTCATCTTTAAGGACCCTTCAAGAAAATGAGGCTCTTGCAAATGAACCTCCTCATCTTCTTCAATTTTGCTTGGACCAACTTCATGAAGCTCAAGTGGTGATGGGGAAGTTGATCTTGGATCTTCTTCAACTGCTACAAGGTCTTCATTATCATGCTTAATGGAACTTGGGCTTGCAGCAACACTTTCAAAAGTGATCTCTATGTCACCAACATAGAGGTGTGAGCAACCATCACCAGGTACTCCTTAATAGTTTAAGCATCCATCAGTAGATGCTCTTTGGTTCATGTCTAAGCTAGAAGGTGTCTCAAAATGATCTTCCATATTTTCAATAGAATCTTCTTCATGCTCTTGTGATGTCTCTTCATTTTTATCCTGAAGAAATATGATGCATTTTGCACCTTGTTTTCCTTATGATCAATATCTTTGGAATCTCTTTTTGAAGAATTCCCAAAAGCTCTCCTCAAGTGGGACATAATTTCATGCACAAATGTATGATACTCACTCCAAGGTTCTTTACAAGAAGGGCATAAACCTTTCTTTACCAACTCCACATCTTCATTTTTGGGCCTATTTTCAAAAAAATGTTCAACAAAGTACTCAAAAGACATGGCATTTTGTGTATTTTTGCTAAAAGCAAGATATTCTTGATATTTTTGATATTGTTGGGACAAGGTTTTATATTTTGCTCTACATATTTGGAACTCACTCATAGAATTATCCTTGGTTGGTGTGACACACTCATATTCATCAGATTTAAATTCATAAGAATAATCTTCATTTCTCTTGAAATTGTAAGAAGTGTTGCATGATGGCACCGCTTTGTTGTACCATTCACATTCTGTTTCATATTGCTCATAAGCATCTGCATATTCCTCATAAGAATCGTACTCATAGGATTCATCATAATAGTAAGACATGGCTACCTATTATTCTTGAATGTATGTACCTAATCCACAGGTGCAAGGACCATGCTCTGATACCACTGTAATGTCCCTTGTTAGGAATTTTATCAAAATGGCAAATTTTCACTTTTTTCCCTAGTTTGACCTTTGACTAGTTTTGAGCTCTAGGTCCCCAAATTGCTCCAATTGCTCCCAAATATTATGAGAAGGTATATGGATGATGTTAGAACATAAATATGTATTCCATGGATTCTTTTGGACCTTTAAAATAATTCTGCAAATCCTCTTTCAATTCTGGCCAATGTAGGGAACTTTACTAGTAATTTCCCTTTGACTAGTATTGGTCTCTAGGTCTCGAATTGACTCCAAATGCCTTCAAATATTCAAGGAAGGTGTATGAATGATATTAGGACTTGAATTTGATGTTAATAGATGATATATGACCACCAAAATACCTCTGAAAACTCTCTTAAGATTCTGGACCAAGTATGCAATTTTACTAGTAATTTGGGGTTCAAATCCCCCTGGGGTTAGTACTAAAAATGGCTTCCCAAATGCCTCCAAACCCACTCAAACTTATGAAAAGAGGTAGGAAATGTATTAAGGATGTTATTAAGGGATCATGTGCACCATTAATTGATTATTATATATGTTCAAACCCTCTCCCATTCAACTGCAAAAATCACCAATTCGACCCTTGGGGAAATGAGACTATTTCTTCTCCCAATGCAATTAAACTGAGTAAAAATACTTCAAATGCTCAATTACAGTACATGAAACTTGTAAAATACATCCATGGAAGTCCATTAATCACAAATTCATCAGAGAATCATCCATTCATTTGAAATCATCATCAATACATTGGTTCACAACAAGGTAGTGGGGAAATGGCATTGTTCTTCCATTAAAAATGAGATTTATACATTTCTACTCGGAATTTCAACCTGAAACTTTATGGAGATGAAGAAAAGAGTATTTAATTCATATTACAAAATAAATGGGGCATGAGAAGCTCCCCCAAAGAGTACAATATCTCACCAAAAATTCCCTCCCTCAAGGATCAAGAATATGCCATCAAAACTGGAAATGGTTGAGAGAATGTGTTGCAATAGAAGAAACCATGAGATTCCCTATAGATTACACCTACAAATAAAGAATCCATTAAAGCTCCAAATGAAAGTTCTGAATGGCCTTTCCAATTACCAACTTGGATGGGAATCTTTCACCCTCGAAATTGGCTAAGGCAAGAAACTAGTCATCCACTAGCTCTCCCTCTACACAAATGCAATTGCAAATTCTACAAATGATCAAAATCTGGTTTCATTCTTTTTTATTGACATTTATAAAGTTCTAATGTCCTCCATGGGTTGAATTCCTTCCAAGAGACTCATGCCAACTCAAGTTGGGAAGAGATTCTAAAGAACGCCACTTGTACAACAATTCCTAGTCTCCCACTTCCACCAAATCACATGTGGAAGCATCTTAGATGCCCTAACACCCTTGAGCTCCCTCTTGGAGTCTATTTTTAGCCCTGACATGTCATATATGTCATATTTTAGCCTTCAGGTCTGATTTGTGTCATAGGTGTCATAGCATCTTCATCATTGTTGTCATAGAGCTAGGGAATCTAGCCCAAGTGTCTCACTAGCTCCAAATAGCCTCTTCCTCTTCCATGGGAGTTACTTTTCCTCTATATTTCGACATTGGATGACTCATGCCATGAATAATACCTTTTGGACTCCCCCAAGTATGTTACCATTCACCTTGGATTCGAATTGGTGAGAGAATGATGCCAAGTGTAGTGGGGAAATCTAGCCATATGTGGGTCCCACTTCCTTCATGTGTCTTCATGATCAAATGCCAATTTTATTTTCACTTGTATATATTTATTTAGGTCCTTTATTAAATATTTATTCCATTCTAATGTTCAAGCCTCATTTATTATCCCCATTATTCCAAATCCCAAATCTTCCACCCCAAACCTAGGAAACTTGTAATTTTCCTCCTTGGCAATTATTTCAACTTTAGCATCAATTTGACAAACTCTACTGAATAGGGACAATGTGATTAGGCCATTGTGACCCAATGCCAAATTTGGGACATTACAGATCATTCTGCATTAAAATACCTGGTCAATAAGCCTAAGTTGGGGGGGAAGATCTGTCGATGGCTACTTATGCTTCAGGAGTTCGATTTTGAAGTAATTGTGAACCCAAGGCGGTTAAATGCTGGCCCAGATTGAAATAGGAGAGGAGCCAACTAGCATTAAAGATGGGTTTCCTGATGCACAATTATTTAAAGTTGGAGTCGCTAATGGATATTTTGAAGAAATCGTTCAGCTTCTGGCGACAGGTACCGCACGAGAGGAATTCACCACTAGTCAGAAGAAGCAGATGGTAGTCAAGGCTGCAGACTTCCAGCTAATCACAGGAGCGCTATACAAGATGGGTGCCGATGAGATATTGCGATGGTGTGTCTTGCCACATGAGCAAGAGAAGATCCTTTCCAAAGCACATGCAGGAGTGGCTGGAGGGCACTATGGTGGCCTTGCGACAGCATGGAAGTTTCTTCGAGCGGGGCTCTGGTGGTCTACGCTTCACAGTGATGCGATAGATTATGCACGGTCCTGTGACGTTTGTTAGAGAACCGGGAAGCCATCCCGACGGGATGAGATTCCATTGATGCCTCAGTTAACATTGCAGCCATTCGACAAATGGGCAGTAGACTTTGTGGGACCTATCAATCCATCGGGTAAGCGTACTAGTGCTCGGTATATCATCACGATGACAGATTACTTGAAACGATGGGCAGAAGCTGCACCAGTCATTGATTGTTCCGCGACCACAGTCATGTGATTTCTATTTGACCACATTGTCACTCGCTTTGGCTACCCTAATATATTGTTGAGCGATCAAGGCAGCCACTTGCTCAATCGCACCATCAGCGCATTGACAAAGGAGTTGCAAATACAAGATAAGAAGAGTACACCCTATCATCCGCAGGTGAATGGCACGGTGGAGGCTTTCAATAAGATATTGGAGCATGCACTGACAAAGGTGTGCAATGTGAACTGCGATGATTGGGATCTAAAAATCCCAGCAGTATTGTGGGCCTATTGCACCACATGTAAAAGGCTAACAGGGAAAACACCATTCAAGCTAGTGTATGGGCAAGAAGCAGTTATGCCTATGGAGTATATCATTCCGAGTCTGCGTATAGCAGCAACAACCAGTATGGATGTTGCGGTAGCATTAGAGGAATGTCTTGCATAGTTAATACAACTAGAGGAAGATCATTTTATCGCCGGTTTCCATCAGGGTGTGGATAAGGATTGCCAGAAGGCTTGGCATGATCGCCACATCAAGAACAAATAGTTTCAACAGGGTGATTTGGTGTTGTTGTATGACAGCAAGTTTATGAAACATCAAGGAAAATTGCAGATGCATTGGCTTGGTCTATATCGCATTAGTAGCATTACTTCAGGAGGAGAAGTACAGTTACAGCAGTTGGATGGAGCGATGCTCCCCAAGTTGATTAATGGTAGCAGGTTGAAGCCCTATTGGTCGGGCTTGGTGCAGCGCGATGCCTAAGTTGCATCGGGAAAAAAAAAAAAACATGTAGGTTGATTGGTGGCAGGATGGCACACCAACAAGGCCAGAATGTGGAAGCAGGGAGGCTTCCGCCGCAAGTTAGGAGCGGTCTGCGACAAGTGGCAGGGTCGCGATCGGGTCAAATCAGCAATAAATGCCAAAATTTAACAATAGTTAATGATCCGGATCTTGGGAGCTGAGAACCGGAAGGCTTAAATGCCGAGAGAGGAGGAGATTAAGCATGCAAATCTGTCATAAAATTCACATGAAAACCTAATGTTGCATAAGAATAAGCATGAACAAAAACACATGAAGTGAATGGGAGGTGAGACTCAAAGAGGAGCCCCACCTCTCAAACTAACTACCAATAACTCACTCAGATCTAAATAATCTCACAATGAACAATAGAAAATATGAGAGAAACCAAATGAGTAACTTGATTTTCATGAGAAGGCTTGCTAAGTCTTTATATAGCATTATTACAATGTGTCTTGAGGCCATACCATGGGCCAAAACCATGTGCTACCAAATAACATGGATATGAGAGGGTGGCCTCTTCATTTAATGCTTTTATGGCTTATACATCCGAATTTAGACCATATGCCCCCTAAAATTCGGATCAATTAATTACCGGTGCACGTTCAAATGATGGGAATTAATGGCGGATCCAGCCGATCAGCTGACAGGATCAATGCGAATTTGCGTCATTAATACGGGATTTTGGTTGAATTAATATAGGGTTTCATGTTGATTACGGTAGATTTGGCTGAAGGCCATAAAAATGGATAGCAGTTGGTCGGAAGGCACCGAGATTTTAGTTGGTAAGTGCCTGTGCAGAGCTGACAAGTATTGTTCTAGCTTGGTGATTGTAGTTATACGTTGGGCAAGGTTCAGTTGCACTTGCAGAGTGTTGTTCGGACGAAGACGCTATCAGTCATGAGCACTGGGTGAGCTATGCCACGAGAGCTAGAAATGATTGAGATTAGCAGTGAGGTTGAGTCTCCTTTCACCAGGATTACAGTTGTGGAATAAGTTGCATCTATGGGAGACATCAATCTTGAGGCAGAAGTCACAAACATGCCAATGGGAGCATTAGTCATTGTCAAGAAGCATCGAGGGGGTCAGCATTCTGAGTCCCCGCAGAGCAAGCGGCAATTGAGATCATTCACTGGTGTGGTAGGAGAAGCTCAGGTGCAGACCAGGAAGTCCAGTCGCTGCATTGATGAGTCTACCCCATGGGAGGGACTATCGGCTATTGACATCCTTGGGTATATCCCTCCCAGTCGGCAAGATGTAACCCCATGCAAGCTGAACCCGAAGCAGAGGTATGGTGTGAATATGCCTGCGCTCCCTGTCAGAATGGAGTGCTCTGTTGATATTAGACCGGCATTGATGCACCTCCGCTATGATGATCATGATATGGTGGCCTACCCCGACATTGCCTCGGCCCAATATGTGCCTGGGTCATGCCTTACCACGATGCCGATTGTACAGGACTGGGCACATGGATTGAAGCAGGCCAGCTTGTTAGGGCTTATTAACATGCCGAATTTTGGGTGACTGGCAGAAGTTAATGCGTGCATGAAGCAGTTGCTTGTGTTCTTCCATGGTGGTTCGTTGTGGATGGACAACGAAATTCCGGTCACTGTTGATTTAATTTCGCACATTACTGGATTACCTAAAGATGGGGTCAACCCATCACAGTGCTTCCAAGGGAAGGCGAACGACAAAAAGCAGGCGGGACAGCTCGTAAAGAAGTATGGCTTGGTAATAGATGGCCATGGGTATCGCACCAATAGTATTAATGATCAGGCGGTACTCACCGGCACCAATATTTTATCCTGCAAGATGATTAGAGGTGGTTGTCCTAACCAGTGCAACTCAGGGATCATCACATGTGTAGTAGAATATGTGGAGGGTGTCCAAATGAACTGGTCCTTGTTTCTCTTGAATCAATTAGTAGTAGATGTTGCGGCCATTCAGGCCAGCAAAGGCTCGTTTTCATATAGCTGGCTACTACTCTTGATTGCATTTGTGGCTTGGAAGGAGCCCGATGTGTACCAGGGCATGGAAGTTGAGGCTACAAAAGAGTGGCAGGGTGCGTGCTATCAAAACTTACAGTATGTACGAGAACCTGAGCGACTCCGGGATTGTCAATTGCTATTCAGGATCTACTGGGAGATTCTTTGTAATGCCGCAATGAAGGTACTGCGGATATCCGAAGAAACTGCGGCAAGATTTAAGCCACTCATGGAGTTTACGGTTCGGCCGCATGCTATTTATGTGCAGGCAAGGTGTGACCCCAGTCAGCAATGGTTGTTGACCCCTTACAAGGTAACGGCTGAAGCATTGGAGGCTATCGTGAACGACTAGCCAGCGGAATGGTGTGAACCTGTGACGTTGGCCGAGATTGAGGCTCGCGGGCCGGTGAAGGGTCTAGATGATCGTATATCGGCACAAGATCCACCCAGTCATCATGATTCTGATCAAGAGTCCATCAAAACATCGATGGATGACGACAGTGACCGTACCTTGGAAGAGTACAGAAGAAAAGGGCACCAGGACCCAGCGACAATCAGTGGGCTTCCCCTAGCCGCATAAGCACAGTTATGTCGACTCATCCAAGCAATCCCTGATGCATCCATTGCAGTAGCTCAGAATATGATACGAGAGACAAATGAAGGATTCCACGCACTCACTGCTCGTGTGGAATCTGTGTATGAAATTGTTTTGAGATGGGCACCAGACGATGCAGTGGCACCACAAGTTAGCACAATCAGCACCGAGCCCTGGGTGAGGAATGTTGAGATTCCCCTGATTGCGATTGTGATTGAAGACAAGGTTGTGAATGCCTTGATGCAGCAGCTAAAGAAGGTGACCATTAATGTGAACGCATTGTCGGTGGAAGGGTTGACCACTATGCAGGCAGCTACCAGTCGGGAAACGACAGACCGACTACGGGATATTAGTGGCATGTGCGTACGGTTGCAGGCAAGTGAGGCCTGTGAAGCACACCATTAAAGAATTCAACGACATGGCTGCTTCCGCATGGCAGGCTATGGATAAACTCGAAGAACACATTAAGAGAGAACAGGTTGAGATGGCGCGCGAAACTGAAGGACTAAAAAGGGAACACGATTTCCTTATTTTAAAGAAGGCCTGTATGTGGGACGATAGTGTACGGGTCGATCGGGCTATCATGGAAACTTATTAGCATGTGCTGGAGCCCCCTGAAGAGGTGGATGTGATCCACCAGGTGCAACGACTAGGGGCTGCCATTTTCTAGTTGCGGCAGGAGAATCAAGAGATGAAGGCTCAGGTGACTCCTGGTATGCCTCAAGTTGAAGTTGACGACAGAAAAAGGGCGATTGAGGACGTCGCAACTCAGACGGAGGAACTGGAAAAGGCCGCGACGAAGCTCACCTCCGATACCATACAGTTTTGGAGCCAAATTTTCCAGGACGAGCAGGTTGACCAGTTGATCAAGTATCGGCAGGACGCAGAGGGATGGTTGGCTACACTCAAGGAAGCCATGCGCACAATGCCACCAATGGAATAGGTAGCCAAGTCTCAAGACTTAAAATAATTGCAGCAACGGGTTATCAAGGCTGAAGAGTTCCAGAAGAAGCATGTTGCGCAGTTGGAGCAGTGTCAGGATATCGGGGGACAGTTCATGACCAAGGCAGGTGAAGCGCTCTAGGTAGTACAGAAGGCTCATCAATAGGTGATGACAAAGCTCACTACGCATCCATCTATAGAAGATGTGGTCGACAGTCAGGTGGTGGCTATAGAAATCAAGGGAATGGTGATGACAATCGTGCAGCAGTATGAGGACTTCAAAGTGAAGACCACAAAATACACCATGTCCAGTTGACGTGGCTCGAGGGAGAGCCACAAGATTGTGTTGGGGGCCTGTTGGCAGGCCATTTGGTCAGGAAGAATCGTAGCATCGTCGATGCTGTGACATGACAGAAGAGGTCACGGAAGGAAGAAGGCTCTATTATTTTATGTATTTTTTTAGTTGTTTGTACTGCAGAAGGCGGGTTGTTGGGTCATTGGACCATATGAGATGTAATTTTGAGCTAAGTATACCGCAATAGGCAGGCTTTTGGGTCATTTGGACCGTGTAAGTTATATTTTGGGTCAATTGTCTAGGAGTCTATTAGGAAGTTGCTAGTAAGTGGAAAATCATTGTAAATGTGAAAGCCTATATATAGACAGAAAGATATAGATATAGATATAGATATAGGGAGACACATAGATGGTGGAGAGCTTTGATATGAGTTTTGTGCATATGTTTTGAGATCTGTAGAGGCATTGTATCGGGTTTTTTTTGCAATAATATGATGTGATGAAACTATTCTGTGCAATCCTAGTGTGTCTTCTATCTTTTGATGGTAATGCAATGTTTCTTTGATGCAATAGTCGTTTTAATGTTATAATCTCCAGCAACAATGAATGTTTCCATTAGATGATGCTATGAGTACGATAATGTCAAAGTGAATGCATAGATTTATCATTGAATGTTGCAATAAGATTAAGTAGTTGATGCCACATACATCCTCCTTCATTCGGAGGAAACATGGTTTCGTCCACTCTCCCTTGATCGTCTCGGGTGAGACCTCATCTACTCTGCAGGTGTTGCTAGTGTTACAACGTAATTTTCCACCTTGTGAGCATCAGCACTCTTTGGCCTGTAGGATCCATTTTACTGACTCAGATCCACTTTATATCTTTCAGACACTATTTTTTCTATTTTTTCCCTTATACACTTGCTACATCATTACAGTGGGCATACCCGCGAGTTGTAGCACTATAGATCGCGGGTAGCATGTAAAATGGTAAAAATCACTAGTTTATTACTTTTTACTCCCAAAAAGTGGTCATTGGGTGACCTTTGACCCTCCATCTGCCCAAGAAATGCCTCAATGTGTCCTTTCACTTACCTTTGAGAGGACTATATATTGAGCACATATGGCTTATGGATGGGAGGAGAAAGAAGAACAAGAGAACTCTAGTGGATTTTTTCCCTATCTTGAGTCTACACTCATTGATCCTTGTAGTTGTGAACCCTTATGTTCACCTTCCAAACTCCTATCATAGTTTGAGTTTGCCATTCCATGGAGGATTGAAGTGGTGGAGGCACAAGTGGATTGACCCAGATCTTGGTTCAGATTGGTTTCCAGCAAGAAGTCGTATCACATTGTACTTCTTCTTGTTTATTAATAGAAATACTCATATTCTCATCCAATAATGTTGTAAATGTTGTTTATTCTACATTGGGTTGCATTTACTTATAATATCATGGACCATTGCTATTGATGATGTTAATGTCGTTTATATATTATATGTACTTGTTTTATATTGGCTGTTAAGACTAGTTTGCATATTCAAGTGCACGGATTGAAAGCTCCAACGAGGATCTACATCAAACGTTTGGATCGAGGTTGGTTATATTCTTCATTATCTTAGCATTGTCATTTATATAGCATAATATTGAGAATTGAGTTAATTTCTGGTAGTCAGTTGTCTGTTGTGGTCTACCCCAAGCCATAGTGAGTTTTCTCCAAAATAGAAATGGCGACTCCATTGGGGAAAACATCCATTTTGGGGAATTTTTGAGCATTAGTCCTTAATTAGAGTTGTTGTTTGTCGAAGCTCTATGTCAATGATTGGCTGTTGAGATACACTATAGAAAACTTGTTTTTCTGAGCCATTGGACTCTTTATTTTCCCATTTTCCTTTCCATACCCATGGGTGAGCTTAGCTCTGCCCGCGTACACCCGCCTCTATTTACTCTACTGCTCGTGGGTACCCACAGGTTTTCCTTCGATAGTAGCATACAACTCTGGCTTTGGTTGATTTATGACTTTTGGTTGTTGCTGGGTTAGCTTTGGATGATCCTGAGTCTTTGTTGGCCTGTTTCTTGACTGTTCCATGCCTTGGTTGTGACCAAAACTCTTCTTTTCTCTTGGTTGAGCCTTGTTGGTTTTTTCCTTTTGAGCTCATTCCTTTAGCTGAGTCTTACTGTTTGGTATCTGCTAGGTTGTCTTAGTGATCTCCTTGGCATATCAGTGACTAGATAGTAGGATTTTGCTTGCATTTTTCATTTCCTTATATTGAAAAATACAAAAAAATACATATAGTTTTGCATTTTCCTTTTGCTTATAAGAGAAAATATAAAAAAAAACTTTTATGTACTGCATCTTGCATTGAGTGCTTGCTGCCTTCATTTAGGTTATGCTTGTGCATCGAAAATATAAAAGGATTGCATTTTTATTTCGAAACCGTTGGATTGATTTTACATGTTAGTGACATTGTTTTTATTGGATAGATGAGTCTAGGATTTGACGATTTTGCATACTATTGAGTCATACACATCACTAGTTTCACGACCATATCCCTTGAGTAATCACAGCCATTAAAATTAATGCTTAATCTTAAAATTGATTAGACCAATTTTATTTATAGGGTACACCAACTAGCATAGGTTTAGAGTCTTAGAATAGATCATTGTGAGTTAACAATCCAAGACTACTAGACGAAACATTAGGTGTCTAACCAGGGAGTGGAGGAATCCATGGTATACATCGGTGTTCTCAGGAATCTCTACTCAAACCAGAGTTAAGCACGAGGTCATGGGAGGTTGGTTTAGGAGATATCCCTCTGATACTGGCTGAACATGAGAGATATTTTCAAGATTTGTTCGTATCTGGGGACTCTTGGGGGATTTGACCCTCAATGAGTTTCGGGCTCAGCTACCCTGCCCATACGATGGATCCCACCTGCGACTATCCCCCTGAGCATTGGTTATATTGCGGTGACCACAGTTTCCTTACCTAGGTATTGCATAGGGTACTTGCAGTGGTTATGTTGTTTGTGTCATGAGTCAGATAGGGATTGGACATCATAGTTGTTTGTTGCTGAGGGTTACGGCCCTTTGCATGCAGTGAAGCCTAGGTGTCTCTATAACTGATTCTGTTACCTCCGGCTATAGTTTGGGAGTCTCAAGCCTCTCCTAGGTGAGACATACTGGCTCTAGTGTCGAGAGCTCATTTAGCCACTCTGTTTGTCTACTCTTGGCTGTAGTTTCTCTAGGTGTGTGATTTTTATTTATTGTTTTTTATCAATAGCTGGCCTTTAGGGGACATTTTGATTTTATATTCTCTCCGAAGATATCGTGGCGCTGATTCCTACTCTCCGTCGATCCCATCGGTTTGCTGGTTTGAATCCTGTCGAACTTTCACGCCGTGTTGCTAGAGGACGTCGGTGGGCTCCCTCTGAGTCTTCGGATTCTTATGACACTTACGTCCTAGACGTCATGAATGCTGCACACTCTGACATGGGAGAAATCCGTACGAGTCCATCGGGTAGAGTTGAGCACACTTCAGACACCCCTACTCCGCATGAGGCATGGGGGGGTGATCCACCTGAGACCCAACCTATTTTGTTTGGTCCAAATCAACCCGAGGATGACCCATTCGATCCTTCATTTCCACATAACTATTTATACGGGATGCCAGAGGTCCATGATGATTCAGGCCCTATGGTCAACCCTACCGCATTCTCATATGGTATGTTGAATTACACCAAAGTTGATCCTTCCACTGCTTTTGGTAGTCATGCTAGCACCATTCATGGTGTTAGCAACACTGCACCCACTGGGGGAAATACCCTCGTCAGGCGTGCCACATTGTCCACTCACACACATAGTATGGGGACTGGTCATATTCCTCCCAACAATGCTAATGTTGGAAGACGACCACCCAACCTTATAGGAACACTGTTCGCAACATGACTCGCCATCCACTACCTAATACACATGTTGCTACCCATCAACCCAGGACCACTTTTGCGAATGTTAATGCTCCTCCTAACCATGGGGGTGGACATATACCGCATACTTTTGCATCCACTGCCGCTACTAGTAATACTAATGTAGGAGGTGGGAATATATCTTATCCTCATGGTCATAACGCCACCATTCCTGCTACTAGTAACACCAATGTTGGGGTTGGGAATACTTCTCATGCTTATGGTCACCACACGAATGCTCATGCTAATCCTAATGCTGGTGATGGGAACATACCTCACCATTATGGTCATTACAGTTCGGTTCCCGCTACGAATAGTACGTACATGCCCCATAATTATGGTGGCAACCTTTATTACAACACAGTCGGTGCTAGCCACCAGTACAACCCACCTCAATATGGTGCCCAAAATACTTATATACCTGCTTACTCTCATACGGGTCAGGTTGGAGGAGGTTATCAAGCTTATGGCCATGGTCAAGCTTATGGTCTGTCAGGTCCTCATTATCAGCAGTTTAATGCTCATGGTCAAGCTTTTGGTCCACCTTATAATTCGGTTCCGTTCAACCAACCTTATATGGGAGCCTATAATCAAGATTTCCAACCGCAGCACCCGTTCCTTGCATGTTTGAATTTTTCAGATCTTTCGAAGCTCATGAATGATCCGGTGTGTCACGACCCCAATTGGCCCTCGGTCCCTACCAAGTTCCCTTCGGACATTCCTAAGTTTGAGGGGAAAGGTGGTGAGGACCCAGGTGATCATGTCACAATGTTTCACCTTTGGTGCTCCTCCAACTCATTGAATCATGATTCCATTAGATTACGATTATTTCAACTCACCCTCACGGGGGCAGCTGCGAAGTGGTATGTTGAGTTTCCTGGGAACACTTATAGGGGATTCAATGAGATTTCTTTGGTTTTCTTGGACCATTTCCAGTTTCCTGTTCGCTATGATACTCATACTGAACTTTTGTCTACCCTCCGTCAGAATAAAGCCACACATATTTCTGACCACGTTCAAGAGTGGCGTCGATGGAAGAGATTAGTAAAATCCAACATTCCTCTAGAGTTTCTATTAGAATGGTTCCTCAAGTCTCTACTCCCATACATTGCTAAGGATGTTTCAAAGTCCAGCATTGTGACTGAGGAACAAGCCATCTTAAAAGTCCAACAATTGGATTTACTATATTCTCAGTCTGGCATTTTGTATGACATCATTCCTAACGCACCGCGAACATGACATGAGCCCAAGTCAGTTCCTGGACCACATGCCGATGGCATCGTGGGATCCTAAAATGTACTCGCCCTGAAGATTTGGTGGCTAATCAAATGCAAAACTTGTCGCTAAACCAGTCTACTCCCGGACAGGTTCACACCTTGTCCACTTCCACCCCATCATCTGATGTACACAATGTGCAATCAACGAAACCGTTAGGTAACCAGCAACCTGGTGGTAAGAAAAAGGGGAGAAACAACTGTAGGGGTGGAAACAATGGGAATAACAATAATAGCAATCGCAATACCCCTCGTAAAGAGAATTCCAACCCTCCTTGGGAAGGCAGAAATGCTGGTGAGGACCGTAAACCTAGGCATAAGGTGAAGTTTCCTTGCAAGCTCTGTGGGGAAGACCATCTTACTCACTTATGTCCTTGAATTGAAGAAGCATCGAAGCATTTGGCACAGATCCCAATTGTGTTGAAGGATCCCCTTCCTCATCATCAAAACATGGCTTCACATGCTCCCACCACTGGTTATGGACCTACTGAAATGGCAACGTCTTCTTCCAATACTAGTGGTTATGGATGTGTGAATATGGTTCAATCAGAGGTTAGTGTTGCTACTCTTCAATGCGATTATGGTGCACCACAACCTAATATGGGGAGTGAGCCTCCCCCTCCTTGTAATGTCCCTTGTTAGGAATTTTATTAAAATGGAAAATTTTCACTTTTTTCCCTAGTTAGACCTTTGATTAGTTTTGATCTCTAGGTCCCAAATTTGCCCCAAATGATCCCAAAACTTATGAGAAGGTATATGAATGATATTATAACATAAATATGTGTTTCAAGGATGCCTTTAGACCTTTAAAATACTTCTACAAATCCTCTTTCAATTCTGGTCAATGTAGGTAACTTTACTAGTGATTTCCCTTTGACTAGTATTGGTCTCCAGGTCCCAAATTGACTCCAAATGCCTTCAAATATTCAAGGAAGGTGTATGAATGATATTAGGAATTGAATATGATGTTCAGGGATGACATATGGCCACCAAAATACCTCTGCAAAATCTCTTAAGATTATGGACCAAGTATGCAATTTTACTAGTAATTTGGGGTTCAAATCCCCCTGGGGTAAGTACTGAAAATGGCTTCCCAAATGCCTCCAAAACCACTCAAATTTATGAACATAGGTAGGGAATGTATTAAGGATGTTATTAAGGTATCATTTGCACCATTAATTTATTATTATATCTATTCCAACCCTCTCCAATTCAATTGCAAAAATCACCAATTCGACCCTTGGGGAAGTGGCACTATTTCTTCTCCCAATGCAATTAAACTGAGTAAAAATACTTCAAATGCTCAATTGCAGTACATGAAACTTGTAAAATACATCCATTGGATTCCATTAATCACAAATGCATCAGAGAATCATCCATTCATTCGAAATCATTAGCATTACATTGATTCACAACAAGGTAGTGGGGAAATGGTAGTGTCCTTTCATTAAAATTGAGATTTATACATTTCTACTTGGAATTTCGACCTAAAACTTTCTGGAGATGAGAAACAGAGTATTTAATTCATATTACAAAATAAATGGGGCATTATAAACTCCCCCAAATAGTACAATAGCTCACCAAAAATGCCCTCCCTCAAGGATCAAGAATATGCCATCAAAACTGGAAATGGTTGAAAGAGTGAGTTGCAATAGAAGAAACCATGAGCTGCCCTATAGCTTAAACCTGCAAATAAATACTCCATTAAATATCCAAATGAAAGGTCTATATGGCCTTTCCAATTTCCAACTTGGATGGGAATCTTTCGCCCTCGAAATTGGCTAAGGCAAGCAACTAGTCATCCACTAGCTCTCCCTCTTCACAAATGCAATTGCAAATTATAGAAATGATCAAAAGATGGTTTATTCTTTGTTATTGACATTTATAAAGTTCCAATGTCCTCCATGGGTCGAATTCCTTCCAAGAGACTCATGCCAACTCAAGTTGGGAAGATATTCCAAAGAACGCCACTTGTACAACAATTCCTAGTCTCCCACTTCCACCAAATCACATGTGGAGGAATCTTAGCTGCCCTAACACCCTTGAGCACCCTCTTGGAGTCTATTTTTAGCCCTGACATGTCATATATGTCATATGTCAGCCTTCAGGTCTGATTTGAGTCATAGGTGTCATAGCATCTTCATCATTGTTGTCATAGAGCTAGGGAATCTAGCCCAAGTGTCTCACTAGCTCCAAATTGTCTCTTCCTCTTCCATGGGAGTTACTCTTCCTCTATATTTCGACCTTGGATGAGTCATGCCATGAATAATACCTTTTGGACTCCCCCAAGTATGTTACCATTCGCCTTGAATTCGAATTGGTGAGAGAATGATGCCAAGTGTAGTGGGGAAATCTAAGCATATGTGGGTCCCACTTCCTCCATGTGTCTTCATGATCAAATGCCACTTTGATTTTCACTTGTATATATTTATTTATCTCCTTTATTAAATATTTATTCCACTCTAATGTTCAAACATCATTTATTATCCCTCTTATTCCAAATCCCAAAGCTTCCACCCCAAACCTAGGAAACTAGTAATTTTCCTCCTTGGCAATTATTTGACCTTTAACATCAATTTTACAAACTCTATTGAATATGGCCAATGTGATTAGGCCATTGTGACCCAATTCCAAATTTGGGACATGACAAATCCTCCCTTCCCAATATTGCTTGTCCTCAAGCAATTTCAAACATGGGTGTTGAAGAACCTGCTTTCTGTATAATTCTTTGAAGTTGCCATTGAATTTCCCAACCTTGAGTCTTTGAGTTTCCATGAAGATTTTAGAGAGGAACCACTATGCTTGCTGCTGCACTAATCTGATAAAAATCACTTTATTAAGTGGGAAATCCATCTCCCATACTGCTTGTTTCCCCAAAAAATTTGAAACCAATGAGATACAAATTATTCCAGGGTTAGATTGCTTGTATTGCACCCCAACAATTAAGAGTGCTCTCCAACCCATACCATCAGATAAGAGGATTCCTGGATCCCATTTTCTTGTATGCATTCTTCCAAACATCATGAGTACAAAATATATATCATCAAAGTACATAACAACATAATGAAAATGTACATCAAGAAGATGCTTCATCAAAGAATCATGAAATTGTTTATACCTCCAAGTGAGTAGACCACCATTTGCTAGGTGCATACAATCTTCAAGTGACCAATAAAATATGCTCCAATGAAATAGGTGAGGATCCCATGTTCGATAGTGCTGCTCCAAAAGAATGTGATATGCATCGAAATATTCAGCCATGCATTCTTTCATCCAATAAGTGAATGAAGAATCTCCACTAAAATCTGAACCAAATAATGAGCAGGAAAAACAAGGAGACTTCAAAGGACTCAAAGAAGTCTCATCCATACATCCATGAGGATATGTATCATCATAAGGTAAATCAATATGTTGCTGCAATTCTAAATAATGAGGTTCTCTATTCATGTCATCGTCAAAAGGAGAGGTAGGAGTTTCATACCCCTCATGTGGCACCACTAGAAAAAAACCTTTCACCCAATTTTCATCCCAAAGTGATGTGGCTGGAAAAGAAGTGTGGGGTGCAGAATTATTAACCAACTTTAATTCTTTACAACTCTTACCCATTGAAATATTTAATTCATCTTCTCCATAATTGGGTGGTCCAACTATTGTGAGATCATGTACCTCTTCCAAGGCTTTGCAACTCTCTCCATGAGGCAACTCATAATCCCTTCGAACAAGGACAAGTGCTTGTCCTTCTTCTTGTTTTAGTGTAGCATTTTCAAGAACCTGCATATCAACGTGTACCTCATGTTCCACAATTACATTAGGTTCCTCTTTTGTGACATAAATTATTTCATCATTTTCCTTGAAAAGAGAACCATTGCTCATTATTTTTTCTGAGTTGCTTCCAATTTCACTAAGCAACAATTTGAAATCTTGAAAGAATTGAATCCACTTGTCTTCAAAGGATGGTTTAATTAATTTTCTAAACTCCTCATTCTCCTCTAAGGTTCCTTTCTCATCCTTACTCATGGTGACCAATGAATGCACTTCTTCTCCTACTTCTTCCCTTTCACCAAAGTACATCCAGTTTCAGTTTCTAAGGTTGGTGTATTATTTCTTTGACTCCTAGTCTTCATTAGTGTTCTACCACATTAGGTTCCAAGACCATGCTCTGATACCACTATAATGTCCCTTGTTAGGAATTTTATTAAAATGGCAAATTTTTACTTTTTTTCCTAGTTAGACCTTTGACTAGTTTTGATCTCTAGGTCCCAAATTTCCCCCAAATGATCCCAAAACTTCTGAGAAGGTATATGAATGATATTATAACATAAATATGTCTCTTAGGTATGCCTTTGGACCTTTAAAATATTTCTGCAAATCCTCTTTCAATTCTGGTCAATGTAGGTAACTTTACTAGTGATTTCCCTTTGACTAGTATTGGTCTCTAGGTCCCAAATTGACTCCAAATGCCTTCAAATATTCAAGGAAGGTGTATGAATGATATTAGGACTTGAATATGATGTTCAGGGATGAAATATGGCCACCAAAATACCTCTTCAAACTCTCTTAAGATTATGGACCAGGTATGCAATTTTACTAGTAATTTGGGGTTCAAATCCCCCTGGGGTAAGTACTGAAAATGGCTTCCCAAATGCCTCCAAACCCACTCAAATTTCTGAACAGATGTAGGGAATGTATTAAGGATTTTATTAAGGTCTCATGTGCACCATTAATTTATTATTATATATGTTCCAATGTAATGTCCCTTGTTAGGAATTTTATTAAAATGGCAATTTTCCACTTTTTTTCCTTCATTCGACCTTTGACTAGTTTTGATCCCTAGGTCCCAAATTTGCCCCAAATGATCCCAAATATTCTGAGAAGGTATATGAATGAGATTAGAACATAAATATGTTTTTTAGGGATGCCTTTGGACCTTTAAAATAATTCTGCAAATACTCTTTCAATTCTGGCCAATGTAGGGAACTTCACTAGTAATTTGCCTTTTACTAGTATTGGTCTCTAGGTCTCGAATTGACTCCAAATGCCTTCAAATATTCAAGGAAGGTGTATGAATAATATTAGGACTTGAATAGGATGTTCAAGGATGATATATGGCCACCAAAATACCTTTGAAAACTCTCTTAAGATTCTGGACCAAGTATGCAATTTTACTACTAATTTGGGGTTCAAATCCCCCTGGGGTAAGTACTGAAAATGGCTTCCCAAATGCCTCCAAAGCCACTCAAATTTATGAAAAAAGGTATGGAATATATTAATAATGTTATTAAAGTCTCATGTGAAACATTAATTGATAATTATATCTGTTCCAACCCTCTCCCATTCAACTGTAAAAATCACCAATTCGACCCTTGGGGAAATGGCACTATTTCTTCTCCCAATGCAATTAAACTGAGTAAAAATACTTCAAATTCTCAAGTACAGCACATGAAACTTGTAAAATACATCCATTTCAGTCCATTAATAACAAATTCATTAGATAATCATCCATTCATTCGAAATCATCATCAATACATTTGTTCACAACAAGGTAGTGGGGAAATGGCATTGTTCTTCCATTAAAAATGAGATTTATACATTTCTACTTCGAATTTCGACCTGAAAATTTCTGGAGATGAAGAACAGAGTATTTACTTCATATTACAAAAGAAATGGGGCATTATAAGCTCCCCCAAAGAGTACAATATCTCACCAAAAATGCCCTCCCTCAAGGATCAAGAATATGCCATCAAAACTGGAAATGGTTGAAGGAGTGAGCTGCAATAGAAGAAACCATGAGCTGCCCTGTAGCTTACACCTGCAAATAAAGACTCCATTAAATCTCCAAATGAAAGGTCTGAATGGCCTTTCCAATTACCAACTTGGATGGGAATCTTTCACCCTCGAAAGTGGCTAAGGCAAGAAACTAGTCATCCACTAGCTCTCCCTCTTCACAAATGCAATTGCAAATTCTACAAATGATCAAAATCTGGTTTCATTCTTTATTATTGACATTTATAAAGTTCTAATGTCCTCCATGGGTTGAATTCCTTCCAAAAGACTCATGCCAACTCAAGTTGGGAAGAGATTCCAAAGAACACCACTTGTACAACAATTCCTAGTCTCCCACTTCCACCAAATCACATGTGGAAGCATCTTAGCTGCCCTAACACCCTTGAGTGCCCTCTTGGAGTCTATTTTTAGCCCTGACATGTCATATATGTCATATGTCAGCCTTCAGGTCTGATTTGTGTCATAGGTGTCATAGCATCTTCATCATTGTTGTCATAGAGATAGGGAATCTAGCCCAAGTGTCTCACTAGCTCCAAATTGCCTCTTCCTCTTCCATGGGAGTTACTCTTCCTCTATATTTAGACCTTGGATGAGTCATGCCATGAATAATACCTTTTTTACTCCCCCAGGTATGTTACCATTCACCTTGAATTCGAATTGGTGAGAGAATGATGCCAAGTGTAGTGGGGAAATCTAGCCATATGTGGGTCCCACTTCCTCCATGTGTCTTCATGATCAAATGCCACTTTGATTTTCAATTATATATATTTATTTAGGTCCTTTATTAAATATTTATTCCATTCTAATGTTCAAACATCATTTATTATCCCCATTATTCCAAATCCCAAGGCTTCCACCCCAAACCTAGGAAACTAGTAATTTTCCTCCTTGGCAATTATTTGAACTTTAGCATCAATTTGACAAACTCTATTAAATAGGGACAATGTGACTAGGCCATTGTTACCCAATTCCAAATTTGGGACATTACATCCAACCCTCTCCCATTCAACTGCAAAAATCACCAATTCGACCCTTGGGGAAATGGCACTATTTCTTCTCCCAATGCAATTAAACTAAGTAAAAATACTTCACATGCTCAAGTACAGTACATGAAACTTGTAAAGTACATCAATGGAATTCCATTAATAACAAATGCATCATAGAATCATCCATTCATTCGAAATCATTAGCATTACATTGATTCACAACAAGGTAATGGGGAAATGGCACTGTCCTTTCATTAAAATTGCGATTTATACATTTCTACTTGGAATTTCGACCTGAAAATTTCCGGAGATGAAGAACAGAGTATTTGATTCATATTACAAAAGAAATGGAGCATTAGATGCTCCCCCAAAGAGTACAATAGCTCGCCAAAAATGCCCTCCCTCAAGGATCAAGAATATGCCATCCAAACGGGAAATGGTTGAAGGAGTGAGCTGCAATAGAAGAAACCATGAGCTTCCCTATAGCTTACACCTGCAAGTAAAGAATCCATTAAAGCTCCAAATGAAAGGTCTGAATGGCCTTTCCAATTTCCAACTTGGATAGGAATCTTTCACCCTCGAAATTGGCTAAGGCAAGCAACTAGTCATCCACTAGCTCTCCCTCTTCACAAATGCAATTGCAAATTCTACAAATGATCAAAATATGGTTTCATTCTTTGTTATTGACATTTATAAAGTTCTAATGTCCTCCATGGGTCGAATTCCTTCCAAGAGACTCATGCCAACTCAAGTTGGGAAGAGATTCTAAAGAACGCCACTTGTACAACAATTCCTAGTCTCCCACTTCCACCAAACCACATGTGGAAGCATCTTAGCTGCCCTAACACCCTTGAGTGCCCTCTTGGAGTCTATCTTTAGCCCTGACATATCATATATGTCATATGTCAGCCTTCAGGTCTGATTTGTGTCATAAGTGTCATAGCATCTTCATCATTGTTGTCATAGAGCTAGGGAATCTAGCCCAAGTGTCTCACTAGCTCCAAATTGCCTCTTCCTCTTCCATGGGAGTTACTCTTCCTC
Organism: Larix kaempferi; assembly: GCA_027924585.1. NCBI lineage: Eukaryota > Viridiplantae > Streptophyta > Pinopsida > Pinales > Pinaceae > Larix > Larix kaempferi. Next base: position 10,793,338 of record BSBM01001005.1, on the reverse strand, counting down.
TATATTTCGACCTTGGATGATTCATGCCATGAATAATACCTTTTGGACTCCCCCAAGTATGTTACCATTCACCTTGAATTCGAATTTGTGAGAAACTGATGCCAAGTGTAGTGGAGAAATCTAGCCATATGTGGGTCCCACTTCCTCCATGTGTCTTCGTGATCAAATGCCACTTTGATTTTCACTTGTATATATTTGTTTAGCTCCTTTATTAAATAGTTATGCCACTCTAATATTCAAATATCATTTATTATCCCCCTTATTCCAAATCCCAAAGCTTCCACCCCAAACCTAGGAAACTAGTAATTTTCCTCCTTGGCAATTATTTGACCTTTAACATCAATTTTACAAACTCTAATTAATATGGCCAATGTGATTAGGCCATTGTGACCTAATTCCAAATTTGGGACCTGAAACTCCTCCTGATAATTCCTTGCATATAGAGAAGCCCTCTAACATGTCACTGATCCCGAAAGGTGTTCTCAAGCGCTCTACGCATAATCCTAATGCTCGAGCTGCCCATAACTACTCCATTGTGGAATATTTGGGCAAACCTCGTGTGCCATGTCGACTCTTGAAGATTTGCAGGCCTTTCCTTCCCAAAAGCATGCCCTTTTGAGTGTGTTAGGAGTTCAGGATGGGGGAAGTCCCAGTGTTATCAAGTTCAACACTACTAATGTTCAACCTCGCTTACCTTACCACGTGGCTTTTCAAATCCAGGTGGCGTTCCTTCAGACATTTGTCAAACGTACGATGGCTGACGAAGGTGCTTCCATGTCAGTAATGTCGTTAACATGTTGGAAAGCTCTAGGCTCTCCTCCTCTACTCGCGTCTAGAACCACGGTCACTGCATTCGACGGTCGGTCATTTAAGCCGCATGGAATTATCGTTTCCCTTGTTGTCTGCCTGGGAGGTAAATATGTGCCTATTGAAGTCGAAGTGGTTGATGCACCCATTGACTACAACCTTTTATTGGGTCGGAATTGGATGTACGCTATGAAGGTTGTCGCATCTACTGTATTCATAGTTATCTGCTTTCCTCACGAAGGCAAGATTGTGACCATTGATCAGCTAGATTTCATTCATCCCCCTTCCACAGCATCCACGGGATCCATAATCCCGTAGGTTACTAATTCTCAGCCGGCAACTGGGAACGTGGGTGTTGGTATTTACCCTTCATTGATGGGAACTTATGATTTTCCTGCACCTGTGAATTTTATCGGAACCATTTCCAATGATGCATCTCCTCCTTTGCATAATATGCTATTCTGGACTTCCTATTTTAATGATCCATGGACTTTACCGTCCACAAATTCCCTGGATACATTACGCACGTTGGGATGTCTATGCCATTGTCTGTAGCTGAGCTTGCTTACCAGCATATTCAACAAGCCACTGCAGAACCGGATCTCTCTTCTTCTCAAACAGTCAAGGAAGATCTTGTTACACTGCCAGTTTGGGCAGCCAACTCGTCTTGTTCACACGACTGCCTTGATGATACTTTGCCTTCTGATGAATCTATTATGGAGGCCATGTGTGGTAGTGAGAGGCCTTGGGAGGATATGCACCATCGCTCTTATTTCCTTCCCAACCTCGAGTTCACCGAACAAGAAGAGTTTAGGATGACTCTTGCAGCGACGGTTGGTCACCCTATGGCTCTTTTAGGGTCGCATGATATTTTTGTGGAGGGTAATATGGCTAATATTTCCCCAACTACGTCGATCAACATCTCTCGTACTCTTGGAAAGATCGAGAATGTTTACATCGGTGACGATTGCACTCCTGAGGAGGTTGCTATTTACACTGAATTCTTTACAGAACTCCGCGAAGCTTTCACCTATTCATATGAGGAGATGCCAGGAATAGACCCCCGCATTGTTGAACATGAGATTAGAACGTATCCCAATGCTAAACCAGTTCGACAATGCTTATGTGGTGTGAACCCTAGGAAGGCAGCCGCTATCAAGGAAGACGTGGAGAAACTGCTCAAAGCTGGTTTCATCTACCCTGTTCCCCTTACTGAATGGGTGTCAAACCCCGTTCCTATGGATAAGAAGTAGGGAATGATCCGCGTATGCACTGATTTTAGAGATTTGAACCGTGCATGTCCCGAAGAAAACATCCCCACGCCATTCATCGATCAGATATTGGATGCTTCTGCGGGAAGTGAGATTTTTTCATTCATGGACAGCTTTTCAGGGTATAACCAAATTCAAATCAAACCCGAGGACCAACATAAGACAGCTTTCATTTGTCCTTGGGGAACGTTTGCATATCACAAAATGCCCTTCGGCCTTAAAAATGTTGTAGCTACGTTTCAGCATGCCATGACCTACGCCTTTCACGATCTTAAAAATACTATGGAGGTTTTCTTGGATGATCGATCTTAAAAATATTATGGAGGTTTTCTTGGATGATCTTGCCGGCCATTCTTGCAAGAGAGTGGACCACCCCAAGAACCTCCGCATGATTCTCGAACGATGTATAAGCTACAAGATTCGATTGAATCCTAATAAATGCATCTTTGCTGTAAGGACTGGTTTCCTTCTGGGCTTTATAGTTTCGAAAGAGGGTATTAGAGTTGATCCTCTGAAGCTTGAGGCAATACTTCGGTTGCCTCCTCCGTGCAACTTGTTACAACTTCAAAGCCTTCAAGGGAGAGCCACTTTTCTATGGCGTTTCGTAGTCAATTATGCTAATCTTACCAAAGGTTTCGTGTGCTTATTGAAGAAAGACACACCCTTTATCTGGAATGAGCGAGCCTAGCAGTCTTCGACACCCTTAAGAAATTCTTGATATCAGCCCCCGTAGAAAGTTTTGGTATCGGCCCCAGTAGTCTAAATCTAGTAGATGCTAAACTAAGATATACTCATGTGGAAAAGTTGGCACTTGCAACTGTTCATTCAGTCCAACGGTTACGACATTACATTTTACTTAGAACAACCACAGTTGTAGCGCATATCAATCCATTTCAGTTCATGCTATCACGACGCCTTATAGGGGGGAAGTACAATAAATAGATTGTGATCCTTCAGGAGTTCGATCTCAATTTTGCTTTGGCGAAATCGGTGAAATCGTTGGTGTTTGTTGAGCTTATGTCAGACCTTCTGAGACTTGATGAGGATGTCATTCATGAAGATTCCTTTGTGGATGAGCACTTATTTCTTATCTCGTCCAAGGACCCTTGGTATGGGGATGTCATTGTATATCTCCAAACTTTGAAGTTTCCTCTGCATTATTCACGAGATGAGCGGCAGCATGTGAAACATCATGCTAAAGATTATACTATTGTCAGTGACACTTTGTATCGCCAAGGAAAGAATTCTATTCTCCGTCGTTGTTTAACTCATGAAGAAGCAGAGCGGGTGCTTAATGATTGCCATGCAGGGGCATGTGGCGGTCACTTATCTGGGCTTTCTACAGCCCAACATATTATGCGAGCTGGTTACTTTTGGCCTTCAATATTTAAATATTGTGTTAACGCTGTGAAGAGATGTCACCCTTGCCAGGTGTTTTCTTGGAATATACACTCGCATCCAGCACCCCTTCATCTGGTCGTCACCGTTGGTCCCTTCACCAAGTGGGGGGTGGATTTCATGGATTGCAAACCAGCTTCGTCTGGGGGGCATCACCATATCATAGTGGCCGTGGACTACTTTTCCAAATGGGTTGAGGCCATGCCTACCGTAAAAGCTGATGGTGCTACAGCAGCCCATTTCGTGTTCAATCAGATTATTACTCGGTTCAGTATTCCGAAAGAGATTGTCACTGACCATGGCAGTCACTTTCAGAATAAAATGATGGAGGATTTGTCACTCAAGCTTGGGTTTCGTCAAGAACACTCATCTTCTTACTATCCCCAAGCGAATGGTCAGGTTGAAGCAATCAATAAGTCTTTAAAGACCATTCTCCAATGTACCATCCAACAAAGCAAGAACAACTGGCACATCATGTTATATCCGGCTTTGTGGGCGTCTTGAACCACAGTCAAGACTGCCACTGGGTTCTCACCATTTCAGTTAGTACATGGTGTGGAGTCGATTTTACCGATCAAATGAGAAATCCTTTCGCTTAAACTGGCCATAGAGATCCTCCCTGCTATGTCAGGTATTGAGCAACATTTAATCCACCTTGAGCAACTTGACAAGAAATGTTGAGATGCCGCTGTGGCTATAGATGCCAACAAATGTTGTGTCAAGGTTCAGTATGATAGGTCTGTCTGTCCCCAGTAGTATGTTGAAGGTGACCTGGTCCTCTTATGTGACCAAGCTAAAGAACCCTTGGGGGCAAGCAAGTTCAACCCCATGTGGAACGGTCCTTACATCATGAGGTGTGTCCTAGAAAAAGGAGCATATGAATTAGAGGATTATGAGGGGAATGTCTTGAAGGATCCTAGAAATGGGCTCTACCTCAAGCGGTATTATGCTTGAACCTCTGGTTCAAGCTAATACTTTTGTATACTATTGTATAGTTATTTCTGTACATAGTTTAGTTTGCTTTTCGGGTCTGCTGATTCACTTCCGTTTGATTGACAGATGTCAACAGAATCTCCTACATTCTTAGGTTTCGCAGATGGTGCTAGCTGTCATACACAGCAGCTTGCTTCTGCTGCCTGGGTTATTTTTTCGCCTGACCATCTAGTTGTGTCTTCAGGAGGTGCTTTTCTTGGTCCTGCATCTAACAATGTGGCTGAGTATAGTGCCGTCATCGAGCTACTTCGAGATGCTATTTCACATGGTATTCAGTCGTTAGAAGTCTGCCTGGATTCACAACTAGTTGTGTCTCAGTTTAATGGGTAGTACCGTGTGCGAGATCCTACTCTACTACAGAAATTCCTAAGGGTAAGACTCTTGGAGCGACATTTTGTTTCAATTACGTACATTCACGTTCCAAGAACTGTTAATCATATATTGATGCATACGCTAACTATGTATTAGATTGGCATTTGTCACATTCATAATGAAGCACACAAATAAAAGAATACATTCACACATTTGTACATACACACATAGTAGAACCGGAGAACCAAAGTTTTTTATAAATAATATGTCCAAAATGGTAGTATCATGATACAAAACTGGAGCCTGTAGCCCTCAAAAATATACATATCAATACAAAAATGAGATCCTAAGATATCTACTCCCTACGAGGAGGCCTAGCTGCTGCCCCGACAGGGTGTGTCTCATAGAAGTACTATACTTCATTTTCTATCCGCTGCAGCAGTCGTACCCAGTTACCCAGCACCCCCACTAACTAGCGCTGCATAGCCTCTCGCAGCTATGCCACCTCTGCCTTTGGTACCCTGGCAGTCATCCGTGATATGTTGGACCGCAGATTCTGTAGTGTCCACTCTACTGCAACAACTACCATCTCATCACCCCTGCCCTGGTGACGATGTCTCGGGAACCCATCGGGTCTCACTGGGCCCTTATCTGCGAGCAAACAATCAACATTAATACATGATACTACCCCCAAAAATATTTTTTCATTTACATCTATAATAAAAAATCCATAAAAATTTAATACACAAAAAACCTAAAAATAGTACTCACCGATGTCTCTAAATGTTGCATCTAGTGGAAGCGGCATGTCTCAGTCCTGTCGGAAGTCTATCCCTGCATAGGGGTAGTCATCTATCGCGATGACCTGTCGATCCCACCAGTGAAAGAACTCCTCTATATATGGTGTTGCCTAATGGCCACCACCTTGTCGAATCAATACCTCAGCCCACTGGATCATGGCCGGGTCGCGAAAACTATGAGGAGGGACCTCAACCCCCGGACTGAGCCCCGAAACCACTCGAAGAAGAAGCTGCACAAAATACTGCCATATCTGAAGTTTTTCGCATCCCCTTGCTTGCACTCTATTAGCTGGGTCTTCATAGACCCTAATAGCATTGTACACCAGTCAAATATCATAGGTTGCATACAATGTGATGCATAGAACATAACTGGCCTGGATGCCTGGTGAAGAGCTTTCGAACCAGTAATCCGCACTAAATTTTCCATGACAACCTTCATGCTCAGGTTGACTATGGCTCGGATGGGCACCTGACTTCCCACTGCCCAAGTATTTGGAACACAATACCTCTCTATGTAGTTGGGGATGGTGATCCCACCACCCACAGTTCGAGACTGAAGGCTTGCCACCTCACCTCGGCAGGACAAACCTGTAATGAAGTAGATATCTTCCACTTCCAGTGTAAGTATTTTCCCATCTAGGTTGAAGTCCTGTGCGTCAACATCCCAATAGTCTATCAAACGGCGGAGCAATAGGTTTTGGGCCCTCAAACCCCCTAGGCTCCAAAATTTGTATAAACCACATGCGTGTAGCGCTTGCTATGCACGCAGATCGTTACGAACAACCTCATCCACTAGGTCATGTTCTCTCTCTCTCCACTCCAAAACCATCCTAGAAAGAGAAAAACCCAAAGATTTAGTCAGTTTTGCTTTAAAAACTAGCTTCACGGCCATACTTGTGGGCAGTTGTGCTCACAAAGGTGGGCACCCGCGGTCAATGTATGCGTTGACTGCGCATACCCAGCCCTACCCACGACCCGCATAGTTCTAACCCACGGGTAGCACCGTGACCATTTAGGGCATGGCCAAACAAAAATTTTAACCAATGAAATTTGAAATAAAAACATTGAAATGGAAGGTGGGGATGAGATTACCAACCTGCTCCTGACGGTTCGATGATCGGATGCCTGTAGCTCCCGAAATCAGCAACTGAACTTTGAGGTGAAAACTAACCACAAAACTCCAAATGGGTGAATAGTAAAAATGAATTGTAAATTGTAAATTTTTGTTACTATTTATAATTTTCAAGACCCACTTGTCTATAGTTTTCGCCATTTAATGTTGTTATGGACTAATACAATGTCATGGAGTAGTGTTTTCAACCAAATTTCTTTGGTGAAACTTGTTTCCGAACATTTCACACCTACAGCAGGTACATTTCACACCTGGCATATAGGTTAGATGTCATTTTCACATGCATTATGCATTTGACCTTTTGATCACTTTCATAAACCCTAGGTGTGATGCCGCTTCTTAACTGACACAGAACCTTCACACTGTTATAGAAGTGTCATTATCTGGCGGTAGAGCCTTTCTGAACATGGGTACCCTAGTTAGAGCCCCTTTTTGCATTCTAGTGCCCATGCCGTTGTTTGTCCTTAGGATTGGGATTCCTTTGTAGTTACGCCATGACGTTGCGATAAAGACTCATACTCTACTTTGTCTTATGCTGGCCATCTCCCATAAGGACTCCCCTTAGTTATATCACGTTGTGATTGCATTGCATCATCCTACTTGCTGCTTGAGCCTTGTGCTGTTGGTCACCCTATATGTCAATTAATTAAAGTTAACACACAAGATGGTCAATATAAATTGTCAAACCCAGGGAAGTATTTTATTTCAATGGTAATAAGCATAATTTGTGCATAAACATGTCAAGCAGTTGATTTACTAAATGTAGATAATGATCCTACTAGTCTATCTAGCCAAACTCACTCCAAAAAGCAGACTAAGCTAATTCACACATCTAGGGAATTGATTGAAACTACCTTCCTACAGAAATCACCCAGCAGTTATAAAATTAAGAATAGAAATAAACCAGACTGCTTTTGCAAGAAGTTAAATCCTATAATTATCAAACTACAATAATTGATCTTTACCAAAATGATCTATCTAGCAGCTACTGTTACTTAATCATAATCGGCCTACTTTAAATCAATTGAAGATACAACAGCAACCAGAATCTTGTTAGGATATTCCTATACTCTATCCTAGTCCTATCAGCATTTTCATTATTTGCATTTTCAGTCTTGCATGCATTTCTGCATGCATGCATGCAATTGCATGCATCCCAGTCATCAATCCTAGCACCTAGCCTTGGTTAGATAGCCCCCAGGAGCTTCTCTCAAATCAGTTGTATCCATCCTAGAGCTTAGTGCGCCCTTCCTCCTTGATTTAAGGAAGCCACTCATCCTCTCTCACCTACCACTCAGTTGCACTTCAGTTACCTTTAGTTCTCTCCTTGATTTAAGGAAAGACTGACTCTCAACTGACTTTATCACTCTGATGGACCTCTGATGAGACTAGATTGCCCATTCTGACTCCAGTTAGCTCCTCATACACCCTCCACCGAGCCTCCTTCATTCAGTTAGTGTCTCCATATGCCAGTTACACCTGCCACACTCAGTTAGACTCAGTTTAACTGATGGTTGACAATTACTTGTGCATTGTTGACTCCACCGATGATGAGATAGACTTCTAGTTGTGCTCTGATGACACTCCAGTGATCTTTTGATCACTATATGAAGGCTAATTGGAATTGCCACCTTGGCATTCGAATCCTCATGCATTGTACTACTTATTTGTCGATATTGTGATTAATGAATTAGTCTCTGTGAAGTTATTTTGCTTCTATCCGAGTTCTACTATATTATTATTTTGTTGCTCATTTTACTGCATTGACCACTCTTAATCTTATTCCTAAATTCTTTCATTGTGAGGTATACATCAGCTCTTATATCTACTGTGAATATTTTCACATGGTATCAAAGCATGTTGAGATTATTGTTTATCTCCATTCCTGAGAGTTTTTTGCAGGTTATTATCCAGATTTCGAGTGCAGCAGTTGCAATAGTTTCTGCATTTTTGCAACAGTACCAGTTGCAAAATTTGCTATTGTTTTTGCAGGTCTTCTACATCTTCCATGTATTCAAAAGAAAACTATCCTCCTCCATTCAACTGTGATCCTCTTTCTCCATTCAACTATGATGAATGGAAACCAAAGATGATAGCACATTTGAAGAGAAATAGTCTCTTTGATTATTGTTTTGAAAGAGAGTTCGAATCCTCTGAAGAAGAGATTGACTAGTTAAATAAAGGTGGCAGAACCATTGCAGCCATGATGTTTTCTATGTCTCGATGCTTGGTACACCAATTAATTGATGATGTTGAATCTCCAAAAGAGCTATGGGCCCATCTAGATGAAATATTTGGAAAGCAGAATGAAGGGATTCGTCCAAACCCTTTCGAGAGCAAGCCCAGTGATGCATTCGCCCTCCTTGATGATCTCATTGATCATGAATATCTCATCTCTCATATTGAAGTTGTCCACAAAGAAGAAGAACTTGCAGATTCTACACTCATGTTCCAAATTTCTTCTATTTCAAATTTTGTGCCAGCTCACACTCTAGATATTGCAGAGGTTCCTAAATCCTCTCTTGCACCAGAGTCTGTTGGTTTGCATCATGATCTACTGAATTTTTCGGAGGTCAAATCAGCCATTGGAGGTAATGCATTCGCTCTCCTTGATCACTCACCTCTTATTTACTACTGTAAGATCATTATTTCATGCTCTCAGAAGGTTATTGAAGATGATGGCCATTGCCATTCGCTTGGGATAATTTCTCATGCATTAATTGGTTTAGATCTCACCTCAAATGGTTCAAAGGAGATCTTAAGCAACCATGATTCAACTCTTGGATCTAATTTGGATTCCAAGCAATCACTGATATTTGATGGTTCTTTTGAGCATAATCTCACCCATGATGGTTCGAAGGACAAGACAAAGGACTATCTGCACATTCATAGATTTGATCCTACCTCAACTGATTCGAATCACAGGTTCAAGGATCATCCTCATAGCTTTGGATTTGTTCTCATCACATTCGATCTGAAGAGCAAGTACAAGCACATGCTTTCTGAGCATGATCCACTTATTCCCAAGAAGAAGATATCTCCAGACATATGACTATGCATCACACCTGCTTGAGTTTGGAGCATTTATTTTTGTGTGTGTCGTACAGTCTATTTTGAGGGGGGGTATTTTTCCCATGAGGTTTTCCCCATTTCCTCGGTTTATTGACTATTATTATTCATTGTATTGGGTGACCTTTGGTCTCAATTACCAGGGCCCAGGATGGATTAATGGGGGGTGTTAGGATATTCCTATACTCCATCCTAGTAACACTAGCATTTTCATTATTTGCATTTTCAGTCTTGCATGCAGCATGCATTCTGCATGCATCCCAGTCATCAGTCCCAACACGTAGCCTCAGTTAGCTAGCCCCCGAGAGCTTCTCTCAAATCAGTTTTATCCTTCCTAGAGCTTAGTGCACCCTTCCTCCTTGATTTAAGGAAGCTACTCATCCTCTCTCACGTACCACTCAGTTGCACTTCAGTTACCTTTAGTTCTCTCCTTGATTTAAGGAAAGACTAACTCTCAACTGACTGTATCACTCCGATGGAACTCTGATGAGACTAGACTGCCCGTTCTGACTCTAGTTAGCTCCTCATGCACCCTCCACTAATCCTCCTTCATTCAGTTAGTGTCTCCATGTGCCAGTTACACTCAGTTACACCTATTGCACTCAGTTAGACTCAGTTTAACTGATGGTTGACAGTTACTTGTGCATTGATGACTCCACCCATGATGAGATAGACTTCTAGTTGTGCTCTGATGGCACTCTAGTGATCTTTTGATCACTCCATGAAGGCTAATTGGAATTTCCACCTTGGCATTCGAATCCTCATGCATTGTACTACTTATTTGTCCATATTGTGATTAATGAATTAGTGTCTGTGAAGTGATTTGCTTCTATCCGAATTCTACTGTATTATTATTTTGTTGCTCATTTTACTGCATTGACCACTCTTAATCTTATTCCTAAATTCTTTCATTGTGAGGTATACATCAGCTCTTAGATCTGCTGTGAATATTTTCACAAATCTAAATCTTGAACTCTAACTGATAATTATTGGAAATCCTAGAAAGCATAAACAACTGAAAGATATTGGAATTGAGCTTGGTTGTTACAGCTGATTCAAACACACATGCATTAAATGAATTATCCTACACAGTCGACTGTCACACCAATATGCTACAGCTATTCAAGATGCAATCGTGAACTACCAAAAGGAAAGCTAATCTCTGTTGCAACTAACAGTAACATCTGCAATAACTCCACACCACATGACAAAAGGAAAGCTAAATTACCATACCTACTTTAACTGGCTATCTCTGTGAGAATGCAAGCCCTACCCTTCTAATAGAGATGCTGAGAATCACTTCAAATTAAGACATAGAAATGAAGAACTATGCTCTCATATTAATGATGGAAATTGACAGTATCAGTGCTCTGTTACAGCTTATGCAAAATGGTAACTATCCAACCCCCAGGCTATGAGAGCCTTTGCATATTTATACATTGACAATATAGATCACGATCCCCTAAACTCGTGTAGAAATGAAGATCTATGATCTTCATGCTACGGAGTTATAGCTAACTGTTACAGCCGTATTGAATGAGGCTGTTACTCATGAAGGAGCTGTTACTCCAGTAATCAATGGATCAACAGATTTGGACCGCTGGAATGTGATCTATCTGTTGCAACTGGGTTCTGTTTTAGTGGAAGCCTATTACATATTCTTGTGGATGAATGCACTGTCCCTTGGAGTTATGAGGAGCTGGTGCTTTGAAGAGTAACAGCTGGCACTACTTGGCTGATACACCTACGCTTTAGACCTTGACTAAATGAAATCACACAGATCAGCATAAACCAAGGACTAGGATCTCAAATCTTAACAATCTTAGGCATAAAATAAATAAAGCAATAACGAATTATACCTATCAATATCATTGATTAATCTGGAGAAAGACATGGATATAGCTTATGAAAGTAGGATGAAATCAGGGCAAAATGATGTAATAAGGATGGCCAAAAAGGGGCATTTCCTAGACCCAACATCTCCTCCCAAATATCTGATTGCATGTCCTCATGCAACAACCTCCCCTAGTCCGAATTTGAGTCTAAGTTGAATATGTGGAGATTTGTAAGATTATAGGCAAGTTCTGGTGTCTCCCCTCGAGGCACAAACCCATAGCAGGATATCCAATGCTCCCACCACAACTCTTCTTCTTCTACTGTCAAAGCATAGCTATTTCTGTAAGGACTCACATGCAACCATATGAGAGGGAATATGAATATTAATCCAATCCACCAAGACCCACACTTTTTCATGCACTGCACGTACCTGGGAATACTTGTCAAAGCTTGCCTGAAATTCTCAAAGCCATATGGATCCATTTCCTCCAGGGATGAGGAAGAGTACAGCCATCTGTATTCACTACCTTCCAGGGCATTCTGTTGCATATTAAGAATCATTGGGACACATGTGGTAAGGATTTTATCTCGCAGGATTTCAAAGTATTGGGAAATTGAAGGATCCCTGAGATATTTAGCATGATTTTCTATGAATGCTTTTGGATCCTGAGGTTCCCCCCTAATCCAGAGAGTAGAATTCTCCTCATTCCTGAGGATGGTTTGGAAAGCATCTCGCCATCTTACATGGTTAATGACAAAAGAGGCAAATTCCCTCAGCTGAACATCCCCTAGACAAGGTAATGGATTAGATGGGGAGTCAATATAACAAGCCCCGTCATGTAAATACAATTTCACATAACAAATGCTGATCCTCAAAATCACTCTTCAGAAAAGTCTCCAAAAACTGAGTAGTTGTTGCCAAATCAAATGATCTCCCTTCCTTAAGAGCCCTTAATTGAAATAAAGTTTTTTGCTCATGGAGAATGACAGGGTAAGAGGGGGATGGAGCCCTGCAACTCAATAATTCGAGGGAAAGAGTATACATTTTGTCTTTTTCTCGTTGCAGGGACTTAAGTTTCTTCAATCCTTCCCATTTTTCTTGAAGTTTCTCCCATCGGAGTTTCTGGAAGAATAACTCCTTAGCCCACTTTTCTCTCAGTCCCTTAATGACATTCCTATGTTCTTGGAGAGAGATCATACCTGTCCTGAACTGATCAATCCACTTGAGCCATTTGTCCAACTCGAGATTTAACCACAGAATCCTCTTCTCTATCCATTGAAATCTTCTGTCTTCTACCTCCTTTTCATCATCAGAGTCCAGATAAATGACTTCCTTGTTTTGCTTTGGCACTGTAACAGTTTCATCCTCTATTGGAGTTGTAGTGGTCTGTGCCTGTAATGCAATCTCAGCCATGGATTTTGGGGATGCTGGTTCTTGTGTAACAATATCCTTTATTTCCATATCAACCTCATCCCCCTCAGTTTATGTTACAGTCTCAGAAAATATTCTTAGGACTGTTGGTTCTTGTGTGACAGCATCCTCCTTCTCCATTTCAACCTTAGCCATCTTAGTTTGTGTTGCAATTGTAGCAAATGATTTTGGAAACACTGGTTCTTGTGTAACAGTGTTTTCTTCTTGGTCCTCGATATCAAATGTTGTTGTCTGAGTTGCAGCCTCACTAAATATTTTGAAGGGTACTGGTTCTTGTGTGACAGTCCCCTATTCTTTAATTTCTTGGAACTGCTGAGATTGTTTCTGGGTTATATCAAGTATTTATGACTGATGAGACTGGTCCTGAAGAAGCTCGGTGTCCCCTAATGGCTGGGACTGTACTGTTTCATCTCCTAAATTCGAATCGGGGATCCCTTCAATTCTTGGCTCATTTTTCCCCATTAATTCAATTTCTGGCATTCCTTCTTCCACCTCCTCTATCTGTACATGCCTTTGTGATACAACTCCCAGCACAACAACTCTGTGTCCTGCTGCAAAAAATATATCTCCACACTCTGGACAAACAGTCTCTCCATGCTTCTCATTTTCAAATGCAAAAGATGGATTGTGTAATAAGTTTGAAGCATTTGCTAATGTGTTCAAATTCTTCTCTGCTTGTTTTCCAGCTACTCCATTAGATCTTTCCAACTCATTTCACAATATCTGCACCTCCTCCTTTAATAATTCATTTTCAAGCAGGAGATTTTTTATTTGAGGTTCTTCTATGGAAGGTTCTTGCATAGCAGCAGATGACTTGGGGTTCAAAATGGGAATCTCTATATCTACCCCTGTTATAGTTTCTTTTTCTACCATAGGTGACTCCCTATTCTCTCGGACTGCTCCTGATGTCTCTGCTAAGGGTTCTTCAATATTACCCCCAATTGCAACCACTGTCTGTGCTACCCCTGCTGCTATTGTAGCTACTTTTGCTACTGCTGCTGTCACAACTGCTTATGCTGCCATAGCCGATCGAGTCCTTCTTTTCCTCACCATTCCCACTGGGTGTTCCTCACTGCTTACTGCTACTGGTGCTTTGACAACTCTGATTTTTCTTTTCTTTGCTGCAGCAGGTGTCTGACCCCTATTTCCTGATCCTACTCTTTGTTTCTTTGACACAGGGGTATTTACCTCGGTCTTTTCTTCTTCAATAATGGTCCCCCTTATCTCCGAAGAGGACACAACCTCCAAAATTTCCATAGTCCCTTATTCTACTATTCCTGCCTAATATCCTTCTTCCTGAATTCTTGTTTCTGCAATTGCAGCTTCTACTGTCGTAGCTTCAACAACTGCTCCAGTTTTAGCTTCTTTTATTTGAGTATCTACTTCTGCATTTACAGCTTCTGATTTTTCTGCCTCCTACTCCATGGTTTCCATCACAATTTTCTCAGCAACAGGGTTTTCTGTTGATGCTGCTTCTCCCTTGTTTACTTCCTCTTCGTCACTGGTCTGGTTTTCTAATGCTCCAGCCTCCCCCCCAACTGGATTTGAGGAACGCCGGTCCTCACAATCTTCACCAACATCCTCCATTTCCAATACAAGTTGTATGATTGGTGCATCTCCAGCCAGAAATTGTTCCCAGGTTAAATTACAATTTCCAATGTCTCTTAAGACTAGTAATTTGATTAGGCCATGATTAGTAAGGGAGGAAACTGGGTGTTGGGCAGTTCATGCATATCCAGCCATAGTTGTAGGGCTTTAAGCAGATAAAATGGTATATTCACCAAATTGCCATGGAATAGATGAGACAATAAGGGAAGTTCAGAGAAGGAAACAATTTGGTACCTACCTCCACAAGAGATGTATCTTTTCACAAAGATTGCCACTTGCTTCCAGGGTGGTGGTAAAGATGCCAGTTCCAACCCACTGCGCTTTGGACTAACATGCTCTCCAACTACCAAAAATTCTCTCACTGCATTTGCATTATGTGCCTTCTATCCAAATAACTTCTTCCCAACCAGGGGTAAGCCAGTAACCTCAACTATGATTTCTTCTGTAACATCCACACGCAGTCCCCTGACCTTGGAGTGAGTATCAGTCAGGTTGATGGAAAATTGAAATGCGATTTCTGTGTGGAAACCATTCAAAATATTCCATCCAACCTGTTGTTGTAAAAATATTAAGAACTTCTGTATTGGCATGTACAGCCTCTATATTTACTGGTTCATGTCGGACTGGGTTTCCCATTTTAATCCCTCCTCAAAATTTAGAACGAATGCAACAATCTCTAGTCTAGACGTGGAAGTTGAAGTTTTACGAACATGCAAAGGGTCGTTGGGGTTCAAAAATCAGGTTTTAGGCAAGTCTGCGCCAGTATGAACATTCCGTTGGGACGAGGAAGTTGGAAGAATTGGGGTAATAGGTGCAAATCGGGTAAGGTGATGGGAAATAAATACAACCATGATCTTGACATAATCCCTAGAGGTTAATTTGTATGGGTTCGTTAATCGAGGGCTACGACAGTACATAATCATTATTACCGTATTTAATTTTCTGCCAAATCATGTAAAAGATGCGATCCATACCTTTGCATTTATGATTTTTAGCCATGGATCAATCATTACAGCCAGCCATCGTCCTCGCGACTATGAATGCACATGTGTTGAAGTGATGTGGCCACTACCACCTAGGCTGACAGCTACTCAAGACACCCAAAATTTTTCTTCGTGGCAAACCATGATTGGATCTTGTGGAGCGAGCAACAAAACTGACGCCTAATTGAATCATTATTGGCATCATCAATCGGAGAGTAGACAAACTGGCGGAGTCACAGCTACTAGACTTAGCAAAATAAGTAAAAATGGCGGAGTCGCAACTGTATGGAAGGAGCGAAAATGAAGTGGAAATAACGGAGTCGCAACTGCTGGATTTAGTAGAATAGTCAAGAATAGCAGAGTCGTAGCTGTTGGGTTTAGAGGAATAGTCAAAAATAGCAGAGTCGCAGTTGCTGAAATAGTAAGAATAGTCAAGGATAGCAGAGTCACAGCTGCTAGGTTTGGTGGATTGGTTAGGAAGAGTAGAGTCACAGCTGCTGAAATAGTAGGAATAGTCAAGGATAGCGGAGTCGCAGCTACTGAAATAGTAAGAATAGTCAAGGATAGCGGAGTCGCAGCTGCTGGGTTTGGCGGATTGGTCAAGAATAGCGGAGTTGCAGCTGCTGAAATAGTAAGAATGAGCAAGGTAAGGAGTCGTAGCTGTTTAAATAGTAAGAATAGTCAAGGATAGCAGAGTCGTAGCTACTGCATTTGGCAGATTGGTCAGGAATAGCGGAGTTGCAGCTACTGAAATAGTAAGAATAGTCAATGATAGCGGAGTCGCAGCTGTTGCATTTGGCGGATTGGTTAGGAATAGCGGAGTCGCAGCTGCTGAAATAGTAAGAATGAGTAAGGTAAGGAGTCACAGCTGCGCGATATGAAGTAACAGGAAAATTTTCAGCTGACTGCTGAAAGGTAACAAATCATCTATCTTCTTAAAAAGAGCTTTATTAGATCAGGAACAAATGCAAGGTGCTCATAGTCGTCTGGCCCAGTCACGACCATTATTCCTCCAATTAGTTCCTGCACATAATTCTTCAAACAAACCCGATCAAATGCAAAATGAAAAAATAGATAAAATACATAATGAAAGAAAAAAGAAAATGGATTATTTATGTACAAATCATGTGGATATTGCAGTTCTTAAAAATTGTCAGGGGTTGAGAAAAATCCTTGTCCTGGCATTAACTGATAGTCTGGATCACCTGCAACATGCGAAACGAAAGCTTCCCTTGAGATCGGCTTGTGATACAGTCACAGCCGATGACCATTTGCGAATAATGGTACTTTGTTTTCATCAATGGTGATCAACCAGACTATTCCATTATCAAATACCCGATCTATCTAATAGGGGCCCAACCAACGGATACGCAATTTTCCTTTAAAGTCCCTCTTAAACCGTGAATCATATAACAGATCCCAGTCTCCTTCTTGGAAGACTTTCTTATTTATAAATAAATCATGCCATTTAGAGCGCTATTGTTGGATTAAAGCTGTACGATGTATTGCATTTGTACGCTTCTCATCCAATTCATTGATCTAATTCAGTCGGTCCCTCTATGCCTCTGATAAATCCAAATTTGCTTCCACAGCTGTTTTCAAGGTTCTGATTTCAAATTCAAATGGAAAAACAACGTTCTTACCATACACTAACCCATATGGGGAAAAACCAGTGGTGTTACGCCACGTAGTATGATAGGCCCATAGTGCCTCTAGAATCCTTTCAGCCCAATCTTTACGATTGCTCTTCACTGTTTTTGTCAGAATAGCCTCGATAACCTTGTTTGTGCCCTCCACTTGGCCATTGTCCTATGGATGATATGGCAAGGTTATTCTGTGCTGAATATGAAATTTATGTAACAGTGCTTCCAGCTTGTGAGACACAAATTGTGGTCCACCATCTGTAATGATTTCCTTAGGTACTCTGAACCGAGTAAAAATCTCTTCATATAGGAAATCAATCACAGCCTGATCATTGGCCTTAACCAAGGCTACAGCTTCTACCCATTTGGTCATGTAATCTTTGCAAACCAAGATGTGAACTTTCTGCTTTGAGGGAGGGTTGATAGGCCCTACAAAATCTAGATCCCACCTATCAAATGGTTCAACCACAAGCTGTGGCTGCAAAGGCATCTCATCTAATATGTTGGGTTGGTCCATCCTTTGGCAGCTATCACATGCCTGAACATACTTCTTTGAATCCCTTAACAATGTAGGCCAGAAAAAGTCCATTCTCAAAATTTTATGACCTGTCCTTTTGTTAGCAAAATGTCCCCCATAGGGCTCATCATTGAAAGCTTTAACAATGCTAAAGATTTCATCTTCTCTAACACATCTTCTGATCTCTAAATCAAGCCCTGTGTAGAAAAGATGGCCATCAATACAGCAGTACCTAGCACTCTGTTGTATGATCTTCCTTTTTTCTCTCTTTGACAGATGTGATAGGAGCTTACTTGTAGCCAAAAAGTTAGCAATATCTACATACCATGGGGAATGAGCTGATACTGCAAACAAATGTTCGTCAGGGAAGGAATCTTTGACTGGTAAATTGTCATCATTGTTAGTAAGTCGAGATTAAAAAATCCGCAACAACATTTTCCTTCCCTTGTCTATCAATAATTGTGATATCAAATTCTTATAATAGTAACAGCCATCTAGTAACTCTAGCATTCGTGATTGGTTTATTCATTAAATACTTGATAGCAAAATGATCAGTGTGCACAAAAGTAGAATATCCAGTAATATAATGTCTAAATTTGTTGATGGCATAAACAATGGCAAGAAATTCCTTTTCTGTGACACTATAACTCAATTCAGCAGGAGACAAATTTTTACTAATGTAGTAAATGGCATAAGGAGCATTACCTTCCTGCTATCCCAAAACTACTCCAATGGCAATATCTGAAGCATCTGAAGAAATGTGAAAAGGCAGAGCCCAATTGGGCCCTCGTAAGATGGGTGTTTTAGACAGCCTTCCCTTTAGCTCAGTAAATGTTGTTTGGAATGCATCATTCTAGATGAACTGTGCATCCCTCATCACCAGAGTGAACAAAGGAGAAGCTAGTTTGGAAAAAAAAATTATAAACCTTTTGTAATAGCCAGCATGCCCCAAGAAGCTACGTACATCCTTCTGTGTTCCAGGAGTTGGTATATTTTCAATTACCTTGATTTTGGATGGATCTACCTGGATACCATCAGAAGAGATGAAGTGCCCCAGCACTATACCTTCACTCATCATCATGTGGCACTTTTCAGTGCTTAAAGAGAGTTGGCTTTGTTCACAGCATTTCAAAACCTTTTCTAAGTTCTTCAGTGCTTCTTCATAACTATCACCATATGGAGTAAAGTCATCCATAAAAATTTCCATGCAATCATTTACCATTTCTGAAAAGATTCCAATCACTGCTCTTGTAAAGGTGGCTAGTGCATTGCACAACCCAAAAGGAAGAACTCGGTATGCAAACGTCCCCCATGGACAGGTGAAAGTGGTTTTGTCCTAGTCTTCTGGAGAAATCTAGATTTGATTATAGCCACTAAAGCCATCCAGAAAGGAAAAATACTTTTTCCCAGACAAGGTATCAAGGACCTAATCGATGAAAGGTAAGGGAAAATGGTCTTTCTGCGTTGCTTTGTTCAATTCTCTGTAATCCACGCAAGCCCTCTCTTTCCCATTCTTCTTTGGCACAATCACAAGTGGAGAAACCCACTCAATGTCTGAAATCGGGTATATGAATCCTGCTTCCAAAAAATTTTGGATTTCTTCTTTCACTGTGTCCCTTAGGTTCGGGTTCATCCTTCGTTGTGGTTGACATACAGGCCTGGATTCGCTCTTAATATAAATGTGATGGGTGCACAGATGAGAAGAAATTCCTTTCATGTCTGTGTACTCCCAAGCGAAAGCTCCCCTACATTGTTTCAACAGAGTGACTAGCTATTCTATCTCGCTAGGTGCCAGATTAGGATTGATATTCAATGTTTTTCCTAGCCCAATTTCTACTGGAACACTCTTCGAATTCTTAAGTATTGGAATTATACTATCATCACCGTTTAGAGTTTCTTTTGTAAGATTTCCTTATTCTGTTGTAGCTAGAGTACTGTCCAATATCTGATAGACATTTTTATTGACTAACGTGGGCTCACTGATGAAACTATTAATGGAATCATCCTCTGTTTCATCTTTAAACATTAATGCTCTCCCTATGGTTAATAATGGATGCACACCCTCTTCCTCCTCCAAATATGCCCATAACGGAGTCTCAGCCTCTGTGCTTGGTTGAGCTGGAGGGTACAGGGTTAGGCTCTTGATCTCAGTTCCATTTGAAATGGTCATAGATCCTGACCGACAGCTGATACAGGCATCTGCTGTGGCCAACCACGGTCTTCCCAGGATCAGTGGGTGTCCCCCCAACTGAGATTTCAGCTGTAACACTAAGAAATCCGCAAGGTATTCCCACGAGTCGACTGAGATCACGAGGTCATCTAGGATCCCTTCAGGCTTGATCATTGATCTATCAGCAAGTTCCAAAACAGTAGGGGTTGGTCGAAGATTAGTGAGTCCCAATTTCTTCACAGTTTCTATGGTCAGAACGTTAATACCTGCGCCTAAATCCACCAAGACATTTGGAATTTGTCTATTCCCTATGTGAACTGTAGCAATCAGGTTCCCAAGGTTATCGTATTTTGCCACAGGGGCCTTCCCCATTATTAATTTTGAAAGCTTTCCCAACACGTGGACTGTGGGGGGGTCCTTGGGCCTTCTTCCTGGTTTCTTGACACACAAATATATAATCATATTAGCATAAATGGGCACATCATGGCGGGCTTGTAACAATGGAATTTTAACATACAAAATTTTCAATTCTCCCACGAGATCAAATCGGGGCCGTTCCACTATTTTCTGCAGGGCCAATCGTTCAGGGTATGGTGGTTCTCTATTCAACTATGTAGGCTGTGATACATCGTGTGTTACTTTCTGAGTTTCAAATACTGTTTCAGTAGGAGTATCAGCATCCTCAATGATGGGGCTTGCTAAATTAACCATGTTCTCATAGTGTTGATTTACTCCAGTTTCAATCACTGGGGATGAAACATCCTCAGTGATAATAGATTCCACCACCCTCCCTGATCATAATTGTATATCATTGTAGGGAATCCGAGTGATGGAATACGAAGGCATGTTGGCAGTCTCAAATTGATGGACTGTTTTATTGTTTGGGTTCGGATTAGGTTGTGCAGGTAGTTGTGGTCGAAGTGGTGCATTCATAGGTGTGGCATTGTTTTGGAAAGGGAGCTGTGGTTGTTGATACTGTTGGTGCTGATACTTCTAAGAGGGATATTGTTGATACTGAGTCTGGTGATGGGAAAAGTTATTTCTTTGGTAAGAATTTCTCCAATTGGAATTCCAAGGAGCATGGTTTGACTGCTGTGACCATGGTGTCCATGAGTTAGGATTTTGCATTGGGTTCTGAGATGGATGCCACTGGTTGTTATAATAATGTGAAGGGAATTGTGTATTCATATTATGCATATTGTTCATCCCATTCATATTATTCAGAAAAAATGTTGGGTCTGGATTCATACCTTGGTTTCGAGGCTGCCATGGTTTCTTCTGTGCCATGAAATATGCTGGCTCCACATTTGGAATGGATGCCTGCAGGACTGCTTTGACCTTAGGTAATGAGGGACATTCCTTAGTATCATGCTCAAGTTCACATATCCTACATACCTTTGCTTTGTCGAATGGGCATTCCTTCAATGGGTGCTTTTTCCTACATTTAGGGAAGAATACACCAAGTGTAAGATCTTCTACCACTTGCTTCTGCTTTTCTCTCATGACATCTAACTCTGAGGAAATGGAGCTCATCATGTCTGTTTTAAAATTCTCCAGTAAGTTGCCTATTTCTACTCGAGTGGCCCCTCCACTAGCTGACTTCTGAGTCCTAGTAAAGACATCCTGGTCTTGGTCTTTGTCTCGTTTGCTAGTTCTAGAGGATCCCCTAGAGTATCTTCGACATAATTCAACAATCTTTTCGAAAGGTTCCTTCGAGATATCCCCTTTTCCTAGTAGATTTAACATATCAAGGTAGTCTTCTCTAATTCCTCTTAGTAAGATGATCTTGAGCACATCCATGCCAATCTCAGCATGACTAGATCTCTGTAAATTGTACAGCAATATTTTCACAAAGTCTTCCAAACTTTCTTCATCCTTTTGAAACATTTTAAACAACTCCTCTTTTCTATCCCTAGTTCTACAATATTCTTGGTACTTAGAAAGGAAGGTGTTTTTCATTTGGTCCCAAGTAGTAATGGTCTCACAACCCAGACTCATGAACCAGCGTACAGCATTTCCTTTCAAGGTGGCTGGGAATAACTTCAGCTTCTGAGAACTAGAGGTGTAATCATAGCTGCGACAAAGGATATCAAACTCAAAAACAAACTCATTAGGATCCCCAGAGGACTTACCATGAAAATTCGGGGTAACTGATGGTGAGATATTTTTCATAGGAGCTGCTCCAGGTATCTGGAGGATAGGGAATTCTAATGTAGCCACAGTATTAACAGGATGATTATTTTCTCCTTCTTCTTCCTAGTTATTCCCATGTTCGTTCTCTCCCTCCTGTTCTCTACCAGCCATGGTTCTAGTCCAAAATTCAACAGCTTCCTTTATGCGTTCTTCCTCTGCTTTAGCTACTTCTTCTCTTCTCCTCTCTTCTTCTCGCCTTCTCTCTTCCTATGCTATTCGGCGAGTCTCCAACCACACCTCTTTAGTAACTCTGGTTCTGTTGATATGATAGATCTCCTCTCTATCTGGTGCACCTACAGCGCTTCCCCTATCTTCAGGAAGTTTACTTTCTGCAACAGGAGTTGAAGGTCCCATTGTATTCTCCACTGTGGATGCTGAATGTTCAAGATTGGGAGGAACATAATTTCCCCTTCCTGTTGTTATCAGACAATCCACTCAAGCAGATGTGAGTCGGATCTCCCTAGCTCAATGTGAGTCTAGAACAAATAGAACAGACTACAAACACGTTTCCTAGACCTACTTAAGGACCAGGTACTAGATGTCTTACCTTTTTACTATGTAATCCTTTCTCCCAAATGTTGATCCATGTCCCACGGTCGAAAGATCCAAGCTGCAAGACCTGTCAAGACATCAAGCGAGAGAAACCAGTAAAAGACATCTATACAATAAGCGATCTAAGTAAACAGTTAAGCAGGTAAACTACACAATATCATTGCACATAAGAACAATATTGCTGGAAAGCATTTCTATTACTACAAATAGAGGAGTACATGATAGAGATATAGAACTACAACCAAAGACTTAATGCAGTAGCCCTTCTCCAACCAAGCCAATTGCCATGACCTTCCAAGGAAGTATGATCTCTCCAAGAGGTGAATGGAGGTGTCTTAAGAGAGATTTCCCCAGCATGTAAGTACTATAGGCTTCCTCCTAAGATAGATTTCACCAGCATGTAGATAGCATAGCCTTCCTCCCTTTGGGATGGGAGTGAGCTTCACTTATATAGGACTAAGTGGATAGGGTATGGATAGGATAGGTTGAGAGATGGTAGGAGAGAAATAGGGGATTCTCCCAAAGAGTTAGGGGTCGAGTACCAGCTCCCCTAGAGGTCATGGATAAGCCCCTAAATGGGTAAGTTTCGAGAAGGATCTTGAATAGGCTATTTTTGCCCATCAACAGACCTTGTCACACCCTGCAGTAGAGAAAGCTATGATGTCGCATGTTGCTAATGTGCAACCTATGATGACCTCTCAAAAGATTGCAGAATTGAGTGCAAATCCTCCCATATGAAAATACTTAGTCCAGGTGACTTTAGGGATGTATACACTGAATCTAATGATGAGTAGATTTTAGGTGTAACAGAATGCCCCCCAAAGCATGAAGTTGTTAAGGGTGTACAGGTGAAGTACTTTGATAGAAGTGATGGCAATAGACTCGTCGGATGAAGGACACTGATGCAGTACAACTGACTCTAAATGGACAATCTCATATGAAGTACAACATGGATGCCGACCAATACATTTCAGATCCATGGTAGTAATGACAAACTGAACACAATCATAGCTACTAGACACAAGCGTAGATCCATGATGAGATGATAACACAGCCACGACCAATACAAAAGTGGATCCATGTAATATCACTCAATACAAACTCCATCACAACCTGGGTAAAACATGACTCCCCAGGGTCTTCAAGCTGAACCCGCAACGATACGAATCTATCCATGTGATTACAAATGTCTTGACGTCAAACATGGTAGAAACCACTTGATTACCGGCCATTTATGTAAACCGTTAACAAGTGCGAGGGAGATCACCATTAATGTCAATGATTCCCAAGATATCATAGTACATATCATCAAGCGTGAATAAATGATTTGAATTCGAACGCAAGATGAAATCTTTCAATCAAGATTCAATGATGTAAAGTCATGATGAAAGCAAGGTAACTTGCCATTGAGGCATGCAGGGCCAAGGTACTTGGTTGGTTTCTAGATTCAATCCTTGGATGATGAGTTGAAGTCGACAAGGATGAATCCGTCGAAGGAGGGCCATGATGAATCCCCCATCAATCGACACGAAACATGAAAAAAGATGTGTAGAGTGGATCGGATGGTACAGTAACATGTAAGATTGACTCAAAGTAACAACAGCATGACGACGTGTGTACTGACTGCAGATGATAAATAGTGGACGTGTTCTTGAACATGGGCATGGCATGACTTGGTAGTATTGACACAATGAGAATGACGCAAACTTCTAATGCAACTGATGATGGAAGCTTTCTCCGAATGACTCAGAGGAGTAACAGGACTCAGAAAGTAAGCGGGGACTCATAAACAAATAGATGACCCAAGTACTATATGCAAATGCAGATGAGTGCCATGTTCAAGAACGGCTATATACTGCCACTAAGGTATGTAACACAAACACTTTCCTTTTTCCCCATCATGAATGATGAGTGCCTCATGTGTTTTTTACGAGCTTGATGAGGGTAACCAAATGCTCGGTATAGCTCATTTCATAGATGAGTCCAATCCCAAATATTTTTCGAACCTGGGATAGGAGGGGTTTGTCCCATGACGGGCCCTTCAATGTGAAAATTTAACGAGTCCATAGAAGGTAAACTCGGTCATCATTTCATATGTAGAGAGTCTGAAAAGAACTAAAGAAGACTCCAATGGTCCTTTTTCATAAAGTTAGCCTCAACGCCCGAAAAACGGTAAAACAACATGGGAGAGGACTCTTCCAGTCATGATTGGCTAGAGTATTCCTTTTTCTTAACTAGTGCCTCCTGGTCCGAAAAAGGGGTAAACTATCACCAGGAAGACGACCATTAAAATACTTTAACAAGCGTGAACATGACAAGTTCGCTTGGCAATATTTTCATTTTTTGAGAGCCTGAAAAGAGCTTAACAGTAGACTCAGGGGGTTTCCTTTTCCGTGGAAGTTTAACGAGCCCGAAAAAGTGATAAATCATAACTCAGTACTTGTTCTCATGGTTGGGTGAGTACGAGAACAAATGAATGTTAAATTTTGAGCATTAATTCACAATACTCTAGGATCTTTACTGAGAGAATAACATATATAGTATATCAATGCATGACAATCATAATAAGCATGACAAGCATCACAAGAATCAAAAGCATGAGAGACAAGAGACACAGAGTTTCCATGGGGAAAACCCTAAGGTGAAAAACCCCACAACTTCCTCAGAGATAGAGAGAGAAATGGCTCAACCAAAGTACAACCAAAATACACTGAGATAGTCTCCTAGCAGCAGATGATCCTCCTCCTCACTAGTGCACCACTTTCTGAGTGAGAGTGAGCTACTTTTCCGAATGAGTAAAATAGAGATCTCCGATCTCTATTTATACTAACCTTTTTTCCCAGTGACCTTATGGGGCCGACTTGTCTAGCTAGGTAGATCCACATTATAATATATATAATTCAGGGCCAACCCCACATGGTGGTCTAATAACCCATCGGCAAGTACACACACTTGCGACACTTCCTTCTAGAGGAATGACACATCTCTTATCAAGGTACAATAAATATATATAAAATACACAGATGAAATACATTCTGAAGTTACATATACATCAACACTCCCTCTTAACTAGGAAGGTATTTCTCGACACAGTTCTGATAGACAAGTCTTCTTCTCGGGATCATTGTCATCGATGCATCATCATCATCATCGTCACTGCTACTGCTATCTCAACCAATCTCTGACTCTACTCGTCATAGGAATTTCTACAGAGCCAATCCTTTTTCATACTAGATGCAGGCCCACCTCATGCAGGTCTTCATCATCACTGGCCATACTGTGGAATTCTCAGGACTTATTACGTGCGTCACAAAACCTGGCTGCAGCATACCAAGCTATTACGAGCAAACAGCTCTTCCTGTAGGATCTCCCAGGAGCACATTACATGTGACCCATCACAAAACCTGGCTGAAGCATCCCAGGCTGTTACGAGCACACGGCTCTACCTGTCGGATCTCCCAGGAGCACATTACATGTGATCTCACCACAAAACCTAGCTGAAGCATCTGAGGCCTTTTTCATCCTGTCCAGCTCTCCCAGGATAAAATTACATGTGATCATGGCAAAACCTGGCTAAAGCATCTAAGGCCTTTTTCATCTTGTCCAGATCTCCTAGGAGCAAATTACATGCAATAGGACAAAACCTCGCAAGAGCATCTGCCAGATATCTCAGGGCATAAATTACATGCCATAGGAAAAACCTCAAAAGACTATCTGCAGATCTCCCAGGGCACAAATTATATGTCCTCCCAAGCAAAACCTCGAAAGAGCATTTTCCAGATGTCCCAGGGTACGAATTACATGCCATAGGAAAAACCTCAAAAGACCATTTGAAAATCTCCGAAGGCACAAATTACATGCTTATCTGCACAACCTATTCCACGGCCATAGAGTATCAACCTGATACTCACCATACATCATCTTGATGTACACATGATCACCCTGATCATCATCACTGCAACATCCTGCTGCATGTCATCTGGAGAAGCTCGTCATCCACGATCATCCTGATCATACAATCCATCCATCTAATGCACACCAAGTATCTACCAGATACATATCATCATACATAGTGTATCCATCTGATACATAGATACATGATCCACATAATGTATCCATCAACATACATGATCTACCTGATCATACCTGATACATATCAATATACATGATCTACTTGATCATACAATGTATCCACCTGATACATATACAGATACATGGTCCAAGCATCCAACATGATGCATATACAAAATACATACAAATGATCCAACCGATCATATCCAGCATCCAACATGATGTGTACATACATATAAATGATCCAACTAATCATATCCAGCATCCAACATGATGCGTACATACATATACATAAAAATGATCCAACTGATCATATCCAGCATCCAACATGATGCGTACATACATATACAAAAATGATCTAACTGATCATATCCAAGCAGAAACTAGAACATCATCCTGATGCTCCTCATCCAGCGCTTACATCCACAGCCATGTGAAGGATCCTCCTTCCAACATCCTTGGAATGGCTTCAGCAAATGTGTCCATCACTTCTTCCTAAAAGTGTCATCAATCTGAAGAATGCCAAGCCTCTCCCTGAAGTACTCGAACTTCACCCTGGCTAGTGGCTTCGTCAGCAAATCTGCAATCTGCTCGTCCGTCGCAACATACAGGAGCTTCATAGCTCCTCTCTGCACCATATCCCTGATATAGTGATATTTGATCTCTATGTGTTTCGGCCTGTCATTAAACACCGGATTCTCGGACAACTTCACACAACTCTGGTTATCACAGAAGATACCAGTAGCATCCAATGGGAGATCAAATAACTCAGACAGTAGCTTCTGTAGCCATATTGCCTCACAACTATCTAAACAGGCTGCAACATACTCTGCCTCAGCTGTACTCAGTGCTACGTAGGACTCCTTCCTGCTAAACCAAGAGATCACACCTGATCCCATACTGAAGCAGCACCTAGATGTGCTCTTCCTATCTGCAGCACTGCCATCCCAATCTGAATCAACATAACCCTACAGGTTAAACTTTTGATTCGCTTCATACTTAAGCCCAAAATCCACTATACCCTTCAGGTACCTCAGAACATGCTTTACAGCCACCAGGTGAACACTCCTCGGATCTGTCAGGAACTGGCTCAATGCGTTCACAGCAAAGAAAATATCCGGTCTCGTGTTCGTCAGGTACATCAAGGACCCAATCATCTGACGATACATAGAGACATCAGCTGGCTCAGATGAAGCATCGTATAGAAGCTTCAGATTCGATGCCATAGGTGTGGCCATGGCCTTGCAATCCATCATCCCAAATCTCTTCAGGATATCTACTGTGTACTTCCCTTGACCAAGGAAGATCCCACCTGCACTCTGCCACACCTCCATACCTAGGAAATAGTGCATCATTCCCAAATCTTTCATATCGAATTCAGCAGCAAGCTTCCTCTTAGTATCTGCAATCAGTCTGTCATCTCCTGTTACAAATAAGTCATCCACATACAGGAGTAGAATCATAGGATTCCCTTCCTCAACCTTGTAGTAAAGGTTGGAATACGCTTTACTCTTGGTAAAGCCCAAACTAGATAGGAAACTGTCCATCCTACCATACCAGGTTCTGGGAGCTTGCTTCAAGCCATACAAGTCTTTCTTCAATCTGCACACATATGACTCCCTGTCATGTATTTCAAAACAAAGTGGTTGTTCCGCATATACTTCCTCTTCAACTACACCATTCAAGAAAGCAGTCTTGACATCCATTTGGTGTATTTTCCATCTCATTGCTGCAACCAGGGCAAGTACTGTTCTGATGGAAGTATACCTGGCTACAGGTGCAAAGGTTTCTTCATAATCTATTCCCTCTTTCTGAGAGAAGCCACGAGCTACGAATCTTTCCTTGTATTTCTCTACACTGCCATCTGCAGCATGCTTGATTTTGTAGATCCATTTGGAAGTCACAACAGACTTCTCTTTAGGTCTTGGGACAACATCCCAAACATCATTCTTCATTATTGATTGGTATTCCTCAACCATGGCATCCTTCCATTCTTTCTTTTACGCTGCTTCTTCATAACTGGAAGGATCTTTGTTCATAATGTCACAGAGTAAAGCAACATAGCTGGTATGTGATCTGGTTCTCTTCTTTTCTCTGTGTTCTTCTTCTGGAATGCCAAATATTTCTGCATCTTTAATGAGCTCTCTAGCCCATGCGGGTTTCCTCTTATGAGAGTTATCCTCATGGGGTGGATCTACAGGTTCTTGTGGATCTTCAAACTCACGAACAACTTCTGGAACTGCTTCAGTCATGGTAGTGTCTTGAAATATGGTTTCCTTAGGTTCTTCATAAACTTCGATAGGTGCCTTCCTTGATTTGATGAATGCTGAGTTTTCATCAAATGTTACATCCCTACTGACATCAATCTTCTTGAACCCTGGAAAGTATATTCTGTAAGCCTTCGAGCTTTCACTGTAATCCACAAAGATACCCTTCTTTCCTAAAGGATCTAGTTTAGTCCTCTTTTCTTTTGGGACATGAGTGTATACTGGACAACCAAATATTCTGAGATGGCTGACTTCAGGTTTCTTACCAGAAAAGACCTCTTCTGGTGTCTTGTTGTCCAATATCTTGTGGGGTGTTCTATTTTGCACATATACAGCTGTTCTAGCTCCTTCTACCCATAGATGCATAGGTAGATCCTGGTCATGGAGCATTGCTCTTGCTGCTTCCATGATTGTTCTGTTCTTCCTTTCTGCAACTCCACTCTGTTATGGATTGTAAGGAGTAGTCAACTCCCTCTTAATCCCTGAATCACTGCAAAGCTTCTTGAAGTCACCTGAGGTGAATTCTCCACCGTTGTCGGATCTGAATGTTTTGATCTTCTTGTCAGTTTGATTCTCCATCAAGGTTTTGAATTCCTTAAACTTATCAAACACCTCATCTTTTTTCTTCAAGAAGTATACCCAAGTCTTCCTAGAGAAGTCATCAATAATGAGACATAGTAAACATACCCACTCAGAGAACTGGATGACATAGGACCACATACATCTGAGTGGATGATTTCCAGGATGTCTTTTGCCTTGCTTTCACTGCTTGGAAGCCTTCTTAATGTTCTTACCTTTTTCACATCCTTTGCAAGCACCTTCATGTTTGGTCTTGATTTCAGGAAGACCCTCTACAGCCTTGCTTGCAATTGGAAGTGCTCTATAGTGCATATGAGCAAGTATTCTATGCCAAAGTTCACTTGGCTCCATGGATTCATGCACCATGGCATGTTCAGGTTGTCCCTTCAATTTATACAAACCTCCCTCTTGCTCTCCAATCACTACTGCATCATCCATGGTCTTTCCCTTAGGCCACATTAGGACTTGGCCATCCACAAATGTAACCCTCATACCTTTTGCATCCAATGCAGAGATTGAGAGTAAGTTCTTCTTGAGCCCAGGTACATAAAGAACTTCTTTCATCTTCAAAGATTTTCCAGAATCTAGGTTGTAGGAGGCTTCACCACTTCCTTTGATTGGGTATTGATAATCATCCCCAAGTTTCACCTGATGGGGTGATTCATGTTCAGATAGATTCACAAAAGATTCCTTAAACCCAATCATGTGTTTGGAAGCCCCACTATCAATCAACCAATCATTACAACCATGGGAGATTGTACCTGTGAGAGCAGAGATTAGAACATACACTTCTTCACTTGATGAGTTATCATCACTTTATGCCCTAGCCTTCTTCTTGGGTGGTTCATCATCCTCGGTAGCATGAGCATGAAACCTTCTTTTGCTGCCCTTCTTCTTCTTGTTGGAGTTGTTGTTGTCCTTCTTGTTCTTGGGACAATTTATGGCAATATGTCCTTTCTCATTACAGATGAAGCATATTCTTCTTTCTTTGAAGTGATGTGAAGATTTCTTGGAGTGAGATGGCTCTCTCTTGGACTTCCCTTTCTTGGTGTGAGTTGTGAGAGCTTGATCTTCATTCCCCATCTTTTCTTCTCGTGCCACAAGCCTTGCTTCTTCTTGTGAGCATTCTTCCCATAGTCTACTGAAGGAGATCAACTTCTTCCTTACACAAACTCCTTGGATAAAGGAATCCCATGACCTGGGTAGGCCATTTAAAGTGGTCATCACCACTTCACCATTCTCCACCATTTCATCCACTGCTTCTAGTTGTTCCTTGATCTGGGAGACCCTTGAAAAATAAGATTGAATGGTTTCTCCATTCTGAAACTTTACTCCTTTCAATTGGTTCCGCAGGGTCATCTTCCGATTTATGTTCTTCTCTTCAAATAGCTTGGTCAAAGAGTCAAACATCTCCTTGGGTGTCTTTAGAGAGGACACATGGGGTATGAGATGATCTTTAATGGAATTAACAATGATTCTCTTTGCCTTCACCAAGTTCTTCTTATGCAATACCTTGGCCTCTTCATCCTCTGGGATAGGGATGTCTTCTTTCACATATGAGACCAACTCATTTTCTTCCAGGATTAACCCAATCCTATACTTCTAAGCTTGGAAGTTATCAGCTCCTTCAAGCTTATCCTCAAGCTTGGTGTGGTGAGACATCTTAAAGAGTACTTCAAATGGAAATAGAAAAGATTTAGATCTTACCACTTGAAATGCTGAAAACTAGATCTAGTCCTGGATTAGGGTTTGTCGGAAAAACCCTAAAAATTCAAAATGTGAATTTCAAATTTCTGAAAGGATAGAAAGATGCGCCTTGATGAGTTGATCAGCCTGGTGCATTCAGAATTTGAGATCAGCAAAGCTTTACCCTCCAGATTTGGCGTGGGAGAGCCCTAAATTAGGGTTTGAGTTTCCCGGAGATCTACCCAGCCAAAAATCTCGATCCAAAGCTCTAAACTTCGATTTTTTCAAGGAGCTTCCAGCTATGTCTTCATATTTCAGAAATTCCTATTTTTGTGGAAACCCTAATTTTTAGGGCCAAATCTGAAAATGCTCGGAATTGAATTCTGACTGGACAGATAGATGCGCCTTTATGAGTAGAGTCAATCTACTATACTGCTTTTCCAAAATCTGTGGAGAGAAACCCAATAAACAAGAAACTCAAGTTTTCGTCACTGCAAAATGTCTTCTTCTTAGGTTAGCTCTGATACCATGTTAAATTTTGAGCATTAATTCACAATAATCTAGGATATTTACTGAGAGAATAACATATACAGTATATCAATGCATGACAATCACAATAAGCATGACAAGCATCACAAGAATCAAAAGCATGAGAGACAAGAGACATAGAGTTTCCGTGGGGAAAACCATAAGGTGAAAAACCCCACAACTTCCTCAGAGATAGAGAGAGCAATGGCTCAACCAAAGTACGACCAAAATACACTGATATAGTCTCCTAGTAGCAGATGATCCTCCTCCTCACTAGTGCGCCACTTTCTATGTGAGAGTGAGTTACTTTTCCGAATGAGTAAAATAGAGATCTCCGATCTCTATTTATACTAACCTTTTTTCCCAGTGACCTTATGGGGCCAACTTGTCTAGCTAGGTACATCCACATTATAATATATATAATTCAGGGCCGACCCCACATGGTGGTCTAATAACCCATCGGCAAGTACACACACTTGCGACACTTGTCAATCCACATGACGACACTTCCTTATAGAGGAATGACACATCTCTTATAAGGGTACAATAAATATATATAAAATACACAGATGAAATACATTCCGAAGTTACATATACATCAACAATGAAGAGTAAACTCGTCCTCACACAATAATTACGACTAACCAAAAAGAATAATGACAAAACATCCAAAGGGGTGTTCATACCTGTAGTTACCGTTGGTGATGCGAGAAACGGCACAAAATACCACTTTACGACTCCTGTACACTAGAGAAAGTGTCAAATAGACCCAAATATAATGACAAACGGTCGAAACTATAGTAAATGGCCCAAAAGCATCAAAATATTTGAAAAGGAATATTCCATTCTATTTATAAATAGAAATATGGGCCAAAAATAGATTTCATTGTTCAAATTGCCAATTTGGGTGGAGAAGTACCAATTTGGAGCCAAAACTTCCTTTGTTGATTTCTGGAGCTACGATCCGCCATTTCATCAGCCGTCCGAACCAGGTAGGCCTAAATCTCATCCTGCAACTTTCCAGTGGTTTACTTTTTTATTTCATGTTCATTTTTTGGGTTTTTGATGGTGTTATGGAGGGATTTATGCACCTTCGGCTCGTCGCAGGTTGCCCTTTCGGGACCTGCTACGAGGCCGAGTCGTCGCAAGTCTCGAAAACGAGAGATGCTACGATGTCGCCCTATACCTAAAGGAATGGTGCAATGGCGGAATCCCAAAACCCAAACATAAAAAATAATCCAAAAAATGAGTTTGTGAAAGTCGAGGAAGGACCTAATAGGGTTTAAATGTCCCTTTTGGCAGATTATCAGCAAGCAAAAATGCTATTGGAGTGGAGAGAGAGAGAACACGAACTCGAGGATGAACAAGCCACAAATGATCCACAATGTGTGGATGCTTTGAAAAACTATGGTTTGCTCAAATTCTTTGAGATACAGGGGATGAGAGCCCAGATCCCACTACTGACACACATGCTCCAGAGTTGGGATGCGTCCCAACAATACTTCGTGGTAGGTGAGCATATCCTCACAATAGACATTGAGGATATCTACTTTCTGACCGGTTTGTCCCTAAGAGGGGACCCTGTACATCTTACTGGCACACTGGCCAGTGATCGTACAGTTGAGGACATGGTGTCGCAGCACTGCATTGCTACTTCTCGTCCTTCCAGCGGGAAGATTCTCATCAGAGATGTGGTGAGCCGTCCACTGCAGACCATATTGCTTACCATTACTAGGGTGGTGGGTAGCCAATCCCCACACATGGCTACTCGGACCCAGATGCGATATGCGGAGGACTGTATGTCTCCCAGGGTTTTCAACTAGTGCAAGGGTCTCCTCGCCAACATCCGAGCTCAGCTGACCAAGTGTCGGCGTGGGGAGCTCAAGCAGTTTGGGTATGGATCGATTATAGTATCATTCCTCTTGGAGCAGATTCCTCTTCTACATCCGTAATTGGTACTAGATGACAGGGAGCCCAGGGATCCCCATATGCTCAGATGGGCTGAGGTCATGACCCTTCATAGTGGTGGGCCCATCATTAGCTTTGGTCCCGAGTTTTTCAGATGGCTAGAGGGCCAGTTACTCATGGTCGAGGACATTCCATACAGCGGCATAGACTTCCGAGAGGATCCCGACTTGGTAATGCTGGAGGGTGTAGCATGGGGTGATATAGGTGAGAACAAAACCCTTGTATTTTTTAGTTTTGTATATTATATCATTTTTTTGATGCAATGCTGACAAGTATGTAATATGTGTGTGCAGATGTGGGCCCCATGCGACCAATAGGTCTCTCCCTTCTAACGAGGAGAGACCAAGGTGGGGAGGCAGTCGTTCCTGCAGGTGCTCATGCTGCCATCGAGGAGATGGAGGAGGTGTACAGGAACCTATCTCAGCTGATCATGGAGGTATTCGAGCTAGCTATTGATGATTTGCTGAGGCCCATGCAGAGATTTGGGGTTGGAGCGTCTGTGCGCTTCAACGCATTACTCCGCAAGGTGGCTCGGACCGTGGACTGCTTTCTCACCTAGCGACAGAGAGCTGTTCGAGCCAGGGGTGGTGTACGGGTCAAGTGTCCAGCATGATTACACTTTTATACTTGTACTAAGAGCTTAGAGGCCTCAGATTGTGTACTTACTGAAAGCTATGATGCTTCAGATTTTTGTAGAGACTCATTGAAAGCCATAGTGCTTCAAATTTTGTACCAGCACTACTTTTGAGCGATTTATATATACAGACATTACCGACGATTTAAACATTATGTGTTTTTAAAATGATTAGTGATGTGATCTTGTTTACATGTTTGCTTTTACAGTATTTACATGTCGTGAATGCTTTTACATATTATGGATATTATGTGTGTGTGATGTACCAATCCAAAATGAAGTTGGCCATCGAGTCAACAACTCTGTTTAACTCCCGTGGAATGTGCAGATATTGAACAGATTCAAATGACCTTTCTAGGAGACGTACTCGTCTGAAGAGATGGAGTAAGGTGGGATCATGGATGGCATACAACCGGTTCAAATGGGAAACCACTAATTGAGAATCCATGTGGATGACAATGTGGTTCATACCCAAGGAAATGGTGTTAGCTAGGGTTTTGATTACTGCCTGATATTATGCGGCATTGTTGGTCGCAAACCCCAAGCAACTTCCTCCTGAGCTAATGAGCTCACCTATTGGGGAATATAGTACCCAAGCTGCCGAAGCAAGGTTACGGGTATGCCGGCTGGTGCCGTCCACAAATCCATAGCACGTTTCCATCTGCACACATAGATAGAACATGGTATAAGAAGTGGAAACAAGATCAAAAGACACTCAAAAAAGAAATGTGTCACACCACACAAAAACACGCCATGTACAGTATATACAAGTAAGTCTATGCATGAGGGATCAAGAATAGTATCTCTTCAGGTAAATCCCATTGCGGAGTTCACCCAAAGAGATTTCGTCATAATCTTCAAGCTTGTAAGCACCTTTTTCCAACACACGTTTGAATATGTAGGGTCCATGCCACATGGACTCGAACTTCCCTACTCCTAGTTTGTCGTGCTTCTGGTCATAAGTAAGGACCAGGTCACCCTCGTTAAAGATACGAGGTTCAACTGACTTATCATATTGGGCCTTGATGTGTTTCTTGTGTGCTTCATTAGCAAGAGCGGCATCTCGGCGAGACTCGTCAAGTTTTGCTAACTGCAAGAGACGTTCCTCCTCAGCAGTAGTGTTAGGAAGAAGTTCGACATCAAGTTGTAGCGATGAAATTTCGCACTCTATCAGCAAAACAGCCTCCAATCCATATACCAATTGGAAAGGAGTGAATCCTGTGGCAGTTTTGATGGAAGTTCGGTAGGCCCATAACGCTGAAAAGAGCATTTTGTGCCAATTGGACTTATGTGTCCCTACCATCCTTTGGACCATAGTTTTCAAGACTTTGTTAATGGCCTCGACCTGTCCATTGGATTGTGGGTAGTAGGGTGTTGAATTTTCATGGCGAAAACCCAACCTGTCTCTCAATTCATCAACCATATGGTTCTGAAAATGAGAACCATGATCGGTCACAATTGCCTAAGGAACTCCGAACCACACTATTAGATGATTGAACATGAAGAGTGCGGCATTTTTGCCGTCGTTTTGGTATGTAGGCATACCTTCAGACCACTTTGTGAAGTAATCCACATCTACGATGATGTAACCATGCCCCCTGGATGAGGTAGGCTTACAATGCATAAAATCAAAGCCCCATTTTGCAAATGGGCCAATAGAAATAATCAGATGTAATGGGGCAGGATGAGTGCATTTCTTCGTATGGAAGTGTTGGCAAGGAGGACATTTTTTTACGGCCTCAATACAATCTTTGAAGATAGTAGGGCAAAAATATCCTGCGCGCAAAAGCTTCTAAGTTGTAGCCATCCCAGAGAGGTGACCACCACATGCCCCAGCGTGACAGTCATTCAAAATGCATTCAGCCTCATCATGAGTAAGACAACGTCGAAGAATTGAATCAATGCCGCGATGATACAAAGTATCATTAATGATTAAATAATACTTTTCATGGTGACGTATCTTACGATGGTCATTGCGAGAAAGTTGAAGGTTGAAGCATTGGGTTTGAAGATATAACAGGATATCTCCATACCACGGATCAGTCGTACTGATGAGAAACAATGATTCATCTGGAAGGGAGTCATTGTGCTCAACTTCTGCATCAGGACGGGAAAGGTCGCAAATGAGCTCGGCAAACACGAAAGACTTCTTAGACTTGGCTTTCTTGAAAAGAAGATCAAATTCTTGCAGTATCACAATCCAACGTGAATACTTGCCCCCAAGCACCTAACGTGTCAGTACGTGGTACATGGGGTTCGAGTCGGCAATGATGGTGGTGGTGCAGAGCAAAATGTAGTGCCGAAACTTCTGGATGGCGATGACAGCCGCGAATGCGAGTTTTTTGACATGTGAATATCTAGTTTCAGCGTCAGCTAGACCCTTACTTGCATAGTATATCACATGTTCCTGGGCGTTTTGATCCTCCTGTACCAAAACCATGGCGATAGTGGTAGCAGAAGTGGCGAGATATAAGATGTAATCCCGATAATAATTAGGCGGTTGGAGCATGGGGGCATGTGTGATGGCATGTTTGATACTGTCGAAGGATTTTTGAGCTTGATCATCCCAAATGAACGGGACATCCTTCTTGAGCAGTCTCATATAGCCCTGAGTCTTCTCTGCCAAATTACAAACAAAACGTCGTAAATAAGTCGCCTTCCCTTGGAGACTTTGAAGTTCCATCACATCAGTAGGGGGTGGCAGGTTGATGATGGCCTCCACCTTTAAGGGATCAATGCGGATCCCATCCTTCGAAACAATAAATCATAAGAGGCATCCAGACTCAATGCAAAAGATACACTTATGAGGATTCATGCGGATATTGTACCATCTGCATCTGAGGAAAATGGCCGTCAGATGATCAATGTGGAACTCGTGCTGCTTTGAATGAGTAGGGAGATCATCCAGGTAGGTTTCCACAAAGTCTTTAATATCGTGGAAGGCGTACGACATAGCCTGCTGGAACGTGGCGCCAGCATTTTTAAGGAAAAATGGGAGTTTGCGGTATGCAAACATTCCCCACGGGAAGATGAAAGCCGTCTTATGTTAGTCGGCTGGGTTGGTCTAAATTTGGTTGTAACCAAAAAAGCCATCCATGAATGAGAAGATGACGCTTCCGACACAGTTGTCGATGATCTGGTCGATGAAAGGGGTTAGGTAGTTGTCTTTTGGACAAGCCCAATTAAGGTCTCGATAATAAACACAGACACGAATGGTGCCCTGCTTTGTGTTCACAGGAATGACGTTTGAGACCCAATCCGTCAATGGGACAGGATAAATAAAACTAGCCTTTAAGAGCTTTTCAATTTCTGCCTTTATTGTTGCAGTCTTCCGGGGGTGTACCGGTCGCAACTTTTGACATACAGGTTTGATGTCGGGATAGGTTTTTATTTTGTGAGAAACAATTGTGGGGTCTATCCTAGGCATCTCGTCATAGGACCAAGCAAATACGTCTCGAAATTGCTTGAACAAGGCCGTGCTAACAGCGATTTCTTTAGGGGAACACTTTTGGCCTATGCGAATGTGTTCCACTATACCAGGTTTCACCGAGATGTCTACCGGGGTGGTTGGCTCAATGTTGGCCAAGTTTCCCTCTGTGTCCGTAAGACATGTAAGGATGGGGGACTGAGGGGATGGGTAGATATCTAGTGAAAAGACGGTATGGATGTTGTTCTCTATGTATTCCAAAGGAGGAAGAAAAGATGACCTGTGATGGAGATCATCCCACGGACTTTCGTCAACATTCATTACTTCCATGAAGGACTCATCTTAATGAAAAGTCCAAAGTAAGAGATCAGGTAGAGAGGATGTCTGTCGTAGAGAACAGGATGGGGAGGCCATGGTTAAATGGTCCTCCGACGCTGATTGGATAGCCTCATAAATACGTTCAGCAAGTAAAAGATGAATCATATCTCCAAGAAGGTGTGTTGTGGCTTCATCCGGTACAAGCCAAGCATCATTAGAGTGAGATAAAATCTCTATGGAGATCATGTTCACCATAGCAACATGATTAGGGGGGTCCGTGGCTGGAAAAACACCCATGAGAGATGAATCTTTCAAAAGGCCAACCCCTACACTCTCATACTATTTTGACATCTGTCCAATGGAAGGAACATGGTCACCAGGATGAGTAGTAGCATCTGGTGTACAAAAATATAACTGGTCGATAGTAACAATTCGTCCTTGGTGGGGGAATTGTACTATGCGGAATACTAAAGAGGCTACCGCCTACATGGCATAAAACCAATTGCGACCAAGCAAGAGATTATAATCTAACGGGGCCGAGACCACTTCCATGTTAATGGTTTGGGTCTTTCCACCCAACTCAACTGCAAGAGCTTGTAAGAGCCCATGAGGTTGAAAGCCATGCCCGTCGAATGCTTTCAATGTGGTAGGAGAACGATTCAATTCGAGGGAGCCAATGGCTCTCCAACAGGCGATGAACATGACGAAAGTGGAGGCTCCTTCATCCAAAAGGGTACGGTGGACAATCTTCCTAGCAATGTTCATAGAAACTTGGAATGCGAGTTGGTGTGAGAGCCTCGACTTGAAGCTGTCAAGTCGGAACATGATGGTGTTCGAGGAATCCAGGTCTACTGCACCAATGGCTACAAGGAGAGTTTTTCATTGATTAGGACAATTCTGCAAAACTTCCAGGGTGGACATGGCGCAAGGAGCTTGGGCCAATTCCTCTACAATATTGTAAGTTTGTGCCGCTCGAGCATTAGGATTGAAAACAGCTTTTCGAATCGTACTCTTGGGCGGAGGCAATATCGAATCCAAAGATGGCCTCTCTATGGTGAGAGAAGTTGACAGTACAGTGACATCAGTTAAGGATTTGGAAGCTTTTTCAGTATTACTTCTAGTGGATTCCTTCGAAGGGACCGATTCATAAGATCACGAGTGAGTACTCAAATTGATTGCCTCGTTACGCAACATGAGAACATGCGCGGTATTGGATGGTTCCCCCTAGGATGGGGGGGTTTAAGCAATCATTTGTTGGTTTTGAGTAGGAAACGGATCGTTGAGGACTGCGGGAATCGATTTACCCCTAAGAAACTTTTGCACTTCATCTCTATGGGGACACTCTTCGAAGAAATGGTCATCTCCACACAGTAAACAAGGATACTTCAATTTCCTTTTCTGCTTGGTATCATCAGGAGTGCTCTTTGGTTCCTACTTGGAAGAAGACTTTTTTTATTTCCCCTTGTTCTTCTTTTTTCCGTTAAATTTCTGAGATGAAGCCGATTGAACAGAATTCACCTCTTTAGTTACAGCAGGAGTGGTTGACGTGGTGGTGCTATGTCCAGCCTGAGTTGGGTTGGATGATCCAACAGTGCTAGCAGTAGGTTGGGTGTTAAGGGAACCAATAATTCCATCAGTTTGGGGTCCCTTATGCGGTTTCATGGGGTCATTAACATCACGGGGTGCGTCAGGTAGAATATTGAACAGAGTGCCAGATTGAGTGTAGACCAGGTCTAGCAGATGGGCACTCGCGATGGCTTGTTCTTCGGTAACAGCACCTCTCATGGCGACATCTTTTTCTATGGTGGGAATGAGCGATTTTGTAAACCAGTCTGCTAGGAGATGATCTGGAATTGGAGCTTTAATGAGACGTCATCTCCTTCGCCACTCATGGATATGATCCGAAATGTGAGTGGCAGTATTCTAAAGGAGCGAGGTTAAAAGCTCAGTACCAATCTCATACCGTATACGTATGTAGCTAGGGTTTTCACCCTATCTTGTGCAAATGAGCACCTACTAAGGAGAAGGGACTCCTTAGTAGCAGTTCAATAAACAGTAATTAAAAGACAAGATATTAAAATGAAAATTATACTAAGCATGTGCATGAAACATAAAAAGACAAGAGATAATGTAAATGGTTTTTTGTATTAAAGCTTTACCTCCAATGTGAAGGTTGGTGAAGTTCTTGCAATGATCCAAGAGGGTTGCTCCAAACTCCAGCTTTGCTCCTTCTCTTTCTCCAATGGTGGAAATGGGCCAAAAGGAGTTCTCAATGGTGAAAGTAGCTCAAGGGTGAGCTAGGGTTTCAAGAGAGATTTTGGCAGAGTAAGGGTATACTTGATTGTGGATATGAAATGAGGGGTCTCCATCACCTATTTATAGGTTTTTGGTGGTGGAGTGCTGGCCCATGGTTTTGGAAACCATATGGTTTAGGTCAGCTGTATAGGGTTTTTCCTCCTTTTTTCCTCTTTTTCCTCATTATTTTATATTTTTTATTCCCTTTTTAGAGGGTTTTTGCTATTTTGGAGGAATTTTGGATATTTTTGGAGGGAAAAGGGGTTTTTTAGCCTTTTTGAGGCGTTTTTGATGGTTTTGTGGCCTTTTGGAGGCATTTTTGGCCTTTTGGAGGCTTTTTAATGGGATTTTAGTGTTCTGAAGGTAAATATGGTAGGAAATATGGACAAATGAGTCATGTAATGAGGTAGATGAGGTAGTGAGCACTTTTTGGGTGTTAACAACGTAGCTGGAAATGCGTCAAAAAGTTCATAGCAAGAGAGCCGAAATCAAGAAAAGAGTGCGGTGGAAACTCAATGTACCACTTGGCAGCCGAACCGGTGAGGGTCCTTTGAAATAATCTAAGATTAATTGAATCGTCCATTAAGGAATTAGATGAACACCATAAGTGGTATGTCATCATGTGGTTCTTGGGGTCTTCACCCGGCTTTCCGTCAAACTTGGGGATTTGGGGATATCAGACAGAAGTTTCACCAGAATCGGTGTCCAGTTAGATCCATGGTAAATAGGATTGTTGGTTAAACGGGAGAGGTCAGGCAGTTCCAAAGTAGCCAAAAAGGGAAACTGTGGATTAGGCTGTGCGTATTGATAATACGGATAAGGTGTGTAAGGACTAAACTAACCGTAAGGTGTACCAGGATGAAACTGACCATAGGGGGGTGTGCCGCCCAGACCGTAAGGAGGTCTGCCACCATAAGGTGGTCCATTCCAATAAGGTGCGGGTCCACCTCCACCTCCAGGAGGGGGTGGAGGTCCGCCACCACCGCCAAGAGGAGGTGGGGGTCCATAACCATAATAAGGTGGCCCACCACCGCCTCCACTTGGAGGAGGTGGTGGACCACTTCTGCCGCCAAATGGATGTGGACCCCCACCACCTCTGCTGCTGAAAGGATGAGGATTTCCACCACCGCCGCCACCACCATAGTAATTAGGTCCTCCACCACCTCTGCCTGGAGGGGGTGGTGGACCACCGCCGCCACCCGAAGGGAAATGTCCTCCTTCACCATGATAGGGTGGTCCCCCGCCACCTCCGCCAGGAGGGGGTGGTGGACCATTCCCGCCACCGTTGGAGGGTGAGGGATGTTGTAGGTAAAATGAGGTGGGCATCCGCCAATGTTAGGTGGGGGCCCGCTGCCTCCAGTAGGAGCTGGGGGAGGACCAATCGGGGGTGGTGGTACTTGAGGGATAATCGGTCGGGGTCCATGTTGCAACACAGGTTGTTGCCCCAATAGAGTGTATGGGTTCCCGGGATAAGATATCCCGTATGGTGCGCTTCCGGGATTAGGTTGGCCCGGCACAGGATTAATGGAACCTAGATATGCTTGACTCCATGAGGGTTGAGTTACATTTGACGGGCCTCCAACATGAGATAATCTCGTGGTGGATGGTCTAGGAGTTTGGGAAGGTCCAACGGAAGGTCTTTTGGGGATTCCACTGCCTACGTTTTGGTTAGGAAACGGGGGTTTCCCCCCAGCCACAATAGGTTGACCACTAGTCAAAAGTTGAACCAACGTAGGTTGTTGACTAGCTATTGTGGTAATAACATTACCAATATGATAATCCGTGGGAATGGAATACCCTCCCCTCGAATTCTAAGGTGGGGGAGGAACTGGTAAAGTAACCGTGGTAATGATAGGTGTGTTGGATTGTTTTCCTTCCACCGGTTGGTTCATTTGAGGTGTAGGACTGGACTCTTGCGAGGGTTGACCAGTCTCATCAGTGGTCACGTGGTGGGGTACTTCAGGTGATCTGAAAGATATCGGATGAACTGGGACAGGTTGGCAAGGAGGTAATGATGGGTCTTGAACCCTCCGTTGGAGACTTGACTGCCGAAACTCTTCAGCCATAGAACGAAAGTGAGCCAATTGGCCACGAAAGTAAGCTAATGTGTCTTCTGGGGTAGTCTCACTGGGTGAGGATGAAGTGGCAAAATGAGCCACTGGGTGGTCTGTAGAAGATGTCCAATAAGCTACTGAAGGACCAATAGCTGTTGTAGGGTCATCCTGGGGTCGGTTTATCCATTCCAATGATCCAGGTTCTCCCAGGATGACATGAGAAAGGCCTTATGAAGCGGGGGTGTGTGCTTCTTCATCCTACGGGGGATGAGAGGCAGGTGAATCTGGTGGAAACAAAAGTCCGCCAACATTCAAAGTGGGGTTCTCCACTTTAGTAACTACGACCACGTTACACTGATCCATTCTTACCCTCGAAATAACCTCCGGATTAAGGGGATATTCGGGTGATAAGTTCAAGATCCTACGGGAGCTTCTCCAAGGAAAATCTGCCAGAGTATCAGGAAAATTAGCCAGAAAGGTCGAAATAGTGCTTCTCCTAAGGGTATGCTAAAAGAAAAGTAGTCCAAAGAAAACCTACTCAAACTAAGGCAACAAGCAAACTTATGTGACAGAGTGGATTCAAAAGTCTGGAACCTCACGGGATTATCAAGGCATCGTAAACCGCAATATACTGTAGGGTCCAAAAATATTACGTGACAAGGAGGATTGGGACCATACCCTTGCCTGCATACCCAATTACCTAGACAGTACATGCGTGCTAATCTCCCCGAGTGATGTTCTCGGTGTATTGCTTTGCCAAGACGGACAAATGGTTAACTCGGTTCGCTTCAGGAATCCTAATGGTGTCTCCCGATATACGCAAGGTACGTGGGAGCTCAAATCCGTAGTGGTGATGTCTAATGCACAGTGGTTGGCACGAGACCTTCCGATATACATGTCGAGTACGTGATACACCCTTCCGATATATCGATATACGCCAAGTATTTTGAGTACGTGATACACCCTTCGATATACACCAAGTACGTGAAGGAGCTCGATATACCGATGTACATGGAATACTACAATACTCTCGGACTACAGTGCTGGCAAATAACGACAGCTGCCACGCTTAATGATGCCGGAACACATCTCTAACTTACACACAAGTTGCTAAAAATTTTACCTAGTTCTACCATTAATTTTATCTTGGACGGTTAGGTGAATGCATGAGGTGAGTACATAATCGGAAGCATAATGCAAGCCCTAGCTACATGCATGAAATGTTCTTTTCTTTCGATGAATTCTAGCTATGGAAAGGATAAATCTTTTTCCCAATGTGATTGCCAAAACAAACTCAATGCAACACAATTCCCAATGCCAACAAATTTGACAATGAAAGTATTATTTTCCTTTTCAACGAAACACAAAAGTACACAACACTACTATCCAAATCAAAACAACTTTTTTCTTTTCTTCTACTTTTCAAAGTAAAATGACACTAAATGATGAAAAGAGAGGATTCTAAAATCTGAAATGCAAGCTTTTCAATTTCAATGATCTAAGAGCAACAAGAATTAAAAATGCATCTATCTTTCCTTAGCACGGAATCAATTTTTTGTAAAAAATCGAAGTGTACTTTGAGTCTTTCAAGAAAATGAGCGGTTCATAATTCGAGAAAAACACAA
The DNA here is from genome assembly GCA_027924585.1 of Larix kaempferi. Lineage (NCBI taxonomy): Eukaryota > Viridiplantae > Streptophyta > Pinopsida > Pinales > Pinaceae > Larix > Larix kaempferi. Next base: position 10,749,170 of record BSBM01001005.1, on the reverse strand, counting down.
TGGATCATACATTCATTCAATTTTTCCAAAACATAAGCAATAATTTTTCAATGCACAACAATCTTTCTTCAATAATTTTTGAGAAACAATGGGAAAGAAGCACTTTTAAACTTTTTGATGGATGCATCAAAGAATAAACTTGATAACAACTCTACTTTCAGATCTAAATGACTAAAAAGAAAACACTACTTGCAGCACTCATACACTCAGGAAACTCGAGAAAAGACAAGCACTCAACCAAGTTGAAAACACACTTAACTCAAAATCAAGCAGCAGCAAGCAAGCAAAGCTCAAAACAAATGTAAATGAGGTCTGAAAGTTCATCCAATGCAATGATCAGATCAGGGATGGAAAGAAGGGAATGCAAGAGTGAATGGATGAAGGCAGAGGAGACTAGAGTATCCACCACTACCTATCTCAAACTTGTCCAAGACGGAACCCAAAATCAATCCAAATGGAACCGAACTCTCAACACACAAATCATAAATGGGGCCTCTGGCTGGATCTTGCAGCACAAAGAGAGTTCATACATCAGACCAAGGTTCAAACCGTCAGATGAGGGAAGGGATGCCAGTATGCCAACTTTTGATAGATCAGCGCACTCTGTCTTCACACACAGTGCGACGTCGCAGTTTGCCTTCACGGGAGGTGCGACGATGTCGCAATATACTAATGTAAAGGATGCAACGGGTGACTAACAAGTGAAGAACATAAGCTCAGAATGACACAGTGTCGCTCTGTTTCCACTGCCTAGGTGCGAAAGGCAAGGTCTAGATTCAAAAATGAACCAGATCTCTCAACAATGAACCAAAACAGGCTTGAAAATGAGTTGTATAAACTCAAAGGAATCAAATCAGAGTCTTCAATGTGAATATCTGATAGTGAAATCAATCCCAATAAGTAAATGGCAAAAATGATAAAAGAGGCTTGTGTCAAGTAATCAACTGAAAATGACTCTCAGATTAATGACCACTAAACAAAACAAACATCACTACTCCCCAGTATGGTCGCCAAATTTGTTATTGAACAATCCACTCGAGCGGATGCGAGCTGGATCTCCCTAGCTCAATGTGAGTCTAGAACAAATAGAACAGACTACAAACACGTTTCCTAGATCTACTTAAGGACCAAGTACTAGATGTCTTACCTTTTTACTATGTAATCCTTTCTCCTAAATGTCGATCCACGTCCCACGGTCATCAGATCCAAGCTGCAAGACCTGTCAAGACATCAAGCAAGAGAAACCAGTAAAAGACATCTATACAATAAGCGATCTAAGTAAACAATTAAGTAAGTAAACTACACAATATCATTGCACATAAGAACAATATTGGTGGAAAGCATTTGTATTACTGCAAATAGAGGAGTACATGATAGAGATATAGAACTACAACCAAAGACTTAATGCAGTAGCCCTTCTCCGACCAAGCCAATTTCCATGTCCTTCCAAAGAAGTATGAGCTCTCCAAGAGGTGAATGGAGGTGTCTTAAGAGAGATTTCCCCGTCATGTAAGTACTATAGGATTCCTCCTAAGATAGATTTCACCAGCATGTAGATACCATAGCCTTCCTCCCTTTGGGATGGAAGTGAGCCTCACTTATATAGGACTAAGTGGATAGGGTATGGATAGGATAGGTTGAGAGATGGTAGGAGAGAGATAGGGGATCCTCCCAAAGAGTTAGGGGTCGAGTACCAGCTCCCCTAGAGGTAAGGGATAAGCCCCTAAATGGGTAATTTTTGAGAAGGATCTTGAATAGGCTATTTTTTTCCATTAACAGACCTCGTCGGACCCTGCAGTAGAGCAAGTTGCGACGTCGCATGCTGCTAATGTGCAACCTGCGACGATCTCTCAAAACATTGCAGAATTGAGTGCAAATCCTCCCAGATGAAAATACTTAGTCCATGTGACTTCAGGGATGTATACACTGAATCTAATGATGAGTAGATTTTAGGTGTAACACCTATAGACTTCTGCGGTGGTCTAGTGGAATAATTAGCTCTAGCAATTATCTCATCAATGTATGGTGTCTTCCCTAACTCGCATTATGACCTCGACCTCTGCCACCTACAATGTTAGTATTCAAAGGGGGTTCCCGATTTATTTTTCTTGTATTCATGCATGCTGTAAATAATTGAACTAAAATAAAATCAAATGAAGCCAACTACTAACTATGTCTATCTATTACCATCCCCGGCAACGGCGCCAAAATGTTGGTCACCCTATATGTCAATTAATTAAAGTTAACACACAGGATGGTCAATATAAATTGTCAAACCCAGGGAGGTCTTTTATTTCAATGGTAATAAGCATAATTTGTGCATAAACATGTCAAGCAGTTGATTTACTAAATGTAGATAATGATACTACCAATCTATCCAACCAAACTCACTCCAGAAAGCAGACTAATCTAATTCACACATCTAGGGAATTGATTGAAACTACATTCCTACAGAAATCACCCAGCAGATATAAAATTAAGAATAGAAATAAACCATATTTCTTTTGCAAGAAGTTAAATCCTATAATTATCAAACTACAATAATTGATCTTTACCAAAATGATCTATCCAGCAGCTACTGTTACTTAATCATAATCTGCCTACTTTAAATCAATTGAAGATACAACAGCAACCAGAATCTAAAGCTTGAACTCTAACTGATAATTACTGGAAATCCTAGAAAGCATAAACAACTGAAATATATTGGAATTTAGCTTGGTTGTTATAGTTGATTCAAACACACATGCATTTAATGAATTATCCTACACAATCGACTGTCACACCAATCTGCTACAGCTATTCAAGATGCAATCGTGAACTACCGAAAGGAAAGCTAATCTCTATTGCAACTAACAATAACATCTGCAATAACTCCACACCACACGACAGAAGGAAAGCTAAATTTCCCTACCTACTTTAACCGGCTATCTCTGTGAGAAGGCGGGCCCTGGCCTTCTAACAGAGACACTGAGAATCACAACAAATTAAGACATAGAAATGAAGAACTCTGCTCTCATATTAATGATGGAAATTGACAGTATCAGTGCTTTGTTATAGCTTATGCAAAATGGTAATTGTCCAACCCCAGGCTACGAGAGCCTTTGCATATTTATACAATGACAGTACAGATCTGATCCCCTAAACTCATGCAGCAATGAAGATCTATGATCTTCATGCTGCAGTGTTATAGCTAACTGTTACAGTTGTATTGAATGAGGCTGTTACTCATGAAGGAGTTGTTACTCCAGTAATCAATGGATCAACGGATTTGGCCCGCTGGAATGTGATCTGTCTGTTGCAGCTGGGTTCTGTTTTAGTGGAAGCCTGTTACAAATTCTTGTGGATGAATGCATTATCCCTTGGAGTTATGATGAGCCGGTGCTTTGAAGAGTAATAGTTGGCACTACTTGGCTGATACACCTGTGCTTTAGACCCTGACTAAATGAAATCACACAGATTAGCATAAACCAAGGACTAGGATCTCGAATCTTAGCAATCTTAGGCATAAAATTAATAAAGCAATAACAAATTATACCTATCAATATCATTGATTGATCTGGAGAAAGACATGGATATAACTTATGAAAGTAGGATGAAATCAGGGCAAAATGATGTAATAAGGATGGCCAAAAAGCGGCATTTCCTAGACCCAACATGTGCCGGCTCCCGCTTACTCAGTTGATTAGCTTGGTGCCTGAGCACTTTTCCCTATCGAGCCTCACAGAGCTTCCATTCATCCTTCACAACTTGATGACATTTTTACCCTAAGGGAACACACCCCCAAGTGTCCACATCCCGCATGCACTTCCTTGCATTGATCATAGGTATGTTCCACTGCTTGGGACTAGTTTTCTCTCTATTTGACACTCGTTCCCTCACTTGTTGTACTATAAGCAATTTTATTCTTTTTCAAGCTTTTCCAAATATGAAAAAGACCAAAAAAATCAAATATTCCAAAAAGCCGGATGGGATTATGGTTACTACTTCTTGTTGGCAGTTGTTTTGTCGCCTTTGAACAAAGCATTCATTCCACTCCATACATTATGAGTTGGGACTATAGTTGGACATTAGGAGTTGTACTTGTTTCTCAGTTTACTCCACCGATTGGTTAAGCTTCCAGTCATTATGGAGCCCTTTATGGTGCCTCCTACATCGCACAGTTTATATCGAGTCTTTGCTACCTAATTCTATCCATCTGCTCGTGCTCTTGTTCAAAGGAAGTCTTGAAACTAGAGTCAGCCACTCCTCAGATCTCTTGAATATTGCATGTTGGCCATCCTTATTGAGTCAGTCCGTTTCACCTGAGATCTTCCAAATCTTTCAGCATAGCTGGTACCTCGTGCTGGTTTATGGGGGACGCCTTAATGCCCTCGTTCCAGCGAGTCTCGTTCCATCGACTTCAACCCATTTATTCAGGTACTTGAGGCTTAGAGTTCGGTTGCGTACCTTGATGCTTGCAGTCATTAGTGGCAGGTTCTCTTTCCATCGACAATTTTGGGAATACATCAATGTCCCCTGATCGATGGATTCATCCTAGTGTTCAACTTCAACTCATTTATTCACACTCCAATGATTGTGCTCTGTGCCTTGATGCCCATTTTCATTATTGGTGGGTTATCTCTCATCTGTTAACGGTATACATCATTGACCGGTAATCAGATGATGTCACATCAGGTTCGACCTCAACCCCTTTATTCACTTGATGGGACTTGCACCGTCAAAGACTTGTGTAGAAGACCCCAGGCGATAGTGGCATTCAGTATGCTACTTATGATTATGACTTTACATCTGAGATATCACCTCTCAGATATCAGTAGTTTGTACCTCCAGTTTGCACCAATTGTTTCCTTTTGAGCAGGAAACCATATCTTACTGTAGAGGGATCATGGCTATGATCACTTATGACATGTATTCACTATGTACTGCCTATTCATGGCCATTGTATCATATTGTTGTATTATACCGACATGTATTCATGGATACTATTGTATTACGATGAGTGAGCTTCTCCTTCCACTTGTGTCTCCATCACTCCACTTCTAAGATCTTTTTATAATGTATTTCAGCCATTGTAGCATCAGTCTCTGACCTCACACATTAGGGGGCATCTATTACAACGTAATTTTCCACCTTGTGAGCATCAACACTCTTTGGCCTGTAGGATCCATTTTATTGACTCAGATCCACTTTATATCCTTCAGACACTATTTTTTTCTATTTTTTCCCTTATACACTTGCTGCATCATTACAGTGGGTGTACCCACGAGTTGCAGCACTATAGCCCGTAGGTCGCATGTAAAATGGTAAAAATCACTAGTTTATTACTTTTTACTCCCAAAAAGCGGTCATTGGGTGACCTTTGACCCTCCATCTGCCCAAGAAATGCCTCGATGTGTCCTTTCACTTACCTTTGAGAGGACTATATATTGAGCACATATGGCTTATGGATGGGAGGAGAAAGAAGAGTAAGAGAACTCTAGTGGATTTTTTCCCTATCTTGAGTCTACACTCATTGATCCTTGTAGTTGTGAACCCTTATGTTCACCTTCCAAACTCCTATCATAGTTTGAGTTTGTCATTCCATGGAGGATTGAAGTGGTGGAGGCACAAGTGGATTGACCTAGATCTTGGTTCAGATTGGTTGCCAACAAGAGGTTGTATCACATTATACTTCTTCTTGTTTATTAATAGAAATACTCATATTCTCGTCCAGTAATGTTGTGAATGTTGTTTATTCTACATTGGGTTGAATTTACTTATAATATCATGGACCATTTCTATTGATGATGTTAATATCATTTATATATTATATGTACTTGTTGTATATTGGTTGTCAAGACTAATTTGCAAATTCAAGTGCACGGATTGAAAGCTCCAACAGGGATCTACATCAAACGTTTGGATCGAGGTTGGTTATATTCTTCATTATCTTAGCATCGTCATTTATATAGCATAGTATTGAGAATTGAGTTAATTTATGGTAGTCAGCTATCTGTTGTGGTCTACACCAAGCCATAGTGAGTTTTCTCCAAAATAGTTGGGCAGGGTAAAACCTGTCTGGGCCGGTGCTCAGAGAGATCGCGGTGGGTTGGTGTCGACAGTGATGGGAACCCCTGTTGACTGGGTCTGAGTCAACACCCCCCAACACAAACTTGTTCACCAGGTATTTCAGTGTGGAATGATGGGTGAACATTTTAAAGTGGCCCTCTAAGAGATAGTGCCGAAATTTCTATAAGGCATAGACCATCGCCAACCCCTTCGTGTCTATAGTTGTGTAATTCTTCTCCGCAGTAGACATCTTTCTACTTGCGAATGCTATTGGGTGGTCTATTACACCTTCTCCTGGTTGGGCCAAGATGACTCCTAATCTGACTGATGATGCATCGACGTGAACATGGAACTCCTTTGTCCAATATGGGAATGTGATTATGCGTGTTGCAACCATCTTTTCTTTTAATATATCCAGACTCTTTTGGCATTCTTCATTCCATTCAAACTTGGTGTCTTTCTTTAGCAACTTCTCCATTGGTGTCGTGATTGTTGCATACCCTCTGATAAAATTCCTGTTGTATCCTGTGTGTCCCAATGTCGCTCTCAATTGCTTGACTATTGTCGACGGTGGCAGGTCGACAATACTTGCGATCTTTGCAAGATCGACTAGCATACCTTCCATGCAAACTATGTGCCCTACTAAAATCCCAAACGAAGCGCAGAAAATGCACTTTTTTAGGTTCAATGAAATATGGTGTTGTCGACATCTTTTGAGCATCAACCGCAGATTTTCAACATGATCTTTGACCAACCCGTACACTATCCATTCATCCATATACACTGCCAGAAACTTATGGATGTAATCCTTAAATGCCGTGACTACCAATCTTGAAAAATTGTTGGGCCATTTTTCAGACAAAATGGCATCACCGTGTATTGAAAGCATCCCCATTCAGTGCAAAAAGTTGTCTTGTGGCGATCCTCCTTTGCAATATTAATCTGGTGGTAGCCAGAGAATCCATCTGTGAAGGAGTATATTTCTTGACCACCCACTCCTTCTAATAATTCATTCGTAAATGGTGTCGATAATGGGTCATGTATACATGCATCATTTAGCTTCCTTAAGTCGACACAGATCCTGACTTCGCTCGTTTTCTTATCCTGGACCACCATCGGGATAATCCACTCTGATTCCTCGACTGGTTCTATAATTCTTGCTTGCAGCATCCTCTCAATCTCACCCTTCACCCGCTTCTTGTACCTTGGATTCAATCAGTAGGGTCGCTGCTTGACTGGCTTCACATTGGGTTTTAGGGGGATTTTCATTTCGCCTAAGTCCCCAGAAATTCCTTTCATCTCTGAGAATTTCATTGGGAACAAGTCCTGAAATTCATGCAAAAGATTAGTCATCTTCGCAATAGTCGAATCATCCCAATAATATCCAATACTTGCGAACTTCAGATTCTCCTCCAACCCAATGTTCACTTTCTTGATTTTCAACGGTTGTTGAAACTTATTAGAGGGTATTTATGGTGCCTCGACACTATGACTTCCTTCTGATTCTGATACATATGTATCCCTCAGATCGTCCTCATCATGCGGCTCTCCTGTGATATTATAGCATTCCATTAACATTTTCGATGTCGCAGTCCATTGAATCCCTAGTGGTTGCTCTATCGGGACTGCTTCAAATACCTTCTCCCAAATCACCTATAATGAACTATTGATGAAGGGGTTTTCGTCAGAGAAACTGAACGTTTGGCTAAATCCAACTATTAGTTGTTCCCATAGATTGTTCCACGTCATAGTTCTGCTACGACATACCAACTCCGCGATACTTCATTCAGTGTGTGAATAAACGCATGGACCCATTCCTGTCTTGCTCGTAGTCCCCATTTGCTTTCGCATTCAGCCAAATGTGCCTTCAAATCACATCTTCCATCGAAATTCCTTCTGCTATATCCTTTTGCATTGCCAAACCTAACCATCATTAGGTGGCGACATAGTGATCAGATAGTTATGGTGGACCTGTGCGCTGCCCACCATCGCATTGGTGTAGCCTTAGGGGATTCTTCCAAGGCCAAGAGTTGTTGTGGTTATGCCACTTTCTCTTCGAATTCAGTGAGAAATGTAGCCAAATTGGGCAGTCCCTTGTATGTTGGTAGCTCACACTCTTCGGTGGCTACCCTTCACAATGACTGAGTGATCCTTGCACACCTCCTAAATGACACTTCATGCAGTCGGTTCTGCCAATTTTCAAGTTCTTCGTCTGAATCTGATGATGCTGAACTGTTACTTTGCACCCTAATTCTCCATCCACGGTAGGGTTGATATAATATTCGGAAATGTTGTAGATATTATCCCATCCCTTGATGGATCTATATACCTTTGTCCTTCAGCAGGATCAAAAGGTGTGACAACCCTTATCTCCCAATTCTCGAATGACATAATTCTTTTCTTGAAGTTGATAATAGCTTGATTAGCCATCTCCTAGTCTATCCCTAGCAATGTTGGGTAGGGGCTGGTATTGTCCATAATTTCAATCACATAAAAATCAGCATAAGCCTTGAGGCCCTCAATCTCAACAAGGACCTGGCATAGCCGACTGATCAAGGTGGCCTTACTTTGGTTGGCTAGGCGTAGTTGCATTGGGGACCACGCCAACTACGGTTTCCGCATCATTTCCCACATCTGTTTGGTCAGGATGTTCACGTCCGAACCCAAGTCCAAGATGATGGATTCGACATCAAATGCTCCAATTTTAGCATACATCCACATCTCTCGGCCTGTTTTTCTCTTATGTATGCGATTGACTGTCCACTCTAGCTGTGCACCCTCCTGTCGATGCAACAGGTTCGATATCTCTATCAATGCATCCTGATCTTTTTCCAACTCCAGGAAACTCTCCAAAAATCTCTTAAGTGGTTGGTCCTTCTCTGCGAATTTGTTGCATCGAATATCGGTGGCATATCATGTATAAATTATTCCTGTCGAAGAGGTGGCTACCTCAACTGCCTTAGTGCTTCCTGTGTTTTTAGAAAAAATTCCCTTTTTGCTTACACATCAAACATGACTTGTTTCCTTATGGTTGGTCGGATGCTAGCCTGCGACCTGTCAGCCCCTGTCATAGCTCCTCCTTGAGTCACTATTCCGACAATTGCATTTTGACTTCTAACTTCTGCTGAGAACTTATGTACCGCTGGCGGCTTCTAGTTCTGATTTTGATTTTTCAGAGGTGGGGACAGGTTCTTAGTTTGTCATTTTGCGATGAGATGAGCACAATATTCGAACCCATGGTCCACAGCACTGCAATAAGTGCACTGTGGTGCTAGATTCAGGAAATCCCTCTGATAGTGCCCCTGCTACCCACAATCATAACATATGATGGGTCCTCAACCTCATCCAGCAGCTCCTCCTCGGTTGGCACCAGCACCTTGGAAGCCGTGGAACCCCCCTCTATTTCCTCCTCATAGTGTCCCATATGGCGGGTACCGAGGTTGAGCATACTGCGGTTGCGGATATTGCAGTTAATCGTATTGCGGTTGTTGAAATTGCGGTTGAGGATATGTTGGTTGGGCATACTCTGCCTGACCATACTCCGACTACTCATATTGCGGTTGCGGAATTTAAGGTTGCGGTGTACTATACTGTTGTTGTTGCTGTACCAGTGGCTTCTCTTCTCCCTTCATGAAGTATGTATCCACAGTCCTTTATTAGAGTAGGTCATAAGCTCTACAGTCTTTCTTGTCGTGACCAACCGATCAACAAAAGTTGTAATACAAGTTCGTTGGTTTTGACACCATCTTCTGCATGTACACACATTCTTCCGACTAATGTCCTCATGAGTGACAAATGTGACACCAAGGAAACCCTCCCTGACTGAGGGGATTTGGTGCACCCAATTGCAAATATTCTCAAAAATCCGGGCACTGATCCTTGTGGTGTCCTTCCTTCCGTCCTGCATCTAGTGCACCAGACGTCTTCACGGGCCTCTTTTCCTTTCTTCATGTCTTGCAGTTGGATCATTAGGTTTTCCAGCTGTGCTTATATTCGATCCATGCCCAAACCCGTTTCGTCAATTGGTGAAGCCTCTATCTTCATTGTGATCTCCAGTGCTTCTACCTGAGTCACTACCTTATGTTGCACTAGTGTCCCACGAATGTGCGGCACCAACCTAGCGATAAACCATTCTTTGTGTTGCATATCATTCATCCCAAAACTCACTTTCTCAATTAGTGTTTTGTATCATTGGTCGAAGTCCCATACTGACTCACTGGGAAACTATTGATTTCTTTGAGCTCAGTAATGTACTGCGACTCAGATTTTGGCTTTATGAATTCATCGATCATCCATGCTTTGATCTATGGAAATGTTTTACTCGTAGTTCCCACCGGTAGCTTAGTGAACTTCATATACCAATCTAGCACACGTCCCCTGAGGGTCATCGCTATTTTTCCCTTCTTTATATCTTCATCCTGGACCTACTTCACAGTCCATACTGCCTCACACAAAAACCAGTATTGTTTGGGATCCTCAGTCCTATTACCTTGGAAGTTTGGCATCTTTGCTTCATCACCTGCCATTCTTGTATTCCTACTGTTATTATTTACTGATGCGCTACTCTTACTCCTGTTATGGCACATAGGACAGCTCTGCGAATAGCTTGTATTTTCTTTTATCAAATTCTGAGTAGTGCGCAGAGTTGAAGGTACATTGTAGCTTAGGGTCCGTCCTTCTCCTGCTTTTGGGGTATCATGTTCACTTCCTTATTCTTCGCAATAAGGTCGCTTCCTCCCTTGTGGTCCTGTTTCGTAGTCTTTCGTTCTGATCCTCTCAGGAGACTCTCTCGCAGTCCTCATCTTCTTCTCAAGACGCCAGAATATCGCCCCACTCCTCAAGGTACCACACTCTTAGTCAGATTCCCTTAAAAAAATTTCGTCGCTCATGTCCATCTACCCTGCATATTTCTACCGGACCCGCATCCATGCGGTACCCACAACTTCTGCACACTGATCTTCTACTCATCGGAGTTCATCCTTAATGTTTCCTTTTTGTAGACGAGCATCTTAATCCACAATTTCAATGACAGCAGGAATCTCCTCGTGGGTCGTTTGAAAAAATTCATTTCTGCATCACTGTATGATTTGATCATGTCCACATCAAACTCAGTGATGTATCCTTCTAAGATACTATCCACCCAGAAGTCAACAGCTCGTGATACCTTGTTGTCGACCCATTTCAGCTGTCGAATCAATTCTGGATTCCAATGGTCTGGCTCAGTCTTTTGGAAATGGTTCTTCTGAAGCATTAGCTACGCTAACCACTTGTGAAGCGGGAGTGGGAATTCAAGGAAGAATATCTCGTGGATATCCGAATAAATGTACTTCTGCAACCAACTACTTACTTTTTGTCCAGGGTTTTGCTTTTCTCCTTCCGCGAATTCTTCTGCTCTCTTGTCGAACCAGTCTTGGATCTCAGATTTTGTCGAGTTCCATAGCATGTCCTTATCTTTCTCCTTCAAGGTCCTTTCAACGGAACCATTTTTTGACACAAAGACTATCGACAAGGGTTCACTTCGCACTGTCGTCAATAAATCCAATCAAACACCCTTAAGCACCGGCCCAAAAAGGTTTTACCCTTTCCAGAAACACCTGCGAAGTGAGTGAAGTCTCACCAGAGATGATTAAGGGGGCTACATGAACCAAGTTTCCACAGTGGGGGAAGGACATGCAAGCAATTGGACTCTATCGCACTAGAAACTAGATATTTATATTCACACACATTTATACATTCATCATTCGCATAGATAATACATAACAGACATTCGCATCAACATAGTTAAACCAATCATCCGCATTAACAAGAATTACCAAACCACAGACTCTTAAACATTTCGCAAATACTTTCATTCATCATTCAACAGAAATAGAGACAAAATATATGATCATAATCAAACATCTTCATGCATTCATCAAAACCTGCAGTATAACCTTCGCAAAAACAGTCAAAATATCTTGTCCCGGATATAACACAACTCATTCTCCGATTCAACTATGATCTAAGATGCTCTTAGGATTACAATGATACTCCTACTTATATGAAACTAAGTGGTTACAAAATGGTCCACATGACCTATTCTAACTAACTAAACTACTTCCGCACTTTCGTCGGCTCCTTGTTCTCCGCAAATGACCCTTTCTTCCGCGGATGGTCTTCTTCGCAACTATTGGCTTCCACACTTCATGCGGAATAACCCGTGCCATCAAACATCAAGGGAAAAATGGGGTATTACACCAACCCTCAGTCTCCTATTCTCACCCAGGATACGGTAACCAAAGGGAATTTGGAAAACATTACGCCTACCACTACCATTGACATATTGGAGAAACCCGGTGTCGTGGAACACATCCATATTGTCCAAACTTGTTCTTCTAAAGAAAACAAAACTTATATAGTCTTGTTTAAATAATTCTGTGACGTATTCACATGGATCTATGAAGAAATTCTTGAGATTGATCCTATTATCATTGTGCATGAGAGCAATGTTAGATTTTCAGCATTTAATTCAATAGATCTAAGATATTAACTGAAATAACAACATGTATAGCATATCAAGAATAAGAGACAAGAGACAAGAGACACAAAACATTTCACCGGGGAAAACCAAGAAGGTGAAAAACCCCGCAGCTTCCTCAGAGATAGAATAAGTATCAATACAAGGATCACAATGATCAAACCCAAGAGATAGATATCTTCATAAGCATACTCCTCCTCCACTTGTGCACACTCCTCCTTTCTCTCACTAATGCGAAGTGAGTGAATAATAGAATGTGTAAAATGAGATAGACACACTCTCTATTTATACACTAACTTTCACTTGACCTTTACTCAACTAGGTCGGCCTCAACTTAACCACTTAACATAATGTTGACTGGGCCGACCCCTACTAGGGTGGTCTAATAACCCTTTGACCCACATGACTCATATAGGGCCGACCCCATCAAGGTGGTCTAATAACCCATCAAGTATAAGTTACGACACTTACAATATAACTTGTGACACATGCAAGTACAACTGACAAAACTTCCAATCGGAGGAATAATACATCTTCGTTGGGGATACAATAAAGTACAAATACAATATACAAGTGAATATCTTCCGAAGTTACAAATACATCAACACTCCCTCTTAACTAGGAAGGTATTCTCTTGACACAAGTCATCAATACATATAGGCACAAGTCTTCAATTATGGAGCTGGATCATCGTCACTAGATCATGGAGCATCATCATCATCACTGCTATTGTACTCGTCATCTCAATCACTAGTGCTATCTCTCAATTCTTCTCATCATAGGAAGTTCTACAGAGCCAACCCTTTTTCATGTTGGATGTAGGCCCACTACCTGTAGGTCTTCATCAACACTGGCCATACTGTGGAATCCTCAGGACTTATTAAGTGCGTCACAATGCCTCGAAAGAGTATCCCAATATCCTTTATGTGTCAATGCACGATCGGCAAGGTCTCCCAAGTCCACTTACATGTGATTGTCACAAAACCTTAAAAGAGTGTCTTGCCTAGCAATATCTCTAAAGAGCATCTGAGGCCTTTTACATGACTAACACAACCTGTCTAGATCTCCAGGATGTCTTACATGTGACCCCCACCACAAAACCTTAAAAGAGTGTCTTGCACAGCAAGATCTCTAAAGAGCATCCGAGGCCTTTTACGTGACTAGCACAACCTATCCGGATATCCAGGATGTATTACATGCAGTCACCACAAAGCCTCGAAAGAGCATCCCAGGACTGATTACGAGCGTACTACTCAACCTATCAGATCTCCCAGGTCTAGTTACATGTGGTCATGGAAAAACCTCGAAGAGAATCCCAGGACTGATTATGAGCATACTGCTCAACCTATCGGATCTCCCAGGGTGCTATTATATGCCATAGGACAAAGCCTTGAAAGAGTATCCCAGGATCCTTTATGTGCCGCAGCACAATCGGCAGGATCTCCCAGGTCTAGTTACATGTCCTCCCAGAGCAATGCCTCTAAAGAGTATCCCAAGATCCTTTATGTGCCATAGCACGACCGGTAAGATCTCCCAAGTCAACTTACATGCTCATCTGCACAACCTATCCACGGCCATAAAGTATCAACCTGAAACTCACCATACATCAAGGACCCAGTCATTTGACGATACACCGTGACATCAACCAGATCAGATGAAGCATCACACAAAAGCTTTCGGTTCGATTCCATAGGTGTGGCCATGACCTTGCAGTCCATCATCTCAAACCGCTTCAAGATCTCTACTGCATACTTCCCTTGTCCAAGGAAGATCCCATCTACACTCTGCCACACCTCCATGCCTAGAAAGTAGTGCATCAACCCCAAGTCCTTCATCTCGAACTCGGCAGCAAGCTTCCTCTTTGTGTCGGCAATCAATCTATCCTCACCTATCACAAACAGGTCATCCACATACAATAGGAGTATCATTGGATTGCCTTCCTCAACCTATAGTAAAGGTTGGAATCCGCTTTACTCTTGGTAAAGCCCAAACTGGATAGAAAGTTGTCTATCATAACATACCAAGTCCTAGGAGCTTTCTTCAAGCCATACAAGGCTTTCTTCAATCTGCACACATATGACTCCCTGTCATGTGCCTCAAAGCCAAGTGGCTGCTCCACGTACACTTCCTCTTTGACTACACCATTCAAGAAAGTTGTCTTGACATCCAACTGGTGTATCTTCCACTTCGTCACTCACCTTGTATTTCTCTATGCTGCCATCTGCAACATGCTTGATCTTATAGATCCACTTGGAAGTCACAACAGACTTCCCTTCAGGTTTTGGGACCACATCCCAGACATCATTCTTCATGATTGACTGGTACTCCTTGATCATGGCATCCTTTCATTACTTCATATCGAATCCTGGGAACTTCAGATTCTTCAATATCTTCAATATATAGTTTTCTTGAACTTCATTGCTAGAACAAATGTTGTTGTCCTTGTAGGTGATTGTACACGAGCTTTCCTACAAGTCAAATTCAATTTCATGATTAGAAACTTCTCATAGTTTTCAGAAAAAAAATCATACACATAAGAATATATGTCATAAAGTCATGCAATTATCTTAGCCAATGCTTCAATATAACATTTATCCATATCCCGTAACTTTCTAGATGCCTTCCATCTCTACCAGAACATTGTTAAGAGTGTGCACAACTCCCAACATGTTAGCAAAGAGGTTTCATTCTAGATAAGTAGCAATGGAATGTTGTACAGTACCATAGGCCACTTACCTATTACTTGTATATTAGTGGTATCTTGTTCATTAATGTAACTTTTCTAATATGCATCTAGGAACATAAGTATGTACATGACTAGACAACATCATTTGAGTAATCATATATATAATAAATGACAATTCAAATACTTATCTTTGTTTAGTTGTAGGGTGGAGTCCCTCTCAATCTTTGCTTCCTTGCAGGAACTACTGGAGTGTGCTCCCTCTTGAATTACCTGTCCTTGAACTTATATCCATCCTGGACCACTATGCATGCTTCAGTGTGCACTAGTGTCATCCTCAAGATCTCATACATAATCATACATGCATTAGTATAATCTTAATACTGTCAAAACATTATGATTTTAAATAATCTTAAACATGTATGGTTATGGTAATTTCATACACAGGTAATTTATCACAAGCGTTAGTATTCAAGGTTTAAGGGAGGACTTCTTTTATTCATGCATATTTTTATTTGACCATAGGACACTTCTGGTTATTCATATCATCAATCAAAGTAAGAAACATAATATGCATAAACCCTTGATTACTTAAACTTCTAACTTCAATAATAATCATTATCATTCATACAAAAGTATAAGATCCTAACACAAGGTAGGATTCTAACTTGATATAGGAAAAACATACCTAGTTATCATGTTTGCTAGTTATGTCTAACATACTCAAACAATGTCTTCTTGTTCTCTTCAATGACTTGTGCTTAGTAACCTGCATAACTCATAAATTAACCATTGTAGAACCAAATTATACATACCTCGTAAGTAGAGCTTCTATGTGATCTATGAGTCTTTGTCTTCATGTCACCATGGTCATATGTTCTTGATCTAGAACTTGATTTGTACCTTTCATGTTAGCGGACAACATCATCCTCATACAATACCACAATGCATTAGTACAATCATAAGTGTCATAACCCTAATCAATGAATGTATTCTATCATTCACATGCATTCATACTTTTACTAGGGTGATAAGACAAGTCTTAAATTACTCAAGATTGTACTAACCTTAATAATATGAAGACAAACATATCATGAACAAATTTCGAAACATACTTGTATCTCCTCAAGTCATACCTGTCGAGATTGCTTGTAGCATTCTTATGTAAGGCCTTAGCCTCATCTCTCTCTGGAACTGGAACTACTTCACTTATGCAGGTGTCCAATTCATTCTCTTCTAGGATTAACCCAATCCACTTTGATTTGTTGAAACTGGATCTGGAGCTGGATTAGGGTTTGTTAGAGAAACCCTAAAAATTCAAGTTTTGAATTTCAAACTTCTGAATGGATGGAAAGATGTGCCTTGCTGAGCTAATGAAGCCGGTATACTTCAATTTTGAAATCTCCAAAATTTGACCACTCAAAATAGCCTTTGAAACTTTCAGATCTTCTAAACAGGATCCCGGACTAGGGTTTGATAAAGCCTGGTCTTATTGCCATCCAAAAGGTTCGATCTTGTGTTCTAAACTTTGATTTTCCTGAGGATCTTCCATCCGTGGTCACAGATTTCAAAAATTTCAACTTTTGCAGAAGCCCTAATTTTCCACCTTTCTAATCAAAATCCTGAACTAGGGTTTGATCAAGCCTGACCTTCTGCCCAACCAAAAAATTTGATCTTGGTCTCTAAATTTTTATTTTGATGAGGAGCATTCAGCCATGGACTCCGAGTCCATAAATTCCAACTTTATCCAAAGCCCTAAATTCCCGCAACAGTGACAAGCCAAGAATGAAGGTGCTCAAAATCCAATTCTGTTTTGACAAAAATATGCACCTTATTGTTTCTTATGCATATCTTAAATTATGAATCCACAGGGTCTTAAACTTCATCCTGTGGTATCCTAACCTGTCATATTTTCAACCCCAAAGGTCTGACCTCAATTGGATTCTATGAGAGAGAGTTATGCCAAGTGTCGCAATGTCACCTGTTTATGGGATAAAACAGGAGAGCGAACTTGCATAGATTTCCACATGTCACTGGTTCAAATTCGGCCTCTAAAAAGAATACTTGTGAAATTATAGTCCGTGCCCTACCTATAATATTTTACAAAATTTAATTTGGAGCTTCCTATCCCAAGTTGTGACCTTTTTTCCTAGGTCACTTGTTTACGACTGAGATCTAGAACAGGCAGAAACCCTAGATTGTACAAGTCATAAAACAGAAATTACAGCGAATTAGATTATGTGCTTTGGACACAAGGTACATGGGGATGTTATCTACGATGTGTAGAAGTTTCAGAACCTAAACCTTCACCAAAACGGATTTATAGCGAAAGTTCCACAATGACTGGTTTTTTCTATATCAAGCCCTAGCTTCCAATTTGTCGCAAGTGCAACAAGTCTCATAAATGCCATACCATTCCTTCCTTCAGGCTAGCTCTAATACCATGTTATATTTTCAACATTTAATTCAATATATCTAGGATCTTAACTGAAAGAACTGTTGATGTATATGTAACTTCGGAATGTATTTCACATATATGTATATTGTATTCCTATAGAGATGTTATTATTCCTCTATACGGAAGTGTCGTTATTTATATTGTAAGTGTCGTAACTAATACTTGATGGGTTATTAGACCACCCTATTGGGGGTCGGCCATGTGGGTCGAAGGGTTATTAGACCACCCTATTGGGGGTCGGCCCAGTCATCATTATATTATGTTGTTAAGTTCGAGCCTACATGAGTTAGGTAAAAAGGCAAGTCAAGTCAAGTATAAATAGAGTGTGGGAGGCACTCTATTTACTCACTCACTTCTCACACATGCACTCAAGGAGGAGTGGCGCACTTATGGAGGAGGAGGATCTGCTGCTAGGTTATGTCTATCTCTAATGGTTGGTTGTATCATTGCTCTATCTATCTCTGAGGAAGTTATTGGGGTTTTTCACCTTTATGGTTTTCCCCAAGTAAATCTTTGTGTCTCTTGTGTGCTTGCATTATTGTCTCCATGATTGATATACTGTAGATATGCTGTACATGTTGTTCTCTCAGTTAATATCCTAGATCAGATTGAAGTAAATTCAAAAAATTTAACAAGAACAACATGTACAGCATATCAAGCATAAGAGACAAGAGACACAAAACATTTCACCGGGGAAAACCAAGAAGGTGAAAAACCCTGCAACTTCCTCAGAGATAGAATAAGAATCAATACAAGGATCACAATGATCAAACCCAAGAGATATATATACTCAGAAGCATACTCCTCCTCCACTTGTGTGCACTCCTCCTCTCTCTCACTAATGCGAAGTGAGTGAAAAATAGAATGTGTAAAATGAGAGAGACACACTCTCTATTTATACACTAACTTTCACTTGACCTTTACTCAACTAGGTCGGCCTCTACTTAACCACCTAACATAATGTTGAGTGGGCCGACCCATACTAGGGTGGTATAATAACCCTTTGACCCACATGACTCATACAGGTCCGACCCCATCAAGGTGGTCTAATAACCCATCAAGTATAAGTTATGACACTTACAATATAACGTGTGACACATGTAAGTACAACTGACGACACTTCCAATCGGAGGAATAATACATCTCTATTGGGGATACAATAAAGTACAAATACAATATACAAGTGAATATCTTCTGAAGTTACAAATACATCAATAAGCAAAACTTATCCCGATGCAAAACCCGTCCGGGAAAAACTCCGTCCAGTGCACCCTCAAAAGACTGCAGCTATTAAAGCAGAAATTGAAAAGTTGTTGAAAGTTGGTTTCATTTATCATGTCCCATTGACAGATTGGGTCTCTAATATCATTCCTATTACAAAAAAGCAAGGAGCTATTAGAGTCTATGTTGATTACTGGGATCTAAATAAGGCTTGTCCCAAGGACAATTACCCTACCACATTTATCGACCCAATCATCAAAAATTGTGTCAGTAGTGTCATCTTCTCATTTATGGAAGGATTTTCTAGCTACAATCAAATTTAGATCCACCTAGTTGACCAACAGAAGACTGCGTTCATCTTCCCATGGGGTACATTTGCATACTGTAAATTACCGTTTGGCCTTAAAAATGTTGGTGTTGCATTCCAAGGGGCCATGTAGTATGCATTTCATGATATTAAGGATTTTGTGAATCCCTACGTTGATGATTTTCTAGCTCATTCAAATCATCATGAGTTTCATATCGATCATCTGACGCTATTTTTTCTCAAATGTCCATGCTATAACATCCGCTTAAATCCTCACAAGTACATATTCTGCATGGAGTAGGGAAGTCTTCTTGGATTCATCGTCTCAAAAGATGGGATCCGCATTAATCCCCTCAAGGTAGAAGCTATTCTACCCCTACCCCCACCTATGGACATCATTGAACTTCAAATTTTGCAGAGAAAGACAAACTACTTTAGTCATTTCATGTGTAATTATGTGGAAAAGACATAGGGTTATATGCGGTTATTAAAAAAGGATGTCCCTTTTGTCTCGGACGACTATGGCCAAAGTGCCTTTAACAATATCAAGCACGCCATTACCCATGCACTCGTGTTATAACCACCTGATTACACCAAAGGTTATATCCTTTATCTTGTTTCCTCCACCTTGACTATTGGTATGGTTCTAGTGCAGGAATATAACAATGTGCAAGAACATGTGATTTATTACCTTAGTAAAGGTCTTTATTCACATCTCGAGAAGTTGGATATTGAAGTTGTCATCACCATCTAGAAGTTATTTCATTACATTATGCTTCGTACAACTACTATCATTGTCGATTCAAACCCTATGTACCAGGTATTAACTCGTCAAGTACTAGGGGAAAAATATTTATGTTGGATCGTGATTCTTCAAGAATTTGATTTACAGTTTGAAATAACAAAATCTAAAAAGTCATTAGTATTTGTGGAGCTAATATGTGACCTTCCTCATATTGATCATGACTCTGATCCCATTGACTCTCTCCCTAATGAGTCATTGTCCCTGATCAGTACCTTTGATCCATTGTACGAACATATCACCTCGTATCTCCAAACACAATGCTTTGGGCCTCACTTATCCCATGATGAATGTCAATGTGTCTGCCATCATTCCAAATATTACATAATCATCGGCGACACCTTATATCTCCATGGTATTGATTCAATCTTACGACGATGTTTGACTCACGAGGAGGCCGAGCATGTTCTGAATGAATACGACTCAAGGGCATGTGGCGTTCACCTTTTTGGGATGTATAAATATCAGAAGATCTTATGAACTAGATAATTCTAGCCATCCATTTTTAAGGATTGCATAGAAGTCATTAAGAAGTGCCCTCCCTACTAGTTTTTTCATTCCAAAAAGTGCACTCATCCTGCCCCTTTACACCCAGTCATTACCGTCGGCCCCTTTGCAAAATGGGGCATATATTTCATTCACTGTAAGCCTACCTCAGTCGTGGGGCATGGCTATGCTATTGTATTTGTTGATTACTTCATAAAATGGGTCGATTCTATGCCTTCATATAAAGAAGACGGCAAAATTGCCACACTCTTCATGTTCAATCATGTTATTGCTAGGTTTGGGGTTCCATGACTCATTGTCACATACCATGGATCACATTTCCAGAACCAAATGGTAACTGAATTGAGCGCCAAATTGGGATTTATCCATGAACACTCAACGCCATACTACCCCCAAGCGAATGGTCAAGTAGATTCCATCAATAAGGTCTTGAAAACCATGATAGAACGCATGGTAGGTACCTATAGATCAAATTGGCACTTAATGCTCTTTTCATCCCTTTGGGCATATAGAAACTCTGTTAAAAATGCTACCGGATTCACACCTTTTCAATTGGTATATGGACTGGAAGCAATATTTCCTATAGAGTGCAAGATCTCGTCTTTGAAACTAGCCATCAAACTCTTTCCAAACACCACAGTTGAAGAGGAACACTTCCTATATTTATCCAAACTGGATGAAACCCGTCATGATGTTTCTCTCGCTAATGAATCATATAATAAGCGCATCAAAGCCCGATATTAAAAGTCCGTCAAACCTCGCATATTTAACAAAGGAGATATGGTCTTGACATATGACAAAAGACATGAAAAACTGGGGGCAGGTAAGTTCGAGTCCATGTGGCATGGGCCCTACTTCGTGAAACATGTGTTAGAAAAATGGGCTACGAGTTAGTCGAATATGATGGGACACCCTTGGGGGATCCTATAAATTGACTCTAACTCAAGAGGTACAATGCTTAGAGAAATCATGCATAAGTACCTTGTACACTTTGTATATGATGTATGTCTAATATGGTGTAATTTTTTCTTTTTATAGGTTAGTGCCTCATCTCCATCATGATTGTTTATACCATGTTCTACTTGAATGCGCAAATGAAAACCTATTCAGGATTTTCAAACGGTGCTAGCCGGCATACTCAAAACCTCTCCTCAGAAGCTTGGGTGCTCTATTCCCCTGCCGGTCAACTTATAAACTCAGGAGGAACTTGCCTAGGTCATGTAACTAATAACATCGCCAATTATCATGTGGTGATTGGATTGTTAACCAACGCATATTCCCTTGGTGTGGACCACATTGTCATCTATTTGGATTCCCAACTGGTGGTCTCCCATCTAAACTGAGTCTACATAGTCCAC
The DNA here is from genome assembly GCA_027924585.1 of Larix kaempferi. Classification (NCBI taxonomy): domain Eukaryota; kingdom Viridiplantae; phylum Streptophyta; class Pinopsida; order Pinales; family Pinaceae; genus Larix; species Larix kaempferi. Next base: position 10,727,269 of record BSBM01001005.1, on the reverse strand, counting down.
AACCCTACACTACTTCATATTTTCCAATGAGTACATCTCTTGGAGAGGTCTTTTGAGCTCGTTCAATACCTACATATTCTAATACATATGAATACGGTTGTCAATTCCTTAGCCAATTTCATTTTAGATTGGTACGTCTCGCATTCTTATAAAAAATTATTAACAAGCATAACATGTAAATTATTCATACATAAGCAACATATATGAGATCCATGCTCGCCATACACACATTGTATATAAAACTGCTTTTATATTAAGTATGATAAAAGTTCCACAAATAAGTACTAAGACAAAATCTGAAACACATAACTTTCAGTACATCATCATGACAAAATCTAAAGCTCATAGCATTCAGTTCATCATCTTGGAAAAATTCAGAAGATCATGGATTTTAGTACATCACTACATACAGATAATGGGTCTAGTCATGGCGTTCGTGATAGCATATCACCGCCTGATCTACCCGACGGAGCAGACATTCGATAGTCACAGAAACTCCCACCGTGTGGCACTAGTACCAACGAGGCATATCATGCACTGACATGTATGGGATGTCAGCAGTCAACCTCTCTAATTTCTCCTCGGTCTCCATGAGTATTTCGCTCACTTCCCAGTCGCAAGCAAAAGCGGCCCTACCCTCTCCTTGTCATTGTATAGGGGAACCTCTAGGTGGCCTCTCTGGCCCCACATATGCATTAGTAAAACATAGGAAGTATTAGTACACCAAAAAATGATATATTCAAAAAATAAATAAACATTTGAAAGAGCATGAGTATATTTTCTTACCAAGATCGCACCAGATTAAACCCTCTGGTAACTCCAAGTCGGGATCTCCTTGGAAATCCGTGCCTACATAGGCATAATCCTCTACCATAAGGATTTGCCTATGCATCCATCGAAAGAAATCCGGCACATAATTATGGATTGGACCACCATGATGGCCAAATAATTCAGTCCACATACTCATGTGTGGTTCCCACGGATCAGGTCTAGTTATATCTATATGTTGAAGACAGAAGTGAGGAAACCGCTCCATAAAGAAGGATACCAAGATTGACCCATAACCAAACTCTTTAGTCCTACATGTCCATCACTTGGACTGTTGATATTTCATGGTGCTCAGGAGGCCCTTACACCAAGTAAACACGGTAGGTTCCATGCATGCTATGGCACATAACATTTGAGACCTAGTTTCCTAGTGGTGGGACTTAGTCCCTTCTACTCGTACCATTGTGAAGAGCATAGTACTCAATGGTAGACACTAGACTTGTGCAATTGGGATCTTCTCGGCAGACTTCCTAGTACTGGGCTCACAATACTGGGTGATGAGTTCATCGGTATTTATGTCACCTCCGCTATGCCCAGTAATCATGGCTCGATCCCCTCTTCTTGAAATCCGGGTCAAAAAATAAATGTCATCTATCTCAAAGGTAAGGATGTGGGTCCCTACTCGGAAATACCGTTCATTAGGATCCTACATGTCCACTAAATACCCCAACAAATGCACTTGGGCCCTCATATTCGAAGTAAGGAAGAATCTCTTTAAGCCGCATTCTTGAAGTGCCAACATTGTATTGGCATCATGTAATCATTCAAAATCCTCCAATTTGTGGTCTCGTTCCTTCCATTCTAGCACCATTTTCTTTGCTTGAGAACCTGCAAGACCAAGGATAAAGATTAAAAACCCTTCATCTCCAAGAAAATCCAAGTATTTTTCATGTATTTTCATCTTTGGGGTTGCCTTTAACAGACGACGCAACCCAACTTTGAACACAGTGCATCATCGATGTGCCTGGAATTTTTGTGCATTGCGTCGATCCGTCGCGACGCGGTTCCCGAAAAGGAAGGTCGCATTGACCAGGGCACACATTTTAAGCTCAAAAGACAACCCCAAATCCATAAAAAATCATAAAATTTGCAGCATTCTAGCTTAGAAAATGAAATAAGAACGTGAAAATGGTAACCTGGAGTTGATAGAGCTCGAATCCACGGCCTGCAGTGCCCACAATCTTCAACACAAACTTTCTACTACAAGGAGTTTTTTACCCTTCTTGGTAAAAAGAAAAGGGATAAAATGGTAAAATAAGTCACTTTCACTCCCTTTTATTGGGTTGAGGGTGAATACTTTAATATTTTACTTTGTGATTTTTATTATTGATTTTTACCTTTTCAATTTAAAAGACTCTTTGTTGATGAATTTATATAGTTATGTTTTAACAACTTGCTGTTGAGGTTACAGATCAAACATGATAAACAAGTTGTGGCCCAAACTGTCTTTCGTGCTCGAAGATACTATCAGAGTTTTCTTTAAGCTCTTTTCAAACTCTTAAAATATGAAATGATTGTTGAGCAAACTTGCTTCCCTTCATGCTCATAAAATGATTTGAAAGGGAATCTATACAGTTTTGGCTTACCCCTTTTTTGGGTTGAGTAGTATTGATTACTAAAAAGGAACACCTCAGTCCAACTTTGACTAGGAAAGTTCTTCTAGGTATTGTTTTGCACTTTTTCAGGCCTAGGGACTAAATTTACGAAAAGGTACACCTTAGAGTCTTCTTTAGTCTTTTCAAACTCTCTAAACATGAAATGACACCGATTTTACCTTCTTTGGACTCGTTAAAATTTAACATTGAAGGACCCTTATATGGATGAATCCCTCCTTTCTCAGGTTTGTAAAACATGTGATATCGAACTCCTTCGAAGGATGAGCTATATCGAGCATATGTTATCCTCCTCAAGCTCATTAATAAACAAAGAGGTACTCATCAATCATGATGGGGAATAAGGGAAGGGAAATGTATATGTATCCGCATTTATGGAAGCCCGTTGTCACCCTTTAATATGGCACCTATTTGTATTTCATCTGAACAGTTGGGTAATCAAGTTGTCTTTGAGTCGTGTCGAGTCTATGAGTTTCTTTGCTCATTTGGGTCATCCAAAGAATGCTTCACTCATGTTGCATTGTGTCTTGATCTCTATCTCATCGAGTCTATGCTGCCAGGTCATTTTTCGTGTCGTAAAATGTTCAAGGGGAGTCCTCCATTTGACCCAAACTTTGCAATCATCAAGTTATTTGTTACATCGGTTATCCTTAAAATCTAGGTACCTTGTGTCAGTCCACACTCAGTTGATTTACCACTTGAAATATTCCTCTTGTATCGGTTTCATGTCAATGAAGTGGGATGCATCATGGCCTTCCTTCAACGAATCTATTCTTGTCGACATTAACACATCATTCAGAGATTGGAGTCAAAAACTACGGAGTTCCTTGAAGCATGTATACCTCAATGGAAGGTCTTCTCACTTTTGACAGTGGGTTCACATCATTGACCTTTGATCGAATGATTCCATGAATGTCCGACTCCAACTCATTCATTCACATTCGTTAGGATGTACTATGATACCTTGGGGATCATTATCATCACTGGTGATTTCCTTCGCACTTGTTAATGGTTCACATCATTGGCCCGTAATCAAGTGGTTTCTACTATGTTCGACTTCAACATTTTGTAATCATATAGTTAGATCCGTATCAATTTGAGATTGGGTAGAAGACCCTATGGATCCTCATTATGTGTTTTCCCAAGTTGCGATGGAGATTTTTTGAGCAGGTTCCCACATGAACATCATGTCGGTGGCATCATTCATGTACCGTCACACAGATCCACTCTTGTATTGGTCATGGTTGTGTCTTTTTCTCATCATGGATCTAAGATTGTATTTTAGTAGCCATGATTGTGTCCAGTCACTCAGGTATGGATCCACATTGTATGTCAGTGGCCATATCCTCAGTCAACACCAACATGGATCTGCAATGTATTGGTCAGCAGCCATGCCTTGAGTCATTGAGATATATTGTTCAGAGATGTCAGAACTTGTATTTCAAAGTCTTTGATCATTGTTGTTAGTTCTTCGACCAATGGTTCCTCTCTCCCTAATGTTGATGTATATGTAACTTCGGAATGTATTTCATAAATGTATATTGTACTCCTATAGAGATGGTATTATTCCTCTATACGGAAGTGTTTGTATTCCTATAGAGATGTTATTATTCCTCTATACGGAAGTGTCGTCATTTATATTGTAAGTGTAGTAACTTATACTTGATGGGTTATTAGAGCACCTTGTTGGGGTTGGTCGTGTATAAGTCATGTGGGTTGAAGGGTTATTAGACCACCCTATTGGGGGTCGGCCATGTGGGTCAAACGGTTATTAGACCACCCTGTTGGGTGTCAGCCCATTCAGCACTATGTTATGTGATTAAGTTAAGGCCGACCTAGTAAAGGTTATTAGGCAAGTCAAGTCAAGTATAAATAGAGTGCGGGAGGCACTCTATTTGATCATTCTATTCTCACACACACTCTTTGGAGAGTGGCGCACTTGTGGAGGAGGAGAAGCTACTTCTAGGAGATGTCTACCTCTTATGCTTGGGTTGTATCATTGCTATGTCTATCTCTGAGGAAGTTATTGGGGTTTTTCACCTTTATGGTTTTCCCCAAGTAAACTCTGTGTCTCTTGTGTGCTTGCATTATTGTGTCCATGATTGATATGTTGTAGATATGCTGTACATGTTGTTCTCTTAGTCAAGATCCTAGATCAGATTGAAGTAAATTCTGAAAAAGTAACATGGTATTAGAGCTAGCCTAAAAGAAGGCATGGTATGGCATGTATGACACTTGTTGCACTTGCGATGCTAGGGCTTGATATAGCAAAACCAATCATCATAGCACTTTCGCTATAAATACATTTTGGAAAAAATTTCAGATCTGAAACGTTTACAGGTATAATATCAGATCCCCATGTACCTTTTGTCCAAAGGAAAACTTCTAATTCGTTGTACTTTGTGTTTTATGATCTGTACAATATAGGGTTTCTGCCTCTTCCAGATCTGAGTCATAAACAGGTGACCTAGGAAAAAAGGACATAACTTGGGCTAGGAAGCTCCAAATGAAATTTCGTAAAATGTGACAGGTAGTACACAAACTTTAATTTCTTGGGTAACTTTTTAAGAGGCCGAAACTGAACCAATGACACGTGGCATGCCATACAAGTTTGCTCTCTTTTTTTATCCCATAAACAAGTCACGTTGCGACACTTGGCATAAATCTCTCTCAGAGAATCCAATTGAGGTCAGACCCATGGGGTTGGAAAGATGACAGGTCGGGATACCATAGGTAGAAGGTTCAGACCCTTTGGATTGGAAAGTTCGGAGTTACACCAGAAACAATTAGGTACATATTTCTGTCAAAACAGAATTATTTTTTAGCACCTTCATTCATGGCTCCAGGAATTTAGGGTTTCGGAGAAAGTTGGAATATTTGTAATCGGAGACCACGGCTGAATGCTACTCATCAAAATCGAAATTTAGAGACCAAGATCATAATTTTTGGTTGGGTAGAAGGCTGGGATTTATCAAACCCTAGTTCGGGGTCATGTCCAGTGAATTTGGAAGTTTCAAAGGCAAATTTTAGGGGTGAAACTTTGCAGTTTTCAAATTCTGAATATACCGGCTTGATCAGCTCATCAAGGTGCATCTTTCTATCCTATCAAAAGTTTGAAATTCAAAGTTTGAATTTTTAGGGTTTCTCTAACAAACCCTAATCCAGTTCCTACAAATCAAATGGATTGGGTTAATCCTAGAAGAGAATGGATTGGTCACCTGCATAAGTGAAGAAGTTCCTGTTTCAGAGGGAGATGAGGCTAAGGCCTTACACAAGAAGATTACAAGCAATCTCGACAGGTATGACTTACAGGTATGTTTCAAATTATGTTCATGGTTAAGTTTATGATATGTTTGTCTTCATATCATTACGGTTAGTACAATCTTGATTAATTACTAGACTTGTCGTATCACCTTAATAAAATTATGAATACATTCATTGATTAAGGTTTTTACACTTATGATTGTACTAATTCGTTGTGATGTTGTATGAGGTTTATGTTGTTTGCTAACATGAAAGGTACACCAATAAACACAAATCATGTTCTACTTCAAGAACATATGATCATAGTGACATGAAGACAAAGATTCATCCATTGTCATGGATCACATAGAAGATCTACTTACGAGGTATGTATAACTTGGTTCTACAATGGTTAAGTTATGAGACATGTAGGTTACTAGCACAAGTCATTGAAGAGAACCAGAAGACATCATGCGGGTATGTTAGACATAACTAGCTAACATAGTAATCCAGGTATGTTTTTCCTATATCAAGTTAGAATCTTACCTTGTGTTAGGATCCCTTATATAAGTATACTTGGTATGATTGGTTATGTTTATTCATAAAGTTAGAAATGTAAGTAATCAAGGGTTTATGCATATTATGTCTCTTAACTTGATTGATGATTTGACTAACTAGAAGAGTCCTATGATCAAATAAGAGTATGCATGAGTAAAAGAAGTCTTCCCTGAAACCTTGAATACTAATATTTATTATCTGTGTTTGAAATGATCATGACTATACATGTTTAAGATTATTGTGTTTTGATAGTATTAAGATTAAACTAATGTATGTATGATTGTGTATGAGACCTCAAGGATAACACAATGATGATACTAGTAAGTATGCATAAGTGATCGAGGATGGATATAAGTTCAAGGATAGGTAATCCAGGAAGCAAAGATCAAGAGGGAGCACACTTCAGTAGTTTCTGCAAGGATGCAAATATTCAGAGGGAGTTGACCACTTCTCACAATCCACATCAGAATGGAGTTACAGAAAGGAAGCAAAGACTAAGAGGGAGTCAGCCCTACAACCAAACAAAGATAAGTATTTTAATATTTGTTTGTTTAAATAATATTGTTCAATAATGTATATGCTTATGTTCCTAGACTTAGGGTGTGTATTATGCATATTAGAATAATTGCATTAATGAACAGTATACTACTAATATGCATGTGATGGGTAAGTGGCCTATGGCACTATACAACATTCCATTGCTACTTATCTAGAATGAAACCTCTTTGCTGACATGTTGGGAGTAGTGAAAACTCTTAACAATGTTCTGGTAGAGATTGGAAGGCATCTAGAAAGTTACAAGATATGGATGAATGTTGTATTGAAGCATTGGCTAAAATAATTGCATGACTGTATGACATATTTATTTATGTGTAAGAATTTGTTCTGAAAACTATGAGATGTTTCTAATCATGCAATTTAACTTGTTTTGTAGGAAAGATCGTATACCTTCACCTACCAAAGAAGGACTACAACATTTGTTCCAGCAACAAAGATATCTATTGAAGATATTGAAGTTCCCAGGATCTGGGATGAAGTAATGGAAGAATGCCATGATCGAGGAGTACCAGTCGATCATGAAGAATGATGTTTGGGATGTAGTCCCAAGACCTGAAGGGAATTCTGCTGTGACTTCCAAATGGATCTATAAGATCAAGCATGTTGCAGATGGTAGCATGGAGAAATACAAAGCGGGGTTGTAGCTCGTGGCTTCTCCCGGAAAGAGGAATTGATTATAAAGAGACTTTTTCTCCTATAGCCAGATACACTTCCATTAGTACTTGCTCTGGCTGCAGTGATGAAATGGAAGATACACTAGATGGATGTCAAGACAGCTTTCCTGAATGGTGTAGTCGAAGAGGAAGTGTATGTGGAGCAGCCACTTAGTTTTGAGACACATGATGGGAAGTCATATATGTGTAGAACTTGGTATGGTAGGATAGACAGCTTTCTATCCAGTTTGGGCTTTACCAAGAGTAAAGTGAATTCCAACCTTTACTACAAGGTTGAGGAAGGCAATCCTGTGATACTCTTATTGTATGTGGATGACCTGTTTGTAACAGAAGAGGATAGATTGATTGCCGACACACAGCGGAAGCTTGCTGCCGAGTTCAAGATAAAGGACTTGGGGATGATGCACTACTTTCTAGGCATGGAGGTGTGGGAGAGTGTAGATGGAATCTTCCTTGGACAAGGGAAGTATGCAGTAGAGATCCTGAAGAGGTTCGGGATAATGGACTACAAGGCCATGGCCACACCTATGGCATCGAACCTGAAGCTTCTATATGATGCTTCATCTGATCTGGTTGATGTCATTATGTATCGTCAGATGATTGGGTCCTTGATGTACCTGACGAACACGAGGCCATATATTTTCTTTGCAGTGAACACATTGATCCTGTTCCTGATAGATCCCAGAGGTGTTCACCTGGTTGTTGTAAAGCATATTCTGAGGTACCTGAAGGGTACGGTTGATTATGGGCTCAAGTATGATGTGAATCAAAAGTTTAACCTGTAGGGTTATGTTGATTCAGATTGGGTAGGCAGTGCTGCAGATAAGAAAAGCACTCCTGGGTGCTACTTCAGTATGGGATCAGGTGTGATCTCTTGGTTTAGCAGGAAGCAATCCTGCGTAGCACTGAGTACAGTCGAAGCAGAGTATGTTGCGATGGATGAGCAAGTTGCAGATGTATTGACCAAGCCATTGGCTAGAGTGCAGTTTCAGTACTTCAGAGAGAGACTTGGTGCACTTCAGATCGAGGTTCCTTCCAAAGGGAAGTGATGAGTCCAGAAGATGCAGATGCACATGACCTTTTCTGACATGGTTGATGTGTTCTCCCATGGTCGTGATGTAATTGCTGAGCCATTCTCACATGGTGGTAGATGTGTTCTCCCATGGTGTAGATGTAAGGGCTGAAACCATTTTTCACATGGTGGTAGATGTGTTCTCCCATGGTGAAAAAGTAAGGGTTGGAGCCTTCCCCGAATGGTGGTAGATGTGTTCTCCCATGTCGATGGTGTAAGTGATGGATGATGTGCATCTGGGCTGTGCTTTGTAGACGATGAGATGATCTAAAGAGGACGATGCTATGATGATCAGGATGATCATGGATGATGAGCATCAAGACGATGCTCCAGTTACTGCTCTGTATATGTATATGCATCATGTTGGATGCTTGTTATGATCAGTTGGATCATTTATGTATGTATGCATCATGTTGGATGCTGGATATGATCAATTGGATCATTTATATGTATGTATATATGCATCATGTTGGATGCTTGGACCATGTATCTGTATATGTATCAGGTGGATACGATTGTATGATCAGGTAGATCATGTATGTTGATATATATCAGGTGGATACATTATATGATCAGGTGGATACATTGTATGATTGGGTGGATCATGTATCTGTGTATGTATCAGGTAGATACATTATATGATCAAGTGGATCATGTATGATGATATGTATCAGGTAGATACTTGGTATGCATCAGGTGGATGCATTATATGATCAGGATGATCATGGATGACGAGCTTCAGGATGTTGCTCCAGATGACATGCATCAAGATGATGCAGTGATGATGATCAGGATGATCATATGTGATGACATGTATCAGGTGGATACATTACATAATCAGTTGGATTATGTGTGATGAGTTCCAAAGACATAGATGCACATGAGCTTTTCGGACATGGTTGTAGATGTGTTCTCCCATGGTCGCGATGTAATTGTTGGGCTTTTCCGACATGGTGGCAGATGTGTTCTCCCATGGTCGTGATGTAATTGTCAGGGCCATTTGAGCATGGTTGTAGATGTGGTCTCCCATTGCTGCAATATAAGTGTCGGGGCCATTCGAGCATGGTTGTAGATGTGTTATCCCATGGCTGCGATATAAGTGTTGGGCCATTTGAGCATGGTTGTAGATGTGTTCTCCCATGGCTGCAATATAAGTGTTGTGCCATTCCGACATGGTGGTAGGTTGGTCCTCCCATGGTCGTTGATGTAAGTGTTGTGAGCCTTTCAAGGATGGTGGTAGGTTGGTCCTCCCATGCCGGTGAATGTAAGTGTTGTGTGTGTGCATCTAGGTTGTGCTTCGTGATACCCTGTGGTCGTGGACAGGTTGTGCAGTAGCATGTAAAAGGTCCTAGGAGATCCAATATGTTGAGTTGTGTGCTCGTAATCAGTCCTAGGATGCTCTTTCGAGGTTTTGTGATGCACATAATAAGTCCTGAGGATTCCACAGTATGGCCAGTGATAATGAAGACCTGTAGGTGGTGGGCCTACATCCAGAATGAAAAAGGACTGGCTCTATAGAACTTCCTATGATGAGTAGATTTAGAGATTGATTGAGATAGCAATAGCAGTGATGATGACGATGATTCATTGATGATGATCCATAGAAGAAGACTTGTGCTAGTAGATCTGTGTCGAGAAATACCTTCCTAGTTAAGAGGGAGTGTTGATGTATATGTAACTTCGGAATGTATTTCATATATGTATATTGTACTCCTATAGAGATGGTATTATTCCTCTATACGAAAGTGTTTGTATTCCTATAGAGATGTTATTATTCCTCTATACGGAAGTGTCGTCATTTATATTGTAAGTGTCGTAACTTATACTTGATGGGTTATTAGACCACCTTGTTGGGGTCGACCGTGTATAAGTCATGTGGGTCGAAGGGTTATTAGACCAACCTATTAGGGGTCGGCCATGTGGGTCAAAGGGTTATTAGACCACCCTATTGGGTGTCGGCCCAGTTAGCATTATGTCATGTGGTTAAGTTAAGGCCGACCTAGTAAAGGTTATTAGGCAAGTCAAGTCAAGTATAAATAGAGTGCGGGAGGCACTCTATTTGATCATTCTATTCTCACACACACTCTTTGGAGAGTGGCGCACTTGTGGAGGAGGAGAAGCTGCTGCTAGGAGATGTCTACCTCTTATGCTTGGGTTGTATCATTGCTCTATCTATATCTGAGGAAGTTATTGGGGTTTTCCACCTTTATGGTTTTCCCCAAGTAAACTCTGTGTCTCTTGTGCGCTTGCATTATTGTGTCCATGATTGATATGATATAGATATGATGTACATGTTGTTCTCTTAGTCAAGATCCTAGATCAGATTGAAGTAAATTCTAAAAAATTAACACCTAATAGTCACAGCAAAGTACATCACTATCTTTTCTCTCTGGCTTCATGCTTTGGGGGGGAATCTATTACATGGAATTTTCGTCGGTTGCACAAGACCATGTGACCTCATGTTGCCACAATCCCTAAAGCCACATCCATGCTGAATGGTATTTAACACTTTTTGTCCTAGAATCAACCTTTTTTGTGACTTCGACGCGCTTTGCTTCATTAGCAACACACATCGATATCCAATGATGCACTTTTCTCTACTGTCAACCCACGTCGATGACACATTTTTTCCTTACATCAACTCGCGTCGAGCACCTTTAGCGCACATTGCTTTATGTCCAGGTCACGTCGATGTCTCCATAGGAAAAAAAACAAGGTTTCGAGAGACTTATAGAAAAAATATCAATGAATAACCCCTTCCCTCCTATTGTGTTGGATCATGGTCGACCCCCACCATTATGGGGATCATATCTCATCCACTTCCCATACTTTGCTCAACCACTTCTTATCCACATTGTCCTATAAATTGATGTCTTGGGCCATGGGTGAGGGGAGGAATATTGGAAGTAGGTAAATGTTGGAGAAATATCCCTATGATCCTAGACTCTTGAGGCGCTTTGTATTCAAGATAAAAGTGACTTGTTGGATTAAGAAGAACACATTGGGAAGAAGCTACAACACTAAGGCCTAAATGGTTGTACTCTCTTTCTGTCATTATTAATACAATTATATTTTCCTTCCCATACATTTGTTGTTCATAATTGTGTATTGTGAGATTCCTTGGTCACTTACATAGGTCAATTATATTGTTTATAATTCATTTGTTGTTGTCTCATCTTGATCTTTAGCAGGGTTTTTCGCATCCGAAGCTGGACCACCGTTGATCTTGGATCACTACAACAACTATTGTATTAGAGGTAAAGATCCTCTATACTTGCATATATTCATTATTCTATTGACCTAGGTGAAGGATTGTAAAATTTGTCCTTTTTGTTCTAGATATGAGCCATTCAGACTAGGGATCTTAATCTTTGTCTACATCGATCGAGAAATCCTATAACACACAAGAATTGTAAAATATGAAGAGATTGGAGCCTTCCAATTGTATATGGATTGAACAGGTTTTCATGGTTGATTCATTATAGCTTCCATTTATAATATATGTTTCGTGTATACTTTCCTCTTGTCCAAAAAAAATTTCGGCCAATTCCTCCTTGTATAAATAGCTTTGAATTTATGTACCTCAAGTAGAATAGGTGTAGTTGTGCACTTTGATATAGAAGATTGAGGGTTATATTGTTTCTGAGGTTACAGACCCTTGGTTTTACAACATGTTGCAAAGAACATCCCACTCTCTTTCAAATGAGTGGTGCATGCCACAAAGATTTGCCTCTTTGAGATGCTTGTTACTCTCAGATGCATACACATATTGTATTAGACAATTTACTGATTACCATTCTCTTTTTTGAATCACTTTTCTTATATTTTTATGCTAGAACCACTTTTTGCTTGAAGAACAATGTTGATGGCATCTGCTACAACTTGTTTCCAACTTTAATATTCATTGGAGCTCTTTGTTGATATGCAACATGTTTTGGCTAGATCACATTTTGCTTCCATTGGATTGTCATCTTCTAGGGACTATACATTAGCCACATTGTTGGAATTTTTCCACCTTTCATGTTCATATACTTTATTTTTTTATCGTGGAATAAATGTGTTGATTCCTCACTTGTACATGGCTACCTACGATGGATTTGTTTGTTGGAACCCATATCAAGGATTGTTGTGCATGATGACCTTATTTTTTACACCTCTTTTTTTGCACGTTGGAGTAGAATGGATTTTGGATAATTCATGCAAATATTCTTAGAGTGTCAATGAGCATTTTCCTCCATGTGTGTGCATTGCCTTGTTTTGCATAGTCTTGGAGCTAGCCACTTTGGAATGTTTCTTGCATGGTTACTCAATATCATCTCCTTTAGTTTTTGTCACGGAATAAATGTGTTGATTCCTCACTTGTACATGGATACCTACGATGTATTTGTTTGTTGGAACCCATATCAAAGATGTGAAATTTTGAATCAAAGCATATCATGGAGCTAAGTATACGTCACAGAGAAAGAATGAGCATAGAAATTGAGTTACAGTGAAAATTACAGTAAAAAAGAGCAAGCAATTAATCATGCATGAGAACTCAAATAGGAACATAATAATGTCACATGATCCAATAATCAGTATAATGTTACAATGGAGATAATTTAAATCACCTAGTAGAATTCGAGTTTCAGTTTGTCTAGCATAGGAATTGTCACCTCTATAAGTGCTTTGGATCTCCCAAACTCAGTTAAACTCAACCTAATCTCAGTTAATTGAAGCTACTGTTAGTTAACTAACCAAGGAGGGCGCAATTATGAGTTTGTCATGAAAATCACTCAGAAAAAGGGAGCATGGGGCCACGATCAGTGGCAATCAGAGCATAAACCCCCCACAAGAGTCTGCTAACTCAAGTGGACTGAACTAGAACACTTAGTTGGATCCTAAAATGTAGGTAACTACCTCTAGTGGTCCTAAAATCATGCATGTAGGGCGCATTAGGTGGATAATGGGTCCTAGATGACATATGCACACCACTAGGGGGGAATAACATCACTAAGTGCTAACAAATGGTAAATAATGCAAGTAGGACAAGGATGGAGTATTAAAATATTCTAACACCCCCCCTTAATCCAAACTTGTGCATCTTGGGCCCTGGTTACTAAGAACAAAGGTCACCCATACAATCAAATAAATGATGAAAATAAAATAACTATCCATGAAACAAGGTAATGGGGAAAACCTCATGGGAAAACCCCCCCTTGAAAAATAGGACAGCAGTAGAGAACTCAAAGAACCTTCACACTAGGCAGAGAAGGAAAAAACTTTCCTAAGTGAAAGCCTTTGTAAAAATGTAGGCAATCTGCTCCTATGTAGGATAGAAATGCAGGTGTTGGATCTAGATCTAGATCTAGATCTACTCCTCTGATGTACCTCCCACTGTGTTGAAGTTGTATTTGCCAAAACAAGTCTTTTAGGAACCCTTCTTTCTCACTGGAGCAAATGGCTCATTGTAGTCCAAATCATGAACCTTTGAGTACCCTTTGTCAACCAACCAAGATTTTTACTTGGTTGTAGATCCCCCATGGCAAGTCTCTTCAAGGGATTGTGGATCAAACCCCACCATCATGTAGCACCTCTCTAAGAGAAGTGGATCTACATGATATAGTGCAAGGTTTGCATGATACTGAGATCTAGTGGTTTTATGGTCAGATGGATCCCCAGCTATGTTCCCAGCAACTACAAGGACTTTGTGAACCCATATTGGCCTTGGCCATGGATTGGGAGCAGGTGTTGGATCTGGATCTAGATCTGCTTGAACTTTATTCTCAACATCAAGATCTTGATCCTCATCTTCATTAGAAGAGATATCACTCTGATCTTCATCAGATGCCAATGGAGTAGGCAAAGAGTATGGAAAAAAGTGAGAGAATGCATATGCCTTTGAGGTATGGTTTGCAAACCCTTTCACTATAATCTTCCCAGAAGAGATATCTGCAATCTCAATTGTGTCAGGACCAAAGACCACTTTCTTCGGTGAACTTGTGTGAGTCATCTGATAGACAGACAACAAATTTGCTGACAAATAAGGCACAAATAGAACTTTTTGAACTTTCCATGCTCCAGATGTATTGTGCCCTTCCCTTCATCAGAGATCTGAGAATTATATCCCATGTGAATAATCAGACCATCATTGATATCTAGATAAGAAAATGATTCTTTGGAGGCAACCATGTGGTTGGAGGATCTTGAATCTATGAAGAAGGCTTGTGATTGTGAAAATCCAGCCTTCAGTGCATGGCATCTCTCATGACCATCGGACTCACTTCCAAAATCAGTCTCTCTTGCGCCTTTTGGGAGGGAAATGTTTTGTTTTTCAATCATTTTGGTCATTTGATCTATCTTCTTCTTCATGCATGAACTCTCTAGATGGTTTCCTTTCTTGCAATAGGAACACTTGGATTTCTCAAATCCCTTTTGCTTATCTTTCTTGGAGATAGAGGCTCCTTCTGATGGATTATAATTTGGATTCTACTTGGTCTCAAATTGCTTCTTCTCTTTACCCTTTTGCTTCCCTTTTGCTTCCCTTTTGCATTCGCACTTTTTGACTCTCCATCCATAATAGCTTGATTTTTTTAGGCTTGCAAAGCACCCATCTGAATTAGTTTGTCTTGTTCTTGGATGGGATATTCGATGAATACATCTAGAGATGGAATTTCCCAACCAATGCTTGACAATCTCCCTGAATGGAAGGTAGAAACAAAGATGGAGAACTCGGGACCAAGCTTGCTCAGAATGGATAGCACCAATTGTTCATCCTTCTTCGCAATGCCACACTGCTTGCGTTGCATGACCAAAGATTTGAATTTGGAAAAGATTTGCTAGATGGTTTTGAAACTGTTGGGTTGAAGAGAAATCAACTCATTCTCCAAAATATGGCCCCTTAGCTCATCTTGTTTGCCGAAGAGGTTCTCCAACTTCAACCAAACCTCTTTTGGATTCTTCAATACATCGAGGTGGAAGAGAAGATCTCTAGAAATATGAATACACATGAAACCAATTGCTTCATCCAATCTATTCAGATACTTGGCCTTCTCAACAGCTACTTGAGGTTCGACCTCCTTTCCCATTGTTAGCATGTACAGTGACTTGTTCTATCAACCCTCCAATCAAGGTAATGAAGGGTGTCAGGATCCTGGGAGAGAGAGGAGCATTCAAATTCTCCATTAGAACTGCTAGAGCAAATACAAAGTGGTACCGTTGCTACTGCTGCACTAAAAAACTTTCAATAACCTACAAAAAACTCTCAATTTTGGAGATAGAATACTATTGAGCATTGCTTTAGGACAATAGGCACATTTTTTCGGATCCTTCACATCTGGCTAGACCTCAAAGGATTTCTCCAATGAATTCAATGCAATAGCACCAGGATTTGCTGTGGAAATCCAGAGGCTTCTGGTGCACTACTAAAAGCAATTGCTCAACCTACACTCACTGAGCTCTGATACCATATGAAATTCTAAATCACAGCAGATCATGGAGCTGAGTATACCTCACAGAGAAAGAATGAGCAGATAAATTGAGTAACAGTGAAAATTGTAGTAAAAAGGAGCAGACAATTAATCATGCATGAGGACTCCGATAGGAACAAAATAATGTCACATGATCCAATAATTAGTATAATTAACAATAATGTTACAATGTAGAGAATTTGAATCACCTAGGAGAATTCGAGTCTCTGTCTTTCTAGCATAGCAATTATCACCTCTATTAACTCAGTGAAACTCAGCCAAATCTCAATTAACTGAAGCTACTGTCAGTTATCTGACCAAGGAGAGCACAATCATGATTTTGTCATGAAAATCACTCAGAAAAGGGTGCATGAGTCCACAATCAGTGGAAATCAAAGCATAAACCCCCCACAAGAGTCACATAACTCAGGTGGACTGAACTAAAACACTGAATTGGCTCCTAAAATGTAGGTAACTACCTCTAGTGGTCCTAAAATCATTCATGTAGGGCGCATTAGGTGGCTAATGGGTCCTAGATGACATTTGCACACCACTAGGGGGGGAATAACATCACTAAGTGCTAGCAAATGGTAAATAATGCAAGTAGGACAAGGATGGAGTATTAAAATATCCTAACAAAGGATTGTTGTGCATGATGACCTTATTTTTGGTACCTCTTCTTTTGCACCTTGGATCAGACCAGATTTTGGACCACTCATGCAAATATTCTTAGAGTGTTAGTGAGAATTTTCCTCCATGTTTGTGCATTGCCTTGTTTTGCAGAGTCTTGGAGCTAGCCACTTTGGAATGTTTCTTATATGGTTACTCAACATCATTGTCAACGTCAACATCTACCTCCATACCTTTGCCATCATCTATGTCCACCGAATTCAACAATGTAGGGGGATGGTGTGCAATGCTTCCATGGGTGATTATTTATGCTTCACTATTTTTGTTTAAGATTGACTTTTCTTCAAAATGGACCTTGTATTGAGCATTGATTCCTATTTTGACTTAACAGGTGCAGGGACTTACTACCCATGCACTCCAATGAGATGGATTAGTGCCCATAGGAACACTCATTTTACATTGTTTTTCTAGGTTGTACATGAGTTCTTGATTGGGTGTTTATGCTAGGACTCGTTTTAGAGGACCACTCTCTTTTTTATTCTTCCTAAGTTACACTTAAGGGGGGGGTTTCAAGTGCATTCAAATCTCTCTACCTAAGGAGTTTGAAATTTGTTGTTTCTTAGAGTTCTTATGTGGATCTTTGATGACATTGCTCACTTGGGGTTACTTGGCCCTTTTTAGAGTTTCAATCATACTTATTATTTGGAGCTTTCAATGTCTATAGGCCTCATTTCTCTTTTGATGGTTGATGGTGTTTGCTTCTAGTTTTTGAAGCCTTTGGTATGGTTACTAACCAATGGATATTAAATTTGTGGAGCACTCATGTGGTAATTTCCAGCATTTTTCATCGTTGTGCCTATACAATAAAGACTCTTCTACTTCAAATATAAACCATGTTATTTGAGATTACTTGGCCCTTCTTTTCAAAGTTTTGATCATACTTCTTGATGGGAGTTTTCAACCTATGTAATCCTAATGCTCTTGCCATTCAATGCATATTTGTGGGATCTTTTTCAATTCAACCCTAGGGCCTTTTCAACATTGGTGTTTTTCTTTATTTTGGAGGGGGGTTTTTTCTTATAAGTTTTTCTCCTTTTCTCCACCTATGAGGGTCTATTTTGTACTTGGGTACCTTAGCAGGTCTCATTGTCAAGGCCATTTTTTTTTGTCTTCTATTATTTATTCCGTATGTTTCATTGAAGGGGAGGTGTTAGTGTACATACAACTATTAATGTCATATTAGTACATTTTTTTTCAACCGTGGAAACCCCAACCACCGACCATTGCTTCACTTGGGAAACCTTATCTAACAACTGAGGTGAAAACCAGGTGTCGGGAGTAGCATCAGTATTGGCTAGAAGAATGATTTGCGCAACAACGATTAAAATTGTCATCATAAAGGAACTTGAGGATTTGTAGGGTCAAATTGCCCCTCATAGAGTTGATACTTGAATCTCCATCAAGTCAAAACAAAAGACCGCACCGTTGACTCCTAACCTCATACACCCTTCATATTACTACACCTTATTTTCGTGATTAAGAAACCAACTAATTACAAACTAGGTGTATGACGATATATAGACTCCCTACTTCTCTCTCAAATTCGCGAGCATTTCGTCTATGAGAATAGCAGTTGGCTCCTTCTTAAGGATCTCTGGGAGAGGTGGCCCACCCATATTTAGACACATTCCCCTCGTGAGGGCTTATTCCTCCTCTGTCCTCCCGCTCTCTCTCCTACGAAAATCCGACTCGATACTATGTAGTATGTGCGATAGTATTACATCATTGCACCTGAATAGATGATGGATTTTTGGGCCACGTTTTAAAGGTGAAGTCTCCATCTCACGATTAGAGTGGTCGTGCACATATGGGATGTTGGCATACAAGTCCATATCTTCGCATTGAAGTTTTCACAGATGTTGGCATCCACGTCTTCATATTTAGGTGGTTTTGTTGGGTACTTAGGGTTATGCTTACACAAGTCAACCCTTGCTAACTAATAACTGATCATTTGGGAGCCACCAACTGCAATCCACTGCCGGGGAAGTTAGGTGTTTCATAAAATGTAATACTCATCCGCGGGGTTGAAAATATGTGGTTAAGCCGACCTGCTTGGACATGTGGGTTCATAGAGTCAATTACTCGATACTACTAGAAGTAAAGAAACATTTAAAAATGAAAACGCCTAATCACAGAAGAGACTTCCAAGGAGTTAAGTATTTTCCCTTCTGAGTCAATAGGTGGAAGAAAATGCGATGTAGGTGCCTATTCTATAATGCACTCTGATTCTTTTCTCTGGACGGATGCATGGATGGGCAATGAGAATGAAATGCCTCCATTAATGCCTAAACCTGCCCCGTCTATAAGAAGGAAGGCTTGCCATTCCAATGCTACATAAGTGAGAGGGAGAGCAGATGCAATTATGACTTGTGTCTGGCACAAATTCATAACTGCTCTCTTTTTCTTGCACTAGGAATTATTCTTGTCGTTTTCATAATATCTAGTGCGTTTCAGATCTTGGGACAGTTTATAACTGCAGCATTCCCATTTCAATTACTCTTCACTTGTGAAGACAGAGTGTAGGGTAGTGAGTATTGGGTACTAAGATGAAGAATCAGAATATTTTGAACTGCATGCTCTTGATCGGAATCCTCTCCATCCATGGTGGGGCGGCAGCAAAGCCATTTAGATCCCTTCTTGCACACAATTCGACAGAAGCAGAGCCTGCCAGTGCCAATGCCACTGCCGTGGAAAATGATCCAGACAGCGTAGTGCAAATGGTTCAAAGGTAAATTCAACGCTCAACTGCATTGTGCTTGTTATGCTCTGTTCAGTGTTTGGTTATAATGTTTTTTAAGGTTTGAGGGTGAATTTTGATTTGTTTCTGTTATTCCAGAAGCATCGACAACAGCACAAGAAGGCGGGAGCTGAGCTATCTGTCATGCGGAACTGGTAACCCCATTGATGATTGCTGGCGTTGCGACTCCGACTGGGAGCGCAACAGAAAAGCCCTGGCAAACTGCGGCATTGGATTCGGCAGGAATGCCATTGGAGGAAAGAACGGGCAGTTTTACGTGATCACGGATCCCAACGATTATGATGCGGTGAATCCTCGGCCGGGAACCTTGCGTCATGCAGTGATTCAAACAGAGCCCCTGTGGATCATTTTCAAGAGAGACATGGTCATCCAGCTCAAGGAGGAGCTGATCATGAACAGTTACAAGACAATCGACGGAAGGGGTTTCAATGTCCACATTGCGAATGGACCCTGTATCACTATTCAAAATGTGACTAACATCATCATCCATGGCATTCACGTTCACGACTGTAAACCTGCAGGAAATGCTATGGTGAGAGATTCTCCCACGCATTACGGGTGGAGAGGTATCTGCGATGGAGATGGGATCTCCATCTTTGGAGGAAGCCACATTTGGGTGGACCATGTCTCCTTGTCCAACTGTGCTGACGGTCTCATTGATGCCATCAATGGATCCACTGCTATTACCATCTCAAACAGCTATTTCACTCACCACAACAAGGTAGTCACACTTCAACCAAGAAAAGAAATGTTCCATTTCAGTTCATTCTAATTCCATGGAACAATTATAACAGTTGCTCTGTTTTTGTGTGAACATTGCAGGTGATGTTGATGGGTCATAGTGATAGCTATACTCCAGATGTTAAAATGCAGGTGACAATTGCATACAATCATTTTGGAGAAGGTCTTGTGCAGAGAATGCCAAGGTAAATAAATAACATTTTTCCCTCCTATAATGCAGTTTGGTGGTTTTATTGTCAAGAAATGAGCATTTATGACTGGATGAATGAATGCAGGTGCAGGCATGGATACTTCCATGTGGTGAACAATGACTACACTCACTGGGAAATGTATGCAATTGGTGGGAGTGCGAACCCCACAATCAACAGTCAAGGAAACAGATTCTTGGCACCTGCAAATCACCTGGCTAAAGAGGTAACAAAGAGGATAAACAAGGATGAGGGTGAATGGAAGAATTGGAACTGGAGATCCAAAGGAGATATGATGCTGAACGGTGCATATTTCACGCCATCGGGAGCAGGGGCGTCTTCGGCATATTTGAAAGCATCGAGTCTGGCAGCGAGGCCTTCAACCCTCGTCGGGCCACTCACCCAGAATGCAGGCGTACTCTCCTGCAGGAAAGGAGCTCGCTGCTAACGAACCTTGCCCACCTACCAAGTTCAAGTCCAACAACCAACCAGTGAATTGAAGGAAGATTTATCATCCGGTGCTGTTTGGCCTTCTCTAATATATGTACCTAACTACTCAGATAGATGATAATTCCATATTGGTTTTAGATCGTGGCGTTTGATTTGATAATTTGCGCTTACCCGTTTTCTCCTTGGCGACTATAATGGATAAGCTGAATTAGTGCACAATGGGGCCATTATTAATAAAGAAATTCAGAGATATCCGCGCCTCCAATATACAATCCGTTTTCATGTTGCAAATATCCTGTCACTATTTCCATTCGACGGCCGACCCTCTTTTTTAACATTAATCCCCATGCAACTTATATTATTAGCATTTGCCCGTTGAGGGGGCAAAAGTGAACAACGGTAGGAAAAGAGGAAAGTTGGGTAAGGTTGGGTAAAGTTTCACCATTCTCATAAATAACACTTTCGGAAGACTTCCAAGTTTTGAAATGTGAAGAAAATATTAAAGACATTAATTCTTCTTATTGATTCAGCCTGAAACAAACACGAGTCATGGTTCCCACCTGTGTAGTGCTGCTGGAAATGGTGTCAAAAAAGTTGTATTCTTTTATGCTTGCATGTGTCCATTGGCCACCATCCATTCTGCAAACAAATCTTTGATCATTAGCAATTGATAACATATTGAGAGCATACGGGTGAAATACCAACATCTTTGGAGGAGTTGTGGGCATACGGGTGTGTGAAGCTGAAGAGCATACGGGGCTTGGAGCACGCGACAAAGCTTATAATCCTAAGTGTTCGTGGGATTTCCGAGTTAGAAGAGCTGCCAAGTATGGAGCCATTGACATCTTTGGAAAAGTTGTGGGCAGATGGGTGTGTGAAGCTAAACAGTACGTGGCTTGGATCACGCGACAAAGCTTAGAATCCTAAATGTTGTTGGGATGTCTGAGTTAGAAGAGCTGCCAAGTATAGAGCCAGTGACATATTTGGAGGAGTTGTGGGCAGATGGGTGTGTGAAGCTGAACAACATACGGGGGTTGGAGCACGCGACAAAGAAAATAGGGTGCTCCCAGGAAGGAGTGTGCCTAGGGAGGGTGCACCCAGAATGCAATGTGCCTGGAACATAGCATGCTCAGGAAGTACGCATCATCATAAGAGTGCCCGAAAGAGCCCCCAAAAGATAGAGTGCTTGGGAGTGCACCCAAAACACAATGCGCATTTAGAAATGTGTTCCCAAAAGGCTGAGCAATAGAAAGAGAGACAAAAAGGCAGAAGCCTCTTTAGGAGTGCAGGTGAAGTAGCATGGGGATGCATCGCCACCTAAACTTTTCGAGAGTGACAAATGTGTCCTTCCCACATAAAGGAAAATATAAAATATATTTTGAAATCCATAATGAAAAGTGAGGTTTCAGAGCTCTACCGTATATAATTCTCTCAATCCCTTATTTTGAAATCCATAATGAATAGTGAGGTTTCAGAGCTCTGCCGTATATAATTATCTGAATCCCTTTTGATTGTTTCAGCGATAAGCCGCTCGATCTATGATCAAAAGTTAGGCCTTGTTGCAGGGTTTTCGATGAGGTGATAATTCTTCGAGTACAGGTTTTGATTTTCCCTGTATATTTCCTTGGTATTTGGCATTTATTTTGCCCACATGAATTCACACTGGTTTGTAGTGGGGAGGTCTATAACGCTTGGCTAACTCCAATGAGGAAATCATATCTGTTAGATTGTTTTTGCATCTCTGTTTTTTCAAATTAAATTCAAGGCTTTAGGGATTCCTCCGATGCGTAGCTCATAAAATATGTTTAGAGTTAGGGTTAGTTTAGTATTTCCACTAAAATTGTCTTAGAAGATAGGAGCTGGTTGTATTGCATGGTATCTAACATATTTTTGCATTTATTCATGCATGCTTTCAGCCGGCTGTATTGCATGGTACCTGACAAATTCTTTTGCATTATTTATGAATGCTTTCCCATGAAAGTAGCAGAGTCCATGAGGCTCTCTGAGAACACAAGGGCTCTAAGAAATAAATCTGCGATATTGATGTGCAAGGTTCCCAAAGGTCGTTTATTTCTCTCTCTATCTGTTGTTGTAATATTGATACGAGGAAGCATAGCATTTGTGGAGAACGAGGATATGGAGAAGGAGTTGGGCATAAGCTTAGAATCCCAAGTTTTCGTGGGTTGTCTAAGTTAGAAGAGCTTCCAAGTATGGAGTCATTAACATCTTTGGAGGATTTGTGGGCAGATTGGTGTGTGAAGCTGAACAGCATACATGGGTTGGAGCACGCGACAAAACTTAGAATCCTAAGTGTTACTGGGATGTCCGAGTCAGAAGAGTTGCCAAGTATGGAGCCATTAACATCTTTGGAGGAGTTGTGGGAAGATGAGTGTGAGAAGCTGAAGAGCATACGGGGGTTGGAGCACGCTACAAAGCTTAGAATCCTAAGTGTTACTGGGATGTACGAGTTAGAAGAGTTGCCAAGTATGGAAACATTGACATCTTTGGAGGAGTTGTGGGCACAGGAATGTGTGAAGCTGAAGTGCATACGGGGGCTAGCTATGCTAACAAAGATGCTGAAGCTAAGCGTTCATGGGTGCTGCGAGGTAGAAGTGGTGGAAGGTGTTGAAGATTTGACAAGGTTGGAGAAGCTTGATGTCTTTAAATGCCACAAATTATAGTGTCCGGTCAATGATTGGATATCAATAAGTAGGGAATTTATGTGAACCAGTCGTCATGGAGTTGATTAAAGTGATACAAGAATAAAGAAAACCTACAGCTGTAAGTAGAAATGCGACTTGCAGGACTGAGTAAGGCAAGGGAAGCTAGAGCTGCCAACATTGGTACATGAAAAGATTTATGGAGCAGGTAAGCAAGATCTTAGAGAGTCTAGACATAGATCGGAGAGTTTCCATGGGGTGAGCGGCTGTATGGGAGCAAACAGGCAGCCAATGGGTATGTAGACCATAATGACGGGCAGATTAAAACATTTCATGAAGGCCTCGTAATCCACGATGGATCTCGTTACTCCACGGAAAACAAGCAATTAAAAACAATGGAGACAAAAACAAGGAATTGAAATAAGTGAAGCGCAGAGATTGTTGTTGTATTCAAGCAGAAAGAAGTATTATACACACATTAACCATCAAGAAAGAGCAGATATTGGGCCAAGCGCTTAACCATGTATTCATTCCATAGATGGTATACTTATACATGAAGAGGGAGGTTGGAGCGGTTGCACCCGCTCCAACCGTTCATTTGTTAAGGTTATCTAATCATATCCTTTAATACATTATAATATATGATGACTTTAGGAAAGGCCTATCAGCCCCCTCAACATCTCCCACACCAAAAAAACCTTTCTTCGTCCCGAAGAAAACAAATAAAGATTTATTAGCATCATGGATTTTTGCTCCTGCTGGAGTAGTCCTCACTGTTCATCAACCATGCATACTGGTCTGCATAGGTGCTCAGCCGCAACAACCGCCAACTTGATAGGAAAACGCACGTGTACAAGGCTCTACTGTGATTGGTTACTCTTCAGCCTCCATCTTCAATCTGGTAGTAGTCCATGGAAGTCTCACCCTCCCACAATGGCGGTCGACTATCCTCTTCCGCAACGAGGTCTTTTGGTTTAAAACCTCAGCCTGGCTCATCTGACCAGCATTTCCATCGACCCAGGCATATCCATCTGGTCGGCATCTCCATCGGTTTAGGAATGCGGGGCCTTTTGGCTCTTTGGCTTTCCATACCATTTCTTTGTCTTCTGGCTTTCCGAGGTCACAATCCAGGAACATCTTTCCAATACAACAGGGGGGGTTCAATCAATTCAAATGTTCTAATGTCATCATGTAGTGTTTAAGTTCTTCTTCTGTGTGTTGTAAGATGGCTTCTGCTTGAATGTGGTCTTCATCGACTTCATATGTCGTGAGGCTTCCTGCAAGTTTGTAAAATTTGTCATTGCTTGTGGTCGATACTCACTGTTGGATATTGGTTGTGGCCGACTGAATTGAGTCGACTCGACTCAACTCGACTGACCATGGTCGACAAGAGACCGACTTGATTTATTTATTTATTTTTATTTTTTTACAACTTCGACCAATGACCACTTTATATTACCTCGACCACTTTTTCAAAAATACCTTATTACAAATATTAATGGAGTCGACCAAAATGAAGTGTCCATCAATTCGACCACAAAGTTAAGAGCCGACCAATTTTTAAGGTCTCAACCAACTCGACTATTTGAATATTGGCCCTTTTTACAAATAAAGTGACCCGACCATTTTGACTATCGACCAAAAAATAAAGTGATCGACCATACTAGGTATCAACAACCAATTTCAACCATTATTTGATCGACCACATATTAATGCATTTACCTTTATTTGACTTACAAAAATTACTCATGACCAAAATTACAAATATTCAATTTTGTCCATAACTGTACCAATCGACGTGGTTGGCATGGCCGGCAGGTAAACATCATTATTGTTGACCAGGAGATATGATATCCTCCAAATTGTGTAATGATAACTCACACATTCTATTTATCATTCGGCCAGCAAGTCGACAATTATTCATGCAGTATGCCTCAGGTGAGAGAAATCCTGCGGTCTTATTAAAAGCGAGCAAATGGTCGACCGATGAAGTTTTATTCGACGCCAGACAAGATAGTCTATTGACACATCGATTATGTTGTCGATGGATTTTCTAGTGTCCCATGTAGTATCACGGTCGGTGTCTTCAAGGTTATGTCGGCATCTTCCAACGCGTCAACTGGAGCATAAGATCTGGTCGATAGTCGCCAGGCTTGGTCATCTTTAATCGAAACGTTGGCCAAGGCCCGACAGGTTGCTTTCCATTAGATGTCGACAGAAATCATCTTTTAAATGCCAACGGGGTGCCTTAGTTGATGCCGATGGAGTGCACTTTCCAAATGCCGACATGGTGTCTTCTTGCATTCATAATAGAAGAACGATATCTTATTCCTTCAAATAGATAGCCAACCCGACTCCATCAAAGAAAATGTGCAGTATGACCACTTTATATTACCTCGACAACTTTTTCCAAAAGACCTTATTACAAATATTGACGGAGCTGACCATCAATTCGACCACATAGTTAAGAGCCGACCAATTTTTAAGGGCTCGACCAACTCGACTATTTGAATATCGACCCTTTTTACAAATAAAGTGACTCGACCATTTTGACTATCGACCAAAAAATAAAGTGATCGACCATAGTAGGTATCGATGACCAATTTCAACCATTTCATTGACCACATATTAACGCATTTACCTTTATTTGACTTACAAAAACGACTCATGACCAAAACTATAAATATTCAATTTTGTCCATGACTATACCAGTTGACATGGTTGGCATGGCCGGCAGGTAAACATCATTATTGTTGACCAAGGGATATGATATCCTCCAAATTGTGTAATGAGAACTCACATGTTCTATCTATTATACGGCCAGCAAGTCGACAATTATTCATGCGGTATGCCTCAGGTGAGAGAAATCCTGCAGTCTTAGTAAAAATGAGCAAATGGTCGACCGATGAAGTTTTATTCGATGCCAGACAAGATAGTCTATTAACACATAACCAACTTGGAGTGACCCATGATTTGTGCTTATGTGTGTTCTCATTGATATTGTTTCTTTTGATTAATTGCAACATCTCACCTTAACATGGGGTACATACATTTGGACCTTGACAGTGTAACATGGCGTTGAAAGATTTGAACCTTGCACATCTCCAAAGAAAGAGAAAAGCTTACCCCAACTCAACACAAGGTAATATGTTTATTTCAGTTCTTACTATTCTTCTACATTGTATGGTAGATTCAAATCCATTGAATTTAGGTTAGCATTGAACCATGTAAAGTAGTTATCATCTTTTGTACTTCCTTAAAATTGTAATCCTTGACAAGCTATGGAGGATCTGATTTAAGCAACAAACTTGTCATCTACATATTAAGAATCTTGTAAAACCTAGTGTTGGAGCCTAAGAAAAAAAAAATTCATGGTCCCTAACTATCAGGTTTTCCTTATAGATAGGAGACACTTTGATGAGTGTGCGGAACTTGAAATGTACCCATTGTAAGCACGCTAAAAATTTAAAGAACCTATTTTGGTTTGATTATGTTGGAAAGTCTCTCTGTGGAGGGTCAAGTCTTTATGTGCTAAGTGTATTCATGCATCTATTGCATGTAGTGTTGCTCTCCTATGAGATAATCTCCCATGGGTTGTTTATTTGTAGTGTTCTTAGCTTCTTGGTTTGAGATTCTTCTTTTATGTGGAAGAAGAGAATGATACATTATTTTTAATAAAAAGAGCCTTCTCATGCCTTTTGAAAGGTGGGAAATGCTCTAATATGTGTGAGATTATTCGTGCATATCATTGTTTATGTACAAAAGATAGGGTGGAGATGGGTCATTTTCAATAGTCGTTACATTTCTATAACAAGGCCTCGTACAATATGAGTAAAGAACCACCTAGTACATACCCAAGCACTTGGTCTATGGAAAATTTTAAAGTTGGTTGTGTAGTTTGGAACAAGTGTGAATAGATCTATCATTGAGTTCCCTCTCTAGTGTTGGTTGTGGAGCCAGATATTCTAGTCTCATAGATGATATTGTCTTAGCTGTGTACCCTAGAGGACTGTACACTCATTCCCCCACCTTGGGGTTCGGGGGCAACGCCCCCAAGAAAAAAATTTGGGGTTGTTTTTGCCACCGGTTTTGGGCCCATGGTTTTGGGTAACCCGTGGTATTTTCCCATTGTATTTCCCTTATAAAAGAAAGTCATTATAACATGGCTAGGTTTGATGTATTAGGTATTATGCATTGTAAAGATCTCTGAGATCAAGAAGAGAGACTGTGAGATAGTGAAGAGGAAGTGCAGTGGTTGTGCTGCAGGTTGTATCCCTTCACTTTGCTAGACGGAATAATAATAAGGACTGGCAACTTCATTGTGGACGTAGCCCAAGTTGGGTGAACCACGATATATCTGTGTTTCTCGTGTAATGTGTATGTGTGATTATATTTGCATTTATATATATTGTTATTGGTCTGCGATCCTGTTTTTCTAACAATTGGTATCAGAGCCAAAGGTATATTTGGAAAATAAACCCGCAGGAAGCTAGGGTTTCTGGTTCGAGTGGGAGCAATGGCAGAAGAAGGAAAGTTTAAGGTCGAGAATTTTAATGGCAAAAAATTCCAGTTATGGAAGATGCAAATGGAGGACTATCTGTACCAGAAGGATCTATTCCTATCGTTGGGAGGAAGAGCAAAGCAACTGGCGGCTATGAAGGACGAAAAATGAGAGTTTCTTGACAGGAAGGCTCTGGGAACAATACGGCTGAGCCTGGCTTTGTCGGTGGCTTTCAATATCTCAAAAGAAACGACAACGGAGGGTTTGATGAGTGCATTGGCTAAGCTATATGAAAAACCCTCGACCTCCAACAAGGTATTTCTAATGAAGCGTTTATTTAATATGAAGATGTCTGAAGGTGGATCTGTTACTAATCATTTAAATGAGTTTAATACGGTTACAAATCAACTAAGTTCTGTAAGTGTAAACTTTGATGATGAGGTTAGGGCTCTTCTAATCTTGTGTTCATTGCCAGAAAGCTGGAATAGCTTGGTCATGGTTGTAAGTAACTCTGTCTCTGGTTCAAACACCTTGAAATTTGATGATGTTATTGGTGTTATTCTTAGCAAGGAAATGCGAAGAAAAAGAACAGGTGAGACATCAGGTAATGCGTTGACCATGGAGACTAGGGGAAGACAAAAGGAGAGAGGAAAGAGCCAAGGTAATCATGGGAAGTCTAAAATGGGCAGATCCAAGTCCAGACTAGGAAAGATATAGTGTTGGAACTATGGAAAGAAAGGACATCTAAAGAAAGACTGCAGATCTCTAAAGAAGAAAGGAGATGCATAGAAGGAAACTACCCAGGAAGCAAATGTAGCAGGTGATGTGTTACAAGATGCTTTGATTCTTGCATTAGATAATACTAGTGATTATTGGGTAGTAGATTCAGGGGCTTCATGTCATGCTACACCCCATAGGAAATACTTTCATGATTATGTTCCAGACGATTTTGGACATGTTTTATTGGGTGATGATGAGCCATGTAAAATCGTTGGAATGGGTAAGGTATGGATAAAAGTTAAGAATGGAACTGACTGGTTGTTAAAATATGGTAGGCATATTCCTGCTATGAAAAGAAATCTGATCTCAACAGGGTATTTAGAAGATGGCGGCTGTCTATCTACATTTGGAGAAAAGTGGTGGAATATCACTAAAGGATCAATGGTGATAGCAAAAGGAGACAGGGTAGGTACGTTGTATTTATGTCCTCATAATACTGACCATACTATCTCTTTAGCTTCCACAGGAACAGATACAGCATTGTGGCATCATAGGCTTGGCCACATGATTGAGA
Organism: Larix kaempferi; assembly: GCA_027924585.1. Lineage (NCBI taxonomy): Eukaryota > Viridiplantae > Streptophyta > Pinopsida > Pinales > Pinaceae > Larix > Larix kaempferi. The sequence continues at coordinate 10,697,993 of BSBM01001005.1, read as the reverse complement.
AGGGGATGCAGATTCTCCACTCAAGGAAGTTGCTACCAGATTTGAAGCAGGTAAGTTTGGAATTCTGTGAGAACTGTGTTTATGGAAAGCAGAAGAGAGTCAGATTTCTCAGGGTTGGGAAACAGAAGAAGAATGAAAAGTTAGAGCTAGTGCATATAGATGTATGGGGACCGACTCAAGTACAATCTCTTGGTGGCTCTCATTATTATGTTACATTTATTGATGATGCAACTATGAAAACTTGGGTTTATTGCATTAGACAGAAATCTAATGTGTTTGCTACTTTTAAGAAGTGGAAAGCTTTGGTTGAGAATGAGACAGGAAAAAGGTTGAAGTCTCTCAGATCTGATAATGGAGGTGAGTACTGCGGTAAGGAGTTTGATAGTTATTGTTCATACCATGGGATTTGTAGAGAGAAGACAGTCCTAGGAACACCACAAGAAAATGGTGTATCAGAAAGGATGAACAGAACAATCATGGAGCGTGCAAGGTGTATGAGACTGCATGCAGGGTTGCCCTTACAGTTTTGGGCGGATGTTGTAAATACTGTTGTTTATTTAATAAACAGAGGACCTTCAAGTGCTTTGGATGGTGGTATTCCAGAGGAGGCATGGACAGATAAAATGTTGCAAGGAAAGAAACAGGAAAAGGAAAACAAAGAGTACACAGTACTTGATGAAATTACAAAAAATGAAGTTCCAAAGGTGCCATAAAATCAAGAACAGCAGCAAGTGCCTGAAACTCCTGCAACTGCAAGAAGATCTACCAGGTTAAGTAGACTCCTTGAACAATACTCTCCTTCAATGTATTATTTGTTGATGACTGATGCTGGTGAACCAGAATGTTATGAAGAAGCAATGCAGGTGGAAACTAGAAAGAAGTGGAAGCAAGGCATGAATGAGGAGATGGACTCATTGGTAGGAAACCAAACTTGGGATTTGGTTCAGTTGCCTACTGGTAAAAGAGCATTGCAGAACAAATGGATTTATAGGTTGAAGGAAGAAGAAGGAGGCAAGAAGCAGTACAAGGCCAGACTTATTGTAAAGGGGTTTGCAAAGAAGAAAGGTATAGATTTTGATGAAATATTTTCTCCTGTTGTTAAGATGACTTCAATTAGGACTATCTTAAGTCTAGTGGCGGTAGAAGATTTGCATCTTGAACAGTTAGATGTAAAAACAGTATTTCTCCATGTGTATTTGGAGGAAGAGATATATATGCAGCAGCCACAAAGGTATGAGGTCAATGGTAAGGAGAACTTGGTATGCAAGTTGAAAAAGAGCTTGTATGGCTTGAAGCAAGCTCCAAGGTAGTGGTATTTAAAATTTAACGGGTTTATGACATAACAAGGTTATAGTAGATGTCATTCTGACCACTATGTTTATTTCAAGAAGCTAGACAATGAAAGATATATTATCTTGTTATTGTATGTGGATGACATGCTTGTTGCAGGGTCTAACATGCAGGATATAAATGTACTCAAAAGGAAGCTAGCTAATTCATCTGTGATGAAGGATTTGGGTGCTGCAAAGCAAATCCTTGGTATGAAATAACGAGAGATAGGAAAAATCACAAATTGTCATTGTCTCAGAGTGAGTACATACAAAAGGTGTTGGAGAGGTTCAGAATGCAGAATGCAAAACCAGTAAGTACACCTTTGGCCAACCATTTCAATCTAAGTAAGGAAATGTGTCCCAAGACACAGGAAGATACAGATTACATGTCCAAGATTCCTTATCAATCAGCAGTTGGCAGCTTGATGTATGCCATGGTGTGTACAAGACCAGATATTGCACAAGCAGTGGGAGTTGTGAGCAGATATATGAACAATCCAGGTAAAGAACATTGGAAGGCAATACAGTGAATTCTCAGGTATTTGAGTGGTACTACCACTCAGGCATTATGTTTTGGAGGTTCAGACACTGTTCTATAGGGATATGTTGATGCAGATATGGCAGGTGATAAGGATAGCTAGAGGAGCACCACAAGGTATGTGTTTACTATAGGTGGAACAACAATAATTTGGATTTCGAAACTGGAGAAGGTTGTTGCACTTTCAACAATAGAAGCAGAGTATATTGTTGTTACAGAGGCTAGTAAAGAGATGATTTGGTTGCAGACGTTTATGGAGGAATTGGGTAAGAAGCATAAGGATAGCAAGTTGTATAGTGACAACCAGAGTTCCATTCATCTTGCAAAGAACTCAACATTCCATTCTAGGACTAAACATATACAGCTCAAGCACCATTTCATACACTCTGTTCTGGAAGATGAACTGTTGAAGCTGGAAAAGATACATACTAGCCAGAATCCTGCAAACATGTTCACAAAGGTAGTGACCAGAGAGAAACTGAGTTCCTACTTGGTTTTAGTTGGCCTTCTAGCATAAAGGTGAAGAGGAGAAAGTTTCCAAGTCCAAGGTCCAGCAAGTATAGCAACAGTGGAGTTGTTGTGATTAGTCTCCAAGTGAGAGATTGTTGGTTATGGAGCCAGATCTTCTAGTTTCATAGATGATATTGTCTTAGCTGTGTACCCCAGAGGACTATACACTCATTCCCCCACCTTGGGGTTCGGGGGAAGTGCCCCCGAGAAAAAAATTTGGGGCTATTTTCACCACTAGTTTTCAAGCCCATGGTTTTGGGTAACCCGTGGTATTTTCCCATTGTATTTCTCTTATAAAAGAAAGTCATTATAACACAGCTAGGGTTGATGTATTAGGTATTATGCATTGTAAATATCTCTAAGATCAAGAAGAGAGACCGTGAGACAGTGAAGAGGAAGTGTAGCGGTTGTGCTGCAGATTGTATCCCTTCACTTTGCTGGACGAAATAATAATAAGGACTGGCAACTTCAGTGTGGACGTAGCCCAAGTTGTATGAACCACGATATATCTGTGTCTCTCGTGTAATGTGTATGTGTGATTATATTTGCATTTCTGTATATTGTTATTGCTCTATGATCTTGTTTTTCTAACATCTAGTTCAATGCAATAAGAAATTCCCAACCATGGTCTCAGCCCATTAAACATAACAATGATGATTGGAAGGCTATGGATCCAAATTCGTCCTCTCCTTGGAGGCCAACCACCAAAAATCACAAGAGCAAATCATCTTATGACATAGCTCTTACTTAAGTGACTTTGAACCATTTAATGTGAACTCTTAAACTTATGTTATTTTATTACTATTTTATTAAAAAAATATAACATTACTTTATTTTTATTTTTATATCAATAAGTTGATTATCTTTTTTTTTATATAAATCTTAATCTTAAAGCCAAATTCTGAGTTATGAAACTCTTACAAGGTATTAGCAAATTCTATATATTCAGTAGATCCCCTTTTATAAACCTATTTTATATTTTATAAGTCCTAGTAAACATGCAAGACATTAAATATTTTTTGCAAACAGAACTGATTGCTTTCTTGTCTGCCCCGAAAAAGGGGTCTACATATGTAATATGTTGTTTCTTATATAATAAGAGCATTAATAAAAGCAACGTTCCTTTTTATATATCCATGAGGTAATCGCTTGGAATTTTTTATAAATCTCAATCTTCACACAGTATAACTCAGATTCTATATATAGAAAACAATGAATTGAATAATCTTTATAAAGTATAGATCCGTCTTTAAGTGTATCAAATATGCCATTATTTTAAATTTGGGGAACCATAATCAACATATTGAATTTTGGTTTCTGTCTTTTTATTCATCTGCATATTTTAGAAGCACAAAATGATCTGAACATTTCCCATCCACCTCTTGATGCGCTTGTGTTGAGGGCTGAGTTGCGTTTCTAGTTTTTTTCAAAAAATATTTTATGGTAGTTAATGTCCAATTTATGAATTTAATTTTTGTCTAGCTGTAGATTGTTATGGCTATCATAGGACTTAATGCTCAGCCAACTAATTGCTCTTTTTTTTAATTTTAAATTGGATTTGTCTTGTTGTTTACAGCTTAGTGGTATTTATTTTATGGCTTTTGCATTAGAATTTTTTTTTCACTTGCCTGTAGCATTCTTATGTGAGCTAACCTAAACTAAATGGTGGCGTTCATATACCCATAGGTGATCTTCGAAAGCTCAGTTACTTACAAAAGCAAAAAAAAAATGGTATCTTGCATTTTCGCTCCATATTACTCTGTGGTTAGTGTGAATTCGCTCCATATTACTCTGTGTACAACTCTATGGTTTCGTGTCGCCATAACCTTCGAATTTCAGGAGGAATTGATCAATTCAATGAATATTATCTGAGACTTAGCAGTCACCAGTTTCATATTGATGCAGAAGGTCGATGTCATGAAACTGTCAAAGGTTGTCGAATCCGTCGAAGTGTTGTATGTGTGCCGAACTCAAAACCTGTTGAGACTTGTCGAATTGGCACCTATCGGGGTTGGTTGAGTTGAAACTTGTCGAACTGGAACCTGTCGAGATTGTTCGATTCAAGACTTGTCTAATATTTTCGAAGTCAGAGCATTGTGGGACCAAAAACGAAGATTATCCTAGACTCAGCAATCGCCAGTCGCATATTGACGCAGAAGGTCGATGTCACAAAATTGTCGAAGGTTTTCGAATCCGTCGAAGTGTTGTATGTGTGCCAAACTCAAAACATGTCGAGTTGAAGGTTGGTCGAGTTGAAACTTATCGAACTGGAACCTGTCAGGATTGTTCGAGTCAAGACTTGTCAAAGATTGTCAAGGAAAGACTTGGAATCTATCTTGTCAAAGATCGATGGTGGAAAAGGCATATCGTCGAGTGGAGTGACAGGAGGTTCATGAAAAAATGGTATCTTGCATTTTCCCTACTAGCCATTTCCAGTCGATCTTGTATTGGTAGAATGATTCCTATTCACTTTCTGCGGATCACACCTCTGTTTGATGCCTCGAGGGTGCAGGGTAATTGCAAGGTGCTGGAATGGGTTCCAAGGCTCCCAACAGAGGGTGAAAACCCAGTCTGAAAGGCTTCAAAAGACCCTACGCAAGGGCAGTTCTATCCCCATCCTGTTTGGTATGGAAATATCCTACGGATATTCGGCCTCCGCTGGCACTCTATGAGTTGATGTTTCGATCAATAGATCAGTTCTCCACTTAAGGAAAACAAAAGTATAAAAACTTAATGTGTTATAAATTAACCTATTTAAGACAAAAAGGATCTACGCTAGGTTAGATCTAATCTAAGGAAAAGCTTGTTGTTGTGCAGATCAGTCTTGATGTGAGCAGGATAAGTATGTTTGTCAACTTCAACAGAAATGTAAAAGAAGCATTTACTTATTCACTTAGATCATAATCAATTAATGAAAATTAAATTACAACAATTTAAGCATTTAAACATGTTCAAGATTAACCTATAATCACCTTGTCAATTGAAAAATTAACAATGATTATATCGAATGTTGATCACTTGCAGAAACCGATAAAGAAAATATCTTGATTGACAGAAATTCAATAAAACATTTTCATACATAGATCAGCTCTAAAGAGAAATCAGTATTACAAATCTATATGTAAATCAATATTTGCAAAAGATCACACACTGTAGATGACAATTTGAAGTAAGAAATCAGGCATTGTCAAAGAAATTTAAACAATAAACAAGAGATGATTCAAAGGGATTACTTTATTGTATAAACGAAGTCTGTAAACAAAATTACAAAGCTCTGCTAAGACAGAGTATCTCCAGTCGTCTCGTGCTGATTTATAACCCAAAAATTATCAACCCCTAACATCAAGAGGCATTCCTCTTTAAATAAGAATTACAACAGAGTGCAAATGAAAATCCCCAAAAGATAGGGATTACAAAGTTCGAATCGGACTATTGATCCAGGGAATTTTGCCAAAATAATCTGAACAATTTTAACTCAAATGATTACCCCAAGCTTGTGTTGAAGTTTAAAATAAGGGTCATTTTCTAATTTTGGGAAAATCCCGTAACAAAATTGTGGAATTTGACAATGGCCCAGTAGCTGTCGATAATAGGCAAGAGTTGGTCCAGCAAATATTCCCGTTGAATCGCCACGGAATCTTCCAGTTGATCCATAACGTTCTCGAAAACAGAAAAATCGAGCAATGGGTCTTGCTCTACTGGAGTTGGTGGAGTAGCAGGTTCCTGATTGATTATAAAATCACGGATAATGGAGTCGTCTCGATCACATGGATGTTCATTGATTTTCTCTTCTTTCTTCTAAGGGAGTGGTATGCAAACTGGCAGAGTTTCAAAATATTCCTCTTCGCTATCACTGTTGGTATCAGGAACACCCGCGTCAAAGGGTCGCGACATAGGCTCTTGAAATAGCAAAGGCTGAAGTTATTCTTACATATAACATCCATCGAAGGATTCAGAACCTGTCTGCATATTGCTCACACCAAATCGTCAAAAAGAAAGCTTTGAAAATAAAACACAAAACTATTCTAACAAATACAGATGACGAACCAAGTGCTTCATACTTGTGACCATATTTAAAAAGAATTACAAAAAATCATAATGATTGCATATGATGAGCTGCTATGATTGAAATCATACAAATTTAGAATTGCAATCATTTGCATTGTAACGAAACGACATCGCAGCATGTGTTAACCCAAATTGGATCATAACAAACTACAAATTTAACAGAATCACGCACGATTCGAGGTCGCACCTAAAAATTGTCATTACAAACCAATCTAATCAAGCAATCATATCTTCAGAAGTGATCATGAGGTGAGAATTACAGTCAGAAACCGGATCGTAAGAACAACGAAAATGAGGCATTAAAACGTAAGTTCGAACGATGGAATTTCATCCACTAGATCAAATGAATCAACGGTGAAGATTAACCAATGGAGGACACGGGATCGGATCTTGGAAAATTATTCATAATTTTATTTATGATTCAGAAAGCCGCAAACTGAAAGTTGCGGGTTTCGGGAGTGCAAATTGAACCAAAACACATAAACAAGTTTCCGAAAGCCACAACCCAAAACTTGCGGGTGGCGGGTTTCGCAAATGGAAACAATCTGTAAAAAATGAAAAATCTATTCCCGCATCCCGCAACTCGACATTGCGGGTTGCGGGTTTCAGGAACACACAACATGACTTAAAGGTAAAACAAAATTTCCGAAATCTGAAAGCCGCGGTTGCGGGTTTTGGGTTTCTATTTTTCCGGGATGAAAAATTCCCAAAATTATTAGCAACGGGTTACCGCAACCCGCACCTTTCGGGTTGCACAGAATCAAACAACTCAAAATGAATTTCCGCAACCCACGCCTGTTGGGTTGTGGGTTTCGGGTCTGTGGATAATCGAGTTTGGGGTTGGCAGAAGCAAATGAAAAAAAGCTTAAAAAAATAAGGCTTGCAGCAAACCCAAAACACTTGGAAAAATTGCAAAAGAAAAAATGACAATCAAGGCAAACAAAGGTATAGGTACAAGATCATAGAAGCAAAGTTCAAAACCTTATGCTTATGAGAACACCTACCAAAATACCTTTGCATTTATTTAAAATTGGGGCTCACGTTCTTAGCTGAAGCATGGGATCTGTTGTGGCCACAACAAATGGTGACTAGCTGGGAAGAACCAGTTATCTCTGTAACGAAAACTTTAGCTAGAGAAAATATATCAGTCTACTACTTTTCGAACCTGAAATTTTTAGAAAATATGTATAAAAGGGACAACCAACAAGAAGAAAACATAAGATTGATATATTCCCATCGATGATCATGTTAAAAATAATGCAAATCTGATAAGAAGAGTTAGGAAACAGCAGGGATCCTTTCCCATTATGCAATCATTGAACGCCAGCTTGTGTTGAACCTGGAACTAACTTAAAACTGCTCATGGATATCCAATTTACATGTCACCTTGGTTTATTAATTGGTTTAATATACACTTTTTTTTTTGATTCAAAATAAAAATAAATAGCTGGACCTAAGACCTTGTTTATACAAGACCACTGCCCTAACTTGGTAATCAGATATCAATAGTGCCATTCACAGGCCTAATCCAGAAACTGATCAAGCTGGCTCGATAAGGAGACCCCTTTTCCTTTAGTTGTGACATTGAAGGCAACTATCATGGCTTGGTGACCACATAATGATAGTTTTAGTCCAAATTGAACCCATGATCATGGCAGGGATGGCTTGTAATAAGACCCCGCTATCCTTATACACAAAAAGTATCTTATAAAGAAAAATATAGATTTTATTTAAATAATATACTACAAGGCACTGCTAAGGCTTGGTAACCTCATGATAGCAGCGTTACTCACCAGTGTTTCGCAGATCATGAATGGACCGACCTGTGATAGGATCTTCCAACTCTCATCAAAACTAAGAGTCATCTCCCAAGTGTGGTTGCTTGATGTGAAGATGTCATTCCACTAAACACCTATGAACCTAAAGGGATGGCTTAAGATAAGACCCCCCTCCTTGTAATCTATAATTATTTAAGAAATATATTATCAAGGTGATTGTAAAAGGATCCAGAGCAGATAAAGCTAATCAGGTTATTAGGATATGTTGTGACAATGAGACATGAGATAAGAATATTTCAACTGTTCCCAATATCTCAATTAAACAGATAAAACATGTAAAAGATAATGACCAAGGTGGAAAGGTATCAATCAAGGTCCTGCATCTATTGGCTGTGCGCTCTTTACAAAACAAATTCTGATATCAGCCAAAAGAAACTGAAACTAACATACTATTCTGCAACTTCAGTTGAAATCATCTTCGAGTAAAACTAGTTTTAAACCATTACCAAATGTGTGGAGTTTATTATCAATAAAATGAAAGAAACCAATCAAAACAAATAAAATAGAAAACACACACCAAAACTATGTACAAAAGCATTGATTGTTCAGATGAAGTACTTTTTGAGCAGTGAAACATTCACCGGATAGGTGTCCAGGACTCCCTCCAGTGTTTGTAATCGGACATTACTAGGACCCATCTTTTCTGTAATAATGAAAGGTCCCATCCAAAGGCGCTGGAAATTGGTATACTAGTTTTTATCTTTATGTTGTTTGTCCCATCTTAATACCAAATCCCCAACTGAGAATTCCCTGTCAGATGAAGATTTCTCGTCAAACCATCTCTTCACCATCTACTGATGATGATATAACTTATTCTTAGCCATTTCTCTGTCTTCCTCCAACTTAAGCAAAGTGTCAATCCTCTGCTGAAGAGGAGAAGAATAATCTTCTTCAATAGATTGGGCTAATTGCAATGATGGAATGGTAAGGTTGGAAGGAAGAATGGCCTCTTTTCCATAAACCAAACAATAAGGGGAATTCCCAATGGATGCTTTTAGAGTGATATGATCTGCCCAAAGTGAATTATAGAGCTGTGTGTTCCAATCCCTGTGATGAGTGGCTACTGTCTTCTTGAGAATATTTATCAGGTTCTTATTCAAAGATTCAGCGAGCCCATTACCCTGTGGGTAATAATTGGCAGAAAATTTTAATTTAATCCCTCTTTCAATGGCATACTGTATCAAGTCAATCGAAGAAAAATAGGATGCATTATAAAAAATGAGATACTCAAGGGCACCAAACCTTGTAACTATCTGACTGTCTAGGAAAGATATTACTTGCTTTGCATTGCACTGCTTTAGGGGAACTGCTTCTATCCATCTGGTAAAGTAATCAATGGTGATAAGGATATACCTGTGTTGAAGGGAAGAAGTAGGATTAATGGGACCAACAAATTCTGATCCCCATTACTAAAATGGGAACTGAACTGTCACTAGTTGCAGAGGAAAAGAAGGTTTCTTGAACTTCCCTGCACATTTCTGACATGGTTCACACTTTCTTACATAGGCATATGCATCTTTAAACAATGTGGGCCAATAATATCTCACCCTAAGGATCTTGTGTGCCGTGGTTTCACCTGAGAAATGGCCTCCAGCAGGTCCTGCATGAAATTGAAAAAGAATATCATCAGTTTCAGGCTTCTCCAAGCACCTAAGGAATACTCCATCATAATTTTTTCTAAACAAAATTCCATTAATGAATTGATAAGGAGCAGACTTTAATCTTAAAGCTCTATGTTTTTTGAAATCTAAGGTTTCGGGAGCAAACCCATTGTTCAAAAAAAACCTGATATGGTCATACCATTCAGAAGTCGGAGTATCTATTGCATTAACAAAACCTGTAGGGAGTTCTTCCTCCTACTCCCACTCCGTCTGGTGTCGTACAAGGTCATTTGACTGAGTAGTCAGCAAACATAAACCTTGCCCTTTCACAATTTTAGCTGGCCTGATTTCCAGATCGTATTCTTGTAAAGGAGTCATCCAATGGGCCCTTTTCTCGCCCAATTCCTTCTGGACTAACACATTCCTAATGGCAGTATATGGCACAATTACCTTAGTTCTAGATTTCAACAAATAAGGCCTGTAATGCTTAACAGATTTGTAAACTGCATAACCCTGTTTATCAATTTGGAAGTAATTCAATTCGGCTCCCTTGAATGTTGAACTCATTAAGGAAATTGGAATTTATGCATCACTGTCATGCTTCTGTGTCAAAACAATTGCATAAGAGAAATCAGTGGCAAAGGTATAGAGAATGAAATCTTTATCAAAGTCAGGGGACATGAGAGCAGGAGCCTCAGCGATAGCCCTTCTAATTTCGACAAACACATCTTTCTTTTCCTGTGACCAAGTAAACTGTACATCTTTCTTGAGTAACTTCTGCAAAGGTTTAACTATCTGTGCAAAATTAGGTAAAAACCTACAGACAAAATTTATCTTACCTAGGAAGGACTGCATGGCCTTGCGCGAACCGGGCAAGCCAATTTTTGAAATAGCATTGGTACGTTCTAGGTCAATAATCATACCTTCTTTGGACACAATGAAACCAAGAAGCTTTCCTTCTGTGACTGCAAAGATAGACTTTTCGGATTGAGTGAGATCCCGTACTTCCTGCAACGTTCAAAAACATGTTTCAGGGAAAAAAGATGTTCATGTCGTTTCTTTAAATATATGGTGATATCATCTAAATAAACTACGGCAGAGTTATGCATCAAACCTCTGAAAGCTATATCCATAGCTCTCTGAAATGTAGCCCCGACATTTATCAACCCGAAAGGCATCCACCTATAGGAGAAAGTGCCCCAAGGGGTTTTAAAAGCAGTTTTGAGTTGGTCATCGGGAGCAACCATGACCTGTTTATATCCCGAAAAACTATCCAAGAGTGAGAACATCTCTGATCCTGATACCTTTTGCAGAATCTATTCCATGGGTGGAATAGGATAATTGTCTTTTTCGGAGGCCCGATTCATATTTCGGAAATCAACACACAGTCTGATTTCACTGCTCTTCTTATGCACAGGCAACAAATTGGCGATCCATTGGGTGTGTCTGACTGGAAAAATGATTCGTTCCGTCAGCAGTTTTCTAGTTCTTTTTTCACAGAAGGTTCTAAGCTGGGGTGCATTTTGCGCAGTTTCTGTTGATAAGGCTTCACGTCCGGCTTCATAGGTATGTTGTGGTGCATGATGCTTGTATCGAAGGTTTTCAATTCGTTATAGGTCCATGCGAAAACGTCTTTGTATTCTTTACATAATTTAATGATAGCCCTTCTTTCCTCGGGAGAACAATCAACTCCTATATTGATAAAACAGGGTTCTTGCTTAGTACTTAAGTTGACTGGTTCGTAATTAAGTGAGGAGATCTGGGTTTTGCAATTGGTTTTGTGTCTGAACTTATCCTGTAAATCTTAGAACTTCTCTAGACTGATAACAGATTTCAGGATAACATTTGAAGTGTCAGAGAGTGATTTTTCATGTTCTTTTTCATATATAGCCATGTTTTGAAATGTATCCTAAGTCATGAGGAAATCAAGTATCTGCTGGTTGTCATCGAACACTTTCTAGCTTGTCACATTTTCAGGTACGGACGGCCTGTACATGAGTTCAATTGAAAAGGTTCGAGGTGACAAACCTTCTGGTGGTATCAATCTGGATGTTTTGTTTGCTAAGAGGTTAGCATCGAAGTTCTATGACCTAGGGATTGAGTTAATGTTAAATGCAAAAAAGGTATTGGTAAGGTCTCTCACCAGTTTCTGATAATTCATCAGGCGTGGAGACAAGCAGTGTATCTTATTCCTTACCTGTTTGACAATGATTTCAAAGTCTCCAAAGCAATGAATTACCTATACACCCATATCAACAGCTTTTTTAAGTCCTTGAATAAGGGCTTCGTATTCAGCTACGTTATTGGTACAGTCAAATCTGCATGCTGTCATAGTTTTAATCCCTTTTGGGTTAATGAGGACACAACCTGCACCAACTCCTTCCTTAGATCTGGAGCCATCAAAAAATAAATTCCAAGTAGTTGCATCTATTCTAAAATTTGTATTTACATTAAAAACATTATGTACAACATCTCCAGTGAAAGGTACGGTGGTAACCTGAGTGATCTGCGATTCGTTCTGTAAATTTTCATTTGGGGAACAGTCAGCAGGAAGATCTCCAAAAAAAGTATCAAATGTAAAATGTTCAATATGTGCACTGTAGTAATTGGCAGGTTCACTAGAATCGTTAAGGTCCGTGACTGTCTGTTTCATGAAAGGATCCCTACTGATTTTGATTTTGTTGGGCTGTCCATTATAGGGTAACCATAGATGAGACTAGATAGTGGCAAAGTAGCCCTTAAGCTTCTCCGACCAGTCCCTACTCAGCCACATCCCATAAGCTTCAGGAATGTCAGCTACAACAATGTCTATAGTTTGGTGGATACGAGGATCCACAGATAATGTAAGCAGGACATTCCTCAACCTTCCTACTACTCTTACTTTTGATCTATCGAGTTGGACAATTTGAGTAGGGCAGGGTTCCCAAGTGGCATTCAATTTCCTACACACAGATAAGGGCATCACGTTTGATAAGGCACCCGAATCTATCATGCAGTTATGTATGTTCCTGTTGAAGATTTCGAAAGTAAGAAGAAAACGGGGTGTCCTTTTGCTTCCAGGGTTTTAACCATCCGATTTAGTGAAAGAGTCTAGTTTTTTATTCTGTGATTCTCTAGGTTGTTTGATTATCATGATTTTGGGTAAAGTATCCCTCATAGAAGGGATCTTCAAAATTTCAAACAAAGAGATATTTGCCTTAACTCTTTTCAGATCTTCAACTAGATTGTACTCCATCTCTGGAATAACTATATCATTTTGGGGAATAGTCTTGCCTTTATTGGGAACTGTTGTTGAGGATGAAGGTTCCTGAGGGGGTTGTGGTATTGAACTTGTGTTATAAGGGAGTTGAAAATTAAACACAGTCTCAAGTTCTTCTTCCTCTTCATTCATAGGAAGTTCGAAGAAATAGCTAACAGTGTTCATCTTTAGGTCCTCTTGTTATTCGTCCTCTTCGGGTAACTGTGAATCACAGTTGGTCTAATCATTGGAGGATTCAGGAATAGTTTGGGATTCTGTTTCCAAGGATCTAAAAATGGAATAGATTTATTCATTTGAAAGTCCTTCAGTAGGATCAGGAGGTGGTGGATTTTGAGGAGGCTGATAAGGTCTCCTAAAAGGCAGCCTTGCAAATCCTCTGTTTTGGTTTTGATTCTCGTTGTTATTTCTTTTCAAATAGACCATCTAATTCGACATTTTCTGAAGGAACTTCTTTACATCAGTCATGTCAAAAGGATCCTTGTTTTGGGTAGAAGCCTTGGGAACAATATCAGTTTTCTTCCTAGATGTGGAAGTAGAGGGTTGCTCTTCTACTGCATCCGGACTATCCTTCAAACAATAGATATCCTTTTCAACTTGAATAGCTTCAGCATAGGCTTCATATAAGTTGTTTTTATGTGCCCTTTTTACCCACATTGCAATAGGGGTAGAGAGACCATTTTCATAAAAGGCAACCAGAAGCTCTTCTATTGGGAGAACAGGAGCAGGGATTCTATTCTTTAGGTAAGAGAATCTTTGATCGTAATCTTTAATCATTTCTTTACCTTTCATCTTCATAGAAGATAATTCCAAAACTAAATCCTATGGTGTTTTGTCATCCCCAAACTTTTGGATAAACAACTTCTCAAAATCATCCCATGATGTTATGGATCTGGCTTCCAAGGAAAAATACCATGTGGATGCTTTTCCTTCAAATGTGTAAGGGAAGAGTCTACAAACCACATCCTCATGTATCACACTCCTAAGTCTGATAGCTTACATGAAAGTTTTGATATGATCCAACACAGGCGACTTGTCATCTGGATTGAATTTGGTAAGCCATTTCTCAGGGTTCTTAGGTAACCTGTGTTGGTCCTCGAGTATCCATACAGCATCTTGGTCAAGCCAAGGTCTGTTATGGCCTTCCCCAGCCATAGGTTGTTCTTCTTCTTCTTCAAATGAAGAGTTAGAAGAATGTTCAGTCTCAGATGAGGAGGATGAAGATGAAGGAGGAGAGGGTGGTGGTCCACCTGAAGGAATTACTTGTGAAGCTGGTTCTGTTTCAGTGAATAATAAATCAAGATCAAATTCAGGGATCTACTGTTGGTTTGATGAACTATTTTTTTCAGTTGTTTGCTCAGTGTTTTGCTCAGTAGAATTTTGATTATCTTGAATGTTTGCCTGTGGGTTGGGGTTTTCTCGGTGAATTGCTGCTAACCCTTGATTTCTCTCTACAGAGAGTCTCTTTTGCAGCCTAGCAGTACTATCGTTAGACCTTTTGAGTATTTCTTTGAGTGATATATGTCCTCTAATAGGTGATACAATAATAATGTCTCCTATTCTAGGATCTCAGTGAGCTGTTGCGATAACATGGATAGTATTAGGTTGTTGTACCGGTTGCTCAACAGAAGTAGATGCTTGAGTGTGACTACGGGTGACAATTGGTATTCTTGCTGGAGGAGGTTTCTAAGTATTCTATTTAGGCATAGTTCACTACTGGCCCTCCTTCTAGCACCATTTGTTGATGCCTCGGGGGTGCAGGGTAATTGCAAGGTGCTGGAATGGGTTACAAGGCTCCCAACAGAGGGTGAAAACCCAGACTGAAAGGCTTCGAAAGACCCTACGCAAGGGCAGTTCTATCCCCAGCCTGTTTGGTATGGAAATATCCCATGGATATTCGGCCTCTGTTGGCACTCTATGAGTTGATGTTTCGATCAATAGATCAGTTCTCCACTTAAGGAAAACAAAAGTATAAAAACTTAATGTGTTCTAACTTAACCTATTTAAGACAAGAAGGATCTATGCTAGGTTAGATCTAATCTAAGGAAAAGCTTGTTGTTGTGCAGATCAATCTTGATGTGAGCGGGATAAGTATGTTTGTCAACTTCAACATAAATGTAAAAGATGCATTTACTTATTCACTTAGATCATAATCAATTAATGAAAATTAAATGACAACAATTTAATCATTTAAACCTGTTCAAGATTAACCTGTAATCACCTTGTTAATTGAAAAATTAACAATGATTATATTGAATGTTGATCACTTGCAGAAATTGATAAAGAAAATATCTTAATTGACAGAAATTCAATAAAACATTTTCATACATAGATCAGCTATAACGAGAAATCAGTATCACAGATCTGTATGTAAATCAATACTTGCAAAAGATCACACACTGTAGATGACAATTCGAAGTAAAAAATCAAGCACTGTCAAAGAAATTTGAACAATAAACAAGAGATGATTCAAAGGGATTACTTTACTATATAAACGAAGTCTGTAAACAAAATTACAAAGCTCTGCTAAGACAGAGTATCTCCAGTCGTCTCCTACTGATTTCTAACCCAAAACTGATTAACCCCTAACATCGAGAGGCATTCCTCTTTAAATAAGAACTACAACAGAGTGCAAATGAAAATTCCCAAAAGATAGGGATTACAAAGTTCGAATTGGACTATTGATACAGGGAATGTTGCCAAAATAATCTGAACAATTTTAACTCAAATGATTCCCCCCAAGCCTGAGTTGAAGTTTAAATAAGGGTCATTTTCTAATTTCAGGAAAATCCCGTAACAAAATTGTGGAATTTGACAACAGCCCACTAGCTGTCGATAATAGGCAAGAGTCGGTCCAGCAAATCTTCCTATTGAATCACCATGGAATCTTCCAGTTGATCCATAACATTCTCGAAAACATAAAAATCGGACAACGGGTCTTGCTCTATGGGAGATGGTGGAGTAGCAAGTTCCTAATTGATTATAAAATCATGGATAATGGAGTCGTCCCAATCACATTGTTGTTCATTGATTTTCTCTTCGTTCTTCTGAGGGAGTGGTATGCAAACGAGCACAGTTTCAGAATCTTCCTCTTTGCTATCACTGTTGGTATCAGGAACACCCGCGTCAAAGGGTGGAGACATAGGCTCTTGAAATAGCAAAGGCTGAAGTTCTTCTTGCATATAACATCCATCGAAGGATTCATAACCTGTCTTCATATTGCTCACACCAGACCATCAGAAAGAAAGCTTTGAAAACAAAACACAAAACTATTCTAACAAATACAAACGATGAACCAAGTGCTTCATACTTGCGACCATATTTAAGAAGAATTGCAGAAAATCATAATGATTGCATATGATGAGCTGCTATGATTGAAATCATACAAATTTAGAACTACAATCATTTGCATTGTAACGAAACGACGTCGCAACATGTGTTAACCCAAATTGGATCATAACAAAGTACAAATTCAATAGAATCACGCATGATTCGAGGTCGCACCTGAAAACTGTCATTACAAACCAATCTAATCAAGCAATCATATCTTCAGAAGTGATTATGAGGTGAGATTTACAGTCAGAAACCTAATCGTAAGAACAACGAAAACGAGGCATTAAAACGTAAGTTCGAACGATGGAATTTCATCCACTATATCAAATGAATCGACAGCGAAGACTAACCGATGCAGGATGCGGGATCGGATCTTGGAAAATTATTCATAAGTTTATTCATGATTCCGAAAGCCGCAAACTGAAAGTTACGGGTTTGGGGAGTGCAAACTGAACCAAAACACATAAACAGGTTTCCGAAAGCCGCAACCCGAAACTTGCGGGTGGCGGGTTTCGCAAATGGAAACAATCTGTAAAAATTGAAAAAGCTATTCCCGCATCCGCAACCCGACATTGTGGGTTGCGGGTTTCGAGAACACTCAAATGACTAAAAGGTAAAACAAAATTTCCGAAATCCAAAAGCCACAGTTGCGGGTTTCGGGTTTCGGTTTTTCCAGGATGAAAACTTCCCAAAATTATTAGCAACGGGTTACTGCAACCCGCACCTTTCAGGTTGCCCAGAATCAAACAACTCAAAATGAATTCCCGCAACCTGCGCTTGTCGGGTTTCGGGTATGCGGATAATCGGGTTTTGGGTTGGCAGAAGAAAATGACAAAAAGCTTTAAAAAATAAGGCTTCCAACAAACCCAAAACACTTGGAAAAATTGCAAAAGAAAAAATGACAATCAAGGAAAACAAAGGTACAGGTACAAGATCATAGAAGCAAAGTTCAAAACCTTATGCTTACGAGAACACCTACCAAAATACCTTTGCGTTTATTTAAAATTGGGGCTCTCGTGCTTAGTTGAAGCATGGGATTTGTTATGTCCACAACACTTTGTTGAACTAAGTGACGCATCAACTGGAGCATAAGATTTGGTCGACAGTTGACAGGATTGGTCGTCTTTAATTGAAATGTTGGCCAAGCCCTGATAGGTTGCTTTCCATCAGATGCCGACAAAAAGCATCTTTTAAATGCCGACGAGGTGCCTTAGTTGATGCCAACTGAGTGCACCTTCCTAATGCCGACATGGTGTCTTCTTGCATGCATAATAGAAGAAAGATATCTTATTCCTTCAAATAGATAGCCAACCCGAGTCCGTTGAAGAAAATGTGCAGCATGGTCGAAAACACATCACGATCAACGGAGAGATGAGCCTCATGCAAGATAGAGCACAAATGCCCCCATCACAACACCATATGTATCCTCCCTATGATGGTGTAAACCTGAAATAGCACCTTCAACAATACTTGGTCAATGGCTGCAGGTGGACAGAATGCTAGTCAATGAATATGCGGCCATATGGTCAGGCTTCAATATGTCGATCTAGTAACTAAGAATTGCTATTGCCAACTGTAAGAACAACGTTGAATTGCTCAACTATGCTCCAATTGATGGGAAATAGTAAGGTCGTCATCAAGCAACCTGTAGGTGTGCGATCTTCATAAACATATAGTCATTTACTCTAGGATGAAGGTACAGGTTGAAACGGTCAACTGGAGTCTGGAACTGATTTTCAATATGGATTGAAAACCATATGAGCTAGCAGTCTTTGGATCGCACCAACAACAACCTCGTCATGCTTTCACAAATTCAACAACCTCGTCATGCCAAAATTCCAATGGATCCAATGGTTCCAATGGCCTATCGGAGCTTCTGTTTAGTATAACTGATCTAGCATGCCGAGAATTTACAGAATCACATCGTGGTAATGAGTGATGAAAGAGGTTGTAGAAGATTGGAAAAGAGAAAAATGATGTTCTTGACATGACGAGCCGAGGAGGATGCGCCCACTAGAATGACCGATGATGTGAAGATTGATCACCTACATTCTGACAGAAATATTGGAAACCATAGAACTTTCATCGACTGGATTTAGTACATTAATTAGAGCTTTCGTCGATCAAAGAATGTCGCCACTACACAGTTTGTTACCACGTGGTCTGTGTTAGCTGTGGCTTGTCGACCAAAGAAAGTATTATGTTGGCTAGAACCTACCGTTGGTTGGAACACTAAATCAAGATTCAAACTATGTAACCGTCGACCATCACATCACCCAAAAATCAATGAAGTCGACTGTCATTCGGAAAATACGGCCTATGCACTCTCGACACCGATTGCTGCAATTGGTTAGATATCTATGTAAGGCATCCGTACGCTACATAACCCTCGGGTAGATATATGTTTCCTAGAGGCATCTGTCAACTACATATATATTTATTACTTTTCGAAACTAAACCTGTCGAATGCCGGTCAAAATGTGGCATCTTCTCATAGCTTGGATTTTAATCAAAGCTTTGCTGGTCAAAATGTGGTGTAGTGGATGGGAGAGATGCTTTGGTCAACTGGCTATTGTGGGAATTAGTGGATGGATTTATTTATGATCAACACAACGGATCTCCAACCAATTGAACAGGTCACGTGCCAATCTTGCCACAATTATGTATATGTTTGGTGCTCAAATTCTCATCCAATAGTCATATCACTAAATATAGTCGAGAATCGAATAGACAGGTGGCTATCTCCAGCTCATGATCTTGTCGTCGGTTAGTAATATGGTCGATGAGTAGTTGAAAGATGTCGGTGGCTACCAAATCGAAAACTTTTCATATGGCTTCAAGCAATTTATATTGTAATATCAGTCGATCAATCATTACAGACGGTCGATTAAGAGTGTCTTCAAAATTCAATTGACAGAAGTAAGCAACAGAAGGTCGACGTGGTAAAAAAAAATTTGCATGGCAAGAGGTCGAGTCAATAAAAGAATAGCCCGTAGGAAATTGTGGTTGGAAAATTCTTATGCAAAAAATTAGCAACATCCTCAACTTGAACAGGGCATGCAAGCGATCTTGCAAGCTTCAACATACAGGTTTTCAATTCTGCGGCCTTGGTTTTAGTATATTCTTTGAATCCTTCAACCTGGTCGGCTAATTCGTTAGCAACAGGAACCTCTCCATCTACTTTTCATGTCCCAAATTTCACATTGGGTCACAATGGCCTAATGTCACATCCCCATTTTTTACACTATTGCATTAAAATTGTAAATGGTGTAAATATCGTTATTAAATCATGGTGAGGAGCTCAAGGCCAAGGCCCCACCATCGATTTAGCGTTTTATGTATCAACAATTTAAAAAAAATAGATGCCTATGGTTCTTGTGCTAGACATGCACAATGTAAATTAATACATCATGTAAATATGAATTTTAATGAAATACCCACAACTAGCTATGCAATGCAGCAAGAGATGGGGGCATTATTTTACAAGGAATAGGGAGGGAAAATTATCCAAACCCTTGAGCCAATGGTGTTAACCCAAATGTCAATGAAGGAACCCATAAATCCTCAACTACCCATTTGGACTTATGCACCCAATCATTTAATTCTTCCAAGAGTTGGTTGAGGTAGTTAATGCCTTGGGAATGGAGAGGTATGGCAGCCAATTTCGGGTATGGGTAAGCCATCAATCTGGGAAATCGTATTTTTGCTTCTTGGGCAAGAAAACACCCACGAAATGGTGCCCAAAGCCATTCTTGACCCATGGCCTTTGCTCTCTCACGCAGTCTGAGCTAGCTGGGGCTTCCTCCTTCACATTTTCCATCATTTTCCATATCTGGCAACTCGTTTTTGTATTGCACTGTGGCTGGGAGGAAGGGAGACACGATTTTTGGGTTTATGGAGGCCTTTTTGTCCCTTGAATGCCCATAAACGTTTTCTGAAAACGATTTTTCTCTCCCAGGGTTGTTTCCCCATCTTCCATTTCATTTTTGGTTACCCACATTTTTCTGAAGCTAATGGAAACCCCATTTTGGGCATCCCACTGTAAAAGCTTTTTTCTTCATGCCCAGCACTTGTGATTTTGTTGTTTTGTGCATCCCTATTTTGGTTTGAACCTATGCAAGGAATTTGGAGTGGAAGTGGATCGGAATTGGCTTGATGAACCTAGTGAGGAAGGTAACCTCTCAAGAATATCAAAGGGATGGCTACTCTTCTATGCACACCTTGAACAACACTGAATTGGAAGGTATGGCCTGAGGGACTGTGCAGTAATGAAGGGAATACTTCCTTGAGTCGGGTGTGTAGGCATTGTGGGGAACCAAGATGGATAGATCTTGTATAGGTTCCCATAGCTTTGTGGTCAAGTTCACTAGCTTAGCAATTCTTTCCTTTCCTTTGCCTTAGCAGCCTGATAAACCCAACTGTGGATTGGCTTGGCTGATTTTGGTGTATTGTGGCTATATGTGAGTCTGTTGTTCCCTTTTCCTGGTAGAATCATGCCCATCTCGAGGGTGGCCATTGTGTTGAGAGATTGATGAGCACAATTGGCCTACGGTTGGGTGGAACATTGCAGTTGCATAGCCAGTTGCTCAGGACTACTTTGTTTTAAGATAAGTACTCTCTCTCTCTCTTGTATAAATTCTGCAATGTCTTTATTTAATGGCTGTCATGAAAATGCTAAATGTATGTTAGATATTTAGATGATTTTAATTCCGCTGTGTTTCTACAATATACATATATATATCTGCTTATGTCCCTTTCTTTTATATTCTGTGAATTATGTTAATGATCATGGGGCTAGATGCCCGGATTTAGTGTCATGTTCTCTCCCTTGCTCATTCTGATGGGAGGGAATGTGACACCTAATCACATTGGCCATATTCATTAGAGTTTGTCAAATTGATGTTAAGGGTCAAATAATTGCCAATGAGGAAAATTACTAGTTTCCTAGGTTTGGAATGGAAGCTTTGGGAATTGGAATAAGGGGGATAATAAATGATGTTTGAACATTAGAATGGCATAAATATTTAATAAAGGAGATAAATAAATATATACAAGTGAAAATCAAAGTGGCATTTGATCATAAAGACACATGGAGGAAGTGGGACCCACATATGGCTAGATTTCCCCACTACACTTGGCATCATTCTTTCACCAATTCGAATTCAAGGTGAATGGTAACATACTTGGGGGAGTTCAAAAGGTATTATTCATGGAATGACTCATCCAAGGTCGAAATATAGAGGAAGAGTAACTCTCATGGAAGAGGAAGAGGCAATTTGGAGCTAGTGAGACACTTGGGCTAGATTCCCTAGCTCTATGACAACAATGATGAAGATGCTATGACACCTATGACACAAATCAGACCTGGAGGCTAACATATGACATATATGACATGTCAAGGCTAAAACTAGCGTCCAAGAGGGCGCTCAAGGGAGTTAGGGAAGCTAAGATGCTTCCACATGTGATTTGGTGGAAGTGGGAGACTAGAAATCGTTGTACAAGTGGTGTTCTTTGGAATCTCTTCCCAACTTGAGTTGGCATGAGTCTCTTGGAAGGAATTCGACCCATATAGGACATTAGAAGTTTATAAATGTCAATAACAAAGAATGAAACCAGCTTTTGATCATTTGTAGAATTTTCAATTGCATTTGTGAAGAGGGAGAGCTAGTGGATGACTAGTTTCTTGCCTTAGCCAACTTCGAGGGTGAAAGATTTCCATCCAAGTTGGTAATTGGAAAGGCCAATCAGAAATTTCATTTGGAGCTTTAATGGAGTCTTTATTTGCAGGTGTAAGCTATAGGGAATCTCATGGTTTCTTCTATTACATCTCACTCCTTCAACCATTTCCAGTTTTGATGGCATATTCTTAATCCTTGAGGGAGGGTGTTTTTGGTGAGCTATTGTACTCTTTGGGGGAGCTTCTAATGCCCCATTTATTTTGTAATATGAATTAAATACTCTGTTATTCATCTCCAGAAAGTTTCAAGTTGAAATTCCAAATTGAAATTTGTAAATCTCATTTTTAATGAAAGAACAGTGCCATTTCCCCACTACCTTGTTGTAAACCAATGTAATGTTGATGGATTCGAATGGATAAGTAGAATACTGATGGTTTATTGATGAATTGAATGTTATTTATGGATTATACAAGTTTCATGTTCATTATTTAAGCATTTGAAGTCATTTTACTCAGTTTATTTACATTTGTAGAAGATTTGGTGCCATTTCCCCAAGGGTCGAATTAGTGATTTTTGCTGCTGTTTAGGAGAAGGTTAGAACAGAATTAATAACTGATTAATGGTTCACATGAGACCTAAATAATTTTCCTTATACATCCCCTACCTCTGTTCAGAATTTCGAGTGGGTTTGGAGGCATTTGGATAGCCATTTTCAGAACTTACCCTGGGGGGATTTGAACCTCAAATTGCTAGTTAAATTTCATACTTTGTACAGAATCTTAAACAAGTTTGCAGAAGTATTTTGATGGTCATAAATCATCCTTGAACATAATAATCAATTACAAATATCACTCATAAACCTTCCTTGAATATTTGAAGGAATTTGGAGCCAATTGGAGACCTAGAGACCAATACTAGTCAAAGGGAAATTACTAGTAAAGTTCCCTACATTGGCCAGAATTGAAAGAGGATTTGCAGAAGTATTTTAAAGGTCCAAAAGCATCCCTGAAACACATATTTATTTTCTAACATCATCCATATACCTTCTCAGAATATTTGGGAGCAATTGGAGCAATTTGGTGACTGAGAGATCAAAACTAGTCAAAGGTCGAACTAGGGGAAAAAGTGGAAAATTGTCATTTTAATAAAATTCCTAACAAGGGTCATTATAGTGGTATCATAGAATGATCTTGGCACCTGATGTGGTCTGATATTCATGAGGACAAGAAGTCAAGGACCACCATTAGATATTGAAACCAAAAGTGTTTTTGTTGAAGAGAAAAAAGTGAGGAAAATAAGCCAATGGGTGAGCATATTTTCTCAAGCACAAGACCCCATAATAGAGAAAATGAATTTCAGAGAACACCAAGGCCTACTATACCAAAATTTCTTGAATCCAAACATGTGGAAGAAATTCATCTCGAATGGAAAAATTTGAGTGAAGGTTTCATAAACACTATACCATTTTATGAGTACCTCATTATCAAAAACAAGCTCAAGATGAAGGAAGGTAATAAGAATCCATTTCAAAATAGAGAGTCCAAAGATATTGATCCTAAGGAAAACAAGGGGAAAATTGCATTAGCTTACTTGAAGGATCAAAAGGAAGAGACATCACAAGAGCATGAAGGAGATTCTATTGAAAATATGGACGATCATTTCGAGACACCTTCTACCTTAGACATGAACCAAAGAGCATCTACTGATGGATGCTTGAACTATGAAGAAGTACCTACTGATGGGTGCTCACACCTCTATGTTGGTGACATAGAGATCACTTTTGAAAGTGTTTCTGCAATCCAAACTTCCATTAAACATGAAAATGAATACCTTGTAGCAGTTGAAGAAGAAACAATATCAACTTCCCCATCACCACTTGAGCTTCATGAAGTTGGTCCAAGCAAGAAAGAAGAAGATGAGGAGGTTCATTTGCAAGAGCCTTATTTTCTTGAAGGGTCCTTAAAGATGAATGAAAAGAATATCCAAGATTCCCTCAGCATTCTCCATGACACTCAAACATTGGTGTCAAATTCTTGTTGGAGAGCTACTTCATTGGAGGAAACATCCTTCCTTGAAGACATGGAGAAGATTCAAAGAGCAATGTGCCACATCAAAGGTAATTTCATGTCTTTGCTTTTTGATAGAAACCATTTTTTTGAGTTTAATGAATTGTTACATGATGCATACTTGAAGAATAATGAGGATAATCATAAGCTCACAATTCAAAATGAGCAACTTCTTGAAAAGTTGCAAGATACTTGTTTTTCCTCCTATGTTTCAGATTGTCAAATGGTAGATTATTTGGAGGATTCTCATGACATGGTGGATCATGATAAATGTGGAAAATTGAATGTGCTTGATGTGTTTGAAGATGAACTTGAAGAAATCCAAACACTTGATGTGGTGGAAGAGGAACTTGAATTGTCTCTTGATGAAGGTTATGCAATTTTTAAAGAAGAGCATGATTCCTCTACATTGGAACCAATCTATGACAAAGGTTTCACACTTTTGAAGGAACTGCATGATACTACCCATATGTATCCTTCCCATGATGAAAATTCTTCACTTTTTTATCATTTGGGTGAGTTAGTTAATTCTCCTACATCCTACAATTCCATGTTTTGCAGCATTAGTCTCAATGAAGAATGGGTGAAAGGGTTCTTTTTTATGATGGCACATGAGAAGTATGGAACTCCTAGATTTAATTTTTATGATGATATGGTTGGAGCACATTCTTATTCACATTTGTAGCAGCATCCTTTGTTACTTTATGATGATGCACATCTACATGGATGCACCTATGATATGCATTTGAGTCACTTGAAGACTCATGTTTTTTCTTGCTCAACACTTGATTCGTTTGATGTTGGAGGAACTTCGTCCAACACTTGGGTGAATAGATTTATGATTGGAGAACATTTTTGTTGGAATCCACATACTTTGTTATATCTTTATGATTCTCACATTCAGGGATGTATGGGTGAGACTTCTTTGAGTCATGTGAAGTATCCTTGTTTTTTCTGCTCATTATTTGGTTCAGATTTTAGTGGAGATTCTTCATTCATTTCTTGGATGAAAGAATACATGGCTGAATATTTTGATGCATATCAAATCCTTTTGGAGCAGCATTATAGGACATGGGATACTCACCTATGTCATTGGATCAGATTTGATTATTCACTCGAAGCTTGTATGCACTTGGAAAATGGTGGTCTACTTGCTTGGAGGTATAAGCACTTTCATTATTCTTTGATGAAGCACCTCCTTGATGTACATTTTCATTATGTTGTTATGTACTTTGATGATATATATTTTGTACTCATGATGTTTGGAAGAATGCATACAAGAAAATGGGATCCAGGAATCCTCTTATCTAATGGTGTGGATTGGAAAGCACTCTTAATTGTTGGGGTGCAATACAAGCAATGGGACCCTGGAATAATCTTTATCTCATTGGTTTCAAATTTTTTGGGGAAAAAAGCAGTATGGGAGATGGATTTCTCACTTAATAAAGTGATTTTTATCAGAGTAGTGCAGCAGCAAGCATGGTGGTTCCTCTCTAAAATCTTCATGGAAACTCAAAGACTCAAGATTGGGAAATTCAATGGCAACTTCAAATAATTATATAGAAAGCAGGTTCTTCAACACCCATGTTTGAAATTGCTTGAGGACAAGAAATATTGGGAAGGGAGGATTTTTCATGTCCCAAATTTGGAATTGTGTCACAATGGCCTAATCACATTGGCCATATTCATTAGAGTTTGTCAAATTGATGTTAAGGGTCAAATAATTGCCAATGAGGAAAACTACTAGTTTCCTAGGTTTGGAATGGAAGCTTTGGGATTTGGAATAAGGGGGATAATAAATGATATTTGAACATTAGAATGGCATAAATATTTAATAAAGGAGTTAAATAAATATATACAAGTGAAAATCAAAGTGTCATTTGATCATGAAGACACATGGAGGAAATGGGACCCACATATGGCTAGATTTCTCCACTACACTTGGCATCATTCTCTCACCAATTCAAATTCAAGGTGAATGGTAACACACTTGGGGGAGTTAAAAAGGTATTATTCATGGCATGACTCATCCAATGTCGAAATATAGAGAAAGAGAAACTCCCATGGAAGAGGAAGAGGCAATTTGGAGCTAGTGAGACACTTGGGCTAGATTCCCTAGCTCTATGACAACAATGATGAAGATGCTATGACACCTATGGCACAAATCAGACCTGAAGGCTGACATATGAAATATATGGCATGTCGGGGCTAAAAGTAGCCTCCAAGAGGGTGCTCAAGGGAGTTATGGCAGCTAATATGCTTCCACATGTGATTTGGTGGAAGTGGGAGACTAGGAATTCTTGTACAAGTGGCGTTCTTTGGAATCTCTTCCCAACTTGAGTTGGCATAAATCTCTTGGAAGGAATTTGACCCATAGAGGACATTAGAAGTTTATAAATTTCAATAACAAATAATGAAACCAGCTTTTGATCATTTGTAGAATTTGCAACTGCATTTGTGAAGAGGGAGAGCTAGTGGATGACTAGTTTCTTGCCTTAGCCAATTTCGAGGGTGAAAGATTCCCATCCAAGTTGGTAATTGGAAAGGCCATTCAGACCTTTCATTGGGAGATTTAATGGAGTATTTATTTTCAGGTGTAATATATAGGGCAGCTCATGGTTTCTTCTATTGCAGCTCACTCCTTCAACCATTTCCATTTTTTATGGCATATTCTTGATCCTTGAGGGAGGGCATTTTTGGTAAGCTATTGTACTCTTTGGGGGAGCATCTAATGCCCCATTTATTTTGTAGTATGAATTAAATACTCTTTTCTTCATCTCCAGAAAGTTTTAGGTCTAAATTCCAAGTAGAAATGTGTAAATCTCATTTTTAATGAAAGAACAGTGCCATTTCCCCACTACCTTGTTGTGAACCAATGTAATGTTGATGGATTCGAATGGATAAGTAGAATACTGATGGTTTATTGATAAATGGAATGTTATTTATGGATTATAAAAGTTTCATGTTCAGTATTTAAGAATTTGAAGTCATTGTACACAGTTTATTTACATTTGTAGAAGATTTGGTGCCATTTCCCCAAGGATCGAATTAGTGATTTTTATTGTTGTTTGGGAGAAGGTTAGAACAGACTTAATAACTGATTAATGGTGCACATGAGACCTAAATAATGTTCCTTATACATCCCCTACCTCTTTTCATAATTTCGAGTGGGTTTGGATGCATTTGGACAGCCATTTTCAGAACTTACGCTGGGAGGATTTGAACCTCAAATTGCTAGTTAAATTCCATACTTTGTCCAGAATATTAAAAAATTTTGCAGAAGTATGATGGTCATAAATCATCCTTGAACATAATAATCAAGTACAAATATCACTCATACACCTTCCTTGAATATTTGAAGGCATTTGGAGCCAATTGGAGACCTAGAGACCAATACTAGTCAAGGGGAAATTACTAGTAAAGTTCCCTACATTGGACAGAATTGAAAGAGGATTTGTAAAAGTATTTTAAAGGTCCAAAATCATCCCTGAAACACATATTTATGTTCTAACATCATCCATATACCTTCTCATACTCTTTGGGAGCAATTGGAGCAATTTGGTGACCTAGAGATCAAAACTAGTCAAAGGTCGAACTAGGGAAAAAATTGGAAATTTGCCATTTTAATAAAATTACTAACAAGGGTCATTACACTAATTCATACATTTTGGAAGCAATAATCAAACAAGCCAATGCAAAAGCAGTTACGGTTCGCCTCTTAAGTGATTTCACTAAAAGGTAGCGGTCCACGATGCGCATTGTTGCATGAACGATCTTTGCTTACATTGGAAACATATGCCGTGCATATCAGAAAATCAACGATTTCGAACAAGTTTCTTCTTTAATTTCCTTCTGTACACACTGCAAGTAATTGCCTCGGAGTTTGCATTTAAACTTGTCAGTACGACATCTAAAGTGAAACACCATATTCCCATCACCATATGCTATAACTGCGGGCTAGGAACATCTACGTGGAAACATTCCATTCGCTCTATGAGTGAGGAATCTATCCGATGTGGAAGGTTATGCTTCTCGTTGGTGAACGCCTACGGTGTAGAAATACTTTCCAATTTCCATGATCTAAAATTAGTATGCAGTATGATCTTACAAAGCCATTACAAAACATAATACAGAAACAAAATGAATGTCAATGATGTTATCGCAATATCTCAAACCCGAGCATCCGGCGGCCAGGCAACATAATCAAATATTATCTTAATCATAATTCATCACAGCAAACTCATCAACATGTGCGCATCCAAACGGTCATAAGTGTGTACAACAATTTCATCATGTTTGTGCCTCCAAACGGTCACAATCAAAACGTCTCTTTCAATAACAAACTCATCAACGTGTGCGCATCGAAACGGTCATAAGTGTGTACAACAACTTCATAATCTATGTACCTCCAAACAGTCACAATCACAATGTCTCTTTCGATCAGTTTCAACTCACGAGTCCCTACATAGCTTGTCACTATTTTGGACAACGATTTTCCTTCCTTCATTTTAATACGATGCAATTTACAAGTAGTTTCTAAGTGCTAAGTTGCCATAGTTATAAACAACCATGCAACATATTTTCAACATAAATGGACTATATTTCTCTTGTTCATTTGTTCTTACATAGAGTCCAGTAAGCAAACACAATGCGCTTTCACACGTCAGGAAAATATCGTTGTCCTCGAGCATAAACTTTACATTAATAGTGTAGCTTTCAACAAGGAGGAGTACTTGCGTTGGTTGTGCATGTAATAACACTAACAATAGACAAAGTGAGAGAAAAAGTTAGAAACAAACTGGTTTCAATCTCAGTTGCTATCATATATTTGTTTGTAGTTGTTCAGATTCAACTGTCATATTGCCTTAACCCTTGTATTATGGGTCTCAAATTTGTACAACCAACATTATGGTCTTTGGTAAATGCGCATTGAAATATTTTTGTTATGTGCCTGCAAAGTAAATGCTATCCAAATGATATTTGTGTTGGCATGGTTTTAGTACGTTCTTGGAAAGTGCATTAGATAAAACAAGATTTCCAAAATCTTTTTTTATATATATTTTGATATTTTCAAAAGAAAACGTCGGATATCCGACATCCGCAGTTATAATATAAGGTCGGATATCCGACGACATTGGTCCCTACTTGACAGACATCGTCAAATATCAAAGGGTCGTCGGATATCCGACGAACCCTTCTACCAATTTAAAAAAAAATCATCAAATTTCATAATTTTGAAGGTGAAATCCGATGACACAGTCCTTTTCGTCGGATGTCGTTGGACTTTGGGTTCAAATTTTGTAGTGGATGAATAAAGTAATTAAGTTTTGTATGTATCACTCTCTCTTTGTCTTGTTTCATCTATTATTTTTCACATTGACTATAAATACATGCTCTTCTATAAGTATCATTCTAGAATAATCACCTTCTTTCTTGCCTTCAACTACCTCAACGACTATCATGCATATTATATGGTGGTGATGCTTGGAAACAAGGAGGCATGGATGCAACTGGAGATCTTATCACCTTGGTTGTGGAGAATAATTTCTAGGAAATTGAGATCAAATTGGTTAAAAGTTAAGAGAGCTATCATTTTTTTGGATATAGTGACGATGATGATACTCCAAAGTTGTAGTTTGTAGTTTTTTCAACTTGTGGTTGGTGATTAATTGATAAATTGCAATTTGAGCATTCAAAATTATGAGCACAAGCCAATTTGGTACACTAAATGGGTTTATTGAACTCACCAGGTTGTCTCTTGCCATAACATTCCTCTTTATCCAAAACACCATCTTTGAGGAAGCGAACTCGTTGAAAAAATTTGCATTCCCTCTTTCTCCCAACATTGTCATGGGATTTTTTCTTATTGAGAATGGATAGTGGGTTCATGGGTTGTGTTTGATTGAGGAGACCAAGGATATATTTTAGTGTCTATTGTATTTTTCTAATAAACAAACTACCCTTTTATGTAAAAAGAAGTTAATTGTTGTTGTTTTAGGGTTTTTAGCATATCACTTTTGCTTGTCAATGTATATTAGTTTATAGGTTATTTGTAGTAATTTTGTCATAAATCTTCATTGGAACCTCTATTTTTGTCTCATTTAAGGCATTGTCATGCAGGGCCATCCTTGGGATTAGGAAATCAACATCACCAATTTCACTTTATGAGTTAATAGATTTGTAAGTGGAAATAAGGAGGCTATCGAAGATACCAATGTTAAGGAAAATTTGCTACAGAAGGCACATTTGTTGTGGATCATGCCTATGTCTATCAGGAAAAATTCATAATCTTTCAAAGGGGAGAATGACCGTACGCTAGAGGAAGGGATTTTGTCGAGCAATCATGGACTTTGAATTGTAGCAACCACTTGTCTCCTAACAAAACCAAATGAACAAAAGTGTGGTTTAAAAGGAGGTAAACTAGATGAAAAGGGAGTGGGACTCCATCATGCTAAAGAGAGGATAGTGCTCAAGCACAATAGTTGCTTGGAATAAGGAATGTTTGTATATGTTCATCAAGCACGAGAATTGTAAAATGGGAAGAGGCTGAGACCTTCCAATTTATA
Organism: Larix kaempferi; assembly: GCA_027924585.1. Taxonomy (NCBI): domain Eukaryota; kingdom Viridiplantae; phylum Streptophyta; class Pinopsida; order Pinales; family Pinaceae; genus Larix; species Larix kaempferi. Next base: position 10,667,208 of record BSBM01001005.1, on the reverse strand, counting down.
TGGATTGAACAGGTTTTCATGTTTGATTCAATAAATATTCCATTTATAATTTATGTGCCATGTATACCTTCCTCTTGTCCAAATTTGTTGTTCAATCTATTCCTCCTTTTGCATAAATAGCATTTAATTTATGTACCTCAAGTAGAATGGGTGTAGTTGTGCACTTTAATAGAGAAAACCAAGGGTTGTACTTGTTATGAGGTTATAGACCCTTGGTTTTGCACCAAGTGGTATCAGAGCTAATTAAGCTCCTAAGAATTGGTTTGTGAGAATGTTCTTATATAAACATGGTTGTAGAAAGACCTGAGAGGAGGTTGTTCAGCATGCGATTGATGGAAGACAAGTTGTGGGAGATAGAGCCTGCAATTAAGGCCTATAAATGCTAGTAAGGTTGGGGACTATAAGACAACTTGGGAGAATGCCACCATGAAGATGAGTAGACCAGGCAGGTAGGAGGAACCAAGAATTGGAGAATTGAGGATGATAGAATAATTAGAGAATAGAAGAAATGGGGATAATGAAGCAAACTCAAAGTCAGAAGACAACATTAGATAAGAGAAGATTGTTAATGAAGGATACCCAACAGTGCGTTTGATATATTTTCTAAAGTACAGAGGTCATGCAAAGATAGAATTTTCTTGCTATGATAGTAGTTTGAAATCCGAGACTCTCATTGAATGAATAGGGGAGCTTTATAGGTACTTTAGGTATGATGTTCAAGATCCAAATCGAGTTCATTTTGAAATAACAAAACTAAGAGGACATGTTGCACTCTAGTGGGATAATGTACAGACTAATAGAGTAAACAACATATAGGAGAAGACTAAAACTTGGAGAAAAATGGTGAGAAAAGTCAAGGACAAATTCCTACCTATCAATTAACAACTAATTTTATGTTAACAAGCGTTGAACTTGATATAGAAAGAGACATTTGTCCCTAAGTACACTGAGGTATTCTTCAAATTGTCGTTGAGATCATGCCTAAAAGAACCAAAGTATCAAATGGTCACAAGGTACGTAAATGGGTTTAAGTTTCAAATCCAAGATGAGATGAGCACACTATTAGAATAGTAGGATAGCAGATCAATAACATAAAATAAAATGCGGAAATAAAAACACATAAAAATAAATACAAGAGAGACACCAATATATGTGGTTCACCTAATATGGGCTATGTTCATGGAGAAACAACCAATCCTTTTATTTTTCCGTCTAGAAAAATGAAGGGATACAACCCACAACACATTCGCTGCAACTTCCTCTTCACTCTCTCACAGTCTCTCTCTCAGACACACTAGTCTTTCACAATACTACACAATTGCAATACAATTCCCTCATACATAAAGAGAGTTTCCTTCTAGGGAAAAAATCCCTAACATAACTTTTACTGTCATATCTACAAGCTAATGATGAACCATTCAGATTAACTACAAAATTACAACATTTTACAAGACAAATTTTCCAAAAATTTTGCTACAAAGGTGTAGCCCCCAAACCCCTGCTGGGGGGGCTCCCAAAATAGTCATCGCTCCCCACAAACCCCCCTAACAACTCTAGTGGGGGGGAAAACCTCCCCACACCCCCCGTTAGGTACTGGGATCCAAACATGGCTAAAACACGACCTCTAAATCAGGAAGATTATAATCAACCTCCACAACCAACACACACATTACTTTCACACTATAGATGAATCCTATCAAATTGATTTGAAGGTAGAGGAGAAATTGAATAGGAAATTACAATATAAATTCATAGGTAAAGGACCTAGAGGTAGGGGAAGGACAAGTGCTACAAGATGGCCATCTGGTGATTAGAAAAAAGATGAAGCCACCAACAACCAAAGTACCAGATGAATGCATGGCCCTGAAAGAGGTAGATGCTTCGAAAGAGGTAAGGATAAGTTTGTATTTACTTGATACTTATGTGGAATAGAAGGGCATAAGGCATTTGAATATGTCTAAAAAGGCATAATTTGGGAAGAAAGAATGAGGCCAAGACTCATGTCACATAGGAAAATGAGGCACATATGGTTGGAGACAATGTTGTGGTCCTCCAACAAGAAAAAGGGGAAAATTTGATGTTTAGGAGAGTGCTACTCAAGCCTGAAAAGAATACTACAAAACGAATCTAAATAATGGAAAAGTGTCTTTAAAACAAAATGAAAGATTCAGGTTAAATGTTGTAATTTGATCATTGATAGAGGGAGTACAGAGAATTTGGTGTCTTCAAAGGTGATTGAGAATCTAAAACTAAAGTGTGTCTTGCATTCCAATCCATATTGAGTTTCATGGCTATAGAAGGGTTAGCAAGTCACCATGACCGAGCAATGTTTATTGAGTTTTCAAATAACAAAATTCAGCGAACATGTATTATGTGGTGTAGTGGAGAGGGGTGCATGTCACATGTTGCTTGGACAACAATTGTTGTTTGATAGAAAAAATTTCCATGATGCTAGGGAAAATACCTATGATTTTGTGAATGATGGACAACATTATAAGTTGAAATTGATGACGGGAATTAGAGTGGCACCAACAGACAATAGTGGCAATAAGAGTAGTGGAAGAAGTGATAGAAACAACAACTAAGTCATGTTGTGCTTAGCTAAAGAATTTTTTAGGCCAAATTCTTTGACCATAATTCCAAAAAGAGTCCAAGAAACCAAAAACATGACTCTTGTACTTTGAGAGATTCAACGTTTGTTGAATGAGTATTAGGAGATTGTTGCAGATGTTATGTCAGTAGGTCTACCCCACCATGAGAAGGATTTCACATCAAATCAACTTGATCCCAGGATCAAGTCTACCTAATAAATACCCTTACCAGATGACTCTCGTAGACAGCAAGGATGTGAATAGATAGGTGCAGGAGTTGCTTGAAAAAGGGTTGATCTAGGAAAGTTTGAGTCCCTGTGTTGTAGAGGCGGTATTGTCACCTAAGAAAGGGGGCAAAAGAAGAATGTGTACTAATTAGTGAGCTATAAACGAAATCATTATCAAGTATAGGTTTCCCTTACTAAGAATGGATGACCTCAGGGATTGTTTGAGTGAGGAAAGACACTTTTCAAAGATAGATTTGAATAGTGGGTACCATCATATCCTCATAAGGGAAGGTGCAAATGGAACACAACCTTCAAGACTAAGGATGGATTGTTTGAATGGTTAGTTATGCCATTTGGGTTTAGGAATGCCCCCAACACATTTATGAGGCTCATGAATGAAGTCCTTAAACCAATTTTGGAGAAGTTTTCCATCATGTACCTAGATGGCATTCTGATATTTAGCAGATCCAAAGAAGAGCATATGGAGCATGTTAAGAAGTTATTGGAAAGATTGAAGGAGGAGAAACTATTGATAAACTTGAAGAAGTCTACCTTTCTACAAGAAGAACTGGTATAGTTGGGTTTTGTGGTTTCTAAGGAGGTTTTGAAAATGGATTTTGAAAAGGTAAAATCCATTTTGGATTGGCTAGTACCTAGATGTACCTTTAATATGAGGAGTTTCCACAATTTGGCGGGCTTTTACTAGAAATTTATCAAAAAATTTAGCGGGATTTGTGCAACACTTACTGAGTATATAAAGAAAGGAGTATTCCAATGGACAACAACAACAATGAAGTACTTTGAGACCTTAAAGAAGGACAACCAGTGTTGATACTTCTAGATTTCAGCAAATTATTTCAAGAAGATTGCATGCGAGTGGTTCAACAATTGGTGCAGTCTTAAGCCAAGAAGGTAAACCAATAGCATTATTTAGCAAGAAATTGAATGCTGCTAAGAACAAATAGTATATTTATGATTAGGAATTTTATGATATTATCCAATCCTTGAAGAAATGGAGACAATACTTGCTACAGAAGGAGTTCGTGTTGTTTACTGATCATAAGGCGATGTAGTACATCAACAATCAAGGTAACCTAAATCAAAAGCATTCAAAATGGGTGGAATGTTTAAAAAATTATTCGTTTATTTTGAAGCATAGTTTTGGCAAGTCGAATAACGTTGCAGATGCATTAAGCTGTAGAGTGATGTTGTTGAACACTTTGTCCATTAAGGTTGTTAGTTTGGATTGTATGAAGCAGTTGTATGCAAAGGACACATATTTTGAAAAAGCTTGGAAGGCATGCAAAGAACCATGGGTTGTGGATAGGATATCGTATTTGGATTTCCACATCCAAAAAGGATTCTTGTTTAAGAATAAAAACTTGTGCATTCCACATAGCTTATGGAGACTAAAGCTTAGCTCTATTTGCATAGCGGAGATTTAGGTGGGAATTTTTGAGTGGATAAGACCAAAGGCTTGGTGGAAAAAATATATTGTTGGTCCAACATTAACAAGGATGTCAAAAAATTTGTTCAGTGATGTAGAATATGTCAATAAGAAAAAGGGAGAAGCCAAAACACCAAGTTATATACCTTATTTCTAGTACCCAAGAGGCCATGGGAAGATGTACACATGGTATTTGTTCTGGGACTGTCCAAGACACAGAGAGGTCATGATTGAGTGTTGGTTGTGGTGGATATATTTTCAAAGATGACACATTTTCTAATGCATAAGAAGACCAATGATGCTACTAATGTTGTTGTGTTTTTTATCCAAGAGATTGTGAGATTGCATGGGCTACCGAAGAGTATCACTTCTAACTGAGATACTAAATTCCCCATAAATTTTTGGAGAACACTTTGGAGGAAGATGGGTTCCAAGTTGCAATACAACTCAACATATTATCAACAAACAAATGGGAAAATGGTGGTGTTCAACTGAAGTCCTTGGAAATTATTGATAAGTTTAAGTGGGGAAAAACAAGGTCAAATGGGATTTGGTTTTGGGTAAAGCTGAATTTGCCTGCAATGATTCAATGAATAAATCTATTGGTAAGAGTCCATTTCAGGTGATTTATGGCAAGTCTTCGAAGGGAGTTGTAGATTTGGTCAAATTGTCATATTTAGATGGAAAAGGGAGTGTTGATGCAAATGAGTTTTCAAAAAGCATACAAGAAATTCATGAACGGGACAAACAAAAGTTATAGCAAAGTAATGCCAGATACAAGCAAAGGGAATATTTGCAAAGAAGACCAAAGGTTTTTGAAGAAGGCGAGCTGGTAATGGTGCATTTGAGGAAGGAAATATTCCCCAGGGGATCGTATAGAAAACTCAAATACAAGAAGGTCATACCATGCAGAATCCTAAGAAAAAAATCTGACAATGCATACAAATTGGAATTATCGAAAACCTTTGATATCTCCCTAATATTTAATGTACTTGTTAACTTATATGAGTTTCATGGGAGCTTAGGGAATGATGAGGTCGGCACCATGGATGAATGGAAGAACCAACTACCAGTTAGGCCAATTGAGGAAATGGAATAGGTATTTGAAAAGAGGGTTAGTGTAAAGAACCAAAATAGAGATTATTTTGAGTATTTAGTCAAATGGGAGAATAGGGGTTTCGAAGACACATCACAGATTTCAAAAGAAGAGTTTGAATACCTTCAAATTCCATCCTCCTCCACTGAGTTTGCGGTTTCATCCACATGAGCTGGAAGATAATGCTTTTTTTTTCTTACCCAGGCTATCTGATGCAGGAGCATCCTTGGGCTCAAGTAATCGACATCACTAATTTTGCTTTATGAGTTAATCGTTTTATGTGTGGAAATAAGGAGTATATGGAAATTACCAATGTTAAGGCACGTTTGTTGCATATCATGCCTACATGTATCAAGACAAATTTAGAACTGTTTGAAATGGATAATGACCATATGTTGGAGGAAGGGAGTTTGTTGAGCAACCGTGGAGGAATTTGAACTATTTCCACTGCTTATGTCCCAACATAAATTAATGGATAAAAGTGTGGTTTAAAAGGAGGTAAACATGATGAAAAAGGGGTGGGACTCGATCATGTTGAAGAATAGGACAACACGCGAGAACAATAGTTGCTTGGAGTAAGGAACATTTTCAAACCATTCATCAAGCACAAGAATTGTAAAATATGAAGAGATTGAGGCCTTTCGATTGTATCTGGATTAAACAGGTTTTCATGGTTGATTCATTAAATATTCCATTTATAATTTATGTTTCGTGTATACTTTCCTCTTGTCCAAATTTGTTGTTCGTCAAATTCCTCCTTGCATAAATAGCTTTTAAATTATGTACCTCAAGTAGAATAGGTGTAGCTGTGCACTTTGATAGAGAAGATTGAGGGTTGTATTTGTTTTGAGGTTACAGACCCTTGGTTTTACAACACGTTGCAAAGAACATCCCACTCTCTTTCGAATGAGTGGTGCATGCCACAATAATTTTCCTCTTTGAGATACTCTCACATGCATACACATATTTTGTAATGTCCCCATTCAAATAAATCTCAAGAAGAGAAAATTCCACCAATCTACTAGTTTCCTAGGTTGGGTTGGAAACATTAAATTTGGAATAAGAAGACTAATAAACCCCAAATGGAATTTAACATGACATAAATATATTAAAAGGGGATAAATAAATAATTATGATGAGGAAATAAGATGGCACTTGGTCATGGAGACACATGGGTGGTGTGGGACCCACACAAAGCTAGATTCCCCATGCCACATGGCATTCCACTCTCACCCATTCAATCCAAGGTGGAGTCCAATGTTATTGGGGGAGTTGGAAGGGAATAATACTTGGCATGACTCAATGAGTTCTAAATGTATAGGAAAAGTCACTCCCATGGAAGAGGAAGAGGCATTTTGGAGCTAGTGGGACACTTGGGCTAGATTCCCTAGTTTCTATGACACCATTGATGAAGATTCCTATGATACTTATGAAAAAATCAGACCTGATGGATGAAATCTAACATATATGACATGTCAGGGCTAAAAATAGCCTCCAAGAAGGTGCACAAGGGATTTTGGGAAGCCAAAGAGTCACCCATTTGAATTGAGTGAAGGAGGAGGCTATAATTGGAGGGACAAGTGGCACACATTGGAATCTCTTCCCAGTTCGAGTTGGCATGAAGCTCATGGATGGAATTCGAGTTAAGGAAGCCTTTGGAAGTTTATAAAAGTCAAGAACAAAGAAGGATAGCAGCTTTCATTTCTCATTTTGCATATTGGAGAGCATTGCTTGTCCAAGCTAGTAAAGTGTTATTCTACTTGCCTTAGTACCAATTTCGAGGGTGAAATATTCCCATCCTAATTGGAAATTGGAGAGGCCATTCAGACCTTTAATTTGGGGCTACAATGGATTTATTAGTTGCAGTTTGAAGCTACAGGGAAGCTCATGGTTCTTTCTTCTACAACTTGTTCTCACCTCTATCTCACATTTCCTTGCATATTTTGGCTCCTAAAGGAATTGCGCCTTTGGTGAGATACTGATCTATTTGTGAGAGTCCAATAATATCCATTTATTTGTATTCTAATATGTATACTCTGTAGTTGATGCTCGGAAGACTCTCAGGTCGAAATACCAAGTGAAACTATGTAAAAATACCAAACAATGCATAAATGGTGCCATTTTCCCTATATCTTGTTGTTGGAGCTTGAAGAGGATTTATTTCGATTTGTATCAGTCAATATCTATGATTTTGTTGATGTATGGAGTGTCATTAATGTTCTGAAGAAGTTTCATTAACATATCACAAGTCCTTGGAACCTAAATTTTGAATTTCATAACAAGTGGTGAAGTTTACTATCATTTCCCCCTATGTGAAGACATGTATACAAACCTATGATTTATGGGAGTTGCATAAGCCTATAGAAACTAATTGATGATGCAATGGGGAGACCATTGAAGTCCTTTATCAGTACCATGTCTCTGTTCTGAAATTTGGGAAGTTCTTACAGTGTTTGGGAAGCCATCTTTGTCCCCTACCCTTGGGGGTTTTGAACCTCGATTTGACTAGTAAAGTTCCTTATTTTTCCCTGATTATAAATGAATGTTGCAGAAGTGTTTTGAGAGTGTCCAAGCATCCATCAGCCTCATTTATATGTATGAACACCTTCCAAACTCTTCAGACCCAATTCGGAAGGATTTGGAGCCATTTGGAAGCAGTTGAGTCATTACTAGTCTAAGGGTCGAATTGGCCAAAAATTGCAATTTTTCCTAGTTTTTACAAATTCTTAAAAAGGGACACTACATATTGTCTTAAACAATTTACTGATTACCATTCTCTTTTTTGAATCACTTTTTTTTATCTTTTTATGCTAGCACCACTTTTTGCTTGAAGCACAATGTTGATGGCATCTGCTACAACTTTTTTCCAACGTCAATGTTCATTGGAGCCCTTTGTTGATATGCAACACTTTTTGGCTAGATCACATTTCGCTTCCATTGCATTGTCATCTTCTAGAGACTATACATTAGCCACATTGTTGGACTTTGCCCACCTTTCATGTTCATCTACTTTATCTTTTGTCGTGGAATACATGTGTTGATTCTTCACTTGTACATGGCTACCTACGATGGCTTTGTTTGTTGGAACCCATATCAAGGATTGTTGTGCATGATGACCTTATTTTTTACACCTCTTTTTTTGTACCTTGGAGTAGAATGGATTTTGGATCACTCATGCAAATATTCTTAGAGTGTCAATGAGCATTTGCCTCCATGTTTGTGCATTGCCTTGTTTTGCAGAGTCTTGGAGCTAGCCATTTTGGAATGTTTCTTGCATGGTTACTCAACATCATTTACTTTATTTTTTGTCATGGAATAAATGTGTTGATTCCTCACTTGTACATGGCTACCTACGATGGCTTTGTTTGTTGGAACCCATATCAAGGATTGTTGTGCGTGATGACCTTATTTTTGGTACCTCTTCTTTTGCACCTTGGAGTAGACTAGATTTTGGACCACTCATGCAAATATTCTTAGAGTGTCAGTGAGCATTTGCCTCCATGTTTGTGCATTGCCTTGTTTTGCAAAGTCTTGGAGCTATCCACTTTGGAATGTTTCTTGTATGGTTCCTCAACATCATTGTCAACTTCAACATCTACCTCCATATCTTTGCCATCATATATGACATATATTTCCATCATCTATGTCCACACAATTCAACAATGTAGGGGGATGGTGTGCAATGCTTCCTTGGGTGATTATTTACGCTTCGCTATTTTTGGTTAAGATTGACTTTTATTCAAAATGGAAATTGTATCGAGCATTGATTCCTGTTTTGACTTAGCAGTTGCAGGGAATTACTACCCATGCACTCCAACGAGATGGATTAGTGCCCATAGGAACACTCATTTTACATTGTTTTTCTAGGTTGTACATGAGTTCTTGATTGGGCCTTTATGGTAGAACTCATTTTAGAGGACCACTCTCTTTTTTATTCTTCCCTAAGTTACTCTTAAGGGGGGGTTTCAAGTGCATTCAAATCTCTCTACCTAAGGAGTTTGAAATTTGTTGTTGCTTAGAGTTCTTATGTGAATCTTTGATGACATTGCTCACTTGGGGTTACTTGGCCCTTTTTAGCGTTTCAATCATACTTATTATTTGGAGATTTCAATGTCTATAGGCCTCATTTCTCTTTTGATGGTTGATGGTGTTTGCTTCTAGTTTTTGAAGCCTTTGGTATGGTTACTAACCAATGGATATTAAATTTGTGGAGCATTCATATGGTAATTTCCAGTGTTTGTCATTGTTGTGCGTATACAACAAAGACTCCTCTACTTCAAATATAAACCATGTTATTTGAGATTACTTGGACCTTCTTTTCAAAGTTTTGATCATACTTCTTGATGGGAATTTTCAACCTATGTAAGCCTCATGCTCTTGCCATTCAATGCATCTTTGTGGGATATTTTTTAGTTCAACCCTAGGGCCTTTTTAACATTGGTGTTTTCTTTCTTTTAGAGGAGGTTTTTTCTTATAAGTTTTTTTCCTTTTCTCTACCTATAAGGGTCTATTTTGTACTTGGGTACCTTAGCATGTCTCATTGTCAAGGCCATTTTTTTGTCTTCTATTATTTATTCCCTATGTTTCATTGAAGGGGAGGTGGCCCACCCATATTTAGACACAATCCCCTCGTGACGCTTATTCCTCCTCTGTCCTCCCGCTCTCTCTCCTACGAAAATCCGACACGATACTATGTAGTATGTGCGATAGTATTACATCATTGCACCTGAATAGATGATGGATTTTTGGGCCACGTTTTAAAGGTGAAGTCTCCATCTCACGATTAGAGTGGTCGTGCACATATGGGATGTTGGCATACAAGTCCATATCTTCGCATCGAAGTTTTCACAGACGTTGGCATCCAAGTCTTCATATTTAGGTGATTTTGTTGGGTACTTAGGGTTATGCTTACACAAGTCAACCGTTGCTAACTGATAACTGGTCATTTGGGAGCCACCAACTGCAATCCACTGCCGGGGAAGTTAGGTGTTTCATAAAATGTAATACTCGTCCGCGGGGTTGAAAATATGTGGTTAAGCCGACCTGCTTGGACATGTGGGTTCATAGAGTCAATTACTCGATACTACTAGAAGTAAAGAAACATTTAACCTGCAGCAGTAGGTGAAGATGAAAACGCCTAGTCACAGAAGAGACTTCCAAGGAGTTAAGTATTTTCCCTTCTGAGTCAATAGGTGGAAGAAAATGCGATGTAGGTGGCTATTTTATAATGCACTCTGATTCTTTTCTCTGGACGGATGCATGGATGGGCAATGAGAATGAAATGCCTCCATTAATGCCTAAACCTGCCCCGTCTATAAGAAGGAAGGCTTGCCATTCCAATGCTGCATAAGAGAGAGGGAGAGCAGATGCAGTTATGACTTGTGTCGGCCACAAATTCATAACTGCTCTCTTCTTCTTGCAGTAGGAATTTTTCTTGTCGTTTTCATATTATCTAGTGCGTTTCAGATCTTGGGACAGTTTATAACTGCAGCATTCCCATTTCAATTACTCTTCACTTGTGAGGACAGAGTGACCATTTGTGTGTAGAGTAGTGACTATTGGGTACTAAGATGAAGAATCAGAATATTTTGAGCTGCATGCTCTTGATCGGAATCCTCTCCATCCATGGTGGAGCGGTAGCAAAGCCATTTAGATCCCTTCTTGCACACAATTCGACAGAAGCAGAGCCTGCCAGTGCCAATGCCACTGCCGTGGAAAATGATCCAGACAGCGTAGTGCAAATGGTTCAAAGGTAACTTCAACGCTCAACTGCATTGTGCTTGTTATGCTCTGTTCAGTGTTTGGTTATAATGTTTTTTAAGGTTTGAGGGTGAATTTTGACTTGTTTCTGTTATTCCAGAAGCATCGACAACAGCACAAGAAGGCGGGAGCTGAGCTATCTGTCATGCGGAACTGGTAACCCCATTGATGATTGCTGGCGTTGCGACTCCGACTGGGAGCGCAACAGAAAAGCCCTGGCAAACTGCGGCATTGGATTCGGCAGGAATGCCATTGGAGGAAAGAACGGGCAGTTTTACGTGATCACGGATCCCAACGATTATGATGCGGTGAATCCTCGGCCGGGAACCTTGCGTCATGCAGTGATTCAAACAGAGCCCCTGTGGATCATTTTCAAGAGAGACATGGTCATCCAGCTCAAGGAGGAGCTGATCATGAACAGTTACAAGACAATCGACGGAAGGGGTTTCAATGTCCACATTGCGAATGGACCCTGTATCACTATTCAAAATGTGACTAACATCATCATCCATGGCATTCACGTTCACGACTGTAAACCTGCAGGAAATGCTATGGTGAGGGATTCTCCCACGCATTACGGGTGGAGAACTATCTGCGATGGAGATGGGATCTCCATCTTTGGAGGAAGCCACATTTGGGTGGACCATGTCTCCTTGTCCAACTGTGCTGACGGTCTCATTGATGCCATCATGGGATCCACTGCTATTACCATCTCAAACAGCTATTTCACTCACCACAACGAGGTAGTCACACTTCAACCAAGAAAAGAAATGTTCCATTTCAATTCATTCTAATTCCATGGAACAATTATAACAGTTGCTCTGTTTTTGTGTGAACATTGCAGGTGATGTTGATGGGTCATAGTGATAGCTATACTCCAGATGTTAAAATGCAGGTGACAATTGCATACAATCATTTTGGAGAAGGTCTTGTGCAGAGAATGCCAAGGTAAATAAATAACATATTTCCCTCCTATATTGCAGTTTGCCAGTTTGGTGGTTGTATTGCCAAGAAATGAGCATTTATGACTGGATGAATGAATGCAGGTGCAGGCATGGATACTTCCATGTGGTGAACAATGACTACACTCACTGGGAAATGTATGCAATTGGTGGGAGTGCAAACCCCACAATCAACAGTCAAGGCAATAGATTCTTGGCACCTGCAAATGACTTGGCTAAAGAGGTAACAAAGAGGATAAACAAGGATGAGAGTCAATGGAAGAATTGGAACTGGAGATCCAAAGGAGATATGATGCTGAACGGTGCATATTTCACGCCATCCGGAGCAGGGGCGTCTTCGGCATATTTGAAAGCATCGAGTCTGGCAGCGAGGCCTTCAACCCTCGTCGGGCCACTCACCCAGAATGCAGGCGTACTCTCCTGCAGGAAAGGAGCTCGCTGCTAACCAACCTTGCCCACCCACCGAGTTCAAGTCCAACAACCAACCAGTGAATTGAAGGAAGATTTATCATCTGGTGCTGTTTGGCCTTCTCTAATATATGTACCTAACTACTTAGATAGATGATAATTCCATATTGGTTTTAGATTTGATAATTAGCGCTTACCCGTTTTCTCCTTGGCGACGAGAATGGATAAGCAGAACTAGTGCACAATGGGGGCCATTATTAATAAAGAAATTCAGAGATAAATGAATATAGTGGCAGCAATAAAGATTGGGAAAGTAAAGTTACTTTTGACGTTTGTGAATGTCCGTATAACAATTTTTTAATGACAGGATGACATGTTTTTTTTCATAATTTTAAAATGTTTAAATAACTTCTTAAAGAATATAAAAAATTAATTATAATTAATTCTGTTTGAAGTTTATATAATTATAATTTATAAAACATTGGTGAAGAAGATATTTTGATTAAAAATCCGAGGCTTTATCAAAAGCCGAGAGGGATCAAATCTCTCTAAATTCACTCAACTAATAATACTTTTTATTATTATCAAATCTCTCTCATAGTGGCTCGACGCAATAAACCCAACATGAAAATTGTGGATGACATCGCATATCCACTTTGTATTAAACGCTAAAACACTCCGCATGGTGAGTAATAGATAAAGATACCTATTTTCGTCCTCATCATTGGAAAAGATGCCTCTCTAGCATTTCATTATAAAATTCATTGTACAAAGGGAACAATGTGGTACAACAATCACTATGTTAGGATTGGAGTTTGGATTATTATATTGTTAAATTGTGTTCGAATGAGTAAGAAGAAAGTTTTGTAATTTTTTTATTATTTTAAATAAAAGGGAATTATATCGTACATTTTGGATTGTTATAGTGTTAAAATGTGTTTAAAGAATAATAGTTTAAATGATTGAGAGATAAGTTTTACAATTTTATATTATTTTATTTTTAATAAAATATTAATTAATATCAAAAAATTATAATATTTTGATATTTATATTTTAAAATCAAATTTTAAATTGGTAAAAAATTAAGTTTGAGAAATATTTTATAAACCATATTTATTTGATTATTGTTATTATAAAATACTAAAGTAATAACATTGTCACTTCTTTTAGTTAAAATAAACACACAAACAATGGTTCACAATTACTCTTAGTTTATTTACATTATAATTATAGCCAAAACCACTTTTGCCTTAAGTGGGGATGGCATAAATATGCCACAACTTTGTTAAAGTATTGGGAGATTGACGAAATTGTGACTATACAAAATATCGATAATATCAAAAACATTTACTTCTATGTTTAAAGAGAAATGTGGTGCAAAGAAGATTTAGAGATTAAAAGAAAATTATCTTAGTATAAAGAGATCATTAACCCTAACCTTGAGGATCAAAATTATCTTTCTATCTTAATGAGCTCAAAGAAAAAAATTAATATTGCTAAGATTAGAAGTAACTCTCATGAATCTCATAGTGAAATTGGGCGTTGAAGAACCCCTAAAATCCTTTGGGATGAAAGGATTTGCCATTTGTGCAAGTCTATGAGAATTGAAGATGAAAAACACTTTCTCTTAGAATGCCCTGCTTACACCCACATTAGATTTCAGTTCCAAAATCTTTGCTCCAACATTGATCTTTCTAACCTTCTAGCTCCTCAAAACTATAGCGAGCTAGGCACCCTCCTCTTTAATCTTTTGGAGCATAGGAATAATATTTTAAAACAAATCAAGTAACCTCTATCTTGTATTTTATCATAAGGTGCGATACACCAAATTTAGTCTTAGTGGACATTAAAGACCATCATCATCATCATCATCAAATTACACACTTATTTATGTGTTGTACTACACATTGGAAGGTGAGGTTTATTTGTTCATGTGTGTTTAAGTGTACAAATAGGGTTTATCATTAGGTTTATCATTAATGTGTACATTCAAATGCCCATGGGGGGCAGCTCAAGTGGTAAAGCTGAGAAGCTGTAATCAGTTGTAAATGGAAGGTCACATGTTTGAATCCCCCAAACTTACCCGTTCGCCATGGTTCGGGGCCTATGGATGCACCTAGGGATATATTGGTAGCGAGATTGGATCTCTGGACCCCATGTCACACGAGTACCAGCCCAACTCCAGTTGTTAATTCCCCTAGTTTAAAAAAAATGTGCAAATGAAATATCTCCATATCATTTATGTGAGAGTTTCCAAATGAAATATTGGGTATATCTCCATGTCATTTATGTGAGAGTTTCCAACTTCTCTCTCAAATATAATATCTAATGGATTTATACGTCAAGATTGCATATCATTTATGTGAGAGTTTCCAAATGAAATATTGGGTACATCTCCATGTCATTTATGTGAGAGTTTCCAACTTCTCTCTCAAATATAATATCTAATGAAATTATACATCAATATTGATGGTAAATGGAGAGAAAATTGGACATTTCTAAATGTTTAAATATTTACATAGTTTATATATCATAATTGTTTATAATGTATATTGGACATTATAAACATATAATGAATCTATCACTCATGTATTGGAGTGTACTAAACCCGTATCTATCAAGTATCGAGAGGGATCCAATTTCTTGAGGTGTATTTCTTTTTTAAAATTTAAACTCAAGAAATTTGATCTCTCTTGATTGATAGATCCGGATTTAAGTTTTAAGTTTTTATTTTATAAATAAACATCTATTTTTTAATTACTTTTCATAATAATTTATTTTATGAACCAACATGGATTTTTTTTAAATACTTTCCATAATTTTTTATTTTATGAGCCGACATGATTTTTTTTAATTATATTGTTACAAACGTTGTTTTGTTAGATCACGTTACAACATCTCCCCCATACTGCGCTGTAAAGCACCTCGTTTCACTCGGTGCAAAAATCATTCTAATCAAATTTATTGAGCCGAGAGGCCCTCTACAGCCCAATATGGGGGAGATCTTGTTTGTCGAGTGTTTGTCGAGTAACAAAATAATACAAAGTGCCATAAACGAAAAAGAATAATACAAAGTAATAAAAAATAAATATGAGACTTAAACTAGAGACTTTAGAGCTTAGGATTAGGTGGTAAATATTATGTAGGCTATAAACAAAAAATAATAATACAAAGTAAAAAGTAAATATGAGACTTAAACTAGAGACTTTACTTTTTACTTTTAATACAAAGTAAAAAGTAAATATGACACTTTAGAGTGTTTGTCTAGTAACAAAATAATACAAAGTAAACAAAAAATAATAATACAAAGTAAAAAATAATAAATATTATGTCGGTCATAAACAAAAAAGAATAATACAAAGTAAAAAGTAAATATGAGACTTAAACTAGAGAATTTAGAGCTTAGGATTAGGTGGCTCATGTATTGCTGAAGGAGCTATTCAAGAAGAGGCTTACACCTCAAAAGATTTGATTTCTCTCGGCACTTAATAGAACCTAGGATTTGAATCTAGACTGATTATATTAAAAATTATTTCTTAATAATAATAATGATTTAATTTTAAAATTATAATCTAACCAAATAACAAATAAAATTACTTCTACAATAATATTAAAAATCTATCAATAAAATTAACATAATCTAAAAAAAAAAACATTAAATTAAAAACTTTTCCGAAATGAAAATCTCTCAACATAATGCATTGGTTTATTCTCTATAAGTTTTTCAAACCAAATAACCTAAAGAGTGCTCTTCTAGTGAAAAAAAACCTAAAGAGTGCTCTATTAACAAAAAATTGTTTTTACTTTTTTCAATGTATGTATTGTTTTCTTAAGGCAACATTGATTTACGTAAACAATGTCTCAAAATAATGTGCATGAAACATTTTGATTAATAAATCAAATAGTGGAATCTATGTTTTTGGCTTTTATTGGCAGCTTTCTTCCTCGAATCCGGTAAGTTTTTTCTTCGACAAACAATATTCCGTCCACCGTGTTCTCTTCGCCGTTAGTCCTCCGTCAAGGTGCCACTTAGAGTCCATCAACTGACGGGGAACCTGGGGAATCTGGCTGACGTGGACGAAAAGCAGTTAGTGCAGTGTGGCTGATTGGACTATTCTAACTGCGTACCTTAACGCACCGGCTTGGCCTTGCCTTGCCCTGCCCACTGCCCACTAGCCCAGCCTTTCAAATTCTGATTCCCTTCGAACACAAGATCGAATATCATAAATAAGTCGCCATTAACCTCTTCCAGAATTCAGACCTTAAATATACAATAAATTTATGGTTGGAGAGGTATAAGTCGTCATTAACCTCTCCAAAAAAATGAATGCACATACCTTGAATAATTTTGTTGGGAGGTGCAGTATCATAATTAAGTCGTCATTAACCTCGTCAAGAAATTAATGCACGTATCTTTAATATACAACAAATTTCCTCGTTGGAGGTCTTACGAATAAATATATGGACCCACACTAAATCTGGCTCACAACACAATTATTACATTAATCATCTTATATTTTCATTGTTACAAGACCGGGATTGGCTGCAAGAAGCCTAAAGGTAAATTTATCATTATAAATTATAATTTGAAAAATATCAACATAAATTAATTTAAATTCTTCTTTCTTTTCAAAAATTTATTTACATTATAAAATATTTAATATATTTTCATATAATATAAAATAAATTTTGCTGTGGAATACTAATATTATTTAAAAGTATTAAAATCCACCCATGTATACGAGCTTATATAACATTTCAACACCCTTTATTACGTTATTAACTAGATGCTTAATGTTTACCGAACAAAAAATAAATATCCCATCGAACATTTTGATAATGTATATGTTGTCAGACATTTTGCAGGATGAATTTGGGTAAAATGATTGAACAAGAGGATGAGAAAAGATCACGTAGTTAGATGTTTAACTGTAGTGTAATCAATAATAAAATAAAAAATAATTTAAAAAATTTATATTGTTTTATAAAATAAAAAAATTAAAATTAATATAGATTTATATTAAACTTAATTAAAATGATAATTTATTTTGAATATTTTTATTAAGAAAAATTTTACACCTAGAAAAAAAAGGATCTCGACTCTTTTCTATCGAGTCATTTTCCTACTAGACTTTCCATTCTTTATCACTATTTACATCTACCCCACACCTATCTCTTTGTTATTAAAGTTAAAGATCTATTGTCTGAATGACAAGTCCACCATACTCTCTCCTCATTAAAAGAAAGTGTGCATGGTCACAACGAGGCATTTAGATAGTTAGACATTTAGCGCTCCTCCAAAGATTGCTTCGTTTGTCAATTAGAAAGTTTCGCTTTGTAACGGCTTAGAAGCCCAGTTTTGATTTTTGTGGGGGAGGTGTAGTGTGCAAAATGCACCCCAGAAAAAGCTTGTGCGACTGCGGTGTTGACTGTATTCTGGTTGATTACGTCCTGACCAACATTAAAACTAGCCCTCACCCGTAGGTTTGATATCCAAATGATTCATATGACAAGACTCATTGGACAGTTAGAGAGATTCCCACGGTAGAGTTGTTCCAAACCACCCACAAAAATTACACTTATTGACGAAGCAAAATCCATAAAAAGATAAAAACAAGAAGACATGGTTTATAACGTTGAAATTTTGTATTGACTCCATTGTGTGTAACTTTTTTCATGATAGAGAGCCAACTGATTTTCGCTTTAAGCTTTTATAAATTAAAATAATAATAATAAAACTTATGTGACAATTATAAAAAACTTTGTTTAAATGAAAGATTTTGCGACCTTCACCAAACACACATACTTCTCTGACAAGGATTCGATGGATAACATAGTGAATCTAAGAGGACATTTCCACCTCATTAACTCATTAATTCCTCAATACATCTTTGATAGCAACATATCCAAATCCATTTGTATGTCCTTGACTCAACTCAAAACGAGAAAGAAGAACGTTAATTATTTTAAAATATTTTCCTACGATAATTATATTTCACTATAACAACTACACCAGGCTTTTTCAGCGGAACAACTGCACCAGGCTTATTCAAAGGGGTGTGAACTCTAGACTTCTTTAAGCTCTTAATTGAAAGGAGATATTAAAAAGAATTATGTCCTCTAAAATTTAAGGTTTCACATATTACAAATTTAAGATTATTTTAATTTAAATTATGAAAAGAAAAAAAATCCCATGCGACATAATTTTATGAATTTTTTTGTTTATTTTAAATTATAAAAGGAAAAAAAATCTCATAGGACATAATTTCATTTCTGGTTTGGATCCATTTCATTTCGGTTTGGATCTATTTGGTGGGTTTAAACTTGTAATAAAATTCTACATTGATGTGAAGCCTTCGTAACTTTGTGGGCATAGTGGATCTATAATCAAGGTGGAATCACAAGTTAAACCATAAATTTTATAGGAATTCATTTGGACATGACATCATTTTGTTAACAATTGAGCTCACATTCTCTAACAAAACTAACGTTGTGTGGGCTAAAGTTTTACCAAAACACATCATGCTGCAATGCATTTTTTTCTCTCTCACTTAAATCTAGTAATGAGTTGTCGTCCCACTTCCAAAAGCATAATTTGCTCATAAATTTTACTTAAATTTTGGGTTTCCAACATCTCCAAATAAATATGTGATCTAAAAAGGGCGTGTTTTCTATAGGATCAATCAAAACACAAAAGATTTATTTTGTCAAATTTCGACAAGAATAGTCCAAAAAAAAAAGACATTTTAACTAACACATAACCACACCAATGAACATTGTTGTGCATTTAATTGCTTTTAATCATTTTCATGAGTTTAATGAGATTGGGGTTTTCATACTAGGCTCACCTCACCTTGTCGAGGGCGTGTTTTCTATAGGATCAATAAAAAACAAAAGATTTATTTTGTTGAATTTCGACAAGAATGATCAAAGAAAAAGACATTTTAACTAACACATAACCACACCAATGAACATTGTTGTGTATTTAACTGCTTTTACTCATTTTAATTTAAGTTTAATGAGATTGGAGTTCTCATACTAGGCTCACCTCACCTTGTCGAGGGAGGGAACAAGGGATGTTGAAGGAATTATCAATCGATGTAGATGAAGAGTAGGTGAGAGGGACTGAGGTTTTATTGACTACTTAATTAATCTATTCCAGATGGGGAAAGCAAGGGTGGGTGGCTTCTAAAAAATTATGGATATCAACCATTACTAGTGAAAAAACTAGAGAGAGAGAGAGAGAAGGGAAACTAGTGACCCAGTGAGACTTGAGCAATTTGAAACTATGACCTATGGCGTCCTCATCATCAACATGCATTAGGGAACATATGGTTCAATTGATTTATCTAAGCTTTGGAGCTTAAAAATGTGAAGGTGTGTGTGTGTGTTCACGCGCGCACACACACGCTTGAGTTTGTGTCTCCCTACCATTAACACATTTTGGGGCACAAATTGTTCAATTGGTTAAGCTAACCTTTGGGAATGAAAATCGTGTGTGTGTGCACGCACACATGCGTCTCTTTGTCATTAGCAGATTTTGGGGCACAAATGGTTCAACAAATTAAGTTAACATGTGTGTGTGAACTAAGGCACATGAGAAGAACAAATTATTCCAATCAAAGTTAATTATGTTTATATCTATGTGAATAAGGAAGGAGTCCTCTTATCAAGGAGCCCAACAATTTACATTATTCATTTCATAGATCACCCTAATGTGTTTTGTTTTACAAAACTACTTCTGGCTTGGAAGCTATTAATTTTATCGACCTCAAAGCTATTAATTGCATTTGTAAGGTTGTTTGTGAAGTGGACCCTGCCTATTGATGCATGTCCTTCATATTTGCCTCAATTGGGTCATTTTATGAAAGATGCAACATTGGAATTTACAACCACCTAGGAGCCCATTTTATGGCGGCAATTGGTTTGGGATTAAATGTAGCAATCATTTCCTACAATAGGGCCATTGGTCCCTATAAAAACACCAACAAAATAGTGTTCTGCGATCTTGCATTTTCAAGAAAATAAAGGGGATGAGAGGAAGAATGTATTTTGGTGTAAAAACAAGAAGTAGAACTTGGAAGTGCTTCAAAATGTCGTATCCTCAAGCTATCCAGATAAACAAGTGGGAGGAGCAAGAGAAATGAGAATCTAACTAATCCAAAGTCATCTACATAGAAAGGAAATGTAATACCCTATTTTGACCCCTTAGGGTTTATTGGCATTAATGTAAATATTGTATAAACGCAATGTGTGTTTCCCCTAGTGTGGAGCTCAAGGCCAAGGCCCCACTAGTGGATGTATAAGTTTATTTGCAGAGGCAACTATTCAACAGTTATGATTATCCATGTGTTGTTAAGCCATGAGATGTTGTAAATGAGGTAAATATTAAATATTGCAATAAAAACACTAAGAAAACTGGCTAAGGAGGCATTTAATGAGAAGGGGCCATGTGTATCCACTAGGGAGAGGTGAGGGGGTTGTGGGATTGGAATCCATGTTTCCACTTGTCAATTTGTGAACTCATTTGACCTCCATGCTGACATTTAATGTTGTTGTAAGAGGGTGGTTGAGAAGCCCTGTTCATGAGCCCGATTGAGTATGGAGCATGCATGCGAAATCCATAGGGCAGGGTATGGCCTATGTTAGTTGTCCCTTAATCCACTCTATACCTGGGAATTCGCAGACCCTGATTCCCTATCTTGTTGGTGACCCAGAACATCATTCAACACATGTTGGAGAGCCAAGCGGTGGGACAAGGAAGGGAAAATCGTGATTTCTATGTAAACCGAAATTACAAATTCGAATGCCCATAGAAACCCTTTGCGTAAGCCTCATCTGTTTGGGAAATCCATGAAAGCAAACCATGAGATGAATTACAGAGCATGAAAAGCTTAGTGGAGCCATGAGAATGCCTAGATTTTATTCGCAGAGAGTTGAGTTGCGAGACAGAGCTTAGTCCGCAACCTTGAGAAGAGCTAGCTTGATTAACAGAGGTAGAAAGTCAAATTAGGGTTGGATTTCTTGATAAACCAGTGAAGCATATAATCTCAGAGAACTAGCAGTTGGACCTTTCTATGCCCACCCTGAATAGCACTGGAAGGGAAGGGGACCTGAGGGACTGTGTAGCAGAGAAGGGGGTCTTTCTTATGTTGGGTGAGGTAGGTATTGTGGGTGCCATGTCTTTTGAGTGTTGAGATGCTTGCAGTTCTGTGGTTGAGCTCACCGGATTAGCATCATCCTCCCTGTTCCCCGACATGCTTGATAAACCCAACTGCATGTTGGCTTAGCATGGGTATGTGCCCTGGTATGCTTGATAAACCCAACTGTAGGTTGGCTTAGTATTGGGGTGGACCTTGACTGCGAGAGAGCCTAGTTATCTATCCTTAGTGGATACAAAACCCAACTCAGGGGTGGTCTCTCAACTAAAATAATACAGGATGGACAAAGGCCTAAGGTTGGGTGGAACGTTGCTCTCACTTAGCCAGTTGCTTGGGAAACTTCAAGATTCAAAGATAAGTGCTTATGTGGTGTTAAGTGATGACATTTCAAGTGTTATGTTATGTTTGTTTATGTTCAAGTTATTGACTGAATGTTTATATGAAATTTGATCAATAATTAGACTATGCATAAGCCTGAGTAGAAGGTTAAGTTCATGTTGGATGCTTCATTCAGTGCATTAGTTTAATGCATTGCTAATTTTGCATGTGTTAGATGTATCGATTAGCCTTAGGTTCATTCATCATATGTATTGTTATGCATCGTGTATCCTTTTGGATGGACTGTATGGATTCATCTGGACATGGGGAAGGATTTCGAAACCCCATGTGTTGCTTCATGACCCTCTATGAGTCAAGGGAAAAGGAGGAAGTCATGGTAGAGGGAATACAGAGTTCCCTGTAGATGGTTGAAGGCCTCTAGAGGAAGTTGTGGCCATAATTTCAGTTGGAAAAATGACAAGGTTAGAACCCTTAGATGGAGTGGGGAGTCATGCCAGTGGATAGATCTCTCCAAGAGCTTTCCAACGGTTCCATACTTGCTCAATTTGGCTTAAGGAGGAAGGAGTTACTAGCTTGGGAAGTTTGCAGGTGCAAGGAAGGTCATTCCGCATTTATGTATCCGCAATGCAGATTGCCGATTGCGAGTGTTGGGAACTATCTTTGGAAGCGAAATTTCCATGGGATTGTGATTTAGACTTCTGCACTCCTGCATTCCGCAATGCGGATTGTGGAAGGGGAAATTTTCCGGAAGGTTGGATTTGGACTTCCGCATTTCCGAGTTCCGCAAATGCAGAATTGCGGATTGCGGAAGGGGAAATTTTCACAGCACTGTGATTTGGGCTTCCGCATTCCCGCATTCCGCAATGTGTCTTGCGGATTGTGGAAGGGGAAAATTTTCGGGAAGGCAATTTTGAGCTTCCGCATTTCTGAGTTCCCCAATGCAGAATTGCGAACTGCAGAAGGGATATTTTCTGGTATGGTAAAAATCGAGCTTCCGCATTTTCGAGTTCCACAATGTGGAATTGCGGATTGCGGAAGGGAAATTTTCTGGTATGGTGGATCATGGTTCCGCAATGAGGAATTGCGGACTACGGAAGGGAGATTTTATGGTATGGTGAATCATGGTTCTGCATTTATGAATTCTGCAGTGCGGCCTGCGGATTGCAGATTGTGGATTGCTGCAAGGTGGATTTCGGATCAAAATCCATTGTGACTGTGTGTAGAAATGGATGGATTGGAAGAAAAAAATGGGTCAGGTTGTCTCCCATCACCTCTAAATTCAATGGAGGGGTTGGGGAACGTGACAAGAAACACAAAATCTCACTCTTTCTTTGACAAAAGAAAATCCCACCTTTGCCTATCAGAGACAAACCAAAGAAGATGTATGTTAGCATAAAAGAGCATAACATATCTATTGAAAAGTCTAATTTAAACATCAAACAAAAATTCAATGTGGTTGTCTCACCTTTTTCTTGAAGATTCTTTTATATCAAGGATAGATTCAAGTCCATATCATTCCTTTAACTTCTTCACTCCTCCAAGCTATGGGTCAAAATGAGACAATTACTCTAAATATCTCAAGGTAACTAGAAGCATAGCATTACACTCTCTAAAGATGCTCCACAGATTCCAAAAGTTTGGTTTTTATTCATTTTGGGAGGCCTCTTAGAGTGAGGTAGGTGGAATTTTGTTCATTAGTCTTATTCCATACATTGATTTATCGAAAGAGACACACACTACATTAACAAAGACAAGTGTCAAAAGTATGAAAAAGTGTGTTGCATGGGATGGTGCTCATAATTTTGGATATGGACATTAATAGCAACTAAACCCTAGGTTATAACTGTTATCGTTGTGATGGAAAGAAAATTTTAATTTTTTTGGCCAAATCTTAGGTCTTAGTTGCTAGTATAGGAGTTGTAAATTTGATTATGGGTGATGAGGTCATGAATAAACCCAAATAGATTCTATATGGCCATAAATAGTACTTATGGGACCAATCAATGTGTTAACACAACCCAATTGAGTGGATTTTTTAACCTTTTGAAATATTCCAAGAGCAACTTAGTCAGCCTTAAAAAAAGGAAATCGATCAGAAATAAGAAGGTCTCCATCCATGTACTCTTCCAAAGATATCCAACCATCCATCTTTCCCAACCGTCTTTGATAGAGAGTCTTCGACCAGGTTAGCTTCCCGATATATATGAGTGAACTGAATCTGATCAAAAGAGGAGATCAAATACTTGAGAGAAGACATCTAGTGTCGTAATATCAGTGAATTCAAGGAATCCGACCCAAGATCCCAATCGATAATGCATTTGGAGTCCCCAGATACTTGGAGAGAAAGTAGTCCTCTCTCTTTTGCAAACAATAAAATCCCCCACATTGCAAGAAGTTATGCTCTAGAGTTTGAACCTAAGCCTGCCATGAATGATAAATGGAAGGCATGATTCATGGACAGCTTCAAAACTACACCTGCTCCACTTAGTCCATCTTTAGCTGCTCCATCGAAGTAACCCAAAGAGAAGCAATAAGTGGATTCTGTAAAAATTAACAGCCTTGGCACCTTCGATACCTCTTTCCCTTTTGATTCTAGAAAGTGTGCCAAGGATTTTGTAGCCACCATCTCCACGGTCTCCTTCCTGTTGTTAAAAATAGAATCATTACGTGTTTTCCAAATGCCCCATAAGATGAAACAGATGAGAGGTTCCTTCCTGTTGTTCTCAAACCACCGAGACATATTGCCCTTGAATGATGGTAAGTCCCAGGAAAGATCGAAACTGATAGATTATTTAAGTTCCTCTGGACAGATTGGAAAAATGAGTAGCATCCAAATAAATGAGCAAGAATCTCTTCTCCCGTCAAGCACACATAACACATACTAGGCCCCTCAAATCCCCTCCTCTGCAGATTCCGCCACACAAGGATTTTATTATGGAAACAAATCCAAACAAAGCATTGTATTTTTAGTAGAACCCTTCCTTTCCATACTTTTTTTATCCACCAACAAGGAGTGGTATTCTAGACAAATTCCATAGCAAGCTTGTAGGCAAGTCGGTCCGTAAGCGATCCATCTAAAGGTTTGTAGCACCCAACTAATGTATATTCCTTTTCAGTCAAGGAAATACATGCCTGGTACAGGTTCTATACATATATGTTCCATTCCAAATCAAAGGGAGGTACCAACTCCAAATATTTCGCCGAAAACCACGACCACATGTTAAAGAGTTTTAATGTTCTAGCCTGCCGTAGAACAAAAATATTATGCTGATGCAACTGTAAAATCAAATCCTGAGACAAGATAAATGCATCTTCAAGCCCCACAACCGGATCAATTCCTACAAAGACTTGAGAGCCTCTACCTCTAGCAACTTACAACCCATCACCATATTGTTTCTAAAAAATGGCGATGTATTCTTTTGGGTCATATTTTCGTACGGGGGAACTTTAGTTACTTAGGGGAGAGCCTTTACTAGTAGGAAAAGAAAAAGGAGGGGTGAATTCTTTGTTTTGTTTGAACGAGAATGATTTTTGGTAGATGCGTATTGGATTTTTTATATGTATTTTGGGTGAAGAAGAATAAAAATAAAGGAGTGCCACTAAAATGTTGTTTTGTGGTGTAGTCTGTGTTTTTAATTACATAATATATTATATATTTTTTCTTAAGTCCTTGTTTAGATCAATGTTTTTCCTCAAATCCTTGTTTAGATCAATGTTTTTTTATAATGTTTGTTTGTTTGTTTTTTCATTTTTATTTGTAGAGTAAAAATGAATTTGCACATTCATAAATTTATTTGAAGAGATTATGGATTTCAATAAATTAGAATAATATTGGAATTAATGCAGGATTTTGTTTGCTTCTACCATTAAGAGGATATTGGTGGATTGAAACAAGTGTATTCTCAACATCAATTTCTTATTAGAGCAAACAACCAAAATGGTTTATAAAGGAATACAAATTACTTGGGAAGGAGCATAAAGATAGATATTCCTAAATATTTAGTGAGAAAGTTAGAGGTTTTTGAAGCCACGTTTGATTGTGAGGAATTTAAACCAAAGCGTGAAACTCTTAGTGCCCAACTTGGTGTGGTAAAAACTTTGAAGAGGCTAATAAAAGTAATCTATAAACAAGGAAGTAAAGTAAATGCAAAGGTTTCATATTTTAAAGGGGATTAAATCCAAGGTTATTATGGTTTGGATACAAGGGTTAATAAAAAAACATGGAGTACTATGACCTAAGAAGTGAGAAATTTGTTGTAACCAAGATGAAATTCCAAGCTTAATTTGGTGAGATAATTTATAATGTACAAAAACAAGACAACGAAAACAACAAGATCATATTGTGCCTTAAGATGTTGAGACATTTGAGAGAAAAAAATTACCCTTGGATTACACATGGAAGCTATACATGAACAATTTATTATCCTAAAAATTAGGACAAACTTGGAAGAAAATAAAGAGTGGGGAACACGGAAAATTTTAAGGATCCATAATTTTCTTGAGTGTAGAAACCTCAACAAAACTTACTAATTCTTAAAATTCCAACCATAAAATGTTTGGCGTTATTTTTGTAAAAATATTCAATTTTATAGGGGTTTTATAAAGGTTTTGGCGACGTACAGGGTAAAAACAATTATCCTACGGAATTTGGGCGATTCATGTCAGTAAAAAAAAAAATTGGCGAATCTTTTTTCGAGAAAAGACATTGAAAATTAACCCATGGGCTAAATTTCGTCCCTAAAATTTTTCATGGTAGGGAACCACTAAATATTTTAATGGGTTGCATTTTAAATTCTAGGTTAAGGTGAATTCTAAGATTAAGCATGTTAATATGCTTTAAAGGATAATGAAATGTTGAGCATAAGAAAAGGAAAAATGGTGAGTAGATGTGGCCAGAATGCACTACTAAATATAAATAGAAATTATTCAAATTTTGTTGAAGTTAAAAAAGAAAGAAAAACATTTTTTTATAAAAATAAGAAATAAAAAAAAAAAAAAAAACAATAATTATGAGAGAAAAAAATATTTATATTCTAAAGATAGAAATAAAACACAATCAAACAATAACAATGATAAGCCATGAAAATACTCCATATACAATGAAACTCATAAACTAAAGATTCCCCTCCAAACATAGGAACTACCAACAAAACTAGAACAACAGAAATTGAAATAAAGAAAAGAGTAGACATAGGAACTACCAACAAAACTAGAACAACAGAAATTGAAATAAAGAAAAGAGTAGAAAGATAGAACAATAGAAATTGAAATAAAGAAAAGAGTAGAAAGAGTAACATTGATTACCAAAAGTAAAGAAATTCCAAAGAGTAGAAACATCTTCCAAACTCGGTGCAAATGTCAAGACAAGATATGCAAAGTAATTATCGACACGCATTTATTCAAATATTTTGAAAAGTACAAAGTAACGTTGGAGAATCACATAGCATCGAGGGGTAAGAGTGAAACGAAAGACTCGTGGGTTCATTTAAGTTTGTTGATATAAATTGCATTTAGAATGCGAAATCTATGGAGACAAATGAGGCTGAAATTCTTAACCTTACCTCCTTGTCAATTTTTCTCATTCTACCTTTGGACTTTGTATGCATTATTCACTCCTCTAGCATTAGATTTATAAAGTCATACACGTCTAGTGGCTCAACGACATTTGCATATTTGTGTCCTAACAATCGCAAGGTACACGTAGAAATTAGTGACAATAGTGCACAATAAACGTTGATAGAAACTTAATATTACCCCGAAAGAAGCTTCTATTAAATTATGTGTTTCTCATGAGATAAACCTATTTACATGTGTTTGTCATGGGGTAAACCTAATTAAGAGCTACGCATATGAGCAAGGATGAAGTCAATGCACATGCGGTTCATGCAAAGATATGGATATACATAGAATAAGTTAAATTTGTAATAATTTTTATTGTTCTTTAAGGAAAAATTGGGCTTGAATTTGGTTAAAACTTCATGGTAGTCTAAGTTTTGTATGATCCGAGGGTTTTGTTCCATTTTAAAAGGATCTAGATCTCGATAAAATCGATTAGAATTCTGGGTTGACCAAAACTTTGACTTGTTGGGCCATTGGATTCCAACTTTAAAGTTTATTCTACTCCAGTATACATTTCCAAGACATTAGGTGTAACTTGTCCCAAAAACAACTCCCTCCAACGATATAGTATATTTGCATTAATAGGTATTAGATGCAACTCATGTGAATAGCTAAAACTCAGTGGGTATATCATAATAATAAACATGGAACCTCAATAAATGGTTAGATATGAGTCTCACAACGATTGCAAATGGTAAAGCTTAAGCAACAAGCAAACTTGACATAAATATAAGGAGATTTTTTTTGTTTTTCAAAGTTTCGTGTAAGAAGGGTGTTATATCAGGATTCTTGGACAAGTATTGATGACATGTTCATGTATTGTGTAACATTTACCATTACAAATAACAATTTCAAAGATATCGCCTTGATTACAATGTAGATCAATTCATTATAAGTTCATGTAAAAAGCCAAAACGTTGATCCAATATCTAACATTGGCTAAACATTCTACATTTTCAACATTTTTCAATTTGTCATCACTGGAATTCAACCATGCAATTTTGTATTGATGAAATCGTTGTTTTTATGCAAAAATGGATTTATTGCGCCCATCTTCTCTCACTGCACCCAGATTGCGCAATGTTGACTTTTGATTTCTATAATTCTATCTATATTAAATTATTTTTTATGGATTTCGGGTCAATAATACCAGTTTCCATTTCAATTATTTGAGTGGTAAAAAAGGGTCAATTAGTAGCATGTTTAGACTTACTACTTTTCAAACATTTACAATTATTTCAATGCAAATCCTCCCAACATACGTCATATTAATAATGTATCAATATGGAATCTAAGGTACAAATTCCAAAGTATATACTCCCATGATAATGTATCAATATAGAATCCAAGGTACAAGTTCCAAAGTATATCCTCCCAACACTTGACATATTGATAATGTATCAATATAGAATCCAAGGTACAAGTTCCTTGGCATATGTTGCAAGACAAATAGGGAAACATTATGCATCGAGTTGCAACATATTAATTACTACAATAGGATGCAGTATATGACATGTGGTTAGATCTCTATTTATAAAGACCTAACTATGCATATATTGCGCTAAATTGCAATAAGGTTACAACTCAATGCTTATTGATTATGGAACATATGTCTTACATATTGGTATGTATCAATATGGAAGCTAAGGTACAAATTCCTTGGCACATGTTGTCAGAGGTTTATACAAACAAATTAAAAATAAATCGCAAACAAAGAAAACATGGTGGCAAGCATAATGCATGTTGATGTAGAGCTAATAAGCACAAAATTAACAACACATACACCCATTCATACATGGAATGATATCCACAATGTTATCTCCACGTATATCCCAATGTAGAATATGAGATAAGATATATAACTTGAAGATGAACACACATATCTCAATTTATATTCCAACTATTTATATATGTGCCAAGATAACACAATGAATATCATTAACCTTCATACATGGCATATAGACCACTTGCAACCATAATGCACATGGCATTCTCATGATGATCATGATCATGGGTGGGCACTAAATGGCCATAAATGACCCCTTCATCATTTCATTTTCACTGACATAAGTCCCTACCATATGATGTTGACAATATAGATGTATTGAGTATACCTTCTTTCCTCCATACACTTTGTATGGGCAAACATTAAGCGCCCTATAGACCTTGAACCCATCTCGAGGAAATTCTATTGGGTCATTGGATGAGGCCATTCAATCACACAATATACTTTATATTAGGATGAGCACAAAGTCTATTTAGCACTTATTACACCCCATTGTGCATGGGTGTCCACTTGTGATTTTATCACAATTTCAGTAAGCAGTTACATGGTGATGGAGATTTGGAGGCTTACTTTTGTCATGATGCCTTGGATTCTTTATGCTAGATCTTTGCTTCATGTTGTGATTAATGGATGTTAGTAGCTATGGAATATTATTATGATGTTGTTCATCACTCATGCATCACTTGGTCATGTCATATGGATCACTTTCTTCATGAGTGTTGTAGTGTTATTTATATGGTTTGGCATCTAGATCATATCATCATCACTTATTGGTAGAGTGCTCTTAAATTCCTTGCTTGACATAGCTCCTTGATCGCATGCGTTATCATTGTTGAAGGAGCGTTTTGGTGTATTTGCATGATGCGATTATATATGGGGTTTTTTCCATCAGAGTGCTTTTGGACTTTGGCATGGATGATTGATATTGATGTATATAAACATTTCTTTGAAGAGTGTTATGTACCATGTGATGTAATTAATGCTTGAGAGTGTTTTGTGAATGGATTCCTATGGAGCGTCTCTATGCTAACTCGTGTATGATGGTTTAGACACACCTTCTTTTGGAACATTCATATCTTGCATGGTTTAGAAGGGATGTGGGTCCAAATGGTTACCTTAATCAATTGAATTCTCCCCCTTGTTGCTTATCCTGGGCACACATGGAGGCATGTCGTTCACTTATATTCCCTGGTGGGTTATAACATGTTGATAAAAGGTCAAGAGTTTGATTCTAGCTCACCAACAATTAGTGTTTATTGAGGATTTCTCTCATTTTTGTTTCTACCATATTTACACACTCACAAACATCAATGTAATAATACATTTTCATATATGTTTAAAGCAGCATTAAAGCTTACCAAGGGTGTTGTTCAAAATGGTTTGTGTGCAGAACTAATGGAAGAACCCTATAACTTAGTAAGGTAGGGATTTGAATGGCATAAAGAAAGCTTTATCAACTCAACACTATTGGCCCATATCATTTTCACAATCTTGTTGTTTGTCAGACGATTCATTTGCAATTTAAGGACAGATTGTTATTGAGGATAGAATGCACTCACAACCTAGTTCAACATACTTAATCAGTATTTAGATTATCATCTAAAGGTTTTAGATCTTGATTCATATGGGATGTTGCATATGGGTAGTTCCATGGTTAGAGAAAGAGCAAGTGGCATATAAAAGCATTTTAAAGAAGGTAATGATCCACTTGGAAGTTAGAATTTGTTTTTTGTGTGGATATCTATTGGTTGGTGGTACAACAAACAATCACTATGTTAGGATTGGAGTTTGGATTATTATAGTGTTAAATTGTGTTTGAATGAGTGAGAGGTAAGTTTTGTAATTTTTCTATTATTTTAATTTTAATAAAATTCATTGTAAAAAAGGAATAAACAAACGGAATAATGTGGTACATTTTGGATTCTTATAGTGTTAAAATGTGTCTGAATAATAATAATTTAAATGAGTTTTACATTTTTATATTATTTTATTTCTAATAAAACATTAATTAACATCAACTTTTTTATAATATTTTGATATTTATATTTTAAAATCAATTTTTAAATTGATAAAAAATATAATGTTTTATAATCTATACTTATTTTATTATTGTTATCATAAACTATTAAAATAACAACATTGCCACTTGCCATGACTAAGATAAACATGCAAACAATGGCTCGGGATTACTAGTTTATCTACATTATAAATTACACAGTACTACACACTGGAAGGTGAGGTTTATGTGTTCATGTGTGTTTAAATATACAAAAAGGGTTTATCATTAATGTGTATTCAAATGGTCAAATGGAATGTAGCGTTTTACTCTATATGGATTTGATGTTGGGCATATCTCCATATTATTTATGTGAAAGTTTTCAATTTCTCTTTCAACATCAAGATTGATTGCAAAATGAGAGAAAATTGAACATTTTTATGTAGTGTTTTACTTTATATGGATTTGATGTTGGGCACATCTCCATATCATTTATGTGAGAGTTTTCAATTTCTCTATCAACATCAAGATTGATTGCAAAATGAGAGAAAATTGGACATTTCTAAATGTTTAAAGATTTACATAATTTTTTTGCCATAATATGTATTTGGACATTATGTTTATATAGTAAATCTATCACCTATATATTTTATTTAATATACTAAAAATTTATTATATTAATTTTTTAATAATAATAATAATTTAATTTTAAAATTATGATCTAACCAAATAACAAATAAAAATATTTTTACAATAATATTAAAATTTATCAATAAATTTAATCTAAAATATAATAACACTAAATTAAAAACTTTTCAAACCAAATAACATAAAAAGCGCTCTATTAACACAATACAAATTGTTCTGGGTTGGCAGGTGCGGGGGAGTTCTTTTGGATTCTGAAGGAAACAAACTGACAGACTACACATGGGGGATCAGAAGGCAGACGAACAATGACGCGGAGTGGCTCGCCTTGCTCAAAGGTATTGACATAACAAAGGAAAATAATGTCCAGGATTTAGTAGCTATCGGTGATTCCCTACTGGTGATTAAGGAAGCTAGGGCCTTAGCCAAAAACCATCGTAAACCCACATCCAAGTTCCATTTCCACTTCACTCACTCGATCAAAGATCTTATATCTATCTCTCTTTTTCACATTTTGAGGATCAACAATCAACAAGCTGATGCCATGGAAAATATCAAAGCTGGGTTAAATTGTGGTCTTGTTGCTAGAAATGGACAACATATTGCAAATGTGTGGGTTCCTTAGCTTCATGGGTCATTCTAGACCTCTTAACGTTCTTTTAAATTATTGGTTAAGCTTGAATATGGTCAATCTCCAGATTTACGCCCAGATCTACTTGGGATTTCCTCACGTGTCCCTAAGGCCTTTTCGACGGCGCTCCCTGACTGAATCCACCTGTCTCGCATGCGGGACTTCAATGCGTGCAAGCGATAAGGTTTCCAGCATCTATATCAAGGATCAGTGTGACAGTTTCGTCTTCATTCAAATATTTCTTCTTTGCATTGCCTGGCGTATCGTCTTAATTTGGTTCAGCATGGACTGTGGAAATGCCGGTAGAAATTTTGGGCTTTGTCTCCCAACGCTGCAATGTCGCCGTTGTAGGACTAATATTCAGGTGAATACGGGAGGAGTCGGGTTGAAGCGTTACCTCTTTGCCCTTGAGGTGTTGTAGGGTCATGGAAACGGAGGCAAAGAGGTTCAAGGCTCACTCAGTAATCAAGTAAAGCATGTTCGTCGAGGGCACTCCAAAAACGATGAGACTGGCAGAAGTTGGTCACCGTTGGACGTGGGTCAGGGGCAGAGCTTCGATGCGAATAGTGTTCATAACGGTTCCGAGCATGACTGTGGAAAGAATTGGCGTCCCCTAGACGTGGGTATCTGCCAAAACCAAGGTGGTTCTCTGCAACAAGTGTGCAGAAGCCCAGGGGAGACGGGTAACAGCAAACTCTGGAACCTGGTTGGGGAAAATGGGGGAATTGTGAACCTGGATTCCCCCAGTGGGCCTGAAAGTCCCTCTCCTGGAGTGCTCTCACATTTACAAGATATTGAGTCTCAGGTTTGCTGGTTGAGAGGAGAAAACAGGGACCTGAAAAAGGCCCTCTCCCATCTTGCCACCTTTGTTCAGATTTCGAATTCAGATGTTAGAAACAACAACAACAAAATGAGGGAATACTTCGAAGGGATGGTTGGAAAAATCAAGTCTTTGCACAGTTGTCTTAGGATCGTGGAAGACAAAGTGGACTGCATCAGAACTAGCAAGGGTAATAGTCCCTCTGCAATCCTTGGCATGGAAGAAAACGAGGTCCTGGCATAGGGTAGCAAGGACAAGGTCTGCCACCTTAATGACAAGTGATTTCTGGTCTAGTTTCCCCATGATGAATTTCTGCAGTTTCTTTTATTATGTTTTACCTATGTAATCGGCATCTATGGAAATTTGTTAATTTTCCCTGTTTTCAAAGAATATCAGCTATGTATGAAATGCAAAGATTGGGTGTGAGGTGCCTACAACCCTCTTTTTGTTGGGTACAATCTTCCTAATTTTTTTATATGATCATCTTTTTCAATAAAAGCTTTTCAGCATTATTGGAAAGAAAAAAAAACACAATAAAAATCGTTTTTACTTTCTTCAATGTATGTAATGTCTTTTTTAAGGCAACATTGATTTACGTAAACAATGTCTCAAAATAATCAAAATAATGTGCATGAAACATTTTGATTAATAAATCAAAAAGCGGAATCTGTGTTTTTGGCTTTTATTGGCAGCTCTCTTCCTCGAATCCAGGTTAGTTTCTTTCTTCAACGAACCATATTCCGTCCACCGTGTTCTCTTTGCCGTTAGTCCTTCGTCACTGTGCCACTGAGAGACCATCAACTGACGGGAAATCTGGCTGACGTGGATGAAGAGCAGTTAGTACAGTGTGGCTGGTTGGACTATCTAACTGCGTACCCTAACGGGCATGGGATAACTGGCACTCAAATCGCCCCGCTTTTTCGGCGGTTTCTTCTCTCGATCCGGCTCTAAAAATCTATGAAAGCATAGTTCCACCAGTTTATTGCGAAACTATGCCATGGAACTGTGCCCCCAGGGGTTTTGGGCCATTTTAAGACGACCCAGATCGTCGAAATTCCAAAAACATGACCAGAAGGGGGTGGAACTGTGCCTCGCCGAAAAACCACTCACCGGAATACCGGGGCGATTTGAGTGCCCCATATCACGTGCATAACGCACCGGCCTTGCCCAATGCCCAATGCCCAGCCTTTCAAATTCTGATTCCCTTCGAACACAAATCGAATATCATAAATAAGTCGACATTAACCTCTTCCAAAATTCATACCTTGAATATACACTAAATTTTATTGTTGGGGAGGTATAATATCATAAATAAGTCGTCATTAACCTCTCCAAAAATTGAATGCACATACCTAGAATATACTATAAATTTAGTTGGGAAGGTGCAGTATCATAATTAAGTCGTCTTTAAACCTCATCAAGAAATTAATGCACGTATCTTTAATATACAACAAATTTTGTCCTTTGCTCGTCACTCGTCACACACAATGTTGACGTTGTAGTGAAATAATAATCCCTTAAAAAAATATTCTTCAATAATAATGACTTTATTAAAGAATTTAATTTTCAATTAATTAAGGAGTTGAATTGAAGATATATTTTTATTAAAGAGTTTAATTTCCATTTAAAAGATAAAAACATACTCATTTAACCATAAAATGTTTTTATTAAAGAATTTAATTTTCTATTAAAATATATGTTTTTATTAAGGAGTTTAATTGAATATATGTTTTTATTAAGGAGTTTAATTTCCAATTAAAAGATAAAAATAAACTCATTTAACCATGTTTTGTGTTGATCACGTGCTCTGATAATGGAGAATGGAAAAAGTAACCTACCAACAGTGACATAGACAACTCAAAAGTAA
This sequence comes from Larix kaempferi, assembly GCA_027924585.1. Taxonomy (NCBI): domain Eukaryota; kingdom Viridiplantae; phylum Streptophyta; class Pinopsida; order Pinales; family Pinaceae; genus Larix; species Larix kaempferi. The sequence goes on along the minus strand of BSBM01001005.1, from coordinate 10,631,853 downwards.
CATGTGTAGGCATTATGCATCTAAAGTACATTAAGTGATAAACTTAAGAAACAAATAAAAGGTGGAACCTAGAATCCTTTCTGAAGGTTAATGTTAGGCCACATGTAATGCAACATGCAAAATTTTGCAAGGTTAACATGTTGTGCCAATGGTGTAATTGAGATTGGACATTTTAATTTTCAGTTAAAAGATATGTTTTTATTAATGAGTTTAATTTCCAATTAAAATATAAAAATAGACTCATTTACCCATTTTTTTGTGGACGATTTGAAAAATAAATTAACAAGTCCATTAATAAAAATTAATGACGGTTTGAAAAAATAATTAACCTTAAAAAATACGTCCTATCAATTCTTCCTATCAAATTCTTAGCACATTCTTTGAGAGGGTTTGTTAAAAAAAATTAATCATATTTTGACCAGTAAAATGCCTTATGAGGTGCATATGCCCGTCAAATTTTGGGAGGTCTTATGAATAAATATATGGATTCATACTAAATCTGGCTTACAAGACAATTATTACAATAATCATCTTATCTTTTAAATGTTACAAGATTAGGATTGACTGCATGATGACTAAATGTAAATGTATCATTATAAATGGAATGGTGTAGTCTAAATATTCTAGGTTTTCAAATTTTTACGAGCACTTTTTAGGTTTTCAGTCTTACTTTTGTTTAGTCTCATTGGAAATCTTTAAAAAATCTTAGAATCACATATATTAACTATGTAAAATGGATAATTTGGGCGCCATAAGGATATTCGAGGATGCTGAATCTATTTATGGATTCAAAAACACAATTTAAACACTTCCAAATCTGGATTTTACCAAAAAAACATTACCAACCATAAAGTGCAAAACGTAGAATAGATATAAATTTTAATTTGAAAATTATCAACATAAATTAATTTTAAATTTTAAATATCTTATTCACATTAAAAAAATTACTATATTCTCAAATAATATAATTATAAATATTGTTGTGGAATATACATTATTAAATTTAAAAGTATTAAAATCCAACCATGTATATGCGCTTATATAACATTTTTACTCCCTTTATTACGTTATTAACTAGATGATTAATGTTTTTTTTCCTGGAAAAAAACTCATAACCTTTATTTACAAAAAAACGAAGGTTACATTCTGCAAAGGCTAGCTAAACCGTAGCCACACAAAAAACAAAGTATTGTTCATTTAACAAAGTCTGATCTATTGTCCACAAAAGTCTGTAACTAGATGATTAATGTTACCAAACGAACAATAAATATCCCATTGAACATTTTGATAATGTATCACTGTACACATGTGGTCAAACGAACAATAAATATCCCATCGAACATTTTGATAGTGTATCATTGTACACATGTTGTCGGATGATAAGCATAGTATATTTTAAATTTTTAGTTGATTTTAATGATCAAATCAAAGACGACGACTCAACATATCTGTTTTAGGCAAAATAAAATTAAAAAAAATAATAATAATTCAAACCCTTCTAAGTTGGCTCGTTAGAAGACAGATTTCAGAGCTAAGCGCCTAGCAAATGGAAATTCAAAGACATTGAAGCATACCAAGCAAAAATATTAAAAATTGGAGTGTCTGTCATCATCATGCACATCCACAAACTCTTTAATCTAGCGGCTAAGCAAGGGTTCACTACTCCTTGGACTCAGAACCTTATTATTCCTATTTTCAAAAGTGGCGATTAAAATAACCCCTCTAATTATCGGACCATTATGATTAGCCCTCTCTTAGCTAATTTATATGGTATTATCTTAGAAAAGAATATCAATGAATGGCTTGTAACATCCCGTAAAAATACCAAAATTTTAAAAAAATTATAATAGCAATAATTATCAAAGTCGTTAATGCGGAACATATAAATTATTTAAATGTCTTAACTAAGATAATCAATAACGATGACACGTCATACTTCTCAAATAAAATACGATATATTTGTATTTGCTATTTCAGATTTAAATGGATGCTAAACTTCTTAACGAAAGATCCTTTTATGATTATGCATAAAAATACAGTTTATAGATCTGCTTCAGTTCTAAATATAATTACATGCTGTACATTGTTTGTACTATTATGATGTTCTTGATGAAGTGCTGACAGTTTGTTTGTATGATGAAGAAGGGGTCCTACGAGTTACCCTGGAGTTTACTTAGCTACGTTTAGCTAAGGCATTTGAATCCTGTTTCCATGTGCAGACCGCAAGTAAGAAATTCTACGACAACATGTGTTAAGAGTACATGTGTCTTTCAAATCATCGTCAATGTAAAATTAGAATGCTAAGTACTTCCTTGCGAAACAAGTTATTGGAGGTATGGATACTTGGTTCTGATTCTAGTTTATGTGCTGACTTACAAAGTTCTTCAGTGTTATCCTTTCACGTCGTCCAAGTGTTCTGTTATAATGCTACATATATTATTATATGACTACTGTCATTATCATTAAAACAGTGATACTAATATCTATTGATAATGCTATTAGGAAGCTTGTAGAAAATAGTGTTTATAATTTTGGACTATCGTTATATTTTGCGTCTACAGAACTTAGACTACTCTAAGTCCTGAATTTATCATTTGAATACACAGTTAAAATATGTAAAATACAATGACTAATGCTTGTACTAAGAACTTAGTTTTAGAGTGTATCTCAACACTTAAACTATACCTATGATGATACAATAGTCTTTGCACTATATGGCTAATCATATGGAATTTATTGTGAATATGGTATTTATGCTATGAACTAGCATTATAAAACTTCATCCAATTGCTTATACAAAACTATAGAAATGAAATAGAAATATTTTATAGTTACTATGCATCTACAATAATACATTGACATCTAATTCAAATATTACGATGCCTAAGTTCAAACTTTGAACTATATAAATTGTGCACTAATATTTGCAATGATATGATTTACACTATACAATGTTATGATTTACAATATGCAATGATATGATTTGTATTCATTTAAGTGATGTATTCAAACCTTTGAAAGGCTAAGACTTTAGCAATATAATGAACTATGCTATACGGCCTAGCTCCTGTTCTAAGTATTGATAATGTATGTTATTGCATTTCACAACAAACTCATTAATGGGGTGATGAGTTGACAGGTATTAAATTTGTTATTGGCAAGTTGACAGTGTCCCGTTCAGGCATTAATGGTCCTGACCAAACTCCATAGTGGAAAGTGTGGCTGTCAACCCACGTAATCCATCCACGTGGTTGAAAATATAACTAGGAATCCTAGCTGTGTAAGGTTACCATAACGCTTCTCCTCTGAGCTGTACACGGTATTGTTCCTTAGCATGCAGTGTTGGCATCATGGTTGTTGTAATTAATGAGATATCAATGCAATAGTTGCCCGACTTTCAATGTAGCTTGTTGGCACCTTCTTGCTCGTTGATCTCCCCAGACCTTGATCGTTGAAAATGAAACCCTAATCCTCGTTGTATGTAGTGATGGAGAGTTTCCCGGTCTTCATTTTTACGTTAGAGTTGAGGCCGAGAGGCTGCTAAAATGTAGGTTTGGAGAGAGTATCTCTCAGGGGGTTTCGATCCTGTGACCTGTGGGAGGTAGTTTTTACAAGTTGCAGGCTTAAGCTCTTTGCACTTAACCCACGATGCCAATATAGTGATGGGGTTTCTCCTGCCAGTGTATTGAATGTAATTAGGACTGGGTTCAATTCTCTTGTTGGTGAGAATGGTCTTCTATGTTAGCTTGTGGTTGCTGTCAAATATCAACATGCTTCGTTGTTTATTAGTGTAGTGTGTCAATGCTCCGAAGTATCATTTTTTTAAAGGGTAAGTGTTTCATGACAGTGAAATAATATTGTATTGCTTGCTTTGATTTTTTTGCAATTTCTTGTTTTAACCTTTCACCATGTGTTTTGGCAAGTATCCACTTCATACGAGATTACTAAACGAAAGGTTTGGAGAATGGAAATGCTGCTACTGCTTCCTGGTAAGCTCCGGTGGTTCTCGAAACCTTGTAGGTGCCTTTAATGGTGATTTCTATGTGCCGAGAGTTGGAACCATTCGACTTTGTTTCGGTGATGGCCAAGTGTGAAGTTTTAAGTCTTGTTTTGTTAATAGCTGTACAGAAGATTATCTTCAGTTCTTTTAAGATGCCATTCGGCTCTTTAATGCCTGGTTGCGTTGTTCAAAAGGAACTTCGAACTTTTGTTTGTTCTGCTAGATGTTAAGGGTAAAACCCTGAGTAGTTTGTTGCTTCACGGCCTTATTTTAAAGGTTTTGGTTGATAAGGGGCAAGCCCCGTGTATTGTGGAACCTTGACAGGTCCGTAATGTAATTCTTTGTTATAAAATTTAAATGGAAACCAAGAACCAAGGGTTCTCTTGCACTTATAGACAATGGCTCGTTTTTGCAATGGAAAGTTATGTTTTTAAATAATAGTTGAGAACAATGTGTAAATAATTGTTAAGGGGTGCTGAGCCACTATGGTTGATTGTAGATAGTTGTTTCTGTACTTCGTTCTCGTTGTTGATAATCATGTTTGGAAAATTGATGAGATAGTTTGACTGTTATATGTTTTCGAAATGGCTATGCCACAATGTTCTATTTTGTTTTATGAAAGAAACCCTACATGTAGCTTCCGATTACTATCTGGCTTGTACTGAGCTTTTGTACTCGAGACTTAACCTTTGCAACAAATGGTTTCGATGTTGTCTATGTATTCTTACTAGGCTTATGAGCTATCGATAGACATTGGTACAAAATTGTGCTTTCTGCTAAGTGAAGTTTATTGTCTTGTAGCAATCTTGAAATGTTTTAAAAGATGATTTGGTAAAGAAAATTGTTAGTTAGGGTTTGGAAAACTTGAATTGTTATAAACAGAAACTAGGGTCTGTAATATCTTAGGGTTTGATACAACTATGCAGATATGTAATAAATGAAATCAAAAGAGATAGTTAGTGAAGAAATAAAATATGTATAATTGTAAGAAATTTATACAGAGATTAATTCTTGCAGCTGCTGTAATTCTTGAAAATATAATTGCTTGAAAAACATGAAATTGATAATATTGAAATGCATTTGCTTACTATCTGAACTAGATAGAGTTAAAAGGAAATATAAAGAACTGTGCAGAAAACAAAATGTGTTTTTCTTTTATCTAAGAATTATATGAATTCTATGCAGCTGTTTATACTATACTGTAATGTTTATTGTGTTTAAACATAGGACATAATTTGACAAGAACACTACTGTATTCATTTATCCAATCAATGGCATTTTTCCTATCTCTCTTCTTTCCTTAATTTACTTCTCTATACTAGAGTACGATGCAGAGAACAACATGGGGAAAAATATAGAGATGGTTATCAATTCAATTATTTCACAAAGCTTTTTCATTCAGAATCATACTTAGATCAGAAAATAAAATAATTTCTTTTACATGACTGAGTTTAATAATTCTACTATGCATAAACATTTAACTGTAAACAAAAGTAAGAACAGTAAAACCTGGTTGATTGTAGGAGAAACAAATAGCCCAAGGAACTTGTTCCACCCAACCTATTCCTGAAGATAGCCAAGTTACTTGCCTTAGGACCCCCGAGCCTATTCACTGAACCACCAGGAGGAAGATTCTGTAGAAGCCTTAGTACATCAACTTGAAATAGAACATAGATTGTCTAGTCATCAAGACTCAGCAGTCAAAGAGACCTACACCAGCACCTCTGGTTTGCCTTTTCAGTATAATTAGCAGAATCACAGTTGCACTCTGACATAGCCTCCCTATTCGAATCTCTCAGTGATCACCTGATACACTTGAGGAATATTTCTGCAGAAAATATTGTAAGGGGATGCCTGCCCAATTCGAATTGCCTTATGTAGGATGCCTAGGCCTTTTAGTGGTTAACTGGTCATTAATGAGCTGCCTGCTCTCTTCCACCCACCTGGAGGATAATGCCACAAATTTAGGGGTAGTTGTCGCATAACCAACAGCTAGTGGTGGAGTGCAAATGCTGCCATCTGTCACATACCTTCTAACAGCTTCCATTCCTCCTAGTGGGTCAGTGAACACTCATTTAATAGTTCCCTTGGGTGTTTGTCTCCTACTTTAATTTATTAAATAATAATAATCTGTAATTACAATTATCCTTGACCAAACTTGGTCATAATTACAAAACTTTGTAATTAAAATTTAACATAAAATATTTTGCAAATAAAATAATATTCTCAGAATTTGGGTAGGTGATATATACACCCCCTTAAGTCTCAACATCGTCCTTGATGTTGGTTAATCACTCTCGAAGTGTTCCTGAAATAGAGTTGGGTATGCTACCTGCATACTACTTTCCAACTCCCAAGTTGCCTCTTTTGGGCTAAGGTGCTTCCATTGCACCTTTACCTGCCCAATGGTGCGATTCTGGAGTAGAGTTTCCCTCCTTTCGAGGATACAGTCCGGTTCCACCTGAAAATCACCGTCTTGTCCCACCTATACATCATTCCAATTTATAACATGAGTAGCATCATGTACATACTTCTTTAAAATTGATATATGAAAAACATTATGTATCTTTACATTTGGTGGCAAAGCTAGTTGGTATGCCATTGGTCCAACCCTTGACAATATTTCAAAAGGACCATAATACCTGGGTGCCAACTTGGCACAGCTTCCCTATTTCAATGAACTCTTTTTCGGTCTTACCTTGAGGAAAACATGTTCCCCAACCTGGAACTCTTTATGAGTCCTTTTAAGATCTGCTTGACTCTTTTTCCTATCTTTGGCAGCTTTTAGATTTATTTGTACCCGTTTCACAATTAGTTCTAACTCCTGCAACAATTTAGGTCCTAAAACAACTCTATTTACTGGATCACTCCGAGAAACATGTGTATCACATTTCCTACCATAAAGAATTTCAAAAGGGCTAAGTCTGGCTGATGCATGATAATGGTTATTATATGCAAACTCTGCTAAATGCAAGTAGTCTTCCCACTTACCAGGCTGATCTTTAACATACATTCTCAGTAATTCTTCCAAAACCCGATTCACTCTTTCTGTATGTCCATCCGTTTGTGGATGAAATGTTGTGATGAAGTTTAAGGTTTTATTCAACCCTTTAAACAAAGACCTCCAAAATTTTCCAGTAAACTTAGAGTCACGATCTGAAATTATCACTTTTGGTATCCCATGTAATCGAAAAATCTGTTTCATGAAGATTTCTGCAATGTATGGAGCCTTATGAGTAGTCTTCACAGGTATAAAGTGTGCTGCCTTGCTGAGTTTATCCACTACCACCATGATAGAGTCATTTTGTTTATGATTTTTGGGTAGTCCGGTAATAAAATCTATGCTTATCACTTCCCATTTCCAGCTAGGTATAGGCAATGGCTGCAACAGTCCAACTGGATGTTGATGTTCAACCTTCACTTTTTGACAGTCCAAACACTTAGCATGTACTCTGCTACTTCATCTTTCATTCTGGGCCAATAGTACTCTTTCTATAGCATAGTAATGGTTTTCTGATAACCTAGATGACCAGAGTAATGGATTTTGTGCATCTCATTTAAAATCAGAATTTTTACTTTTGGTATGTTGGGTACATACAATCTGTTTTTGTATAATAACAATGCATTTTCCTTTAAACTGTAATCTGCCATAGAATTTTCAGAACTATTATTTGCTGTCTTTTCTTGTAATTTTCTGTATTCTTCATCTGTTTCACTCCTTTCAAGGATCTGATTTTCTAAATTTGTTGAGTAAGTACTGATGACTGAAATAAAATTCAGTTTTGCTTTACGACTTAATGCATCAATAACCTTGTTCTCTTTCCCTTTAATATGCTGAATTTCGAAATCGTATTCACCTAGAAAAGATAACCATCTAGCTTGTCGAGCGTCTAGATTTGTCTGATCTAATAAATATTTCAGACCCATGTTATCTGTCAACAAGGTAAATTTTATGCCAATAAGGTGGTGACATCACATTTTTAAAGTATGAATTACTGCTAATAACTCTAAATCATAAGTAGAGTAGTTCTTCTCATGTATTTTCAGCTTTCTAGATTCGTATGCAACAGCATGTCCCTCTTGTGTTAGGACTCCACCGATTCCGTCATTACATGCATCGGTACATACTATAAAATTCTTATTAGGATCTGTTATCCTCAGAATAGGTGTTGTAGTTAATAATTTCTTTAGCTTCTTAAAATTGTTTGAACATTTCTGATCCCACACAAATTTCTTCCCTTTCTTCTATAAGGAGGTTATGGGGTTTGCAATCTTTGAAAAACCCTCTATAAATTTTATGTAATATCCAGTAATACCCATAAATGATCTCACAACCGACACATCCTTAGGAACCAGCCAAACATTAATGGCTTTTATCTTATCAGGGTCAACTAAGATTCCTTCCTTGGAAATTATGTGTCCTAAATATTGAATTTTGGCCTTGTGAAAGTCACACTTACTAAACTTAGCATATAGTTGATGATCTCTCAGAACTTGTAAGACAATACGTAGATGTTCGTCATGCTCTTCTTTGCTTTTAGAATATACTAAAATGTCGTCTATAAACACAATAGCAAACTTATCCAAGTATTTGTGCAGAATATTGTTCATTAAACACATAAATACAACCGGGGCATTAGTCAAGCCAAATGGCATGACTACGAACTCATAATGTCCATATCGAGTTCTAAAGGCTGTTTTGGAAATATCCTCGTCCTTCACATGAACTTGATGATATCCTGACCTTAGATCAATCTTTGAAAATATCGTTGCTCCACGCACCTGATCAAATAGATCGTCTATGCGGGGCAACGGATATCGATTCTTGATTGTCATCTTATTCAGCTGGCGATAATCTATGCACAATCTTAGGGTTGCATCTTTCTTCTTAACAAATATAACAGGTGCTCCCCAATGAGACACGCTGGGTCTTATATAGTTTTTATCAATCAATTCCTTCAACTGTGATTTCAAGTCATTTAATTCCAATATATTCATCCTATATGGAGCTTTAGAATTCGGTACTGCTCCTGGTATTAACTCAATGGTAAATTCTAAATCTCTCTTAGGATGTAATCCTGGAATCTCCTCAGGAAAAACATATTTGAAATCCTTTAGGACAGGTATGTCTTCTAGTTTCAGTTTGTCCTCTTTACAAATAAACTCATCATTTACTACATTTACTGCAAACAATTAACACCCTTTTCTAACTTCCCTCTTCACTTGCATGGCTGAAATCTGTCTAAGGGATGTCTTTCTTGGAATACCTTTTACTTCTACAGTTTCTCCTTCATCATTTAAACATATAAAACTTTTCTCATAACAATTAAGAATGACATGATGGCCTTCTTACCAGTCCATTCCGATTATAATATCATAGGATCCTAAAGGTAAAACATTCAACTTGGTTTGTGTCTTTAACTGATTCATGGATAAAGCACAACTTTCAATAAAATTAGATACTTTTCTTTTTGTTCCTGTTGCTAGTCTAACTAACCAAGATTTACTGAATTTTTCTGTTTTCAATTTAAAACTTTCTACAATACCTGGTGATATATAACTTAAGCTAGCACCTGGATCAATCAAAATAGAAACAGGATGATTTTGTAGCATACCTTCAATCTCTACCATAGAGATTTGATGATCTGCTTGCCTGTTGTCGAGTGCTGCATTAATTCTGGGCATCTCCCTTGCCAAGTCTCCAACAGTAGGTTCAGTCTATATGGAATGAATATTGTTAGATGTCTGCTTCCTCTTGGGGCATTCTGATGCATAATGAGGACCTTGACACTCAAAACATTTGCTAGGTGCATTTTGATCATTAGTTCTGGTAGCATTGGGAGTGTTTCTAGGAGCTGTAAAATTCTGCTGCTGACTGTTTCTGGGATTGTTTCCTTGAAAATTCCGATTCTGAAAATTTTTCTTTTGAAAACCAGAATTCCCACTAAACCTGAAATTTTTCTTTTTTAGCTCAAAATTGCTGGGTTTATGACTTTTCCAGTTTGATATTCCTTCTCTTTTCCGATTAGTGTCATAATAGAAAGTTGCTTTCCTCATGGCCTCTTCTAAGGTCTTTGGATTTCCATACTCGATTCTATTCTTGATGTTGAAAGGTAGACAGCTCAGGTATCTTTGGATCTTTGGTTTTTCTTCCACGAGGTATGGCACATATCTCAGTAAATTCAAAAATTTACTGTTCATTTCTTTCATGTTCATACTTCCCAGCTTTAAGTCATAGAACTCCTTTGATTTTTCTTCATAGTATTGTTCCGATAAGAACTTCTTTTTGAAGTACCGTTTGAAAGTATTCCAATTCACATCCTTGTCCTTGATTCCCTTTACTCTTTTGATGTCCTGCCACCAAATATATGCTTTCCCAATCAAATTGTATATTGCCATCTTTGCCTTCAATGATTCTGAATAATCATAAATTTGGAAATACTTTTTCATGCCGGACAACCATGCTTCGGCTGTCTCTCCTTTTTCAGTTTCACCATTGAAGGTTGGGGGTTTGATTTTCTTGACCTCCCCAGAAATCTGTTCATACTGTTTGTGACCTTTTCTTTTGGGTTTATAGTTTCCTTCACTGCTATCACTTGAATAGTTCCGTTTCTTTTTCCGTTTTTCATGAGCAGTTTCTGATGATGTTGAAATGTTGTTTGCATCATCAGTTTTCATCTTCTTACCCCTGTTTCGATGAGGTAAATCTTCAATCTTGGAGGTATTTTCAATTTCTCTATCATGTTCGTCAGTTGGGCATTGTTCGAACAATACTTGATTTAGTTCTTCTTGTGCCTTCAAATTTTTCTCATTGTCCTGTTTTACAGATCTGATTTCTGCCTTTAACTCTTGAAATGCTCGTAACAATTCTGACGAATTGTCATTTAATTCGCCATGGACTTCTTCTTCATAATGCTGTCCCATGCTATGACTGTTGGGTCAAAATATGTCTTCTAAATGTTCAGCTGATCCTTCCATACCTGTAACTTAAAATAATTTATGTATAACACAAATAGTTTAAATTTTTGAATTAGTAAGATTCTGCTGTAAATAAATTTCCTGCTGCGTGTTCTTGGACCTTTTCAGGCCTAGAGTTCGAACGTGAGCTCTGATACCACATGTAACATCCCGTAAAAATACCAAAATGTAAATTTTTTTATAATAGCAATAATTATCAAAGTCGTTAATGCGGAACATATAAATTAATTAAATTTCTTAACTAAGATAATCAATAACGATGACACGTCATACTTCTCAAATAAAATACGATATTTTTGTATTTGCTATTTCATATTTAAATTGATGCTAAACTTCTTAACGAAAGATCCTTTTATGATTATGCATAAAAATACAGTTTACAGATATGCTTCAGTTCTAAATATAATTACATGTTGTACATGGTTCGTACTATTATGATGTTCTTGATGAAGTGCTGACAGTTTGTTTGCATGATGAAGAAGGGTCCCTACGAGGTACCCTGGAGTTTACTTAGCTACGTTTAGCTAAGGCATTTGAATTCTGTTTCCATTTGTAGATCCCAGGTAAGAAATTCTACGACAACATGTGTTAAGAGTACATTTGTCTTTCAAATCATCATCAATGTAAAATTAGAATGCTAAGTACTTCCTTGCGAAACAAGTTACTGGAGGTATGGATACTTGGTTCTGATTCTAGTTTATGTGCTGACTTACAAAGTTATTCAGTGTTATCCTTTCACATCGTCCAAGTGTTCTGTCATAATGCTACATATATTATTATATGACTACTGTCATTATCATTAAAACAATGATACTAATATCTATTGATAATGCTATTAGGAAGCTTGTAGAAAATAGTGTTTATACTTTTGGACTATCATTATATTTTGCGTCTACAGAACTTAGACTACTCTAAGTCCTGAATTTATCATTTGAATACACAGTTAAGATATGTAAAGTACAATGAAAAGTGCTTGTACTAATAACTTAGCTTTATAGTGTATCTCGTCAACACTTAAACTATACCTATGATGATCCAATAGTCTTTGCACTATATGGCTAATCATATGGAATTTTTTGTGAATATGGTATTTATGCTATGAACTAGCATTATAAAACTTCATCCTATTGCTTATACAAAACTATAGAAATGAAATAGAAATATTTTATAGTTACTATGCATCTACAATAATACATTGACATGTAATTCAAATATTACAATGCCTAAGTTCAAACTTTGAACTATATAAATTGTGCACTAATATTTGCAATGATATGATTTACAATGTACAATGTTATAATTTACAATATGCAATGTTATGATTTGTATTCATTTAAGTGATGTATTCAAACCTTTGAAAGGCTAAGACTTTAGCAAGAGAATGAACTATGCTATACGACCTAGCTCTTGTTCTAAGTATTGACAATGTATGTTATTGCATTTCACAACAAACTTGTTAATGGGGTGATGAGTTGACAGGTATTAAATTTGCTATTGGCAGGTTGACAGTGTCCCGTTCAGGTATTAATGGTCCTGACCAAACTCCATAGTGGAAAGTGTGTCTGTCAACCCACGTAATCCATCCATGTGAAATTTGGTTGAAAATATAACTAGGAATCCTAGCCATGCAAGGTTACCATAACGCTTCTCCTCTGAGCTGTACACGGTATTGTTCCTTAGCATGCAGTTTTGGCATCGTCGTGGTTGTTGTAATTAATGAGATATCAATGCAATAGTTTCCCGACTTTCAATGTAGCTTGTTGGCACCTTCTTGCTCGTTGATCTCCCCAGATCTTAATCGTTGAAAATGAAATCCTAATCCTCGTTGTATGTAGTGATGGAGAGTTTCCCGATCTTCATTTTTACATTAGAGTTGAGGCCGACAGGCTGCTAAAATTTAGGTTTGGAGAGAGTATCTCTCAGGGGGTTTCGATCCTGTGACCTGTGGGAGGTAGTTTTTAAAATTTGCAGGCTTAAGCTCTCTGCACTTAACCCACAATGCCAATATAGTGATGGGGTTTCTCCTGCCAGTGTATTGAATGTAATTCGGACTGGGTTCGATTCTCCTGTTGGTGAGTATGGTCTTCTATGTTAGCTTGTGGTTGCTGTCAAATATCAACATGCTTCTTCGATTATTGGTGTAGTGTGTCAATGCTCCAAAGTATCATTTTTTTAAAGGGTAAGTGTTTCATGACAGTGAAATAATATTGTATTGCTTGCTTTGATTTTTTTGCAATTTCTTGTTTTAACCTTTCACCATGTGTTTTGGCAGGTACCCACTTCATACGAGATTACTAAACGAAAGGTTTGGAGAATGGAAATGTTGCTACTGCTTCCTGGTAAGCTCCGGTGATTCTCGAAACCTCGTAGGAGCCTTTGATGGTGATTTCTGTGTGCCGAGAGTTGGAACCATTTGACTTTGTTTCGGTGATGGCCGAGTGTGAAGTTTTAAGTCTTGTTTTGTTAATAGCTGTATAGAAGATAATATTCAGTTCTTTTAAGATGCCATTCGGCTCTTTAATGCCTGGCTGCGTTGTTCGAAAGGAACTTCAAACTTTTGTTTGTTCTACTAGATGTTAAGGGTAAAACCCTGAGTAGTTTGTTTCTTCACGGCCTTGTTTTAAAGGTTTTGGTTGATAATGGGCAAGCCCCGTGTATTGTGGAACCTTGATAGGTCCTTAATGTAATTCTCTGTTATAAACTTTAAATGGAAACCAAGAATCGAGGGTTCTCTTGCACTTATAGACAATGGCTCGTTTTTGCAATGGAAAGTTATGTTTTTAAATAATAGTTGAGAACACTGTGTAAATAATTGTTAAGGGGTGCCGAGCCACGATGGTTGATTGTAGATAGTTGTTTCTGTACTTCGTTCTCGTTGTTGATAATCATGTTTGGAAAATTGATGAGATAGTTTGACTGTTATATGTTTTCGAAATGGCTATGCCACAATGTTCTATTTTGTTTTACGAAAGAAACCCTACATGTAGCTTCCGATTACTATCTGGCTTGTACTGAGCTTTTGTACTTGAGACTTAACCTTTGCAACAAATGGTTTCGATGTTGTGTATGTATTCTTACTAGGGTTATGAGCTATTGATAGACATTGGTACAGAATCGTGCTTTCTGCTAAGTGAAGTTTATTGTCTTGTAGTAATATTGAAATGTTTTAAAAGATGATTTGGTAAAGCAAATTGTTAGTTAGGGTTTGGAAAACTTTAACTGTTATAAACAGAAACTAGGGTTTGTAATATCTTAGGGTTTGATACAACTTTGCAGATATGTAATAAATGAAATCAAAAGAGATAGTTAGTGAAGAAATAAAATATGTATAATTGTAAGAAATTTATACAAAGATTAATTCTTGCAGCTGCTATAATTCTTCAAAATATAATTGCTTGAAAAACATGAAATGGATAATATTGAAATGCATTTGCTTACTATCTGAACTAGATAGAGTTAAAAGGAAATATAAAGAACTGTGCAAAAAACAAAATGTGTTTTTCTTTTATCTAAGAATTATATGAATTCTATGCAGTTGTTTATACTATACTGTAATGTTTACTGTGTTTTAACATAGGACAGAATTTGACAAGAACACTATTGTATTCATTTATCCAATCAATGGCATTTTTCCTATCTCTCATCTTTCCTTAATTTACTTCTCGATACTAGAGTATGATGCAGAGAATAGCATGGGGAAAAATATAGAGATGGTTATCAATTCAATTATTTCACAAAGCTTTTTCATTCAGAATCATACTTAGATCAGAAAATAAAATAATTTCTTTTACATGACTGAGTTTAATAATTCTACTATGTAGAAACATTTAACTGTAAACAAAAGTAAGAATAGTAAAACCTGGTTGACTGTAGGAGAAACAAACAACCCAAGGAACCTGTTCCACCCAACCTATTCCTGAAGACAGCCAAGTTACTTGCCTTAGGACACCCGAGCCTGTTCACTGAACCACCAGGAGGAAGATTCTGTAGAAGCCTTAGTACATTAACTTGCAATAGAATATAGATTGTCCAGTCACCAAGACTCGGCAGTCAAAGAGACCTACACCAGCACCTATGGTTTGCCTTCTCGGTATAATTAGCAGACTCACAGTTGCACTCTCACATAGCCTCCCTATTCTAATCTCTCAGTGATCACCTGATACACTTGAGGAATATTTCTGCAGAAAATATTGTAAGGGGTTGCCTGCCCAATTCGAATTGCCTTATGTAGGCTGCCTAGGCCTTTTAGTGGTTAATTGGTCATTAATGAGCTACTTGCTCTCTTCCACCCACCTGGGGGATAATGCCACAAATTTAGGGGTAGTTGTCCCATAACCAACAGCTAGTGGTGGAGTGCAAATGCTGCCAT
Source organism: Larix kaempferi (assembly GCA_027924585.1). NCBI lineage: Eukaryota > Viridiplantae > Streptophyta > Pinopsida > Pinales > Pinaceae > Larix > Larix kaempferi. The sequence goes on along the minus strand of BSBM01001005.1, from coordinate 10,616,506 downwards.
CTGTCACATACCTTTTAACCGCTTCCATTCCTCCTAGTGGGTCAATGAACACTCATTTAACAGTTCCGTTGGGTGTTTGTCTCCTACTTTAATTTATTAAATAATAATAATCAGTCATTACAATTATCCTTGACCAAACTTGGTCATAATTACAAAACTTTGTAATTAAAATTTAACATAAAGTATTTTGCAAATAAAATAATATTCTAAAAATTTGGGTAGGTGACATGGCTAGAATGGAAGGTAAGCAAGCTAAAGGCCAGGCAAGTTTTAGAAGGCATCACTAAACCACAAACCACCTTGTTACACTTAGGGTCATTGCATAAGAGTGTTGTAATAATAAGTCTGATCTATTTTGTTGTGTGGACTTTCGAAAAGCTTTTGATATGGTGCCTAGAAATAACCTATGGAAGATATTAGAGGAGCTTAAGGTTCCTTTTGAGTTGCAAGAGAAGACTAGCATTCAGTCACCACATCTCACATTCAACCATATAAACACAAGAGTTTGATCACAAAAGATTTATTTATTTCCAATAATCCAGAGCCAAAATTCCCCCTTTACAATGAGGGGGTCCTCTCTCTTAAATAGATCCAAGAGAGACCAAAACCCTAACCACTTTGTAAACTAGTGGTTGAGATTAAAAGATACATAATATATCATCAATGGTGGAGATCTTTTTATTTTTTTAATTACATGGATCAATGTCTAAGTCAAAAGAAAGGGCGCACGTTTACCCAATGATGCCCAAGGGGGGGCCAAAATAATATAACAGCATGATACATCACGGGATAACGTTGTAGAGGGGTCACTAGGGGCATAAATCACCCTAGGACAACCTTTTACAATGATACAATAATATGACATGATAATACAAATGATCAACTCATTGAAGTGCGCCCCATGGGAGAAAGACGTCCTCTGTAGGACAAGATGTCATCATGAATAAATCATCTCAGATGAAGCAAAGCCATGTAATGTGCATTTGGAGCCATAACCAATCATCATAAATCCTCCCCATGCCATTTCCTTGCTCACACTAGCCAAATAAATTTTCCTAGTATAAGCCATGGTTATAAAAACTGCTGGTAAAATCATCTTGGAGAAATAAAACTGTCCATAACTCACTGCCAGGTGCCCGATGCACAAAAATGACTGCAAAGATCAATATGGAAACATAGAAATATGGTAATGATGACTACTCATACCCCACATCATCCTATAGCACCCTAGGATAAAAAGGAACATCACTCCTAAGTAATAAAAACTGGCCACTACAGTAAAAAGTGATAATAATCATTGTATCTCATAAACTATGACCATTTGATGCAAACTAAAACTGGTGGAGGTATACTGGACTGTCTGGAACACAAATAATCAATCTATAGCTTTGTAGTCACTGCCTCAGGAACTGTGTTGACCATGTCAAACTGAGTTTGACCAAGTCAAAGCATCCAAACTGAAGGTAGAGCAGTACTCTGGAAGATCCTGTATGCATGTAAGATGACTAATGCTCACAAGTTTATGTTAAAACTAGAATAAAACATGAAATACATGACAGGGGCTAATATAATCCCATAAAAATATACATGTGTGAGAGAAACCATTAATTCTTTCGCGAAGCTCCCTACATATGCTTTCTCACAGACTTAGACAGAGTGCTAGGTCAAGGGTGAGATGGAAAACAAGGATAAGATAACATGAAATACTTGTACTCCAACACTATAATCTCTTGGATGGAAGGGGAAAAGGAGAAACCACTTAGACATATGTCAGACAGAGAACATGCAGGGAATGTCAGTGTCTCACAAATGGGTAGAGTGCTTGGAATGCTTCCTACAGACTCTAGACAAGCAACCTTTTGCAATTAAATTGAATTTCAGCCTTACACTTTAACATTTTACATTCAAATTTAATATTTCATATGAGATCATCTTTCACTAGCCATCCTCCAAAGGCAGGTGCCCTGAATAGCCTTGCGGGCCTCAAATAATGACTCGATATGACCTCCATTTCCCGCCACCATCCATAGGTGTGATGCAATGACCACCTTGTTTCCCTATAGGGGAAAATGACTTTACATCATACAAAAGATGAGTGCTCGTCCTTTGGCAACTAACTAGCTACATAAGACATTTTATTTGCATTTAGTGTTTAGCAACATTGTTTTTGCTGACTCTTGCATCCATTTAGATGATAGCATTTAAGATCTGATGCATTAGTGTTTAAAAACAATTTTGTTAGGAGTACTTGTTTTCGAGGACTACAAGAGAACAGCTCGGTGACACATTGCCACACACTCCAGAGCCGAGACACAAGGTAAACATGGAGTCATATCTGACAAAGAGGCCTAAGTGGGGAAAATCCTTGATCTTACTAGTCAAAGTACAAGCCGGGATAAAACTAGTAAACGGAAGAGACGGGTGAATGGAGAAGTGATAGGTGATGTCATCAAATCAAATAAGGCTAATTCCATGTGAAGTAAGGGATACAAGAAAGCATAGGTAATTACCTTACACTAGGGACTCTCTAACCACTCATCACACAGGTTGTAAACCATGAAGCTCAGAATTTCACTATCAGTAAACATGTATAGTCACAGTAACTAAAATAACCTATAGAGAAACCTAGACATCAAATGTAATAAATATATACCTTTGATCAACCATATAACTATCCCTGGACATATCTGCATATGATCATTATCACCTTCTAACTGTTCTACACTGAATGGACCATGGTTGTACTAGAATCATCTCAATGGGGTCATGTAAGCTCAGTCATGAAAAGGGGCATACCGCTGCTAGTGGCTCAAAAATATAGTTCACCGTTGAAAAGGAGTCTCATCTCAACCACAGGACTGGCTCAATGGACTGAAAAAAATCAGGACTACATCATGGTAGCTCCAACTACAATGTATGTGATAACATTTGGCTCCAGTTAGGACAAGTGCTTTGTTGAATAGAGCGCTTGAGAACCTCTGAATCTCTCGTCCTAATAACTATGCTACTTGTATCCTCGAACATGCACTTGAGCATCTACATCATCATAAAATACGTACCTATTACCTGCACCATGCCAATACTCTACGAATATCTGCAGACCCAATATTAGTCAAGCCATAAAAACAAACGCATAAAATAAACTGCATGAAATAACAAGTACTGGAAATACAATGCTAATCTACTAATTTGAAAATAAAATTTTATTTTATTATGTTTTTTTGCAGGAACAGAAGAAGGAAAATGCTCTCAGAATGCCAGACTCAATGGCGAAGAAAAAGACTAACTACTGCTCAAGTGAGCTTATTCGGGTTCCTACCTACCCTAAACTACCAGGAAAAGGAAGTTCATACTATGTTAAGTCAGGGATGTATTCCCTTAAATCTCTTTGATTGACAAGGAGCATGATATGTTGTCTGCCACTCGTAGAAAGAAAGCACAAGTCCCTGACACAACGTTCTATTGTGAAAGGGCCTACCCAAATGTCATCGGATCCCCTGGAACTAGTATAAAATAAATGATTAGGCTTGATTACTCTATCACCACTAGAAAATCTATGGCAATTCACAGATGAAGGGATGACTTCAACATCATGGATAGGGATAGGAGAGATCTCAGCATTATTTTGCATGCATGGACTAATCCTTCTCAAGTTCCTTTGAGGAGGAACCACATAAAATCGAGGGGGACCTCCATCTATTGGAATAGCTACCCTACCAATCAGAACTTCCCTAATCTCTCTTCTCATCTCTTGATGATTTTCATTTGGTTCATTATTCTGTGGGTAAATGATATAATTGGGTGTTTTTCCCACATTCCAAAAGTCTCTGAAAACGCTTTCATTATCCTCTTCAAGGGGAGATGGCATATGAGAATATTCATTGCTACGACTAGTACCTTCCCCATAAGGTATCAGAACGCTCATACCTTCCATCCTTTGGGCTGGAGACTATGATGACACAGGAAAATAAGAAGCCATATCTCTAAATATATGGGCTTGATTTTCTAAGAAAGTGGGAGAAGAAATAGGAATGTGAGAAGGATCATTGTGAGAACTATTTTCTTCATGATTAGGAAATTCAGGTGGCGGCAAGAAATTAGGGACATTTCTTAAATGAGGATACGTCGATAACATATTAGTTCGATCAAAAGAAAAAGGTTCCTGAAAGATAGCAAGATTGTTCAATGAGAATTCTCCCTCCGTGGCATCGTTAATTATGGCATCCTCTTTCCAATTCCTAGAAGTATTATTAGTATTTTTCCTTAATGGATTATCTTTTAGGGGTTGAAGAGGTAAATGATCAGGGGCCTCAGAAAAATGAGTAGAATTGATGTCACTTCCTTCACTAGGTGAAAGGGGTTCCCCTTCATTGTTTGTTTCCCTAGGAAGGATATGAGGAATCCCTTCTCTCTCTCTCTATGTCTAAATTATTATCGATTAAAGCATGAAATTCCCCTACAGTCCTAGTTCTACGCCTGCCTTTCCTTATATCTTCTATCCCATCATCAAATCCGGGTTTTGGGTTTTCGTTTCTTTCTTCTTGAGGTATTTCATTATTGGGCTCTTGACTCTGAAGTTTTTCATTATTTGATTCATTTCTCTTACTACAAATTTCTTCTGAAACTTCACTTAGATGCATTTCATAGTTGATTCTCCTAGCAAGTTTAGCAATCCCCTCTTCTTCCTTAGAAGAAGCAATATTTCCCATAACCATATACACATCTTCTTGCTCAAATAAATCCCAAATCCTATCTTCATTTTTAACCATTCCAGCCTTTGCATAATTTAAAAGATCATCACCATATGTTTTTTTATCCCATCTTCATATGTTTATAAGTGTTTGTCAATGAAAGGTTTTCTAATGATTCTAGCTTGTGACCACCATTATTGTGTTCATAGATAGTAGATTGGATGTGTATAGGAGGATCATTTCAACTTTCCTAATCACATTCCCACTAGGACTTTGGATATGGCAATACTCATAAGCTACATCAAAGTCATTCTCGTGATGAATGCCTTCGAAAAACTCTTCTACTTGGCTTCTCACATATGAGAACTTCATTAACTCAGTGACAAGGACATTACACATGATCTTACTTAACTCCTTCATCATATTTATGTTCAAATTATAATCACAAGGATAAGTCTTATCTTCTTCTTTCTTATCTTCATTAGCACTATTGCGTTTATCAAGGAAAGAAGGTGGCTTGGAACCTTGAATATGTCTTTTGTAAATTTGGACCTGAGGTTTCTCTATTACTTTAGGGAGACTAGTCGCACAACATGGGGAAGTTTCTTCTTCAACTAAGTCTTCTTCTTCTTCAAGGAGAATCCTCTTGAAATCATCATCATAATATAAATCCTCAATTAAGTTGATGTTTTCGGGTTGATCATCAGGGTATGGATAACTAGTTTTTTTGGTTTCTTTGTCAAGCTCATCACACCGGTTAATGTTCTTTCTTTCAGAGGACTCACGAACTATAGGACGATGCCTACTATCTTCTCCCGCAGGCCTCCTATTGTTGTTCCAGTAAGTCTTAGGGACATAAGGATTCCTATACCGTTCATATTCCCTAGTCTTCATTAAATCCCTAGTTAGGAGAGTTAATTGTTTCATCATTTCTTGCAGTGACTCTCCAATGTGTCCTTGGTTTCTTTTGACTCAACCACAAGATCTTTGGATTTTCTATTTCTATGCTCAGATCTAGAAGTGGTAGGGGCATAATAATCGGGAAAAAAATTGTTTCCCCATAGAGGTCGCATTTGATTCAGTATTTTTAGCATTCAATTGTGCGGTATTAAGGTCAGCATGATTTTTAGCCTTTAAGTGATATCCAAGCCATCCCTCAAATTAATTGAGATAATGAATCAGGATTGCTTGGTATTTTGGTCTTATGTCTTGAGGGATACTAGCTACAGTCTTATCAAATCTAAGGTTAAATTCATGGACTATTTCATTCTCCTTTTTCCTGATTTCAAACAGTTGATGTAGGAGATATTTCCCATCTAACTTGGCTGACCATTCATCGGTTAACTTCGTTACAAATTTATCATATCCATCTATTGACGAAGCAAGTAACCTATCAAACCAACTCCGAGCTTCCCCTTCCAAATATGCAAGAAGACCCCTCATGAACACATCTTCATTAGATGCCCCATTGGCTTCCATGTGCTCCCATACTCTATCTATGTGATCTTCTATAGTAATGGCACAATCTCCATTGAATTTGGGGACCTTTTCAAAGTACTTGTCAGGCATGTCATGAGGAGATCCTTGAATTTGAGAAAATTTATCATATACATCTATTGACGAAGCAGGTAACCTATCAAACCAATTTTGAGCTTCCCCTTCCAAAGATGCAAGAAGACCCCTCATGAGCACATCTTCATTAGATGCCCCATAAGCTTCCATGTGCTCCCATACTCTATCTATGTGATCTTCTATAGTAATGGCACAATCTCCATTGCATTTGGGGACCTTTTCAAAGTACTTGTCAGGCATGTCATGAGGAGCTCCTTGAATTTGGGAAAATTCAAGTGGAGAAGCCCTAGCTCGTCTTCCAAAACTCCTAGGATTCTCTGGAGGATTTTTTTGGTTGCCGCCATCATTTACACCAACCATTTGACTAGATTTAGATGTGGGTGAAGGAGAGGAAGGTGACCCTAAAATGTGACTCGGTGAAGCAGACTCGAATTAGAAATATTCCAAAAGAATTTGGATGATTCCTCTTTAAGGATTCTTTGATTATAATTCTGAGTATAAGTTACAAGGGTTCCTTCAGTAATAGATGAACGATTTAAGAATTTTGGATTGATATATTGGATTCGTTGCTTAGTAGAGTCGCAGGGTGGAGTTTCCAGGAAAGTAATTCACCAAATGATTATGTCGTGAGGAGAGGTGATATGAGTGATTTATTTTGGTGATTAAGTTAATTAAGAAATGAGAAATGTAATCACCCAAACGAAAACCGGATGCGATATGATATGAAATAATGCACGAAAACTCACAGACACTGAAGGTAAGCCTCTACCTCCTCGGAAACGGCGCCAAAAAATGTCGGCAAAGAGAATGGGAGTAGAGTCAAAGGATAAATGTTGAACCATGGAAATCCTCTACTTCCCCTGCAACGATGCTAAAAATGTTATCTGAAAACTTGTAGTTGCCCCTAAAGGATGATCCTATATAGGATGGTAGAGGAACCAGCAAACTAAAGAGATGACCTAAGAGGGCCTCGATCCCCAGATGGATCGGTTGTCACGCCAATCAAGGAACTCTTTGCTTGATGCTACCAAATCCCTAGGTAATAAAGGGGGAGACCCTGATCTACTCCCGACTGGAGAGATCTAAATCCAACCACCATATCAAACTATAAACCTAGAATACGTATGGTGATGGATATGTGAAACCCTATATCTAGAAGATGAAGTCACTAGAGGGGCTATGAATGGATTGAGAGGCTTAGGATATATGAGATATCAACCCAATATGTTTGATTGTAGTGACTTAGAGTTTTAGACGCAGATCCAGGATCTAGGTGCCAGTACAATGATCAAATATTACTACCTTGGGAAACATGACCAAGGTAGAAGATATGGAAGAGATTAAGGCTTTCTAGCAACCGAGAGATATGACTTCATGATAGATATGAAAGTATTGACAAACACAAGCCAAAACTGGATCCTGAAACAACCCAACATACAACAAATCCAAGGAGGGTGAATTGGTTTGAGATTAGTGCCTAGGGGAAAGGGCAGATGGAGTCCTCTAGTGGTGATGCCCTAGGGAACCCACCTGGGGCTAAGCCTTAAGGTAAAAACCCAGAAATGGATCTCCGATATTTTGAGTTATTAGACCCAGAGAATTTTTATATTTTTAGAAGTTAGGGTTTTGATGCATTTTAATCTAAGGCTAATGGATAAATTAATAAAACTAAAGAGAAACCATTGCAATCACTTACTTGATGCCCATAGAATAATTTTGTATGGTGAATACTATCCCTAAGAAGACCAAATGAAGACTTCAAGTACCCACATCCAAGAAAACGCCCAAGGATCTAAGTGTTTCCCCCCTATCCGGCACAACCAAGGAAAATTCAATCAGAAATGCAAGATAAGATGGATGATAAAAAACAAGAGACAAATAAATCATGAGTAAATGGTCATAAGACAAACATACTCCTTGTTCAAAACCCCAATATGAGAGAGAGAAGCAAGGTGAGCTTCCTCTACAAGTGTGCCTTCCTTCAAATTGGCCTCCCTGCTACAAATAAAAAATGGATCCACAAAATATACAATAGATAATTCAAATATATAACACTGCAAGAGAAGACTAGCATTTAGTCACCACATCTCACATTCAACCATAGAAACATAAGAGTTTGATCACAAAAGATTTCTTTATTTCCAATAATCCAGAGCCAAAAGTACCCCTTTACAATGAGGGGGTCCTCTCTCTTAAATAGATCTAAGAGAGACCAAAACCCTAACCACTTTTTAAAAGAGTGGTTGATATTAAAAGGTACATCATAGATCATCAACGGTGGAGATATTTTTATTTTTTAATTACATGGATCAATGACTAAGTCAAAAGAGGGCGGCACGCTTTTTCCCAAGGATGCACTAGGAGGGGCCAAAATATTATAACATCATGATACATCATGGGATAATGTTGTAAAGGGGTCACTAGGGGCATAAATCACCCTAGGATTCAACCTTTTACAATGATACAATAATATGACATGATAATAAAAATGATCAACTCAATGAAGTGCGCCCCTTGGGAGAAAGATGTCCTCTCTAGGACAAGATGTCATCATGAAGAAATCATCCTTGACGAAGCAAAGAAATGTAATGTGCATTTGGATCCATAACCAATTTTCCTGTCCCCTCATTGATGATCATTGGATTGAGTTCCTAACCCAATCAATCCCTTGGGTTGAGGAGAAAATATCATTTACTTGGGGTTAATTTTGAGATTACAAACATTAATTAATTAGGAGGTGTTGAATTTATTTTCTTAAAGTTTTATATGCACTTGATGAAAAGTATTTTACATTAAATAGTTATTTTTATTTTTAAATAAAGTGGATAATTCTCCACAAGTGCACCTTAGAGGATAAGGTTGACCAAGAGGTGACTTGCAAGAGAACAAAGGTGAAAGTTTCCAAATCTAGAAAATCGGGAAAAGGGAAGAAAAGATAGCACAAAGCAGAAAGGCAACAAAAATCAGGCAAAGCAGCATAAAGTAGAAAGGAACATAAAAGAAGAAGCATGATAAAGGTAGAAAAGTAGGATAAGGCATAAAAGTAGGACAAAGGCAGAAAAGCAGGACAAAGCAGAAAAGCAAGAAAAAGCAGGACAAAGCAGAAAAGCAAGAAAAAGTAGGACAAAGCATAAAAGCAGGAAAAAGAAGAAAAGCAGGATAAGGTAGAAAAACAAGAAAAAGGAGGATAGAAAAGCGAAAGTAGGATAAATCAAAAGCAAAAGAAAAATCAAAAGCAGAAAACAAAGCAAAGCAGAAAGCAAGGCAAAAGCTAAAGCAGAAAGCAAAGCAAAACAGAAAGCAAGGAAAAATTTAAAGCAGAAAGCAAAGCAACCTTATCCACTCCATCAGGGCGCCTTAGCCTATGTTACTTTCTCAACAAGTCACCTCAATCTATAAAAGGAGGATTACAACTCCATTTCACCTATTTTGACAGTTTGAGAATTGGAGTGAGTGCAATTGTGCCTCAGTGACATGGGAGATGTGCCCCTAGTCCAAGCTGGGAGATGTGCCCCTAGTCCAAGATAGGATATGTACCCTTGCTTCCTTTGAAAGGATGATGGTATTCAGAAAGTTTCATTGAGTTTATTGCAGGTCCTGAATTCTGCATCATTGGAGTACGATCCTTTAACAGAGATTTGATATCTCTCCCTGCAGATCTATGAGTGATTTCCTCTTCTTTCTTGAGGAAAGATCTTGTTCCTGATGTATCTTATTCTTGAGAACTATCTAATGTATGAATCAGATACTTATGGCTTACATGACTGTTCTGAATTTTACTGAATAAAAATATGATTCTAATACCTCTTCTTGCACCTAGTCTAGATTTCAATGAAAAAGAGCTAGTTTCCATAATTTGTTTGGTAAATGAATGAGTATTGTTCCAAATGAAGTGATTTATGTTTATTATGTTAATTAATATGCTAAATTACTCAATCCAATCGTAATTTCATAAATTCGTGAGCCTTCCTGACTGTTTGGGAATTCCTGAATTTGGCCTAGTTGTGCAATCCTAGAAGGCAATTTTTCTTATAAGTTTGTGAGACCTCCTCGGAACCTACCCAAACTTGATGGAGAAAACCTAAACTGTTAGTTGAATTTCATTTAATGTTATTTATCTTCACTGAGTCAAAATCCTTCACAATTGGTTCTCAGACAATGCTTAGTTGAAGTTCTAGTTTGCATATGTTGGGGTGCCCAGGAGCATTGGAGTAGAATTCATGCTGGATGATGTTTGAAACATTAATGGTACCAGTAATTTTTAAAAAGGTTCTATCAACAGGCATGTTCCTCATTCCCTCCATAGTCCTTTGATTTTACCTACCTACAGTCAAACTAGTCATCATAGTTCATTGTTTTTCCTTGAGTCTTGTAGGAGTGCTAGTTAGTGTATCACCAATCCTGGTTGGTACATTACACCAATCATCATAAATCATCCCCATTCCATTTCCTCACTCACACTAGCCAAATTGATTTTCCCAGTACAAGCCATGGTTATAAAAATTATTGGTAAGATCATCCTGGAGAAATAAAACTGTCCATAACTCACTGCTAGGTGCCGAGTGCACAAAAATTACTACATATATCAATCTAGAAACATAGGAATATGGTAATTATGACAACTTGTACCCGACATTAATCCCATATCACCCTAGGAGAAAAAGTCACATCATTGCTGAGTAATTGATGTAGGAGCATCGGGGCCTAGGCAGATCAGTCGAAGTTAGTCGACATGAGGAAAGCCGACCAGAGGGGGTGCGAATGACCACTGGTGCGGAAGAGCAGGTTGACTTGTATAAGTCAATATGTTGAGCAGGAGCATTCGGGTATGTGACCGATAGGTTCGGTGAAATTCGAGAGTCGACATGTTGGGGTCGACAGATAAAGGAAGAGCGGAGCGTCGATGGTCAACATGTGTCGAAGCACGACTCCGACAAGTTTGAGTGAAGCTTGAAGAGTGTGAAGGAAGCCGACAAATAAGTTGAGGCTGATAGATAGTATGGCTGAGGTGATTATTTACTGTATCCTGTCAGAAGGACGCATGGAAGTCAAGATGAGTACTTGGTAACAGTTCAAGGTTGCTAAGGAAGTTAATGACAGTTATTGCAGGTGAGTGAAGACATGACAGATGTCGTCACAGGCAGAGGCTATGCAGCACGGTTGGGGCGCTGACAGTTGCAGGTCTGCAGGATATGAGGAGATCGTTAGGCAGAGGATGCGTGTCTCAGGGATCAGAGTGATCTCAGAAACAACAGCAGCAACAGACTAGAATGCAAAGAAGACTGGATCAGTTGGACAATCTTGGCAGAGCAGAATTAGAGAGAAGTCTGGAAGATTGGATTGGAAAGTCATACATATACAGAGCCAAGAAGATCGAGCCATAGCTCATATTTCCACTGTGAACCAGGAGAGGGTGAGGTCGACACACTGAGAGAGCACACAGTTACTTCTGTTTGTAACGGCCAAGGCCAACAGTTAGTTAGTTATTTCATTTCTTTGTAGTTTGCATTGTAACCGATTCGGAGAAGTAATAAGAGCCAACTTCTGACATGTTGTTTGCATCTTGTCTATGAGAACGTGTGTGTGTCGTGTGTATAGTTAAGCAAGAACCTTACTTGTCTAAGGCTCCTTGCGTTAGTTGGTATCAGAGCCCGAAAGTGAGTCTGGTCGAGTTGAGCGGGAGGAACCCTGCAAGCAGAGGAACGTCGGGTGGTATTGAACCCGCAAGTGTGTTGATAGCTCCAGCTGAGGTTGGGTACAGTTGTACACAACTTGTTGAAGTCCAGTTGCGATTGGACGAAGTGGGAGTTTCAGCCAAGGTTGAAAATGGCTCACAGAGTTGTTAATGTCCAAGGACGAAGAGCGCGTGGCGCAGCAGTCACAGTTGATCGAGAGATGTTCAACGAGTGCGTTTGAACAATGCGAACTTTGAAAAATGAAGTCGCAGTGATCAAAGAAATCCAAAGGTGCGGTTGTATTCCTGATGCATTAGACCACAGCGACGAGGAATTCGAAGAAGTGGAACCACGGGAAGCAGCGGGAGAAGAACCAGAAGACAAATTGATCAAACTTCTGATGGATATGAGAGGTCGGACAAAGCTATATGTACGTGCCTACTCAGGAAGTTTGGATCCAGAAGAATTGATCGATTGGTTCAGAGAAATGGAGAAATACTTCAACACAGAGCAGATCGAGGATCCTAAACGGGTTAAGACTGCGTGCCTGAGGTTGAAGGGCATGCCTCATTGTGGTGGGACAATGTGCAGGCTGACAGAGTCAAGAATGCCAAGGAGAAAATAAATTCTTGGGATAGGATGGTTTCCAAGCTGAAAGGGAAGTTCTTGCCAAATGACTATGTGATTTCCTTGTTCCAGAAGTTACAGAACTTTCAACAAAAAGAGATGACCGTGAAGGAGTACACAGAAGAGTTCTACAGATTGTCGATAAGGTCGGGTCAGACCGACAAAGGAGAAGAATTTGTCGCTAGGTACCTGAATGGCTTGAAATATGTCATTCAGGATGAATTGAGCATGTCAAGATTCAGAGCAGTGGGTGAAGCTTACTAGTTAGCTCTGAAGAAATAAGAGAAACTGTCGAGGAAATCTGCAGCGACCAGAGGTAGGATGACTGGTCGAGGTCCGAAGACTTTTTCTGCGAAGGGCCAGAGTAGCGATTACAGGAAGGAATCTGTCGAAGAAAGTTGAAGGACGGAAGGGACATCGACAAGAGAGAAAGCGCAAGAGAAATAGACACGATGGTCATGAGAACCGTGGTCGAGGTGCGTATGGTCGAGTTGGTCCATCCGATAAAAAAGGAGCTAACAGACCAGCCATAATCCGTTACAAGTGTCGTGGAGTGGGACACAAGGCATATGAATGCCCAGAGAACCTGAATGCTGCAGAGGAGTTGAAACCCAGACGTCGAAGGGATGAGCAAGTTGACGAGAGGGAAGAATCGGCATCCGATAGTAGTGAGGATGGTAAGAAGAAAATTCGGGCCATGACAGCCAGAAAGACACTGGTTTTGGACGATAGACCCGACGAGCAAGAGCCGGCACAACGAAGGCGATCTTTCGAACTAAGGTGCGAATCGGCGAATGGCGTTGCAAGACCATAGTTTATGGTGGAAGCACTGAGAATCTCGTGTCGACAGAGGTGATCGACAAGGAAAAATTGAAATGCTGGGAACATCCACATCCTTAAAAGATCTCATGGTTACAGAAAGGACATCAAGTGAAGGTGACCAAACAATGCGTGATCAACTTCAGAGTCTAGGGATTTGAAGACAGTGTACTGTGCGATGTAATCCCAATGGACACGTGCCATTTTTTGTTAGGAAGACCATGGTAGTATGATCGGAAAATGATCTATGACGGTCGAGCCAACACAATCACAGTGTGGAAAAATTGCGTGCAAAGGACTCTTAAGCCGAGTTCGGAGGAGCGAGCCGACGATGGACACTGCGAGAGAAACTTTTGGGAGAAGCGCATGCTGATGTGCTCAGGGAAATAATTCCTTGCGGAGGAGGAAAAGCAGTCGAGGTATTATGCTATCATTTCGAAGGGGCCATGTGTCGAGAAGACGAAAATGGAGAAAATTCCAGTTGAAGTCGGAAAGATGTTTGAAGAGTTTCAGAGCATTGTAGTCGATGAGACACTGACGAGATTTCCGCCGATAAGGAGCATATCCCATCAGATCGACTTAATTCCAGGTTCAAGTCTACCAAACAAAGCACCACATAGGATGAGTCCGATAGAAGGTCAGGAACTCAACCGACAGGTCCAAGAGTTGTTGGACAGAAGGTTGATAAGAGAGAGTCTGAGTCCGTGCGGGGTACCAACAGTATTAGTGCCGAAGAAAGGTGGAGAATGGAGGATGTGTACAAACTCCGGAGCTATCAACAAGATCATGATCAAGTACAGGTTTCCATTGTCGAGAATGGATGACTTGATGGATTGCTTGAGTGGAGCTAAGTACTTCATGAAGATAGACCTGAAGAGCGGTTATCACCAGATTCGAGTTAGAGAGGGAGATGAATGGAAGACAACATTCAAGACGAAAGAATGCTTGTATGAGTGGTTAGTCATGCCGTTCGGATTGAATAATGCACCCAGTACATTCATGAGGTTGATGAATGAGGTACTGAAGCCATTCTTGGGAAAGTTTGTCGTAGTATATCTAGATGACATTCTGATTTTCAGTCGAACCAAGATAGAACACTTGGAGCACATTCGACAGGTATTGCAGAAATTGCAGGAAGAGAAGCTAATGGTGAACCTACAGAAATGTTTCTTCATGAAGGAAGAACTGGTATACTTGGGATTCCTAATCTCGGGTAAATGGTTGGTGATGGAAACAGAGAAGGTGAAGGCAATATTGGATTGGCTGGAACTGACAAGTACGACTGGAGTAAGGAGTTTCCATGGACTTGCTAGTTTCTACAGGAAGTTCATTTGGGGATTTAGTCAGATTTGTGCACCTTTGACAGAGTGCATGAAAAAGGGCGAGTTCGAGTGGACGGAAGCATCCCAGCGAGCTTTCGACAAGTTGAAGGAGAAGGTCAATGAGATCCCAGTGTTGGTGCTCCCATATTTCGACAAAGTTTTCCAGGTCGATTGCGACGTGAGTGGAGTAGAAATTGGAGCAGTGTTGAGCTAGGAGGGTCGACCAATTGCATTCTTCAGTGAGAAATTGGATGACATGAAGCGAAAATATTCAGTCTATGACCAGGAATTCGATGTTATTGTCCAAGCATTGAAGAAGTGGAGGCATTATTTGTTGCCCAAGGAATTTGTGTTATACACAGATTACCAAGCACTGAGGTATTTGAATACTCAGTCAAAGTTAAATCAGTGTCACATGAAATGGGTCGAATTCCTACAGGGATATGCATTCATGTTGCGACATAAGTCGGGCAAGTCGAACAAGATTGCCGACGCGTTGAGTCGAAGAGTTTCATTATTGAACATGATGACAGTTTAGGCAATGGGAATAGAGTCGGTAAAAACAGAGTATGAGACCGACGAGGATTTTGCGAAAGCGTGGGGAGATTTTCGTGAACCATGGAGTGTCGACAGAACTCCATACTAGGATTATTTTATCCAAGAGGGACACCTATTCAAGGGACAACAATTGTGTATTCCCAAAGGATCAGTAAGAGAGAACCTAATCCGAGAGATGCATAGTGGCGGAGTAGCAGGTCATTTTGGCATCGACAAGACCAGGGCTTTGGTCGAAGAGAAGTATTATTGGCCAGGAATGACAGGAGATGTTGGAAAGTGGGTTCGACAATGTAGAGTTTTCTAGTTGGCAAAAGGGAGAAGTTATAACACGGGGTTGTATACACCGTTACCTGTACGAGATACCCCATGGGAGCACTTGAGCATGGATTTTGTGCTAGGATTTCCGAAGATGCAGCACGAGAGCAACTCAATTTTTTTTGTAGTCAACATATTTTCAAAAATGGCACACTTTATTCCGTGTCGGAAGACAAGTGACGCCACAAGCATTGCTGTACTATTATTCAAGGAAGTAGTCAGATTGCATGGGTTACTTAAGAGTATCACATCGGATAGAAATACCAAGTTTATGGGACATTTCTGGAGAACCCTATGGAAGAAACTGGACACGAGGTTGCAGTTTAGCTCGGCATATCATCCGCGGACAGATGGACAGACCGAGGTAGTGAATAGAAGCTTGGGAAACCTTCTGAGATGTTTGACAGCCGACAGACCCAAGTAGTGGGAGAATGTGTTGGCACAAGCAGAGTTTGCATATAAAAATTTTGTGAATCGGTCGATGGGATTGGGCCCATTCCAGATTGTTTAGGGAAGAATCCCACATGGAGTGGTGGATTTGGTCGAGTTACCAACGGAAACCAGGAAAAGCGCAGATGCAAAATCAGTGGCAGAGCATATGAAAGAAGTGCATGAAGATGTGTGAAAGCGCATAGAAAAGAGTAACGCGGCATACAAGTTGAGACCCGACAGGAATAAGAGACTACAATCGTTCAACGAAGGAGACTTGGTCTATGCACATTTGCGGAATGAGAGATTTCCGACGGGGACATACAACAAGCTGAAGCTAAAGAAGATTGGACCATGTAAGATTCTGAAGAAAATTTCGGACACCGCTTATGTGTTGGAGCTGCCTAATGACTTGAACATTTCACCAACATTCAATATCTCAGATATGTACAAGTTAAAAGAAGGTTCAAGCAGTGGAAGCACAGAGATATCGAAGATCGACTAGACGAAGCGAATTCCAGATCGATAGAAAGAGGAAATCACAGAAGTAATAGAGGAACGCGAAGTCGGGTGTACGCCCAGTTCGCGAAGGAATGAATACTTAGTGCGATGGGAGAATGATGAGTTGCAGGAGGCGACGTGGATTTTCGAAGAAGAGTTCAGGAGACTGACGGAGTGTTGGGTAAAATATATGCAATATAATTCAACACTTAATTGTCAACCCGGGAAGGTTGCTTATGAGATGCAAACACTATATGTGCAGGACTGAAAGCCTAAACTACCCTAGCCTTATTGCAATAAAAGAAACTACTATTCTAGGAAAGCAATGCTTGGCCTAAAAACAACTAACTAACGGAAGAAAAACCACTTTAAGCAAACTATTAATCTATTCTATGAATTGGAAATCTATTCTATTTGTGCAGAATGAAAGATCTATCTAAGAATTCAATTGCAGCTGACTACTAAGGATCTAAGCTATGTAACTTGTAAACTAATTACTTCGAATCAGAAAACTATGTTATTTCTACGCAAGCAAACTAACTACTTTGATCTATGTAATTTAATCTGACTAATTAACTACAAATTCACAAAAGCAAAGCGAAAACACTATTCTAAAGACCAAGTGTAAATAAATGTGTTGCAAAACAATAAACTAATCAAAGCAAACTAAACTTGGAGTTCAAGTAGACCTAAATAAACCTAAGCATATACAAATGGCTGGAAATGAACTTGGTTTGTAAAAAAAACAAAAACAAGATATTTGCTCACTAAAAGTAAATCAAACTACGTCATTCTAAGCAATTATGAGAAAGTGATGTAACTAATCTATATTTAGAAAAGAAAGTCTATACTAGGTTAAGAATGGAATCAACAAGTTCTAGGACAGCAGCAAGCTATAAAAACAGAGTTAAAGTGTTGACTGCAAATCCAAGTACAAGCTGGAAAATGAAAGCTAAAGATAGGCTAAAAGAGGTGAAAAGAACTAAACTGGAAATGTTTGAATAGATTCTATGATAACATTATGTAATTCAAAGTAAGGTTCTAACTACAAATTCAAGTACTAGCCAGCTACAGGAAGTGAATGCAAACCAAAAATCTATGAAATTAAACTCTAGTTGCTCATAACAACGCAACAAAAAATATTAAAGGCCGGATGGCACTCCGAATGATAGGCTGAAAAACAAAAATTATACAAACTATGAATAAAAACAAGCTAAATGATTTTAATACCAGCTGGGTTTATGCATACTACCCTATGGTTAAGCATGAAAGCAGTTGAACTATTTAAACCAAAGAAAACCAAAAAAAAACTACACTACTTTGCATTCAACTAAAAAAACCATTTTCTATTGTTTGATAAAACAGATTTGGACTATAAATAAATCTAATCATAACTACAATAAAAATAACAAAACTAAATCTGATTATAAACTATGCTTGAAATACTGAAACAATTCGAATTCTATCTAATTACAAATGAAAAACTAAAAGACAAGCTGGAAGGAGGTATGCATGACTGGTCATTTAAATTCTGGAAATGTAAATTACATATAAAGAAAAGAAAACTGTGTTTTATGAACAGCAAAACAACACCTACAAGAAAACGTTTTTAATTACATAAACATTACAAACTGAAATCACTTATCTGTAAAAAAGAAAGCAACAACAAATGATATGAACAGGTGAATCTTCTGTTGCTGAGGGGCCCTCCCAAGAACAGTGGTCACAAGCTTCACGAATTATTTAATCACAGAACCAGAATTGGAACAGGAACAGAGCAGCATTTTATATTATCAAAAATGGATTTGTACAATACAGTTTATCTCCAGACCTATGGGGTCTAATTTATACATGAACAAACCAGTGGGGAAGGATAGAGTCGAATCCCCCAAATTCCTGAGCTGTTAAAACTAATTTCTAAATTTAGAAAACGGCCAACCACGTTTTGACATTTTTTGGGAAAGTCCATTTCAAGGAACCACGAACTGCTCCCAAATGGCTTCGAATTTTCACAAAATTCCTCGTAGGGTCCTAATGGGCCTATTCTTCACAAAACCCATGTGCCGGAATTTTCCGTTTCTCCTCTGTTTTCCCGCAAATCCAGCCCGAAATTCTACTGTCTGTTAAAAACACGTTTTCTGGGCAGAATCTTTGAACGAATGAAAGTCCGAATGGGCGTCCGGATGAGAATGACGGTCTGAATGGGCATTCGGATGAGAATGACAGTTCGTATGGGCATCCGGATGGGCATCCGAATGACCTGTAACTGAAATCAGTTCATAAGTCCGATTTCTGGGCTGAATTTCCGCTTGGTTGTTTATTGACTAATGTGTTGGCTTGATGTGTTCCTGGATTCCTGGAATTGTTGGTGAATCATGCCTTAATCCATTAAATACAGCGTCATCCATTCTTCACGTGAGTGCGCTACAAAATATTCTTGTGCATTAATTCTCCATGCATGCATTGCTTCACGACCTGCACATAAGAGAAAGTCTGTTAGTTTAAAACAAATATGAAATGGTAATATGATTATAAAATGAAACATGAAATGGCATTTATAAATGGTTTTATGTTTTCAACGGATATGGGTTTTTAATGTGTAATTGCCATACTTTAATACATTTCCACTTGAAATTTTATTTTATGGATGTTTTCAAATTTGTTTTATACTAATTTCCTTTTATTTTAGATTTAAACAAATTTTGTTTTAAAAAGATTAATAATATTCCATTAATTTCCTTTTTTAATATTCCATTAATTTTTATTTGTTTTAATCTTGGTTTTGATTTTCACATGCAGGACCAACGAGAAGTAGAAAATGAAGATAAATCAAACCAACAACTCAATAAGAAACATGCAATCAAACTTAGTGCGGAACTCATGACCGGAAGAAGGGCTAAATGAAAGGTCAAATGAAGTACCGAAATGAGGGTTGTATGGACCATAATACATCAAAAAGAAATAGGTTACGATTTCTTTACGTTTAAGGATTTTCATTAATAAAATAAAGTAAAGATAGCCTCATCGAACATAGATTTACTAAATTATGGTAGATAGGATGGGAAATTAATGTAAATAACATCATTATAAAAGATAATTCCGGAGCCCAACACTCCCACAGACCAAAAGTATGGCACGCCTGCGTGCCATGAATGAATCGGAAGTGGTCTTTCATTTATTCAAAAACTCTTGTTTGATCATCAATAGTTTATAGGAAATCTTGCAGCAAAACTAAGCCAATTTTATTACTGCATGAAAAACTAGAACTTAGAAAAAAAATGTTATGTTATGAGAAGACCAAAACAACTATTAATTAAGATTTCTTAATACATACAATTCCGCCAACTAGTAATAATTCATGCTTGTAAAGACCATATAAATTGAGACTCTCTCCCCTAGACCGAAGGTATGGCACGTCCTCGTGCCATGAATGAATTAAGACTGGGTTGTATTCTCTTATGTTAACACTCTGGATCAACAACACTCAACAGGTAATATCATACTAAGGTCGAGTCTTTAATACATTGAAATTCATCAGTTTATGCTCACGAAGACCACATATAAGCTATGATAGGGTATTTTCCTCATGTCTCCCAAAATAGAAAACATGAGAGTATAGATAGTCTATAAAGCCTATAGAAGACTAGTCATTCCTGCTACTTCTCAAAGGTTTATTGTTATTCAAGTAATTATGGAAAAAGTTTGCATTTCAAGTTCATTAGATTCCTAATTTTATGGGTCCCACTTCTAGGATAGTGATATCTTAGGTATAGTATGAATTAGACAACAGGGTCTTAAGTGCAACTTACAAACATTCTCAAATGGCAGATAGATGAAGTCCATTTTACCATAACTTAACCATATATACTCCTTTCTAGCTAAACTCACAAATAGTTCCATACATTGAGGCATAGAAGAACCATATACTTTGCATAAATTATCCTTTCTAGGTAGATTCCCCTCTTTCAGCCAGGCCTGTTCAGTACCCAGTCGGATTTACCTAATCATACCACAAGTTGGTACCCGCTGCCAGCAAGCCTGTTCAGTACTCCGGCGGGTCAACTTCTTAAACCCGTTTTTCATCAGAGGCTCTATCCCAGTGTTTTCACTATCTATAGATTTTCGGCAATTAAATTTTCCTATGAAGGAGTGAATGGGGGAGTAGCTCTGAAAACCGTGCTACAGGATGGGATGGTATATGGGTTGGAGGATAATTTATTTAAAACTTTTTTTGAACCAAATAAATATATTTCTCCCAATATATTGGATACTGCAAGTGAGCTAACCAAATCAAAGACATAGATGACTACGTTTATTAATGTGAAGTGGATGGAGCCATAAGATAATGAATGAAAGGTGTCTCTAGTCCCAAAGCTCGCCTATTTCATATAGAGTTATAGCAGTGTTCCCTACAAACTAGGAATTTCATTCACCCTTATGCTACTGTGTAGTAGAGATGCTTAAATAACAAGCCCTGATAATGAAGCTAGGATGTACGAGTGACCTCTAGGTTTCAGATAGACCTTAATTTATGACAAATACCCACGATGTTTAAAGTTGGTCTTGAGTAACTAGTATAATAAGAAATATGCATGTATGAAAATGAATAATGATGTAAGATTATTTTGGTTTAGTCATTAACATGATCTTATTCTTAGTTCTTTTATTTTAAAGGAAAATAGAAAGTGAAGTTTTATGAATATCTAAAGCTAACTAACCACATACAATTTTTTTTATTTATATACATACTATCCTATGCTATCTAAAAGAAAGAAAAACTCTTTATTCAAGTGTAAGAACTTTTCCAATGTAACCATGTGCAAAGCAAAATGAAAAACATACCTATATCCACATATGAAAAAGTTAAAGCAGTGATTACTTGGATGTGGAGACTCAACCGACTTACTTGCTTTTGCAACAGAAGGTGTCAAAGGAAGGAATGGTATTGTGGCCTCATTACCTCTTGGGACCATCTTTCGATGTAATCCTGATACTCACCTTCCTTCCTCATGCCATGCAAATCCTTTTTTCTGAATGTTCAATTGCTTGAGTACATGAAATAGTTGTTGATAGATATGTGGAGAACTCTTCAATTTCAGGTCTCTCTCCATCAAATGTAGTCTCTAAGTTTCTGGTTTCCTTGGTAGATTGGAAAGGAGAGTCGGTTTGTAGCTCATGGAACTGTGGTTCTTGTATTATTCCTGGAGAGGTAGATAAATTCTTGACTTCTGTCAAGATATGTTCTTCTTGAGAAGAAGAAATTGAGATCCCAGCTGCTGCTAGGATTTGAGAGATTTCTCTCATGCTAATAAGCACCTTTGAATCCATGTCATCGGTTGGTAGGTTCTGCCTCACACATGGGTTAGTGTCTATGGTTCTTACAGTACCCAAATAGATAGATATATATTTTAATGATTTGAATAAAAAAAATACAAAACAAATTTACTTGAACTACATATTAAGAAGTAGTTGCAAATTGAAGAATAGATCACACTTATAGCACTTGCAAAAAAAGAAAGTAAACTTTGCAAAATAAATTGCGGAAAATTGAACATTCTAACTAAAAAAAACTTTAAAAAAATAAATAAACAAATTAATAGAAAAGAAATAACACTTTTGCAAAAAAAGAAACAACAAGGATTTGGGGTGACCCACTAAAGTGGATGCGTCAGGCTGTTACACCACGGAAATTCCGTAGTGAGGTTGTCTTTGCTTCTTACCATTTCCCCTCCCCCTTGTTGTGTAATGTAAAGGCAACCTATCTATCTACACTTCAACCCCTTTAGCACCTCCCCGACAACGACGCCAAAATGTTGGGTAAAATATATGCTATCTAATTCAACACTTAATTGTCAACCCGGGAAGGTAGCTTATGAGATGCAAACACTATATGTGCAGGATTGAAAGCCTAAACTACCCTAGCCTTATTGCAATAAAAGAAACTACTATTCTAGGAAAGCAATGCTTGGCCTAAAAACAACTAACTAACGGAAGAAAAACCACTTTAAGCAAACTATTAATCTATTCTATGAATTGGAAATCTATTCTATTTGTGCAGAATGAAAGATCTATCTAAGAATTCAATTGCAGCTGACTACTAAGGATCTAAGCTATGTAACTTGTAAACTAATTACTTCGAATCAGAAAACTATGTTATTTCTACGCAAGCAAACTAACTACTTTGATCTATGTAATTTAATATGACTAATTAACTACAAATTCACAAAAGCAAAGCGAACACACTATTCTAAAGACCAAGCGTAAATAAATGTGTTGCAAAACAATAAACTAATCAAAGCAAACTAAACTTGGAGTTCAAGCAGACCTAGATAAACCTAAGCATATTCAAATGGCTGGAAATGAAATTGGTTTGTAAAAAAAACAAAAACAAGATATTTGCTCATCTAAAAGTAAATCAAACTACGTCATTCTAAGCAATTATGAGAAAGTGATGTAACTAATCTATATTTAGAAAACAAGTCTATACTAGGTTAAGAATGGAATCAACAAGTTCTAGGACAGCAGCAAGCTATAAAAACAGAGTTAAAGTGTTGACTGCAAATCCAAGTACAAGCTGGAAAATGAAAGCTAAGGTAGGCTAAAAGAGGTGAAAAGAACTAAACTAGAAATGTTTGAATAGATTCTATGATAACATTATGTAATTCGAAGTAAGGTTCTAACTACAAATTCAAGTATTGGCCAACTACAGGAAGTGAATGCAAACCAAAAATCTATGAAATTAAACTCTAGTTGCTAATAAAAACGCAACAGAAAATATTAAAGTCCGGATGGCAGTCCGGATGACAAGTTGAAAGACAAAAATTATACAAACTATGAATAAAAACAAGCTAAATGATTTTAATACCAGTTGGGTTTATGCATACTACCATATGGTTAAGCATGAAAGCAGTTGAACTATTTAAACCAAAGAAAACCAAAAAAACAACTACACTACTTTGCATTCAAATAAGAAAACCATTTTCTATCGTTTGATAAAACATAGTTGGACTGTAAATAAATCTAATCATAGCTACAATAAAAATAACAGAACTAAATCTGATTATAAACTAAGCTTGAAATACTGAAACAATTCTAATTCTATCTAATTACAAAATGAAAAACTAAAAGACAAGCTAGAAGGAGGTACGCATGACCAGTCATTTAAATTCTGGAAATGTAAATTACATATAAATAAAAGAAAACTGTGTTTTATGAACAACAAAACAATACCTACAGGAAAATGTTTTTAATTACATAAACATTACAAACTGAAATCACTTATCTGTACAAAAGAAAGCAACAATGAATGATATGAACAGGTGAATCCTCTGTTGCTGAGGGGCCCTCCCAAGAACAGTGGTCACAAGCTTCACGAATTATTTAATCATAGAACCAGAATTGGAACAGGAATAGAGCAACATTTTATATTATCAAAAATGGATTTGTACAATACAGTTTATCTCTAGACCTATGGGGTCTAATTTATATATGAACAAACCAGTGGGGAAGGATAGAGTCGAATCCCCCAAATTCCTGAGCTGTTAAAACTAATTTCTAAATTTAGAAAATGGCCAACCACGTTTTGACGTTTTCTGGGCAAGTCCGTTTCAAGGAACCACGAACTACTCCCAAATGGATTCGAATTTCCACAAAATTTCACTTTAAGAGCTAAATGGGCCTATTCTGCACAAAACCCATGTGCTGGAATTTTCAGTTTCGCCTCTGTTTGTCCGCAAATCCAGGCCGAAATTCTGTTGTTTGTTAAAAACACGTTTTCTGGGCAGAATCTTTGAACGAATGAAGGTCCGAATGGGCGTCCGGATGAGAATGACGGTCTGAATGGGCGTCCGAATGAGAATGACAGTTCGTATGGGCATCTGGATGGGCGTCCGAATGACCTGTAACTGAAATCAGTTCATAAGTCCGATTTATGGGCTGAATTTCCGCTAGGTTGTTTATTGGCTGATTGGCTTGATGTGTTCCTGGATTCCTGGAATTGTTGGTGAATCATGCCTTAATCCATTGAATACAGCGTCATCCATTATTCACATGAGTGCACTGCAAAATATTCTCGTGCATTAATTTTCCATGCGTGCATTGCTTCACGGCCTGCACATAATTGAAAGTCCGTTAGTTTAAAACAAATACGAAATGGTAATATGATTGTAAAATGAAACATGAAATGGCATTTATAAATGGTTTTATGTTTTCAACAGATATGGGTTTTTAACATGTAATTGCCATACTTTAATACATTTCCACTTGAAATTTTATTTTATGGATGTTTTCAAATTTGTTTTATACTAATTTCCTTTTATTTTAGATTTAAACAAATTTGGTTTTAAAAAGATTAATAATAATCTCTTTTTTAATATTCCGTTAATTTTTATTTGTTTTAATCTTGGTTTTGATTTACACATGCAGGACCAACGAGAAGTAGAAGATGAAGATAAATCAAACCAATAACTCAATAAGAAACATGCAATCAAACTTAGTGCGGAACTCATGACCGGAAGAAGGGATGAATGAAAGGTCAAATGAAGTACCGAAATGAGGGTTGTATGGACCATAATACATCAAAAAGAAGTAGGTTAGGATTTCTTTACGTTTAAGGATTTTCATTAATAAAATAAAGTAAAGATAGCCTCATCGAACATAGATTTACTAAATTATGGTAGATAGGATGGGAAATTAATGTAAATAACATCATTATAAAAGATAATTCCAGAGCCCAACACGGAGCAGTCGAGTTCTTTTTTCACTTGGGGAGTTTGATGCAGGAGCATTGGGGCCTAGGCAGATCAGTCGAAGTTAGTTGACATGAGGAAAGCCGACCAGAGGGGGTGCCAATGACCACTAGTGTGGAAGAGCAGATTGACTTGTCTAAGTCAATAAGTCGAGCAGGAGCAGTCGGGTATGTGACCGACAGGTTCGGTGAAAGTCGAGAGTCGACATGTTGGGGTCGACAGATGAAGGAAGAGCGGAGCGTCGATGGTCGACATGTGTCGAAGCACGACTCCGACAGGTTTGAGTGAAGCCTGAAGAGTGTGAAGGAAGACGACAAATAAGTCGAGGCTGATAAACAGTATGGCTGAGGTGATTATTTACTGTATCCTGTCAGAAGGATGCATGGAAGTCAAGATGAGTACTTGGTAACAGTTCAGGGTTGCTAAGGAAGTTAATGACAGTTATTACAGGTGAGTGAAGACATGACAGATGCCGTCACAGGTAGAGGCTATGCAGCACAGTTGGGATGCTAACAGTTGCAGGTCTGCAGGATCTGAGGAGATCATCAGGCAGAGGATGCGTGTTTAGGGGATCAGAGTGATCTCGGGAACAGCAGCAGCAACAGAGTAGAATGCCAGGAAGATTGGATCAGTTGGACAATCTTGGCAGAGCAGAACGCGAGAGAAGTCTGGTAGATTGGATTGGAAAATCACACGTCTACAAAGCCAAGAAGATCGAGCCATAGCTTAGAGTTCCGCAGTGAACCAGGAGAGGGTGAGGTCGACACACTGAGAGAGCACATAGTTACTTATATTTGTAATGGCCAAGGCCGACAGTTAGTTAGTTATTTCATTTCTTTGCAGTTTGCATTGTAACCAATTCGGAGAAGTAAATAAGCTAGCTTCTGACATGTTGTTTGCATCTTGTCTATGAGAATGTGTGTGTGTAGTGTGTATTGTTAAGCAAGAACCTTACTTGTCTAAGGCTCCTTGCATCAGTAATAAAAAATGGTCACTGCAGTAAAAAGTGAAAATAATCATTGTATCTCAGAAATTATGACTATCCACTGCAAACTGAAACTAGTGGAGATATGATGGAGTTGTTAGGAACCCATGTCTTTACTTTGTTAGTATGTTGTTGTTGGACGCATATGCTTTGTAAGTCATCCAGTAGTATTTGTTGATCAATAGTTTGTGTTATTGTTGTTAGCGCATATGCTTTGTAAGTCGCCCGTAGTATTGTTGATCCATATTTTGTAACGGCCCATGGTTTCGAACCATAGTATTGGCGCCTAGAATTAGTATATAAGTGTGTGTTGAGACCTATGAAGGCGTCGTGAAGTTATTTGTATTGAGCTTGCTCATAGGAGGTTGCCCCCTCGAAGTGGCCTGTGATCAATATAAAAGTGATTCTGAATTCTGTCATTTCTGCTATTTCGCATATTCGTATTAATTAATTGTTGCAGGTGCCTCACATCTGGTATCAGAGCACTTTCTTGGGCTCGCTGGGTGAAATTTCTGCCAAATTTTTTTTTCGCATCTGTTGCAGGTTCGGATTTGGGAATAATCCCTATCCTCCTAAATGTGGGAAGTACTTGGGCATAATCCCTAAAACTCATTGTGAGGAGTACCACAGGAACCCCGAAGTAGCTGGCCCATTGATAGGACCTTCCAGTGAAAAGGGCAACGACCCCTACCTGATTGACTAGTTCCCACCCGTGAGGTAAACCAAGAGCTGTCGTTTGCGGCAAAGCGGTTATCAGTTTTACCTGAGCTGTGGAGTGAGGGGTACTGCCCCAATACGCAAGCCATCAGACAGCATTGGTGGCCGAGTGAAACCCTTGAACTGTTAGGAAGCCGCACATACCTAGGGTCCATATCTAATTTAAGCTTAACTGTCGTCAATCGTTGCTGCGTCGTTTTCATCCAGTCGTTCAGATCCATTTTGCAAGCCATTCCAGATCCAGCCATTTTCAATCCATTCGGCGTCGTTTCAAATCCCTTTCGAGCCGTAGTCGCTCCAGTCTGGAAAAAAAAAAAAAAAACAAAACCGTTTCAGATCCCTTTCGAGCCGTCACCGCTCCATATCTCCCTTGTTTTCACTCTGTTTCCCTTGAAATTTTCGGGGAACCCCTGTCACCCCATTCTGCATATTTCATTCCTGAGGACCCTATCCAAAATTCCCCTTCCCAAAGCCTGAAATCCCACATTTGTCTATTTTTAGGGTTTGCCATAACTTCCTCAGATTTCACCCAATCACCCTCAAATTTTACCACAGAGTTCATTTCTGAATTCTGCTTCATTGTTCCCCTCTGCCAAATTTTTCCATTCTTTCACCCCGCTTCTGGAATCCTCATTTTTGTTTCCATGTATATTCAACAGTGTCCAAAACCTAGTCAAACCCCAATTACCCTTCATATTTTTTCCCTAGTCCAGATTTTCCCTTACTGAAGTAGTCTCTGTTTTTGTTTCCTTACTCAGTCAACCGAAAAAAAAAAAAAAAAAACACTCCTAGTTATGGTTGTCACCCGTGCAGGAGCAAAAACCATGGAGGAAGCACTTGCAGCCATCCAAGCCAGACTCCAGGATCTGGATGAAAAATTTCTCGGCCTCCATCTTGAACATTCAGCTATGAACAACAAACGGCAGTCCGAGTCTTCATCAGACAATGGGTTCTCCTCTTCCAGCAATTTCTGTGGTCCGAAGCTTGATTTTCCTCGCTTCAATGGTACTGATCCAACTGGATGGATCTATCGTGCAAAATAGTATTTCAGTCTGCATAATGCTTTTGATGTCAACAAAGTTCCGCTGGCATCCTTTCACTTGGAACAGGAAGCTCTTCAATGGTACCGTTGGTACATCAAGGCTCATCTAGAGCCCAAATGGCCAGACTTTTGCCAGCTCCTTTTGCAACGATTTAGTCCTAGTGCTTTTGATGACTTCACAAGAGACCTCACTAAACTTCGCCAAATTGGCACGGTGAGAGAGTATCAAAACCGAATTTGAGAATCTAGCCAACCACACCAAAGGATTGTCTGATGACTTTTACCGGAGTTGTTTTATCAGTGGTCTAAAGGATGCCATCCGCTCTGAGGTCAAAATGTTCTGTCCCAACACAATGATGGAAGCCCTAGGGTTGGCTAAGTTGGCAGAAGACAAGATTACAGCCCAACAACTCTCTAAGCCCACTTTTGTTCCCTTCCGAAATATGGGTTCTCAGCGACCACCTATACCATAGGCTCCTCGACTGACTCCTATCAAGCGTTTGTCTGAAACAGAGATGCAAGCACGCAGAGAAAAGGGGCTTTGCTATAATTGTGATGAGAAATTCACTCGGGGACATAGATGTGTTCAGCAAAAGCTCTATCTCTTGGATGTGGAGTCTCCTCCTGCCTCTGAAATTGGTGATGAAGATCCTGAAACACTGGATGCTCCGGTCGACATTCAGGAACCGCCTACTGAACCTCCGTCTCAGGATGACCAGCCAGAGATATCTCTCCATGCTTTAGCTGGAATCACCACCCCCTAAACAATGCAGGTCAGGGGTTACTTCAAGAAGCTTCCTCTTACAATACTCATTGATTCTGGTAGCACACATAATTTCATTGACCCTCGGATCGCCAAACAAGCTGATTGTTTTATCCATCCTTGCTCCAACTTTGAAGTCATGGTTGCCAATGGGAGCACCTTACCTTGCAAAGGGAAGTGTCTAAATGTGCGTATCTCTATGGGAGATTATACCTTGCGCTCTGACATGTTTTCCTTTGTAATGTCCCTTATTAAGAACTTTATTAAAATTGCAATTTTCCACTTTTTTCCCTAGTTCGACCTTTGACTAGTTTGGATCTCTAGGTCCCAAATTTGCCCCAAATGATCCCAAATATTCTGAGAAGGTATATGAATGATATTAGAACATAAATATGTGTTTCAGGGATGCCTTTGGACCTTTAAAATACTTCTGCAAATCCTCTTTCAATTCTGATCAATGTAGGTAACTTTACTAGTGATTTTCCTTTGACTAGTATTGGCCTCTAGGTCTCAAATTGACTCCAATTGCCTTCAAATCTTCAAGGAAGGTGTATGAATGATATTATAACTTGAATATGATGTTTATGGATGACATATGTCCACCAAAAAACCTCTGCAAACTCTCTTAATATTCTGGACCAATTATGCAATTTTACTAGTGATTTGGGGTTCAAATCCCCCTGGGGTAAGTACTGAAAATGGCTTCCCAAATGCCTCCAAACCCACTCAAATTTATGAAAAGAGGTATGTAATGTGTTAATTATTTTATTAAAGTCTCATATGCACCATTAATGGATTATTACAACTGTTCTCACCCTCTCCCATTCAACTGCAAAAATCCCCAATTCGACCCTTGGGGAAATGGCACTATTTCACCTCCCAATAGAACTAAACTGAGTAAAAATGCTTCAAATGCTCAAGTACAGTACATGAAACTTGTAGAAGACATCCATGGCAGTATATTGATCATAAATATATCATAGAATCATCCATTCATTCGAAATCATCATCAATACATTGGTTCACAACAAGGTAGTGGGGAAATGGCATTGTTCTTCCATTAAAAATGAGATTTATACATTTCTACTTGGAATTTCGACCTGAAAATTTTTGGAGATGAAGAACAGAGTATTTACTTCATATTACAAAAGAAATGGGGCATTAAAAGCTTCCCCAAAGAGTACAATAGCTCACCAAAAACGCCCTCCCTCAAGGATCAAGAATATGCCATCAAAACTGGAAATGGTTGAAGGAGTGAGCTGCAATAGAAGAAACCATGAGCTGCCCTGTAGCTTACACCTGCAAATAAAGACTCCATTAAAGCTCCAAATGAAAGGTCTGAATGGCCTTTCCAATTACCAACTTGGATGGGAATCTTTCACCCTCGAAACTGGCTAAGGCAAGAAACTAGTCATCCACTAGCTCTCCCTCTTCACAAATGCAATTGCAAATTCTAAAAATGATCAAAAGCTGGTTTCATTCTTTTTTATTGACATTTATAAACTTCTAATGTCCTCCATGGGTCGAATTCCTTCCAAGAGACTCATGCCAACTCATGTTGGGAAGAGATTCCAAAGAACGCCACTTGTACAACAATTCCTAGTCTCCCACTTCCACCAAATCACATGTGGAAGCATCTTAGCTTCCCTAACACCCTTGAGCGCCCTCTTGGAGTCTATTTTTAGCCCTGACATGTCATATATGTCATATGTCAGCCTTCAGGTCTGATTTGTGTCATAGGTGTCATAGCATCTTCATTATTGTTGTCATAGAGCTAGGGAATCTAGCCCAAGTGTCTCACTAGCTCCAAATTGCCTCTTCCTCTTCCATGGGAGTTACTCTTCCTCTATATTTCGACCTTGGATGAGTCATGCAATGAATAATACCTTTTGGACTCCCCCAAGTATGTTACCATTCACCTTGAATTCGAATTGGTGAGAGAATGATGCCAAATGTAGTGGGGAAATCTAGCCATATGTGGGTCCCACTTCCTCCATGTGTCTTCATGATGAAATGCCACTTTGATTTTCACTTGTATATATTTATTTAGATCCTTTATTAAATATTTATGCCATTCTAATGTTCAAACATCATTTATTATCCCCATTATTCCAAATCCCAAAGCTTCCACCCCAAGCCTAGGAAACTAGTAATTTTCCTCCTTGGCAATTATTTGACCTTTAGCATCAATTTGACAAACTCTAATGAATAGAGCCAATGTGATTAGGCCATTGTGACCCAATACCAAATTTGGGACATGACAAATCCTCCCTTCCCAATATTGCTTGTCCTCAAGCAATTTTAAATGTGGGTGTTGAAGAACCTGCTTTCTGTATAATTCTTTGAAGTTGCCATTGAATTGCCCAACCTTGAGTCTTTGAGTTTCCATGAAGATTTTAGAGAGGAACCACCATGCTTGCTGCTGCACTACTCTGATTAAAATCACTTTATTAAGTGGGGAATCCATCTCCCATACTGCTTGCTTCCCCAAAAAATATGAAACCAATGAGATAAAAATTATTCCAGGGTCCCATTGCTTGTATTGCACCCTAACAATTAAAAGTGCTCTCCAACCCATACCATCAGATAAGAGGATTCCTGGATCCCCTTTTCTTGTATGCATTCTTCCAAACATCATGAGTACAAAATATATATCATCAAAGTATATAACAACATAATGAAAATGTACATAAAGGAGATGCTTCATCAAAGAGTCATGAAAGTGCTTATACCTCCAAGCATGTAGACCACCATTTTCCAAGTGCATACAATCTTCAAGTGACCCATCAAATATGGTCCAATGACATAGGTGAGGATCCCATGTCCAATAGTGCTGCTCCAAGAGAATGTGATATGCATCAAAATATTCAGCCATGCATTCTTTCATCCAAGAAGTGAATGAAGAATCTCCACTAAAATCTGAACCAAATAATGAGCAGGAAAAACAAGGAGAATTCAAAGGACTCAAAGAAGTCTCATCCATACATCCATGAGGATATGTATCATCATAAGGTAAAGCAATATGCTTCTGCAATTCTAAATAATGAGTTGCTCTATTCATGTCATCATCAAAAGGAGCGGTAGGAGTTTCATACCCCTCATGTGGCACCACTAGGAAAAAACCTTTCACCCAATTTTCATCCCAAAGTGATGTGGCTAGAAAAGAAGTGTGGGGTGAGGAATTATGAACCAACTTTAATTCTTTACAACTCTTACCCATTGAAATATTTAATTCATCTTCTCCATAATTGGCTGGTCCAACTATTGTGAGATCATGTACCTCTTCCAAGGCTTTGCAACTCTCTCCATGAGGAAACTCATAATCCCTTTGAACAAGGACAAGTGCTTGTCCTTCTTCTTGTTTTAGTGTAGTATCTTCAAGAACCTGCATATCAACATGTACCTCATGTTCCACAATTACATTAGGTTCCTCTTTTGTGGCATAAATTGTTTCATCCTTTTCCTTGAAAAGAGAACCATTGCTCATTACTTTTTCCGAGTTGCTTCCAATTTCACTAAGCAACAATCTGAACTCTTGAAAGTATTGTCTCCACTTGTCTTCAAAGGATGGTTCAAGTAATTTCCTAAACTCCTCATTCTCCTTTAAGGTTCCTTTCTCATCCTTACTCATGGTGACCAATGAATGCACTTCTTCTCCTACTTCTTCCCTTTCACCAAAGTACATCCAGTTTCTGCTTCTAAGGGTGGTGGCTTATTTATTTGACTCCTGGTCTTCATTAATGTTATACCACATCAGGTGCCAAGACCATGCTCTGATACCACTGTAATGTCCCTTATTAAGAACTTTATTAAAATTGCAATTTTCCACTTTTTTCCCTAGTTCGACCTTTGACTAGTTTGGATCTCTAGGTCCCAAATTTGCCCCAAATGATCCCAAATATTCTGAGAAGGTATATGAATGATATTAGAAAATAAATATGTGTTTCAGGGATGCCTTTGGACCTTTAAAATACTTCTGCAAATCCTCTTTCAATTCTGATCAATGTAGGTAACTTTACTAGTGATTTTCCTTTGACTAGTATTGGCCTCTAGGTCTCAAATTGACTCCAATTGCCTTCAAATCTTCAAGGAAGGTGTATGAATGATATTATAACTTGAATATGATGTTTATGGATGACATATGTCCACCAAAAAACCTCTGCAAACTCTCTTAATATTCTGGACCAATTATGCAATTTTACTAGTGATTTGGGGTTCAAATCCCCCTGGGGTAAGTACTGAAAATGGCTTCCCAAATGCCTCCAAACCCACTCAAATTTATGAAAAGAGGTATGTAATGTGTTAATTATTTTATTAAAGTCTCATATGCACCATTAATGGATTATTACAACTGTTCTCACCCTCTCCCATTCAACTGCAAAAATCCCCAATTCGACCCTTGGGGAAATGGCACTATTTCACCTCCCAATAGAACTAAACTGAGTAAAAATGCTTCAAATGCTCAAGTACAGTACATGAAACTTGTAGAATACATCCATGGCAGTATATTGATCATAAATATATCATAGAATCATCCATTCATTCGAAATCATCATCAATACATTGGTTCACAACAAGGTAGTGGGGAAATGGCATTGTTCTTCCATTAAAAATGAGATTTATACATTTCTACTTGGAATTTCGACCTGAAACTTTTTGGAGATGAAGAGCAGAGTATTTAATTCATATTACAAAAGAAATGGGGCATTAAAAGCTTCCCCAAAGAGTACAATATCTCACCAAAAACGCCCTCCCTCAAGGATCAAGAATATGCCATCAAAACTGGAAATGGTTGAAGGAGTGAGCTGCAATAGAAGAAACCATGAGCTGCCCTGTAGCTTACACCTGAAAATAAAGACTCCATTAAAGCTCCAAATGAAAGGTCTGAATGGCCTTTCCAATTACCAACTTGGATGGGAATCTTTCACCCTCGAAATTGGCTAAGGCAAGAAACTAGTCATCCACTAGCTCTCCCTCTTCACAAATGCAATTGCAAATTCTAAAAATGATCAAAAGCTGGTTTCATTCTTTGTTATTGACATTTATAAACTTCTAATGTCCTCCATGGGTCGAATTCCTTCCAAGAGACTCATGCCAACTCATGTTGGGAAGAGATTCCAAAGAACGCCACTTGTACAACAATTCCTAGTCTCCCACTTCCACCAAATCACATGTGGAAGCATCTTAGCTGCCCTAACACCCTTGAGCGCCCTCTTGGAGTCTATTTTTAGCCCTGACATGTCATATATGTCATATGTCAGCCTTCAGGTCTGATTTGTGTCATAGGTGTCATAGCATCTTCATTATTGTTGTCATAGAGCTAGGGAATCTAGCCCAAGTGTCTCACTAGCTCCAAATTGCCTCTTCCTCTTCCATGGGAGTTACTCTTCCTCTATATTTCGACCTTGGATGAGTCATGCAATGAATAATACCTTTTGGACTCCCCCAAGTATGTTACCATTCACCTTGAATTCGAATTGGTGAGAGAATGATGCCAAATGTAGTGGGGAAATCTAGCCATATGTGGGTCCCACTTCCTCCATGTGTCTTCATGATGAAATGCCACTTTGATTTTCACTTGTATATATTTATTTAGATCCTTTATTAAATATTTATGCCATTCTAATGTTCAAACATCATTTATTATCCCCATTATTCCAAATCCCAAAGCTTCCACCCCAAGCCTAGGAAACTAGTAATTTTCCTCCTTGGCAATTATTTGACCTTTAGCATCAATTTGACAAACTCTAATGAATAGAGCCAATGTGATTAGGCCATTGTGACCCAATACCAAATTTGGGACATGACATCCTTGCCCTTAGGCGGATGTGATGTGGTTTTGGGCGCTCAATGGCTACGCACACTTGGCCCTATCTTATGGGATTTTGCTGAACTTTGGATGCAGTTTTCCCTCAATGGACAAAAACACACATTGACAGGATTACAACCAGGTTCTCTCAGCATCATCAGTTCACATTGCATGGAAAAACTCCTTAAGAAGAATTCACATGGTGTCATCGATCAGGTCCATTCCATCCAGATGCAACCATCAGCGATCTCCACTACTCCTTTGGATCTACAACAAATTTTGGATCGATATACAGGTGTCTTTGCTGAACCAGTGGGATTTCCACCTTCCAGGCCAGAAGACCATTGTATTCAGCTCCTTCCTGGCAGCGTTCCTCCCAACATCAGGCCCTATCGCTACCCATTTCGCCAAAAAACGGAGATTGAAATGCTCGTTCGGGACTTATTGAAGCAAGGTATTATTCGCCCAAGCACTAGTTCCTTTTCTTCTCCAGTTATTCTTGTCCGCAAAAAAGATGGGTCATGGCGCCTCTGCATTGACTTCCAAGCACTTAATCACCTCACCATCAAGGATAAGTTTCCAATTCCTGTTGTTGATGAGCTTCATGGGGCTCACTTTTTCTCCTAGTTGGATCTTCGTTCTGGGTATCATCAAATTTGGGTTCATGAGGATGATATTCCTAAAACAGCTTTCCGCACACATGATGGCCATTATGAGTTTTGGTCATGCCCTTTGGCCTCACTAATGCTCCTTCCACATTCTAGGCCTTAATGAATAAAATATTTCGACCCTACTTGCGGAAATTCATTCTGGTATTCTTTGATGATATCCTCATCTACAGTAAAACATGGGATGAACATCTCCAGCATCTGGATCTTGTCATGCAACTTTTCTCTGACCATCATCTCCATGCCAAGCAGTCTAAATGTGTTCTTGGATAGAAGGAAGTTGAGTATCTCGGGCACATTATCTCAGCACAAGGGGTTCACGTGGATCCTACCAAAATCGATGCCATGAACAATTGGCCGCATCCTCAGATACTCAAGAGCCTTCGTGGTTTTTTGGGGTTGATTGGCTGCTACCGCAAGTTTGTCAAGGATTATGGGAAGATTGCAGCTCCATTAATTGCTCTATTGAAAAAGGATGCTTTTACATGGACACCTGCTGCTCAGTGTGCATTTGACAAACTAAAACAAGCTATGTGTACTACACCTGTGCTAGCTATGCCC
The DNA here is from genome assembly GCA_027924585.1 of Larix kaempferi. Taxonomy (NCBI): domain Eukaryota; kingdom Viridiplantae; phylum Streptophyta; class Pinopsida; order Pinales; family Pinaceae; genus Larix; species Larix kaempferi. The sequence goes on along the minus strand of BSBM01001005.1, from coordinate 10,580,705 downwards.
GATTTTTCCAAGCCCTTCACTATTGAGAGTGATGCTTGCAGCAATGGACTTGATGTTGTTCTCCATCAAGATGAACACCCCATTGCGTTCACCAGCAAAGCCCTTTCAGGTAAGAATTTAGCTGCCTCTACCTATGAGAAGGAAATGATGGCTATTTTACATGTAGTACAGAAGTGGCGCCCATATCTATTAGGGAATCATTTCTGCATCAAGACTGATCACTAGAGTCTGAAATATTTCTTGGACCAACGTGTCTCCTCCCCGGCACAATAGAAATGGGTTAGCAAACTCATGGGTTATGACTACGAGATCACTTACAAGAAGGGTAAAGACAATATTGTGGCAGATGCTCTTTCTCGCACATTTGATGCCCAAGGTTCTCTTTCAGCTATTTCTATGCCTGTTCCAAATTGGTTGCAATCTGTTCAACAGGGTTATGTCAATGACTCTTCCTTATCTCAAATCATCCAACGCTTGACCAACAACCCTTCTACTGTACCACATTACTCTTGGGATGGTGCTTCTCTGCAATACAAGGGTCGTCTGGTGCTTCCCCAGAGCACAGATCTTCAACAGGCTGTCTTCTATGAACTCCATGCTTCTCCATCGGCAGGGCACTCTGGGTTCCTCAAAACGTATGAACGAGCACGGCATAACTTCTTTTGGCAGGGCATGAAAAGGACAATTCAATAGATGGTGGCCGAATGTGATACCTGCCAGCGCAATAAGGGTGAAACAACACTCCTCCCAGGATTGCTTGAACCCTTACCCATACCTACACGGATTTGGACAGATATTTCTATGGGTTTCATTGAAGGGCTCCCTAAATCTGGCGGGAAGACAGTGATTCTCGTTGTGGTTGATCGCCTCTCCAAATATAGTCATTTTTGTGCTCTCAGCCATCCCTATACAGCCTCCTCCGTCGCTCAAATTTTTCTAGACCAGATCTTTCGTCTTCATGGCATCCCTTCTTCCATTGTCTCAGATCGTGATGCGAATTTCACCAGTCATTTTTGGACAGAACTATTCCACCACACTGGCACCAAACTGAAGATGAGTTCAGGGTATCACCCACAAATAGATGGTCAAACTGAAATTGTCAATAAATGCTTGGAAACTTATCTTCGTTGCTTCACCTCGGAACAACAACATCAGTGGGCAAAGTGGCTCCCTCTCGCTGAATGGTGGTACAATACCTCTTACCACATTGCCTCTAAAATGACCCCATATGAAGCAGTCTATGGTCAGGCACCTTCAGCTCTTCTTCCATACACCCCCACCAGTTCACCAGTTCAGGAAGTTGACACGGTCCTTCGAAACCGCGATCAGATTCTTCGCATTTTGCGGGACAATCTTCACATGGCAAGAAATCGCATGAAGCAACAAGCTAATCAGCACCGTTCAGAGCGCACTTTTCAAGTCGGCGATATGGTTTTTCTTCGTCTCCATCCGTACAAACAATCCTCCTTGAAACTCAAAGGGCGTCCTAAGCTCGCTCCAAAGTTCTATGGGCCATATCGGATTCTTCAGAAGATTGGGTCCGTTGCTTATAAATTGGAACTTCCTCCTTCTTCCCGCATTCATCCAGTCTTTCATGTCTCTTGTCTGAAGAAAGTTCTTTGCACCAACATCAGCAGACAAACGATTTTACCTGAACTAGATAGTGAAGGATCCATCCTTTTGGAGCCAGAGGCCATCCTCAATCGGCGCACGCGTCAGCTTCGCTCTCGCTCTATCACAGAGGTCTTAATTCAGTGGCACGGCATGCAACCAGAGGATGCTACATGGGAACCACTCCTTCAGATTCAACAACAATTTCCACATCTAAATCTTTGAGGACAAAGCTTTTTTTAAGAGGGAGGGGATGTTAGGAACCCATGTCTTTACTTTGTTAGTATGTTGTTGTTGGACGCATATGCTTTGTAAGTCGTCCCGTAGTATTTTTTGATCAATATTTTGTGTTATTGTTGTTGGCGCATATGCTTTGTAAGTCGCCCGTAGTATTGTTGATCCATAGTTTGTAACGGCCCATGGTTTCGACCCATAGTATTGGCGCCTAGAATTAGTATATAAGTGTGTGTTGAAACCTATGAAGGCACCGTGAAGTTATTTGTATTGAGCTTACTCATAGGAGGTTGCCCCCTCGAAGTGGCCTGTGATCAATATAAAAGTGATTCTGAGTTCTGTCATTTCTGCTATTTCGCATATTCGTATTAATTAATTGTTGCAGGTGCCTCACAGGAGTGTCTGGAACACAAATAATCAACCTAGATCCCTGTAGTGACTTCCTCGGGAACTATTTTGACCAACTCAAAGCATCCAAACTGAAGGTAGAGCAGTACTCTGGAAGATCTTGTATGCATGTAAGATGACTAATGCTCACAAGTTTATGTTAGAGATCATACTATAACATGAAATACATGATAGTGGATAATATAATCCCATAAAAATATGCATGTGTGAGAGAAACCATTAAGTCTTTCACGAAGCTCCCTGCATTTGCTATCTCACAGACTTATAGAGAGTCCTAGGATGGGTGAGATGGATAACAATGGTAAGATAACGGGAAAGAATTATACTTCAACACTATAATCTCTTGGGTAGAAGGGGAAAGGGAGAAACCAATTATACGTATGTCAAACAGAGAACACTTAGGGAATGGCTTCATCTCACAAATGGGTAGAGTGCTTGGAATGCTTCCTACAGACTCTAGACAAGCAACCTTCTGCAGTTTAATTTTTTGTTAGACTTACACTTTAACATTTGACATTCACGTTTAATATTTCATAGAAGATCATATTTCACTAGCCATGCTCCAAAGGTAGGTGCCCTGACTAGTCTTGCGGGCCTCAGATAATGACTCGATATGATCTCCATTGCCCTCCTTCGTCCATAGGTGCGATGGAGTGACCACCCTATTGCCTTGTAGGGGAAAACAACCTTACATCATACAAAGGATGAGTGCTCATCCTTTGGCAACTGAATAGCTACTGAAAACATTTTATTTTCATTTAGTGTTTAGAAACACTGTTTTTGTTGACTCTTGCATCCGTTTAGATAATAGCATTTAAGATCCAATGCATTAGTGTTTAAAAATAATTTTGTTAGGAGTAATTTTTCTCAAGGACTACAAGAGAACATCCCGGTGACACATTGCCACACACTCCAGAGCCGAGACACAAGGTAAACATGGAGTCTTATCTAAAAAAGAGGCCTAAGTGGGGGGATTCCTTGATCTTACTAGTCAAAGTACAAGTCAGGATAAAACTAGTAAACGGAAAAGACAGGTGAATGTAGAAAGTGACAAGTGATGCCATCAAAGCAAATAAGGATAAGTCCATGTGAATTAAGGTATACAAGCAAGCATAGGTAATGACCTTACACTAGGGACTCTCTAACCACTCATCACATAGGTTGTAAACCATGAAGCTCAGAATGCCACTATCAGTAAACATGCATAGTCACAGTAACTAAAATCAACTATAGAGAAACCTAGACATCAAATGCAACAAATATATACCTCTTTTCAACTATATAACTGTCCTTGGACATATCTGCATCTGATCATCATTACTGGATGATTGTTCTGCACTGAATGGACCATGGTTGTACTAGAATAATATCAATGGGGTCATGTAAGATCAGTCATGACAAGGGGGCATACTGCTACTGTTGGCTCAAAAATATAGATCACCACTAAAAAGGAGGCTCATCTCAACCACAAGACTTGCTCAATGGATTGAAAAAAATCAAGATTGCATCATGGTAGCTCTAGCTACAATGTATGTGATAACAGATCCATTTGGTGCGTTTAAACTTATAATAAGATTCTAGGTTGATGTGAAGCCCTCGTAACTATGTGGGCATAATAGTGCTATGATCAAGGTGGAATCACAAGTTAAATATGACAATTCATCATTTGAAAGGGTATCTCTTTAAACAATTTAGTCGTATTCTTTAACAAAGTTAATGTTTTGTGGGTTAAAGTTTTATCAAAACACGTCATTTCAATGCATTTTTTGCTCTCTCCCACTTAAATCTAGTAATGAATTTTCGTTCCACTTGATATTCATGTGGTGAAGATTGATTGTGCAGCAGAGAGCAGTGCTAGGGGTTCATGGCTATGGCTACTGATCTAGGTTTTTTATGCAACAACACACCTGGAGTCCCAATTTTCCCTCTGAAAAGCCTAGTACAAACCAAGTTAAAAAAAGTGGGATTTTTTTTATTTTTTGTGTGTTGTTTTGTACGGACTTGGATCTGGTGATTTTTTCGTGATTGTTAAACTCTTTAGCCTTTGTTTCCTTTGTGGGAGGTAGGATCTCATTTCTAGTACCTTTTCATAGTTATTGATCCAAGTTGGTGGTCCCGATTTGGTGTGGTTTCCATCGTTTTGGATTTATCTTTCCTCACTGTCCCTTTCTAGCCTCTCCTCTGGTTTCTTTTTCCTTTTCGTTCTTTTTATGGCACGTGGGTCTCCAACCCTACATGCGAGGAAATGTGAATTGGTGAAATCTCTTCCTACCTCTCCCCATCATTTCAAATTCGTCTTTTCTCCCTCTCCGGTGGCCAAGGGTTCAGGTTTAGAGCTTGATTCTTGAAGGTCTCTTGATGGGGTTTATGGCATTATATGTGCATGAGTGGAATCGTCCCAGAGACAGTTGCTTGATAAAAATATATATATGCTACTGTACTCCCATTCGTTCAATTGGCGTGGGATTTTAATTTGTATATTATTGAACTAGTGGTTCTATAAACGTGGTTTTCCACACTATTAAATATGTTGAATCAACTGAATCTGGTATTGGAACGGGAGTGGAAAACCATTGTCGAGAGATGTGAGGGGAGATATTTTTCCGACTACTTATGTGGGCTGAGAAAGGGCTAGTTTTCATGATAAACCTCGAAATATTTTTGGAGCTAAGTCCAGACATCGAAGGAACTTAAAGGCTTCCAAAGCATAGTCTGATATTAAACAGTATGTGTTAGGGAAGGACCTGGATATGAAACGTGTTGGGGTTTTTGCAAATTGTGCAGTTGTGGGTAAGCTGGAATCTGCAAAGATTAATCATCTTGAACTAGCCAAATGGATTGCTCAAAACGGGCAGAAATAATTTGGCTTGTCTCCTCAAATGATCCTTCTCGCTAATGATTGGTGGTGTTTTGTTTTCCCTGATGCTGAGGATGTCCCAAATGTGCTTAGAAAAATATGGCTCATTAAAGGGGCCTCCTTCAATCTGAGGCTTTGGCATGTTGCTTTCAACCATTAACGTGAACGACTTACTCTTCGTCATATGTGGATACTCTTCCCAACGTTCCCTATTGAACTTTGGTGTGAATAAATCTTCATTGGTCTAGAAAATACTCTCAGGAGGTTCATTCAACTTGACAAAAGCATGTTTCATGGAGTAGATAAAAGGAGGGTAGAGATAATGGTGGAACTGTATATTTCTATGGGTATTCCGGTGGAAATTGACCTTGTTTGGGATGGTAGGGTTTATAGGAAAAAATCGATTACTTGCACATTCCTGTTTTTTCCATTACTACAAGAAAATTGGACATCTGCGCTCCAATTTCCCACTTTTGATGGGAGATGGTCACTCTTCTTCAAATGATCCCTTTGTTGATACTGAGGCTCCCTTGATACAGACCTCAAGGATGGATGATCATGACATAAGGCGAGGTATTTCATATAGCTCTCCTACTCCTTATGAAGGTTTGACAAAAGACAAGTATTTTACTCTTCATACCGAACATAAGTATGGGGGAGAAAAAATTTAATTTGATTAAGGGATCTGATAGAATCATGGACTGTAAGACGAGGCGAGGTGACTCTATTATTAATTTAGATTTGTCGTCTATTCAAGCATATGACATAGAGGTCTTGAACATTGATAACCCTGTTTCATACTCTGTATCTATGGAAAATGTTTCTCCATCAAACATTCATGACATACCTGACTCTGCAGATCAACCTCAGAGTCTAAACCCCTCTGTGATTCCCTCCCCCTCTCCTTCGGATTTTCCTCCTCTTATCACATCCCATAATCAAGGTTCAAGCTCTAGGGCTTCTCCTTCTACAATCTCACCATCCAATGAAGATACCCTAGCCAAAACACCCCTTTAAATATCTGCAAAGAAATTGCCATCTAACCCTAATTTGGTCTTGGATGCCTCCATACGACACCCCAATGTTACTGAAAGGAAAAAGAAAAATCCTGGAAAAAGTAAAAAAAACCTTCTCTATCTCTAGAAAAGACTGGTGATCCTTCTCTACGTTCCCTTGGTTTTCTGAATCAAGACCCCTTCTGAATTAGATTTTAACCTATCTCGATCCCTTGGAGTGGAGTATCCCTCTAATGGGGTGGCTTAATGTCTATAATTTCTCTGAATTGTCATGGAGTTGGGGGGCTTGATAAGGCTAGGACCCTTTCTCGTCTTTTAAAATATACTAGCCTCGATATTGTGTTGCTCCAAGATACAATGTGTGATGACTTCTCTGTTATTAAATCCATATCAAATATTCTTACTGGCTAGGAGATGTGTGTGGTCAGTTCTTTAGTTCAATATGATGGCCTTTTATCCTACTTGAATCCCTTAAAATATTCTTTTAAACCCTTTCATGTCGTTGGGGGAATTCTGTTGGAAGGGAAATTTCTTGGTACAAGTCAGTCTTTGTCCATTTTAAATTGCTACGGACCCTACAGGGATAGGGATATCTTATGGAACTCCTTGGAATCTTCAAGCATTTTACATCTGCAAAACTTGATCATAGCAGGTGACTTAAACTTCACCCTTTCCTCCTCTAAAATTTGGGGAATTTCTTCTCGAATAGATCCCCATTCAAATTTTTCCCTTAGTATTCTAAATAAAACTCATATGGTGTATGTTGTGCCTGCACAAATTGGTCCTACTTGGTCAAATGGAAGAAGTGGTGATGGAGGGATTAGCAAGAGACTTGATAGACTTTTAATTTCTGAAGTGTTGGTGTTAACACCTAAAAAGTGCTCATTACCTCATATCCCTCACCACATGACTCATTTGTCTATTTTTCCCACCATTTTTGCCTCCAAAACCTTAAAAAGCCACTAAAAGGCCCAAAAAAAACCCTTTTCCCCCCAAAAAATAATTAAATTTCCTCAAAAGATAGCAAAAACCCTCTAAAAGGGCCCTAAATTCTCAAAAATAAAATAAAAGGGAATAAAAAATATAAAAAAGAGGAAAAAGAGGGAAAAAAGAAGCAAAAACCCTATACAATTGACCTAAACCATATGGTGCCAAAAACCATGGGTCAACACTCCACCACTAAAAACCTAGAAATAGGTGATGGAGGCTCCCCATTTCATATCCACAATCTTCCCTATCCTCACTCTGCCAAAATCACTCTTGAAACCCTAGCTTACCATTTGAGCTAGTTTTTCCCATTTGAGTGCCCCTTTTGGCCCATTATTCAAACACCTTGGAGAAGGAGAAGGAACCCATTGGAGCACGGAAGCAGCCCTCCTGGCCTACTGCAAGAGCTCCACCAACCTCAACATTTGAGGTAAATTTAATACAAAAGGAAAATCTTTATCATCTTGTCATTGTTTTTTATTTCTGTTAATGCTCATGCTAGGTTAAATTTCATACTGTTCTACTACTTTAATTTATTGTTTATTAAACTGCTACTGAGGAGGCCCTTCTCCTTAGTAGGTGCTCATTTGCACAAGCTAGGGTGAAAACCCTAGCTACAGTTTTTTGTTAACACCTAAAAAGTGCTCACTACCTCATCTCCCTCACCACATGACTCATTTGTCTATTTTTCCCACCATTTTTGCCTCCAAAACCTTAAAAAACCATTAAAAAGCCACCAAAAGGCCAAAAAAAACCCCTTTTTTCCCCCAAAAATAATTAAATTTCCTCAAAAGATAGCAAAAACCCTCTAAAAGGGCACTAAATTCCCAAAAATCAAATAAAAGGGAATAAAAAATATAAAAAAGAGGGAAAAAAGAAGCAAAAACCCTATACAATTGACCTAAACCATATGGTGCCAAAAACCATGGGTCAACACTCCACCACTAAAAACCTATAAATAGGTGATGGAGGCTCCCCATTTCATATCCACAATCTTCCCTATCCTCACTCTGCCAAAATCACTCTTGAAACCCTAGCTTACCATTTGAGCTAGTTTTTCCCATTTGAGTGCCCCTTTTGGCCCATTATTCAAACACCTTGGAGAAGGAGAAGGAACCCATTGGAGCACGGAAGCAGCCCTCCTGGCCTATTGCAAGAGCTCCACCAACCTCAACATTTGAGGTAAATTTAATACAAAAGGAAAATCTTTATCATCTTGTCATTGTTTTTTATTTCTGTTAATGCTCATGCTAGGTTAAATTTCATATTGTTCTACTGCTTTAATTTACTGTTTATTGAATTGCTACTAAGGAGGCCCTTCTCCTTAGTAGGTGCTCATTTGCACAAGCTAGGGTGAAAACCCTAGCTACAGTTGGCCTCCTCTTTTCAAAGATATAGATCTTGAATCGAAATTCTTCTATTTCGGATCACAACCCCCTATTTCTTCAAATTGACTGCTTGAAAATTAAAAAATCCTACCCTTTCAAATTCAAATCCATATGGCTCGAGGATGAGGACTTAGGTCATCTGGTTTGGAACAATTGATATTCTATTCAAACCTCTGGTGCAAACAACCCCTTGGATAAACTGGTTAGCAATTTACATTTTCTTAATATTTTGGTCATTAAATGGGAGAATGAAAAAAAGGAAAAAGCCACTGCTAATCTGGCTAAAATTGAGGAGGATATCTCTAAAATTTGTTATGAAAAACCTTCCTATATTTTCTCCGGTGAAGATAAGATGAAACTTCTGGAGATTGAAAAGCAGAAATCCATATACCTCAAACATGAAGAATCCTCATGGATATTAAAGAGTAGGACCTTATGGGTATCCTTGGCGGATAATAATACAAGTTTCTTCCATAATTATGCAAATTTCAGAAGAAACATTAATTCGATTTGGGACATTCTTGATGAGAATGGGAATGTGGTTCAATATCAATCTAATCTCCAGGTAGTTGCAAAAAAATTCTTCTCTGCTCAGTTCAAATATCCAGGAAATTTGGATATTCTTACTTAGTTAAAAGTTATTGAACAATTTCCTGCTTTTTTCAATGAAGAAGATGCTCTTTCCCTTGAGAATCCGATAATTTTAGTGGAAGTTAAAGATGCTTTAAATTAATTTGCCAAGGACAAGAGTCTCGGTCCTGATGGTTGGCCCTGTGAATTTTATTTATATTTCTTTGATCTTCTAGGTGAGGAACTGTTACATATGGTAGAGTTTTCTAGAGTTGAAGGGTATATGTCCAGTGCATTCAACTCTACTTACCTCACTCTCATCCCTAAGAAGGACAAAACTGAGAATTTTGGTGATTTTCAACCCATTTCTCTTTGTAATTTGGCTTACAAGCTTATCTTGAAGACTATTGCAATCGGTTTAAAGCCAAAACTTGAAGTTGTTTTATCTAGAGAAAGTTTGGTTTTAAGGGGAATAGACAAATTCTTGATGTTGTAGGGATTACCCAGGAATGTTTACACACCATTAAAACCAAAAAGCTTGAGGCTCTCATCCTAAATATGGATCTTATAAAATCCTATGACAGAGTTGATTGGGTCTTCCTCATACTTCTTCTGGTTCATATTGGGGTTCCTATTCGGATGGTTAATTGGATCGTGGCATGTGTCAACACTGCAAAATTCTATGTTCTTGTTAATGGGTCTCCTTATGATCCCATATTTATAAATCATTTTTTATTTGTTGATGATGTTATCCCTTTTTGTGTTGGTTCAATGGATGAATGGAAGGCTTTTGCTGAAGTGGTGGATACTTTCTGTTCTGCTTTTGGCATGAAGGTTAGTTTGCAAAAATATGTTTTTCTTAATCATTGGGTTAGTGCTGGTATTATTCGGCAAATCCCCTCTATTATCCCCTATTAGTGGTCTTATCTTAACAATGGATTGAAGTATTTGGGTTACTATCTCAAGTCTAATCTCTACAGTATAAGTGATTGGCTATGGTTGCTTCAGAAGGTGGAGAAAAGAATTAATAATTGGACGTATAGATGTTTATCTTTAGGAGGCAGATTGGTCCTTTTGAAGGTTGTTTTGATCAATATTCTTGTTTTTTGGTTCTCATTGGCTTGTATTATGTAGTCAATTATCTCCAGAATTAGGAAGGTATGTTTTAATTTCCTTTGGTCAGGTCGGGCTGAGGGTGATAAGTACCATTTAGCTAGTTGGGAAAGGATCTGTAAAACTCATGTTGCTGGTGGTTGGAATATAAAGCACGTTAATTGGTTCTCTATGGCATTAAGCATGAACAGTATGTGGAGAGGCATGTTTGGGAAAGGTCTATAGAATGATGTCTTACATGGGAAAGTTCGTAATGGTGTCAATGTATTGCTTGGTGTGGATCCTGTAATTGGGAATGAGGAGATTTATATGCTTTCTCATTTTCTCCTTGATTATTTATCTGAGCTTGGCTTCTTCTCTATGTATCATATTAAAAGGCCTTCAAGGATGCCTCGGGAGTCTTTATACTAGATTACTGGCAGGGATCTGGGTCTTGGTAGTGTTTGGGCAAAAGAATGGAATGACTATATAGGAAATTTAAACAAAGCTGGGATTGGACTCACAAACAAGGAAGATGAGTTTATTTGGGCCTGCAATCAATCAACGGGACAGATTATAGCCAAGTTTTCTTACTTTGTTCTCATTGTGACTTCCTCCTTTAAGGTTCCAAATTGGTGGTTTACAAAATTATGTAAGTGGAAGATTCCGATGAAGTTAAAGTGTTTTCAATGGCTTAGTTTTGAAAATTGCCTCCTTACTTCGGACAATCCCACTCACAAAGGATGGATTGGGTCAAGTTTTTTCCCTTTATGCCAACAAGAGAATGAATCTATTGGGCACCTATTCATTCATTTCTCTTTTAGCAGAAGCCTGTGGTCTAAAGTATGCTTGGAATTAAATATCCCTTGTGGCTGGAATCTTGGTAATTTGGATAGGATTTTTTATGATTGGCATATCTATGTCAAAGACTTCAATTGATGCCCATATTTACATGTTGGGTAATCTGGAAGTCTCACAACGAATCCATATTTTAGGATAAGCCTCCAAACCTTCAGGTTTGTTTGATCAAATTCCTCAGCTTGTTCAAATATTATTCCTCAGTCCCTTCGCTCAAAAGGAGACATAGGAATTTTCCAAGCCTTCATGTTGCTACTTCAACTGTTGGTTTTTTTTATGGTGCACAACAAGGTGGGATGTGTAGTGCATGTGGTTTGATCAAAATCAATGAGGATCATGTCATCAAGTTGAAACTTTTCTGTGGGTAGGGATCAAATTTAAAAGTTGAATTAATTTCCCTTTGGTGCTTGTTACATTCTACTCCCATGCTAGGCAGTAACTCTCTTATTGTTTTTGGTGTTTCCTCGGTGACCATCAATTGGGATAATAGGTGATGCTCTCTTCAAAGGATCTCGCTCATTCACTAGTGCTAGAGAGATGAAGAACTCTTTCATCATTTTTCTGATATCTCATTCCACCATATCTTCAGAGAGAAAAATGGTGATGCGGATATTCTATCTAAAGAGGATTTGAATGGGGTTGAAGGATTTCTATTTGTGGAAGAATGCATTGATAATTCTCATTTTCATAAGTTCCTCTCAGATTTATGAGGTCTATTCAGTCCTTTCTAGTAGTTTTTGGTTCTCTTCGATTCTTGCTATGTTCGCAAGATCTACTTTTATGTCTCAAATTTTGTATCTTGAACCTGTCTCCTGGACTAGTTTTTGAGGACCTAATTTTTTTGGCTATTGGTCATAAGATGTGTGTGAGAGAGAGAGAGAGGAGTCACGGGGGGAGCAGAATAAAACAAGTAAACACATGGGACTTGAGAAATTTGAAACTATGACCTATGGCGTCCTCATCATCAACATGCCTTGGGGAACATATGGTTCAATTCATTTATCTAACCTATGGAGATAAAAGTGTGTTGAGGGGGGGGGGAGTGAGTGAGTGTGTGCATTCACTTGAGCTTGTGTCTTCCTGTCATTAACGTATTTTGGGGCACAAATTGTTTAATTGATTAAGATAAACTTTGGGGATGAAAATTTTGTGTGTGTGTGTGCGTGCACGTGTATATTTTTTTCATTAACATATTTTTGGGCACAAATGGTTCAACAGATTAAGTTAACCTTTGGGGGGGAATTGTGTGTGTGTGTGTGTGTGTGTGTTTGGGCGCATATGTGTGTGTGTGTGTGTGTGTACTAAGGCACATGAGAAGAATAAGTATTCCAGACAAAGTTAATTATATTTATATCTATGTGAATAAGGAGAGATTCCTCTTATCAGCAAGCCCAACGATTTACATTATTCATTTGATAAATCACCCTAATGCATTTTGGTTTGCAAAACTATTGAACTGGCTTGGAAGATTTTAATTTTATCAGCCTCAAAGATATTAATTGCATTTGGTTAAGGTTATTTTAAAGTTTTTTTGTGAATTGGACCCTGTGTATTGATGTTTGTCCTTCATATTTGCCTCGATTGGATCATTTTATGAAAGATGCAACATTGGAATTTACCACCTAGGAACCCGTTTTATGGGGGCAATTTGTTTAGCATTATATGTAGCAATCTTTCTTACAATAGGCTCGTTGGTCCCTATAGAAGCACCAACAAAATAATGTTTTATGATCTTGAATTTTCAAGCAAATAAAAGGGGAAGGGAGGAAGAAATGTATTTTGGTGAAAGAATAAGAAGTAGAATTTGGAAGTGCTTCAAAATGCCTGATCTTCAAGGTATCTGGATAAACGAGTGGGAGGAGAAAGAGAAATGAAAATTTAACTAATCAAAATTCATCTACACACACATGAAACACAAAATCTCACTCTTTCTTTGATACAAGAAAATCTTACATTTGCCTATTTAAAAGAGAAACCAAAGAAGATTTATGTTAGAATAGAAGAGCATAACATACATATTGAAAAATCCAAATTGAACATCAAACAAAAATTCAATGTGGTTGTTTGACCTTTTTCTTCAATATTATTTCCTCTCAAGGACAGCTTCAAGTCCATATCATTCCTTGAACTATCTTCACTCCTCCAAGCTATGGGCCAAAATGAGACAATTACTCAAAATATCTCAAGGTAAACAAGAAGCATGGCAATACACTCTCTAAAGATGCTCCACATATTTCAAAAGTTTGGTTTTTACTGATTTTGGGATGCCTCTTAGATTGAGGTAGGTGGAATTTAGTTCATTTGTATTATTCCATACATTGACTTCAGATGCCCTCGTTGCATAATTCAATGTGGTTGTTTAACCTTTTTCTTCAATATTATTTCCTCTCAAGGACAGCTTCAAGTCCATATCATTCCTTGAACTATCTTCACTCCTCCAAGCTATGGGCCAAAATGAGACAATTACTCAAAATATCTCAAGGTAAACAAGAAGCATGGCAATACACTCTCTAAAGATGCTCCACATATTTCAAAAGTTTGGTTTTTACTGATTTTGGGATGCCTCTTAGAGTGAGGTAGGTGGAATTTAGTTCATTTGTATTATTCCATACATTGACTTCAGATGCCCTCGTTGCATAATCCAAAGAGACACACACTACATTAACAAAGACAAGTGTCAAAAGTATGAAAAATTGTGTTGCATGGGATGGTGCTCTTAATGTTGGATATGAGCATTAATAACACCTTAACCCAAGATGTAATGTAAATAAAATTTTATTTTGTGCTAAAATATTAGCTCTTAGTTGCTAGTATAAGATTTGGAAATTTGATTATGAGTGACGAAGTCGTAGATGAGACCCAAATAGAGACTATATGGTCATAAATATAGTACCTATGGGACCAATCATTGTGTTAACGCAACCCAATTGAGTGGATTTGTTAATATTTTGAAATATTCCAAGAGCAAGTCTATAACCCATCACCATATTGTTTCTAAAAAATGGCATTGTATTCTTTTGGGCCATATTTTTGTAGCGGGGAACTTTAGTTACTTAAGGGAGAGCCTTTCTTAGTGGGAAGAAGAAAAGGAGGGGTAAATTATTTGTTTTGTTTGAACGAGAATGATTTCTAGTAGATGCGTATTGGATTTTGTATATGTATTTTGGGTGAAGAGGAATAAAAATAAAGGACTGCCACTAAAATGTTGTTTTGTGGTATAGCCTATGTTTTTAACAACATAATAAACTATATTTTCTCCTCAAATCCTTGTCTAGATCAATGTTTTGCATTATTCTTGTTTTTTTGTTTTTTATATGTAGAGTGAAAATGAATTTGCACATCTACCGATCTATTTAAAGATATTGTTAATTTCAGTAAATTGGAATCACATTGGAAGCAATGCAAGATTTTCTTTGCTTCTACCATAGAGAGGATATTAGTGGATTGAAACAAATTGTATTCTCGGCATCAATTTTGTATTAGATCAAATAACCAAAATGGCTTATAGAGGAATACAAATTACTTGGGATAGGATCATAAAGATGGATAATCCTAAATATTTAGTGAGAAGGTTAGAGGCTTTTGAAGCGACGTTACATTATGAGGAATTTAAACCAGAGAATGAAACTCTTAGTGCCCAATTTGGTGTGGTAGAAACTTTGAAGAGGCTAATAAAAGTAATCTCTAAACAAGTAAAGTAAATGTGAAGGTTTCATATTTTAAAGGGGGATTAGATCCAACGTTGTTATGTTTTTGGTTCAAGGGTTGAATGAGATAAAAATCCTTGAGTACTATGACCTAAGACGTGTGGAGTTTGTTGTAACCAAGATGAAATTCTAAGATACACTTTAGTGGGATAATTTACAATGTGCAAAACAAAGACAATGAAACAACAAGATCCTATTGTGGCCTAAGATGTTGAGACATTTGAGAGCAAAAAATTCCTTTGGATTACACATGGAAGCTATACATGGAGCAATTTATTACGAGACAAATTAGGACAAACTTGGAAGAAACAAAGAGTAGGGAACAACTAGGTATTTTAATGGGTTGCATTATAAATTCAAGGATAGATTGAATTTGGTCCATGTGAATTCTAAGATGAAGCATGTTAGTATGCTTTAAAGGATAACTAAATGCTAGGGATGAGAAAATGAAAAATGGTGAGTAAATGTGGCCAGAATGCACTTTTGGGTACAAATGGAATTTCTTTAAATCTTGTTGAAGTTGAAAACAAGGAAAAACGCGATTTCATAGAGATAAAAAAAAATCAAGAAGGTAAAGAGAAAAACATTCTTTATGAAAGAGGAGATATTTTTGTTCCAAAGGTAGAAACAAAATACAAACAAACTATAACAATTAGAAGCCATGAAAATACTACATACAAAATGAAACTCATAAACAAAAAATTTCCTTCAAAACATGGGAGCTACCAACAAAACTAGTGACTCAAGAAAAGTTTAATGATCCAAATAACATTAATGACCAAAAGTAAAGACATTCCAAGGAGAAGAAACATTTTCCAAACAGGGTGCAAGTGTCAAGACAAGATATGTAAACAAATTATTGACCATAGTTATTCAAATAATTTGATAAGTACAAAAAACTGTTGGAAAATCACATAGCATCGAGGGGTAAGAGTGAAACAAAAGATTTGTGGGTTCATTTTAAGATTGCTGATCTAAATTGCATTTAGAATGCAAAATCTATGAGACAAATGAGGTTGAAATTCTTAATCTTCTTTCCTTATCAATTTTTCTCACCCTACCACAAACTATAACAATTAGAAGCCATGAAAATACTACATACACAATGAAACTCATAAACTAAAAATTTCCTTCAAAACATGGGAGATACCAACAAAACTAGTGACTCAAGAAAAGTTTAATGATCCAAATAACATTAATGACCAAAAGTAAAGACATTCCAAGGAGAAGAAACATTTTCCAAACAGGGTGCAAGTGTCAAGACAAGATATGTATACAAATTATTGACCAGAGTTATTCAAATAATTTGATAAGTACAAAAAAACGTTGGAAAATCACATAGCATTGAGGGGTAAGGGTGAAACAAAAGACTTGTGGGTTCATTTTAAGATTGTTGATCTAAATTTCATTTAGAATGCAAAATCTATGAGACAAATGAGGTAGAAATTCTTAACCTTCTTTCCTTATCAATTTTTACCACCCTACCTTTTGGACTTTGTGTGCATCATTCACTCCTCTACCATTAAATTTGTAAATTCATACGCGTCTAGTGGCTTTTGTATATTTGTTTCCTAAAATCGCAAGGTACACGTAGAAATTAGTGGCAATAGGGCACAATCAATGTTGATAGAAACCTAATATTACTCTGAAAGAAGCTTCTATTAAATTTACGTGTGTTTCTCATGGGGTAAACCTATTTGCGTGTGTTTCTCATGGGATAAACCTAATTAAGGGCTATGCATAAGAGCAAGGATGAAGTCAATGCACATGAGGTTCATGCAAACATATGGGTATGCATGGAATAAGTTAAATTTGTAATAATTTTTTTTTTTTTTTTTGGGTAAATTGGAGTTGAATTTGGTTAAAATTTTAAGGTAGTCTAAGTTTTGTATGATCTAAGTTTTATGTGTTTAAAATTTGCTATTAGGTTTTTGTTCCATTTTAAAATGATCCAAATGCTCAGAAAATCGATTAGAGTTATGGGTTGACTAAAAATTGGACTTGTTGGGTTATTGGATTCCGACAATAGAGGGAATATTGTTAAAAGTTTATCCTACTCCAACATACATTTCCAAAATGTTAGGTGTAACTTGTCCCACAAACAGTGCCCTTCAATGAGATAGTCTATTTACATTAGTAGGTACTAGATGCAACTCATGTGAATAGCTAAAACTTAGTGGATATATCATAATAATAAACATGGAACCTCAATACATGGTTAGATTTGAGTCTCACAACAATTGCAAATGGTAAAGCTTAAGCACCAAGTAGACTTAAATATAAGGTTACTTTTTTTGTTTTGCAAAGTTTCATGTAAGAAAGTTGTTATACCAAGATTCTTGCACAAGCATTGATGACAAGTTCGTGTAATGCGTAACATTTATCATTACAAATAACATTTTCAAAGATATCATATTGATTACAATGTAGATCAATTCATTATAAACATGTAAAAAAACAAAACGTTGATCCATTATCCAACATTGGCTAAACATTCTACATTTTCAACTTTTTCAGTTTGTCATCACTGGAATTTAACCATGTAAATTTCGCCAAAAATGCAATTTTGGATTGATGAAATTGGTGTTTTTATGCAAAAATGGTTCTATTGCCTTATTTCCCTCATTACAACTAGATTGTACAATGCTATCATCTATTTTCTATAATTCTATCTATGTGAAATTATTCTTTATAGATTTCAAATCAACAATACTAGTTTCCATTTTTATTATTTGAGTGGTCAAAAAAGAGTCAATTAGTAACAAGTTAGACTTACTACTTTCCAAACATTTACAATTATTTCAATACAAACCCTCCCACCATATGACATATTATGACAAATTAATTTTGTACCAATATGGAATCCAAGGTACAAATTTGGAGGTATATCCTCCCAACACCTGAGATGTTAATAATGTATCAATATAGAAGACAACTAGGGAAACATTATGCACCGAGCTGCAATATATTTACTACATCACCATGCAATATATGGGTGGTTAAATCTCTATGTATAAATATCTAACTATGCACGATATATAGATCTATGATAAATTTATGATCTCTATATATGATCATATGATCTATATACGGCCTCTATGTATAATGATGTAAATAGCACGATTTCCTTGGCACGTGTTGTCACAAGATTATACAAACAAATTAAAACAATCAAGGATTATGCAAACAAATTAAAAATAACTCACAAAATAAGGAAACGCGGTGGCAAGCATAATGCATGTCGATGTAGAGATAATAAGTACGAAATTAACAACACATACACCCATTCATACAGGGAATGATATCCATCATGTTATCTCCATGCATATCCCAATGTAGGATATGAGGTGAGATGACTTGAATATGAACATACATATCTCAATTTATATTCCAACTATTGATATATGTGCCAAGATAACACGGTGGATATCATTGACCTTCATACATGGCATATAGGCCACTTGAAAGCATGGTGCACATGGCATTATCATGGTGATCATGATCATGGGTGGGCACTGGGTGTCCATATATGACCCTTTCATCGTGACATGTCACCAACATAAATCCCTACATTATGATGTTGACAATATAGATGTAGTGAGTATACCTTCTTTCATCCATACATTATCTGTATGAGAAAACATTAAGCCCCTGATAGACTTTGAACTCAACTTGAGGCAAAGTATATTGGTTTGTTGAATGAAGCCATTTAATCACACAATAGACTTTACATCAGGATTAGCACAAATTCTATTTAGTGATTGCTACACCCCATTGTGCATGGGTGTCCACTTGTGTTTTTATCACAGTTTCAGTAAGCAGTTGTATGGTGATAGAGATTTGGATTCTTTCCTTTGTGATGATGCCTTGGATTCTTGATGCTAGATATTTGCTTCATGTTGTAATTAACGGATGCTAGTATCTATGGAATATGATTATGATGTTTCTCATCACTCATGGATCACTTGTTCATGACATATGGATCACTTTCTTCATGATTTCCCTATTGTTATTTATATGATGTGGCATCTAGATCATAGGGTCCTCATTTACTAGTAGAGTGCTCTTACATTCCTTACTTGACATAGATTCTTGATGGCATGCTCTATCATTATTGAAGGAGCATTTTGGTGTATTTGCATGATGTGATTGTATATGGGGTTTTTTGCGATGAGATTGTTTTTGGTTTTTGATTTTGATGTATAGAAAGGTTTTTTTCAAGAGTGCTATGTCCCATGTGATGTAATTAATGCTTGAGGGTTTTTTGTGAATGGATTCCTATGGAGTGCCTCTATGATAACCCATGTATGATGATTTAGACACGCCTTCCTTTGGAATGTTCATATTTTTCATGGTTTAGAAGTGATGCTAGTACAAATGGTTATCTTAATCAGTTGAGCACTCCCCCTTGTTTCTTATCCTTGGAACATATCGAGTCATGCCATTGACTTAAATTCCCTAGTGGATTACAACATGCTGATAAAAAGATCAAAATTTTGATTCTAGATCACCAATAGTTGGTGTTTATTGAGGATGGCTCTTAGTTATGTTTTTTTCCATATGTACACACTTATAAACAACGATGTAATAATACATTTTTAGATTTTTTTATGGTGGCATTAAAGCTTACAAAGGGTGTTGTTCAAAATGGTTTGTGAGCATAACTAATGGAAGAACCCTATAACTTAGTGAGGTAGGGATTTGAATGGAATAAAGAAAGATTTATCAGCTCAGCATTATTGGCACATATCATTTTCACAAACTTGTTGTTTGTCAAACGGTTCATTTTCAATTTAAGGATAGATTGTTGTTGAGGATAGAATTCACTCACAACCTAATTCAACATACTTAATCAATAATAAGATTGTCATCTAGAGGTTTTAGATATGGATTCATATGGGATGTTGAATAAGGGCAGTTCCATGGTTACAGAAAGAACAAGTGGAATGTAAAAGAATTTTAAAGAAGGTAATGATCCACTTGGAAGTTAGGATTTGGTTTTTGTGTGGATATATATTGGTTGGTAGATGGTTTGACCCCTTGATGTTTGGGTGCGACCTCTTGCACTTATGTCTTGATCTACACTAATGTTAGTCCTACCTAATAGGCATTCACTATCTTGAGGTCACATGCATGCCTATCTATGACATTCTAGTGAGAGCATTCACTTAGGAAGACCTCCTTGACTCACCCCTTGCAGATTTTGGTGGAACACACCACTTAGTTTATTGACCAGCATTTATGTCTATGCCAATTATGATAGGATGTTCACCTTGGGGGAGGTTTTGGACATATACTCATTCCCTCAAGTTGGATGTTTTCGTTGAAGGCCCTTCCTTCACATCTTCCCATGCCTTAATGAGGGAGTGTTCATCTTCTTGTGCCATTTTGGAGCTAGCATTCCACTTTTTTATGTTCATATCACCCAATTCATGCCCTTATGGTGGAGTGCTCTCTTAAGGAGGATGTGCACCATTGGAGTGTCTTTCTCACATCATTTCTTGCCATTTTTATGTAGCACCCAACTTTGTAGGGTTGTTCTAGCCTACTTTTGGAGGAGCATTCCATTTGGAGGGGTTTATTGCACATTTGATAGAGTCCATTTGTTGTACTTGGAGGATATTTAAGGTTTTAAACCCTAGGTTTTGGGTTCATTTATCACTTGAATACCATTATTGGTTTGAGTTCATTCATTCTCTATTGGCAAGAGCTGGAAGATTTTCCTAATTGTTGAACTTGTGCATGTTCACCCAAAATTCGTATTGTATACTAGCAGTTGCATAACTGTTCTAGAACTGTATGAGTATCCCTAACAGTTGTGAAGTTACCTATGAACCATCTATAGCATGCCCAGTTATCTTAAGCATACCCTAGACTTGTTGAATTTCTACATCAGTATCATTGTGGGCCAGACATCCATGTTTCTCCCCACTGTTTTGATGTTCTGTTGGGAATGGGTGATTGTTGGTCTTTTTCTAACCCAAATGATCAGTTAGAAAACCATTAGAGTGTTCCCCGGTAGGTAGTTGGTTGTGTACAGCCGAGATTTGTAAACCAAGTAAGGACAAGACGTCCTAGTAGATGATCGAGGTTTTAGCGATATTTCTACACACACATTGAATAGCATAGGGAGGAAGGTGACGCCTGAGGGACTGTTGAGCAGTAAATAGGTACCTTCTTGGTGCTGTGTGGGGTGAATATTGTGGACCCCAAGTTGGTTGAGTCTGATAGAGGTGTCAAAAATTTTGATTGTAAACTATATCTGACTATGTCTCCTTTCCTGAGTTGTCTGTAACCCTATGTTGTTGACTATGTCTGTAACCCAAGAGTGGCATGGAGCACGGAACTGGCTAATGAGACTAGTGAAGGTTGTGACCTCTTGGTAGATGACTAGGGTTGGGGTGATATTTCTATGCACACTCTGAATAGATCCTGGAGGAAGGTGATGCCTCAGGGACTGTTAAGCAGTGAAGGGGTACCTTCTTGGTGTTGTGTGGGGTGGTTATTGTGGACCCCAAGCTGATTGAGTCTAATAGAGGTACCTGCAACTCTATGGTGAGTTCACTAGTTTATCATTTCCCATTTGTTTCCTTGACAACCTGTTAACCCAACTATGCACTAGCTTGGCTTGAGATTGAGTCTATGTGACTATGGAAAACCTGCTAACCCGGTTGTGCATTGGATTGGGTTGATATTGATTCTATGCTACTATGGATAGCATGTTAAACCAGTTGTGTGTTGGCTTGGATTGATATTGAGTCTGTGTGACTGTATAAATCCTGTTAACCCAATTGTGCATTGGCTTGGCTTCAGATTGATTATATGTGACAGTGGACAGATTGTTAAACCAGTTGTGTGTAGGCTTGATTGTGGACTTGTGCTTATTGACTGTGAGTGAGCCCTGGATAGTTCCCCTTTCCTTAAGGAAATCATGCCCAGCACAAGGTTGTCCTCTTAGCAGATATATTATATGCTAAACAGAGTGCCTACAGTTGGGTGGAACGTTGCTCTTGCGCAATCAATTTCTTGGAGAATCTATATTCAAGATAAGTGTTTACTCGATGTCTCATTGTTTTTATTTCAATTCTATTGTATCAATGTTGATTGGAATGATAAGATGCATATTGTAATTAGTAGTTATGAATATGAATTGCTTTGGTCAATAGTAATCATGATTCTTGGTATCTAAGTGGTAGATATCCACTGTTCCACTTCATGATTACTTATATATAGATGAATGCCCTGCATATGAAGCCCCATTATGCATACATCACTAACCTTGCAGGAACTTAGTGACGTGTCATTAGAAGTTAGAATTGTCACGTAGCAGTTTTCATCTGCGGTTGTTAACACATAGTGGTTAAAGGTTGTCACGCAGTGGATCTCACAATGGTCAAAATTAACATGTGCAATGTACATGCGTGATAGAAAATTGATAAGCGCAGAATTCGTGCAAATGAAAGATCAGTGCCTGCAGTATTGTGCGTAGACCTAACATATGATGTGCATGGTGCATCATTGAGAAAAGTAAAATGTATGGCGTAGTTGGATCCATAGTAAGAAACTTAATAAGATAGACATATACTTGGCTCAGAATCAAAAAGTTAAGTAAGAAAAGTATCCCCCATGGTCACGATGGGACACTACGGCTGTTGGGGACGTGACATAGTGGTATCAGAGTAGTGGTTTCAACACTAGGTCTCTAAGTATAGAAGGAATATAGGGTGATAATGTTAAAGTAACTATTAGGATTTATTAATGTGTTATCTAATAAAACTTCCCTTTTTTCACAGCTCTAGGAACAACAATAAGACAATTATAGAAAAGGAAAAAGGGCATCAAGCAAAAGAACCATAAATTTAGTTAGTGGAATGATCATCATGAATGATGCGCAAGATCCCTATGAACATGAAGAAGATGTTATATGGAAGGATGTGCAAGGTGGTAACACATAAACATAATCCAATGGAATGAGAGCACAAATCACACCTTCGGAAATGGTTGAGACTGTGAGAAGTTTCAATGAAAGGTTGACTAATGTGTAGGAAGAGCGGCATCAGATTAACGCTTCCATATTGTAGAGCCAGCTGACCTTCAGCAAATAGCTAATCTGGGAACAAATCAAAACAATGGCAGCAAGGATGGTAAAAGTACGAGTAGTCACTCTAGATGAAGATCTCAATGCCAAGAAAGAGGTTTGTGCAAGAGGATAAAAAGAATGTCTCCATCATACACCTCAAGAAATAGATTAAGTAGATCATGGAACTCATCAGACAGTCCAGAGGGCTAATCCTGAAGGTCTAATAGGAGGGATCCCTATAAAGAGAGTTCCTTTGGAGAATTCAGGAAGGTAAGGTCGCCTACATTCAACGGAGGAAGTAAGACCAGAAATGAGGTTAAAGCATGGCCTCTTGGAATGAAGAAGTACTTCGGGATCCATGAATAATATAAGAATGAGAAGGCCACGATTTCCATTTTTAACTTGAATGATGGAGATGCAATCTAGTGGGAGCATCTTTGGAAAGTGAAGGGCCTCAAAGAAAGGAATTTTGACTAGAAATTTTTTTGAGAAGTATTTCAAATAGAAATACCTTTCCAAAAGGTACTATGACAATAAGAGCAAGGAGTTTCATGAGCTAAAGTTGGGACAGATGACCATGGAGGATTATTTGAACAAGTTCCTACAACTACTATGGTATGTGGATTACCTCAGAAATTAGAAGGTAAATATTTAGAGATTATTAAGTGGACTACCCCATAATTACAGAGACAAAATTGAATTCCTGGAGCCCAAGACCTTGTATGATGCGATCCGGAAGGCCATGCATTTCTATGAACAAAACAAGGGTAGATTTGAGGAACATCAAGAAGGAAGAGAAAATCCCAAAGGAAATTTTGATTCAAGGAAGAGGGAATTAAGACCTATTCCCTATAGTAACTAGCCAAGTAATATCCAACAAGAACAACAAGCTCAAGACAGGTTCAAGCGAGTTATGCCAACCAAAGGAAGACTCGGGGAGCCAATTCAATGCTAGGGATGTGGAGAGAGTAATAAGTTGTATGATTTTCCCCAGAAGAAGGAGAAACCCCGAAGGATACATAACGTTGAAGAAGTTGTTCCTATGGAGGACATGGCTAGATCAACTCCTAGAATCTATGCAGCTTTGGATGATCATTAGGTAGACCACCAAGCAGTAGTGGTTGAAGTTGGAGGTAAGATTGTCGCACAATCTGTTTCTATTTTGATTGACCCAGGATCTAGTCATAGTTATATTCATCCTGAGATTGTTTACGTTTTCTCTCTTAAGAAAAGTTGACATGGAAAGTCATGGCTAGTTCAATTATCCACAAGGACAAAGAGGAAAGTATGTGAAGTAGTGGTAAGATGTCCAATAATGTTGGATGGTCTATCTAGCACAGGAAACCTGAACATCCTATCGCTAGGACCATACGATGTTCTCATTGGAATGGATTGGTTGGAAATGCATCGCACCAAGCTTGATTTCTATAATAAGTTTCTTGACTGCCTTGATGATGAAGGAATGCCTCAACTAGTAAAAGGTGTGCTGAAGAACGTTTCGATAAGGAAAGTTATAGTGCTGCAACTTGGAAGGTACTTCAAGAAGAACTGTCAAATATATGCATTTCATGCATTAGATTCCATGGAAGCAAGAGGACCAGCATTAGAGGATTATCTCGTGCTATAAGAATATAAATATGTATTCCTAGAAGAGGTGCCACAGCTACCATCTAAGAGAGATATAGACTTTACTATTATTCTAGTGCCAGGCGTAGCCCCAGTGTATAAGGCCCCTTACAGAATGAACACTCCAGAGCTAGTAGAGTTGAAAATGAAACTTTAGGAATTGATGGATAAGAACTAGATTAGACCGAGCGTGTCCCCATGGTGTTATCAATTGTTGTTCATTCAGAAGAAGGATGGAAAATTGAGACTGTGTATTGACTACAAGCATCTCGATAAGGTTACAGTCAAGAACAAGAATCCATTTCCCAGAATATAAGATGATCTCTTTGATCAGATAAAGGGAGCCAAAATATTCTCCAAGATTGACTTAAGTTCGGGATACCATCGGGTCAAAATCACAGAAGAGGATATCCATAAGACAACTTTCAAAACTCGGTATGGCCACTATGAATTCACAGTTGTGCCATTCAAAATAACCAATGCGCTGACTACTATCATGTTCCTCATGAACAATGTGTTCAACCAGGATTTGGATAAGTTGAGTTGGTATTCCTAGATGAAATCCTCATCAATTCCAAGAGAGGAAGAGCACACAGAGCATCTAAGAATGGTGGTACATGTTCTTAGGGTGCATAATTTATACACCAAGCTAAGTAAATATGAATTTTATCAAAGGAATATTTAGTATATGGGTCATGTTATTTCAGCAAATGGAATCTCAGTGGATTCCAAGAAGATTGAGGCTATTGTGAATTGATTTATGCTCAAGAATGTGATAGATGACCAATATTTTATGGGTTTTGCAGGATATTACAGTAGATTTATCAAAGGTTTCTCCAAGGTGGCACATCCTATCACACCATTGCAAAGAAAGAATGTAAAGTTCAAATGGTTTGAAAAATGTGAGAAGAGCTTCCAGCTACTAAAGGAATTACTCACCAACACTCCTATTTTAAAGATCGCAGATCCCAATAAAGATTTTTTGGTATGCACAAATGGTTGTATTGAAGGGATGGGAGGAGTACATATGCAGGAAGGACATGTGATATGTTATGAGTCCATGAAGTTAAAGGAACATGAAAATAATTATGCAACTCATGATTTGGAACTAACCGCCATTGTGTACGCCTTGAAGATGTGGAGACATTACCTTCTTGGATGAAAATTTGAGTTACGGGTTGATCGCATGAGTTTGAAATATTTTTTTGATCATCCAAATATGAATGCTCGGCAAGCCAGGTGGCTAAAATTTCTAAGTGAATTCGACCTTGAAATCAAGCATGTCAAAGGTAAAGAAAACAAAGTTGTTGACCCTCTTAGTAGAAAGTTTTAGGCAGCAACCATGAGCTTATGCAAATCTTACCTCAGAGAATGAGTCAGCAAGGCCTCAACTGAAGATTAGAAGTACACTCAAGTGACTGCAAAAATTAGACAAGAAGAAGCAGATAAGAATTATGAGGGGTATCAATTGGAAGAATATGGAATTATTATTTTCCAAAAGAAGATTGTATATTATAGACAATTTTTAATTAAAGAAGCTAGTGATGGATGAAATACATCAGATTCCCTACTCAGGTCACCCAGGTTATCAAAATACTATGACAGCAACCAAAAAGCATTATTCTTGGTCTCTAATGAAGAAGGATATTGTGCAATACATAGATATATGTGAGAAGTTCCAATAGGTTAAGGTTGAGCACCATCATCCAGCAGGATTGTTGCAGCTAATGCCCATCCCTAAGTGGAAGTGGGAGGAAATATCTATGGATTTTAATACAATACTGCTAATGACAGTGAAGTAGTATGACTCGATAATGGTGGTGGTGGACAAGTTGACCAAATCAATGCATTTTGTACCAGTCAAGTCCACACATAAGACTGATGACATTGCCAATATTTTCAGGAAGGAAATTTTCAAATTGTATGGATTGCCTAAGGCAATAATCTCTAACAAGGATATGAAATTCACATTGAATTTCTGGAAAGGACTATTCGAGGATTTGAGAACTCAACTCAATTTTAGTACATCATACCATCCTCAAACAAATGTTCAGACAGAAAGGGTAAATCAAGTGTTGTAATATATGTTAAGAATGTATGTGAGAGATAATCCATCCAAACGGGAAGATTACATACATCTGGTTGAATTTGCTTACAACAAAGGTCACCAGACATCATTGGCAAGGATTCCATTCGAATCCATGTACGGAAAGAAATACAGGACTGCAGTGAGTTGGGAGAACCTGGTGGATAGAGTGGTGCTTAGGTCGTAAATGCTCAAGGAAATGGAGAAGGAAATATTTAAAATTAGGTAGAATTTTCAAGCAGGGTAGGACAGGCAGAAAAACTATGAAAATATGAAAAGAGTGCTTAGAGAATTTAGGGTCGGAGACCATTTTTATTTGAGAGTAAATCCAAAGAATAGATATCTAAAGATTGGAAGTTGTGCCAATTTGGCACCAAGATATTGTGGGCCTTTCAAAGACCTTGATAGAATAGGACCAATTACATATAGGATTGCATTTCCTACGCATATGAAAGCTCATAATGTTTTCCATGTCTCATTGCTTAAAAAGTATATACATGATCCTAATCACATTATTTGTTGGAATGTGATTCATGTGGAACCTAAGGGAGAGCTCCAAGTGGATCCTACGCACATCATAGGAAGGAAGGATATTGTGCTTCAAAATCGATCCATTGGACAGGTAAAGGTGTGGTGGAGGCACTTCAGTCTAGATAAGGCTATGTGGGATATAGAGGATTCCATGAGGTAGGAATATCCATTTTTGTTCAGTTCTGAAGAGCACTAAGGACAATGTTGATTGAAGGGGAAGGGTACTATAATGTCCCCAGTTTTGACCCATTGGAATATGTTGTGTAAATGATGTAGTATTTTTCAATGTTTTAAGGAACATGGTGAGGAGATCATGGCCAAGGCCCTACCATAGATGTCCTGAGTATATATCAGCAAGTAAATAATGTTAGGGAACCATTCTTTGGTCAATCATAATACAAGTGTAAATTTGATGTAAATATGCATGATATTAATAAAGAAAACCCACAACTTACTGTGTAAGGAAACAAGAGCATGGGGTATGATTTTCCTAAGGTTTTGGAGGGACATACTAAACCCATGAATCCAATAGGTGAAATCCAAGTGTCCAAGAGAGTACTAATGAGCCATTAGCTACCTAGTTGACCCATGCATCCCAATCATTTAATTATTCCATGAGGGAAGTAGTTGAGGCATTTATTGTCTTGGGAAAAGGAAGGCGTGTGTTTGAGTTAGCTTGTTTCAATGTCACTATAGAACTAGGAAATGGGAATTGATTATTAGGTAACCTATCGATCGAGTTGAAGTCAATCCTTAAATTATTTGTCAGTTGGAATTCGGTTCCAACGGTTCATTGGTCTAAGTAACTCAACCTCTCATGTCTTTGTATATATCCCTTGTGTTTTACGATTTGAGAGTGGTTATGAGTTTTGGTTCATGGACATGGCTGAAAGTTGAGTATGGAGTCTGTGAGTGCATCCTTTGTGTATTTCCCCCTGTTTTTCCATTGGCAAGAGCTATAAAATTATCCCAATTGTTGAACTTGGCATGTGCACCCAGAATTCATGGTGTATACCAGTAATTGCAACATTGTTCTAGAATTGTCTCAGTATGCCTAACAATTGTGAAGTTTCTTATGAACCATCTGTCGGGTGCTCAATTGTCATAAGCATACCCTGGACTTGTTGAATTTCTGCACCAGTATCATTGTGCACCATACGTCCATTTCCCCACTATTTTGATGTTATGTTGGGAATGGGTGATTGTTAGTCTTGTTCTAACCCAAATGGTCAATTAGATAGTCACTCGAGTGATTCTTTGGTAGGCAGTTGGTTGTGCGCAATCGATATGTGTAAACCAAGTAAAGACGGGACCTCCTAGTAGATGATCAGGGTTTAGTGATCTTTCTACACACACATTGAATAGCACATGGAGGTGTGAAATTCTAAGTCACGGCAGATCTAAAGAGCTGAGGATACCTCACAAAGAAAGAATGAGCAGAAAATTTGAATAAGAGTGAAAACTACATGAAAAAAGAGCAGAAGAACAATAATGCAGCAGAACTCAGATAGGAGCAGAATAATGTCACATGTTCCAATAATCAGTATAATAAACAATGATGTTACAATGGAGAGAATTTGAATCATGCAGGAGAATTCAAACCTTAGTTGGTCTAGCATAGGGATTATCACCACTAGAGTGCTTCGGAAGACTCGAAGTCAACTGAACTAAACCTAAACTCAGCTAACTGAATTCACAATCAATTAACTAACTAAGGAGGGAGAAATAGTGAGTCTGTCATGGATGCCAGTCAGAAAAGGGCGCATGATGCCACAATCAATGGCATCCGGATCTCTAACCGCCCATAAGAGTCAAATAACTCAGGTGGACTGCACGAGAACACTATGTAGGTTCCTATAAAATAGGGAATTGACTGAAGTGGTCCTAAAATGATGCATGCAGGGCTCATAAGGTGGTAGATGGATCCTAGATGACATCTGCACACCACTAGGGGGAAAATGACATCATCAACAACTAGGAAAAATAAATAATGCTAGGTAGGACAAGGATGGAGTATTTAAATATCCTAACACCCCCCCCTTAATCCATACTTTGCATCCTGGGCCCTGGTTACTAAGACCAAAGGTTACCCATACAATCAAATAAATGATAAAAAATAAAGAAATTCCCATGAACTAAGGAAATGGGGAAAAACCTCTTGGGAAAAATACCCCCCCTCAAAAAGAACAGTAGTAGGGAACTCAAAGAACCTTCATGCTAAGCAGCAAAGGAAAAAACTTTCCTCAGTGAAATCCTTTGCAAAAATATTGGCAATATGCTCCTCTGTAGGATAGAAATGCAGGTTCTATATCTGGATCTGCTCCTCTGATGTGCCTCTCACTATGTAGAAGTTGTATTTGCCAAAACAAGTCTTTCAGGAACCCTTCTTGCTACTGGAGCGAATGGCTCATTGTGGTCCAAATCATGAACCTTTGAGTACCTTTTTTCAGACAATCGAGATTTGTACTTGGTTGTAGATCCCCCATGGCAAGTCTCCTCAAGAGATTGTGGATCAAACCCCACCATCATGTAGCACCTCTCTGAGAGAAGTTTATCTACATGACATAGTGCAAGTTTTGCATGATACTAAGATCTAGTGGTTCTATGGTCACATGGATCCCCAACTGTGCTCCCAGCAGCTACAAGGAGTTTATGAGCCCATATTGGCCTTGGACATGGATTGGGAGCATGTGTTGGATCTGGATCTGAATCTGAATCTCCTTGAAATTTATTATCAACATCAAGATCTTGATCCTCATCTTCATTAGAAGAGGTATCACTCTGATCTTCATCAGATTCCGATGGGGTAGGCAGAGAGTATGGAAAAAAATGTGAGAATTCATATGCCCTAGAGGCATGGTTTGCAAACCCTTTCACTATAACCTTCCTAGTAGAGATATTTGCAATCTCAACTGTGTCAAAACCAAAGACCACTTTCTTCGGTGAACCTGGGTGAATCATCTGATATACAGACAAAAAAATTGTTGACAAAGAAGGCACAAATAGAACATTTTTTAACTTACCATGCTCCATATGTATTGTTCCCTTCCCTTCAGCAGAGATCTAAGAGTTGTATCCCATGTGAATAATCAAACCCTCTTTGATATCTAAAGAAGAAAATGATTCTTTGGAGGCAACCATGTGGTTGGAGGCTCCTGAATCTATGAGGAGGGCTTGTGATTTTGAAAACCCACCCTTCAGTGCATGGCATCTCTCATGACCATCAGACTCACTTCCAGAATCAGTCTCTCTTGCACCTTTTGGGAGGGCAATGTTGTGTTGTTCAAGAAGCTTGGTCAACTAGTCTATCTTCTTCTGCATGCAAGATCTATCTGGGTGGTTTCCTTTCTTGCAATAGGAACACTTGGATTTCTCAAATCCCTTCTGTTTGTCCTTCTTAGAGCTGGAGGCTCCTTCTTATGGACTTGACTTGGCATTCAGCTTGGGTTCAGATGGCCTCTTATCCTTTCCCTTGTGCTTCCCCTTCCCATTCGCACTTTTTGCTTCTCCATCCATAAGAGCTTGATCTTTGGAAGCCTGCAAGGTGCCCATCTGTATCATCTTATCTTGCTCTTGGATGAGAGATTTATTGAAAACATCTAAGGAGGGAATCTTCCAACCAAGGATTGACATTCGCCCAGAATGGAAGGTAAAGACAAAGATAGAGAACTCATGACATATCTTTCTTAGAATGGATAGCACCAGCTGCTCATCCTTCTTCTCAATGCCACACTGCTTTCATTGCATAACCAGAGATTTGAATTTTGAAAGGAACTGTTTAATAGTCTCAAAACTGCTCGATTGAAGAGAAATCAACTCATTTTCCAGAATATGGCCTCTTAGCTCATCTTGTTTGCCGAAGAGGGTCTCTAACTTCAACCATAAATCTCTTGGAGTCTTCAATCCTTCGATGTGGAAGAGTAGATCTCTGTAAATATGAATACACATGAAACCAAATGCTTCATCCAATCTATTCAGATACTTGGTTTTCTCCACGGCTGATGTTGGTTCGGGATCCTTCCCCATTGTCACCTTGTACAGTGATTTGTTTCGCAATACCATCTACATATTGGCCCTCCAATCAAGATAATTTAAGGGTGTCAGGATCCTGGGAGAGAAAGGAGAGTTTGAATTTTCCATTACAATTGCTGGAGCGAATACAAGGTGAAACTGCTGCTACTACAGAAAAATTGTTCAAACTGCAGAAAACTATTGTAACTGTTGCAACTACAGAAAAGTGTTGTAACTGCTACAATTGTTGTTGCACTCTAAAACTTTGAATAACCTGCAAAAAAATCTCAATAAGGAGGTAGAATACTACTGAGAAATGCTTTATGGCAGTAGGAACTTTTATCCAGATCCTTCACACCTGGCTAGACCTCATTGGATTTCTCCAATGAATTCAATGCAATGGCACCAGGATTTGCTATGGAAATTCAAAGGCTTCTGGTGCACTACCGAAAGCAGCTGCTCAACCTATTCGCTCTATGGATCTAATACCATGTGAAATTATAAGTCACAGCAGATATAAACAACTGAGGATAGCTCACAAAGAAAGAATGAGCAAAAAATTTGAATAAGAGTGAAAACTATAGTAAAAGAGAGCAGAAGAATAATAATGCAGTAGAACTCAGATAGGAGCAGAATAATGTCACATGTTCCAATAACCAGTATAATAAACAATGATGTTACAATGGAGAGAATTAGAATCATGCAAGAGAATTCAAACCTCAGTTGGTATAGCATAGGGATTATCACCACTGGAGTGCTCTGGAAGACTCAAAGTCAACTGAACTGAACCTAAACTCAACTAACTAAAGTCACAATCAGTTAACTGACTAAGGAGGGTGCAATAGTGAGTTTGTAATGCATGCCATTCATAAAAGGGTGCATGAGGCCACAATTAGTGGCATCCAGAGCTCTAACCCCCCACAAGAGTCAGTTAACTTAGGTGGACTGCACTAGAACACTCAGTAGATTCCTATAAAATAGGGAACTGACTGAAGTGGTCCTAAAATGATGCATGCGGGACTCAAAAGGTGGTATTTGGATCCTGTATGACATCTACACACCACTAGGGGAAAATGGCATCATCAACAACTAGGAAAAATAAATAATGCTAGGTAGGACACGGATGGAGTATTGAAATATCCTAACAGGAGGAAGGTGATTCATGAGGGATTGTTGAGCAGTAAAGGGGTACCTTCTTGTTGTTGTGTGGGGTGGGTATTGTGGACCTCAAGCTGACCTAGTCTAATAGAGGTGCCTGAAATTCTAATTGTAAACCAAATCTGATTGTTTCTCCTTTCTTGATTTGTCCATAACCCTGTGGTGTTGACTGAGTTGTATGGAACCCAAGAGTGGTATGGAACATGGAACTGGCTAATGAGACTAGTGAAGGTTGTGACCTCCTGGAAAATTACTAGGGTTTGGGAGATATTTCTATGCACACACTGAATAACACCTGGAGGAAGGTGACACCTATGGTACTATTGAGTAGTGAAGGGGTACCTTCTTGGTTTTGTGTGGGGTGGGTATTATGGACCCCAAGTTGGATGAGTCCGATAGATGTACCTGTAACTCTGTGATGAGTTCACTATTTTAGCATTTCCCTTTTACTACCTTGGAAACATTTTAACCCAACTATGCGTTGGCTTGGCTTGAGATTTACTCTATGTGACTGTGGACAACCTGATAACTGAGTTGTGCAATAGCTTGGCTTTAGATTGAGTCTATGTGACTGTGGACATCCTATTAACCCAATTGTGCATTGGCTTGGCTTGAGATATGTGATTGTGGAAAAATTATTACTGGCTTGGCTTGATATTGAGTCTATGTGGCAGTGGACAACATGTTAACCTAGTTGTGCATTGGCTTGGCTATGGACTTGTGCTTATTGATTGTGATTGATCCCTAGATAGTTCCCCTTTCCTTAAGGAAATCATGCCCAGTGCGGAGGTTGTCTCTTAGTAGAAATAGTATATGCTAGACAGAGCACCTACAGTTGGGTTGAACGTTTCTCTTGCACAATCAATTGCTTGGAGAATCCATATTCAAGATAAGTTTTTACTTGATGTCTCATTTTTGTTATTTAAATTCCATCGTATGAATGTTGATTGGAATGATAAGATGCATGTTGTAATTAGTAGTTATGAATATGAATTGATTTGGTTAATAGTAATCATGATTCTTGGTATCTAAATGGTAGATATATAATGTTGCACTTCATGATTGCTTGTATATAGATGAATGCCCTGCATACGAATCCCCATTATGCATACAGTGCTAACCTTGCAGGAACTCAGGGACATGTCATTAGAAGTTAGAATTGTCACACAGTGGCTATCGTGTGCAGCAATTGGCACTTAGTGGTTAAAGGTTGTTGTGCAATGGATCATGCAACGATCAAACTTAACACATGCATAGTACCTGCGTGATAGAAAATTGATAAGCATAGAGTTTGCGTAAAGGCAATATCAGTGTGCACAATACTATGATTAGACTAAGATATGATGTGTATGGTTTGTCACTAAGAAAAGTAAAAATGTATGGTGCAATCGGATGCGCAGTAAGAAACTTAGTAAGAGAGCCATCGAATTGGATCGGAATTAGAAATTTAAGTAAGAAAAGTATCGCTCATGGTCACGATGGGCCACTGAGGCCATTGGGAACATGACACACCCTAGGTTTCTTTCTAATACTTTATTGCATAAGTTACACCCTAGTCATCAATGTTTTGTTGTGGCACTATTCTTGGGTCCTCGTAAATTCCTACATCCAGTTTTAGCATGTTAGGGATTATTTATGATATGTGAATGCAACCTTAATTTCCATAACACTTCATTAAATCACCCTGTCTTGGACTAGTCTCCCTTGACTCCATTTCCCTGTTTATTGACACTAGTCTTCTTGGTCCTTCCATCACCTTTTCTTTTATATATTACAACAACAAAACTTTTTACTAAGGTCATCTCTTCATATCACCTTGTTCCTCATTGTCAAGCTTTAGTAATCCTATCCCTACAGAATCCCCCCTTAACTTGGAAAAGAGCCAACCTAAAGTGTAGAGGGGTAGTTATTAAGGTGAAAATGGGTAACACATCTAAGTTATCATTGGGATAACATCGTTCTTTTGGGATTTAATTACACATGCTAGTTTGAGTTGTAATGGATAAAAAATCCACTTCTTGGAATTTGTAGCCTTGATACATCTACGATATTTATAATAGATTCTTATTGCATATTTTTATTCTCACAAAGTGACTCCGACTCCTCCATGAAATGGAAAAGCCCTTGTTTCTTACATATTTTTTAAGACTTGTTATTTGTAGGGTGAAGCAAGCAATATTGTGAAAGCATTTGAAGGTTCATGTAAGCAACTCCACACATTGGTATTGGTATGAGGTATGATTGTATGCATTTTCATATTTGGTAGCCTTTATTTGAAGAGTTGAAAATGAAGAAATATGACATTGCCTCCATGGTTGGCCTAGGGGCTTGATTCACTTGATTTCTCAAAAATTCTAAGGTTTTCTAACAATCCACCAAAGGAAATTTTGGTTGATATTGCAATATTTCATGGGCATATTGATTCATCCACAATGCACATTACATGTTTCATGATGTTCATTTCATATTTTAGTGTTACTCATGAAGATGTTTTGATGAGGTTGTTTGAATCTAGTTTGAAAGGGAATGCAAGGGATTGGTTTCAAAGTCTTGGTAGAGGAGAGATATCATCTTTTGTAGGTTTGATTGAGACATTTTGCAAGTATCAAATCCCCAAAATTCATGAGGAATGGATGCCCTGTGTTGAATATATCAAGGGAATGTTTGAGGACTTTGTTGTTGAAGAGGAGACACTACATGTTTCCTTTGAAGAAATCCATCATGATAAAAAAAATCCCTCAAGCACATTAGCCACCTCATGATTCCATTGAAGACCAAATTCATTAAAAGCATGTCAAAGAAAACATTGAAGTATCCATTTATTCTCCTCATGTTGATGAGGGTTTCATAAGCTTTGATTCTACTAAAAAATCTAAAAATGGCGGTTTATCTTGTTCTAATTTTGAAGATGTAAATATTGAATACAAACCCTTGTTTGATGATGTGGAAAATAATGCATGTATCACCCATTTTAATGATAATTTTTATGCAAGGTTTCATATTGTTAATCATGGTAGGTAAATGGATTCCATAGAGAATTTTGGGGATCTCACCTATGACACTTAAAGTGATACATCTAATGAAGAAATTGTATATTTTGAGGCTTTGGAACAACAGAGCATCGAAAATGATTTGCAGCCATATGTCCCTATTCACAATGCAAATTTTGGGCATCACATTGAACACATTTTTGCATATTTGTTTCAACAATCTCCCCTACTTTTTAAAGTTGTTTTGGGATAGAACTTTCAAGGTAATTTTCAACCATATTTGAAGGGTTTCAATGCAACTTTTCCTAACCATTTGGAGTAGATTTATGGGCCCAAAACCCTAGAATTTTTCCAGCCATCTTTTTCCTTATATTTTGAAGCTTTCATGCCTAATTTTGTAGCAATAAAGGATGAATTAGGGGTTTTTAATGCACAAATTTCCAGCCACCTTGCTCTTTCATTTACTCTCATTTTAGGAATGAATCTTTCGTTGGAACATTTTCTTTTGATGCAGAAATTTGTTTGGGGTAGTGTTGTAATATAGGGGATTACATCCTTTAGCTAAAATGTACATTAAGGAAGATATGCATGCATAAATAGAAAAGAGTAAATATGATACCAATAATATGTTACATTATCAATAGAAGGACCAATTTACATCACAAGCTTATAACATTTTTATACATGTGAACTGGCATAGACAATTACACATGGTTGTTCACATATGTCGGTTGAATTGTCAAGCCAATCGAACACTCAATTTTTGGTCGAATGGAAGTCCTAGTCAACTAATTGACTAGGACCTTCCAACATCCTCCCACCCTCAAACTCTTCTTCATCATGAAGAAGGGAGATGTTAGAACAATTTTTTTTTACAAACGGGTGCAATTTTACAAAATGTATATTACAATTGCTATGGTTATCAATCTATATGATTTCGGTTGGTACTAGCTCTTGATTTACAGATGTGGTCGATTGAAAGAAGTTCTCTATAAGTCTTGTAGGTGGTGGTCATGGTGGTGGATCCAGATGAGCAGTTTGAAGTCAACAATTGTTTTATAGATATGCGACACTAACACTTGTAGCATGTCCTGCATTTCCTACAATTCTACAAACAAAACTAGTACTTTTGAGGTCACTCGGGATATTGATTGTATCTGGAAGAGGATCCTATTCCCGATCATAGAAGTTGACACTAGATTTGTCATTGGTTTTTTGTATCTAATTGTCTAATAAATACATGCATTGGATTACTTTTTCGACTTCATTATGCATCATATTTCCCTCCTACATCTAATCTGATTCTTCTTGTTGTAATTTTGCATGATGTTGTCGCTCTTTCTGAAGTAACTAGTTGAGGAATTTCCACTCTTTATTTTCCATTTTTTTCTACTGTTGGGAAGTGAAATCTACCACCGCCATTTGATTGGCCCTGATTTTGTTGTAGACATTAAAGTGTGATGGCCAACTTCTAAATACTGCATTGGTTTTGTTGCACATGCTTTTGTTTTTTCAAGTTGTCCTTTGAGGTGGTTTAGTCTATCATATTCCTCATATATAAGGGATATGGTATGTTCATCAGATGAGTTTTTACTTCTCATGTGGATATGACGATGGTTTATAAATTTTGATACTAAGTTTTGAAGAACGTCAATAAGATCCCTGGATTCTTCCTATAGCTCGAACTCCATAGTATCTTTTGCTTTTGTTTTGCATTATGCCTAGGCCTTTGCTAGTTTTTTATACTTCTAGTATTTATCTTTGAGAAGTATTTTCCATCTCCTGTCCTTTTCCTTAGTGATTTATTTTTCCATTTGTTGAATTTCATGGCCAATTGTGTTGGAATATTTTATATTCCTTAAAAGGTAATAATGTCTTTGTATTATGTCGGAAGATATCCACAATCTTATGTAAAAAAGTAATACATTATATCCCATATTCATTATGGTAAAGTATACTCTTGATATTCATTATTATATAAAGAGATGTTATTATGGAGAATTATACTATCCCACATGTAATATGTGAGAGTAATTCCTCCTCATCTCTTAGTATATAATAGAGTCAAGGGAGTCACATCACTCATATATCATGATCTTTACTTATTCAACACAAGTATTGCTATATTGTACTGGGGTTATTGGAATTGCTCTCTTGTAAGCTTGAGGGAGACATTCTGGAGATAATAGAAGACTACCTTTCCGTGTACGTATCCCAATTGGGTGAACCACGTATATTTGGTGTACTCTTTTCTCTTGTTCTCTTTCTGTACTTATTGTTGATATATTATTGTTTTGCATAGATAGGTAAGTTAGTTTAGCTAGATCCATATCTCTGACATGGTATCAGAGCTGGTTGCTATGATATAGCACCTTCTATTTCTTACAAACAATATTTTATCATTTGGGCATTGTTTATTTTATAGATTTGCTTTCTATCTGGTAGCCATTAGGCTTCTCTTCATATTTGGGCATGTTTCTGTAGTTTTTTTTCTAACCCTAACCTTGTTGTGAATTTTTTTTTTGCAAAAATTTTTCAAGGGTTTCTTGATCGTTTTTTTGTAGATCTATATGATTTTATGATTCTCCTCGAGGAGATCTATCTTCCGGTTGAAAAATCGGTAGTTTTCATCGAATTTTGGTAGACTTTGTGCAAGTTTCTGTCTTTGGCAGTTTCGACATTGTTTTCGGCCTCAAACTTGTCGTTCGCGACTTTTTCTTCGCATAACCCGCGGTTAACTGTGACTGTGCCTATTGCAAACCCGCGAGTATACTGAATACTCGCGACTTCCAGTGAGAATGCCCGCGTATGCTACGGAATACTCGCGATTTTTCTCACTGTTAACTCGCGTTTACTTCAATCTACTCGCTACCCTCCTGTGCAGAGACCCGTGAGTGCTTCGGCATAGCCACGACTTTACTGCACAGACACCCGCGAACACCCCAATCATAACTGCGACATTCGCCTTTACATACCCGCGAACCCGCGACTGACTCTATTATAAACCCGCAAGTAATTGCAACCTTTGTCGTGCAGAACATGCGTTTTTTCAGTGTTGTTCATGAGTCCACTATGGCAAAACCCGCGAGTGACTTTTCTTAGCACTTTTCAAAAGGGTTGAGTAAGAATCTATGGAGGATTGTTAATGGTGAACACACAAAACATGTTGATGCTCAAGCTGTGGCTATATGGCCTCGATAAATGTGATCAAGCAAGAGGGCTCATTAGTCAAACGGTTTCAGATAGTCTTCAGGTAAGTATAGAGGCAGAAGACAGCCCAGTTGAGGTATGGAAAACTCTTGCTTCTTATTTGATAAATCTGATGATGTTTCTGCTTATTACCTTGAAAAGAATATTTTTGAGCTAGATCCTACTAACTTTGAAAGAGTAGAATTATATCTTGTTGAAGTGAAAACCTTAAATGAAAAATTAAATAATTATGGTAAAGATTACAAGAAAACAGACACTGCTCTTATAATTCTTGTAGAACAAAAATTGCCATCTTGTTTTGATATGTTCATTCAAACTAGGAATAGAGATCTTGAATTGTATTCAAATACCACGAAACCTACTTTTGATGATTTTTGTAAAGGGTTGATTAATGAGCAAGAAATATTAATTGTTTCAGGACAAGTCTCACCTAATACAGCTCTTATGGCCCATAATAAGAATCCTAAGAAAAGTTTTAATAATGTTCAAGGTTTTAATTCACACACTTCAAATCATACTAATAAACCCCATCATGAAAATAGTAAGAAGAAGAAAGTGTATGATCCTTGTAAGCATTGTGGTAAAACTATTCATCCTGAAAAGAATTGCTTTAAATTGAAACGTTTAATGGCTAAGGCAAAAGAGAAGGATTCTGATGAAACACAAGTAGCTTTAAGTGCCTCTATTGTTTTCATATAATGCTTAATGACTCAATTGTTCTTAACTTTGTTGATCATGTTTAATCATGTTGATTTCTAATCATGTCATGTTTATTTTGGTCATATTTTACTCAATGTTTATATTCTTGAGCAAATTTTATAAGAACAATCTCATCTTGTGTGAACTTTTTTTTGCTCACTATTTATATGT
The DNA here is from genome assembly GCA_027924585.1 of Larix kaempferi. NCBI lineage: Eukaryota > Viridiplantae > Streptophyta > Pinopsida > Pinales > Pinaceae > Larix > Larix kaempferi. The sequence continues at coordinate 10,541,415 of BSBM01001005.1, read as the reverse complement.
TGTGGCTGACACTTAATGTGTAAAAGTAACTTCATTTTCCTTAATGAGCAAGTTAATCTTTTATTTGATCATATTATGTTACCATCTTTTTATATGATGTTTGCTAACCTTTGGTGTATAAGCATTTTCTTTTATGTATGAGCAATTTTGTTTTATGATCTTTGTATGTCTTAATCTTGGAAGTTCTTATGTGCAGATAAGTTCTTTCCTGAGCATATTAATCTTTGATCTTTGTTATCACCTTATTCCATAAATAATGAAGCACCGTATTCTACTGTTAAAGTCATGATGTTCATCTGTATGATATATTTTTCAATGTATAGACCATTGGGGTCTTGTTTCTTCGATGTTTGAGGTCTTCTACAGATATTCATATTGCACCTTGATTGGAAGAATGTCTGCTATCCACATGTATATTGGCCATCTGGGTATTTTGTACACTGTTGTGGTGTTCCTAGCCACATGTTTTGTTGTATCAGTCGTCAAGAGGTATCTGTCCAATGGTGTGGATGTTATATCAGAGTTCTGCAGCTATCAGTTATGGTTGTGATGATTCTTGTGGTGATATGGGCACCTTGTTGTTGGATTGTGTCACATGTTCTCGGCATCTGTTGGATCTAGTAGCCATCAAGGCTTCTCTTTAGATCTGGGAATCTTGTTGGTATTTCATCGTACAACCTGGTTCGTGTGCACTTTCATGATTCAATGAGAAGTGGTTGTTCTTCAGCAAATTCCCTTCATCGAAGTGTTCTTCTTATTTTGCAGCTTATGGATATTCTGGAAGTTGTCATCAAGGGGGAGCAGTAATGACTCCTTCCTTCCTTTGTTAGTGGTATTTTCTCCCAGCCATTATTAAGGGGAAGTGTTGGAATATTTTATATTCCTTGGAAGGTAATAATGTCTTTGTATTATGTCGGAAGATATCCACAATCTTATGTAAAAGAGTAATACATTATATCCCATATTCATTAAGGTAAAGTATACTCTTGATATTCATTATTATATAAAGAGATGTTATTATGGAGAATTATACTATCCCACATGTAATATGTAAGAGTAATTCCTCCTCATCTCTTAGTATATAATAGAGTCAAGGGAGTCACATCACTCATATATCATGATCTTTACTTATTCAACACAAGTATTGTTATATTGTATTGGGGTTATTGGCATTGCTCTCTTGTAAGATTGAGGGAGATATTTTGGAGATAATAGAAGACTACCTTCCCGTGGATGTAGCCTAATTGGGTTAACCACGTATATCTGGTGTAATCTTTTCTCTTGTTCTCTTTCTGTACTTATTGTTGATATATTATTGTTTTGCATAGATAGGTAAGCTAGTTTAGCTAGATCCATATCTCTAACAAATTGTAGTCTTAGGTTTAAGTATAATTGTAACATGTTCATCCTTTCACTCCCTCATATGAAAGGGTCTCTATGCCTGCATTGAATCCATGGTGTCCTCCTCATTTCGATTGTTTGGTTCTTTAGTTGGTCTAGTGCTATGAGATCTTCACAAATTATGTTCCTAAGAAATTGATGGATTTCCCAATGGATTCGACTGCTCTTGTTGTGGAATCCACTGTTTTTTCTATGGGGCCAACTCATGTGGATTTAATCGCTTGTCTTGTGGATCCAACTCCTTCTCTTGAATAGTCGATGTCATATGTGGAGGTGATCATTCCTACATTGTATCCACCTATTGAGTGACTTCCGACTTGTCGATTGTTGGTCTGCCAGATGTCCATGGTTGAGTTGGAATATTAGGCAGTTTTGCTATGCTTTTTCTTGGGCATTCCTCACTTGTCCCCTCCATCTCCATTTTTACTTGAAACTATTTTTTCTATGATTATTTTATTTTTCATGGCAATCATTATTATTTTCTTTTATTTTGTCATGGCTTGGGTATAGTCAAGCCAACGGTCGAGTACTCCATAATATCTTCTTCTCTATTGTCTAGTTTATTGTGTGCCTTCTTCCACTGATAATACTCTTGCAACCACATTTTCCATGTACTTCTTGATCTTTGGTTGTTCCCATTCAATGGGCCTTGGTGTGGAGATATCTATCTATGAGTCATCACTGGTTTTTTCACTAGAGTCATCAATGTCGACTGGTGTTTCTTTTGTTTTTTTCCCCTATTATTTTCTTTGTAGGATTCAATGATGTCAACTTCATGCCAGTTGTGAATGAGGTTATGTATGATTATGCTTCTCTTCATTCCTTCATCTCCCCATTTTGTAGTGGCGTTATATTTTTTGTAATTCACCCCTTGATGATGGGGGGATTCTATGTTATGTACCGGCCTGTAGAGATAGGTCCATAAACACTTGGTCCATTGATGGGTAATAGTCCAGTTCCTCAGTTCTTGTTCCTGATCCGTGTACATATCATACTTTTGTACAATATAATTTGAGATGGAAATGAGTAGTTGGTGGTATATTTCTCCTTACATTATGTGGTACCCTCCATCATCGACATGCTACTTCTAGGTTATCGAACTAGTGGGAGAACATTTCCTTGTGTGTAAGGCCCATAGTCAAGCCTATCCATCTGGTCGAAAATCACTGTAAGTTTTCCAAAGTCAGAATGTTCCATGAGATGAATGTGGGTTCCCATATTGGTAGGCTCTACGTCATTGGTATCCAAATCAACAAAGAGGGATATTGGATTGCTTGTGTTATCTCCTGACACTTCTCAAAATTTATTTTGATGATGTCGATGGCATGTTCAACCCAATTAAATACTTTCCCTTGTTCTGCAATTTCTTTAATTGCTTCAAGCATGGTGATTTCAACATCATAGGCTCGATCTATGCTTGTGAGGCAAAGTGTGACTATTATGGTGGAACATTTAACCAGGGGGTCCTTTTCAATGCCAAATATAAGCCCATTTGATTTTTACCTTGCTATGACCATGTGAATTATTTTACTAATGCTAAGGGTTGAGTCGTTGTTGAGATTGGGACACTCAACATAGGAATCCATGTTATTTGTCTGAATAGGGCTGCATTAATCTCTAATGTTTCATTGAGCCATAGCTTTCCCATGTGATATATTCTCCCAAGGAATCTTGTTGCTTGTTCCTTCAACCCATCAAATATTGCTATCAGTGGTGCACTGAGGTACAACCTCATACCTACTTTATGTAGTGGTATGCTTTCTTCACTCCCATAGTCACAACCCAATTGTTTAGTGTTTTCCAGTGTTTATCCCAATTATTTCTTCTGCTTTTTCTCACCGAATTTTATCAATCCTTTTTCCAATTATGTCTATGAGCCGATGGCTTCTCTGTGTTTGGTCCTGGGATCTTTCTCACCTTTTTTAGGATTCACTGGTGGGTCCACAACATCCTTCATCTTTGGTGGAATTTGTTATTTGGTTTCCTCATTATTGCTAGTCTTTTCACACCAACACATGCCAAAAGGCACCTACTAAGGATTATGGAATCCCAAAGTACAGTTTGGGAGAGGTAATAATTAATCCAAACAACGGGAAAATAAATCTAAGTTGAATATGCATGTAAACAATAAATAAAATTAACTAATGTTCATTCAACACAAAATGAGTATATTAAAGAATGTTTTTTGTATTATACATGGTGAGATATGCATGGACCAAAGGAATACATGGGACAAAGGGCCCTTTCATCCTGTCGAAGTGTTGTGATCATGGTCTCCATGCAGCTCAAATTTTCTCCAATTGCACGTCACAAGGTGCCAATACTCAACATAGGGAGATAAGGTCTCAATTGAGATTTTAGCAGAGTGAGGGTGTACGTAATGTATGGAGAAAGGTGAGAAAATGGTTCTCAAATGGGAATAAATGCATCTAAAGGTCTAAATGTGTAAAATGAGGGACCTTCATGTTCATTATATAGGCACATGAGTAAGTTAGGGAATAAGGATCCAACTAGATAAATGGTTTTGGGTGATTGGTTTTTTTTATGATTGATGGTATTGGACCATGGTATTTTATTATTTTTGGGATAATTTTCCTTTTTTGGAGATCCTTATCATTTTCTTATGTTTTCAATAATGTGCCAACTTTCTTCTTTTTTGGAAAGAAGAAATATTCAAAATTTAGGTAACATAGCTCATGGTTTTTGGTGGATTATGAGTCGGTTTAATTTTTAACTTTTATATTTTGGATATGTGAAGGTCTATGTGGTGGAAATGGAAAGTGGACATGATGTATGGATGTGGTGAGGCTAGGGGATGAGCAAAGTGGACATGATGTATGGATATGGTGTGGCTAGGGGATGAGTGATGGTGCATGTCATCCCAAGGAAAATTAGGTTCGATCAAGGCTTCAAGTATCTCATCATCGCTGTGAAAGCATCAGGTAGAGAGATTGGAGGGATCAACATCTTTTGATGACAGGTAAGGTTAATCAATAGACAAGATGAAACAAATCGTGTTCATATCATCAGAAGAAGACGTGGGAAGGTGGAATTATTTGATGACTGTGACTTGGGACTCGAGGGAGAGTCGACACAAGTTGGCCAACATAGATCAATATTCGGTCAAATATGGACAATGGTGAAAGTAATGACCATGTAAGCCACATATCGCACAAGGATGGCTGGTATGCAATGACTTGTTACGAACTTTGGGAATGTTAGGAAATTCCACCATGAATACATGATCATCATTATCCAATGTATGCATGTGAGTTTAGAGGATGGTAAATGTCGTAAAATGCTGGGTAGTGTGACCCAAAACATCACACAAGGCGCAAGGTGGAGGAGCTTGTGCTTTGGGCTTATGAGGTGGGTCCACAACTTTGTTTGTTGCTTCCAGCGGAGTTGCCTCCGTGGTATTTACCCTAGTATTATTAGCTGGAGGAGGTGGGGGAGTTGATGATGTCACGGTGGGAAAACCCAGAGGGGGATTGCTAGCAGTATCAATCGGTTGCACAGGTGTCAAAACAACCTGTGGGGTTAGTGGTGGGTTTGGTGGAGTGAGGTACCAAACGGGAAGGCCTAACGTAAATCCCGAAAGGTTAAGAATATCCATAATTGAATTTGATGTATAGTCATAGCTCCCCATTGGTTTCCCGACAACTAATTGGTGGAAGGTGGTTGTTGCAGCTGAGGATTTCATTGAGGTTGCAGTTGAGAGTGTATTGAAGCCACAGGATAAACAGAATAAATGGTACATAAATATGATATATCCACGGTCAGGAGAGGGGGAGTCAAAGCCTAAAAGGTTCTAGTCATGGGAGCATCACAATAGAGGCAAGGCCTAGCGACAAAAAACAAGGGGATGGAAGCGTTATCAATAGTGGTATTGACCATAGGATGGACATTTTCTAGAGTGGTCAGCCCCTGGGGATCATAGTACGTTAACTGGTCAAGTTTGACGATCCTCCCTTCATGAGGTAACATCATGAGCCAAAAGACTGACGAAGTAATTTCCTTCATAGTGTACATGTAACTACGCCCAAGGAGGAGGTTGTAATCAAGTTGGGAATTAACAACCTCGATGTCAATAAGGACGATTTTTCCAACTAATTCTACAGGGACATTCGGGATAATCCCCTGACGTTGGGCAGCGTGACCATTATAGACTCATAAGGCTATGGTAGATGGTTTTAATGGAGGTGACCCAAGATTATTCCAGACAAAGGTTGACATAACGCAAGTAGAATCACCACCATCGACAATACATCAATGGATGACCGAGTTTAAGATCGACATGAGAATATAGAAAGCAATGGACGAATCCATGCAGGGCTCAAATTGATCCAAATCAAATGTGATGAGACGTGAATCAGATGGGTCTATCACACCTAAGGCTCATAGTAAGGATTTTCGTTGCATAGGGTAAGTCTTAAGGACTTCCAAAGCAGACATGGCAACATGTGATTGTGCCAAGTCATCCACAATACTGTAGTGGAGAGCGGCTTGGTCAATAGGATTGTTTGTAATCCGACGCAAAAGGAATTTAGGGGCTTTGGGAGCCCCCATCTATTGGCAGTCTATGTAGATGCAAAGACATGTCCACGGGAGGGGAGTCGGTATCCTTGTCAATGGGGATGGTTTTGGTGGCAGAACCGTATTGATTGCGTAGTCTAAATGTTGACATCAGAAGACAACATTAAAAGGTGTTCCACTCGTAAATCAAGGCGTTGACTCGAGGAAGCAAGCATGCCAGTATATTGTACCATAGGTTGGGTAGCTATGATTCCTTGAGTAGGAAAAGGGTTTCACAACACCATTTGTGGTTGACTGGTTTGAGGTGGAGTCAAGTTTGGCTACGCCTGTGAGGCAGCAACTACTTCATGCTAGTTGGCTTCATCCCAAAGTTGTCTAGCTTTATCTAAATGGGGGCATTGATGTGTATAATGTCCATAGACGTTGCAAAAAGAACACGGATGATTGGTCCATAGTTACGGGTTCTTTCCTTGGTTAGGTGGTTGATTAGGATTCTACCTGGCAGGGTTAGCTCCATTGTTGTTAGGGGGGTGGGATGTTGGCCACCTCCCTGATGTTATTTGTTTCCTCGCTTCTTTCCTCTCCGTCACTTAGCCTGCCCTTGTTGGTTATTGAGGGCGGGTTGGGTGGGAAGGTTCTGCTGTGCATAAAATTTCCCTTGCGGGGAAGGTGGAATTAGGGGAGGAGTCTAAATTGTAGTTGTGGTAGGTTGATCGGGATAAGGATAATAAGCATTTGGTGCGGGAGGGGCCAAGTATCCTTGCAGGGTGTCTCCATATTCGGGGCCTTGGTAGGCAGGTGTATGGACATGTGGAATAGGGGCAGGAGTCACATAAGATGGTGTTGCTCCTGAATGGGATGAGGAACGTGATAAATTAAGACCAATACCTGGTGTGGGAAAAAAACTAGGCAAAGGCTGGGCAATACTAGGATGGTTTTTGTATGGGGCACTAGTCATCGCGGGGGGACAAAGGGGTATATGGCCTAGGGTAAGATGCAACAGTGTCAATGACACCATCGGCAGCGTGGGATGCCCCCTAGGCATCCTTCCTAAAGGATCCTTCGCAGAGTTCATCAGGGAGAATGGTGTACAAGTAGTTGAATTGTGCATAAATCAAATCAAATTGATGTGCCTTTAGGATTGCATCTTCCTCAGTCAGTGGACATGTAGAAGCCACGTCTTCGGAAATGGGGGGAAGAAGAGACTTAAGGAACTAGTCTGAGAATATCCAATCGTCAAGCTTAATATTACACAAGCTTCTACACTTATGCCACTCATGGATGTGATCTGTGATGTGTGTGGAGGTAGTCTGTCTACAAGAAAGAAGGATTTCTACTCCAACTTCATAACGAACATGCAACTAAAAGTATTGCAAGAAATTGGAAGCTAAAGACACAAAATTGGGGTGTGCTCTGTGTGTTTGCTCAATGTAACACTTAGCTGCAACACCAGTGAGGGTACGTTGGAATAACCACAATCGAATGCAATCGTCCACTATGTTGTTGGAGGAAAACCATAAATGGAAAGACATGGTGTGATTTTGAGGGTCTTCCCCGGGCTTCTCTTCAAACTTGGGAATGTCTTAGGAGAGTTTGGTAGGAATAGGGGGCCAAGTAGGATAGTGTCTAATGTGGTCATTGGTCAGTCTATCCAAATCATGAAGGTTTATACTATCCATGAATGAAACACTAGCATTCGAGTAAGACATGGTGGAGCCAGCAATGGTGTTGTTCAAGGCTGTAGTCGTGGGGCCGTTTCCACTAGGAGGAGTGTGGATTATATAACCGGTAGCCATAGTGGTGGCGGGGGGGATCGCAGAGCCTCCACCAATGGGAATGGTGGAACATACAATGGTATGGCTCGAGGTAGCAACTATAGGGCCGCCACCAATGGTTCCCCCAGCAAAAGAAGTGGGGTTCGTACTAGCCATGGGGCTGTGAATAGGTGAGTGTGTGGGTGATTCTAACTGATCAAAGTCTGAATCAAACTCAGGTGCCTCATGAAATAGATTCGAGGACTATGAAGTGTGTCGAATAGGGGGTCCGACATGTATGTTCTAAGAAACTATATTGAGGCAGTTTCCCTTGAAGTCTACGAGAGTACCTCAAAGGATCAATAGTGAGAGGAGTGTCGATGCTCAATAGGTATGGTATGTATCATGAAAATAGGCTAAAAAATCCCAATCAAACCGAGTGTGCAAGAGGAGAGCTCTCAACAAAGAGGCACTTAGACCAATAGGCTCAACAATCCTAATGCAACCGAATGTGCAAGAGGAGAGATCACAAAAAAAGGGCACTCAGGCCAACAACAAGCTCAAAAATCCTACCACAACCTTGTGCTAGAGTAGGTGAGAAACAACTATAGGGCCAAAAAGCCAACAAGTAGCACTCCTAGAAAAATAAAATGACCCGCTAACCTATAAGATAAAGGGGCAAGCATTCACCTAACTAAAAATATGGAAGCCATCACAAATCGTTTCCCCTGCAGGATGATGAAATCCGCAGTCAGACAAAATGAAATGGAAGACTAATAAGGCTCTGGGATATCCCCCTACTGAGAGGAATCCCGGGTAAAAGAATCCTAAGAAGAAATTCTTCTAGGCTACCTCATTCAGGACACGTCAGGAAAGGTTTCCTGTGGCTTCAGTCTGAATACTAAAAGCTGAATTCCTTCAATACTTAGTGGAGAGCGGTATTCCACCCAACCCTCTGGTTCAATTCTTACCACTTCCCCTCGTCAAACGAGAGGCCTCCCTATAAATCGGTCTAAATTATGTCCACAAATACTAGAGGATTTTAGTACCCTAAAGGACAACAACTATGTATCATATGTAAATGACAAAGGGGAAGTATTTGGATGCCTATCCACATGTCCTACCTAACTACAAAATTCTTTCAGGTCCTCAAGTGAGGTTAATGTTTGTTGAGTTAGGATTAATTTTAAGTCTTTGTTTGGGGTCATGAACCAAGCATTAATTTGAAGGTGTGAATTGTGTGAACATCTGGTGTGTACCCATATATATAATTGATAAAAGAAATGCTTAAATAGAAACAATAAACAAAGCTAAATAAAAACTTGTCTTTCATTCATCATTTCAACTATGGCTAAGCATTTCACTTCACAGCTAAAAACAGGCAATGATTTTTCACCATACAACTTACTGAAACGAAAAATAATGCAGTCCTAATAGATCTGGATGGAACCAAGAGGTGTAGCAAATACTAAAAAATAGTTTTTTATTCCTTACAGGGCTCAACGAAGGAAGATCAAAAGACGGATACAACAAGCAAGTGGGAGTAAGCAGAACAAAAAGGGCATTGTAAACAAAGAGATCTAGAAAAATCAAAGTGGCTTGCAGAGGGCAGCGACAGTTAGACTGATTTCTGTAACTTTTTAAGAAAAAAAATTAGAAACAGACTACAAATTGGAATTCCTTTCAAAAAAATAACTGATTTAAAAAACAAATCACTCAACTTGGAGTCCCGGAGGCCAAGATATCAAAGATTGAAAATATGTAATTTTCAACAATTTTCCGCACAGATGGAAATTTTGCATACGTGATATCTTCGAACTGGGTGATCATATGGAGACCATATTAGTTCCATTGGATAGAAAATTTATGGGGGTTTGATTTGACATATTATATGTCATATTTCTAATCAATATCGTGGATTCTACAGCTGTTACAAAATTATCCCTCAAAATCTTATGGGAGCCAGGATCTAAGGATGGATTAGAGAATTCTTCTGGTTTCTTAGTCTGAATCTAATAGATGGTGACAAATCAAGTACATATATAACCCAAATATGAGAGAGCTGATAGGAACCCCTACTAAGATCCACATATCGGTTGAAAACAAAGCAAATCAATCAAAATAGACCCAAATAGAAGATGGCAAGGATGGCCAAACAATACCAAAGATCGATAGAGATCGAAACCGGTGGAGTCAACAAAATTGTTGCTAGTGTTTCCACATCATCACGTTCCAAAAGGAACCTACTAAGGATTATGGAATCCAAGTAGAGTTCGAGAGAGGTAATAAATTAAACCAAACAACGAGAAAATAAATCTAAGTTGAATATGCATGTAAACAGTAAATAAAATTAACTAGCATTCATTCAACACATAATGAGTATATTAAAGAATGATTTTTGTATTATATGTGGTGAGCTATACATGGACCAAAGGAATACCTGGGACAAAGGGGCCTTGCATCCTGTTGAAGTGCTGATATCCCGGTCTCCACGCAGCTCAAATGTTCTTCAACTCCACGTCACAAGGTGCCAATACTCAACATAGGGAGATAGGGTCTCAATGTAGGATTTAACAAAGTGAAGATGTATGTAATGTATGGATAAAGGTGAGAAAATGGTCCTCAAATGGGCAGAAATGTGTCTAAAGGTCTAAAGGTGTAAAATGAGGGACCTTCATGTCCATTATATAGGAACATGAGTAAGTTAGGGAGGATAAGGATCCAACTAGATAAATGGTTTTTTTGGTGATTGATGGCTTTTTATGATTGATGGTATTGGACCATAGTATTTTATTATTTTTTGGAGAATTTTCCTTTTTTGGAAATCCTTATCATTTTCTTATGTTTTCGAGAATGTGCCAACTTTCTTCTTTTTTGGAAAGAATAAATATCCAAAATTTAAGTAACATGGATCATGGTTTTTTGTGGATTATGATCCAATTTAATTTTTAACTTTGGTATTTTGTATATTTGAAGGTCTATGTGGTGGAAATGGAAAGTGGACATGATGTATGGATATGGTGTAGCTAGGGGATGAGCAAAGTGGACAATTGTTTGGTGTCAATACTCAACATAGGGAGATAGGGTCTCAATGGAGGGAGGTTGTATGTAATGTATGGAGAAAGGTGAGAAAATGATTCTCAAATGGAAAAAAATGTGTCTAAAGGTATAAAGGTGTAAAATGAGGGATCTTCATGTTCATTATATAGGCACATGAGTAAGTTAGGGAGGATAAGGATCCAAATAGATAAATGGTTTTTGTTGATTGATGGTATTGGACCATAGTATTTTATTTTATTTTGGAGAAAAAAAAAATTTGGAGATCCTTATTATTTTCTTATGTTTTCGAGAATGTGTCAAATTTCTTCTTTTTTGGAAAGAAGAAATATCCAAAATTTATGTAACATGGCTCATGGTTTTTGGTGGATTATGAGCCAATTTAATTTTTAACTTTTGTATTTTGGATATGTGAAGGTCTATGTGGTGGAAATGGAAAGTGGACATGATGTATGGATATGGTGTGGCTAGGGAATGAGCAAAGTGGACAATTTTTTGGTGTTAACAGTCATATCACTCTTACTAAACCACTTCTGCTACAACCTTCGACTCTACTTGCCATTTTCAGACTTAGGAATTTTTCAATTGTATTTCAACACTTATTATTCGGTGTATTTATGGTTGATTTGAGGATAATTCATCTTGTGTGAGTTTTTAATGCTTGATTTGGAACATATTTGATCATGTGTAACTTTTTAATGTCAATAGGAGTGGTTACTACTAAGGTTGGTTTTACTACTATCATTTGGTTTCCATGCTTTTAATTTTGTGTTCTTCTTTTCTGATTGACTAGACTATCACTTATTCTAGTCGATATTTTTCCAGACGGTTGAGTGTTGGCATTTGCATCCAGCTCTCCCCATGAGTTTTCTGACATGGCTTAACCCCCTCTCATGGATCTTAACTTTGGTGATTGTAGCAGATATTAATTCCTGCAGGTGACATGGGTTAACTCCCTCTCATGGATCTTAACTTTGGTGATTGTAGTAGAGATTAATGCCTGCAGGTTTTGTTCTAATGACAATCATTCTCCAACACTGACTACCCACCGACTACTTTCTTTGACATTGTATTTTTCTATAGCTTTCCGTATCTTCTCTATTCAATGGTTGTTGGAATATTCTCACCATCATTTTGTATTTTGCATGCCTGCATGCAATTCTGCATGCATCCAGTCATCAGTATGGAAGTCTCCCAGCACCTAGTCCTTATTTTGCAGCCCCCAGGAGCCTGTTTATGCTCAGTTTTATCCCTCCTATCCATTGATGCACCCTTGTTTTCATCACTGGAGTACAAGTGCGCCTTCTTCCACATATTTAGGAGTTACTTCAGTTAGTTCCATGATTAGTGGATTTGCTCCTTGATCTGAGGACTTATTACTAGTTTAACTACTGAACTACTTAGATAGACCTCCAGAGAGACTAGATCAACTATACTGACTACTGACAGCTCCTCATGTGCCCACATTGGAGTCTCCTTCCCTAGATTAGTGCCCATGCACTTAGTTAGACTCATTTGACTGACTATGTGACTGTTGTGACCACTACCACTGGTTTGGGTCATGTCTCCAATGTTATCCAAGCTACACATTGAGGAGAATTCGAATGACCATAGTGGCATTCAAATTCATTTGAATGTATTCAGTTATTATTCACTTTACAGAGTTCCAGCTCACAGCTGATGTATGATACAACAGTTTTTGTCATTTCTTGTGTATGAGTGATTATAGAATATCCATTTATTCTTCTTCTTTATGCACTTCATGAGTGAATTCTAGTGAGTTATGCTACTGCTGAGTGACACTAATCCTAAAATATCACATGGTATTAGAGATGACAGCAGCTATTCGAATTGCAACGGAAGCAGTTGCAGCAATTCCTTGAGCAGTTGTCTTTCATTGAGCACCAGAAGCCTCTAGGTTTCCACGGCAAATCCTGGTGTTATTGCCTTGAATTCACTGGATCAATCCAATGAGGTCTAGCCAGGTGTGAAGGACCCAGTCGCATGTTCTCAGTGTCCTAAGGAAGTGTTCAAATCGAATTGCAGCAGATCTTATTTTCATAATTCTCATTTGTTTTGCAGGAATCTCCTCTATTCAACTTTGAATTCTTCAGTATCATGGATCTCAAGTTGAATTCATTCAACTACTTCGAATGGAAGGAAAATATGGACATCTTCTTGAAGTCGAAGAGCCTTTCTAGAGTAGTGAATGTCTCTACAGTTGAGCCCACTAGTGCAGTAGAGAAATCAGGGTACTTAGACAAGCTTGATGAAGCAGTAGGACTGCTGCTACTTAGCATTTCTAAAGATTTACACTTTCATGTTATCGATCTGAAGACTCCAAAGGAGGTTTGGGATAAGATTGAATCCCTCCTTGGTCAGAAAGATGATTTGAAGGTTCATAAACTAGAAAATGAGCTCATCTCCTTGAGCCCAAGCAGTTTTGAAACTATCACTGAGTTTCTCAACAAATTCAAGAACTTGATTTCACAGTTGAAGAGGTATGGGATTGAGAAGGAAGAAAAACAATTGATTATTTCCATCCTATCGAAGCTAGGCCCTGATTATTCAGTTTTGTTTCGACCTTCCAGTTAGCAAAGTTGTCTGTTCCAAAATGGAAATTCCCTTCGCTTAAATACTTCATCCAATCCCTCACTCTTGAGGAGGAGAAGCTAGTGCACATGGGAGTGATAAAAGCCAAATTGGATTCAGCTCTTGTAGCCACTGAGTCAAGGAGAGCGAATGGAAAAGGAAAACAAAAAATTTCTGATAGAAAGTTGAATGACCAAAAGCAGAAGGAGACTCCAATTCAGTCAGATGGAGTCTTGAATCCTAAGAAGGACAAGCAAACTCAGAAGGAAAAATCCAAGTGCACATATTGTAATCGAGGATATTGTAAGTTTTAAACCTTAACAGTGAAGTACAAAATTATATTGATTCTTAAGCATTAACAGAGAATACACAATGGCACACACATAACACTGAGATTTTCACCTGGAAACCCTTAACCGGGAAAAAACCAACAAAACTTAGAGCCACACTGCTCCTTTTCATTATATGTTTATTTAACCATGTACAATACAATATATGGTATTCCGCAGCATCTAAAACCCTAATTCGTTTACCCAAAATTAGGTTACAACCCTAATCCCTTTTACCGGGATTAGATAGAGTACAATGGGTCGAAATCACGAAAAAGATATCACCATAACAGATCATGTATGAAGAGATATAACATTCCCAACAGATATCACCCTAACAGATCATGTATGAAGAATACCATAGATATCATGGCTTCACTTCTTGAAAAAAATAATCTTCTAGTACCTGCATGTGCTAGAAAGAAAGAGAGTGAACCATCTGGATCTGAGAACAAAGAGAGATGCCATGCCCTCATGGTAGGTGCATCAACTCAATCCTCCTTCATCATATATTCTGGAGCATCAAGACACATGTCTTCCTCCAAGGATCTCTTCACTAGATTCGAAGCTACTGTTGAACCATCCATTATGTTTGGAAATGATTCTGAGGTCTCCTCTGAGGGGATTGGAAGAATCAAACTTGAGCATGAGTACTTCTCCAATGTACTCTATGTCCCCACACTAACTGCAAATCTACTTTCAGCATATTAGATGACCCATACTGGAGAGCCCACGAGGGTGATCTTCTCTCCAAATGAGGTCGAAATCTAAGACATGGTATCAGGTTATACCATTGCAAAATGTTGATGTATATGTAACTTCGAAATGTGTAAAATTAGTCACAGCAGATCTAATGAACAAGTAAATCAATCACAACAGATGAACATAGAAAATATGGTGCAAAACTGTGCAAAACATGCAGCAGTGCTCTCTATCCCAGAAAGGGTGAATGAATTACCATACAAACTGTCACAATGACTGAGCAATTCGAATTGCCTAAGGAGGTCATTCGAATCACAGAATGGAGTAGCTTGACTCTGTCTAGGAGTCCTCATAAATCATCGGTGGTGCTCATCAATCACAACAACCAGTCATCCAGGTGTCAAACTGAGTCTAACTGAGTGTAATAAATGTAACTGAAGTGTGTAGCACTGATATAGGATCTGGAGGCTCAGTGGGGGCGCATGGGAGGCTAACTGGAGTCAGAACAAGTCACCTAATCGAACTGGAGGTCAATCGGAGGTGAAACAGTCAGTCAGGAGTGAAACTAGCCTCAAATCAGGGAGAATCGGAGCTAACTGAATGTAACTGGAGTGAATCTGCAGTGGTAGGTGAACAAGTGCGCCCTTCTCTGGCAGTAGGTGAGAAGAGGGCGCCTTTCAGCTTAGGAGGGCTAAAACTCTGTGGTAAGTGGCTCCCGGGTGCTAGAAGAAGGTGGATAAGGTGCTGGAGGCATCAAACTGGTGACTGGGATGCATGCAAGTGCATGCAGCTGCATATCCTGAAATAGATCATGCAAGATCCTGAAGTAGATATGTATCCTGAAATAGATGATCCTGAAATAGATATGTATCCTGAAATAGATGATGTGGATATCCGAACACCCCCCCTCAAGCTAGACTATGATGTGCCAACTAAAATAATGTGGGGCCCTGGTAACTAAGACCAAAGGTCACCCCAATACAATAATCCAAAAAATGCTGAAAATAAACTAAGTGAGGAAAGAGGGAAAACCCAGTGGGAAGAAAGCCCCCCCTCAAGATAAAGCACAATAATGAATCAATCTGTCTCCACCATGATGGAACTCACCCCCAACAGTGAACGGAGGTAAGAGAACTTCTTCTTAGTGAAGCTCTTGGTGAAGATGTCTGCAATTTGCTCATCAGTAGGGCAATATTGCAGAATGATAGTGCGGTCGTGCACCAACTGTCGAATGTAATGCATATGAATCTCAATGTGTTTGGTTCTCTGCCGCTGAACTGGATCTGTGGAGATCTTGATAGCACTTTGATTGTCACAAAATAGGACAGTCGAAGTAGTGCCACCAAAACCAAACTCGGAAAGAATACCCTGCAACCAAACTGCCTGAATGCAGGCATTGACTGCCCCTCGATACTCTGCCTCTGCTGAAGAAAGTGCAATGGCTGCTTGCTTTTTGCTGGACCAGCAAATAGCACCATGACCAATCATGAAAACATAACCGGAAGTGGACTTCCGATCAATGCTATCACCTGCCCAATCTGAATCAGTAAAACCAATGAAATCTAGCTCAGAATCTGCAGCATAGTGTATGCCAAACTGTCTCGTACCTTGCACATACTGCAAGATCCGCTTGGCTGCTCGCCAATGAAGCTCATGTGGCTGCTGCATATATCTTGACACGGCACTCACGGCATATGAGATATCAGGCCGTGAATGTGTCAAATAAAGTAGTGAACCAATCAATTGTCGATACATACTGCAATCTGCAAGCGGTGTGGAATCTCCCTCCTCAAGACTGATTCCTGAGAGGAATGGGAACGGGGCTGCCTTACATTCAGCCATATTAAACTTCAATAACAGGTCGGAAGCATATTTTTGCTGAGATATAGTGATCCCATCAAAATTTTGAGCTATCTCCAAGCCCAAAAAGTGACTCAGCAAGCCCAAATCGCTCATGTCAAAAGCTAGATTTAAGGCAGATTTTAGCTTGTTTATTGAAGTAAGTGTGCTACCAGTAATAAGCAGATAATCAACATAAACTACAATAACCAACAAATTACCTTTAACTCGCTGAAGATAGACATTCGGATCAGATTTGCATCTTTGGAAATTCTGAGAAAGAAGGAAGGAGTCCATCTTTGCGTACCAAGCTCTTGGGGCCTGTTTTAACCCGTACAAAGATTTCTTCAATCTACAAACCAATGATGGATCTGATGTATAACCCTCTGGCTGCTGCATATAGACCTCTTCAACAAGGTCTCCATGTAAAAATGCACTCTTCACATCCATATGGTGCACTTCCCAGTGCTTGGATGCGGCAATAGCTAAAACAAGGCGGATGGAATCCATCTTTGCAACCGGTGCAAAAGTCTCTGTGTAGTCCACTCCTTGGACTTGGGAAAAACCTTTTTCCACCAACCTTGCTTTATATTTGCTGATAGTGCCATCAGCAGCAACTTTAGTACGGTAGACCCATTTACACTTCACTAATTTTCTTCCAGGTGGAAGAGAAACTAGCTCCCATGTATTGTTCTTTTGAAGAGAACTGTACTCTTCATCCATGGCACTTTTCCATCTCGGATCTCGATGGGCTGAATAGTATGATTGGGGATCTGAACCAGCCATCAAATAAAAAATCTCAGGAAGAAATGGATCAGCAATAGAAAGAGCCATACCTGCCCTTTGAAAGTCTCCTCTTGTTCGTCTCGGATCAGCAGGATTTCCAAGACTAGAACCAGCAGATTGTAGAGTGTTTTGGGCCCACTTTGGTAACTGAGGGGGATCTGAATGGTCGGATTCCGAACCTGATATTTCATGATCATCATATGCTGCTACAATATCAGAAATATCAGAACTCATACCTTCATTATCGCTGCTCGAATCTTCTTCTGGTGAAGGCGGTGAATCGGCAGTTTTCTCCTCAACTAGTTGCAATTCTTGAAGCGGTTCTTCAAACTGCACACTGCGCTCTATGAATATCTTTTTAGATCTGATATCCATGAGTTTATATGCTTTTGATTCTTCCCCATATCCTATCAATATGCACTCGATAATTTGTGGATCCAAAGCTCGTCTCTTCTCAGAAGGAATTCTAGCCCATGCAGTAGAGCCAAAAACTCTCAAATTTGACACATCCGGTTTGTGACCAAAGAATGCTTCGAAAGGAGTCATACCTTTCACGGATGAATGTGGAACACGGTTCTGTATATATGCAGCAACATTGATTGCTTCAGCCCAAATATTTGCAGCCAAACCTTTCGATTCAATCATGCATGTAGCCATCTCTTTCAGTGACCGGTTTTTCCTTTCCGCTACACCGTTCTGCTGGGGTGTGTAGGGAACTGTATGTTGGATCTTGATTCCGCTTTGGGCACAAAGTTGCAGCAACTCAGACTTGATATATTCCCCACCATTATCAGATCTAAGAGCTTTGATCTTGCTCTCAGTGGTGGTCTCAACAGAAGCCTTAAAATCCTTGAATTTTCCAAGCACTTCTGACTTGTTTTTGAGAAAGAATACCCATGTAAAGCGGGAAAAATCGTCAATAAATGTCAAAACATACCTTGAACCATTTAATGACATATGGGGCAGCGGACCACTGATATCAGAATGGATCAATCCCAAAATAGTAGAGGCTCTGCTAGCCTTGCCGCGGTCGAATCTGTGCTCGGGGTGCTTCCCAATAATGCAACCGGTGCATATTCCCTTCGAGGAACGGAGTTGTGGAAGCCCATCTACCATGGATTTATTTGATAGCAGCAGCAAATACTTATAATTTAGATGTCCAAATCTTTCATGCCAAAGCCTACTAACCTCATTACCATGTGTGCGAAGAGCGGTGGGCTTTGCAAGCGGTATAAAGTGCGAAAACTCATAACATTTTGCAGTGTGGTTTTCCTTCCCAACCACAACAAGTCTTCCACTTTTGATATCAGAAATTTCAACTGTATTAGGGCTGAATGTGACTTTCTTTGGATCACCAGTATGTGTCATTTGATACACAGAAAGGAGATTCGAAGCTAAGGAAGGCACATAGAGAACATTCTGAAAGCATCCATGTTCTACATGAATCGTACCTTTGCCCTTTGAAGAAATTTTTGAGTCATCTCCCAAATGGATGGGGATGGAGCTGTTTGGATCGAATGAGGAAAAAGAATCAATATTTGCAGCCATATGATTTGATGCACCCGAATCTATCAAGAGAGTGGGCTTTGAAACCGTTGCCATGAGTGCTTGTCCTCTTTCATGATCGTCATTCCGATCCTTCTTCCTTGCACCGTCAGGAAGGGTTATGTTGTTCTTTTCCAAAAGGAGGGCCATTTGATCTATAGTCTTCTTCATACATGAACTTTCGGGATGAAAGCCACGGTTACAATAAGTACATTTAGATTTTTGGTTACCTTCTTTGCCCTTTTGCTTGGATTTCGAACTGGATGGTGCATCCGTTTGCTTGCCTTTGTCTTTTTGCTTGTGAGGCTCGAATTTGGGCTTCTCCTTCTTTAGCTTTCCTTTACCATTCGATATCTTGGGTCCTTGAACAAATAGGGCTGAATCTTTGGAGCTTATGGACCCCATTTGAATCAACTTGTCATGCTCTTTCGTAACGGACTCAATGAAGGCATTCAAGGTAGGCATCTTCCAATTCGGGGTAGTTAGCCGACCGGAATTGAAAGTGGAGACAAATACCGAATAATCTTTCCCAAGCTTGCTTAGAATGGAGAGGATCAACTGTTTATCCTCTTTGATAACACCACTGTTCTTCAATTGCAAGTTCAAGTTCTTGAATTTTGTGAAGAATTCATTGATGGTCTCGAAATTCTCAGGATTAAGGCCAATCAATTCATTCTCTAATTGAAAAGCCCTAAGCTCATCCTGCTTGCCGAATAGTGTTTCAAGTTGCTCCCATATGGCTTTTGGAGTCTTCAATCCGCTGAGATGGAAGTGAAGATCCTTGGAGATGGAGAGACAAAGAAGACCGTAAGCTTCATCAAGCTTGTTGTAGTGTTTGGTTCTTTCTGCTACATTGTTTGGCTCCAATTCAAGACCAAGAGTGACTCGGTAGTAACCTTTTGAACGTAATATGATCTCCATATCATCTTTCCAATCAAAATAATTGAATGGGGTGAGGATAGGCTTTGAAGAAGAGTATTCCATTGCAAGGATTGAGTCAACTGATGAAGAGGAAGCTTGCATGCAGACTATAGCGAATGCAATTGAAGGAGGAAACCTTGCATGCAGAAAATAGCGAGTGCACTTGAAGGAGACAATAAACCTGCAAATCACATCAAAACAACCACAATAAGGTGGAACAATCCACCCTTTGAGAGTTGCATCACACCTGGGATTGGATTTCAAGCAATGTTGAATAGGTCCAATGTATCAGATCCAGGAATTATGTGGTAACTCAAGCTTCTGGAGTGGTATTGGAATATTTTTCAAGCTTTGCATGCACAGGAGCGAATGCCCTTGAGATATCTCATGCCAAACTTTTTGCAATTTTTAGCAATTCAGTCAAATCTTCTTGTATAAACACCTGTAGAAAAGAGATCTTTTCCCTGCAATGGCTCTGATACCATGTAAAATTAGTCACAGCAGATCTAATGAACAAGTAAATCAATCACAACAGATGAACATAGAAAATATGGTGCAAAACTGTGCAAAACATGCAGCAGTGCTCTCTATCCCAGAAAGGGTGAATGAATTACCATACAAACTGTCACAATGACTGAGCAATTTGAATTTCCTAAGGAGGTCATTCGAATCACAGAATGGAGTAGCTTGACTCTGTCTAGGAGTCCTCATAAATCATCGGTGGTGCTCATCAATCACAACAACCAGTCATCCAGGTGTCAAACTGAGTCTAACTGAGTGTAATAAATGTAACTGAAGTGTGTAGCACTGATATAGGATCTGGAGGCTCAGTGGGGGCGCATGGGAGGCTAACTGGAGTCAGAACAAGTCACCTAATCGAATTGGAGGTCAATCGGAGGTGAAACAGTCAGTCAGGAGTGAAACTAGCCTCAAATCAGGGAGAATCGGAGCTAACTGAATGTAACTGGAGTGAATCTGCAGTGGTAGGTGAACAAGTGTGCCCTTCTCTGGCAGTAGGTGAGAAGAGGACGCCTTTCATCTTAGGAGGGCTAAAACTCTGTGGTAAGTGGCTCCCGGGTGCTAGAAGAAGGTGGATAAGGTGCTGGAGGCATCAAACTGGTGACTGGGATGCATGCAAGTGCATGCAGCTGCATATCCTGAAATAGATCATGCAAGATCCTGAAGTAGATATGTATCCTGAAATAGATGATCCTGAAATAGATATGTATCCTGAAATAGATGATGTGGATATCCGAACAGAATGTATTTCATATATATGTATATTGTATTCCTATAGAGATGTTATTATTCCTCTATACGGAACTGTCATCATTTATATTGTAAGTGTCGTAACTTATACTTGATGGGTTATTAGACCACCTTGTTGGGGTCGGCCTTGTATAAGTCATGTGGGTCAAAGGGTTATTAGACCACCCTATTGGGGGTCGGCCATGTGGGTCAAAGGGTTATTAGACCATCCTATTGGGGGTCGCCCATGTGGGTCAAAGGGTTATTAGACCACCCTATTGGGGGTTGGCCCAGTCAGCATTATGTTATGTGGTTAAGTTAAGGTCGACCTAGTAAAGGCTATTAGGCAAGTCAAGTCAAGTATAAATAGAGTGCGGGAGGCACTCTATTTGATCATTCTATTTCTCTCACATACTCTTTGGAGAGTTGCGCACTTGTGGAGGAGGAGAAGCTGCTGCTAGGAGATGTCTATCTCTTATGCTTGGGTTGTATCATTGCTCTATCTATCTCTGAGGAATTTATTGGGGTTTTTCACCTTTATGGTTTTCCCCAAGTAAACTCTGTGTCTCTTGTGTGCTTGCATTATTGTGTCCATGATTGATATGCTGTAGATATGTTGTACATGTTATTCTCTCAGTTAAGATCCTAGATCAGATTGAAGTAAATTCTAAAAAAACTAACATGGAATCAGAAGGCATGGTATGGCATGTATGACACTTGTTGCACTTGCGATGCTAGGGCTTGATATAGCAAAAACCAGTCATCATAGCACTTTCTCTATAAATCCATTTTGGAGACATTTTCGGATCTGAAACTTTTACAAGTCGAAGATCAGATCCCCATGTACCTTGTGTCCAAAGGACAACTTCTAATTCCTTGTACTTTGTGTTTTATGATCTGTACAATCTAGGGTTTCTGCCTCTTCCAGATCTGAGTCATAAACAGGTGACCTAGGAAAAAAGGTCATAACTTGGGATAGGAAGCTCCAAATGAAATTTCGTAAAAATTGACAGGTAGTGCATGGACTGTACTTTCTCAGATAACTTTTTCAGAGGCTAAAACTAAACCAGTGACATGTGGAACGCCGTACAAGTTCTCTCTCCTGTTTTATCCCATAAACAGGTCACGTTGCAACACTTGGCATAACTCTCTCTCAGAGAATCCAATTGAGGTCAGACCTATGGGGTTGGAAATATGATAGGTCGGGCTACCACAAGTAGAAGTTTTAGACCCTGTGGTTTTGTAATTTCAGAGTTACACCAGAAACAATCAGGTGCATATTTCTGTCAAAACATAATTGGATTTTGAGCACCTTCATTCATGGCTCCGGGAATTTAGGGTTTTGGAGAAAGTTGGTATTTTTGTAATCAAAGACCACGGCTGAATGCTACTCATCAAAATCAAAATTTGCAGACCAAGATCAAATTTTTTGGTTGGGTATAAGGCCGGGCTTGATCAAACCCTAGTTCGAGACTTTGATCGGAAAAGTGGAAAATTAGGGCTTCTGCAAAAGTTGGAATTTTTGAAGTCTGTGACCACGGCTGGAAGCTCCTCAGAAAAAATGAAGTTTAGAGCTTTGGATCGAACCTTTTGGTTGGGCAGAAGGGTGGGATTTATCAAACCCTAGTTCGGGATCCTATCCAGAAGATCCGGAAGTTTCAAAGGCAATTTTGAGGGGTGAAACTTTGCAGTTTTCAAATTCTGAGTATACCGGCTTGATCAGCTCATCAAGGTGCATCTTTCTATCCTTTCAGAAGTTTGAATTTTTAGGGCTTCTCTGACAAACCCCAATCCAGCTCCAGATCCAGTTCCTGCAAATCAAGTGGATTGGGTTAATCCTAGAAGAGAATGGATTGGTCACCTGCATAAGTGAAGAAGTTCCTGTTTCAGAGGGAGATGAGGCTAAGGCCTTACATAAGAAGATTACAAGAAATCTCGACAGGTATGACTTATCTAGGTATGTTTCGATATTTTTTCATGATTAAGTTTATGGTATGTTTGTCTTCATATTATTACGGTTAGTACAATCTTGATTAAATTTAGACTTGTCGTATCACCTTAATAAAATTATGAATGCATGATAGAAGATATTCATTGATTAGGGTATTGACACTTATGATTGTACTAATGCATTATGGTGTTGTATGAGGTTTATGTTGTTCGCTAACATGAAAGGCACACCAAGAAAGACAAATCATATAGTTCAAGAACATATGATCATGGTGACATGAAGACAAAGATTCATCCATTGTCATGGATCACTTAGAAGATCTATTTACGAGGTATGTATAACTTGGTTCTATAATGGTTAACCTATGAGATATGCAGGTTACTAGCACAAGTCATTCAAGAGAACAAGAAGACATCATGTGGGTATGTTAGACATAACTAGCTAACATACTAATCCAGGTATGTTTTTCCTATATCAAGTTAGAATCCTACCTTGTGATAGGATCTCTTATATAAGTATACATGGCATGATTGATAATGATTATTCATAGGTTTGAATAAACATGGGTGTATGCATATTATGTTTCTTACCTTAATTGATGATATGACTAACCAGAAGAGTCATGAAAGTATAGGTTTGAGTAATCACGGGTTTAGGCATATTATGTTTCTTACTTTAATTTATGATATGACTAACCATAAGAGTCCTTGAATACTAATGCTTATTATTTCTGTTTGAAATGATCATAACTATACATGCTTAAGATTATTGTGTTTTGATAGTATTGAGAATATACTAATAAATGTATGATTATGTATGAGATCTCGAGGATATCACAATAATGATACTTGTAAGCATGCATAGTGATCGAGGATGGATATAAGTTCAAGGACAAGTAATCCAGGAAGCAAAGATCAAGAGGGAGCACACTCCAGTAGTTTCTGCGAGGATGCAGATATTCAGAGGGAGTCGACCACTTCTCACAATCTACATCAGAATGGAGTTGCAGAAAGGAAGCAAAGACTAAGAGGGAGTCAACCCAACAAACAAACAAAGATAAGTATTTGAATTATCATTTCTTGCATATTTGATTGTTTAAATAATACTGTTCAATGATGTATATACTAATGTTCCTAGAATTAGGCTGTGTATTTTGGCATATTAGAATAATTGCATTAATGAACAACATACTACTAATATGCATGTAATGGGTAAGTGGCATATGGCATTGTACAACATTCCATTGCTACTTATCTAGAATGAAACCTCTTTGCTGACATGTTGGGAGTAGTGCAAACTCTTAACAATGTTCCGGTAGAGGTTGGAAGGCATCTAGAAAGTTACAGGATATGGATGAATGTTGTATTGAAGCATTGGCTAAAATAATTGCATGACTGTATGACATATTTCTTTATGTGTAAGAATTTGTTCTGAAAACTATGAGAAGTTTCTAGTCATGCAATTTAACTTGTTTTGTAGGAAAGATCGTATACGAGCACCTACAAAAGAAGGACTACAAAATTTGTTTTAGCAACAAAGTTATCTATTGAAGATATTGAATATATTGAAGTTCCCAGGATTCGGGAAGAATGCCATGATCGAGGAGTACCAGTCGATTATGAAGAATGATGTTTGGGATGCAGTCCCAAGACCTGAAGGGAAGCCTCTTGTGACTTCCAAATGGATCTATAAGATCAAGCATGCTGCATATGGTAGCATGGAGAAATATAAAACGAGGTTTGTAGCTCGTGGCTTCTCCCAGAAAGAGGGATTGAGTATGAAGAGACTTCTAGACCTATAGCCAGGCACACTTCCATCAGATCTGTACTTGCTCTAGTTGCAGTGATGAAATGGAAGATACACCAGATGGATGTCAAGACAGCTTTCTTGAATGGTGTAGTCGAAGAAGAAGTGTATGTGGAGCAGCCACTCGGTTTTGAGACACATGACAGAGGGACTCATGTGTGCAAACTGAAGAAAGCCTTGTATGGTTTGAAACAGGCACCCAGGACTTGGTATGGCAGAGTAGACAGCTTCCTATCCAGTTTGGGATTTACTAAGAGTAAAGCGGACTCCAACCTTTACTACAAGGTTGAGGAAGGCAATCCAGTTATACTACTATTGTATGTGGATGACTTGTTTGTAATAGGTGAGGATAGATTGATTGCCGACACGAAGAGGAAGCTTGCTGTCGAGTTCAAGATGAAGGACTTGGGTATGATGCACTACTTTCTTAGTATGGAGGTGTGGTAGAGTATAGATGGAATCTTCCTTGGACAAGGGAAGTATGCAGGGGAGATCCTGAAAAGGTTTGGGATGATGGACTGCAAGGCCATGGCCACACCTATGGCATCGAACCTGAAGCTTCTGTGTGATGCTTCATCTGATCCGGTTGATGTCACAGTGTATCGTCAAATGATTGGGTCCTTGATGTACCTGACAAACACGAGACCAGATATTTGCTTTGCGGTGAACACATTGAGCCGGTTCCTTACAAATCTGAGGAGTGTTCACCTGGTTGCTGTAAAGCATATTCTGAGGTACCTGAAGGGAACAGTTGATTCTGGGCTCAAGTATGGTGCGAATCAAAAGTTTAACCTGCAGGGTTATGTTGATTCAGACTGGGAAGGAAGTGTTGTAGATAGGAAGAGCACATCTGGGTGTTTCTTTAGTATGGGATCAGGTGTGATCTCTTGGTTTAGCAGGAAGCAGTCCTGCGTAGCACTGAGTACAGCTGAAGCAGAGTATGTTGCAACTTGTTCAGCTAGTTGTGAGGCAGTATGGCTCCGGAAGCTACTGTCTGAGTTATTTGATATCCCGCTAGAGGCTACTGGTATCTTTTGTGACAACCAGAGTTGTGTGAAGCTGTCTGAGAACCCGGTGTTCCATGATAGGTCGAAACACATTGAGATCAAATATCAGTATATCAAGGATATGGTGCAGAGAGGAGCAGTGAAGCTCCTATATGTTGCTACGGTTGAGCAGATTGCAGATGTATCAACCAAGGCGTTGGCCAGAATGCAACTTGAGTACTTCAGAGAGAGGCTTGGTGCACTTTAGATCGAGCTTCCTTCCAAAGGGAAGTGATGAGTCTAGAAGATGTAGATGCACATGAGCTTTTCTGACATGGTTGATGTGTTCTCCCATGGTCATGATGTAATTGCTGAGCCATTCTCACATGGTGGTAGATGTGTTCTCCCATGGTGTAGATGTAAGGGCTGAAGCCATTTTTCACATGGTGGTAGATGTGTTCTCCCATGGTGAAAAAGTAAGGGCTGGAGCCTTCCCCGAATGGTGGTAGATGTGTTCTCCCGTGTCGGTGGCGTAAGTGTTGGATGATGTGCATCTAGACTGTGCTTCGTGGATGATGATATGATCTAAAGAGGATGATGCTATGATGATCAGGAGGATCATGTGTGATGAGCATCAGGACGATGCTCCAGTTACTGCTTTGGATATGATCAGTTGGATCATGTATGTTGATATGTATCGGGTATGATCAGGTGGATCATGTATTTGTATATGTATCAGGTGGATACATTATATGATCAGGTTGTTGATGTATATGTAACTTCGGAATGTATTTCATCTATATATTTCATATATATTTATTGTACCCTTATAAGAGATGTGTTATTCCTCTATAAGGAAGTGTCGTCATGTGTATTGACAAGTGTCGCAAGTGTGTGAACTTGCCAATGGGTTATTAGACCACCATGTGTGGGGTCGGCCCTATTTTATGTAATATGTAATTGATGTACCTAACTAGACAAGTCGGCCCCATAAGGATATTGGGAAAACAGGTTAAGTATAAATAGAGATCGAGAGATCTCTATTTGGATCATTTGGAGACTCACACTTCTCTCACTCAGAAAGTGGCGCACTAGTGAGGAGGAGGATCATATGCTACTAGGAGACTATCTCTATGTAGTTTGGTTGTACTTTGGTTGAGCCATTGCTCTCTCTATCTCTGAGGAAGTTGTGGGGTTTTTCACCTTAAGGTTTTCCCCACGGAAACTCTGTGTCTTTTGTCTCTCATGCTTTCGATTATTGTGATGATTGACATGCATGTTATGATTGATATGCATTGATATACTGTACATGTTATTCTCTCAGTAAAGATCCTAGATTATTGTGAATTAATGCTCAAAATTTAACATGGTATCAGAGCTAACCTGAGAAGAAGACATTATGTAGTGACGGAAACTAGGGTTTCTTGTTTATTGGGTTTCTCTCCACAGATTTTGGAAAAGAAGTATAGTAGATTGACTCTACTCATCAAGGAGAAGCTATCTGTCCAATCAGAATTCCATTCTGAGCATTTTCAGATTTGGCCCTAAAAATTACGGTTTCCACAAAAATAGGACTTTCTAGAATCTGAAGACATAGCTGGAAGCTCCTTGCAAAAATCGAAGTTTAGAGCTTTGGATTGAGAATTTTGGCTAGGTAGATCTCCAGGAAACTCAAACCCTAATTCAGGGCTCTCCTTAGTGAATTCGGGAAGACAGAAAGGCAGTTTTGAAGGGTGTAGCTTTGCAGATCTCAAATTTTGAATACACCAGGTTGATCAGCTCATCAAGGCGCATCTTTCTATCCTTTCAGAAAGTTGAAATTCACATTTTGAATTTTTAGGGTTTTTCCAACAAACCCTAGTCTAGGACCAGATCCATTTTTCAGCAATTCAAGTGGTAAGACCTAAATCTTTTCTATTTCCATTTGAAGTACTCTTTAAGATGTCTCACCACACCAAGCTTGAGGATAAGCTTGAAGGGGCTGATAACTTCCGAGCCTGGAAGTATAGGATTGGGTTAATCCTAGAAGAAAATGAGTTGGACTCATATGTAAAAGAAGACATCCCTATCCCAAAGGATGAAGAGGCTAAAATATTGCATAAGAAGAACTTGGTCAAGGCAAAGAGAATCATTGTTGATTCTACCAAGGACCATCTTATTCCACATGTGTCATCTCTAAAGACACCCAAGGCTATGTTTGACTCTTTGACCAAGCTGTTTGAAGGGAAGAACATAAATCGGAAGATGACCCTGCGGAATCAATTGAAAGGGGTCAATATGTCGAATGGAGAAACCATTCAATCATATTTCTCCAAGGTCTCTCAGATCAAGGAACAACTTGAAGCTGTAGATGAAATGGTGGAGAATGGTGAAATTGTTATGACCACTTTGAATGGCCTACCTAGGTCATGGGACTCTTTTATCCAAGGGATCTGTGCAAGAAATAAATTAATCTCCTTCAGTAGACTGTGGGAGGAATGTTCTCAAGAAGAAGCAAGGCTTGTGGCAAGAGAAGAAAATATGGGGAATGAAGATCAAGCTCTCACAGCACACACCAAGAAAGGAAAATCTAAAAGAGAGCCATCCCACTTTAGGGGATCTTCACATCACCATTCTCATAAGCATAAGAAAAATCTTAGATGCTTCACATGCAATGAGAAGGGTCACTTTGCTTCAGAATGTCCAAAGAACAAAAGGGATAGCCACAACAACAACAACTCTAGCAAGAAGAAGAAGGGTAACAAAAGAAGGTACCATGCTCATGCTGCCGAAGATGATGAACCTCCAAAGAAGAAAGCTAGGACAGAAAGTGATGATGACTCATCAAGTGAAGAAGAGTATGTTCTAATCTCTGCTCTCACAGGTACTATCTCCCATGGTTGTAATGATTGGTTAATTGACAGTGGGGCTTCTAAACACATGACTGGTTTCAAAGAATATTTTGTAAATCTGTCTGAACATGAATCACCCCATAAAGTAAAACTTGGGGATGATTATCAATACCCCATCAAAGGAAGTGGTGAAGCCTCCTACAACCTAGATTTTGGAAAATCTTTGAAGATGAAAGAAGTTCTTTATGTACCTGGGCTCAAGAAAAATCTTCTCTACATCTCTGCATTAGATGCAAAAGGTATGAGGGTTGCATTTGTGGATGGCCAAGTCCTAATGTGGCCAAAGGGTAAAACAATCGATGATGCAGTAGTGATTGGAGAGCAAGAGGGAGGATTGTATAAATTGAAGGGACAACCTGAACATGCAATGATGCATGACTCCATGGATCCAAGTGAACTTTGGCACAGAAGACTTGCACATATGCACTACAGAGCATTACCAATTGCAAGTAAGGCTGTATAAGGTCTTCCTGAAATCAAGACCAAGCATGAAGGTGTTTGCAAAGGATGTGCAAAAGGAAAGAACATTAAGAAGGCATTTCCAAGCAGTGAAAGCAAGGCAAAAGGCATCTTGGAAATCATCCACTCAGATGTATGTGGTCCTATGTCATCCAGTTCTCTAAGTGGGTATGTTTACTATGTCTCTTTCATTGATAACTTCTCCAGGAAGACTTGGGTTTACTTATTGAAGAACAAAGAGAGGTGTTTGATAAGTTCAAGCAATTCAAAACCTTGATGGAGAATCAAACTAATAAGAAGATCAAAACATTCAGATCCAACAATGGTGGATAATTCACCTCACGTGACTTCAAGAAGCTTTGTAGTGATTCAGGGATTAAGAGGGAGTTGACTGCTCCTTACAATCCACAACAGAATGGAGTTGCAGAAAGGAAGAACAGAACAATCATGGAAGCAGCAAGGGCAATGCTGCATGACCACGATCTACCTATGCATCTATGGGCAGAAGCAGCGAACAACTGTGTATGTGCAGAACAGAACACCCCACAAGATATTGGACAACAAGACACCATAAGAGGTATTTTCTGGTAAGAAACCTGAAGTCAGCCATCTCAGAATATTTGGTTGTCCAGTATACACTCATGTCCCAAAGGAAAAGAGGACCAAACTAGATCCTTCAGGAAAGAAGGGTATCTTTGTGGGTTACAGTGAAAGCTCGAAGGCTTACAGAATATACTTTTCAGGGTTCAAGAAGATTGATGTCAGCAGGGATGTAACATTTGATGAAAACTCAGCATTCATCAAATCAAGGAAGGCACCTATCGAAGTTTATGAAGAACCTAAGGAAACTAGATTTCAAGACACTACCATGATTGAAGCAATTCCAGAAGTTGTTCGTAAGTTTGAAGATCCGTAAGAACCTGTAGATCCACCCCGTGAGGATAACTCTCACAAGAGGAAACCTGCATGGGCTAGAGAGCTCATTCAAGATGCAGAAAGATTTGGCATTCCAAAAGAAGAACACAGAGCAAAGAAGAGAACCAGATCACATACCAACTATGTTGCTTTACTCTGTGACATCATGAATAAAGAACCTTCCAGTTATGAAGAAGCAGCGGAAAAGAAAGAATGGAAGGATGCCATGGTCGAGGAATACTAATCAATAATGAAGAATGATTTTTTGGATGTTGTCCCAAGACCTAAAGAGAAGTCTGTTGTGACTTCCAAATGGATCTACAAAATCAAGCATGCTGCGGATGGCAGCATAGAAAAATACAAGGCAAGATTCGTAGCTCGTGGCTTCTCTCAGAAAGAGGGAATAGATTATGAAGAAACTTTTGCACCTGTAGCCAGGTATACTTCCATCAGAATAGTACTTGCCCTGGCTGCACCGATGAAATGGAAAATACACCAGATGGATGTCAAGACTGCTTTCTTGAATGGTGTAGTTGAAGAGGAAGTATATGTGGAGCAACCACTTGGTTTCGAAACACATGACAGGGAGTCATATGTGTGCAGATTGAAGAAAGCCTTGTATGGCTTGAAGCAAGCTCCCAGAACTTGGTATGGTAGGATGGACAGTTTCCTATCTAGTTTGGGCTTTACCAAGAGTAAAGCGGATTCCAACCTTTACTACAAGGTTGAGGAAGGGAATCCTGTGGTTCTACTCCTATATGTGGATGACCTGTTTGTAATAGGAGATGACAGATTGATTACAGATACAAAGAGGAAGCTTGATGCCGAATTCAATATGAAAGACTTGGGGATGATGCACTATTTCCTATGTATGGAGGTGTGGCAGAGTACAGATGGGATCTTCCTTGGACAAGGAAGTACACTGTAGATATCATGAAGAGGTTTGGGATGATGGATTGCAAGGCCATGGCCACACCTATGGCATCGAATCTGAAGCTTCTATGTGATGCTTCATCTGAGCCGGTTGATGTCTCTATGTATCGTCAGATGATTGGGTCCTTGATGTACCTGACGAATACGAGACCAGATATTTGCTTTGCGGTGAACACATTGAGCTAGTTCCTGATGGATCCGAGGAGTGTTCACCTGGTTACTGTAAAGCATATTCTGAGGTACCTGAAGGGTACAGTTGATTATGGGATCAAGTATGAAGCGAATCAAAAGTTTAACCTGCAAGGTTATGTTGATTCAGATTGGGTAGGCAGTGCTGCAGATAGGAAGAGCACATCTGGGTGCTGCTTCAGTATGGGATCAGGTGTGATCTCTTGGTTTAGCAGGAAGCAGTCCTACGTAGCACTGAGTATAGCTGAGGCAGAGTATGTTGTAGCCTGTTCTGCTAGTTGTGAGGCAGTATAGCTCCGGAAGCTACTGTCTGAGTTATTTGATCTCCCGCTAGAGGCTACTAGTATCTTTTGTGACAACCAGAGTTGTGTGAAGTTGTCTGAGAACCCAGTGTTCCATGACAGGTCGAAACACATAGAGATCAAATATCACTATGTCAGGGATATGGTGCAGAGAGGAGCGGTGAAGCTCCTGTATGTTGCGATGGATGAGCAGATTGCAGATGTGCTAACGAAGCCACTAGCCAGAGTGAAGTTCGAGTACTTCAGAGAGAGGCTTGGTGTTCTTCAGATCGACGACACTTCAAGGAAGAAGTGATGGACACATTTGCTGAAGCCATTCCAAGCATGTTGGAAGGAGAATCCTTCACATGGATGTGGATGTAAGCGTTAGATGATGAGCATCAGGACGATGTTCGAGTTTCTGCTATGTATGATCAGTTGGATCATTTATATGTATATGTATGCATCAGGTTGATGCTGGATATGATTAGTTGGATCATTTATATGTATTTTGTATATGCATCATGTTGGATGCTTGGACCATGTATCTGTATATGTATCAGGTGGATACTGTGTATGATCAGGTAGATCATGTATGTTGATATATATCAGTTAGATGCATTGTGTGGATCATGTATCTATGTATGTATCAGGTGGATACATTGTATGATCAGGTGGATAATGTATGATGATATGTATCAAGTAGATACTTGGTATGCATCAGGTGGATGCAGTGTATGATCAGGATTATCATAGATGACGAGCTTCAGGATGTTGCTCCAGATGACATGCAGCAGGATGTTGCAGTGATGATGATCAGGATGATGTATGTTGAGTATCAGGTTGATACTCGGTGGCCGCGGACAAGTTGTGCAAAGGAAATCCTAGATTTGTTCTAGGTCACATCCAGTATGAAAAAGGACTAGCACTGTGTATCACATGTAAGACCTCGGAGATCCTATAGGTCAGAGTTGTGAACCCGTAATAGCCTGGTATGCTCTTTCGAGGTTTTTGATAGTGGACCACATGTAAGACCTGGGAGATCCGATGGGTTGCGCTGTGTGCCCGTAATAAGTCCTGGGATGCTCTTTCGAGGGTTTGTGGTGGGCTGCTACATGTAAGACCTAGGAGATCTGATAGGTTGGGCTGTGTGCCCATAATGAGTCATGGGATGCTCTTTCGAGGGTTTGTAGCAGAGGTCACATGTAATCAGTCCTGGAGATCTTGTCGGTAGTGCTTAGGCACATAAATGTTCCTGGGATGCTCTTTAGAGTTCTTGTCGGTCGTGCTATGCACATAAATGTTCCTGGGACACTCTTTTAAGGTTTTGTGACAGTCACATGTAATAAGTCCTAGAGATCTGGACAGGATGAAAAAGGCCTCAGATGCTCTTTAGGGTTCTTGCTAGTCAAGAGACTCTTTTAAAGTTTTG
The DNA here is from genome assembly GCA_027924585.1 of Larix kaempferi. NCBI lineage: Eukaryota > Viridiplantae > Streptophyta > Pinopsida > Pinales > Pinaceae > Larix > Larix kaempferi. The sequence goes on along the minus strand of BSBM01001005.1, from coordinate 10,508,862 downwards.
TGACGCACGTAATAAGTCCTGAGGATTCCACAATATGGCCAATGATGATGAAGACCTACAGGTGGTGGGCATACATCCAGTATGAAAAAGGACTGGCTCTGTAGAAATTCCTATGACGAGTAGATGCAGAGATTGTTTGAGATAGCAACAACGGTGATGATGATGATGATTCGAGGACGATGCATCAATGACGATGATCCAGAGAAGAAGACTTGTGCTAGCAGATCTGTGTCGAGAAATACCTTCCTAGTTAAGAGGGAGTGTTGATGTATATGTAACTTCGGAATGTATTTCATCTATGTATTTCATATATATTTATTGTACCCTTATAAGAGATGTGTTATTTCTGTATAAGGAAGTGTCGTCATGTGTATTGACAAGTGTCACAAGTGTCTGAACTTGCCGATGGGTTATTAGACCACCATGTGTGGGGTCGGCCCTATTTTATGTAATATGTAATTGATGTACCTAACTAGACAAGTCGGCCCCATAAGGATATTGGGAAAACAGGTTAAGTATAAATAGAGATCGGGAGATCTCTATTTGGATCATTCGAAAACTCACACTTCTCTCACTCAGAAAGTGGTGCACTAGTGAGGAGGAGGATCATCTGCTACTAGGAGACTATCTCTGTGTATTTTGGTTGTACTTTGGTTGAGCCATTGCTCTCTCTATCTTTGAGGAAGTTGTGGGTTTTTTCACCTTAAGGTTTTCCCCACGGAAACTCTGTGTCTCTTGTCTCTCATGATTTTGATTCTTGTGATGATTGACATGCTTGTTATGATTGATATGCATTGATATTCTGTACATGTTATTCTCTCAGTAAAGATCCTAGAGTATTGTGAATTAATGCTCAAAATTTAACACAGGTAGATCATGTATGATGATACGTATCAGACAGATACTGTGTATGCATCAGGTGGATGCATTGTATGATTAGGATTATCATGGATGATGAGCTTCAGGATGTTGCTACAGATGACATGCATCAGGACGATGCAGTGATGATGATCAGGATGATCATGTACATCAGGATGATGTATGGTGAGTATTAGGTTGATACTCTATGGTCGTGGAACAAGTTGTGCAGATAAGCATATAATCCAGCCCTGGGAGATTTGCAGATGCTCTTGCTAGGTTTTGTCGCTGGCATATAATAGCTCCCTGGGAGATCTGGCAAATGCTCTTTCGAGGTTTTGCTTAGAGGGACATATAATAGCACCCTCGGAGATTTGCAGATGCGCTTGCTAGGTTTTTCCGCTGGCATATAATAGATCCCTGGGAGATCTAGAAAATGCTCTTGCTAGGTTTTGTCCATGGCATATAATTTCTCCCTGGGAGATCTTGCAGGTTGTGCTGGGAACATAATCAGTCCTGAGATGCTCTTGCTAGGTTTTGCTTGGTAGCATATAATGTCTCCCTGGGAGATCTTGCAGGTTGTGCTCGGAACGTAATCAATCCTGAGATGCTCTTGCTAGGTTTTGCTTGGTCACATGTAATAGCTCCCTAGGAGATCCGATATGTTGAGCAGTGTGTTTGTAATCAGTCCTGGGATGCTCTTACTAGGTTTTGTTGACGCACGTAATAAGTCCTGAGGATTCCACAGTATGGCCAGTGATGATGAAGACTTGCAGGTGGTGGGCCTACATCCAGTATGAAAAAGGACTGGCTCTGTAGAACTTCCAATGACAAGTAGATTCAGAGATTGATTGAGATAGCAGCAGCTGTGATGATGACGATGATCTAGAGAAGAAGACTTGTGCTAGAAGAACTGTGTCGAGAAATACCTTCCTAGTTAAGAGGGAGTGTTGATGTATATGTAACTTCAGAATGTATTTCACATATATGTATATTGTATTCCTATAGAGATGTTATTATTCCTCTATACGGAAGTGTCGTCATTTATAGTGTAAGTGTCGTAACTTATACTTGACGGGTTATTAGACCACCTTGTTAGGGTCGGCCCTGTATAAGTCATGTGGGTCAAAGGGTTATTAGACCACCCTATTGGGGATCGACCATGTGGGTCAAAGGGTTATTAGACCACCCTATTGGGGGTCGGCCCAGTCAGCATTATGTTATGTGGTTAAGTTAAGGCCGACCTAGTAAAGGTTATTAGGCAAGTCAAGTCAAGTATAAATAGAGTGCGGGAGGCACTCTATTTGATCATTCTATTTCTCTCACACACTCTTTGGAGAGTGGCGCACTTGTGGAGGAGGAGAAGCTGCTGCTAGGAGATGTCTATCTCTTATGCTTGGGTTGTATCATTGCTCTATCTATCTCTAAGGAAGTTATTGGGTTTTTCACCTTTATGGTTTTCCCCAATTAAACTCTGTGTCTCTTGTGTGCTTGCATTATTGTATCCATGATTGATATGTTGTACATGTTGTTCTCTTAGTTAAGATCCTAGATCAGATTGAAGTAAATTCTGAAAAAACTAACACAAAAGGTGTGGCCACCCATAAGTCGAAACTGTACGAGTTATCCCATTTTCTACCTCTCTCCACACAGTCTTCTCTTCACACTCATGCAAATGAAGAGAGTAGGCTATGGCATGAAATATTTGGGAATATTAACTATCAATACTTGCAAGACATGCATACTAAAGATATGGTTGAAGGGCTGCCCAAGATCAAGTTTGTCAAGGGAAACTGTCATGGTTGTTTGATTGGAAAGCATCCTGAAAAGAAATTTGAGAAGGGGAAGGCAAGGAGAGCCTCTCATCATCTAGATCTGATTCATAGTGATGTTGCAGGGCCATTTCCAAATCTATCTTTGAACAAGGCAAGGTATATTCTTACTTTTATTGATGATTGTTCAACATTTACATGGGTATACTTTCTCATATTAAGGTCAGAAGTATTTAGATTCTTTAAGTTTTTCAAGTCTTCTGCAGATAAGTTTTCAGATAGAAAGATTAAGGCCATTCGCACTGATAATGGAGGTGAGTACATCAAGGGTGACTTTCAAACCTTTTGTGCTGAAGAGGGCATTGAGATGCAACATATTGTTCCCTGTACACCACAACATAATGGTGTTGCTGGAAGGAAGAACGGAACATTGAAAGAAATGGCCACCTACATGCTAAAGTTGAAAGGGTTGCAACCTAGTCTTTTTGCAGAAGCCATCAAATGTGCCACCTATCTTCATAACAGAGTTCCTCACAAAGAACTCAAAGACATGACTCCTTTCGAAGCATGGATGGGATACAAACCTGGTGTGTCTCATCTTAGAGTGTTTGGATCGAGAGCATGGGAAAGGATTCCAAATGAGAAAAGGAGAGCCCTAGATCAACAAAGAAGAGAGTGTATTATGGTGGGTTATGCATTGAATGCAAAAGCCTACAAGCTTCTTGATCCTTCTACTATGACCACATTCCTTGATAGGAGTGTACAGTTTGAGGAATGGCCTCTTCATGATGTTCATCCAGTTGAGCAAGAGAGCTTTCCTACCACACCTCCACTGCTTGATGATATCCAAGAGAGCGAATCTTCATCACATGACAGTTCAGATTCAAAGTATGACCGTAAAGATGATGAAGAGCGAATGCTAGATCCATATCCACAAGAACCTGAAGATCTAGCACCGATTAGTGAAGATGAGCGAATTGAAGATCCAGATCCAAAAGAACCTGGTGATCTTGCACTTGATGATCCTCCTCTTCCTAGATGGGCAGCCACAACTCTTAGATCTTCCGGAGATCTTGTTGGAGATCCACTTGATCCGAGGAGGACCGGATCTGATTTTCAGAATGGAAGGTTTCATCCTTCTCACATTACTGATCCATTTCTTGCCGATAGATCATTCTTCGGTGGAGAAGTCCACTTACCATTTGGGGTGAGTGATGTACATGATTGATCATCCTACCACAATCTATTTTGAGGGGGGGCTTTCTTCCCACTGGGTTTTCCCTCTTTCCTTACTTTGTTTATTTAGATTGTTGTACGGGGTGACCTTTGGTCTCAGTTACTAGGGCCCTACCATTTCAGTTGTTCCTCATAGTATAGCTTGCGGGGGGTGTTGGAATATTCTCAACATCATTTTTGTATTTTGCATGCCTGCATGCAATTCTGCATGCATCCAGTCATCAGTATGGCAGTCTCCCAGCACCTAGTCCTTATTTTGCAACCCCCGGGAGCCTATTTCTGCTCAGTTTTATCCCTCCTAGCCACTGATGCGCCCTTGTTTTCATCACTGGAGTACAAGTGCACCTTCTTCCACCTATTTACAAGTTACTTCAGTTAGTTCCATGATTAGTGGATCTGCTCCTTGATCTGAGGACTGATTACTAGTTTAACTGACTGAACCACTTAGATAGACCTCTAGAGAGACTAGATCAGCTATACTGACTACTAACAGCTCCTAATGCACCCACATTGGAGTCTCCTTCCCTATATTAGTGCCCATGCACTCAGTTAGACTCAGTTAGACTCATTTGACTGACTATTTGACTATTGTGACCACTACCACTGGTTTGGGTGATGTCTCCAATGCTATCCAAGCTACACATTGAGGAGAATTCGAATGACCTTAGTGGCATTCGAATTCATTTGATTTTATTCATTTATTATTCACTTTACAGAGTGCCAGCTCACAGCTGATGTATGATACCGCAGTTTTTGTCATTTCTTGTGTATGAGTTATTATTGAATCTCCATTTCTTCTTCTTCTTTTTGCACTTCATGAGTAAATTCTAGTGAGGTCTGCTACTGCTGAGTGATCCTAATCCTAAAATATCATAGGTCACTCAATTGACCATCCCATGGTCGATTTTCATCAAGTTGTTTGACTTTATTTCTTAAAATTCCTACTATTGCTTGTATGTGATATTAGTATATTTATAGTTTTCCTACATAGCTTACTTCTTTTCTTAAAGCATATATATATATATATATATATAGAGAGAGAGAGAGAGAGATCTTTTCAATACACCTATGGACGATACATTTGTAGTCAAGCATTGTTTATTACTTTGGCAAGCAGTCCATATTGTAGTGTTCTCAACTGCACTGCCCCAGTCGGTCTTATATCTTCTACAACATAAGGACCAATGGCATGTTATTTCTAGATTCTTTGGTTTTCCTTATACGAAGATAATCCCTCATCGAGAGATCTTTCTTCTTCATATTTTGGTCATGCTATGCTTTTTTATGTTGTTTGTGTATCTCTTAATGATGAAGGGTAGTTAGACGATCCTCTTCCATTTTATTTTACTAAAATAGTCGTCCATCTCTTGCTTTCTTTTCCAAGTCGAGGAAATTTGGAAACCTGGTCAGTGTGTTGTTGAAACTCTAGCGGTACAATTGCTTCTTGGTCATATACTAGCTTAAATGGTGTTTGTCCCAATGACCTTTTATACATTGTTCTATATGCCCATAGTGTGGTAGGAATCTTGTCATCTTAGTCATCTAAGTTACTATCACAAAAAATTTGCTAAGCCTTTTGTTAATGTTTTGTTAAAGGACTCAATTGCTTGGTTCGATTGGGGGTGTTAGGCACTGCTCTTATGGTGATTTACCATGAATTCCTTCAGTAATATTTCAATTGTTTTTTTTTTATGAAATGTGATCCTCTATCACTTATTAGCACCAGAGGACATCCAAATCTACTAATTATGTCTTCGTAGATAAACTTTGCGGCGACTTCCTTTGTGCATGTTTCGATTGGTTCAACCTCTGCCCATTTTGTTAAGTATTCTACTTCTGTGATAATATATCTCGCCCCTAGCCTTGTTCCTTGTTTAGGAAATAGTCCTATAAAGTTAATCACCCATATCTCAAAAGAAAGGTTTGTATTGACCGATACTAATGGAATTTCATCATGGTTGAGTGGTTGACCTAGTCATTGGCATTTATCACACCAACTTATTGATGTTCGACAATCTTTGTGTAGGGTGGGACAAAATAGTCCAGCCTATAAAAAATTTCTTGATGTGGTGTCAACATGGTAGTGGAATCTAGTTGGGCCTGCATGGGCTTCATCAATGATGTCTTGTATTTCATGCTCAAGTACACATGTTCTAAGGATATCATCAAGCCCTCAAGAAGATTACAACTTGTTCACAATGATATTTGTGGACCTTTGGATACTTCACTTGGGGGATGTAAATATTTTCTTCTTTTCAATGACGAGTAGGATGGTTTGGTTGTGTTTTTAAAGGAAAAATGAGAGGAATTTGAGAAGTTTAAATATTGTAATATTTTAGTTGAAATTGCAATCAAGGAAAAAATTGTCACCTTACGCACTGATAACGGTGGAGAATTCACTTCAATTGAATTCCAATCATATTGCCAGGAAAACAAAATTAGGAGACAATTGACTAACTCCTACACTCCTAAACAAAAGGGCTTATTGAAAGAATGAACCAAACATTGATGGGCATGGCTAGAGCAATGTTGATGTTTAAATGGATGAACTCTAATTTTTGGGTTGAGCCTATTCATACAACTATTTATTTGAGGAATAGATCCCCTTCTTCTTATTTGAATGTAATTACTATATTTGATGCTTGGTATGGATTCAAACCAAAAATCAAGCATCTAAGAGTTTTTCATTTAGTATATATGCCCTTGTTCCAAAAAAAACCACCATGGTAGATTCGAACATTATGAAATGCATAATGATCAAGTAATTTGAATAAAAAAGGGGGTATAGAATTCTATCAATGAAAAATTCATTATTAGTTGAGATGTTATTTTTTTATGAAATAGGAAGCCTTAGTGTAGAAGAAATCGATAGACTACTTAGTCAATTGGAACAAAAGGTAACTAAGGAGCAACAAAGAATAAAAAACATAAACAAGTCAAGTGATAACCATTAGTTTGAGATGGATATGGCAAAAGAAATGGAAGATGAAGAGTTAAAAAAATATTCACAAGTTGATTTAGTAGATACAACTCGAGTTAATTACTTGAATCATAGTCCTCTAGTTGATGCATCAACTTCATCACAACTTGCACACAAGCTTCCAAAGTGGGAAACTCAAGTTCTTAATGAAGTCAAATTTGATGAAATATATAGGTACTAGAAGTTTGAGGTTCGGTTAATTGAATATTTATCTAACAACAAAGGTGACTACAAATCCCTCCACTTTTTCATAGGCAGTTGAACATGAAGAATGCATAAAAGCATTGGAAATTGAATATGAGATAGTGACTAAGAATAAGACTTGGAAAATTGTTGATTTTCCTCCCAATGTAAAATTGATTGGATGAAAATGGGTCAATAGAATAAAATAGAAGGAAAATGGTGCAATTGAAAATTTTAAGTGTAGTGTACCTAAGCCAAGAATTGCAAAAGAAATAGGCACACTAGCTCAATGAGACAAGTAAGACACTAAGAATTGACTTCTGGGCAAGTAGGAGGCTCTGGAACTCAGGGAAGGATTCTAGAACAGGTCTTTGATATATTTTATGCTAGGGTTTGCAGTAGGAATGTCTGCAGAAAACTGTAGAGGTCTATTTGGTCAATTGGATCTCCGGGAGTCAGATTTCCCAATTCAGGACTGCGCAGTTGGCTTGTTTTCAACTCGACTCAAACACTAGTAAAGGCTCCCAAATCTTCGGTATGAAGGTGGGGTCTAGACTAATTTTATGTCTAGTTTCCGAAATGGCTTCATATTTTCAAATAGACAAGCAGGAGACACTTTTTAATGCAAAGTACGAAAACTGTTCAAAATTGGCACACATTGAGCATAGGTAAATAAAATTTTGCACAAGAGACCAAAAATTGTTGAACCAAATATGAATATTTATTATGGATATGTTGTAGAGAGTCAAATAATATCATATATTGCTTTCTACATCCCATGTGGCCCAATGGCTCTTCTACAACATAGAATGATTCACAATACTACCAAAATGACATAGAAATGCAATGACTTCAAAATTGTGGAATATGATTTTCCACCGCCACTAAAAATATGATAGATACACCACTACATATATGATAGATACTACTGTAAAAATTTTGCAGAATGCTCAGTGAATGAATTTGGATGCTTCACTCCTCAATCAACAATTGAGGGGCCCATCACTCTCTAGAATTGCAAGGGGCACATCACCCAAGCAAAGGAATTTGCTTCAAGAAAACTCTCAATAGAAATCAATTCATAAATTGGCCAACCTCAAGAAGTGCACTTCCTTCTACTTATATAGCTTTAGAGAAACCCTATAACCACTTGCATATAACCACTTGCAAATACCATGGGACCCAAAAAACCATGTACAAAACCCATGGGGAGTAACATAACCCTTGATTTCTTCCACATTGGCCACATTCAATGTACCATTTGACCACTTCCTCATGTAATTCTCCCTCCAACACTTCTTGGACCATTTCCTAACCAACATTGACCATTTCCACAAACCAAGGCACCCTCCTAACCACTTTTGACCACTTCTCTCCTTTCGAATTTGAATTTGGTCCTTAAGTTTGAATTTGGGATCATTAGCTCCCCTATTTTAAGGAAATGCTTGCATTAGTTGGTCAGCATCATTAATTTCCCACTTGAGCATCCATTTGACTAGATCAACATTTAATACACCTCCCTTATTCATCATTTTCCCCCCCATTCACACCTTGGACCATTTATACATCAATTTAAATGATTTGCCTTAGGATATTTTACCCCATTTTAGTACAAAGGCAACTTAGGATAAATCCAAATTCTCAAATAAATTTAATTATCCACTTGAACTTTGAATTGGGAATTTCTTCTTCATGTTACCCACCTTGTCCATTTGGATCTCATTTTGCATTTTTACTAACTTGAACATCATGCTTAGCAATTATTTGACCCTTACCACCAATTTGACAAACTATCATGAACATGGCCAAGTGGCTTAGGCCATTGTGATCCAATGAAAAATTTGGGGACATGACAAGTCCTCCCCTCCCAAGATTTCTTTTCCTCAAGCAATATGGACCAGCTCCACAAAATTTTGAATTCCAACCAATGGCTTCTCACCTCATGCAAGTGAATATATTGTTAATATTTGGTTGAGATTTGATCTTTAATTAGTTTAGATGCAGAGACTTGAAGCAATGAGACAATTCAATCCATGAAATTCATACAACCATAACACAAGAAATACCCTGGGGAAAATCCTAAAATTATGAAAACAAAAACCCTAGCAATTATTCTCAGTATAATATAATGGATAGCAGAGAATGCTTTCTTTTACAACATAGCAGATTGCTTTCGGAAGATAAGAAATCACCAAACACTCTTGGTGAAGATACGGAAGCAATAGAGAAGAGAGATCAATCGGATGTGTGTCCATCACAACAATAACAAGCATGAACAATACCATGTACAAAGAGAAGCACCTTACCTTCAATGGAGAAGAGAATTCACTTCACGTTGGATTCATCAATCCCGTATAACATATTTATACATTCTTCTCTTCTATTTTTAACTTCTAACTTCAGGATGAACTCGCCTTCAAACTGGATGTATTAATCTTCCATGCAGAGTGTAATGCCCCTAGATTGATGTAGACTTTGAGGGCACTTGTCAAGTGACCCGGCTGAATAAAACTTTAATAAAATGATCCTTTGAATATTTATGTTTGAATAATTGAGAAACACATGAAGGTGTGCATGACGAAAAAATGATAAATGAAAACAGTGAAATGAATGATACTTGTAGAAATGGATACTTTACTTAAATTGATGAATGAATGCATGCTCTGCTTAACGATTAGTTATTTTATGAAATACATGATGTGAATGAACAAATTTCATCTATTGCTTAATGATTAGCAAAGTTACAAAACATGATTATGATTATGGACTGATTTACATGATGTATATTGATGAGTTATGATGAGCAGTACTAATGATGGGTACCTTGAGAATATGTGCAGCAACAGCTAATTATCATAACCAACTGACTCACAAAGGAAATAAATGGGTCGTAGAGTACGAATAAATCACACATGGAAGAACGACGATGGTGTCGACTTCCTACGGATTCCACGCATGAGTTAAAAATCCCTTATCCACTTACTCAGGGAAGCGTGAAGTCGTGCAAAGTGGACCATGGCGGAATTGGTAACGTACAAGGTTCAGAGGCGCACAGTAAGAACAGACTTACTCCTCAGTGCCATTAGTCTCCAATAGAGCATAGATGGAGGATTGAAGGTAACGAATCCTAAATCACTACATGAAGTTCCCGCAAATCAGATGAAACAAAGAAGCATTGACGAAAGGACCCGACAATGTGGTACCTTGATGACAAAATAAAAGGATGGTCGAATGGACCCGACGATGTATTACCTAGACCTAAGACGAAAACAATTGATGAATTTTATGCATTAAAACATGTAAGTTTGCATTTAGGTTGTTTGCACATGAAATGAATATTAGTAATAAAAATATTGGAGAATAATTGTTTTAGGAGAAAATGGTATACTAAACATTAGCATATAGCCAACTTCACTTGCACCCAAAAAAATAGAAACTTAGATTGGAGCATCAGGGGGGACAGACTTGAGTAAATCTAGGAATGTAGGTGCACTCTCTTGGGAATTAGACACATGGCTAGGTGAGCTAATTATATTTAAATAATTAGAAAATTAGGCATTTTTGCATGAAGCGACATGTGTCGCAGAGAATTTTCCTATTTAAGGAAGGCAAGAGGAAAGGGAAGGGAACCCTATGGCTGGATGGTTACCGTAATGCTAGAAGACATTGATTTGCTTCTATTGTGAGTTTGGAAAAGGATCTTTGTGAAGAACCTGCAATAATTAATTAATGAAAACACATGAGATAGCATAAATAACAGAACTTAGAATCACTTTTATATTGATCGCGGGCCACTTCGAGGGGGAAACCTCCTTTGAGCAAGCTCAATACAAATAACTTCATGGTACCTTCATTGGTCTCAACACAAACTTATATACTAAGTCTATGCGCCAATACCATGGTTCAATACCATGGGTCAATACCATGTGTCAATACAAACCATGGGTCAATACAAACTATGGATCAACAATTACTACGGGACGACTTACAAAGCATATGCATCCAACAACAATAATACAAACTATGGATCAACAAATACTACAGGATGACTTACAAAGCATATGCGTCCAACAACAATATACTAACAAAGTAAATAGAAGGGTTGACATGGGTTCCTAACATCCCCTCTCCCTTAGAAAAAGTTTTGTCCTCAAATCTTTAGATGTGGAAATTGATGTAGAATCTGAAGGAGTAGTTCCCCTATAGCATCCTCGGGTTGCATTTCGAGCCACTAATGCCTTTTGAGTTTCAGTAGGATTGCTTGGAAGGATGTAGATGAAGAAGAACCATATCAATTGCGTGAAAAGTGCGCTCTGAACGGTGTTGATCGGCTTGTTGTTGCAATCGAATTCTTGCCATGTGAAGATTGTCCTGCAGAATGAGAAGAATCTAATCGCGGTTTCGAAGAACCGAGTCAATTTCCTGAAATGGGGAACTGCTGAGGGTGTATGGAAGAAGAACTAGCGGTGCCTGTCCATAGACTGCTTCATATGGTGTCCTTTTAGATGTGGTATTGTACCACTGGAGCGCTTCTAGGAAATCCATAGAAATAGTTGTCCAAATCTGTGTAGGGATGGGCAAGGGTTTGAGCAGTCCCGAAAGGAGTGTCGTTTCACCCTTGTTGACCTGGCAAGTATCACAGTCAACCACCATCTGTTGAACTGTCAGTTTTAGTCCCTGCCAAAAGAAGTTACATTGTTCCCGGTCATATGTTTTGAGGAACCCAAAGTGCCCTACCGATGAAGAAGCATGGAGTTCATAGAAGAGACAGCCCTGTTGAACAGATTGCAACGAATTTGGAACAAGCATAGAAATAGATGTAAGAGAAACTAGGTCATCAAATGTAAGAGAAGGAGCATCTGCCACCATATTGTCCTTACCCTTCTTGTAAGTGATCGCATAGTCATAACCTATGAGTTGGATAACCCATTTCAGGTGTGCTGGGGAAGAGACCCGTTGTTCCAGGAAATTTTCTAGACTCTGGAGATCACTCTTGATGCAGAAATAATTCCCTAATAGGGATGGCTGCCACTTCGGTACTGCATGCAAAATAGCCATCATTTCCTGCTGAGATGTAGATACGGCTAAATGCTTACCGGAAAGGTCTCGTGAAGGCAACAAGCCCACTAGTGCAGCAAAGACACTTGCATATCTATCCAAGGAAGTAGTGGAGATCATTGATGGGTGCATTTGAATGGAATGGAACTGAGCGATGACACCATGTGAATTCTTCTTAAGGATATTTTCCAGGCGATGTGAACTGATGATGCAGAGAGACCCTGGTTGTAAGCCCGTAAATTTGTGTTGTGCCCCATTGACTGAAAACTGCATCCAAAGTTCAACAAAATCCCAGAAGATGGGGCCAAGTGTGCGTAACCATTGAACGCCCAAAACCACATCACATCCGCCTAAGGATAAGGCAAACATGTCAGAGCGCAGGTTATAATCTTCCAGAGAGATACGCACATTGTGACACTTTCCCTTGCAAGGTAAGGTGCCCCCATTGGCAACCATGACTTCAAAGTTGGAGCAAGGATGGACAAAACAATCATCCTGTTTGGCGATCCGGGGGTCAATGAAGTTATGAGTGTTACCAGAATCAATGAGTATTGTAAGAGGAAGCTTCTTGAAGTAACCCCTGACCCGCATTGTTTGGGGGGTGGTGACACCAGATAAATCATGGAGAGATATCTCTGGTTGGTCAACCTGAGATGGGGGGTCAATAGGCGGCTCTTGAATGTCAACCTAATTATCCATTGTATCTGGAGCTTCTTCACCAATTTTAGAGGCAACGGAGAATCCATATCCAACAGATAGAGGTTTTGCTAAACACATTTATGTCCTCGAGTGAATTTCTCATCACAATTATAACAAAGCCCTTTTTCTCTGCGTGCCTGCATCTCTATTTCAGACAAATGCTTGATAGGAGTTGGTCGAGGAGCTGGCAAGATGGGAGGTCGTTGAGAACCCATATTTCGGAAGGGGACAGAAGTGGGTTTGGAGCGTTGTTGGGATGCAATCTTGTCTTCTGCCAACTTAGCCAACCCCAGGGCATCCATCATTGTGTTGGTATAGAACATTTTAACCTCTGAGTGGATTTCATCCTTAAGACCACTGATAAATCAACTCCTGTAGAATTCATCAGACAATCCTTCTGTGTGATTGGATAGTTTCTCAAATTCTGTCGGATACTCTCTCACAGTGCCAAGTTGGTGAAGTTTAGTGAGGGCTCCTGTGAAATCATCAAAAGCACTAGGACCAAATTGTTGCAAAACGAGCTGGCAAAAATCTGGCCATTTTGGCTCTTCATGAGCCTTGATGTACCAACGGTACCATTGAAGAGCTTCCTGTTCCAAATGAAATGATGCAAGTGGAACTTTGGTGACATCAAAAGTATTATGCAGACTGAAATACTGTTCTACATGATAGATCCATCCAGTCAGATCAGTACCATTGAAGTGAGAAAAATCAAGCTTCGGACCACGGAAATTGCTGGAAGAAGAGAACCCATTGTCTGATGAAGACTCGGACTGTCATTTGTTGTTCATGGATGAATGCTCAAGATGGAGGCCAAGAAATTTTTCATTAAGATCCTGGAGTTTGGTTTGGATGGCTGCAAGTGCTTCCTCCATGGTTTTCGCTCCTACGTGGGTGACAACCATAACCAGGAGTGTTTTTTTTTTGGAATGGGTAGAAAAACACAAACAGAACCTTGTTTAGTAAAGGGAAATTTGGATTTGGGAAAAACTCTGATAGGTAATTGGGGTTTGACTGGGTTTTGGACACTTTCGAATGGACAGGGAAGCAGAAAATGAGGTTTTCAGAAGCGGGGTGAAAGAATGGGAAAATTTGTCAGAAAGGGACAAAGAAGCAAAAATAGGGAATGAACATGGTGGCAAAATTTGAAGGCAATTGGGTGAAAATTAAAGAAGTTATGGCAGACCTTAAAAATAGACAAATGTGAGATTTCTGGCTTTGGGAAGTGGAATTTGGGATATGGTCCTCAGGAATGAAAGATGCAGAATGAGATTACAAGGGTGTCAGGGAAGTTTCAAGGGAAATAGAGTGAAAACAAGGGAGATATGGCAAAAAAATAGAATTTTATACTTTTTTTTTCCAGAATGGATCTGCTATGGCGCAAAAGGGATCGAAAACAAATGGATCTGCAACAACGCGGAAGTGATCGGAAACAGATGGATCTGAAACAACACCAAATGGATTCAAAACGACTGGATCTGAAACGGCTTTAATAATAGATGTGAAACGGCTGGATCTGGAATGGCTTTTAGAATGGAGCTGAAATGGCTAGATCTGAAACAGCTCGGAATGAATCTGAAACAACGCGAAAGTGATTGGCAACAACTCAGCTAAAAATAGATATGGACCCCAAGTATGTTCAGCTTCCTATCGATTCAGGGGATTCACTCGGCCACCAATGTTGTCTGACGGCTTGCGTATTGGGGCAGTACCCCTCACTCCACGGCTCAGGTAAAACTGATAACCGCTTTGCCACAAACGACAGCTCTTGGTTTACCTCACAGGTGGGAACTAGTCAATCAAGTAGGTGTCGTTTCCCTTTTTCCTTGCAAGTCCTCTTAATGGGCCAGCTACTTCGAGGTTCCTGTGGTACTCCTCACAATGATTTTTAGGGCTTATTCCCAAGTACTTCCCACAGTTAAGCGGATAGGGATTATTCCCAGATCCGAAGCTGCAACAGATGCGAGAAAACAAAATTTGGCAGAAATTTCACCCAGCTAGCCCAAGAAAGTGCTCTGATACCAGATGTGAGGAACCTGCAATAATTAATTAATGAAAACACATGAGATAGCTAAAATAACAGAACTCATAATCGCTTTTATATTGATCGCATGCCACTTCGAGGGGGCAACCTCCTTTGAGCAAGCTTGATACAAATAACTTCATGGTACCTTCATTGGTCTCAACACAAACTTATATACTAAGTCTAGGCACCAATACCATGGGTCAATACCATGTGTCAATACAAACCATGGGTCAATACAAGCTATGGATCAACAATTACTATGGAACGACTTACAAAGCATATGCGTCCAACAACAATAATACAAACTATGGATCAACAAATACTATGGGACGACTTACAAAGCATATGCGTCCAACAACAATATACTAACAAAGTAAATAGAAGGGTTGACATGGGTTCCTAACAATCTTGGTGAGGGGGAAACTCACTTATGGATCATTGGTTTATGTGTGTGATCTCTACGGCCCCATTGCTTATGGGTTTGGGAAGAAGAAGAGTATTCCCGAAGTTGGTAGGGAGGTCAACTGAGTGGTCAGTTGGATATTGGCATTCGTACATTGGATCGCGAAGACAAGGACATCTTCTACAACTCCTTGACGAGTGGACTCATCAACAACCATCAGAATCAAGTTCAAAATTTATTTTATGAATTATTATTGTTGTTATATGAATCATTAGTATACTAAGAAATGTGTAATGGCTTACATGAGGCACGGTTGTGCATAAATTTTATTGTCATTTTTACTTTAAGGTGGCCATTACGATTTCGACCATCCATGTTGAATATCGTAAAGAGGGAAAAAGCTTTAATCACTAGTTTTTATTCAAGTTCATAGCAGTTGGTCGATTTTTATCCAAGGGTAAAATATTTTCGGTCGAATCTATAAAACTAATGAGCTAATGGATGGAATGATCTAAACTACCACTTAGTTTATTGTAGTTTTATCTCTGGTTTTAATTAAGGGTATTATGTTGGTTTACAATATCTAACTCTACCTTAGGATACAAATAGATCCAACCTCTGATCTGGAATAATCCCATCTCTAATACTCTGGAAGAAAAAATTGAAGAAGAAATCCGATCCAGATTTGTTTTGGGTTGAAACCCTTATGAATCTTTAGTACCCGAGTCACAACTATTCTCTGCACTGAAATCCCATTCATACTGAGTTTTCGCTATCAAGTTCGCAACCAACCTCTGTGTGAGTGTTCCATCTCTGTTGAACCAAAACCTTCGTTTAAAACGTTATGCCCTCATTCTTATCTGTGTAATACAACTACGACATGAGACCTCTAGTGAACCGGATCTACGCTAACTGGCAGCGTAGATCGGGACCTTTGTCTAAAAGAATAACTTGTGAGTTCACTCCATTCTTCAATAACCAGATCACTGGCGATCGTGGCCTCGCCATTTATTACTACATCTCAAGGTTATCTATACAATGATCTAGCAGAGTAGATCTACAACCCAGTTCCATTCAGAATGGTCACGAGTGCACAAACCCAAAAGATTTCCACAGTGAGGGATCACTCGATATATTGGCAGCCACGAATGTGCCAACCATCCTGGAAAAACTCCGAGTTGCAGGGATCTAATCCTTGCGAGGAACTCGAAGCAGTATCCTTCCCCAATGGTCATCTTTACTACTGTTTTCCCATTTGTGATAGCCGGTGTCACACTCGACCAACAACGAGCTCCGATCCACCACTCCTCCCTGTAATAATGATCACTGACGCATTAATTTCCAAAGCAAAGCATTGCATGCACGGATGTAGCAGCCAACACACCAGAGGATTGGTTTAACTCCGATCTGAGAACAATCTAAACTTAGTAATGATACAGGAGGTCGAACTGCAGTCCTGAGACCGTAGGGATCATTACGTCTATGACTGACAACTATGTGTAACCTGATAGAATTTGGGATGGGCGCCTCTGTCGATTCTGTCGATGGAGTGCGCCATGCTATCAGTCAGTATTAACTGGGTGCCTTAAACACTTGTCCATTCCACTATAGTTCAACCCTGGAACCATCAGCATAATCTCCACCATTTGCGCTTGACGGTCTGCCGACTAGCAGTTTGGTGCGTGATGCAACTGGCAGCCACATTTGTGTTTTGGTTTGACACCTCCAGCTTACTATATAATAGTCTCTACCTTAGTTACGCTAGGATACAATCCAGCTTCAAACTAATGTTTAACGTAAATATCCACGCCGAACCTTTATGGAAGTGACTATAACTAGAAGTTATCAACCGGCTTAACATTCATTTACGATTTGATGAATATAACCCGAATCAATTCGAAGCGTGGAGATCCATCTTATCCGATAGAGGATACCGTTGGATCACGTCCATCTTAAATGCATCCTGATCGATAACCAATACCCCTAGCAAATGATGTAATTATTTTTGTTTTGATTAGTTCATTTATAGTATGTTGCGAATGGATGTGATCCGATGTGGATGGTTTTTATTGATATGATCATTATATGCCATTACCAAACCAACATTCATGCCAATTCGGTATGGTACATTATTTAGTCTATCCTTGTTTACTATATTATGAACCGTGAGATAATTTATAAATATATATCATGAGATGTAGATTGTTTTATGTTTTTACTAATTATGGGATAGTTTTTATTAGTCTCTTGAGTTTGTATAAATGCTAACATTGCAGCATGTTACTATGACGAGGATTGTATGATGTGAATATTCGTACATGCAGCAAGATCAAAGGAGAAATACTTGTAGATCGGGAAGGGACTTCGTAACTCCACTTGTTGCGATGGGCTCTAATCTATTTAATTGAAATAACCTTTAGATATTTATTTTGGAAGCTTAGTATAGTTATTAAAACCTTTCCATATGTTGTTGATGTTAGCTACTTGAATAATAGGAGATCCATTATTTGAATAATGAATTATTATTGGTTTAGATAAAAATGATTATTGATCTCATTATTTCCATACAATTGGGTACCGTAATAAGTACGGGAATAAGTACTGGAAGATGGTCATAACCTTAATTAGTTAGCAAGTAAATTGTGGATGTGGAAACAAAGTTTCCTTGATCACATTTATTCAATAAGATCATGTCGTATGACGTTTTGCTTATACCATAATAATAGGTAAAGAATAGTATGATGCAGTATAAACAAATTGAAAATTTACTAGGATATGTTATGAGCGAGAAAATCATTTTATATTTATCTTGATGAAAATGTTATTCTCAAAATGGTTATGTCGTGAATTATTTTATTACGATCATGTTATGCTGATAAACAACTAAGAAATTTTTATGAGATGATTAGATTAATTAGTGATATTACTTCTGCTATAATTTCCAAAGCAATACAAATAAGCAAACCTAAAGATTTTTAAGACCTGATAAAAAATTAAAAATTAAAAAATAAAAAAAATTGACTTGCTTTTCATAGAAGTAAGGTCCCTACACAGAGGTGCGCCCCACTTCTTGTGCAGTTCTTTATCTCACTGAGCTGTCACTTAGGATGAAATCGCCTCTTAACTGAAAGCTTGCCCACTTAGTTAGGTGGCTAACTTAAGTGTCAACATGCAAGTGTCACAACTCACATGTCATCTTTTAGTTTAACATAAGTGTCGTCATGCAATAACACTTAGTTAACTAGATCTTCTTTGTTGTCACTTAGTTAACTCTCTTTAACTGAAGTATCATATTTTAGTTTAACTAAAGTGAAAACACTTTAGTTAACTAGTCCTTCTTATTTGACACTTAGTTAACTGAAATCATGTTGATTGATTTAATTGAATTGAACACTGGGATTTCTTTAGTTAACTGAGGCATATCTTTAACTGATGCTTTAATTAAAGCATTGATACTTAACTGAAGCTTTAACCCTTTGAGTTCTCTTTAATTAGCTGAAGTGTTTGCATGGGAAATTTCGAATTCTCTTGATCTCTATGCTTTATCTTTTATTTCTTTATCTCTTACTGCATGGTCATTATGTGCTAACTTTAATTATCCATCACGTTATATTATACTAAGAAGAATTATCAGATGTTGTGATCATATTATATTATTCCGAACCAAATGATCATATGCTAAAGTAATTCACTTTAGAGGTGATCTATCTCTAAAGGAGACTTAATAGCAATCTGGTGATCATGGTTAATAACACATCACACAACATTAACTTTTTTTAACAAGTACAGCATGACCTTTATACGGAAGGTCCACCTCTATACGGGGGGTCCATCTCATGGATACCTTTATACGGAAGGTTCACGTGATAATCATGACTTGACACACAAGTCCGGAGTCTTGTCCAACAAGACTTTACAACATTGTTACTTTGATCAAGTACCTCTATACGGGAGGAATAACATTTACACGGAAGGAAATCAAAGTGCTCACCTCTATACGGGAGGATCAATCTTGGCTACACAATATTGGTTTGGATAATGTCTCCTGATGTTGTATATTTAACATATATCCATGATGAAACATTCGTGTACTTTTCCACCAACTTCTGCAAGCTGCTTCATGAACTCCAAAATAGAAATAGTTGAATCCAAATATGATCCATTGATCCCAAATGAGTCTAAGTATTGGAAAGTGTCTCCTTGTCCCCCTTATATGCTCCCCCATGACATCATAGAGAGCCTCGTGAGGACTCCCAAACCACCAAACAAAAGAATAGTGTGTCCATCCATCATAGTGTTTCTCATGTAGGAAACTCTCCAACTACTCCACATGGATAAACTCATGGAAATGAAGGATAGATATCCCTCCTAGATCTTATTGAAGAAGATGCAATATTCTTAAAATTTATGCCATTTGAAGTAGTATGGAATTCCAAAGAATGTCAGGATCCCATAACCATATTGGAATCCCATCATTTCCCATGCTTCCAAAAACTTCCACCATTAGATCCAACAATGTTTGGACCTCTTCCCAATCCTTGGATTTAGGTGTACCCAAGGCATCCAATGGTTGCAATTCATTTCCTTGTTGCTGTAAAAAATGCCATTGCAAAACATGTGCTACCTCCAAAGTTTCCTCTCTACTAATCAAATCTCCTCCTTGGGCCAAAAGTAAACCAATGGTGAAGCATAGTGGAATTCCTCCCCATCTTTGCATTCGGTCTAGTGGACATGCATGCTGCTCCCATCCATGTATCAGTTCATCCTACTTGATATCCCCCCATGGAAACCCCTCTCCTCTTCCCTTGCAAGTCTCTAAGGATTCATGATGACCCTCTAAGGGTGAGACAAGGGTAGCCTCCCCAAATCTCCTCTTCAAGGCTGATATATGCATCAAGTAGATTCGGCCTATGTGTGTGAATACCTCCTTGAGAAATCTGAGCTAATATTCATGCTTCCACCCTCATTCATGGTACTCCTCATCAAAAACATGGACTTGTTCATTTCCCCCTTCTTCTTGTTTTGTGTTATGGAAATCTCCCTTTACCAAGAAGTGCATCCAACCTTTGTGATCAGATTTTACCACCCATTTTCTCTCCTTTGAAACTGATTTGACCCATGCCATTGCATGCATGATGGCTTTCATGAGGTCATTCTTCTCATATGGCTGCAACCTTCTTCTTTAAAAATCATTGGAGTGCCCAATCTTCATCAAATTTGCTTCCATGTCTTATTTTGTGACATCCCATTGTAGGCCGAATGGGTGAGTGGAACTTGGTAGTGCAGGTGTGAGGCAACCATCCCTCACTCCCATCATCTCTTGAATCATCATTTAAGCCTCTCCAAACTAGAAAGAAACTTATTTCTTAATGCTTACTTGTGAGAAGCTAAAGAAGCCTCTTGTATTGTTTCTTGAACTCGGTCCACCATGAGTATCCCAAATCATCCCATCATGCAAGTTGGTACTAACTTGCACAACCATATGATTAAGATTCATGATCTCAATCTCTACCTTCTCATAATTGGATCCATTTGCATGGTAAGATATCTATGCCATAAGGGTTAGCACAATATCCAAGCATTTTTTCCAAACCTTGCTGCAAACAAACATAACATTAGAAAATTTGGAAACATACAAATTTGTTCACCCACCATGGTGTACATGCAAGGCTGAAATGTAGTAGGTGCATCACCCAACATGATAGGCATGCAAGGCTGAAATGTAGTAGGTGTGTGATTCAAGCCAAAGAGCATGACTAGAAACTCAACGTGCCTACAATGATACTTGAAGACTAGCCACCACATGTCTCCTTCCTTCCTCCTAATTTGATGATGAAATTCTTCCTTGGGGGAAATATTTGCTTCATGAAACTCCTCCATCATTGCAGCAATACTTGGAGTGGGGTATTCAGCCTAGTTGTTCTCCTTGTTAAGGACTTTTTGCCTTATGCACATGCACTCTATTATAATCTTCATCTTCACTAGGCCCATAAGAAATGCAAGAGGACTTGGTTTGATGCGTCCCAAGTCAAAGGAACTCTTGATATCCCTTTCCCTTTCCTCCTTGAACATTTTCAAATGCTTTTAATGAAATATATTAATGGATTGTACATCCATCCTCAATTCAACCTTATGTTTCTTCACCTTGTCAGGTGGTCTACTCGGTGGGAGACCTTCCAATCCCTTTTCATGCATTCGTAGAAAACTTCCAATGTCTCCAAAATGATAAGACATGTTCATGGATGTGCCTTGAATGGTCATGAGGCACTTTGTATCCCTCTCAATGTACTCGGGCCTCATAAAATACCTCAAGTTAGAAACTTGGAAGTGCCCAGTAGGATCCCCAATGGATAGCATCCATTGAACTCCAAACTTCCTACAAGGTTCACCCACCAAAATGGTGAATGGAAATACTTCATTGTTGGCTAATTCAACAATCATGCATGTATATACCCTCTTCATTTGTATATTTGAATGCTCCTCGTGCATATTCCATGCATGTGAATCTTCTTGTTCACTAGGTGGCTCTTTGACAGACATGCCAAATTTCCTTCTTCCAAAGTATGCAAGTCTAGTGCACCCTTGGATCCCAATATCTGCTATGTACACACCTATCCAATCCATGGAAAAATAAGTATCTTTGCCTACAGATATGAATGATATGTCCTCTTGAATGTAATTCTGCAACAAGACAAGTGTTTGGCCAAGATCTTCTATGGCATCTCCCTTCACCAACACTTGCAAATCAGAACTTTCCTCATGTTCATCCTCCAAATGAGGTTCCTCCATCATACCCAATGCATTTCCTTCCATGCAGGATGAAAGGTGTGGTACATTCAACTCCTTTTGAAGTTGATAGATCTGCAACTTTAACTCTTGAAGAGCCTTTTGGGTGCTCTCCAAATAAACATATGCAGCCTCCAATTCGCTACCAATCCTATTTGCTTTATCTTCCTCTCTTCTGAGTGCATGATGGTATATTTTGGTCACCTCAAGAATATATTTCCTATATGAGAGCAATTTCATGTATATTTTCTTCATCTTGGTCATTTATTCTTTGATATTTTCGAAATATCCCAAGAAAGCTTCTCCTTCCAATCTTGGTTCTAAAGCTCTCCAACAACATCTTGACACCAAGGCATTGGCATCAACAAAAATTTCCTTGGTTGTTATGAGATTCTCTTCAACCTCCTTTAGTGATCCACCCAAATGGTGTGGCTCACAAAGAGGATCCTTTACAAGATGGTCTTCTTCCAAGGGTTGAAACCTTGGGATCTCCTCTTCATACTTCCCATGAAGATGACTTGGAAAAGCATGCTCTTCTTCTTTGAGGTCCACTGAAAGACCCAAATATGATCTATATGATTCATTCTCTTCTAAAACCTCATTTGGTTGATAAGAGTCTATCATTTCAGCATTATCATCCTCTTCTTCTTCTTCTCATTCTCCTTCTTCTTCTTCTTCGTCTTCTTCTTCTGCTTGACCACTTGAAGAACTAAATGGCTCATGGTCCTCTCCAATGATTGAAAATGGACTTAGGGACTCATCCTCATTCTCCTTACATTTACTAGCACCAAAATACCTGTGGGTCTCTTCTGTAAATAGCATAGGATTCCTCTCTTTGTACATCTCATCAACTATATGTGCAATCTTCTCGCCGAAGGATTTCAAAGCTTCTTCATTAGCTCTCAAGTACTCAGATGTATACTGAAATTCATCATCGGAGTAAGTCATGATTTCAATTTCCCCTGGATGGGGCAAGGAAAGAGCTTCAATACCACTGTAGTGTACCTAATCCAATAATTGCAAAATAAATTGACACACTAGCTCAATGAGACATGTAAGACACTAAGAATTGACTTTTCGGCAGGTAGGAGATATGGAACTCGGGGAAGGGTTCTGGAATAGGTATCTGGTATCTTTTATGATAGGGTATGCAGTAGCAATTTCTTCATAAAACTGCAGAGGTCGATTTGGTCAATTGGATCTCTGGGAGTGAGATTTCCCAATTCGGGACTACGCAGTTTCCTTGTTTTCAACTCGACTCAAACACTAGTAAAGGATCCCAAATGCTCAGTATGAAGGTGGTTTATGTACCAGTTTTATGTCTAGTTTCTGAATATGGCTTCATATTTTCAAATATACAAGTAGAAGACACTTTTTAATGCGAATTACGAAAACCGGTCAAAATTGGCACACATTGAGCATAGGTTAATAAACATTTTGCACAAGAGACCAAAAATTGCAAAACCAAATCTGAAGCTTTATTATGGGGATGCTTCAGATATGCAAATACTATTATATATGGCTTGATACATCCCATGTGTCCCAATGGCTCTTATACAACATAAGATGCTTCACAATACTACCAAAATGACATAGAAATGCAATGAGATCAAAACTGTGGAATATGATTTTCCACCACCACTAAAAAAATGATAGATATTACTATAAAATGTCTGCAAAATGCTCAGTGAATGAAACTGGTTGCTTCACTCCTCAATCAACAAGTGAGGGGCCCATCACCCTCTAGAATTGTAAGGGGCACATCACCCAAGTAGAGGAATTTCCTTCAAGCAAACTCTCAATAGAAATCAGTTCATAAACTGGAAAACCTCAAGAAGTTCACTTGTTTCTACTTATATAGCTTAAGAGAAACCCCAAAACCACTTGCAAATACCATGGGACCCAAAACACCATGTACAAAAACCATGGGGAGTAACATAACCCTTAATTTCTTCCACGTTGGCCACATTCAATGTACCATTTGACCACTTCATCATGTAATTATTCCTACAACACTTCTTGGACCATTTCCTAACCAACATTGACCATTTCCACAAACCAATGCGCCCTCCTAACCACTTTTGACCACTTCTCTCCTTTCAAATTTGAATTTGGTCCTTCAGTTTGAATTTGGGTTCATTAGCTCCCCTGTTTTAAGGAAACGCTTGCATTAGTTGGTTGGCATCATTAATTTCCAACTTGAGTGTCCCTTTGACTAGATCAGCATTTAATACACCTCCCTTATTGATCATTTGGCCCCTCATTCACACCTTGGACCATTTATACATCAATTTAAATCATTTTCCTTAGGAAATTTTACTCCATTTTAATACAAAGGCAACTTAGGATAAATCCAAATTCCCGAGTAAATTTAATTATCCACTTGAACTTTGAATTGGGAATTTCTTCTTCATGTGACCCACCTTGTCCATTTGGCTCTAATTTTGCATTATTACTAACTTGGACATCATGTTTAGCAATTATTTGACCCTTAGCACCAATTTGTCAAACTATCATGAACATGGCCAAGTGGCTTAGGCCATTGTGATCCAATGCAAAATTTGGGGACATGACATTAGGCTCAACTAGTGGCAAGGGTTTTGCTCGTAAATAAGGGGTTGACTATGAAGAAACCTTTGCTCCAATAACTAAGTGGAACACTATTAGGATGGTGCTTTCCTTGGTTGCACAAAATGGATGGAAAGTGCACCAAATGATGTAAAAAGTGCCTTTAGCAATGGTGATATGTTGGAGTAGGTATACATGACTCATCAAATTGGTTAAGGTATTATATGAAATGAAACAAACTCTGAAAACTTCGTATGCTATAATGGATGCATATCATCATAAAGTTGATTTCTTAAAGAGAGAATCATATGATACTTTGTATGTTTGGATTCAAAGAAATCACTTAGTCATTTTGGTGATGTATGTTGATGACTTTAACAAGGAATAGTGATGGTGATGTCTTTAAGGTAAAGCAAGAACTTAAAACAGGTTTTGAGATGATTGATCTAGGTTTACTTCGTTATTTTCTTGGGGTTGAAGTAGTACAAAAGGATCAAAGTATATTTATTTCTCAATATAAGTATATATCATAGTTATTGAAGAACTTTGGAATGGGAGATTTTAAACCTTCTCTTACTCCCATGGAAAACAACTTGAAACTCTCAAAGTTTGAAGGGGGGGAACTTGTCAGTAGTACCAAGTATCAACAATTAATTAGAAGTTTAATATACTTGAGAAATGCTTGTCCATACTTATCATTTTCTATCAATATTCTTTCCAAGTATATGTAAGAACCCAAAGAAAGTCATTGGAATGCAGTTAAAAGGGTACTTTGATATCTTCAATGAACAAAGGATTTTGAACTTAAGTATAAAATAAATAAAACTTTGAGACTTGTTGGATGCTCATATGCAAAAAATTTCAAAGATATAGATGACAAATCTTATACTTCAAGGTATTTAATGAATATGGGATCAATCTCTATATCATGGAGTTGTAAGAAACAAGATACAATTGAAAATTCAACAGTAGAAGTAGAATATATTTCGGCTTAGGAAACAAAATGTGAAATAGTGTGGTTGTGATGAATTTTTCAGGATATTGGTATTGTTCATAATGAAGCTACTTCATTGTTTGTAGACAATTAGTCATTGATCAAGTTAGCCAAAAAAACGGTGTTTCACTCAAAGATAAACCATCTTGATACAAAGTACCATTACATTAGAATATTTGTCATAAAAGGACTCATAAAACTGAAATATTGTCCAATAGAAAACCAAACTTCAGATATTTCACTAAACCTCTTGGAAGAATCAAATTCACCAAGTTCGGAACTAAACTTGGTGCTTGCTTAAGAGAACTTTTGGATCAAAGGGGGGGATAGTTAGCAAAAGTGATCCTAAATTTCAACTTGGGACTATGGTTTAGAGAATAAATTATTTATGTAAATGGTCACTTTACATGATTATGTGACTAGGTGTCCATGTTAGTCTTAGAAACTACTTTTTATACTTATAAAACTAGTTTTAACCCTCACATATAGTTCGATGTAATTTATTTTCTCGTCAATGAAACGTATGTGCCTAATGACACTTATTTATCACATGGGTTGTCCTTTATTTCACTTCAAATCATTACTTGTTATTGAAATATGCACCTGGGAAAGGGACTAATACTCGTGTTGATTTTTATGCATTATAGTTTTGTGTGAACACAACAAAAGAAAGAGGTTTAAAGTATTTCCAGGTTTGTGGAAGCTCAAAAGTATCAATGGATTGGGCCAATCAACAATGCAAAATTAAAAATTTAGGTATTTTACCTATTATGGATACAATGCAAGAGTTAAAAAGTATTTTTAAATTTCTTCAATTCACACATATACCGAGAATTTAATATGGAAATAGATAAACTTTATAAAGAATCACATGCTTATTGTAGGAGGGTACCTTTACTGAACAAGAATTAAGAGGGGGAACTCTCCTATCAAAAACTGAAATCTATTTATATTAAATACAACTAATGGAAATTCAGAAAACTTTGGTTCTACTAGACCTAGTTTTTCGTATTTTTGGATAATGCAGACTTGAAATTGTTATTGAACAATGCTCAAGTTGTTATATCAAGGAATACTATATTATTGGAAACAATAGACCCGTTTGTATTTTGATTAATGTGTCCAAGTGTCTTATTGACTCTTTGAGTCTAAACAAGATAGGCAAATGTATATTTGATTTCAAACTCTGAAATATCAATATAATGTCATTTTTTATTGGAAAAAAAAGTATTTGTTTTATCAATATTAATGGTAAGTTCATAACTTTTGCAAAAAAATTGGTGATTTTTGAGTTACTTGTTAATATTGATTGTAGTTTTTACAAGGACAATATCATCAGCATATTAGAGAGGATGACATTGAGTCAGGCCATGTTATCACCAATGCACCCGTTTTCTTTTAAACATTTCTTAATCTTATTAATATAGATTCCAAAAAGGGTGGGAGAGAAGTGGCATCTTTGCTTAACATCAATATTACAATTAATGTTTACTGACCATTCATTATTATTATATTAAGAATAACCTTTTTGTAGATCCTAAACACAAAACTGTGAAGTAGGATAACATTTTTTTAGGTAATTATCCTATGGAAAACACTCAGGTACTTCACCTCACTTTTAGGATGGTACCCAATGTAAACCATAGATTCTTCAAGGCACAAGTCCAATTCAACAACAAGGCTTGAATTCGTTACAATGATATACTCAATATGAGCTCAACATGTCACTTACAAGAAAAGAACCTAAGTGAGAAGTATAACACTCCATCCCACAACCACTTGGGCTAGTCCCAATTGACACTCAAGAGGAATAATGTGCATCCTGGTTGGTTATAAATTATTTCCCATGAAGAGTTCCTTTCGGTGGTGAGGAAATAAATAAATATTACCTTGGTTTCACCTATTTGAGGGTTAATTGTCTATGACTAGGGATGTTTGTGTGCCCCCCCCAAGCAATCAATGAAATAAATCATAGTGGGAATGGATATATTTCCAACTATTTATTATTTATCTAGTTTTGAATAATGTCGATGCCTTTTCTAAAATCAACAAAACAACATTTGAGATATTATGTTTTGTCTTTACAATCCTCAACAATAACTCTAAGAGTGGCAAGTTCATCACTTTTCACATGGTGATTCCTAAAACCAACTTTCACTTTAACCCTTCTATTACTATCCTTAATGTGTGTGTGTAGCTTGAGTGCTTGTGAGGAAAAGTTGTTACCCTCTCCACTTGGGTTCAAATCCTACTTTATGACATGTATGCTCTTAGTGAGCAAATTGTTGATGAGCTACAAATGATTTACCCATGAGTTGTTGACTTTAGCCCACACAATAAATAATATATGGTTTACCCTAGATATCATCCTCATAATGAGGGGAAGTTCCCCCTAAAACAAACAAGGGGTTCTCATACACTAATTCGGTGTCTAGTTAGGCTGTGAAATTAAAATTAGATTAGACACACACACACACACACATATCCAAAGTTACACACACACATACAACCTTGGATTATATATATATAATTGAATATTATATAAAATTTTATGATGATGATGATGATGATGATTAACGTCCATTGAAACCAACTTTGGTCTATCGGACCTTAAGAAGAAAGAAGGGAATTATTTGGTTTGCTTTAAATTTTATTCCTCTGCTCAAAGAGCTTGAAGAGAAGCTTTCCTAGTTCACTATAGTTTTGGCAAGTTAGGAGGTTAGAAAGGTTTGTATTGTAGTAAGTACTATGAAACTAAGATCTAATGTGGGTGTAAGTAGAACACTATAAGAGAAAGTGATTTTCATCCTCAACTCTCATAGAATCACAAAGATGGGAAATCCTTTCCACCCACGGTGTTTTAGGAATTTCACAATGCCTTGTTTCTCTATGGAACTCATAAGACTTCACTCTTATCTTGGCTATATTAATTTTCTTCTTTGAAATAGTTAACACCAAGAGAAAATTTTGATCTTCCAGATTAGGGTTAATGACCTATTTATAGTATCTTAACTTTCTTTTAATATCTAAATCTTTCTCGCACCACATTTTCTCTTTAAACTTAGAAGTAATAATATTTTTTTACATATTGATATTCTGCAAAGTGTCATTTTCGTCAATGCCCCAACGGTTTAACCAAGCCATAGTATCTTTACACCATCCCCGCTTGAGGTGTAAGTGGTTTTGACTTGATTTTAAAGCGAATTTAGGAAGTCTCTCGTCTCCTGTGTTATTTATCTTGTGCTTGTACATCAAGTACCTAGTCATAGCCATGCTCTTAATGGGGGGAAGACCTACGTCTATGAGGAGAATATGATAAGGCGTATTGCTTTTAATTTTGAGTTTATAAGTTATAAAACACTTTTGGTTTTCTCAATATTTCTCCAAAATTCTCTAGAAATGTTGCAACCCCATACTTCACAGTCGTATAATATAGCGGGAATGACAAGAGTTTCAAATAGGAACTTATTTCTATCCCACATGACCAAGTTGGTTGATTTACAATTGTTTTCAAGACCAATATAAGCTTTCCACCCTCCATTAATCCTTCTCTCAATGTTATAGTTCCAGTTGAGCTTGTGATGAATATCAATTCTTAGATATTTGTAAGAAGTCACTTCCTCTAGTTTGTTATTGTCATATATAAAATTATCATAGGTCTCTTTCTTGGACTTTATCATCATAAATTTTTTCTTGTTAGTGTTAACAGTCATTCCCATATTAGAGTGGAAATATTTGAGAATTCTTAATTTCTTATCAAGATCAAAGGGACACGTTTCCATAAGAACAATCTCATCAGCATAAAGCAGGACGATGATAACTATCCTAGCTAAGATCATGTTGGCACAAATTGCTTCTTCTAAACAACCTTCTAGCTTATCGATGTAAATGTTGAAAAGGGTATGGGAGAGGGGGAAACCTTGCTTAACTCCAATATTACAATTTACATCAGTCGACCACCCCTCAATGTTCTTAAACTTGGAAATGACCTTTTCGTAAAAACTTATCGTGGAAACTCTAAACTCAAAAGGAACCTTAAGGTCCTCTAACCTATTACATAGTTTATTTTTAGGTACTATATCAAAAGATTTTCTAAAGCCCATAAAGCAACAAAACATATTAGACTTACCAATATTATAGTTTGTATCCTTTGACCACCCCTCAGTGTTCTTAAACTTGGCAATGACCTTTTCGAATAACCTTATCATAGTAGCTCTCAACTCAAAAGGAACCTTAAGCTCTTCTAATATATTACATAGGTTATTTCAAGGCACCATATGAAAAAATTTATAAAGTCCATAAAGCAACAAAACATATCAGACTTATTATTACGGCATTCCTCCACAATGATCCTAAGTGTAATGAGGTGGTTTGTGGTTGACTGATGTCTTCTAAAACTTACCTGGACTTTAACGCACTTACCCTCTGTTTCTATCCATTTGTTGATCTTCTTTTCTAAGATAATACTGTATAACTTAGCTAAGAGAGGACTAATAATAATGGTATGATAATTAGAGGGGTTATTTTTATCATCACTTTTGAAAATAGGAATAATGAGTCTCTGAATCCAAGAAGTAGGGAAACCTTGCTTGACCACTAGATTGAAGAGTTTTTGGATGTGCGGGATGAGTACAAGCCCTCCAATTTTTAAGATTTATGCTTGGTAACCTTCAATGCCTTTGGCTTTACCATTTGTTAGGTGCTTAACCCTGAAATCTATGTCTTCTAACGAGAAAACTTATTTCGTTGTAAGAAGGGCTTGAATGTTATCTCTGATATTTGGGGATTCGTAAAGTTTTTTAAGATAGGAATTTCAGTCCTTCAAAACAATCTCATTATCTTCTTTTGTTCTACAAGTTAGAATTTGCCTCCATAATTTCTTAGGATCCATCTTATAGAGGTGTAAAAGATTTTCCCTCCTTTTACTTAGATAGTACCTTTTTTTAATCAGGGCTTTGTATTGATTTATCTTGTCCACTTTTAGTGATTCTGTAATAGATTGCTTAATTTCTTTTCTTGCATCTTTACACTCTTGATCACACCAAGGGTTGGTTCTACTATCTCTCTTGTTACCAAAGGCTTCAATAGAGAACTTGTTAATAGACGATGAGAGGCTGTAGTAAAATTATGGTGGAGATTTTCAATATAGTCCATACTAGATAAAGGAAACAAATCATTTTTTAAATCATGAAGAAAAAGGTCATCTTTATTTTTATCAAAGATCAGGTGCTTTGGGCCATGATAGTTTTCCTATTTGGGATTGTTATTCACAATAAGATTGAGAGTTATAGGTAAAGTCCTATGATCAGAGTCAAGATCATGGTTGTTGAAGATGTCAAAATCTATTATTTCTTTGTATAAAGGGATCATATATAACATAAGCTACCACACTACTGCCAAGCCCATGAATATAAGTCATCGCGCTAGAATTTGGCCATTTTATTAGGTCGTTGTAGATTATAAGATCTTGAGCACTACAAAACCAGTTGAAAATCGAATAAATTTTCACATAGATCTTCATGTGTGTGTGTGTGTAATATATATATAGATAACCTTGGATTATATATATATATATATGAAATTCTTGATATGTATATAATTGTTATATATATATATAATCCAAGGATTATATATAAAATCTTGCATTATTATTTTATATATATATATATATATATATATAATCCAAAGATTATATATAAAATATTGCATTATATATATATAATCCAAGGATTATATATATAATCTTGAATTATATATATATATATATAATGCAAGATTATAGAGAGAGAGAGAGAGAATATATAATGCAAGATTATATATATAGAGAGAGAGAGAGAAAGAATATATAATGCAAGATTATATATATATATAGAATATATAATGCAAGATTATATATATATACATATAGAATATATAATGCAAGATTATATATATATATAGAATATATAATGCAAGATTATATATTATATATATCTATAGAATATATAATGCAATATTATATATATAATCTTTTAAGGATTCCAACAGACATTACTTCTGCCATCCTACTGTAGAAAGTATAGGAACACAAAACTGATGATAAATCAAGAAAGATCCAAGTAATTTCTATTCCAGATATTAACAAGAGCGATCCCTGGGCTTACTTTGATGGAGCTAGTCAAGGGTCTCCACCACTAGGAGGCACGGGAGGAGTTTTATATATGCCGGATTCCTCCAAGGTTTGCATTAAATTTGCAACTGGGAGAGCAACCAATAGCAGGGCGGAGTTAACAGCGATATGGGTGGTTCTCGAGATTGTACAAAGGAAAAATGTGCAAAGGATTCAGATGTTTGGGGACTCCAAAATGGTGATAGATTGGGCTAATGGAAAATCCCAAATAAAAGCTCCGCAACTGCAATCTCTTCTAACAGAAATTAAATTTGAAATGACCTCCTTGGAATCTGTCTCTTTCACTCATATTTATAGAGAAATCAATGGAGAAGCAGATTTATTATCCAAGCAAGCATTGGCATTACAACCAGGGGTTATAGAAGTGGAAGAATTCAGAAATGGACAGATGCTAGAACATTTCACCTTGGTTTGAGAAGATCAATCTCACAGTGTTGCAGTCGTCTCAGGCAGAATAGAGGTGCGCGAATAACATCATTTTCAAAGAGCAGGACCCTTTGAGTGAACCTATTTTTGGAAAACTTGAACAAAAACTTGTAATGCAAGGCTTGTAAGCGATATAATGACTCTTTTTTGAGGCAGAATGTACTCAGCAATTCGTGAGGGCAGAAAGAATATGTAGATACTAAAGGCATGAGATTGGCAATTGTATTGTTGTAAATCAATATGAAACAGTCGAATGTTATAATGTAAGTCCCTTGTGGATAGTTTATGATCACTCCTTAATTAGAGTGATATATATTTTCCTTATGGAAGATATATATATTATTGATATGTATATATAATTCTTGGTATGTATATAATTTATATATATCTATATCTATATATAACCTTTATTTATTGAAGTATAGCTTGGTGATAAATCTACAACAATAAGAAATATAAAAATAATTTATAAGAGAGGAGAATCAACAAACTGTTACTAAATGTGAATTTGGAAAACTTATGATTCTCACATGGAATTGTTGAGATTTTCCATCGAGGAATGGCTTTAAGCTAAGTTGGATGTCTAGTGTAATTGGCATTCTTTTGTTGGTGGAAGCATATGAATATGACAAATCTCATGTACCAAAATAGAAGGTTTCACTTTGTGGTCTATATGGGACAAAGGATCTACTAAAAAAGTGATTGGTGGTATAATGTTAAGTAATATCTTATTTAGTATGAAAATATTTATAAGAAAGATCCTTTTAATTAATATTTGGTTAGAAATTTCTAATAGTAATACAAACAAATTACTTTGGTAATTTTTTATTTTACACTAATAAACTTTCTTTTTTATAAAACAACAACTTAGACAAAATTGTCATTTCAATGGTTTAGATCGTGATATTTCCTATTCAATAAACAAAGGTAATATTCTCTTATTAGGAGACTTCAATGCAAGAATTGATCATAAGGAAGCCATAATTATGAGCAACATCTTTGATCACAACACATTGTGGTTAGATGAGGACCTCAATATTGGTTGCATTTACAAAAGAAGCCTTAAAGACTTAGTCGAAAACTTATTCGGTATTGATTTGCTTAAGTCATGTAGTTTCAAAGACTTAATCATTTGTAATGGTATAAGGAAGTGGCCCTTTTCAAACTAAATGGGATGTATTCATGGTATAAGTTTACCCCTTTTCCGGACCTTGTAGACTAATTACGAAAAAGGAATACTCTAGTCACATTGGCTAGAAGAGTTCTCCATATGCATCATTTTATGCTTTTTCGGGCCTTGGAGACTAAACTTATGAAAAAGAACACCAATGGAGTCCACTTACCGCTTTCAGACTCTCTCAACATGAAAGCGACCATGAGCAATCACCATCCTGGGCTCGTAAAACCAACAGGACAGTAGTCATAACCACTGCAGAGTCTTCTTATCGTTTTCAGACTCCTTAAAAATGAAAGCACCAATGAGCACGAACAGTCCTGGGCTCACAAATCCACAGGACAGTACCATTTCAGAGCACACTTTTATCCCTTCTTGGAGCTCATTAAAACTACGAAGAAGGTCCCAATGGTGCCCCTTGGCACCACAACAGATCAAGTATACTCATATGGCAGCTTCCCACATTTTGGTCGCCTTTGATCAGAGCATTCTGCAGCATGTCACCCTGAGACTCCCTTGACAGTACCCATCAGCTTGACCCCCCAGAGTCAATACATACCCTTCAGTCCTTAAAAGCTATGATCCCTACACCTGCAAGTCAGTCCCCTATGCTGCCAGGTCAACCATGTCATCATGCTCTGAACAAAGGAAGTTTGAGTCTACCCACTATATGACCCCAGTTACTTCCCATCCCCACAAGTACGTCAGTCCTACCATCAATACTACCACACTTCAGTTCCACACCTCGCGCTCCTATCAAGGAATCATCATTGCCTTGTTAGTTGCTAGTCTCCCTCTGTCGACGACAACCAAATTTATTCCATAGGATAGACCTAGAGGTCCCTGTGTCTTGGACTCATCACCATTTATGATGAGTGCCTACGAATCATTTCGAGAAGAGTCCTTAGTGCCTCTCCAAATGGTTGTTTCTCACATGCTCGACATCAACACCTTGATCGCATCGTTGAGACTCGCACAGGGCATTGGTCCGTTCAGTTATTAGTCGAAGACCCCGGATACCACCTGACTCCTCCACATTTGAGAGTCTACCTATGGATACAACCAGTTATACTTTTCCTATTGATATCCGGGTTGCACATGGCAACAGTATTCAGATGTACCCTAGTTTTATACTCCCTCGAGTATACAGTTACAAATAATTCCCAGAGATGGCTCACAGTCATTGAGTCCATACAGATGTTGGACACCTTCAGTTTCAGCAATTCAACAGTTATTCCAGTGTATCAGTTATTGAGATCAGTCATGTTATGATCATGAGTATATCCCAAAATAATGTCCCCTCTGGACCATTATGATGTACCAGTAGATTCTTTATGTATTAGATCCCCCTTCTTGGGACTAATTGTTATGTATATGTCTTGATACGAGGATGGGTATGCCCGCCTCGTCCATTATCAAAGATTATTCCTCATTCATATTGAGGCCATGTAACATTTGTTTATTTTTGCAGCTTCCAAGGTCCGTGGATCCAGACTCCGAACGGTCTCTTCTCCTCCCCAAACCCCAGAAAAAAGACAAAAGAACTATGATGTCTATCGGCCATACGATGAGCTCCTGCCCTCACACATCAGGGGGCAATCTGTTAACACCCAAAAAGTGCTCACTAGCTCATTTCCCTATTCACATGACCCATTTGTCCACTTTTTTACCATCTGAGCCTCTGAAACCAACAAAAGGTCACCAAAAGACCTTAGTACACCCCTTTTTCCACTCAAAAAGATTATTTTTCCTAAAAAAAGCATAAAAAACCCTCAAAAAGGGTCCAAATTCCCAAAAATATTTAAAAGGGAATAAAAATATTCAAAATATTCAAAAAAAGGAAAAAGGAGGGAAAAGTACCTAAACCATGTTGGTCAATACCATTGGTTTCCACAAAACCACAATGGTATTCCCCACCACCAAAAAAGGTGGTAGGGGCTCCTCATTTCACATCCATCCATCTTCCTATCCTCATGTTGCCAAAATCTCCCTTGAGTATTTGGCCATTGTAGCAACATCGGAGAAAGGACCCTTTGGAGTTTGGAGCTGCTCATCCTTGGAGCTTCTCAACTATCTTCATCACTTGGAGGTATTATCGCAAGCACTTGCTTGCCCCCATTTTCAATACAAATTTATTTTCTCAATTTCTTGTTCTTGATTTTAATTCAAAAAGTTTATAATGAAATGCACATGCTATTTTAGTTTAGTTTAGATTTAGTTTACATTGTTTTTGCTTAATATTGAAACTGTTGCTACTAGTTAGCAGGTGCCCATAACACTAAGCTTGGTTGCAAAACAAAGCCAACACTTGGGAATAACATAGTAGACTATGTCATTTCATTAATCCTCTTAATCAATGAAATCATAAACCCTTGGTCTTAAATCTAAATGTTGACATGAATATGAATCCAAGTAGCCTTGATATAAAAAATTAAATGCACCCATTTTTTTATGAAACAAAAATTGTACTTTTAAAAAGATTTAAAGAAGGATTTCATCCTCCCCATTATTGATAATATTGTCGAGGATATGTAGGGGTGGCAGGTGCAGGAGGGGTTATCTATAAATCTAGAGGACTATTTGAATTATCATTCACTTGGGGATTGGGAGAGGCATCCAACAATCATGCCAGAGCTCTTGCCTTGTTGCAAGGCCTTGTGCTATTGCGTGCAATGCATGTAAAAAAATTAGTGGTGATAGGAGATTCCTTGGTGATTATTCGACAAATGACGAAGCTCTCTTTGGCAAGATTTCCAAGCCTATTAAGATTAATAGATAAAATGCATAGGATAGCCAAACATTTTGATCTTATAACCTTTTATTACATCCTTCAGCATTTAAACTCTGGTGTAGACGTTATGGAAAATAAGGCTTCTCTTCTAAATCAAGGACAATTGTGCCAAAATGGTGAGGAAATGACCATGCACTACCTACCATGAAGATCGCATATCTAAATATTATCCTTAATGCCCACTTTGATTAGAACGAAAAGTGTCAATCAAACTTTAATTTCATACGTGGAAGAGTAATTTATATCTACCCCCCCCCCCCCGTGCTCTTGCTTACATCTGGCTCGAGTATTTAATGTAGAATGGTTTCATTTTGTATATTAGTGGTGGGATAATGGATCCTAAATTGGTTTCATTGAGGCTCAATTTTTCATTTGTTGTAGGCACAAGGCATCATCATTCTCTAATGTTGTTGGATTATAGAGAAGGGTTTTGTGGAGACTTGGGAATTCGCTATGGTGTGTTATCACAGATAATTGGGTATTTTGAAAGTGTGGGTTTAGGTAGGTGTTAATCCTAAAGTATGTACTAGACTACAAGGATACAGATTTTAGGCACCTCAAGGTTTAAGATTTGGATT
This sequence comes from Larix kaempferi, assembly GCA_027924585.1. Classification (NCBI taxonomy): domain Eukaryota; kingdom Viridiplantae; phylum Streptophyta; class Pinopsida; order Pinales; family Pinaceae; genus Larix; species Larix kaempferi. The sequence goes on along the minus strand of BSBM01001005.1, from coordinate 10,472,161 downwards.
TTTACGTTGGTTAAGTAAGGGATCAAGGGACTGTTTGAAAAATAAGAGAGTATAAGATAATTGAAAACATCATAATCAGAAAATAACAAGAGCTGACCAAATTAGAGAAAGAAATATATCTAGATCATTCGGGTTTAAAACTTAATTATAATATGTGGAACAAACTGTCTAGTAACATATAGCATTTAAATACCATATTTAGAAACAGATTCTAAACACAGACTCATGAACATTCAACCATAGTATGAGCATTCATAATGAGAACATCAATATAAAGGATTTCATAACGGTGATAGTTTACACAAAACTACAGAATATTCAATTTCAAAAGATAGCTAAAACATGGGCTCTTAATATATAAAATCTCATCTTTCGGTTACAGGTCTTCAGAATAAGTAGAGCATATGTCTTAAACTCTCAAAAATAAACTATCGGCCCTCATATAAAAAAAACCTCTTCTATCAAATTACATTCTTCAATTTATAACAAAATCATGCTTCTAAAATAGTTTCCCAAAACCAAAAACCCGGGATCAAATATTGCGATATAGTTACAAATTAATTTTTATAGTTAAAATTGTATGTTTTTATTTGATCTATGCTTTCGACTCATCTAGATCGGCCATGTAGGTGACTGCCAGCTGTGGTCCTATAATTCATTCAAAGGGAACCTGTTAACTTTACAAAAAAATAGCTAGGATAATTAGGAACCTCTGCAATAATATCAAGCTTTCTATGTGGAGTCGCTTCCCAAAATATATGATATGTTCATGACACGTGGATGAAACGTGGAGCCTTGCAAAACTGAATGTTGACTAATCAAACTCGACGAGCTACCTCTGCTAAAATTGCTAAGCCATCCAAAGCTTGGGATTTCTTCTGCAACTGCAAACATTCTTTCTTTCTAGATCGAAGTATTTTTAGAAGCCCTTCATTATGTTTAGAAATTTCATCATTCCTCTGCTGCGTTGCTTTCCTTCTGTTAACAACTTCTTGAGCCAATTGATTAACTCCTCATAATTTGTATTCACTTCCTGTAAATCTATTTTCCACCTTGTATCTATTTTCTTTGAATTCTTAGGTTTTTTCCTCTTTTTATCATCCATATTACCCTTGTCCCCATCACCCATTGTATGTTCGAGCTTAAAGCCTGACCAAAACAAGAAAGGGGACCAAGACCTATCATGTTTCTTCAATTCTTCAAGAATAAGTAATTTCACCAAGCCATGATGAAAAACACTATGACTAGTATGCTCAAGGTGGTTCTGGACTCTGGTAGCCATTTTGGTAAGACTCCTTAGTATATAATAGGGAAAATTTAGCTTTTTAATCCATGCTATATGAACTAGAAATCTTAAATGATAGATGAAAACAGTGGCAAACCTCCCTTCACGGGTAACATAGCAATGTATAATACTCAAGGTGTCCCGCCATTCTTATTTCAGGAAACTTCTATGAATTCTCTTATTCCAATTGGGATTTTTGTGCTAAGGAAGGAGGAGCTGATTGTAATCTGTGTCTGCGGGTTGCTTTTTAAACTATTTTTTCCCTCAGTAGCCACACCAATCACAATTGAGATTGAGTAGTTTTCCATTTGGGCCACTTGCTCTCTTCATCTTCATGAATATGCACTAGGAAAGATAAACAGGGTGATGTAAATCTAATCCACTTTCAAGAGGGGACTATTTTTTTGTAATAAAATCAACCACAAAATCATGCATGTATATCGGGGCGCTACCCACAATCTCACAACCGGTCATGAGTTAGCATAGGACATAGTCATTATAAATTGAAATGGAATGAACCGATACTCTATAATGAAAATATAATACATGTTAAATGGCACAATTTTCAATAACAAAACCATTTCCCAAGGCCTTCTGATGCAATCATTATTTGAAGCTTGATTTAATCGAACTCTGTCATATCATCTTTTTTCCGGCAACGTACATGCACATAGAAATCAATATTTATGCTGCCAAAATGTTTTAAACATCCAACCTTCATATTTGACATTAAGGACTTATCCTTTGGGCTAATTTAAGACCTAAAAGGTTACTTTAAGGTATAAAGTTGTTCAAATGAGATTATTAAACAATAAAGAGACAAGCTTAAACCAACCATTAAACTTTAAATACAATGCAATTTAAAACAAGAATGACTCTAAAATCGACAACTTGACTAACTCTAATAAATTCAAGGGGTAACTTGACTAAAAAGGAAAAAGATAAGGAAAATATTTGGGATGGACTAACATTTGGATCCATCTGGGGGTGGTATTCTCCTTACAAGATACCAAGAACAGTAGACCAAGTGCCTTCCAAAATCAAATGTCATCCTGATAAAACTGCAACTGCTATCTCTGACTGATAATTGATAACTTTAAGTACAAATCCATTGGGTTGGAGTCTTATTCAACAAACCTGAAAACTCACTGATATTTACAATGGAATAGGTCACTCACGACCTTAGTAAGTGTAGAAATGTTTGAGGAATCACCCATTGATTGGGCCTGCAAGTTCTTTACCTTCCAAATTCTGTAGAACAAATCTATTGTTTCCCAGGACCTTTGCAATTTTAAAGGGACCAAACCACAAGTTGTCATACTTTCCATGTTTGGGTTTTTCATCTCTTCGTGCATCCCACCTAAGAACCATGTCACTAGGGTGAAAATTGTCTTCTTTGGTGTTTTTATCAAACATTGTCTTAAATTTTTCCCTCTGTGCTTGAGCTTTTTCTGCCAACAAACCTCTTTCTTACTGCACTTCAACCAATTGATAGATTCGTTTATGAACTTCATTAGGTTCATCCATATTATTCTACATAAACTTCATTACTGGTAAACCCAACTGCACAGGAAAGACGGCATCAGTGCCATAAACCAATTGAAAAGGGGATGTTCCTATATCCTTCTTGGTGGTTACTCGGTCTGCCCAAAGAGCATATTTTAGTTTGGAATCCCATGCTCTTTTATTTTGAAACAGAAGTTTCTTAATGTTGTTGATAAGACTTTTATTGGTTGACTTTTCCAAATCATTACCCTGTGGGTAATATGGTGTAGAGTGTTTCAACATTATGTTATGTCTTTCACAGAAGTGAACCATAGCACTAGATTTAAAGGTTGGAGCATTATCAGTTAATCTCTTGCGGGGACAACCGAATCTACTCAAAATATTTTCTTCCAGGAAATTTATGATTACTTTATCAATAGCATTCCTAGTAGGAATTACCTCTACCCATTTGGTAAAGAAATCAATGGTTGTTAAAATCCACTTAGGTTGTCCACTTGAGGGAGGATGAATTTCACGTATGAAATATAATCCCCACTGTTGGAAAGGTGCATCTACAGTAATAGGATTTAAAGGCAGAGAAATAATTTTTTGCTTACCTGCAAATTTCTGGCACTCAACACAAGCTCTTACTTTAGCATAAACATCAGAAAATAGTGAAGGCCAATGATAGCATGCCCTTAAAATTTTGAAGGCCGTGACTTTCCAATATCGGTGTCCTCCACAAACACCTCCATGAAAATTTGTTGTTATCATATCAGCCTCATCTTCATTCACACGTCTAAAAAGCATTCCCCCAGGATCCTTCCAAAACAAATTGTGTTCAACTAGATAGTATTTCATAGCTTCCATCTTCAATGATCAACATTTTATCTTCTTCAAAAAAGAGTAATGGAGAGATACTTTAGAAAAAATCGTTGCTCTAATGACGATCGCTGACCTCGGCTTCGCGGCCGAGTGATCTCCCCCTAGGGTTTCTGGCAACCATCAGAGTCTGCCCCACTGGTCTTGTACTTCCCCTGCATCTTCCGGTCCCCCTGCTCTAAGCGGCGTCCATGTCCTCTACTCAGGGAGGGGCAGAAGGCCCCTCCCATACAGTCTCCTTCACTCCCCCTGTCTCACCGTGATTGGTCAGCCACACCTCCTCTCTACGGATCGACTCATAGGACATTCCTATCCCTGACGCGGAACTTCCCAGGACTAATCCAGATCTTAATTAAAACATACCATCAATAGGCTTTGTTCAGGGAACCAGTACATGCATAGCCTGCTCAGCAGCCCAACCAAGTCTAATTCTCCCACCTGAAAGGATCAACGCCAAATCTCAATATTTGAAGGATCACACTCTCATTTGCAAGTTCATGGAATCTGGCCTACCGAACAAGCCCTCAGAGGATGGATTTCCATGAAATGGAATCCAAAATCCCACTATGATCTACATCTTGGCTCCAAAGGTTTCTTTACTATCATCTTCCACCACCTGGAAGACAAAGAAAGGGTGGAAAATGATGGCCCCTATTTTTTCAACTCCGTTGGCCTATATATGAAAATTTGGATTGAAAGGTTCTGCCCAAAAAAAGAGGACTTCACCTGGGCTCTAGTTTGGATCAGAATGTATTCCCTCCCATAGGAATATTGGGACAAAGAGACCTTGAAAGACATTGGAAACACCCTAGGAGCCTATGTCAGATCCGCATACCAGACAAAGCTCCAGAAATACACCTATTATGCCCATATCTGTGTTTATATGCACATTGCTAAGGCCCTACCGGATGTGATCAGTCCTTCCCTCAAAGATTCGGAATGGACCCAGCCTTTGGATTATGAGCACATACCTTTCAGATGCCATAAATTTCATGAACATGGGAACCTCTTCAGAGACTGCCCTCTGAACAAAACCCTGAAAGATGACCTCAAGAAAGACTTCACAGATGCAGATGGCTTCCAAATATCTGGAAGAGCTAAACGTCATAGCCGCAAAGCTGCCCCAGGGAAAAACAAAGTGGAAATCCCCTCTACAAGCAACAAATTTGAGATCCTGGTGGAAAAATCGGTGGACCACGATGCGGATCTCACGAAGCAGTCAACAGCCGAGGAGTCTTTCCCAACCAAGCCTAAGAATCCTGATCATTCAAGAGATTTGGAATCCCTTCTTGCTCAAGGAAAACCTGCAGGCCCCGTCGATCCACAAGGTATTTCTTATAACCCTCAAGAACCTCTTCTCAAGCATTATGTGGATCCCTCTCCAAACATCACTATGGATGAAGAAATGATAGAGCTCGATTTAAGATATCTTGACCTTCTTGGACTGGAGGATGCATGCACGAAAAAAGATTTCGGATCCATCCCGCCCAGTCAAATACAACTCCTGAAAGAAGCCCTTACCAAAGTTAAAGCCCATGACAAACTTGGAATTCATAACCTCCCCCAAAAAGACAAGCAGAAACTCTTGAGGGAGCTCAGGAAAAGAGGAAGGAAATCCGACCTGCAAAGAATCAACCTGTTGGGCACTCGACTGGTAGAATCAGGGCAATACACACAACTAACAGAATTCTTTCCCTCTCTCACCCCCAACTCTCAATGAAGATCATATCGTGGAATATACGTGGAGTCAATGGTCCCTCCAAATGCCATATGTTGAAGAGAAAAAACCTTTCCGACTCGCCCTCTATCCTTTTTTTACAAGAAACAAAAAGCTCTTCAAAAACCCTCAGCCTTCTCATGTCCAAAATCTAGAGAGGTTTCCATAGTTTTGCCACCGATGCCATTAGATCTGTCGGTGGAATTTCCATAGCCTGGAACCCTTCTGTTATAGCCCTGGAAAATTATGCTACTACTGCCCATTCCATCTCTGCCTCTTTCCATATCCTTGGCTCAGGCCTTCATGGCCACCTCCTCAATGTATACAGCCCTCGGCCCCCTGCCCTCAAATCCCAACTTCTCAACTTTCTTGGCTGGTTCACCTTGTCCCACATTGACTCCCCCCTTATCATCGGGGGAGATTTCAACATGATCACTGCCCTTGAGCAGAAAAAAGGAGGGATCCGTTCGTTGTCCACCGAAGACCTTCTATTCAAATCTTTCATAGCCAACAACAATCTTGTAGATTTGCAACCTTCCTCAGGTTTTTTCACTTGGAACAATAGAAGGGGCGAAGTTCATCAAATTGCCAAACGACTCGATCGATTTCTGATCTCAGAAAACCTCAATCTAGTGGGAGGAATCCTCGCCTCCTCTGTTTTCATGTCCCAAATTGGCATTGGGTCACAATGGCCTAAGCACATTGGACATATTCATTAGATTTTGTCAAATTGATGCTAAGGGTCAAATAATTGCCAAGGAGGAAAATTACTAGTTTCCTAGGTTTGGGGTGGAAGCTTTGGGATTTGGAATAAGGGGAATAATAAATGATGTTTGAACATTAGAATGACATAAATATTAAATAAAGGATCAAAATAAATATATACACGTGAAAATCAAAGTGGCATTTGATCATGAAGACACATGGAGGAAGGGGGACCCACATATGGCTAGATTTCGCCACTACACTTGGCATCATTCTCTCACCAATTCGAATTCAAGGTGAATGGTAACATACTTGGGGGAGTTCAAAAGGTATTATTCATTGCATGACTCATCCAAGTTCGAAATGTAGAGGAAGAGTAACTCCCATGGAAGAGGAAGAGGCAATTTGGAGCTAGTGGGACACTTGGGCTAGATTCCCTAGCTCTATGACAACAATGATGAAGATGCTATGACACCTATGACACAAATCAGACCTGAAGGTTGACATATGACATATATGACATGTCAGGACTAAAAATAGCCTCCAAGAGGGCGTTCAAGGGAGTTATGGCAGCTAAGATGCTTCCACATGTGATTTGGTGGAAGTGGGAGACTAGGAATTGTTGTACAAGTGGCATTCTTTGGAATCTCTTCCCAACTTGAGTTGGGATGAGTCTATTGGAAGGAATTCGACCCATGGAGGACATTAGAATTTTATAAAAGTCATGAATGAATAAGAATAGCAGCTTTTGATCATTTGAGAAATTTGCAATTGCATTTGTGAAGAGGGAGAGCTAGTGGATGACTAGTTTCTTGCCTTAGTTAATTTCGAGGGTGAAAGATTCCCATCCAAGTTGGTAATTGGAAAGGCCATTCAAAACTTTCATTTGGATATTTATTGGAGTCTTTATTTTCAGGTGTAAGATACATGGCAGCTTATGGTTTCTTCTAGTGCAGCTCACTCTCTCAACCATTTCCATTTTTGACGGCATATTCTTGCTCCTTGACGGAGGGCATTTTTGGTGAGATATTGTACTCTTTGGGGGAGATTATAATGCCCCATTTCTTTTATAATATGAATTAAATACTCTTTTATTCATCTCCAGAAATTTTCAAGTCGAAATTCCAACTAGAAATGTATAAATCTCATTTTTAATGAAGGAACAGTGCCATTTCCCCACTACCTTGTTGTGAACCAATGTAATGTTGATGGATTGAAATGGATAAGTAAAATACTGATGGTTTATTGATGAATGGACTTTTATTTATGTATTATACAAGTTTCATGTTCATTACTTAAGCCTTTGAATTCATTTTACTCAGTTTATTTACATTTGGAGAAGATTTGGTGCCATTTCCCCAAGGGTCGAATTAGTGATTTTTGCTGCTGTTTGGGAGAAGGTTAGAACAGACTTAATAACTGATTAATGGTGCACATGAGACCTAAATAATTTCCCTTATACATCCCCTACCTCTTTTCATAACTTCGAGTGGGTCTGGAGGCATTTGGAGAGCCATTTTCAGAACTTACCCTGGGGGGATTGGAACCTCAAATTGCTAGTTAAATTCCATACTTTGTACAGAATATTAAACAAGTTTGAAGAAGTATTTTAATGGTCATAAATCATCCATGGACATCATAATAAAGTACAAATATCATTCATACACCTTCCTTGAATATTTGAAGGCATTTGGAGCCAATTGGAGACCTAGAAACCAATACTAGTCAAATGGAAATTACTAGTAAAGTTCCGTACTTTGGCCAGAATTGGAAGAGGATTTGCAGAAGTATTTTAAAGGTCCAAAAGCATCCTTGAAACACATATTTATGTTCTAACATCATCCATATACCTTCTCAGAATATTTGCGACCATTTGGGGCAAATTGGAGACCTAGGTATCAAAACTAGTCAAAGGTCGAATTTGGGGAAAAAGTGAAAAATTGCCATTTTAATAAAATTCCTAAAATGGGACATTACATCTGTTCTCCCAGCAGTAGGCTCGGATCACTGGCCCATCGACTTAACGTGGCAAAGTCTTAGAGCCCACCCCCACAAGCCCTTCATATTTGAAAAATTATGGCTTTCCCATCCCGCTTTCCTGGATACGGTCAACGCTTGGTGGTCTGAGATGCGCTTCGTAGGCAAATACAAAATGGTTGTCCTCCAACAAAAACTCAGACTCCTATGCTCCAATCTCAAGAATTGGAACCACACCACCTTTGGCGACATCTTCAAAGACAAGAAGTTGATCGAAGAAGAACTTGATTCCCTCCAACGCACTATCATGAACGATGGTCTCTCTCAAGACCACAAACTAAAGGAAAAGGATCTCTTGGAAAAGCTCAACCAACGCTACCTTCAAGAAGAAATACTATGGAAATAAAAGTCGAGAGTCGCATGGCTTAAAGATGGAGATCGCAACACCTCTTTCTTCCATCGCTCTACCCGCAGCACAGAATGCACAATCGTATCAACAAGCTCAAAATGGAGTCCATAGAGGTCCTTGAGGAGCAGAATGACATTGAACATGAACTCAAAAGGTTCTTCCAAGATATCCTCACGGAACCCCCTGGTTCTAGATCCACTACCATTGCTCAGGTTACGCACCACATTCCCTCTATCATCACTGAGGAGCACAACGCCTACTTAATGCATCCCATCTCATTACAGGAAGTTGAAATTGATGTCAATCAAATGGCAGATGGTAAGGCGCCTGACTCGGATGGCTTTACAACCAACTTCTTTCATCACTGCTGGGACCTGATCAAGATCGAAGTTTGGGAGGTAGTATAAGAATCCAGACAAAAGAAATGGGTGTTGTCAGCTCTCAATGCCACTCACCTCTCCCTAATCCCTAAAGAAAAAGAGGCCTCTCACCCTGGTAAATTATGTCCGATATCTCTCTGCAATGTCATCTACAAAGTTGTCGCTAATTGTCTTAAACCACTTTTACCTTTGCTCATCTCCTCTAAGCAAACAAGATATGTAGAGGGAAGACAGATCCTTGACGGCATTATCCTTGGTCATGAGGTCACTCACTCCCTTAAAGTCCATCGCATCCCTGGGATGCTCCTAAAGTTAGATCTCTCCAAAGCCTTTGATAAACTCAGCTGGGATTTCATCCAAAATATGTTGCTTTCCTACGGATTTAGCCCTGATTGGACCAGTTCGATCTCCTACCTCTTCTCCTCTGTTTTTTTCTCCATCCTAGTCAATGTCTCCCCCTCCTCCACCTTCAACCCCACCCGTGGCATCCGTAAAGGCGACGCCCTCTCTCTGTTCCTCTTCATCCTAATGGTTGAAGGGCTTGGCAGAATGATTCAAGCAGCGGTTTCCTCTAGTTCCTTATGAGGCCTCTCTCTCCATGGAGGAGTCCCCATTGCCTACCAACAGTTTGTGGATGACAATATCCTGTTCGGCCACCCCTCCGTCCAAGAAGCTCGCTCCTTTCAAAATATCCTCAAGATCTTCTCGGAAGCCTCTGGCACCTCCATTAACCTGGACAAGTCTCAAATCTTCTTCTTCAACACGGATGCTATCACCAAACGCAACATTGCTCGCATTTTGGGCTTCGCTACCTCCACCTTACCTGCCAAATACCTTGGATCTCCCCTCTTCGATTCATTCGTCAAACATTCCTCTTGGAGGGAGCTTCTAGACAAAATTGAAACCCGCATCTCCTCCTAAACTTTTCACTCTCTCAATCTGCCCTACCACCTCACTCTCCTCAAATCTGTCCTCCAGTCCATGCCCCTTTATATTTTTTATGTCCTTGCAGTGCTCAAGTGGGTTCTGAAATCTCTCCGTAAGATTCAATGGTCCTTCCTCTAGGGAAAGAGTCAGCAAAACAACAGGTGGGCCTTGGTGAAATGGCAGATGGTCTGCCTTCCTAAGCGTGAAGGGGGCCTTGGTTTAAGAGATCCGGATATAAACAATGAGGCTCTTTCAGCTAAAATTTGGTGGAGGTGGGTCTCCAATAATTACTCGCCCTGGGCTCAACTGTGGAATACGAAGTACGCCCTTAATTGGGACCCCTCCCAGCTGATCCGGTACGGCTCTAACCCCCCTGGCTCTTTCATCTGGAGGGCGGCTAATTCTCAACGGGCTCTCATTCAACAACATAGCTTCTGGGAAATTAAAGATGGAACCCTTGCTTTGTTTTGGTGGGACTCTTGGCAGCAAATTCCTAAACTTAGCGGCCTCCCCATCTGCAAATAAACACCCACTATATGGAAAGCAACCTCCGACTCGGTCGTCCGTGACTGTTGGGACCCAGTTGAATCTTCCTCGATCAGAACCTGGAAGGATCCTAGGCTCTGGAATCCCGGATTAGCATCTGACATCTTTGAGACTGTCTAGACCGATCTCCAAACAAGGAAAATTCACAACTCTCCTGGCAAGGATATCATTTAGTGGGGGCATATCCCCAAGGGATCCTTCACTGTCAAGGAGGCATATTCCATTCTGGATCTTAAAGCAGTTGACACACCTTTTCCTCTTTGGAAGAAGATATGGAATCCTTTTCTCTGGCCAAAAATCTCAACTTTCCCCTGGTTGCTCACTCACAGACGCATTCTTACATGGGATAATATACAGAAAAAAGGCTTCATTGGACCCTCCCACTGTGTCATGTGCCACCACAACGTTGAGAACATTGATCATATGCTCTACTTGTGATATAGCCTCCATGCTTTGGGACAAGGTGGCTGAAATATTCAGAAAATCCAACAGAGCCAAAGGGGATATAATCAGCACCTTTCATCAATGTGAAGTTGACCAATTTCAAATCTCTCAACTCAACAGACTCTGGGAACTCACTCCAGGATTTTTAGTCTGGAGCATCTGGAAAGAAAGAAACTCCCGCATCTTCGAAGGGAAATGCAAAACCACTGACAATATCTAGGACACTCTCAAAGGCAACATTCAAGAAACCCTTTTCTCAACTGCATGGCACACCTCTGATCTCCCCACCACTGACTTGGAGAAAAGAATCCTCCACAATTGGAACTTCAAGCCTCAAATATTTCCCTCTCTCAGGAAGACCACTAGTCCCCCCCTACCTGGGGCCTCTTCAAACTCAACTTTTACGGAGCCTCCAAAGGGAATCCTGGCATGGCTGGATTTGGTGGAGTTTTCTGTAATCATGAAGGTCGAATCATCAGAATATTCTATGGAAACATCAGTCACGACAGAAACAATGCAGCTAAAATTTCCATCATGTGAAGTGCAAAGCCAACTCTTTAGCTAACAGTTTGGCCAATGAAGGAGTCTCCTACAACCTCCCCTTCTAGGAAGGCATTCTAAGTGACTCCCCCTTGAACCAGCTCTCGCAACTCTGCATTGCTCAAGCTAGGAAGGGCCTCTCCCTCTCGGATATGGGTGCTAGAAACGACACGACCGAGGTTAGGGGTGCCACCTACCCTCCTGGCAGCGTGCCTCCCACACCTGGAAACCGCCCTCCATCGGCGTTGTTCCCATGCTCCCCTCATTAAATTTGTGTCATATTTCGGCCCATCTGGCCTCCTCGTGCGCATTGAAATTCACTCCCCCCATGGCTCGGTTGTTAGCATTCATTTTGGTTTAGTTCTCCATGTCACATCCCCTTAACTGGCTCAGATGCTCCATTTCTCTGTCCCGTGTGAGGTCTGGATGCTCCCGCTTTGAAATTCTTGATATGAGGCTCCCTCTCCATGCCCCTGCAGTCATTACTCGCCTCTTTTATCCTCTACCTGCTGCCACTGCAGAGAGATCCACGCCTTCTCCGTTCTCTAGCGATCTAGCTAACAGTGCCATGACTTGAACGCGTGGCACTTCCAAGCGAGGAGATGATCACAGTGTTGGAAAGACTGCCACTTCTGCTGAGAGGAGAAGAAGGCCAACAGTGGCTATGACGACAATGTCTCTGTCCCTATCCGCAGGTTGGTGGATGATTGGGAATCTCGTAGTGTTGTTGAAATTCTGGCATTTGGCAACCAAGTAAATTACTATTGGTTAATGAAAAATATGATGGAACATTGGTTTAGGAAATGTTAACCAACTAGAACATCGCCAAGGTGGCGATTATGGACACCAAGGCACACATGGCCCATTTGGATGGAATGTTGGTTGCCCTGGAATCCAATCTGGCAGGTCGGAGATACTCTCTGTTTCGACATTCCACTCCTCCCCTTGATTATGGTCCTGCTTCTCACTCTGAAGGTTTGGCTGGCAATCCAAACGTCCATGCTGATGGTGCTGCTACAGCCACTGACATCCACGCTACAGAAAGCTCCCTGCCCGATTCCCTCGGTGTTGCTGCTGCGAAAGGCACTGCTCCAGTTCTAGGCCCCTCCTCTGCCCCGAGTTCTCCTGCTGCAGTGGTGGTTCAGGGGGCCTCTCCCCCTGGGACTTCCTTCCCGATGCCCTTGATGATAGACACCTTACATTACAAACGGGTCAGGAAGACTGAGGACGAAGCAGCCACTCAATGCAAAACTGAGCCACTGCCCATCAAACTCCCAACCCAGAATTGGGAAGAGGACTTATTTGGCAATTGTCCTATCATTGAAGACAATCCTGGTTCTCAGAATGTAGAAGCTAGCACATATAACGGCTCTGTGTGAGCCTAGCTCCTATTTTATTTTTTTTGCGGTTAGCGTTATCTATCTTTCCTTGTTTTAGCTTAACGGTCTACTGTCAGACTCTAGCATTTCCTTCTAGTCTAGTTCAGTCTATGTTTTTACTAGTCGGTTGTAATTATGTCAATACTGCTCAACCCACTTATGGGCAGGACTATGGAGGTTCCTACTTGCTTTTTCTACTCCATGAGAAGCTTCTAAAATCTCATGAATCTACAGATTTTCATGTGAATGTAACTATTTTTGTACTTTAATATATCTTCCTTATGCTACTTACAAAAGAAAGTAAACTATATCTCTGTACCAAGATGAAGCAACATACATGTTATAAATATGTTCCTTGTCGTGTTTTGTCTACAATTCAGATTGTATTGATTGATTCAAAATATAATTCAAACCCAAAGCTTCACAATTTGAATCTGCTAGAAGTCTGGAAAGTCCTTGTCCTTTGACCAATTTTGTGGGTCTGATTTCTAGATCATACTCCATGATATTTGCAATCCAACGCCCTCTTTTACCTTCAGTATCAGGTTGTACAAGAACTTCCTTAACCGCAACATTAGGCACATAAGCTATTATCTTGGAGTGCATAAGGTAAATTCTAAAGAACTTAAGTGATTTAACTAAAGCATAAGCTTGTTTCTCAATTATATTATACTTAATTTTAGAATCCCTAAGATTTTTATTGAAGAATGAAATGGGTTGCTCCAAACCATCTGAATTCTTTTCTAAGAGCATCGCAGCTCCAATGTCTTCAAATGCGAAATAAAAAATTAAAAACTCTTTAGAGAAATCTAGACTTACCATCACTGGGGCTTCAGAAGAGCCTGCTTTATATTTTCAAATGAAGACCTAGCCTCAGCTGTCCATCTCACTTGTTGATATTTCTTAAGCATCCATGTAATTTGCTTAATGATTTTTGCAAAATTGGGAATGGGCCATCTTAAAAAAATTATTTTCACAATGAAAGATTGAATATCTTTTTTATTTATAGGGATAAACAATTTTTTTGAATATCTTTAACATGATCACGATCAATTTTGACTCCTTCAGCTGAGACTATATGGCCAAGAATTTTACCTTCCTGCATGGTGAATTGAGATTTTTTGGGATTCAAAGATAACCCAAACTTCCTGCACTTGAGAAAAGTTCGTCTTAAATGATTAAGATGTTCATCATCTGATTTAGAAAAAATAGTGATTTCATCTAAATAAATAACCACAAACCTTTCTTTTTCGCCAACAAAACCTATGTCCATAGCCCTCTTGAAAGTTGCACCCGCGTTCATGAGACTGAATGGCATATTATCATACATGAACGTCCACCATGGAGTAGTAAATGTTGTTTTTTCTCTGTCATCTCTATGTACAACTATCTGATTATATCCAGAGAAGCCATCAATCATGGATATTCTCTGGGCACCTACTACTCTTTGCAAGATTTGATCAATTTTTGGCAATGGATAGTTATCCTTAAGAGAACACCTGTTCAAATTCCAGAAGTCCATGTAGAGCCTTATCTCTCCAATTTTCGTACGCATCGGTACCAAATTTGCTACCCAAGTAGAGTATCCAATAGGAACAATAATCTTTGCATCTAAAAGTTTCTTTACCTCTTTTTCGATGACTGGTAGCAAAGTTGGATCAATGTGCCTTAACTTCTACCTAAATGGTTTAGTATTCATCTTCAAAGGTATCTTATGCTGAATGATATTGGTGTCATAGGTTCTCAAGTCCTCATATGACCACGCAAAAATATCAACAAATTCCTTCATCAAATCCACATATCTCTTCCTTTGCTCATCTAAGAGTGCCTTTGATAGTTTTATCATTTTTGGTTACGCACCGGTGCCTATGTTACAACTCACTATATTCTCTTCAGAAGACTGCATGGTAGGCTTTAACAGCGTATCATTATTAGGAAACAATCTTTCTAAAGGTACAAGACCCTTTGGGATGAAATTTCCTTTTTCTATAATATCATGGTTGGCAATTGAATTTTGAAAACAAGAAGCACTGTCACTTACTTCAGTATCTTCATCCTGATCAATATGTGTTGTAGAAAAATCACCAGTCAATTCCAAAAAAAAAAAAATCTTCATCATCATGAAATACTCATCAATGCTCAACATTATCTGGAACTGATGGTCGGTATCTGATCTCAACTGGATATCTGAGTTGAGGATGTTTAGGCGCCTTAAAATTGTTGGTTGCTAGTGCCAAAGTGTTAGTTGTTTGATTATAATCTCTTGCAATAAAGGAAATATTGAATGTTGAAAAAAAATTATCAATAAGATCCTAGACTTCATTTCTATAAACCTTCAATAACTGTTGTTTTACCTGATACACATTTCGTACGTGTTGAACAACTAGCTCTGAGTCACCAAAAATAGATAACTGCTGAATATTTAAACTTTTTGCAGCCCTTAAACCAAGTATCAATGCTTCATACTCAACTATATTATTTGTTGTTTGAAACTCCAGTTTATACATTAAAGTGATTACCTCATCAACCGGAGAAATCAGAACAACTCCTGCCCCTGCTCCTTCTTTAGTTGACGAACCATCAAAACACATACGCCACAGTGTGTCCTGCACTTCAATACATTGTTGAATTGGAACTTCTTTCTCCACTTGCATAGAGCTTGTAATCTCATCATTCAAATGTAGCATACAAGATACAATATCTTCTTAAACAACATAAATAGGGTGATTAGTTGGATTTTCATGTTCACTGACAAGATAAGCAAGTTGCACTTCCCTGTACAATCTTCTCTGCTCTCCTCCAAACACTAGGATGGTTGCATAGGAAAGGTCCATTTGCAAGGTGCCACCTAGTTTTTTAGTCCAAAAGCTTGAAAACAACATGCTAAATTTGGGGGGAATCTGCCAATACAATATCCATTAAGATACTTTTCATGGGAAGCTATGTAAGGCTGACAACTAAATCTCTTATCACTCCTAAACATTTGACACCCTTAGAATCAAAGGAATATAAATCATGATAGGGCTTGGTAATGTTTAGTCCTAATGCTTCCATGACCACTTTAGGCATTAGGTTGTGGGAAGTACCATAATCTAATAGGCAGTTATGTAACATTTTATCATGGACAGTTAGGGTTATAAAGAAAGGTGTAACATTTTATCAGGGACCTAGTTTTTAGGACTTTTTGGATAATGCAGATTTGAAATTGTTATTGAATAATGTTCAAGTTGTTATATCAAGGAATACTATATTATTGGAAACAATAGACCCGTTTGTATTTTGATTAATGTGTCGAAGTGTCTTATTGACTCTTTGAGTCTGAACAAGACAGGAAAATGTATATTTGATTTCAAACTCTGAAATATCAATATAATGTTATTTTTTCTTGGAAAAAAAAGTATTTGTTTTATCAATATTAATGGTAAGTTCATAACTTTTGCAAAAAAATTGGTGATTTTTGAGTTACTTGTTAATATTGATTCTAGTTTTTACAAGGACAATATCATCAACATATTAGAGAGGATGGCTTTGAGTCAGGCCATGTTATCACCAATGCACCCCTTTTCTTTTAAGCATTTCTTAATCTTATTGATATAGATTCCAAAAAAGGGTGGGAGAGAAGTGGCACCTTTGCCTAACACAAATATTACAATTAATGTTTACTGACCATTCATTATTATTATATTAAGAATAACCTTTTTGTAGAGCCTAAACACAAAACTGTGAAGCGGGATAACATTTTTTTAGGTAATTATCCTATGGAAAGCACTTAGTTACTTCACCTCATTTTTAGGATGGTACCCAATGTAAACCATAGATTCTTCAAGGCACAAGTCCAAGTCAACAACAAGGCTTGAAGTCGTTACAATGATATACTCAAAATGAGCTCAACATGTCACTTACAAGAATAGAACCTAAGTGAGAAGGATAACACTCCATCCCACAACCACTTGGGCTAGTCTCAATTGACACTCAAGAGGAATAACATGCATCCTGGTTGATTATAAATTATTTCCGATGAAGAGTTCCTTTCGCTAGTGAGGAAATAAATAAATATTACCTTGGTTTCACCTATTTGAGGGTTAATTGTCTATGACTAGGGATGTTTGTGTGCGCCCCCCCAAGCAATCAATGAAATAAATCATAGTGGGAATGGATATTTCCAACTATTTATTATTTATCTAGTTTTGAATAATGTCGATGTATTTTCTAAAATCAACAAAACAACATTTGAGATATTATGTTTTGTATTTACAATCCTCGACAATAACTCTAAGAGTGGCAAGTTCATCACTTGTCACATGTTGATTCCTAAAACCAACTTTCACTTTAAAACTTCTATTACTATCTTTAATGTGTGTGTGTAGCTTGAGTGCTTGTGACGAAAAGTTGTTACCCGCTCCACTTGGGTTCAAATCCTACTTTATGTCAGGTATGCTCTTAGTGAGAAAATTGTTGATGAGCTACAAATGATTTACCCATGAGTTGTTGAGTTCAGCCCACACAATAAAGAATATAGGGTTTACCCTAGATACCATCCTCATAATGAGGGGATGTTCCCCCTAAGACAAACAAGGGGTCTCATACACCAATTTGGTGTGTAGTTAGGCTGTGAATTTAAAATTAGATTAGACACACACACGCGCACATATATCCAAAGTTACACACACACGTACAACCTTGGATTATATATATAACTGAATATTATATAAAATTTGATGATGATGATGATGTTAACATCCACTGAAACCAACTTTGGTCTATCGGACCTTAAGAAAAAAGAAGGGAATTATTTGGTTTGCTTTAAAATTTTATTCCCCTTCTCAAAGAGCTTGAAGAGAAGCTTTCCTAGCTCACTATAGTTTTGGAAAGTTGGGAGGTTAGAAAGGTTTGTATTGTAGAAAGTAGTATGAAACTAAGATCTAATGCGGGTGAAAGTAGAACACTATGAGAGAAAGTGATTTTCATCCTCAACACTCATAGAATCACAAAGATGTCAAATCCTTTCCACCCACGGTGTCTTAGGAATTTCCCAATTCCTTGTTTCTATATGGAACTCATGAGAATTCATTCTTATCTTGGTTATATTAATTTTCTTCTTTGAACTAGTTAACACCAAGAGAAAATTATGATCTTCCATATTAGGGTTAATGACCTATTTATAGTATCTTAACTTTCTTTTAATCTATAAATCTTTCTCGCACCACATTTTCTCTTTAAACTTAGAAGTAATAATATTTTTTACATTATTGATATTTTGCAAAGTGTCATTTTCGTCAATGCCCCAATGGTTTAACCAAGCCATGGTATCTTTACACCATCCCCGCTTGAGGTGCAAGTGGTTTTGACTTGATTTTAAAGAGAATTTAGGAAGTATCTCATCTCCCGTGTTATTTATCTTGTGCTTGTACATCAAGTACCTAGTCATAGCAATGCTCTTAATGGAGGAAATACCTACGTATATGAGGAGAATATGATAAGGTGTATTGCTTTTAATTTTGAGTTTATAAGTTATAAAACACTTTTGGATTTGCTCAATATTTCTCCAAAATTATCTAGAAGTGTTGCAACCCCATACTTCACGTCGTATAATATAGCGGGAATAGTTTCAAATAGGAACTTATTTTTATCCCACATGACCAGGTTGGTTGATTTACAATTGTTTTCAAGACCAATATAAGCTTTCCACGCTCCGTTAATCCTTCTCTCAATGCTATAGTTCCAGTTGAGCTTGTGATGAATATCAACTCTTAGATATTTGTAAGAAGTCACTTCCTCTAGTTTGTTATTTTCATATATAAAATTAGCATAGATCTCTTTCTTGGACTTTATAATCATAACTTTTTTCTTGTTAGTGTTAACAGTCATTCCCATATTAGAGTGGAAATCTTTGAGACTTCTTAATTTCTTATCAAGATCAAAGGGACACCTTTCCATAAGAAAAATATCATCAGCATAAAGCAGGAGGATGATAACTATCCTAGCTAAGATCATATTGGCACAACTTGCTTCTTCTAAAAACCTTCTAGCTTATCAATGTAAATGTCAAAAAGGGTAGGGGAGAGAGGGAAACCTTGCTTGACTCCAATATTACAGTTTATATCAATCGACCACCCCTCAATGTTCTTAAACTTGGCAATGACCTTTTCCTATAAACTTATCGTGGCAACTCTAAACTCAAAAGGAACCTTAAGGTCCTCTAACATATTACATAGTTTATTTTTAAGTACCGTATCAATAGCTTTTCTAAATCCCATAAAGCAACAAAACATATTAGACTTACCAATATTACAGTTTATATTCTTTGACCACCCCTCAGTGTTCTTAAACTTGGAAATGACCTTTTCGTATAACCTTATCGTAGTAGCTATCAACTCAAAAGGAACATTAAGCTCCTCCAATATATTACATAGGTTATTTCGAGGCACTGTATGAAAAAATTTCTAAAGTACATAAAGCAACAAAACAGATCAAACTTATTATTACGGCATTCCTCCGCAATTATCCTAAGTGTAATAAGGTGGTCCGTGGTTGATTGATGTCTTCTAAAACCTACCTACCCTTTAACGCACTTATCTTCTGTTTCTATCCATTCGTTGATCTTCTTTTCTAAGATAATACCATATAACTTATCTAAGAGAGGACTAATCATAATGGTATGATAATTAGAGGGGTTATTTTTATCATCACTTTTGAAAATAGGAATAATGAGGCTCTGAGTCCAAGGAGTAGGGAAACCTTGCTTGACCGCTAGATTGAAGAGTTTGTGGATGTGCGGGATGAGGACAGGCCCTCCAATTTTTAAGATTTATGCTTGGTAACCTTCAATGCCTTTGGCTTTACCATTTGTTAGGTGCTTAACCCCGAAATCTATGTCTTCTAATGAGAAAACTGCTTTCGTTGTAAGAAGGGATTGAATGTTATCTCTGATATCTGTGGATTCGAAAAGTTTTTTAAGATAGGAATTTTAGTCCTTCAAAACAATCTCATTATCTTCTTTTGTTCTGCGAGTTAGAATTTGCCTCCATAATTTCTTAGGATCCATCTTATAGAGATGTAAAAGATTTTCCTGCATTTTCTTAGATAGTACCTTTTTTTAATTAGGGCTTTGTATTGATTTATCTTGTCCACTTTTAGTGATTATGTAGTAGATTGCTTAATTTCTTTTCTTGCATCTTTACACTCTTGATCATACTAAGGGTTGGTTCTACTATCTCTCTTGTTACCCGAGACTTCAATAGAGAACTTGTTAATAGACGACGAGAGGGCTATAGTAAAATTATGGTGGAGATTTTCAATATTGTCCATACTAGATAAAGGAAATAGATCATTTTTTAAATCATAAAGAAAAAGGTCAGCTTTATTTTTTATTGAAGATCAGGTGCTTTTGGCCATGATAGTTTTCCTCTTTGGGATTGCTATTCATGACAAGATTGAGAGTTATAGGTAAAGGCCTATGATCAGAGTCAAGATCATGGTTGTTGAAGATGTCAAAATCTATCATTTCATTGTATAAAGGGATATCATATATAACATAATCTACCACACTACTACCAAGACCATGAATACAAATCATCCGACTAGAATTTGGCCATTTTATTAGGTCGTTGTAGATTATAAGATCTTGAGCACTACAAAACCAGCTCAAAATCGAATAAATTTTCACCTAAATTTTCATGTGTGTGCGTGTGTAACCCAAGGTTATATATATATATATATATATATAATGCAAGATTTTATATATAATCCTTGGATTATATATATTTATATATAATCCTTGGATTATATATAAAATCTTGCATTATTTTATATTTATATATATATATATATATGCAAGGTTTTATATATATATATATATATATATAATCTTGCATTATAATTATAATTATAATGCAATTATATATAGAGAGAGACAGAGAGAGAGAGAGAATATATATAATGCAAGATTATATATATAGATCTTCATGTGTGTGCGTAAACCAAGGTTATATATATAGATAACCTTTGATTATATATATATATATAATCCAACGTTATCCATATATATGAAATTCTTGATATGTATATAATTGTTATATATATATATATATATATATATAATCCAAGGTTATCTATATATATATATATAATTCTTGATATGTATATAATTGTTATATATATATATATATAATCCAAGGATTATATATAAAATCTTGCATCATATACATATATATATATAATAATGCAAGAATATATATATATATATAATGTAAGATTATATATAGAGAGAGATATCTAAGGAAAAAAAATAAAGAGAGAGAGAGAGAGAATATATAATGCAAGATTATATATAGAATATATAATGGAGGAATATATATACATAATGCAAGATTATAATCTTGGATTATATATATATATATATATATATATATATATAATTCTTGATATATATATATAATCCAAGAATTATATATATCTATATCTATATATAACTTTTATTTATTGAAGTATAGCATGGTAAAAAATCTGCCACAATAAGAAATAGAAAAATTGTTTATAAGGGAGGAGAATCAACAAACTGTTACTAAATGTGAATTTGGAAAACTTATGATTCTCACATGGAATTGTCGAGATTTTCTATCGAGGAAGGGTCTTAAGCTAAGTTGGATGTCTAGTGCAATTGACATTCTTTTGTTGGTGGAAGCATATGAATATGTCAAATCTCATGTACCAAAATAGAAGGTTTCACTTTGTGGTCTATATGGGACAAAGGATCTACTAAAAAAGTGATTGGTGGTATAATGTTAAGTAATATCTTATTTAATATGAAAATCTTTATAAGAAAGATCTTTTCAATTAATATTTGGTTAGAAATTTCCAATAGTAATACAAACAAACTATTTTGGTAATTTTTTATTTTATATCAATAAAAATTATTTTTTATAAAATAATAACTTAGACAAAATTGTCATTTCAATGGTTTAGATCTTGATATTTAATATTCAAAAAATAAAGGTAATATTCTTTTATTAGGAGACTTTAATGCAAGAATTGATAATAAGGAAGCCATAATTATGAGCAACATCTTTGACCACAACCCATTGTGGTTAGATGAGGACCTCAATATGGGTTGCATTTACAAAAGAAGCCTTGAAGACTTAGTCGAAAACTTATTCGGCATTGATTTGCTTAAGTTATTTAGTTTCCAAGACTTAATCATTTGTAATGGTATAAGGAAGTGGCCCTTTTCAAACTAAATGGGATGTATTCATGGACTTGGGAATAACGTAGTAGATTATGTCATTTCATTAATCCTCTTAATCAATGAAATCAATAATACTGATATTATAGATAACCACAAGCTTGATTTATATCATAAACCCTTGGTCTTAAATCTAAATGTTGACATGAATATGAAGCCAAGTAACCTTGATATAAATAATTAAATGCACCCATTTTTTTATGAAACAAAAATTGTACTTTTAAAAAGATTTAAAGAAGGAATTCATCCTCCCCATTATTGATAATAGTGTCGAGAATATGTAGGGGTGGCAAGTGCGGGATGGGTTATCTATAAATCTAGAGGACTATTTGAATTATCATTCACTTGGGGATTGGGAGAGGCATCCAACAGTCATGCCAAAGCTCTTGCCTTGTTGCAAGGCCTTGTGCTATTGCGTGCAATGCATGTAAAAAAATTAGTGGTGATTGGAGATTCCTTGGTGATTATTCGACAAATGACGAAGCTCTCTTTGGAAAGATATCCAAGCCTATTAATATTAACAGATAAAATGCATAGGATATCCAAAAAAATTGAGCTTATAACATTTTATTACATCCTTCATCATTTAAACTCTGGTGTAGGTGTTATGGAAAATAAGGCTTCTCTTCTAAATCAAGGACAATTGTGCCAAAATGGTGAGGAAATGACCATGCACTACCTACCATGAAGATCTCATATCTAAATTAGCCTTAACGCCCACTTTGATTTGAAGGAAAAGTGTCAAGCAAACTTTAATTTCATACGTGGAAGAGTTAATTTATATCTACCCCCCCATCCCCCCACCCCACGTGCTCTTGCTTACATCTGGCATGCTCGAGTATTTAATGTAGAATGGTTTCATTTTGTATATTAGTGGTGGGATAATGGCTCCTAAATTCGTTTCATCGAGGATCAATTTTTCATTTGTTGTAGACACAAGGCATCATCATTCTCTAATGTTGTTGGATTATAGAGAAGGTTTTGTGGAGAGTTGGGAATTCGCTATGGTGTGCCTTTGCAAATAATTGGGTATTTTGAAAGTGTGGGTTTAGGTAGGTGTTAATCCTAAAGTCTGTACTAGACTACAAGGATACGGAGTTTAGGCACCTCAAGGTTTAAGATTTGGATTTTTATGCTGGTTAAGTAAGGAATCAAGGGACTGTTGGAAAAAGAAGAGAGTATAAGACAACTGAAAAACATCAAAATCTGAAAATAACAAGAGCTGACCAAATTAGAGAAATAAATATATCTAGATCATTCAGGTTTAAAACTTAATGATAATATGTGGAATAAACTGTTTAGTCACATATAGCATTTAAAATACCATATTTAGAAACACGTTCTAAACACAGACTCATGAACATTCAACCATAGTATGAGCATTCATAATGAAAACATCAATATAAAGGATTTCATAATGGTGATAGTTTAAACAAAACTGCAGAATATTCAATTTCAAAAGATAGCTAAAACATGGGCTCCTAATATATAAAATCTCATCTTTCAGTTACATGTCTTCATAATAAGCAGAGCATATGTCTTAAACTCTCAAAAATAAACTCTCGGCCCTCATATAAAAAAAACCTCTTCTATCATATCACATTCTTCAATTTATAACAAAATCATGCTTCTAAAACAGTTTCCCAGAACCAAAAACCCAGGATTGAATATTGCGATATAGTTACAAATTAATTTTGATAGTTAAAATTGTATGCTTTTATTTGATATATGCTTTCGACTCATCTAAATCGATCATGTAGGTGACTGCCAGCTGTGGTCCTATAATTCATTCAAAGGGCACCTGTTAACGTTACAAAAAAGAGCTACGATAATTAGGAACCTTTGCAATAATATTGAGCTTTCTATGTGGATTAGCTTCCCAAAATATATGATATGTTCATGACACGTGGATGAAACATGGAGCCTTGCAAAACTGAATGTTGACTAATCAAACTCGACGAACTACCTCTGCTAAAATTGCTAATCCATCCAAAGCTTGGGATTTCTACTGTAACTACGAACATTCTTTCTTTGTAGCTCGAAGTCTTTCTAGAAGCTCTTCATTATGTTTAGAAAGTTCCTCATTCCTCTGCTGCGTTGCTTTCCTTCTGTTAACAACTTCTTGAGCCAATTGATTTAACTCCTCATAATTTGTATTCACTTCCTGTAAATCTATTTTCCACCTTGGTCGCTACTAAGAGGCTGCTCTGGTATTTTCTTTGAATTCTTAGGTTTTTTCCTCTTTTTATCATCCATATTACCCTTGTCCCCATCATCCATTGTCTGTTCGAGCTTAAAGCCTGACCAAAACAAGAAACGGGACCAAGACCTATCATGTTTCTTCAATTCTTCAAGAATAAGTAATTTCACCAAGCCATGATGAAAAACACTATGACTAGTATGCTCAAGGTGGTTCTAGACTATGGTAGCCATTTTGGTAAGACTCCTTAGTATATAATAGGTAAAATTTAGCTTTTTAATCCATGCTATATGAACTAGAAATCTTAAATGATACATGAAAAAAGTGGCAAACTTCCCTTCACAGGTAACATAACAATGTATAATACTCAAGATGTCCCGCCATTCTTATTTCGTGAAACTTCTATGAATTCCCTTACTCCAATTGGAATTTTTGTGCTGAGGAAGGAGGAACTGATTGTAATATGTGTCTGCAGGTTGCTTTTTAAACTATTTTTTTCCCTCAGTAGCCACACTAATCACAATCGAATTACTCTTCATAGACTTGAAACTCGAACCCCCAAAATCGATTGTTGAACCTTTGAAATTCAAGGCAAAATGCTCTATGACTTGAATGTTTTTTTTTAACAAAAACGTATATTGTATATTAAAAAAAAAGAGCCGTGGTTTTTATTCAAATCGGCAAAATACATGAAGGCCAAAATGGCTTTTATCATTTTCAGTTTCTCATAGTCTGAGAAGACCGCCTTTGTAAAAATATGAATGGGTGTTAATATACCTTCCTTCTCTTTATGAGAAAGATTATTTCAATGAAATACTAATGAATGATACAATGCCTTACATCTCATTCTGAGATAGAATAACACTGATAAATAGGATGATTGAATTGCTAAATGTTGATGATGCTTGCTGAGAGAATTTGCTGCACATTGTGCTGGATAGTTCTATGAACAGTTCTAAAGTTTCATAGTGTCCTTCTGAGATTTCTTAATGCTGATTAATACTATCAGATACTGAGCTAGGATTGCTGATGATGCTTCAGTTTATCATTCTGCTTCAGCAAGACCCTACTCTAAGAATTCTGGATGAATCAAGCCCAAGGTATACTTTCAGAATTGGGAATATAAGTTCACTATTGCTAACCAATTCTCTCAAAACTAACAACTGAAACACGATTATCTTCCTCCTCAAGGCTGCCTCACAAAATTGCCTCTGCTGCTATTAAGACTTCAAATAATTTTGAAAACAACTTAATGATGAGTTGTGTTATTACGAATTCCTCCAGTTCTGTATGAAAAAGAGTCCTCCAATTCTGTGTGTTATTACGAATTCCTCCAGTTAATACAAAATACGAATTCCTTCATATCTGTATGAAAAAGAGTCCTCCAATTCCTACGAGTTCTTACCTCCCAGAAATCGCACAGTACCATATCATGATAAGTTTGTTCCATAGATTCATTATTCAATGAATCATCATGGCGATCCTATTGAAAATGCACTGAATTGGAAGGAAATAGGGTAAATTAGAAAAGCGTTGTAGATGCTTAGAAGGCTGTAACAGTCTGAAGGTGAAATGATTCCAAATTTACTGCAGTCGAAATTCTGTTTCAGATGATGGAGATGATAAAAGACATCTGCACTTGTTGAATTTGAAGGAGACAATCTGTGTTCCAAGAAGAGAAAGACTAAATCTGATATACTGAGGATATAGTGCTTAAAATTTTGTGACTGTTAGAGAATGAATTGAAATCTGGATGTATAAAGATCAATTATCTGCTTCAAACGCTGAGGAAAGATTAGACTTCTGCGTTCCAAAACATAATGTATTTCTTTGTATTTTCCTTGGTTTAAAAAAGATCAGGTCTCGCACTCAGCTTCAGATGTTATTCACACTCTGCTTTAGATGTTATTCTGAGATAGTAAGAACCAAGTTGAGATAAAGGATGATGTTCAAAGAATTCATCTACTATAAGCCAGCCCTGTTGTAGAAATGGAAGAAAATTTCATGGAAGATGAAGGAGTATAATGTCAATATCAATTGCCATAATTAAGAAATGAAGAGCCTTCTCATGAATGTGATGAATTTGACTGTCTGAACTAGAGATATGAAGAGTCCCTTGATTTAGCCTGCTAGTTGCGTTTGCTTCGTAGTCAGCTTCATTGTTTGAAATTCTCAGAATATGAAATGCCTTAAAAAGAATAAAAGTGCTTGAAATATGCCTTATTCTTTGTATGATTCGCTCGAGGGGTAGATTGTTGAAGCTGGAAGTGGCGTTGAAAGCTCTGATAATGATCAATGGGTATCCGAAGACATATAATTTGTCGATCTTCTGATCTTTGGCAATCTGACATCCTTTCAGCAATGCAAGGGCTTCTTCTATATTATTGGAGCAGATACCTAGACCCCATCTATATTTCAATATTATTGTGCCTTTCTTGGTTCGCAGAACTCCCCCTACTCCTGCTTCTCCAGGATTATTCTTGGATGCACCATCAAAATGTAAGCTATCAATTTCTTGATTAGTTCTCCACTTTTGGAAGTCTGAGTTGCCATGCTGGATGATTTCGCATTTGTGGCTCTTTGGTTGTAAGAGAAATGGGTATTCCAATCCACTTCTTTTCACTGTTGGTAAGAGAAGCTTCAGTCTTGTACTTAGAAATTTTGAGACGTTCAATTAGGAGAGCTTTGGCTTGACCTGCAACTTGTAAGGGGGTATACTGCTTATTTTGAAAGATAGCATAGTTTCTTGCTGTCCATAATTTCCAGCAGGTATGCTTAGGGATTGAGATCCAAACATGAAACCAGATGTTCTTTGTAGGTAAGGAATGAGAATAAATGGATTTCCAGTCAGAGAAGAGTTGGGTGATGGAGGTAAAGAGGGCATGTTAATATTGAGATCAAGGAGTAATAAGTTCCAGACAAGTTTAGTAAAGTTGCAATCCAGGAATAGGTGGTTGAGGGTTTCAAGGCTATTGTGGCAGAGAGGACACCAAAAAGGCCCAAGGAAGCCTCTCTTGCTGAGGTTGTCACCGGTGAGAACTTTGCGGTGGATTAAAGTCCAAATAAAGAAATTTATTGTAGGTAGTCCTAATGGATCCCAAGCAATTTTCCATAAATATTTTCTTGCTTGATCAAGGGATTGAAGAGATTTGTAGCCGAGAGCTGGGGTATAGGAACCCGTGGGGCCCCAACCTCTTTCATCTTTGGCTGTGAGATGTATGGGGGCGCAATCTTTCAGACTGTTGGTCAGAATGGTCTATGACTTGAATGTTATACCCATGTATTCTCTCACATAATGAATACCATCAAGCTTCCTTTAATCTCTGTGTATAATGCGGGAACGATCTAGTCCACTTTGTATTCTCTGGCTTGAACTCGAGTAGTTTGCCATTTGGGCCACTTGCTCTCTTCATCTTCATGAATATGCACTAGGAAAGCTAAACAGGGTGATGTAAATGTAAGCCACATTTAAGAGGGGACTATTTTTCTGGTAAGAAAATCAAACACAAAATGATGCATGTATCTCGGGGCACTACCCACGATCTCACAACCGGTCACGGGTTAGCATAGGACATAGTCATTATAAATTGAAATGGAATGAACTGATACTCTATAATGAAAAGACAATACATGTTAAATGGCACAATTTTCAATAATAAAACCATTTCTCGAGGCCTTTTGATGAAATCATTATTTGAAGCCTGATTTAATCGAACTCTGTCATATCATCTTTTTTCCGGCAGCGCACATGCACATAGAAATCCATATTTATGTTGTTGGAATGTTTTAAACATCAAACCTTCATATTTGACATTAAGGACTTATCCTTTGGGCTAATTTAAGACCTAAAAGGTTACTTTAAGGCATAAAGTTGTTCAAATGCGATTATTAAACAATAAAGAGCCAAGATTAAACCAACCATTAAACTTTAAATACAATGCAATTTAAAACAAGAATGACTCTAAAATCGACAACTTGACTAACTCTAATAAATTCAAGGGGTAACTTGATTAAAAAGGAAAAAGATAAGGAAACTATTTGGGATGGACTAACATCTGGCTCCATCTGGGGGTGGTATTCTCCTTGTGAGATACCAAGAACAGTAGACCAAGTGCCTTCCAAAATCAAATGTCATCCTGATATAACTGCAACTGCTATTTTTGACTGATAATTGATAACTTTAAGTACAAATCCATTGGGTTGGATTCTTATTCAACAAACCTGAAAACTCACTGATATTTACAATGGAATAGGTCACTCACGACCTTAGTAAGTGTAGAAATGTTTGAGGAATCACCCATTGACTGGGCCTGCAAGTTCTTTACCTTCCAAATTATGTAGAATAAATCTATTGTTTCCCGAGACCTTTGCAATTTTAAAGGGACCAAACCACAAGTTGTCATACTTTCCATGTTTGGGTTTTTCATCTCTTTGTGCATCCCACCTAAGAACCATGTCACCAGGGAGAAAATTGTCTTCTTTGGTGTTTTTATCAAACATTGTCTTAACTTTTTCCCTGTGTGCTTGATTTTTTTCTGCCAACAAACCTCTTTCTTGTTGCACTTCAACCAATTGATAGATTCATTTATGAACTTCAGTAGGTTCATCCATATTATTCTACATAAACTTCATTAATGGTAAACCCAACTGCACCGGAAAGACGGCATCAGTGCCATAAACCAATTGAAAAGGGGATGTTCCTATATCCTTCTTGGTGGTTACTCGGTCTTCCCAAAGAGCATATTTTAGTTTGGAATCCCATGCTCTTTTATTTTGAAACAGAAGTTTCTTAATGTTGTTGACAAGACTTTTATTGGTTGACTTTGCCAAACCATTACCCTGTGGGTAATAAGCTGTAGAGTGTTTCAGCATTATGTTATGTCTTTCACGGAAGTGAAACACAGCACTAGAATTAAAGGTTGGAGAATTATCAGTTAATCTCTTGCGGGGACGACTGAATCTACTCAAAATATTTTCTTTCAGGAAATTTATGATTACTTTATCAGTAGCATTCCTAGTAGGAATTACCTCTACCCATTTGGTAAAGAAACTAGTGGTTGTTAAAATCCACTTAGGTTGTCCACTTGAGGGAGGATGAATTTCACGTATGAAATATAATCCCCACTATTGGAAAGGTGCATCTACAGTAATAAGCTTTAAAGGAAGAGAAATAAGTTTCTGCTTACCTGCAAATTTCTGGCACTCAGCACAAGCTCTTACTTTAGCATAAACATCAGAAAATAGTGAAGGCCAATGATAGCATGCCCTTAAAAATTTTAAGGCCACGAATTTCCAATATCGGTGTCCTCCACAAAAACCTCGATGCAAATTTGTTGTTATTATATCAGCCTCATCTTCATTCACATGTCTAAGAAGCATTCCCCTGGGATCCTTCCAAAACAAAGTTGGTTCATCTATATAGTATTTCATAGCTTTCAACTTCAATGATCAACATTTTCTCTTATTCAAATTTGATGGGCACTGCAGTTACAAAAGAAAGTAAACTATATCTCCATACCAAGATTAAGCGGCATACCTGTTATAAATATGTTCCTTGTCATGTTCTGTCTGTAATTCAGATTGTGTTGATTGATTCAAAATATAATTCAAACCCAAAGCTTCACAATTTGAATTTGCTAGAAGTCTGGAAAGTCCTTTCCCTTTGACTAATGTTGTGGGTCTGATTTCCAGATCATACTCCATGATCTTTGCAATCCAATGCCCTCTTTTACCTTCAATATCAGGTTGTACAAGAACTTCCTTAACCGCAACATTAGGCACATAAGCTATTATATTGGAGTGCATAAGGTAAATTCTAAAGAACTTAAGTGCTTTAACTAAAGCATAAGCTTGTTTCTCAATTATATTATACTTAAGTTTAGAATCCCTAATAGTTTTATTGAAGAATGAAATGGGTTGATCCAAACCATCTGAATTCTTTTGTAGGAGCATCGCAGCTACAGTGTCTTCAGATGAGAAATAAAAACTTAAAAACTCTTTAGAGAAATCTGGACTTACAAGCACTGGGGCTTCAGAAGAGCCTGCTTTATCTTTTCAAATGAAGACCTAGCCTCAGTTGTCCATCTCACTTCTTGATCTTTCTTAAGCATCAGTGTAATTTGTTTAATGATTTCTACAAAATTGGGAATGGACCATCTTAAAAAAAAAAAATTCCCAATGAAAGATTGAATATCTTGTTTATTTATAGGGATTCAATTTTTTTTAATATCTTTAACACGATAAGGATCAATTGTGATTCCTTCAACTGAGACTATATGGCCAAGAATTCTACCTTCCTGCATGGTGAATTGATATTTTTTGGGATTCAAAGATAACCCAAACTTCCTGCACTTGAGAAAAGTCTGTCTTAAATGCTTAAGATGCTCATCATCTGATTTAGAAAAAAACAGTGATGTCATCTAAATAAATAACCACAAACCTTTCTTTTTCGTCAAAAAAACCTATATCCATAGCCCTCTCGAAATTTCCACCCACATTCATGAGACCGAATGCATCTTGTCATACATGAACGTCCCCCATGGAGTAGTAAATGTTGTTTTTTATCTGTCATCTCTATGTACAACTATCTGTTATATCCAGAGAAGCCATCAATCATGGATATTCTCTGGGCACCTACTACTCTTTTCAAGATTTGATCAATTTTTTGCAGTGGATAGTTATCCTTAAGAGAACACCTGTTCAGATTCCAGAAGTCCACAAAGATCCTTATCTCTCCAATTTTCTTACGCACCAGTACCAAATTTGCTACCCAAGTAGAGTATCTAAGAGGAACAATAATCTTTGCATCTAAAAGTTTCTTTACCTCTTTTTCGATGATTGGTAGCAAAGTTGGATTAATGTGCCTTAACTTCTGGCTAAATGGTTTAGTATTCAGCTTCAAAGGGATCTTATGCTGAATGATAGTGGTGTCATAGGTTCTCAAATCCTCATATGACCACGCAAAAATATCAACAAATTCCTTCATCAAATCCACATATCTCTTTCTTTGCTCATCTAAAAGTGCCTTTGATAGTTTTATCATTTTTGGTTACGCACTGGTGCCTATGTTACAACTCACTATATTCTCTTCAGAAGACTGCACAGTAGGCTTTAACAGTGTATCATTATTAGAAAACAATCTTTATAAAGGTACAAGACCCTTTGGGATGAAATTTCCTTTTTCTATAATATCATGGTTGGCAATTGAATTTTGAAAACAAGAAGCACTGTCACTTACTTCAATATCTTCATCCTGATCAATATGTGTTGTAGAGAAATCACCAGTCAATTCAAAAAAAAAAAATCTTCATCATCATGAAAAACTCATCAATGCTTACCATTATCTGGAACTGATGGTCGGTATCTGATCTCAACTGGATATTTGAGCTGAGGCTATTTAGGCACCTTAAAATTGTTGGTTGCTAGTGCCAAAGAGTTAGTTGTTTGATTATAATCTCTTGCAATAAAGGAAATATTGAATGTTGAAAAAAAGTTATCAATAAGATCCCATACTTCATTTCTATAAACCTTCAATAGTTGTTGTTTTATGTGATACACATTTTGTACCTATTGAACAACTAGCTATGAGTCACCAAAAATAGCTAACTGTTGAATATTTAAACTTTTTGCAGCCCTTAAACCAAGTATCAATGCTTCATACTCAACTATATAATTTGTTGTTTAAATCTCCAGTTTATACATTAAAGTGATTACCTCATCAACCGAGAAATCAGAACAACTCCTGCCCTTGCTCCTTCTTTAGATGACGAACCATCAAAATACATATGCCACAGTGTGTCCTGCACTTCAATACATTGTTGAATTGGAACTTCTTTCTCCACTTGCATAGAGCCTATAATTTCATCATTCAAATGTAGCATACAAGATCCAATATCTTATTAAACAACACAAATAGGGAAATTAGTTGGATTTTCATGGTCACTGACAAGATAAGCGAGCTGCACTTCCCTGTACAATCTTCTCTACTCTCCTCCAAACACCAGGATGGTTGCAAAGTAAAGGTCCATTCGCAAGGTGCCACCTATTTTTTTAGTCCAATACCTTGACAACAACATGCCAAATTTGGGGGGAATATTTGCCAATACAATATCCATTAAGATACTTTTCATGGGAAGTTGTGTAAGACTGACAACTAAATCTTTTATCACTCTTAAACATTTGATGGCCTTAGAATACAAATC
Source organism: Larix kaempferi (assembly GCA_027924585.1). Lineage (NCBI taxonomy): Eukaryota > Viridiplantae > Streptophyta > Pinopsida > Pinales > Pinaceae > Larix > Larix kaempferi. Next base: position 10,439,843 of record BSBM01001005.1, on the reverse strand, counting down.
ATGACAGGGCTTGGTAATGTTTAGTCCTAATGCTTCCATGACCACTTTAGGCATTAGGTTGTGGGAAGTACCATAATCTAATAGGCAGTTATGTAACATTTTATCATGGACAGTTAATGTGATAAAGAAAGGTAGAGGAAAATCTGATTTCCCTTTTGTCTTGGGACCAAAGATGATGGTAGGATGTTCATCCTATAGATTAACAGTATCTGTGGAGACTAGATTGGTCTGAAACTGCAAAATCTTAAAAGTTGGTTCCCTATAAGACTGGTTTTTCACGAGTTTAGTTAATGGAACATGTATCTTGAGTTTACTAATTTCATGCTCAAAATTAAACACAGAAGAAAACTTTCCTACCTCTTCAGATTCTGCATGTCTATATTTATTGATGTGTTGATTTTGCTTCTTTTCAGGGCTATTTCTGACACTTGTTTAATAGGAGTAATCACCTTCTTACGATGATTCTATGAAACCTGCTTGAGTCCAAACCTCAAATCATAATTTATTTGAGGAGCAGTCTGCAAACGATCAGTTGAATATTGTGAACCTGAAATTTTTTGTTTTAATCCTTCATCGTTGTCCTGATTAAAAGCCAAAGACTGTTGGTAATCAAACTAAGTCAAATAACCAAGAGAGGAATCACCTTCAAGATGGTTCATTTCATGATCTTGATCATCTATTTCAACTTCATCTACTTCTTCAAGCTCATCAACCAAATTATTCTTAAATGGAGGCTGCACTCTCTGATCATAATTATTTCTCTTTTCCCTAGGCATATACCTTGGATTGAAAAGTATCCTAAATTGGTTTTGATTTCGGTTATCAAGTTCCTAAACAGGTATATTGTGAGATTTATTCTCCGCTTCCAACCTAACAAGATTTGAGGAAAGATTTTTTATTACTTTATTCATTTCATCAATTTTGTTATATGATGGATTTGAACTTGAAGTGGAGGGTCCTACTTCTTTCTTTTTCTTCTTTTCTCCTTCTTGGTACTTAGGCTTGGTCCTAAGTTTATCTGCTGCCAAAATATTAGACTCGACCTCCAAGGCAGTTTCTTTCATGTTTACTAGGGTTATGGCCCTTCTCTCTCTCTGGTTGACTAACAAGTGAATGAAGTGGTATACCTAGACAAGGGGGGCCTTACAAAAAAATAGGGACCCCATCGAGATTGTTTGGCTACCATAGGATCGTAATGTCACACAACAACATTGTATTGAGCACCTTTATTAATCCTTCTCAAGAAATGGTTGAAGCACATCACAAGTGTCAACAAATGAATTATGGAAAACATGAAATCCTTAGTGTTTTAATTTTGCATGAGGAGCCTTTACACTCCCTCATGCCTCATGTCCCTTTACCTCTTGGTTTATGGTATATTGCGTACACTCTTTTATGGATCATTCACTCAGGTTTACTCACCGAGGAGGGATAAATCCTCTAGAGGACATGCTTTGTTGTGGAATTTGCAGTTGGGAGTAGGGTGATGGCTCTCATGGTGGTCAACTTCTTATGCAAATAGCCTTAGGATATTTTCTATTTGGTAGAGGTAAGGTTTGTCTTGTTGGATGGTTGGTCTCTTTGGTTCTATCGATAATTTGGTTATGGGATTTCTCTTTTCCTATGAACTATGGTTGAATTGAGGACTCTGTCTTTAGTTTCGTTCTCCCCCCTCTCAATTTGAGTAGATGTTTTCTTAGAATTTTTATTATTGAAATATGGTTCAATTATGGGGTTTTATTTTATGTTGAGACGTATAAAAGGTTGGTCCTCCTTCCTTGTCCTTTGAATATGGCCAATTCCATGGGTCCTAGAATGTATGGAAGTAAAAATATTGCAAACATTAAGAAAATTACGAGAAAAGTGAATGTGCCATAAAATACTTAAGCCTTCACGTGGAGAAACAAGAGACAAAATAGAAGGAAATGGAGACCAAAAAATGCATGAATAGAACATGAAAATGGAAAAATTGGTGAGTTTTATTGGCATGCATTACAATGTAATTATGGGATTTGCTCGAATGATACAACACGTTGCATGCCATCCTTTGGTATCTATTGGTTCAATTAAAGATAGGGTAGTTGAAGGAGAAACAAATACAATAAAATGCAAGGGCAACAACATAACAACTGTATACACATGTTTATCAAGATCTATAGAAAGAAGATGTTCACATGGAGGAATCCCACAATGGGCATCAATTTGATTAAATATATCTTCTTTACATGGTTTACACTTATGTTATGTTACTTCGACAATATGTAAAATAGTAGAGTTTATAGTTTGATAGGAAATTTTGTTGTTTTTGTTTCTTTAGAAACCCCATGGAAGCTTATTGTATGAGGGCTCAACTCCTTGGATAAATTTTGCTTAAAGTTTGGACCTCTATGTATATTTTGGTTATTTGTATTTTCTACAACCCCTTTTAATACAAATACTACTTATGTATGTAAAAAAATAAAAATAAAGAAGTGCAAATATGTTAATAGAAACCAAGAGAAACTCTTACATCTTTCCAAATTCAATCTTAAGAAGTTTTCAAGGCTCATCTTAAGTCACAATGTTAATAAACATGGTAAGATTGTTATCGAATATTGGAAGCCATATCTTAAAAATATCCATTAATCCCCCAAGGTCTTAAATAACAATCAAATGATTTTAAAGATACATGATGCTTTCACTATTGAAGACAATGATTTCAAGGTTAAGTGTCTTGCAAAGGGAAAAGCTAAAGAAATAGAGGGATATCAAGTAGAAATTCTAAATATTGGTAACTCTTTTCTCATTTGTCACATCCATAACCTATTTAATCCAATGGATAAAAAGGGATTTTGTAACTTTGGATATAGAGCCTTATTTTTTCCTACTTTAAAATGTGTTGATAAAAATAAACCCTCAGATTATGGGGCCAATCATGATTAGTCCCTTGATGGCTAAGTTGTATGGTATAATTTTAGAAAATAAGTGCCTAGAAAACCACGATAAGAGAGCTAAAGGGAAAGAAGGTTTCCAAATTTATCACTCTACTTTATATCTTTTAATTTCTCTTAGGATCATGGAAGACTAATGAAATAACAAAGACGATCTCCTATGTTGTTTCATTGACTTCATAAAACTTTTGATATAGTTATAGGAAATAACATTGGAAGAGACTTGAAGATATAATTTGGGCTCCCCTTTGAGTTGAGAGTTACAATGATGATGTTATATGAGAGAGTCGGTGCCAAATTTAGAAGCAACGAAGGTTGGTTGGAAGAAACAAGTTGTGATATAGGGGTTAAGCAAGGATGCCTTTTGTCCCATACACTTTTTGGTATTTATATAGTCAAGTTAAAAGCTTTCCTAAATGAAGCATGGTGTGTGGGAACAGACCTTGTAAGGCTAGTTATCACCATTCTCTATATGCATATGGCATTGTTATTTTAGCAATAAAACTTCCAAACTGTAATGTCCCCATTCAAATAAATCTCAAAAAGAGAAAATTCCACCAATCTACTAGTTTCCTAGGTTGGGGTGGAAACATTAGATTTAGAATAAGGGAACTACAAAACCCCAAATGGACATTAGCTTGACCAAATATATTAAATGGGGAATAAATAAATAATTAAGATAGGAAAATAAGGTGGCACTTGGTCATGAGGGCACATTGGAGGTGTGGGGCCCACATAAGCAAGATTCCCCATGCCACATGGTATTCCACTCTCACCCATTCGAATCCTAGGTGGAGTCCACATTCTTGGGGGAGTTGGAAGGTCAATATACTTGGAATGACTCAATGAAGGTCGAATTGGAGTGGAAGAGTAACTCCCATGGAAGAGGAAGAGGCATTTGAGAGAAGTTGAGACACTTGGGCTAGATTCCCTAGCTTCTATGACAACAATGATGAAGATGCTATGACACCTATGACACAAATCAGACCTGATTGTTGACATCTGACATATATGACATGTCATGGCTAAAAATAGCCTCCAAGAGGGCGCACAAGGGAGTTAGGGCATCCAAATAGTCACCCATTCGAATTGAGTGAAGGAGGAGGCTAGGAATGGAGGGACAAGTGGCATACATTGGAATCTCTTCCTAATTTGAGTTGGCATGAATATCATGAATGGATTTCGATCTAGGGAGGTATTTGGAAGTTTATAAAAGTCAAGAACAATGAAGGAGAGTATCTTTTGATCATTTTACATTTTGTATTTGGAGAGGAGATCTAGTGGAGTGTTATTCTACTTGCCTTAGCACCAATTTTGAGGGTGAAAGATTCCCATCCTAATTGGAAATTGGAGAGGCCATTCAGACCTTTCATTTGGAGCTACAAGGGAGTCATTTGTTGTGGGTTTAAGCTACAGGTAAGCTCGTGATCACATCTCCTTCAGCTTGCTTCTACAACTATTCCTCTATTTCTTGTCATATTCTTGCTCCTTGAGGATGGGCGCACTTGGTGAGGTGATTATCTCTTTGGGATAGATCTTGAAGCCCCATATTTTTGTAATATGATATATATACTCTGTATTTACTGCTCATAAGACTTTTAGATCGAAAATCCAAGATATTTTATGTACAAATTCTAAACTATGATTAAATGGTGTCATTTCCACAATACCTTGTTATAAGCACTTGAAGTGGTATCAAATTCGAATGGTTCTATCAAAATATGATATATTATTGTTGTATGGAGCACCATTAATATTCTAAAGAAGTTTCATATTCATTAGACAAGCATTTGGAGCAATATTCTCAAGTTTCATAACCATTTGTGAAGATTTACTATCATTTCCCCCTATGTTGAAGCTAGTATACAAACATCTGATTTATGGAAGTTGAAGAAGCATTTAGGAACTGATTGATGATTTATTTGGGATCCCATTGAATTCCTTTAACAGTACCATGTCTCTATTCTAAAATTTGGGAAGTTCGAACAACATTTGGAGATCCATCTTTGACCACTACCCTTGGGGGATTTGAACCTCAATTTGACTAGTAAATTGACCTATCTTTCCCTGATTATAATTGAATGTTGTAGAAGTATTTTGAGAGTGTCCAAGAATATATGTATTAATACCTTCCAAACACATTCAGAACCAATTTGGAAGCATTTGGAGCCATTTGGAGGCATTTGGGTCAATACTAGTCTAAGGGTCGAATTGGCCAAAATTTGCAATTTTTCCAATTTTACCAAATTTATTAAAAAGGGACACTGCAAGTGGTATCAGAGCATGGTCCTTGCACCTGATGTGGCTGACCATTAATGAGGACAATAAGTCAAGGACCACCCTTATGAATTGAAACTAAAAGCACCTTTGTTGAAGAGGAAGAAGTAGGAGAAGAAGAGCATTTTGTTGAAACTATGGCTAAGGATGAGAAGGGAACCTTAGAGGAGAATGAGGAGTTTAGGAAATTCATGAAACCATTCTTTGAATACATGAAAAAACAGATAATGAAAGGGTTCGAATTGTTGGCTGGTCAACTTGGAAGCAAAGGGGCAATAGGAGGCAGCCGTAGTTCTTCTTTCGAGGAAAATAAGGCAATGGGGGGAAATATTTTCTCAAATACAGGACCTCGTAATCGACCTCATGAATTTCAGATTTAAACAAGGCCTACTACACCTAAATTTCTTGAATCCAAAGAAGAACTAACACCCAATATGATATGCAAGAAGTTATAACAGAATGGCAAAAGTTGAGTGAAGATTGTAGAAGGACTCTACCATTTGATCAATACTTTACTATCTCAAACAAACTCAGAATGAGGGAAGGTAATAGGACTCCTTTTCAAAATAAAGAATTTAATTTTGCCATAGGTAAAATGCCCCTTCCTACTTTTGATGGCTCATCTCAAAGTTCTGCAAATACTTGGGTACAAAAAATAGATGTGTATTTTCAGCTGAATCCAATGGTTGAAGAGGATGCTCTAAAAATGGCTATTTTGCATCTCGAAGGGGAAGACAATGATTGGTGGTTCCATGGAATTAAAACCTTGGGACATGATCAGGTTAAAACATATGAAGAGTTTGTTTACAGGGTATTGGAAAGATTTGAGCAAAAAGACCTAGAAATGCCTTTCAAAGAACTAGCCCAATTGAAGCAAGATGGAACCCCTGTTGAGTACATGTTCGAATTCCAAAAATTATCAGTTAAGGTGGCTGATATATCTATGGTCAGATTAGTATTTCTCTTTACTGAAGGTTTGGTTGAACCTTTTAAGGGTTTATTTAAGGCCCACAAACCTACTTCATTGAAATATGCCATGAACTTGGCAAGAGATCTGCAAAATGTGCTACCCAAGACAAGGTATCCTCCCAAGCCCAACCTTCCTTCCCAGTTTAGATTTGAAAAGAAGCCATGGCAAGAAGATGCAATTGGAAAGGATAATAAAGAGGGACCAAGCAGGGAAGAACTCAGAAGAAAGAAAATCTGTTATACATGCTTCCAACCATGGGTACCAGGACATAAATGTGCTAAGGGGAAAGCACAATTCATTGAAGTATTTTCTGATGATGATGAGTATGAATGGGGTATGAAGGAAGGAGGACATATTTAAGCCCAATAAGAGGGATATGACACAACATAAGAATGGAAACAATAAGAATATCATCCATTACCTGAAAAAGGGAGATTAGCAGTGCTTTCAAGAGTGCCTCGTTTCCACACTATTCGATGCCAGGGAGTGGTACAAGGACAAAGGGTTTCGATATTGGTAGATGGAGGAGCCACACATAAATTTATTGATGCATCCATGGTGGAGAGGAAAAAGATACCTGCTGAACCATTTGATGGCTTCACAGTCATCATTCCAAGTCACCATACTATGGAGTGAAAAACATGGATTCCAAAGCTAAAAACATGGATTCCAAAGCTACAACTCACCAAAGATAATTACACATTTTTTGATAGATTTTATGTGGTTTATGTTGATGATACTAATGTGGTATTGGGAGTGCAATGGTTGTACTCTATAGGGGAACATACAGTGAACTATCAAGTCCCTGAAATGAGATTCAAATATTCGGAAGGAAAACAAAGGGTATTGAGAGGAATGCACACCTATCCGAATCAAGTAGGGTCCTCCCATAGTATGAAGTCCAGATTGAGGCATCCTCATGGAAGGACACCTGATAGAGGAGGGACAATTTTGCAGCATCCTAAAATGAAATTGCTTGAGGGCAAGCAATCTTGGGTGGGGAGGACTGTAATGTCCCCATTCAAATAAATCTCAAAAAGAGAAAATTCCACCAATCTACTAGTTTCCTAGGTTTGGATGGAAACATTAGATTTGGAATAAGGGAACTATAAAACCCAAAATGGACATTAGCTTGACCAAATATATTAAATGGGGAATAAATAAATAATTAAGATAGGAAAATAAGGTGGCACTTGGTCATGAGGGCACATTGGAGGTATGGGGCCCACTTAAGCAAGATTCCCCGTGCCACATGACATTCCACTCTCACCCATTCGAATCCTAGGTGGATTCCAAATTATTGGGGGAGTTGGAAGGTCAATATACTTGGAATGACTCAATGAAGGTAGAATTGGAGTGGAAGAGGAAGAGGCATTTGAGAGAAGTTGAGACACTTGGGCTAGATTCCTTAGCTTCTATGACAACAATGATGAAGATGCTATGACACCTATGACACAAATCAGACCTGATTGTTGACATCTAACATATATGACATTTCAGGGCTAAAAATAGGCTCCAAGAGGGCACACAAGGGAGTTAGGGCAGCCAAAGAGTCACCCATTCGAATTGAGTGAAGGAGGAGGCTAGGAATGGAGGGACAAGTGGCATACATTGGAATCTCTTCCTAATTTGAGTTGGCATGAATTTCATGGATGGAATTCGAGCTAAGGAGGTCTTTGGAAGTTTATAAAATTCAAGAAAAAAGGAGGAGAGTATCTTTTTATCATTTTACATTTTGCATTTGGAGAGGAGAGCTAGTGGAGTGTTATTCTACTTGCCTTAGCACCAATTTCGAGGGTGAAAGATTCCCATCCTAATTGGAAATTGAAGAGGCCATTCAGACCTTTCATTTGGAGATACAATGGATTCATTTGTTGCAGGTTGAAGCTACAGGTAAGCTCGTGATCACATCTCCTTCAACTTTCTTCTACAACTATTCTTCCATTTCTTGTCATATTCTTGCTCCTTAAGGAGGGGCTCACTTGGTGAGGTGATGATCTCTTTGGGATAGCTCTTGAAGTCCCATATTTTTGTAATATGATATATATACTCTGTATTTACTGCTCATAATACTTTCAGATCGAAACTCCAAGAGATTTTATGTACAAATGCTAAACTATGATTAAATGGTGCCATTTCCCCAATACCTTGTTATAAGCACTTGAAGTGGTATCAAATTTGAATGGTTCAGTCAAACTCTGATATATTATTGTTGTATGGAGCGCCATTAATTTTCTGAATAAGTTTCATATTCATTAGACAAGCATTTGGAGCAATATTCTCAAGTTTCATAACCATTTGTGAAGATTTACTATCATTTCCCCCTATGTTGAAGCTAGTATACAAACATCTGATTTATGGAAGTTTCAAAAGCCTTTAGGAACTGATTGATGATGTATTTGGGAGCCCATTGAAGTCCTTTAACAATACCATGTCTCTGTTCTGAAATTTGGGAAGGTTGTACAGCATTTGGAGATCCATCTTTGACCACTACCCTTGGGGGATTTGAACCTCGATTTGACTACTAAATTTCCCTATCTTTCCCTGATTATAATTGAATGTTGCAGAAGTATTTTGAGAGTTTCCAAGCATACATCAGTCACAATTTTATGTCTTAATACCTTCCAAACACATTCAGAACCAATTTGGAAGCATTTGGAGCCATTTGGGTCAATACTAGTCTAAGGGTCAAATTGGCCAAAATTTGCAATTTTTCCAATTTTACCAAATTTATTAAAAAGGGACACTACACAAACCTTGAAAAGTAGTTTCAAATCATCAAATATTTTTGCGCCAACTTTGTGATGACTATGAATACTGATGAAATAAAGGTATTGATCATCAAGTCTAAAATTCCAATCACCCAAAGTTTATTTATGATAACCATAACTTGGAAGAAGTCACTTCATATAAATATCTTGGAATCAACATCCATGATGAGTTAAATTGGAAATATGGTGTTGAAAAAAGCATTAGCGAAGGTTGAAAAGATTTTTATGGTCTTGAAAATAATTATAGAGGAGTCGAGTTCCGGTCCTATGAAAAAATGAAGTTTATTTTTACACACTTGCTATCCCAATGTTTCTATATGGTTGCAAATTATGGGGTTGTAGTATTTCTAGGGAGACTTGGAGGAAAATCAAGAAAATCTATAAGCACTTTATAATAAACAATCTTAGAATTAAAAGCCATAGACCCGACCCTATCCTTCTTTTATAAGTTGATCTCCCATTTGTGGGGAGTAAGGCTATGGTAAGGTACTTATTGTACAAGTATAAGTTGGCTAGCATGAAGCAAGAGAGAATTCCTATAGTAGCTTCAAACACTAGTAAAAGTCACAACAAGGTGAAGAGAGGGTGGACTCGAGATGCTACTTCATGGATCCATATTAGGGGGTAGTAGATGAAGATTCCCTACAAAGTATCAACACCATAATAGTATTGCCATAAGTAAATTAAAAAAAAATCTATGGTGTTACAATAAGATTGAGAATAAGAGATAATGATGATGGTGATGGTTATTAATGTCCACTAAGACCCAACTTTGGTATATCATACCTTAAAAAAGGTAAGGAATCACAAGGTTACGCAAGTTAGTATTGTAACAAATATTTTGAAATTGTCATTAACCGTAAGTTGAAAAGATAAAAACTATAGTTTTACTTTTGCTAGCTTTAAGAAGAAAATAAATAATGGGAAGATAGTTGGTGAATCTTTCTCCAAACATGCTCTCATAGCAACTATTACAGGATTTTAATGCAGTCCCTTTGTACAACTCGCTCCCTCCCTCATGCCATGGATATGGTGATCCTCATCTAGAATGCTCTGTTAGTGAGTGCTCTCGTGCTATTGGAATTCATTCTCGACCAATATTCGTCCTTGTTATGCCCATACAGATAATGCGGGGGACTTCTCGTCGTGATCGTGGTGTTCACTTCCGCGCTCTCCATCACTCGAGCGGCTCCTCGTTGTCAATAATTTCTTCCCTCGACATCCCCTCCTCCTCAATGGCAGGATATTCACGGGACTCCAATCAGAACAATGATCAGAATGCAATATCCCAGTGGGCATGTAGGGTTGAATGGTTTGATATGGAAGGCAATTCTCTGGGATTTTGAGAAAAGTCCACCGACCCTTACTATGACAAGAAAGCCAACCCGATCTTGTCCCTCGGTAATGAAGTTCAATACAATCAAGATGACCGCCTCAATGAGCATCATGCTCAGTTGTGAAACGAGGAGGATATCAGACCCTCTGATAGGGATGTGATGGTTCAAGCACTCATGGACATGGATTTTTAAATTTGACAACATCTAGAAGACATACAATTTCAGTTGGAGCAATTTTAGAAACTGTTGTTATCTCTTTAGATGATTCTTCAAAACTTCTCAGGGATTTTGGCAGATCAATGTTTTATCAATACATATACATAACTATGTTTTGATAGTGCCTCCGTGTAGATGGCTTCAAACATTGTCAACAGATATATACTTTCTGTTTTTTGTTTTTTAATGAAATATAATATTCCACTTACTTAAAAAAATATTAAAAAAAAAAATTCATATAAGCATCATATGATGTTATGACACTACTTAAAAAGAAACAATTTATGAAGTTTACAACTCTGATAAGGTTTTCTCTTATAATGCAAGGCCTCCACAAAATTTAGATTGAAATCATTATAATACCATATTATTACTAATATGTTCATTAGTAAAACAAGAGCCACGTGGTGGCAATGTCCCCGACATTGCCACTAGGTTTGTGGTTAGGTATGGGGAGTTTTTTGCAATGCAAAAGATGGTTGTTTTTTGCATAATAATAGTTTAAAGGTTAAAATCCAATAATGAAAGCTTTGTAGGATACTTAGAGATCTGTTTAAAGCTAGTTTTGTTAAGGTGATACAAAGAACGGAAAACTATAAAGTGGAGGGAAAATTCATAGGGCTAGGTGGAGATTAATAGCATTTGCATAACATTGCAGGTGTCGAACACTAGATTATTGAGGGATATTAAATATCCTTTCGATTGTCGGGGTTAAAGAAGAACATCATTACTAAATTGTTAGAATATTGTTTGCATACTTGTGTCAACATGTTGACAAAATGTTATGGACATGATTACATGAAGAAGTATAGCGTATCCTCTTTGCCATGACTTTCTCACTAAAAAAGATGTCACAAATTAGCACAAACAGATGCCACCAAGATTTTTTTATTTACCCGATCACAGATATTGTGGTTGGTTGCAGTAGTTTATTGCAAAGAACATGGGCAACCACGAGAGTGTGTTTAAAGAATGTTGCATATTGATATTTATACAGGTTTGATGTGATGATTGAGATTATTAAAAAATATTGCTCACATCACTTTAAATTGATAGTGAGCGAGAGTGATTTTAGTGCAATAGATTACGTTCTGTAGCAAAATGACTACTAACTTGCAGGAACGCTATGCACAATAAATTATGATGAGTTGCATAGGCCAAATAGGGAATCTGATTTAGCCGAGACTTTCGTCAAAGGTGCTGGGAAATAGTTTTAGTTGTTTTTTGTTGGTAGCCAGCATGGCATGTCAAGAGAACGTGATTCTCAATCTGCGTTGTCCTATCTGTGTGCTATTCTTGTTTCTGTATTTGCAACATTTTGCGATACTGCCTGCGAAGTGCGACCTCTAGCAGTTGTGATGAAAAATGAATAATATGAATAACGGTTTAAATATTGTAGTTTTAACAGTAAATCTGGTTCGACTAAGATGGTTCCTTGTTTTACATGAAATTTGAATGACAAGCGAGTTTCTTGTCGTGGATAACTTAGAAATCAGCAATTGATGTCAAGCTCTGTTGTTTTGTTCTATGAATCCGTCGTTTCTGGAAGGGGATAAGCCGAAACTGTAATGGACGTTTAAATGTATTTAAATGGCACTAAAAGCTTTAAATTTTGGTTTAAGATGTTGACAAAAGAATCAGGGTATTGGCCATTTGGCCGGTTCTTGACTCTACTGTCAGTGATTCAATTCCTGAAGGGTGTAGCTGTATGGTATTGTTTAAAATTCAGACATAGGTTGCCTTAGGGAGATGTTTCTATTATTATAACATGTGAAACACTACTATAGTTATGGTTACGATAAAACAACTTCAATTGACTAGAAACAGTAACAAGGGCTGTTATGCATTGGTTGATGCAGTCCCTAGTGCGAGACAAAGCAAATTAATAAAAGAACATGGAAATGTGCTTACTAGTGATCGAGATTATTGCTCCTTTTAAATGGCAGAAATATAATTAATGAATTGATATGCTACAACCGAAGACAGGCTACTAGTTTGCTACTAGAATCGAATGCAGGGCTTAGAATTTGTTGCACTATTTAGTCTTCACAGAAATGGAGTTTATGGATTTTGTTTCACGCCAGTCAGATTTGAACTCAGTGGCGTGCCTTTTGCTAACAAGCCCCACTAAAAGTACATTGTTTATGTTTCAATGCTGGCGGGCAATGGTGTCCTGTCATAGTATTAACTCTGCTACTGGTTTCCCTAAGTGGAAAATCAAGGTGGTGACTAATGTGACTTGCAACCTGTGATGAAAAATGGTGAGTGTCTTCGCACTGCCGAGCTGTGCTATCAAATAAGTTGGAAATCCTGCTAGCTGGACTTCATCGTAGGAAAGAATAATAAATGTGATATTAATGTATTCAGTATCTCCTAAGCTGTTGTGCTATAATGTCAAAATGTTCGTTGTTGATGTTATATCCCGTTGGGTTTTGATGCTTTAAAAACTTTAATGCTGCACTACCTACTCGTGGAGGAATGGACTAGGGTTATACACACTTATTGGAGTATGCAAATAGGTTGCGGATTTGTCAATGGTATCGAGTGAAATATTTATGCTCTTCGCGTTAATAGTTCTATTAGCATTGCATGGGATTCATAAGCGGATCCCATGGGACCTGTGACTAATCTGTTGGAAGAAGGTTAGGTGCATAAACTGAACGAGGACCATATATGATCTTTTCTTATAGCCAGGATATGCCAAAATGCTATTCAGTAGTATTGGCTATCCAACATGCACAATACGCTTTGGCCAATAGAGGGAATAAATGACGGCCTATTTCTCAATATTAGATTCCACTTAAATAAAATTAGATTGCAGTTAAGCAATATAGAGCCATGAGATTTGTTAAGCAGAATCAACGTAGGATGGAGTCTGGTTAGCAAGTGGTGGAAGCAAACCAATCTGGATGATGTGTGGGATCTGCAGAATAAGCTGGTTTTAAATTGCATTCAATGCATCGTGAGCTGGAGTAAGATGACCGGAGGCCATATACTTAACTATCTCATAATTACATTAAATTTACAATAGGTATTCAATGCAATAGACAAGACACTATAAAGAATTTAATTAGATGTGCACTAGTTTGTTAGAACGTTGGTTGCATGAATGAAACCTGTTTGCCAGAACCCGGCGTTACATGGCTGAATGTTGATGTCATCTCATCGCCTGTTCTTGGGGCACAAAATCCCAACTTGGTCTCAGAGATAAATGCATTTTTAAATAAATTTTAAATAGGCATTAATAATCTATGACACAGCTTTGGCCGCCGAAACAGGGAAGGAGTTATTGACGTTGATGTTACAGCTGACATCCAATAAAAACTTAACAAACTAGCATCGTTTCAAAAATTTATACAATTAATTTTTTTTCTAGACTATATACAAATAACTAGGAACTATAGAGTGCGGGGAAAATTTATAATGCTAGATACAAATAATGAACAGATCATGATATGGAGAAACATATTTAATTTGCAAAAGAAAGGAACATATTGCGCTGTAGGAAATATTATATTATATATCTAAATCTGTGACAAGTATAATGAACATATTGCTGGTCATGTCTACCTAGCAAATGAGCAAAAAACTATGGAAATGTTAAGGAGCAAAAGTGCTAGTGTATTTTTTATATTGTCTAAAGCCATTACATGAGCAATAAAAACAGCTCTTTGATAGGTCTGTTAATAATAAAGTAGAGGACCAAAAAGGAATATGCCCAACACACTGAGTTGTGTCAATAAACCAAAAGACAAAAAAAAAAAACAATAAGTGCACCAGACTCTAGTTGTGCTTTTGCATTAGGAAATGGATCTTTGCAGCTTTTTTTTTTTTTGCTAAAAAGCTATGTCATATCGACTCTTGCATTGATTGTACTCCCAGTGTGATTGTATCAGTTTTTAATTGTTGCTGCACCTGCCAATAGCATTTAAACTGTAGTCAGAATAATTGGCAAAAGTAACAAGATTGCAAGTATTTCTAAAGACTAGACAATATGTGGACTATAATATTGGAATCACCCATAGTTTATCTCAAATCGTGAAGTTTCAAAGCAATAGATCTGTAGGGACAATTTAGCAAGAGGAGAAATGCTATGCAGAATAACAAATTATTCTATTAGGTTTTGTAATAAATTACAGGAAACTATCTAGCAATATAGCTTTTATCAATAATTAGAGTATTAAGCTACCAAAGCTAGTATTTGATCAAATGTTTGTATTTAAATCAACACTATTGAAAGCATGCCATTCTATCATTAGACTTTCGAACTTTGCAACAGATAGTCAAAGTCAAATGTGAAGCAAAAGTTTGTGAAAATTGTTTAAGCAAAAACTAATCAGGAGAAGTTCATAAATAGAAAAATGATTATATGTTAAACTAGACATATACCAAATGTTCTGAAGCTGCAAACTATCAATGTAAACTGAAGAAATGGCAGAGTGTTTGTGTTTGTAGCCAAGGCAATCGAATACAATTTTCAAAACATAGTTTGCAGAGGGCAGTAATATTCTTTGCAGTATTGTAATTGTCAATGATTATGATTAGACTATATGAATACATGCTATCCCATCAAAACCCATAAATGAATTATAATGATCTAGAATCTAGGAATTGATAAATTCAAAGCACTGTGAAAATGGTATATTGGCCATGATATTTATTGTTTAAATGTATTTCAAATTCCAGCGCCATATTCAAATTGCTGAAAAGATTAGGCAATGCAAATTTCAATCTGATAACATGACAAAAGCACACAGTAGCCTGAATGTGTTTGACATATTACACATTAGTACTGCAATCTAACTTTCAGTGACATAAACTTCAATTTGATAACATGGCAAAACAACACAGTGGCATGGATTTGTTTTACATATTACATAATAGTATTACAACATGACTTTTATTGTCATAAAATGTGGTTTTCATTGCTATATCAATAGCTAATTTCATAAAGGATGGCTTTTTGCTATTGATAAGTGTCTAACATCTTTCTAGATGCGTACAATGGTGAATTTATTTAGCAAGCAGAATATATCATGATTTCAATAATATATACTCCATTATTTGTGGCTAACTTTTTATGGGCATAAAAATAGCTTTTATTATTGTTAAGTGTCTAAGATCTTTATAGACCAGTAGGCAAGATCTTTTTAGATCACTAAGATGGAATTAGGAATTCCGTGTTAGAGATCTGAAAAGATGTTACTAAAATTTTACATAGTGGTTTAGGAACATCTTAGATACCTAGGTGCAGAAACAGTGATGAAACTTGACAAGTCAATTGTTTGTCATGAACAAATTGAATAGTTAAATACACATAATTTCACTTTTTAGAAACTTGAACTTTTTAGAACAGAAAAATAGATATGTGTACCTGCAAGTCAATTTCTTTTCAAATTGATGATTCTGTTATCCAGAGCCAATGTAAATAGTCCTTGCTGGGCAAACTTTCGAAGATTGAAAACTGTGGACGATATGTTTTTTGAGTATTCTTCAAATGAAATGTTTGCTACCTCTGGACAATATTCTTTTAGTTGTGGGTTGCGTAGTGTACATTCTATCAGCCCATCATTTGTGTCCAAATTGCATTCCGGGTTATGCTCATATATAATTTGCATTTCTTTTTTGCAAAATGCACAGACCACACAACTCTGAATCAGGGGTTGTTTACAATGAGCACAAATACATCGATATGGAGGTGCAAATGAATTTCTTGCTTTCAGTATTCCGTGTATCTGTCAAAGTCACATGACAAATGACCATAGAAAATGCACATATAATGTCAGGATATTTTTACATAGAATTATGTCAGTATTTCTTTTTATTTAAACAATAATTGAATTTAGATTCAAAGCACTATGACTATTTACAATGTTAATGGGCAATGTAGCCATTGGCTAACTGTTGTTAGCCAAAAGGGTGAAAGCAAAGAGACATTGAAAAAAACAATTTCTACAAACCGATGGATAAAAATGTTGTCAACAGAGTTATACGCTTGAATTTAAAATTTGTTGCAATGCAAACAGTGTTCTGAAACACTCCTGGGTAGAGAGTAAATTGCACTTTCCCAATTTGCAATAAATATTGTATAGGCAAAGAGAATTTTCATTTAATCGATATGCAATGATGAGTCTCATAATTTTCCTCAAGACATTGAGAGTACAGACACACAATGCAGTTTTTGCAAAAAGCAAAATATCCAACTCTCCAACACTACTGCAAATGCAATTATGAGGAGTTAAATGGATATAAAATCTGTCTCGTGGGAATCTTGGCGTCATGGATCTATCTTCCGATGACAAAAATCTAATCATGCTACTGTCATATTATTTGGCATTTATAGTTTTAGATGATGTAAATAACATGGGTTAATTGGATGCATTTTTGGTAGTTAAATAATAGTTATTTAAATAAGTTTATATAGATTTAACTTATGGAACCTAAAGTAGATATTGCTTGTTTTCTATAGGATGGAAAGGTTGGTTGGGGTTTCAAAATTTGCATAGCAAATGTGTTGTAAGACTGGAGAATGAAATCAAAATAAATTTGTGGCTAGGCATACAATCAAGAGGAAATCCTATATCAGTTTGTTAGCAAAATCTATATCAGTTTTGATGATAATACTTTCAAGAAACCACAAGAATTTAGACGGCAAGTTTTTAACTCAGGGCTATTATAGTTAACAAAGTCAATGCTATTAGACAATGCACAAGAAACGAGAAAACAGAAGAAGGTGTTAAGCAATGGAACTATTTTGCACCAAAGTAGATTGTGTTTTTTGTTTTCCTTTGTCCATGAAATGAGAAAGGAGCAATTTTACAACGTACCTATGTCTTTGAATCAATGATTGGCAGCAAATTTTGAATTGCATAATCATCATTAAGAGGGTCGATAAAGGTAGTTGCACAGGTCCGGAGCATATGGTTTCCTTTACTGTCATTTCGGACAACGTTTTTAAACAGATAGAATGGACAATTATCAGATGCAAGTTGTTCTTGAATTTGCAAGAGCAATTCTTTGAACCCTTCACTGACTTGTAACTGCAATAGCAGAAGACGGCAGTGAATGAGCATAGGTTGCAATTAGAAATTGTTAAAGCTATCTGTGTTTGTTTTTTCCCTATTTTCTTATCTATATAAAAGAGTGCGAATTTTATCTAGCTTTTAAAAACAATAGATTCAAAAGAACATTAGCTATGCAAATGGCATATTTACTGTTGCATGGTCGTTTGCCGTTCCACCGTCTTTGATATACAAGTCGAATTGCTTTTTGCTGTATTCACATGCAACAATGATTGCTGCGACAGAGCCAACAGAATAGGAGTCGTTCGATGATAACAAATCAGAAATTGTCATATCTAGAGCTAGCTTTCTCATTTTGCAAACTCGATCAATTGTCTGAATTATTGTATGTGGGAATATGACTATTGAATACTTGGCATCGCCTCTGTCATATTGGCCTTTTTTCTTGAGGCCAAATCGAGTGATTCTTAGACTTTTGTTGGTTGAGAAATAGCTACCAAAACGTTTGATCAAGTTGTCATTTATTCCAGCAGTGATTGTCATCAGTCCATCTCTATCAACAAAGTCTGCATGCAGTATTTGTGCCTTCACAGGAGAAGTTTGAATTTTGCTTTGTGCGGGCCCATATACAGCCAAGATGTCTCCTTCAAAAACAATTTTCGGTGTTATTGTGCATAGTTCTATAATAGTAGCTGCTTCTAAAGGTGTTTCTTTGAACCTGCTATTGTTATAGTTAGAGAAGAATGCCAGGCAGAAAATTATTAGCAATCAATAGTAGAAAAGTTGAAACTTGGAACAAGTTTCAGAATGGAAAAATAGTTGTCAATGCAATTGATATATTCTGTTGTTTTTTGTGCTAGAAAATCATAAAAGAAGATGAAGAAGTTTCATGTGTTATAAATGATGTAAAAAGCAACTAGAACCGAAATAATTGCATACCTCTTTGGACTTTCGGCAGTTGATGGTGTTTCCATTGCCGGGCTATTTGGTGTCGATGTTGTTTTTGTTGTATTGTGCATAGGCAAAGAACTATCTTGCATTATTTTGTAGTTTTAGATTTGAGTTTGCAAAACTGCACATGCGAGAAGCATTAAGCAAATCACATGTAACCAAGATTGTTAATTAGTGAAAAGAGCAGAAGAAATTATAACAGATGGAAAATATGGGGAAAAACAGACAGCATAAAAACAAAGAAGCAAAAAAAAACATCTGTCTATAATTCTTTGACTGGGTTTTTGACATATGCATAGCGCAAAGCCTATGTAGTGTCAAGCATTTCAATTAACCAAGTGCTGGAAACTATTTACAGTCAGATATTGACCAAAATTTTCATCTAAAATTATTTTGAACGTAAGAATTTGTTATTAAAACGTTTTATGCAGCCTATATATGGTCTGCACTATCATAAAATGAAGATAGCATGTGCATTTTTTTTTTGAAGGGTGTCTACATATGTTGTGGCATAATTGCTAATTTTTTAGATCTGAATTGTGGACAAAATAAAGCGTAAACAATTTCCAATAACAAAAAAAAAAATCAAAATTTGACACTGCAAAATAGATTATAAAGATATGAGAAAGGTCAACAAAATTTAAACTGATAGCGTTACATCAATGTCGCAAATGCCCAAAGCTGATTTAAATCTAGCTCACTATCAATAGGGAAAAAGCAAATTGCTATAGTTTAAAGTGCATGAAGGTTGCAGGGGAAAGAATAGTACCTGCTTTTGATTTTGTGCAAATATGCTATCATGAACCCATTCATAGATAGGAAGACAATGAAACTAGATACTGCAAAATTGAGTAGACTATGCATTTTTATCAGAGATCGATAGGAATGTTGAATAGTGATCAGTCCAATAAGCATCTGAGATATTGAAAACAACAACTCTGTGTTTCACATTTGTCCAAAAGTGGTCAAGCATTGAACCAGTGTTTGTTGTTGCCTTTGTTGTTTTTAGTGTCAAGCCATTCATTTGCATAAACAATTGCAGTTTTCTTTTTGATGTCGTTTCTTGCAACATGTCAATGTTCAGGTCACCAGCCACCACGATTTGAGTGGTTGGTGTGCAAGTTGACAAAATGCAACTCAATATATGAAAGAGATCATCAAGCATACCACATGGTCTGTTGTAAATGTTCACTACTTTCAATACACTGGAGTCTAATTCTAGATCTACGCAAATTGCTATAGTGGAGTTTTTTGTATAGTTTTTAGAGTCGATAATGGGAATGTTTTTTTTAATCAATGTAAGGATTCCATGCACTGAAAATCCTGAGAAGAAATTGTATTTGTCTATGATTGTTGTTTCTTTGGTAAGTGTGTGCATGTGAGTTTCTTGCAAACATAGAATGTCTGCTTGCATAAGTTCATGGTCATTTACAACATCGTCATAGTGCAAAAGCAAGCTGCGTGTGTTCAGTGATGAAATGAGTAATTGTCTAGCATTTGGCATTGAATGTAGACCATATTCAAATCTCAAATTTGCATATGTTTTTAATCTATCTATTTCAGTAGTGACTTTTGGACAAGCTATAAAATTTCCTTGTTCCAACTTGTTTAAAAGATAAAGACAATCGATATCTCTGACACGCGACAGCGCAGTGTAAACAAGGCCATGTCTTTTAATTCCTTTTGGGTCAAATGCCAATTTGTTCATTGTCAATCCTTGTGCTCTATGAATTGTCCTTGCACATGCTGACTGAATTGGAAATTGTGCTCGCATAACATTGATTTTATTTTCAACTCTTGTTTGTATCACAATCCTTTTGATTGGTGTCCAATTGGACTTTACGACAGGTGTATAAAGATGTTGCATAGTTGCACGTTGCTTGTCTCCAACTTTTGGATCTGCAAACTCAATCCAAACAATATCGTGGTTTGTTTGTGTATAGTGTTTAAACACACCTTCTGCGCCATTAACCAATCCATCCTCAGTTGAGTAGTTGCCTCCAATTAGTTCAACAAGCATATCCTTTTTTACTACTATCGTAGAGGGAAGTTGCAATGTCTTTTGTCTATGGTCTTTTTTTTCAATTAAATCAATTTTGCTATCATGTGCTACAAGTGTGAATGTTTCTGTTTGCATAGCTGACAACATTTTTGAGTTATGTTCTTGAACATCCTTATTACTATGGAAAAGATAAGGAAATGTTGCATCTGCTGGTGGTTGTTTGTAGCAATGTTGGTTTAAGTAATCTATGTCATCCAATGTTTGAGAGCATGTTTTAATTCTATTCAAAATCGATATGAATGTTTGATCTGTTTGACATACAACTGTTGTAAGTTCATAGCATTTTATGCCATCAAACCAAAATGTGTAAGGAAATGTCTGTTGTTGGAATCTTGGTTGTTCAAAAATCCAAGAATCATGAACTGGTTGTGCTTGACAGAAATCACCACAGAATATGACATCAAGGTTTCCAAATGCTTTGGTTGGCGTGTGCATGATTTCACGTAGTCGTTTGTCAATGTTGTATAGCATTCGAGACCCTATTAAAGACACTTCATCAATTAACAATACTCGAAGTTGTTCACAATATTTTGTCAGGAGATCTAGGGTGTTTGAATTTAGTGGAAGCATGTTTGAACTTAATGGCAGTCTGAAGGCAGAGTGGACTGTAATGCCACCTGCATTATATGCTGCTTTTCCAGTAAATGCAACTATAAGACCTTTTTTTTTTAAAGGATCACTGCCAATTTCTTTGTCATAATAATGTAGAAGACCATGATAGATCGCTTTTGCGGTGTAAGTTTTACTTGTTCCTGCGCCTCCTGTCAGGAACAAGCGAATTGGAGTGAGGGGATTGTTTTTTTTCCTTGTAAGAACTTCTTTCACAATTGATTGTTGTTCAGTATTTAGGTTTCTTCGAATTGCATGGTATTCATGCATGTCCAAAAGAAATGGCTTTTCTGTTAAGCTGCATGCAATCCCAGGTTTTGGTGCACTGGACATGGTTTTGCAGATTAGATCATGTTGAATGTCATATGTTCTAATCCAGACATAGTTGTTGTTTTGTTTGTTGTTAGAGGAGGCATAGTTATGTCTTGCAATTCAATTGTCTCGACAGCACTATCAAGGTCACCCCACTTTGTCGTTGTTTATGCCATGAGCTTTTGTTCTACAATGTCTATTTGTTATTTGAATGTGGCATATGCATCAAACCATGTTTTGAAATTGCTCTTTAGCAAGTTGTAATTGTCTCTATATGGCATAAAAAGCATGATCTTTTCTCGAGATAAATTTTCAAGGTCTTTTTGTTTGTTGTAGCGAATAAATCGTATGATACATGGTCTATTTCTTTTTCTTGTAATTGAGTGTATACAACAATAGAAAGATGCATATTCTGCCAACGAAATGTTTTCAAGCTCGACAGGGCGTGCAATGTATTTGTCTAAAATTGATGGACAAATAATGTCATCAGAGTCATCTAGTTCTTTTTCCAAAAGCGATGGTTTTTTCAAAACGACTATTTTCTTGTCGTCCGGAGCAGTGTTAATGAAAATAGTCTTTCTGGAGGATGAATGTAGAGGTAACGAGAGTATGATATGTACTGCTTGTCTAGTAGACATTTGTTGCATGTTCAGAAGTGCATTTCCAAGCTTACGTATTGTTTCAATCTTTCCATCATTCTCAACAAGACATTGTTCTTTGATCTTTTTGAATGCATTTGTCATGGATCTATCAAACTTGGTGATGTAAGAGCTTACATATGTTGCTGTAGCATAAGCATCTAAGATATATTGTGCATCTGTATTTGCTTGCCATAACTCTGGTATCGCTTTTGCAAATGAATTGATCCAAATGTCAGCAACATTTCTTTTTAGTATTAATGTAGATCGAGGAAGCAAAGACCGCAACAGCAGAATGTATTCATCTTTGGCTAAGCCTAGGTCTAGAAGCTGTTGTGCGAATGACGTGTTTTTAGAATACTCTTTATGTTCAACTAGAGCGAATACTTTTTTTGCTCTTTAAACAAGATCATTTGAGGCATTTTCCAATGGTTCTAGAATGATGGTATGATCCATAGGAGGCAATGGGAAATTGAATCTACATGTGGAATGTCGATGTTTTCTACATGTTTTTGTGTGACGATGTGTTTGAATTTGAATAAGATTTTGATCAAGTAAAGACGAGTCGGTGGATATATAGCGATCAACAAAACTAGTGATCTCCTCGTTTGAGTTCTTTCCATAGACAGGTGCATTTTGAATCCAGATTAGTCCATGTTCATGCTCATTTCCTCTTTGCTGAAATTCGGTCGTGAAGAAAAAATCTTGTATTTTTCCAAATAATGTGTTGTTTTTTAACATAAGGGACTTTAGTGCTGCTATTTTGTGTCTATACTAGCGAGTACAAAGCACTGGATGTCTTCTTATCAATGTGTCAATATTTTCTTCCGACACATTGTCTTGCACGTTTTTCAAATGTTTTTCCTCAATTTGTTTCAATGCATGGCATAAAGGTGCCCAAAGGTGTTCAGCACTTGTAAAGGTTAAAAAGAACGTAGGAGGACCTAGCTGTCGAATCATTGCGAACAGATCTTTTTTCATATTTTCAAAGTAATCAGGCGATTGCCTAATTGCTTTCAACGTACGATAGCCAATCGGAGATTGGAGTATTTTTACAAGATTGTCTTTTGACTTGACATCTTTTGCCAACAATTTTTTGCCCTTTAACTCTCCCATGCGAATTGATATCCAAGCAGTGTTTTTTAGTTGCTTTATTATGACTTTAATTGCTTTGAAGAAAATGTTTGTTGCATGTGTTTCAAAGTCCGTACTTTCATGTTGCAGCTCCCACTGTGATACTTGTTGATAAGAAAAGCGATCAAAAATTTCATTGGGTCGATTGAATCCGTAGAAAAGTGTAGGAAAGTTTAGCTCTTCAAAGTATCTGCCTTGGAAAATGCTCAATGGTCGGAAGCTCTCGGAAGGTGCAATTTCTATGATTTTGTTGTGTAAATCATCTACTAGATGTGTTTCTCCATATCCATGTATCAATGTTTCTGATATTGGCTCTATGTCCACTTCATTTTCATCATCATCTACTTGTTCCGTTGTCTGTTCAATATTTTAGTTTTGTTTAGCTGTTTCATTAAATACTTTTTCCCAACTAGTATTGATTACAATGCCTTCAATTTTATAAAGTTCGATTTTGCATAAATCACTCAGCGCAGTCATAATGATCTTTGGCCGAATATTTCCAGATAGATATGCATTTTTGTATTCCAATTTTCGCTTTAGCATAACTGCAACGGTCAAATTGTCATCCAGGCTTCTAGGCAATGCTATTTGAACTTTATCCAAGTTTGCAGGCACATTGATAATTAAGCCAGTTAGCCCAATTTGCGCTCTTTTATAACCAAGTTGTCTTATCTGTGCAAAGGCTATTCTTGGTGACACCAATCGTTCTTCCAAAGGAGTCAATATAGCTACAGATGGAAATATGTTATTACGGCAGATTCGTGTAGGTGATGTAAATGTAGGCAATTTCCCATTAGCAATTGCTTTCTTGCAAGATCTACAAATTTGAACAAGTAGCATTGGGCATGCCATACCTTCTATATTTGCTAGAGTTTCAAATGCTAATTTAACTATCTTGTTCATAGAACAAATGTCTTTTTTAAAATGTAGTTGCTTACAAACAGAACATGCATGGATAGGTGTGTCTTGAATAACTTTTAAGTACATAACAATTGCTTTCTTTGCCTTTGCAGCTTCTTTTTGCTTTTGACGAATCTCCATTCCTTGTCTACGCAAATTTTGTTTCAACAAGCGCAAGTTCTTTTGTGTATTGCCATCAATGCATGTCTGTATACTGGTTTTGGTTTTTGCAAATTGCCCAGGAATGCAAGAGTTGTTTTTCCTTGTGCTTGTTGTCTTTTGTTTTTGTCTCTTTGCTTCAATTGCATCTATGTATATTGCTTCATTCAAGGATCCGTTGTCAATGTTCTTCTCTATAATGTTTTCTTTTGCTATTGTTTGTTTGCTCTTTTCAAAATTATCCATTGCAATTGCGGCAGAAGTATTTCTCTTGCAATTGAGCAAATAGGGCATTTTATTTTCATAGTGTTCTTGTAACAAAGGTTGGAAATGCGAGTGCATTTTATCTATTACATGTTGCATTAGGCATATAAGTTTTGACGATCTATTTGTTGCATGAAATACGGCAATATTTTCTTGCAAATCATTGCTCCATATATATATGTTAGTGGCTAGCAACTCACATAGCCATTGAAGGGCAAATCGATCTCCTTCTATGTGACCAATGGTATATGGCTCTGCCAAATGGACAATATAAGTTTTCCATCCAGAAACAAGAGATGTATTTGCTAATGTGTTTTTATCAAGATATGTGTCCAAGCATTGTATTGCTCTAATATCGTTTGAACCAATAGAGTTACAAAAAGTTTGCGCAATTGCTTTTCTAACACTTTGTCCATAAGCAAACAGTGTTAATTTGGAGATTGATTCAAACAACGAGTCATGGCAATTGCCTTGAAGTTGAAGTGACGTTTCAACTTCGTTATATACACATTGATTTACATATGCGCTTTGACAAAGCATATCAATCACTTGTATTTTGCCTTGCATTGTTTTATATGACAACAATGGTTCAAAGTGGCCAGAAGCTGGTGTATGGTCATGGAACAATATATTGTAGCAATATTCAGATTGCCCAGGATTGAAATGAAGGTATTTTGTTCCTTTTGTTAATGACCAAACAGCAACTGGAACATTCAACCATTTTGAAAACCATTTGATGCAAAATATATCACCCCATAGTCCATATACACTTTGATCATCTGGTTGTGAGGCAGATTGCGACATGCAATTGAGATATTCATTGACATTTCCTATGCTATGCAATTCTAGCAAATAGTCAATTGTCAATTCTATGCGCATTGATAATAGTGCAGAGGAATCTTTTCGATCTAGACAAACACGGAAATGATTCACAATCCCTTGCCTTATTTCTATTGATGTATATTGAAAATGCAATAATACTGCAAGTGCGTCAAATAGGCAATTTCCTGGCTCATAGTAGAAATTGCCTAGTCGAAAAAGATTGCTTGTAGCCAAAGCCTCATCAATTTGTTGCCAATTAGAATATTCGATGCCAAGACCACTTGCTCTTAAAACATAGTCGCCCTTACTTTTGTCTTTTCCCATATTCGCTATAAATAAATTTGCAATGCGATATATTTTTTTGCTTTTCTTTGTTGTTCTTTCTCTATGCCCCTAGTTGTTTATATAGGAAAACCTGCAAGCAAGTGAAGAGAAGCAGATCCTAAGGAAAAGAAAACAAGCAAAAGACATGTTTTTTTTCAAACCATGATGCTATAAACATTGTAAACTGTTGTTGTTATTGGAAATAACCAAAGCAAAGGAAAGAACATATTCACAACAAAATCTTTTCAAATGAACTATATTTTGCCCTCCTAGTAGGATAGGAAAAAACTGCATGTCGATTGCTAAGTTGAAATTATTAAATATCCAAGATTTGATATCAATGCAAAAAAGTCTTAATGTGCACAACATTAATTAGTTTGTTTTTATTATATATATAATAATTAAAAAGAACATTTATAACTATAACTAAAGCTTCAAACTTTTAATCATACTGATATAATAATGCCAAGTTGTCGAGACCGGATACTAAATGCATTTGCTCTTAAAAGAATCAATATAAGTTTAGAAACTATATTCATGAATCATATGCATGTTTCCATTCACATGGATTTCAGAAGCAAAAGCATGTGTGCTTTGCAATGAATCGAATTGAAGAAGCATAGAGAATGAAGAAAATACCTATTTCTGACAAGGTCGAATCCTGGCTTTGCTAGCTA
This sequence comes from Larix kaempferi, assembly GCA_027924585.1. Classification (NCBI taxonomy): domain Eukaryota; kingdom Viridiplantae; phylum Streptophyta; class Pinopsida; order Pinales; family Pinaceae; genus Larix; species Larix kaempferi. The sequence continues at coordinate 10,413,468 of BSBM01001005.1, read as the reverse complement.
TGATTGACAGAGATGGTGCGAAGCAAGTCTACAAACGAGCACAAAATAGAAAAAGCTTTCCTGCAATGTTCCCATATCGCTGATAAAATATAAACCAGGGCAGATGCACATCATCTTACGCAATATACTTATTGGATAAGCTTAGTTTAAAACGATCTTTGAAAAATGAAATCAAAGTATATTTTTATTTTTTGCAAAGCGAAATATTGGAAACTATAATTTTGCTAGGCGAAAATTTAGAAGATTAAACAATGTAGCGGTTTATATGATAGGAAAAAACAAATGAGTTGTTTAGCACAACTAAGTTTTTATGCTATAGTTCGAAACTCATGTCTAATAAAACTATATGAGACCTTGATAAAAAAGCTTTGAAATTTAGAAGATTAAACAATGTAGTGGTTTATATGACAGGGAAAAACAAATGAATTGTTTAGCATAAACAAGTGTTTATGCTATAGTTTTAAACTTATGTCTAATAAAACTATATGAGATCTTGATGAAAAAGCTTTGAAAAATAGACAATTTGAATTAAACAATGGCTATCAAATAATGTTATAACTATGTGGATATTCTCAATGTCCTGAATGTATGCTATTGCAAATATATATATCGTTGTTCAGCACACATGAATATGTCTATAGCACCTAAACTTTGCAATTTCCACAACCAATATATGTGGTTCTAACATTTTTTAAAGATTTATAACTAGCGTCCTAGAAAATAAAACAAAAAAATATGGTTATATATAGAAACTATTTCGTTTATGATAAGTAATTGGAAGTAAAAATCAAATTTGGTAACTATGGCGAAAATTTGTTATAACTTAGGAAAATTCAATTTTGATTAGGCTTTACTTGATGTCGAAGCCATAACTCATTTCCATTTGGATTTTTGTTGAATCCTCAAACGCATAACTTGTGTGAGTTTTGATGCCACTGTTACTAAATAATAGGGGCAATGCCTAAGAGTGTAAAGTACAAAAAAAAAAATAAGCTGAAGACAAAGTTCAATGAGACTGTTGTAGAAGCATATAAGCCTCTTTGAAATCAAAAAAAAAAAAACTGATTATCAAAGTAAAAGAAAAAACAGAAATGTTGTCCATGTTTGATACAAAGGCATGTCTTTTTAGTAACACACCTATGTATTATGATTATCCTGTTTATCGTTGTATATTATTGCTGCGATACTATTATTATTTAGCTTTTCTTACTATGTTTAAATATATTTTGGACACTACATAAGAATATATATTCTTAATATTAAACCAAAATGATAAAACTAGATGCCAAAATATGGGAAAAGAAACAAATTTAAGATCTATCATTATGCAAACAATTTAAGTTTTGAAGTAAATGCAATTTGATTTTGAAAATCTGAGCTTCTTGTTTCACAAACTGATACAATGCCAAAATGAAACCATTTGTCAACATTTCAAAGTTTCAAAAATATGATGCTTCGCTTTTGCCCAGACTATTGCTTCTCCTTTGTACTGATTCTGGGAAATTTTGTTATTTCTCTTATGCTAGATCTCCCATAGAAGAAAGCCTGAGAATAGTTACTAGTCTTCATCCAAATAACAACTATGGTAGGCAATGTCTCCCCAATCTGTGATTTTTTTGCTTCGGCTACTTCTAATTTTGAAGATTTGTTAGAAAATCATGGTAGCTTGGGCCCAAAGATTCAATGCAAAAAGACAAGCATCAAAAAGATGATCAAGAGTTTCCTCATGCTGTATGCATGAAAAAAATTGAAATGGACCTTCAAAGGCCCTAGAATAAAATCCATATAGTAGACAATGATAAGATGTCTAGAGCTAAGGCAAGGGATCATAGCTATCTTTCCTAAGATTCTTAAATAAGGCATAAGAAGGGATATGTCACTACTAAGATTCATTCAAAGTTGGTATAGGGAGAACAAGTGCCAGGCCTCCCTTGTATAGGTGGGTAAAGGCATTCCGTAAGCACTTGACTTCATAGAAGGATTGAGACTCAATCAATTAGGATGAGAGCAGTAAGTCAGAGTATGGTAGAATAGATAGATAACTATAAGATTTAAGCATGAAAAGAAACATAGCTCTATTTCTAAACAGTCTAATGGATTCTAATTACTTAAATGTAGATTGGCAAGGCTTGGCCAAACCAACTTGGCCAAGGGAAAATAACCATAGTGAGTTGCACAAAAGAAGCATCCGTTAAATGAAAACAACCATGATTTCAAGAACTATGTAAATAAAAGCCAAGAACAGAAACTAATAACTAATTTTGGTGAGGCAGCCCATGTGAAAAAAAACACCTTGTTCATTCTCTTTACTAATTGAAAACTCTGCTGCTCACTTTCGTGCCTCATCGCTTCAGATCTGGGACTTTTGTATATGTTATTTATCTATGAACATGTTTCTATTTTATATATGTAATATCAAACGGGCTTTAGAGATCTTCTTTGTTTATGTTACTTGGATTGATTCGCTATGTACTTGGACTTCAAGAGATTTTTTCAGGGTGGCCACTTAGAACATTGCCATTTACCTTTGCTTGTGGGAATATCTCTTTTTATGTTCTAATCTATATAAACAATGTAGTGTTTTAACCACCCTTTGTACACTTGCTCATTTATAAAACTTGATTGCTAGACAGGTTTTTGGTAAGCACTTTGAACCATATGTTGAGCAATTAAAAGTGATAGCATCAATTTGTTATCATCTATAGGTTTGGCGATGGCTATTCCCATGGACAATACATGGGCATGCCTAGCATATTAGTAAATCGCTACGAACCATCAAACATTTTATAGGTGGATATCATGCCAACCAACAAGCTTTTTCTAGCATCATGTGTTGTGATTGCAACATAGGTGAATAGTCCTTTAATCCATGTAGCAAAGCGTAGTAGTCCTCTTATTCTTATTATCATCAATATAAAATATTGACTCTACTTGCCATATTAGATTCTTTATCATGCCTACAATATAAATGCAATTGTTACGAAGCCGAGCAGGCTCTCACTTTCCAACCAGCGCCCAGATCGTGAGTGTTTCAAAGCTATATTCCATCAAGTAGCAATATTCATATAAGAAACTAAAATTTAATTTTAATAAATATACATGACATTGCATTTTTTTTTTGGTGTGATAGCGTCTCTTCCACTATTCGCTTTTTTTGTTTTATCATGTTTACTTTACTTTGTATTAATTTTATTTTTCATGCTACTGTTTCCTCACATCCTATGAAGCAATTGCTACTGTATAAGTGCAAAGACTTAAAGTTTCACTTCTTTTTAACTTGTTTTATTAGTATCAGAAGTTAAAGTTTTACTTCTTCCTAGCTTGTTTTAATTTAGTAATCTTATTGCAATGGCTTTGTCTAAATAAATGCTTTGACCTTTAACATAATAATGGTTGGCATATTAATCTGTATGCACCTTTAATACAAATATTATATTCAACAAAAACTACGAACATTTGTTATGATTGTAGATGTCGATCAAGTATTATTGCCATTGCATTTCATTAATCTATGCTTAGGTGATTGAAAACAATAACAATGTTGAGGTGCATCATTGTTTTTGGATCTTTTTATCAGTTATGCTATAAATCCACGAGATATTTTTAGACCAAATAAAAACAATGATTCACTACTGATGGATTTGTGAATCAATGTTGGAGGCCTCATGTTGTTAAGCAAATGCACATATGCCGGCTTTGTGTTCAAGGTTGTTGACTCATGGTTCTTTTGTTCTTCTGAATAAAGTAAATATCTCCATGTTTCTATGACTAAAATATTTATATGGTTACATTCAAAGCAATATCCTAACTAAAATGATGACCCACTATTTGCAAGAGGGCTACATCTACTAAGAAATTTCCAAGCCCTATTACTTCAGAAAAGTAAAGTCTGTTTAGTATTAAAATCATTGCATGGTCAAGTCAATTTCGAAGGCGCTAATGGCACAAAACAAGATTTGAACCCGGCCGGGGAGGACAACAACATTCCTCTGAACCACACAAGCCACATTCAATTGGTTACCTTTATAGATTCTACTAAGCCGAAGCATAAATTATAATTAACACTTGTTATTCCAAAGAATTAAGGTCTAATTAGCATTAAAATAATTGCATAGTCAAAATCGGTTGCTAACGAACAAGTGTCGCAAAGCGTGATTTGAACCTGGGTGGGGAGAGCAACAACATTGCTTCTAACCACTTGATCTATGCCCAGTTGGGTGTTCTTATACATTCCTCCAAGCCAAACGATAAATGATAATCAATTTCCTGATAAGTTGTTCACACATAGAAATCAATTTTTTAATTAAATGCAATGAGGAAGACAAACAATGCAAAGGAAAAATCCATCAACCCCATAGACAAGGGATTTTGTCAACAAACATATGTTAAATTGTGGACGACATAAGCAAGGTTAGAGTATTGAACACTATCTTTTTCCTAAATTTTGAATTAAAATTTATTTATAGTTGTCAAAGATCTTGTCAAGACATATTTAAGTACATGGCGTTGCGAGAAAACTAGTCATCGAATAGCTTAAAAATCAAAATACAAGGCTTTAAAACTATGACTATGTAAACCCTTTCGGTGCAATAATATAGCCTATCGCAAAAGTATAAAAAACGTTGTGCAAAGAGGCTATAGAATTGCAATAGGTGAAATTGCAATGGCAAAACCAGCAATGCAAACCATCAAAGATTATACATTTAAAAATTTGTTGTAGAGCGTTAAAACCAAAGCTGAATAGTACTCATAAATTGTACATAGGAAATCGTCGCTGGCATAAAATACTAGACATCGATATGGGCCATATACATATTATAAGCGAGTTGAAAACCAAAATTTCCCTCGATACTTACAGCAACAACCTATGTTAAAAGACAAAATTTGAATCGCCAGAAGAGAGGTGGCACCGTGCACAATTTCAAGCGTTGGTCTTAACAAAGACACAAATGATAAAGTCTGTAGCATTGAGGCCACAAAAGATCTAAGTATCCATCCTAGGAACATAGAAAGTGTCTAGCCATTCATCCTATGATGATTTGTCACTAAACATTTCAAAGTCCAGCCATTACCATGAAACTTCTCATGGAGGCAATGAACACAATCTTGCTGCATTCTAGTAAAACTAGTGAATCAATGTCCGTATGAGATTAAAGTATATTTTTTTATAAATATATTTTCAACGATCGAACCGAATGCATGGGTATAGACAACGTAGGAAAAGGGGGATAAATATTGCAACAACTTAAACAACTATCAATGTATGCATTGGATATAATCAGATTGAACTAATGTAAACACATGTCATGTATCCATGTCACAACACTAATCAAATAGCAATGCTTCCGTGCATGTGCCACAGCTGGCTATTGACGTTACCTTTGTTATTCAGCGTCTAAAATCTTGGTCGCATTCTAGCAATGCACTTACACTATCCACAATGCCAAAGCTACAAACAATTGACCTTGTCTTACATGCACGCGCTAATTTGCCAGGTTATATGGCAGCTGTAAGCACGTAGTATGGGCGATATATCTTGTTGACACCTGTTTCTTTTTAATCGTTGTGTCGGAAAGGCTACAAACAATCAACCTTGTCTTGCATGCAGACCGTAGTTTGCCGGGTTATATCGCAGTTGTAAGCACGGAGTATGAGCGGAATATCTTATTAGCAGTCGTTTCTTTTTAATCATTGCGAGCTCAGAGCACAGATTGCGGAGAGAGCTCAAATGGGCAGAAATATCAAAGACAACCAATTTGTTGTTTTATTCTGCAGTGTGCCACAACATTCGATTATCCTTTTGGAGGGTAAAGAATATCTCTAACAGCTATCTAGATTTATGTTCTTCCAGGCTCTGGTAAGAGATTTCTTATGCATATGCTATATTTTCCATTTTCGTCTGGATGAGAGGTTTTTTTTTTGTGTCACACTGGTTCAAGCTGAGTGAAAGCAAGAGCGTTTTAGTAATGGGCTTCCTTTGCACAAGTAAGCTCTTTCTCTTATCATCTATATACTGTGCATGTTCTAGTTTAACATCCATGCATTCGGCAAACATCAAATTACAAAACGCAGGTCAAAACAATTTTGTGGCAATATTTATTATTATTATCAAATGTTCTCTCGATGTTTATTATTATTATTTTTAATCTTTGAAAAATGCTTACTATCATTATTTTTTTTTTAATCTCTGAACCGTGATTTGAAAATTGCAAAAACACTAAAATAGATTTACATTGCTATAAAAAAAATCAAATTTTATCTCCAATCAAACCAGCGATGTTTAATTTCGCGATTTTAACGGTGCCGGATGCAGAATGTATACGTATCTGCATAGTGCAAGCAGCTGCTGTTAATTGCATCTTGCCTAGCAGAGTATTGATCGGTTATCTGAAACGTATTTCTCCATGCAAGCCCTCTGTTTAATTCCAATTGCAAGGGATCTCTTGAATTTGCCAACTAGGGACAGGGTCTGTATCTAGCTATCCAAGATCTGCAGGAATTGGAAGTTTGCTCTATCTGTTCACGCTATTAAATCTCCTTTCCGGAGAAACAAGGCAGAGCGAGACAGCAGTTGTCAGCGTCTTTGATTTTTCAGGAATTGGCCTCTCTATCAAATGGCCAGTATTTTGCCTTTGCCTACTTTCGCTTTGAATGGTCCTAGGAGTTCTTCGTTTTTCCCTCTTGCCTGGTTTGTTTTTAGTGTTTCTTTAGTAGATTTGAAACGCTTTCAAAATTTCGAACGTTTTATGCCATGGGGGCGGTTTTCTAGAAGATTTTAATATTCCGAGTTTGTAGAAGATTCAGACTTTAGTTTGACCTCGGAGCGCAGGATTCTGGGAATTGTGTACTAGAATTTTTGAGCCTTATGCGGTGAACCCTCGATCAACTATACTGGACATTACGCGAGGAAACGTTCGGTGAAATGGTCTCTCTATGAAACCTTCGGTGATTAGCAACTATTCTGGGCATTCTGGGATGAACCCTTTGCTAATTGGTAATTATTTTGGCTAACAAATGAATACGGCGAACAGCCGCCTATGTTAGTTGACCACCTATCTTAGCCTAGAGATCGTGTTTAAGGTAGACTACTGCCAATTGTTTATCTTGGACAACCAAGAATGCACAAGCTACTTATTTTTTAGCAATCTTCGGACAGTATTCTTGCTCCTTGACTCGTGTCAAAGGATAGCTTTTTAAATAATCTCTATATCATCAGCACGGTCGCACAGACTGCTTTGAGGAGGGTCGCAGCCATCTTCCATCAATCATTTTTGAATTTTACTAAGCAGCCGACCGGAACTACTCACTGATTTAAGCCATTCCATTGTTAGGATAGATTGTAGAGCTAAAGAATTATAGCCAGCAAACCAAGCTTTCTATACTTCCTCTTCGGATAGATTATACACCTAAAGAATTACAGCCAGCAAAGCAAGGTTTTTATAGTTCCAATGAGAAAGAAACAATGCATTATAGGCTTTTGATCTTCATATAGACACTCTGAACAAAGCAAAGAAGAAGAATCCATTTGGGAATTCTGAATTCAAATTACATTTTTGGCTTTGACAGAAACTCGCAAGCATATAATGTGTATATAACGACTGATATCTTCGAGCCAGCGTTTTGGTTAACAAAAAGCATCTTGTAGAGCTTCTATTCGCAGGCATTTAATTTTTAAATGAAGTTTATTCTTCTAATGCATTTTAACCAGAAGCGTCTGTGGGCTTCTCGCCTCAAATTCGCCCATGCAAAATGAATTCCAAGGAAGGAGCTCTCGAAGAAAGTCTAGTAGAACGTTACGGTTAGTCCAAGTAGCAAGAATGTCATATCTCTATGGTGAGGATTTAGCCAGCAAAGCTTGCAGCTTAATTTTCATCCACCACATTAATTTGCTTGTAATCATTGTCACGAATGATGAATCAAGTTTACCAACACTGATCCAACTTGCCAATAAGAGATCCAGCGAGGACTTATTCTCATCAAGACTAGGTGAGCTCGGCGTATCAGGTCTTGCTCACCCAAAATACTATCAACTTAAACCGACGAGACCATTTGATTATAGGCAGAAGAGCTTCTCAGCATGGTCGTATCTATCAAAACTTTAATATCGAAATCTTTTGATAGTTTGCCTAGCAACGAATGTCTACTTGGGTATCAGAAGTTAATGATTTCGACGATGTTAATACATAAGTCACACATCGAAAGCCACGATAGTTAAAGTCTAATAATAGTTCGACATGATCACCATCGTTTTAGCAGTACTACATTTTCCTAGGATAATCTATGTCTCAATTTGAAACGACACCACACGGCTACACCCTTTAGCAATTTGATCACTGACAGGAGAGTTAAGAACCGGTCAAACGACCGATACTCCCATCCTTTTGTGAACATCTTAAACCAAAGTTTAAAGCTTTCTGTGCCATTTAGATACATTTAAACGTGGATTAGAGTTTGAGCTCATCGTTTTCCACAAACGATCGATTGATAGAACAAAACGACAGAGCTTGATATTAATTGATGATTTCTAAGCTATCCATGACAGGAAAGACACTTATCATTTAAATTCGATGCAAAACAAGCAATCATTCCATTAGAAGCAGACTTATAGTTAAAACTACAATATGTAAACCGTTATTCATACTATTCATTTTTCATCAGAAATGTCGGAGCTTGAAACTCGCAGACAGTATCATAAAATGCTGCGAACACAAGCATAGCACACAGATAGGACAACGTAGATTGAGAATCATGTTCTCTTCACATGCCATACTGGCTACCAACAAAAACAACCAAAACTGTCTCCCAACATCTTTGACGAAAGGCTCAGCTAAGCCAGATTTAAAACCACCAGAGTCAGCATAGGAACCTCCGAGGCTTACCGATTTGAATGCTTGTTCCACTGCTATTGCAAAGAAGAAAATCAGAAACATCGTCTTAGCTGCCATAAGTATACGATTTTGGTTAAACCATTGGATAAGTTAAAACGTGAAAGGAAACACATTCAAACCTATATGTTCTACCCACTGAAAACCGAAGCAAGACGTGGCAACTTACATTGTTGAAAGTAGAGTTCGAACCAAAAGCTAAAATCTTTCTGCAACTGACGAGAACCAGCTTCAAAGCTTGCATCAATAACAATATCAGACTGCTTTGACTCTGAGAGCCACCGTGGAGACCTGAATCACAGGTTATCGGTTCAAAGCACGGAGGGAAAACGTCATTCCTGAATCTGAAACCTAACACATAGCAGGTCTGTCGACCAATTCTTCAAACCTCTCCCAAACACGAAAAAAACAATGCCATCAATAAACAACCTCGATGAATACGTAGTGGAGAATTAAGATTTTTGAAGCGCCAAAACCCAAGGCAATATAACATCAACGATGAACATTTTGTCATTATAGAACAACTGCTTACGACGTGCTGAGCACATTAATATCACATTTATTATTCCTTTGTACCATGAAGTCCAGCCAGGACAATTTCCAAGCTATTTGATAGCATAGCTGAGTATTGCGAAGTCACTCACAATTTTCCATCACAGGTTACAAGCCACATTAATCACCATCTAGATATTCCACTTAGGAAAGCCGATAGCAGAGTTATTACATTGACAGCACATCCTTGCCCCCAGCATTGAACAATTAAGACCTTAATAATTGTCCTGTCCTTACTGTTGTTTGTCATCTTTGCCACCTGTCGGGTTATTATTGTATATAAACAGGTTAGAGTTCGAAACCTCTATACAGGAACAACTAATTATCAACAAGCTTGATGGATAATTAAGCGAAGATATTGACATTATAACACAACTGCTCACATTTATCACTCGCCATCTAGCATGACAGGTTGCAAGCCACATTAGTCACCACGTAGATACTCCAGTTAGCGAACCCGTAGCACAGTTAATACCATGACAGGACATCCTTGCCCACCAGCATTGAACCACTAAACCCGTAATAATTACCCTGTCTTTACTCCTGTTTATGACGTCTGCTACCCGTCGCGTTAAACTGTCCCATATTTCTATGATAATAATATAATAACATAAATAAATAACCACTGTATTGTGGAGCAAGGAATTATTTATAAAATTTAAACTTTATTATTCCGAAATCTAATATCAAATATAAAAAAAAACATCAATGACAATAATAAATAACCCTTAACTCGGATGACGCACATGTCACCGCCGAAACAGGAAGCAATTACCGAGACTGACGTTATCTGGCCTCATCCAATGAAACGTTAACAAATTAGCCCTATTTACCAAATCTATATAAATATTTTTTTCCCAACTATTTAAAAACCATAGCATGGAGGGGAAAAAATTCTAGCCCTAGTTGCAAATAGGTGCAAATAATAGGGTCTGCGTGAAATATACAATATCCCCTTCGGGGACATAACAAATGCTGAAGTTGTTTTATGATAACCACAACTATCGTGTTGTTTCACACCTTACAATAATAAAAACATTTCCCTAAGGCAATCTATGTCTGAATTTGAAACGATACCATACGACTAGATCCTTCAGCAATCTAGTCACTCACAGTAGGTTTAAGAACCGGCCAAATGACCGATACTCTGGCTCTTTTGTCAACATGTTAAATCAAAATGTAAAGCTTTTAGCTCTATTTAGATACATTTAAACATACATTACAGTTTGGGTTCATCCCCTTTCACAAACGATCGATTGATACAAGAAAACGACGGAGCTTGACATTAATTCATGATTTCCAAGTTATTCACGACAAGGAAGACACTTACCGTTCAAATTTCGTGTAAAACAAGGAACCATCTCAGTGGAACCAGATTTATAGTTAAAACTACAATATTTAAACTGTTATAAATATTATTCATTTTTCATGACAAATGCCAAAGGATGCACCTCGCAGGCAGTATCGCAAAATCTTGCAAATACGAGAGTAGCACACAGATACGATAATGCAGTTTGAGAATCACGTTCTCTTCACATGCCATACTGGCTACCAACGAAAACAACAAAAACTATTTCCCAACACCTTTGACGAAAGTCTCGGCCAAAGCAGACTTAGAACCAGCAAAGTCACCATAGGAACCTCCGAGGCTTACCGATTTCAATGCTTGCTCCGCTGCTGTTGCAAAGGAGAAAACCAGAGTCCTCGTTTTACCTGCCACAGGTATACGATTCCGATTTCAATGCTTGCTCCACTGCTGTTGCAAAAGAGAAAACCAGAGTCCTCGTTTTACCTGCCACAGGTATACGATTGTGGTTAAACCATTGAAAAAGTTAAAACGTCATAACAAATACATTGAAACTTATATCTTTAACCTGCTGAAAACCGCACCAAGATCTGGCAACCTACATTGTTCAAAGTAGACTTCGAACCAAAAGCCAAAACCTTTCTGCAACTGGCCAGAACCAGGTTGAAGGCTTGGATCAACAACAAAATCAAAGTGGTTCGACTCTGAGAGCCACGGCGGAGACCCGGATCACTAGCTATGGGTTCAAACCATGAGGGGAAAATGCCATTCCTGAATCTAAAATCTAATACATCACAGGCCTGCGGACTATTCCTTTAAAAACTTCCAAACACGAAACAAACAATGCAATTCATAAACAAGCTCGATGAATAGTTACCAGGGATATAACATCAACAACGAAGATTTTGACATTATAGCACAACTGCTTACGAGGCACTGAATACATTAATATCTCATTTATTAATCACCATTTTTCATGACAGATTGCAAGCAACATTAGTCACCACGTAGATATTCCACTTAGGCAATCCCATGGCAGAGTTAATACTATGACAGGACACCTTTGTCCACCAGCATTGAACCATTAAAACATTAATAATTACCCTGTCCTTACTCTCATTTGCCACATCTGCCACCTGTCCGGTTAAAGTTGTTTGACTTTTCTATGATAGGCATAACCATCGTATTGTGGAGAAAGTGTCGTAGACATTTCCCGTAGCAAAAGAATACACGAGCTTATATGCCACACGTTGCTACACTCACGAATCAGACATAGACACGCTAAACAACGACGGGTATGACCGTTCACGTGTCACGGACCCACCACATGCTATTTACACTAAGCAGCAAGCAATGCTATCGTTATTAAAAATTAAATTTTGATATTCTGAAAGGTAGCATCAAACATCAACAATAATAATAAGCCTTAATTCGGATGGCGCACCTTTCGTCGCCGAAACTGGAAGCGACTATACATCGCAGGCCTGCGGACCAATTCTTCTAACCACTCCCAAACGCGAAAGGAACAATGCCATTAAAAAAGAACCTCGATGAATACGCATTGGAGGATTAGGATTTTTAAAGCGTCTAAACCCAAGGCAACAATATAATAACATCAACGACGAAGATTTTGACATTATAGCACAACTGTTTACGAGGCGCTGAGGACATTAATATCACATTTATTATTCCTTTCTACCATGAAGCCCAGCCAGGACAATTTCCAAGCTATTTGATAGCTCAGCTCCGCACTGCGAAGACACGGAGAATTTTTCATCACAGGTTTCAAGCCACATTAATCACCACCTAGATATCCTAGTTAGGAAAGCCGATAGCAGGGTTAATATTATGACAGGACACCCCTTGCCGCCAGCATTGAACCATTAAAACCTTAATAATTATCATGTCCTTAGTGTTGTTTCTCACGTCTGCCACCTGCCGGGTTATTATTATTATATATAATAAAAACCCATATAAAAAATAGGCTAGAGTTTGAAACCTCTATGCATCATCAACTAATTATCAAAAATGTTGAACTTGTTTTATGGTAACTATAACCATCGCAGTGTTTCGCATCTTATAATAATAGAAACATTTCCCTAAGCCAACCTATGCCTGAATTCGAAACAACACCACACGGCCACACCCTTCAGGAATTGAATCATTAACAGTAGAGTTAAAAACCGGCCAAATGACCGATACCCTCATTCTTTTGTCAACATCTTAGACCAAAATTTAAAGCTTTTAGTGCCATTTACATACATTTAAACGTCTGTCACAGTTTCAACTCATCCCCTTCCACAAACGACGGATTGATAGAAGAAAACAACAGAGGTTGACATCAATTGCTGATTTCTAAGTTATCAACAACGAAAAAGACACTTATCATTCAACTTTCATGTAAAACAAGGAACCATCTTAGTAGAACCAGATTTATTGTTAAAACTACAATATTTAAACCGTTATTCATATTATTCATTTTTCATGACAAATGCCACAGGCTGGACCTCGCAGGCAGCACCGCAAAATGTTGGAAATACAGAAACAAGAATAGCACACAGATAGGGCAACACAGATTGAGAATACCGTTCTCTTCAGATGCCATACTGGCAACCAACAAAAAACAACCAAAACTAAAACAAGGAACCATCTTAGTAGAACCAGATTTATTGTTAAAACTACAATATTTAAACCGTTATTCATATTATTCATTTTTCATGACAAATGCCAGAGGTTGGACCTCGCAGGTAGCATCGCAAAATGTTACAAATGCAGAAACAAGAATAGCACACAGATAGGGCAACGCAGATTAAGAATCACGTTCTCTTCACATGCCATACTGGCAACCAACAAAAAACAACCAAAACTAAAACAAGGAAGCATCTTAGTAGAACCAGATTTATTGTTAAAACTACAATATTTAAACCGTTATTCATATTATTCATTTTTCATGACAAATGCCAGAGGCTGGACCTCGCAGGCAGCACCGCAAAATGTTGCAAATACAGAAACAAGAACAGCACACAGATAGGGCAACGCAGATTGAGAATCACGTTCTCTTCACATGCCATACTGGCAACCAACAAAAAACAACCGAAACTATTTCCCAGGACCTTTTCCCAAAGTCTCGGCTAAACCAGACTCAGAATCAGGAAAGTCACAATAACAACCTCCCAAACTTACCGATTCGAATGCTTGTTCCACTGCCACTGCAAAGGAGAAAACCAGAGACGTCGTTTTACCTGCCACAAGCACACGCTTCTGGTTAAACCATTGAAAAATTAAAACGTGATAACAAATACATTCAAGCTTATATCATTAACCTATTGAAAACCGGACCAACATCTGAGCACTTACATTGCTGAAAGTAAACTTCGAACCATAACCGAAAACCTCTCTGCAACTAACGAGAACCAGCTTCAAAGCTTGCACCAACAACAACACCAGAGTGGTCCGACTCTGAGAGCCATGATAGAGACCCTAAGCACTGGTTATGGCTTCAAACCAAGCAGGGAAAACGGCATTCCTGAATCTAAAACCTCCTGTCGACCACTCCTTCAAACCACTCCCAAACACAAAACAAACAATGCCATTGATAAACAAAGTCGATGAATTGTTAAACGAGAAGATTTTGACATTATAACACAAGTGCTCGCATTTATTACTCGCCATCTAGCATGACAGGTTGCAAGCCACATTAGTCACCACGTAGATGCTCCAGTTAGCGAACCCGTAGCACAGTTAATACCATGACAGGACACGGTTGCCCGCCAGCATCGAACCACTAAACCCGTAATAATTACCCTGTCCTCACTCCCGTTTATGACGTCTGCCACCTGTCCCATTAAGCCTGCCCATATTTCTATGATAACAATATAATAACATAAAATAATAAATAATAAAAAAATAATATCCATCGTATTGTGGAGCAACGAATTACTGTAATTTTTATAATTAAAAATAATTTCTTTATTCCGAAATGCAATATAAATAATAATAATAACAAACATCAAAAAACAAACATCAACCACAATAATAAATAAGCTTTAACTCGGCTGATGCACATCTCGCTGCTGAAACAGGAAGCAAATACCGAGGCTGACGTAACCAGGCCTCATCCAACGAGAAATTAACAAATTAGTGCTATTTACAAAATTTATATAAATAATTTTTTTCCAACTATTGCAAACCATAGCATCGTGGAAAAAAAATTTCTAGGCATAGGTGCAAATAGGTGCAAATAATAGGGGCTGCGTGAAATATAAAATATCGCCTTCGGAGACATAAAAACACAACACACTAAAACTCAAAAAATAAATTTTCTTCATTAAAAGTCAATAAATTAATGTTAATATCAATAAAGCTTTTTCATATGAATAAAAGAGACTAACTAAATGCCAATAAAGTGAACACTACATGAGGACAAATTCGCTATCGACTAAGACTCCTTACTAGGATATTTTTATAAAATATCTCTTTCATCGCATGTGATGGTCACGTGGAGAGCTCTTTTATCGTGAAAGTAGGGAGCATTTATCAATGTGGACCGAATCTTATCACAAGAAAATGTCAATATAGTAATAGTTTAAATACATTTTAGCAATTGCGAATTGGGAAGAGTAGTTTTGATGATAGTGTTGGAGTGATTGTTATTAGTCCTTCTCTAAGGCGAAGAACTATTATGTTGAGTTTGGCATTGACTTTTTATTTATTAATTTGTTTTGAATTTTGATTTTTTTTTTAAACCTATTTTTTGTCTTATTAAATAATATACTTAATTTTATTTGTTTTAATGGTTATAGACTTTTTTTTACACAACTTTTTATATTAAATAAAAACCCACATTGGTTACAAGCCCGTCACTATATATATATAGAAAGACAAAACTCATATTACATCATCCAATTACTACAACATACCAACTTCCATAATTATCCAAAGTATTTAAAATAAACTTATGTTTTTAGCTACAGACAAAAAGATCTCTCATAAGATGAGGTGAAGCAAAACTGTGATGTATACATTTACCCAGGAATGGTCCCGGATCATGCTCTATCATGGCTTCATTGTTCATCTCCCATCTATGCCAAGTGCTTAAACCAATATGTAGTCCATTCTTAGATAAGAGATTTGCCTCGGAATTTTGTCTCTCAATCTCCTCGAAGATCTGCCTGAGGTGAATATTTATGGGGGTCTTCTCTATTTCATCCATTCTACAACCAACTTGGAGTCCCCAAAGATCTGTAGTTTCTGTATAGCCAACAAAAGAAGAATTTTGAATGACAACATTTCAACTCTGTTGTTTGTACTCTCACCCAAACCAACAACAAATTTTATCCAATGAGAATCAATCAAATGTAGGATACCACCTGCCCCCCTAAAGCTGGCAATGCCATCCTCCACCACCCTTCTATTATGCACAAGTTTGCCCCCTATGGAAAATAGCTTAAAATAGCCAGGATATTTGTAGAATAGACTGTAGGAGGGATAAGTCTATCCTCAAAATTATCATTGTTTCTTGATATCCATGCCCCACAAATCATAATTAGAGGAAGTGCTTTAAAATCCTCAAATGTCATGTTGTTACACCAAGAATCCAAGGCCTCATCAAGGTTATGCTTAGTCCAAAGGAGTTGTTATTGTTATTGACTATAGATTTGAAGTCTTATTGCAGGGTTGGAGATGAAGGTCTCAGATAGAGGATCATTTAATCTTTAATATTAGAACGCGTTAATATATACACCAAACTATATACAATATTTTAATAATATCTTGAGCTAGTTGGTAGCAGAGTTCGAGGGACGGTGGATCATTCGATCTTTGTATTAAAGCCCATCAATACATACAATAAATTGTATACAATATTTTTATTTTCATAGGATGACGATGATGATGATGATAGAACTTTGGGCATAGTCTTATTGCTAGTCGAACATTTTCTATTTGATATATAATTCACAATATGATTTCAAGTATATTGCAATTCATATCTACACTAATTATTGCAATCCATATCAAAATAAATTATTGCAGTGCATTTAAAATTTACAATCTATTCACCGCCCTAGAGATTTATATACCTAATTTGATATTCACACCTTGGAGATTTACATATTTGCTTGTATTGTTATTCATTGTGGAACACTTATGTTGTTATTCCTTGGAGTTGCTTATTCTTCCAGAGCAACTTGGACCTGCTTATTCTTCTAGAGCAACTTGCAATGGATAATATACCTATTTTCTTATGTTGTTATTCATTAGGAATGTTGGAACGCTTATGTATTTATTCCTTGGAGCATAGCAACTTCTTTTGTTATTCTTTTCGGCTGTCCAGGTGACCTATTTATAAATTTTAAAATTGATATATATTGTGGAAGTTTACTTTAACAATAACTTAGCTTCACGTGTTTCTCTTTTGGAATGTCAACTAGCTCCATTTTCAAACAATAACCTCTGCATTCATAGTTTAGAGAATCTTAAACTTCTAAGTATTAAATTCTTGTACTAGATTATGTGATGTTGCCACAATGCTCATAGCCATATTTTAATTTAGAACTCTACTTGTGAAGAGAAGATTATTTCATTGTGAAGGACAAAACTCTTGAAATTTGAAAAAATATGAGACAAAAAATTTCGTATTTCAACAAATTAGATAAATTAAAAAACTCTTATCTATGAAAAATATTTTATTGTGAAGGACAAAACTCTTCAAATTTGAAGAGATATGAGACAAAAGCAAATAGATTTCAACAACTTCGATGATAAAGAATTATGTATACTTTAGGAGTGCATATTTAGAACAATTATACTTGCAAAAACATAACGAAAAAGGAGGAAACAAACTCTATGACAAAATAAATAAATGACAGACCTACCTCAACATGGCTCCTCCTACTCCCGACCATGCCCAACGTCCACATGTCCCTACTTAATCATGCCCTTTGTCAACAAGGCCATTGTAGTCCAGCTAGTCTTCATTAAGACAATCACCAAAACACCCAAGAGAATGTATCGACCAACTCCCTCCTTGATGCAGGTTCCTTGTCTCCTTCAGTGGAAGATTTAGGGCACTATTAGCTTGATGGCTTGCTTCACACAATCCTTAAAAGTGTAATTCCTCATGAAGTTCACATTTGCCATTTTCATCAGCTGGTATCCTTACATAGATGAAGTTCTCGTGGAATGGAAATTCTCATTTGAGATCTATAGATTCTTGGTATTAGTAAATACCTCCTACAAACCCGGTTGAACAATCCTTCGCTTCCCACTGTGAATCGATATAGGTTTTGATGATGTTCCTTTTCCCGTCAGGGGAAAACCATGATGAACCCTCCTCATAGCAGATGCCCCCTTGCTCTCTTTGAGCTTTACCTTCATGTTTGCACACATCAATTTGTTCACAAACTTGAGTGGGGTGATGCACTCAGAAATCCTTCATCACTTCAATTTCGACATGGGTTTGTTCCCTTGATGATTTCAAGTTCATTCACTGCAATAACCCTACTATGAAGCCTGTCACCCTACCAAAGGAGGGATGTAATATCCCGATTTTGACTCCATTGCATTAAAATGAAAATGATGTAATATTGTTATAAAATCGTGGTGAGGAGCTCAAGGCTCCGCCATCGATTTAGTGATGCATATGGTTTACGCGCTAGCCAGGCACAATGGAATTGCAAATATCATGTAAATATGCATTTTAATAAAATACCCACAACTAGCTATGCAATGCAACAAGAGATGGGGGCATGATTTTACAAGGAATTGGGAGGGAAATATTCAAACCCTTGGAGCCAATCAAGTTAAGCCATGTGTCAATGAGAGAACCCATAAAACCCTCAATTACCCATGTTGACTTTTGTACCCAATCATTTATTTCTCCCAAGAGTTGGGTGAAGTACTTAATGCCTTGGGGAATGGAGAGGTATGGCTATCCAAATTCGGGTATGGGCAAGCCACCCTTCATGGAAAATCGTGTTGGACTTCTTGGGCAAGAAGGGAGCCACAAAATTGCTCCCCAAGCCATTACCCATCAACCGGTTTTGCTCTCTCACGAGTTTGGAGATACCTGGGCCGTTTCCCTCCACGTTTTTGTTGGTTTTCCCTTGTTTTCTAACTGGGAAGAGAGCGTTTTTATGTTGCAGAGTTGCTGGGAGGAAGGGAGTTTGATTTGGGGTTTCATTGAGGCCGTTTTGGCCATTAGAATGCTCATAACCCATGGGAGAAATCGGTTTTGCTCCCTGTGGTTGAATTGCCCTTTCCACAGTCTATTTTTGGTGTGCCCACGATTTGGGAGAATCCCATGGTCATCTTGTTTGTAAATCCCATTGTTAAAAATGTGTATCCATGCCCAATGATTGTGCTTGTTGTGTGTAGATAGAGTGTGTCGGGGTATGGGTTATGGGTATCCATTGTTTTGGATTGAGCTTGAGTGCAAGCATCCATAAATGAAGAGGGTTAAAATTTAGCCCGATAAACCCAACTGTGGACTGGCTTGGCTTAGATGCAATGATTATTTGGTTGTGTATGAGCTTGAGTGTCCCATTTTCCTTGTAGAAATCATGCCCAGCTCGGGGGTGGTCTCTGAGTGCTGAAAGAATACAGGCTGGGTAGAGACCTATGGTTGGGTGGAACGTTGCAGCTACATAGCTAGTTGCTTGGGACCGTTTCACAACGAAGATAAGTATTATTCTTTATGTGTGTTAACTTTGCAATGTTATAATTTGATGACTGTTATTAATATGCTGAATTCATATGAAATGTGTGTGGATGATGTTTTATTCCATTGTGCATGTTTGATTGATTTGCATCTGCACACATTCATTTTTATGAATCTAATGAATCGGGTTGAGTTTATGAAAAAGCCCAAGATCTGTAGTCATGTTCCCTTCTCGGTGTTGAATCCACGGGAGGGGACGTGGCAAGGGGTTTGGGGTCTCCCACACCTACTATTTGGCTCTCTTGAGGAATCAATGTCAATCTATTATGCTCAATTTCCAGGCTAGTTCCTTTTCCTTATACATAAATCCTGGCATTGGTATAACAACATCCTCCATTTCCCATCTACTACCACAAATAGAAGCATAGTTGTTGCAAATTTTAGGGCTATTGATTCTTAAGCAATGAGATACCACACATAATCTACAAAGATTACTCTTGTCAAACGTATTGACTCCTATTCAAACATGGTAATAAAAAACTAAGATTTGTCAAGTTACAACACATTGATTAAGTGGTAAACTATATGCACATATCCATAGGAGAGCAAATGGTCATAGCTAAGTACCTTAAGGGAAAGCATGTCTGGAATGCATTTCAATAGTTCGTGCCTTAAATCAACTCAGGATTCGTCTCAGGGAATCCGCTTTTTCTCTGGACTCAATTGCATGAACATGTAGAATGTTTAGGTGTGAACATCTATGAAGGCATAATAGAGACAAGTGTAGAGTAATGCATCAATTCATAAAAGTAGGAAGATATGAGTGTAGATGGAGGGAGGGAAGTAGGAGTCACTACATGTAAGGTTATGTAAAAATACTTTATTGTGCCACAACTTTAGCAACCTAGACAACACTCGGGACTTATATATCATAGCATCAATTGTCCATATTGGGCATGAACATAGTTGCATTAGGAGTGATGAAGCCTCTAAATGAAGGAAGAACCAATAGTGTCGAAGGCCCTAACCCTCCAATCATGCACAACCCAAACTGTATGTCAATGAGCCAATTTTGGTTCAGTTGATATAGGTATTCCAATATGATTTGCTTTAATATCTCGGTAGTATAACTTTCGACTTACTCACTTTGGATTAGGTCATGATATATATTTGGTGTTGTATCTATATCTTCTCAATAGCCTCAATCCATGATGGTGCATGAAACCTATTTTTAAATGTTGATTGAACATGCATTTATTTTTTCTTCATTTTGAAAAGAGTTTATGTTGATCTTTCTTGGAAATTAAATGAGAAATTATGCTTACTCAAAATTAAGCTTCTTGAATACCAATGGTATATGTCTTCTAGTGTGTATTAGTGGTATCGGTATTCCAATGTGGTGTCAAAATACTTGTGTAAGTGGAGTAATTAAGAGGTAGACAAATCATGGTTACCAAACTCAAGTTCATAAAAAATTGTAATGTTAAAAAAAATCGCCAGTATATCTAAAAATTCCTCAATTCACAGCCATTTCAATTAAACAATGAACTTACTCACAAAATAATTAATTATCCAACTATGACAATTCTCCAAGCCAATATATTGCTAATTACTTGAGTTATTGCTAAGTATTCATTACGATCGGCTATGTGATAATCCTAATTCTGATTTATGGTGGATTGTTTAATTATCATATTGGTTGTTATGATATTAATTTCATATTTAAGTTATATATGTGTGTATCAAGTAGTTTGTATATTCAAACGTATGAATAAAATTTTAACTCATATCAATACAATGATGATAAACACAATCTTTGGGCTAACTATTATACCGAGAGTGCATATCTACTACATTGTCTATCTACCATGTCATAATAGGATACAATATATTCTTTTGCAACAACCGGTCACTAGTAAGACGATCAAGGACTTGAAGATATTAACTTGAGAATTGGGAATCTAGAATTCAAAGAGTTATAGATAAACACAAGGACATTAATATTTATAATGTATTCTTTATATTTACAAAAAACATTGAAATTTTATTTCACTATAATTATTTACCTTTTTATAATTTCAAAAATTAAATTGATGAACAATATGTTGAGACAAATGGCATTTGTCAACATTTCCAAAGCAACAAAGAACATTTTGCTAAGTAGATGTAAGTTTTTCTTTTATAGCATTTATACATCTACCATATAAACAAAAAGAGATAATATCCAACTTATTTTTATGAAAATTATATCTTTATGCCCAAATAACATCTCATGGCAGAAACATAATGACGATAATGATTACATTTTAAGGTAAGCCACATTTTGTTAAATTATTAGAATTCAATACATACAATCTTATAAACATTGACATCACAAATTACTATCCTCTACTTATCCTAAACCTTTGCTCATGATTGAATAGCCCAAAGAAATCATTGTTTTGAATTATACCATAATCCATCACAACACATACCTTGTACAAATTATTGATTGACCTTGTACATATTATGGATTGTTGCATATTATCTACATTTGGTAAGTTGTATCGACCACATATTCCATTGACGAAAAGAAGCAAACCATTTTCCCAACCTCACCCATACCATAAGTTATAACTACCAGTTACCTATTGGAGTTGCCTTGCCATTGCTACGCATGAAAACAAAACCTCAACCAACTGTTTATAATATTCCATGCAATACATTTTCATGCTCCTCATCTACACAATCATTTGCAAAATAAAAGTTCGTAATAACAAATTCATTAACGAAAAAGACATCACCATTGTAGTAGCACTTGTTTAATTTTAAAATGGACAAAGTTTTTATTGCGTTGAGAAGGTGCATTTTTACAGTCCGGGTGGAGAAGTTTCCCTTTGTGTAATATTCTGATTTTGACCCCAGTTCATTTAACATTTAAATGATGTAATATTGATATGAAATCGTGGTGAGGAGCTCAAGTCCAAGGCCCCACCATCAATTTAGTGTTAAAATTGATGCATATGGGTTGCGTGCTAGCCATGCACAATAGAAATCGTAAATATCATGTAAATATGCATTTTAATAAAAATACCCACAATTAGCTATGCAATGCAACAAGAGTATGGGGGCATGATTTTTACAAGGAATAGGGAGGGAAAATATTCAAACCCTTGAGCCAATAGTGTCAAGCCAATTGTCAATGAGAGAACCCATAAACCTTCAACCACCCATGTTGACTTTTGTACCCAATCATTTATTTCTCCCAAGAGTTGGTTGAAATAGTTATTATTTGGGGAAATGGAGAGGTATGGTTGTCCAATTTCGGGTATGGGCAAGCCACCATTTTGGAAAAACGTGTTTGGCTTCTTGGGCAAGAAAAGAGTCACGAATTTGCTCCCCAAGCCATTATTTATCAACCAGTTTTGCTCCCCCACGAGTTCTAGGCTAGCTTGGCATTTTCCCTCCACGTTTTTCTGGTTTTTCCTTGGTTTCTAGATGGAAAAAGGGCGTTTTTGGTGTTGCAGAGAGGCTGGGAGGAAGGGAGCTCAATTTGGGGATCCCTAGAGGATGTTTTTGTCCATTGGAATGCTCATAACCAGTGGGAAAAATCGGTTTTGCTCTTTGTGGTCGATTTTCCCTCTCACAATTATTTTTTGGGTGTGCCACGAAATGGAAGAACCGATGGGACTCCCATTTTGTAAATCCCATAGTAAAAACGTTTATCCATGCCCAACATTTGTGCTTGTTGTGTGTGGGAGAGAATGTTGGGGCACGAGTTATGGGTATCCATTGCTTTGGCTTGAGCTTGAGTGCAAGCCTCGAAAAAATAGAAGAGGGTTCACATTTGGCTTGATAAACCTAGCTATGAACTGGCCTGGCTTAGATGTGATGTTCATTTTACTGTGCATGAGCTTGAGTGTTCCCACTCCTTGTAGAAATCATGCCCATCTCGGGGGTGGCAACTGTGCTAAAAGATTGATGATTACAGTTGGCCTATGGCTGGGTGGAACGTTGTAGTTGCATAGCCAGTTGCTCGAGAAGGCATCATCTCAAGATAAGTATTCTCTATGTGTTTGGATTATGAAATGTTTTAATTGATGTCGCTATAATTCTACTAGAAATTACATGTTAGATGTGTCTCATTTGATGACTGTTATTAGTTTGTTGAATGTATGATAAATGTGTGTGTATGATGTTTTATTCCGCTGTGTTTATTTGAGTATGCATCCGCACACATGTGTTTTTATTTGTATGAATTTGATGAATGGGTCCGAGTTTTTGTAAAAACCCAAAATCTTTAGTCATGTTCCCTTCCTTGCGTTGGATCGATGGGAGGGGTCGCGACACTCTGTCCCATAAAAAAAATAAAAATAAATAAGAATGCACGAAGCAATGTGTTGTAGCATAATGGAGCCCAAGTTGGGGGGAGGTGTCCGTATCTCCCATAAAAAAATAAAAAATAAAACTAAAAATAAATAAATAAGAATGCATGCATCAGTGTGCTTGGCATAGTTGTGAGAGGGATGTGTGTTGTAGTTTAGTGGTGAAAGGTTTGCAGATTTGATCCCTTTCGATGCTTTGTAGAACTGAAGTTAGATGGGTCTATATTGGTTACATAATGTTTCATAAATATATATTTTAAATTAAATATTATGTCTAACATACAAATTAGAAGTTCATATTTATTATGAGGGTATTATTCTTAGTTTAGAGTGAGCCATTAAAGTGATATATGGTAAATTGAACTTAAATGGGAGTTTACTCTAGTTTGCCGCGAAGGATTATATATATGTATGTGTGTTTTAGAATATAAAGCATTGCCATGTATTGTGGTTTGGGTAGTATGGTTAGTAAGAAATGAATTGGATTTTTAAGGTAAGGAAATATTTCCAATTCAAGTTTGTTATTTAGTAAGATTTGCTTATTAATGAATTTAGAAAAAAACTATTTAAAGGTAGATAAATTTAATCTTTGAGGATATTTTGATGGCATGTGTCAAGGATTTTCATATATTTGTGGTGTATGGCCATACTTTTCTTGAAAGAAAAATCATTTTATTTTGTTTAAATTGATTATTGGGAAAGGGATTAATAACATGGTTGAATTATATACTTCAACGTTGTTGCTCAAAATTGCATCCAAAAAGAGGTATTTCATATCTCCAAATCATGGGGGACTCAAAAGCTCATTATTAACTGAGGAAAGGGGAAAAACAAGTTATAAAACTTATTGCTAATCCCAATCATGGTTGAGAGTTAAAGAGGCAAGGAACAAGTTAACAAATCTTTCTTTTGATCGTTTTTTATGGGAAATTAATAGAAGGGCCTCTTTCTCAGGAGAAGGGCACATGATTTAAACTTATGGGATCTCTATAAGATTCCTTATGAAGCGTTCACGATCTTATTGAGTCCTTCTTCCCTGATTTGAGGCCTTTGTGATGAGAGTTGGAAGTCCACAACTTCCTTCTCAAAATCTTAAGTGTTGGACCCTAAAACCCATGTTGCCATGATAGGGGTGTCACTTTGCTTGTCTTTGTAAAAGTACTTTACAATTTTCAAAGTGTCGATATGTAGGTTGGGGAAAAAACCCTAGCCACAAGCAAGAGTGAGTTTAGACATTTCAGTTCTCAAGTATTAAAATTATCGTGCGTTTGTCGTTAATAACAAAAATTCCATAATCTCCTAAATTTGAGCATTATTACTACACTCATTTCTAAATGGCGAATGATATAATCATCACTCCAAGCTATCTCATGGGCTAACTCTGTCATAGTTTTCACTTTCACCTTAGAGTTTGTTTACACTAATTAAATTTTTGCTAAGCAATGTAATATGGAGCTTGTTAGTTGGGTTTGGTTTGGGTGGTTAAGAGAAGTTTTTATCCTCCCTAGTTAGGTTCAAATCCCACTTGTGAGATGTTTTCTCCTTATGAGTCAACTGAGGCTAGTAAGATACTAACAATTTCACTCT
Source organism: Larix kaempferi (assembly GCA_027924585.1). Lineage (NCBI taxonomy): Eukaryota > Viridiplantae > Streptophyta > Pinopsida > Pinales > Pinaceae > Larix > Larix kaempferi. The sequence goes on along the minus strand of BSBM01001005.1, from coordinate 10,388,115 downwards.
TGCTTGAGTTCTTGAAGGTGGGATGAGATGTTTCAAACATTTAAACTCTTAAGATTAGCTCAATTGATAGGTGAGGTGGGATGAGATGTTCCAAACATTTAAGCCATGAAGGTTAGCTCAATTGATTGGTGCCCTTGTTGTTAGGACATTGGCAGCAATCCAATGCACTATGTAAGTCCTTGGTTATATTCCCATGGGGTTAGGTGCACTAAGCCCACCCCATCCTCTTTACATTGGCTACACCCTCAGAATGGGGGAAAGTCCAAAAAGTTTCTCAAGAATTTATTCCCACAAAAAAAAATAGGGAGCTCAAATCACAAGAACACTTGATTTTTTCCCACTCGACATATTATAAGATTTTTGGTAGATATTATGAAAATCAAAGATGTGTTTCTCTTTTCATTAAAGAGTTCACTGAATTTCGAAGAAAGTTGTTTCATACCACTAAATCTAGCTTCATTTGGGACCTCTTGTCTTACTACCCCATTGCGCAACCAAATACAAAAATACGTGGATCTTTTCAATTTTAGAAGAATAATCAATGTCAAACCTTACTATATTCTAGATGAGATTTTAAAGTCATAAAAACTATTCTAAGGCTCCAACATAACATATCAGATTAGTTAGTATCCTCTTTCATATTTCAAAATGTTATCCTCTCCCTCTCTCTCACACACTCACACAACATGCCCTACAAAGAAGAAGGAGGCCAAACAAGCACACATTTTATCTCGGAACCAATCTACCAATATATTAGGGAGTTGTTTAAACCTTCTAGGTTTTTGACTTTTCTAATATTTTTACATAATTGGATGATAAAATTTTTGGTCAAATTGTCAGTTTGTATTGTTCAAATTTCATTTTTGATTGCAAAAATAGATTCAAAGCCCCACATACATATGGAGCATCCTCATTATGCAATTTCAACAATGTATATATACGATTCTAGTAATTCCAACTAGTTTTTAACAAAAATAAACAAAAACAATAAGAAACATGCTCCACAATATATTCCAATATATATATATTTTTTTCATACGAAAATCATACTTGTATTAAAAGTATCAAGTGTTACATTCCAATATTTATTATTTACATGCAAACACATAGAGAAAGAAAAATTAACAAACATACCTATTACAAATTCACTTAGCTTAAAAAATAAAATCCACAACATTATAATACTCGCTTTTTCTCGAACTTAATTAATAATATTAATAAAGACAATCCTTCTCAACTCCTACACCATAATTCTTTGGTTCTCTCTTTTTATCGATATCGTTCTCAAACCAGACTTAATACACTTACTTTCCTCTCTCTACACACGCCATTTTTTTGGTTTATGTAGTGTTTAGCTGACCAATTCTGGCGAGCGCCACAAACGGCAAAACAAAAAGATGTTAGAAATTTTGATACGACGAGCAAACATTTTAACCGCAAGAAAGGGCCACAAAGATCTTACGCAACCACAAACAGAGGCAACCATGAACGGGGAAAGAGGAAAAAGAGGGGAGCGGCAGCAATAGAATCGAATATGATATGCTTTGGAATATTACTATCGGCTTTGTCTTGTTTCTCGTAAATGGCCCGGCGGAGTGGCAGGTGGAGCCGGCAGATGCTCACATGATATCCTTTGATACTTCCTCGTAGCCACTATTTCCATCAGCAATAGCCATACCCAAGGTACCCACAGCTAGAATTTTTAATCTTTTTTGCTCCTCTCAATTGCACTAGATCACACAGAGAATGGCGTCCCCATCCCATAATTCGGCGAACGTGATTATCAATTCTGTATTTTCTCCGCTGATCTTGTATTCGCCTTTCTGATGTTTTTCAGTTTGTTTGCTTCTCCAAGGTGAGGGTTGAATCTGTCAGATCTTGGTTTCCTTATGGACTCTAATTTGCCATGTGAAAGTGTATGATGTTCCGGCAAAATCTTTTGTCTGCATTCGCATGTTTTTGGCGCAGGCCCGAATTCCTTGTAATGATAGGCTGTATGTTTTAAATACCAAATTTCTTGTAGTCGAGCAGGACTGTATAGGGTTTCGTGAAAGGGCCTTGAACCAGTCTTCGAAGGGAAATAAAAGTTTTCGGAAATTTTTATTTATATGTCCAGATTACTGAAAAATTGTAAAAGAACAGTAATTTAAGCCTGCATTCACGGAAATTCAGCTTATGTGGGTGAATTTAATAATTGTTGAGATCATTTCCCATGGCGGCATCTCATAATAGGAGCCCTAAATTAAACGGAAGATGTGGGCATATCCAGATTTTGGATCCAGGGCATGTAATGGGCGAATTTATTGCCTGTCATTGATCTCTGAAATCTCAGCTTATCAGCAGCTCCACAGTCTAGCCAGCCCTTAGCCCACATTGGAGACAATCTGAATCAGGGCTCTGGAAACGAGTCATCTCATGTTTACATGCATGAAAAATATTTGTTTTTCTGCAATTCAGTTCGAGTGGTCGCTTATCGGATCACAGATTTCGCAAATATTGGAGTAGAATAAAATTCTCTTGATTTGAAAAAGCCTCAAAAAACATAACATATGCACTCAATTCATCAAGTTATCTTGACGAGCCATCTTCACACGGTTGAATGGAACACTTTGGATCGGTTTAGAATATTAGGATACGTCTTTTGATTCAGTAATGCAAGTTCTTGTTAGGTGAACCATTTGATTGATGTTTTTTTTGTTGTTGGCAAAGTGGTGGAACCTCCTTGATTAGCAAGTTTGCCTTTGGCTAAGTTACCATAAACCAGGGGTATCTAAGCCGTCAAAATCACCCGGGGATCGCACCCGGCTTGGACTGCACCAACCTTTAACATGGTTGGATTTTTTGGTATCCACGAGATTAGAACTGGCGACCTTTCCGCTTAGGGGGTGTCTTAACCATACCCTGCCACCAACTATTTTAAATCTCACGGATATTTGATCGATGCTTTGAAAATACATTGCATTTACCATTTTGTTTGTTGTAATTTTCTTCTTAGTATTATTTTCTATCGTAATTGCCGTCTTCTTTGCATTTTTCTTTGATATTACTTTTTGATTCTCTGATAATAGATCGAACTCATACCAAAGATTATAAGGTTGGAAGCCTTGCTTGTACTTTTTATGGAAAAGTCATTCCAGTTTCTTCAAACTAGATTGTAAATTACAAATGCTTGGAACACTTCTATCCGATGAATTATTGGATGAGAGTTTTTGCATGCCCTGTTCATATGTAGGCTAGCGATTTTCTGATTATATGTAATATATTTGAAACTGCTGCAGGAGGCTGTTACTTATGATGAAAACCTAGATTCCTTTTAAATGGATAATTGGCCTGAAGGCTTGTGCTTTGCATTCTCTTAGTGCAACACTTGACCTATTTTCGTGGTAAAAGATGATCAGTGTGCAGTAACGAAATATTTCAAAGAGGATCATTCGGAATTGGCAGATGGCTCTTGTTAATTTTTTGTTTTCTTAACCAAGATATCTACAAAGATGGACCTGTTATTTTATTGTGCTCGAGCAGTCAGATAACTTCAAGCTATAAATAGAAAATGCAATGGTTGCATAACAGTTATTCACGTATGGTATACCACTGTTTTCTCTGTTGAAGGGTTTGGAAAGCAGTTTTCTTCCTGAATCTGTGGTAGAAATCTGTTCAACATTTGTTATCATCTATGATTCATTTTTATACTGGCTGAAATTCAACAGAAGAGTACCTTTGGAAATTTGGTAAAGAGGGAGTTTATTGATTAGACTGCCTGTATTTAACGTGTTTTTACATTGTAAATGGAGAGCTCAAATTTGCTACTGGGAGGGAATTTGAAGCAAACCACCCCTCGCCGATCACCATCAAGCATTTCTCTCCAAGATTTATGGTCTGCTACTAGAGAAGGGTCAATCCCTGGTGTAGATTCTGCATTGGTGACATTAAAGAAAAGTGGTGGAAACATTGATGCAAAGAACACATTTGGGTCAACTGCCCTTCACATTGCAGTTTGGAGAAATCATGTGCCAATAGTGAGGAGATTGCTTGCTGCTGGCGCTGATCCAAACGTGAGGGTATGTCGACTCTACCATATGTGAAATGCCTGTTAACGTTTCAGTGAAGCAAAAATGCAATAGGATGAGTATTTTGTAGGAAACATGGTTAGGTAAGTGTTCCAGTTTTAGTGAGATTTATTTTACTCCTTCACAAGTGTGTGTTGGTCCTGACAGCTACATAAGCTTTAATTTTGGGTGTAACAAGGATTATCTCTTAATATGTGCTGTTGTATAAAATTTTATATTAGCTGCTTTGCAAATAAAGTTTCCTTCCTAGTCAGGATAAATATGTATGTTTCATGGCCTTTCGCCTTAATTTCCTTGGAGGCTTTGATTCACTTGATGCTTATAAAAATGAGAGAAAAGCTTCAGGACATTATATTTATTTGGTTAATAGTGATGTAAAGCATTCTTGTAAAGTCATTGATTGTTCAGATCATCTTTGCTACTGGTTTGCAATGGGCCAGAGTTAATGCATCCTTTCATATTTATAAAGTAAGACAGATGGCTATATGCTTCACTATAGATTCATGTTTTCTGTTTGGGCTACCTGGCTATATGATTCACTGTAGATTTGTGTTTTCTGTTTTTTTATTTTGTAAGTAAGAAGTTGTATTAATACAGAACTGAGAATATACATAGATATATACAATCAATACAGGTCCGGGCATCCAAAACAATGCAGCCTGGACCTGAGAAATGCTCATAAACCCTATCGTTCTTCATAGTTCAGAGCTTATACAAAAAAAAGCCAACAAAAGGATTCCTAATTGTCGCCATGGCACTATAGGCCCGCAGAGTGAACAGTAAACAAAACAATGCACCTTAAAACAGGAAACTAACAAACACCACATTTTTCTACCCTGCTGAAGCAAAATTCTTTTGCTCCTCCTGGAAAATACCTTCCTGAGCGGGCGTCTGGGGAACGATGATGGGCATTCTGGGTGTATGTTCTCCGAAGCCGGGGCCTTGAGTGAGGAAACCAGCATCATTTGCTGCGTGCTCACTATCTGCTCCATGCGGAAGTGCAAGTCTTCAACGTCCCTCCTCATCTCAAAAATTAGTTGAAGTTCTTCTTCTTGTAGCCGTCTGCAGCTGGTTTGCTCACATTGCGGGGAGTAGGGAGCCTTTGACAGGCCTCTCGTCTTCTCAGAATCCAACTAAGGCCTTTGACAGGCCTCTCGGCTTCTCAGAATCCAACTAAGCAGAGTATTTGAATTGATGTCTTTCCTGCCAGTCAGGAAAGGTGACAATCTTGGTAGGATTGAAATGGATGAGCACTGCAGTCTCATCCCATACAATTCGACAGCTCCACGGATTCGAGCTCTCTTCCACTGGCAAATTGACTTCCATCGCTTGCTGCTCCACCTGTGGCCCCACGTGCTCAGGCTGATTGGGGATCCCTTTTCCTTGATGCTCTTCACACGACATTACCGATTCAGTGGGGGAATCCAGACCCTCGCTACTATCTTCCTGGATGTCCTCACTGCCCGAGCTACCTGTAAATTTTTGTGTTTCCCAACCCGGTTTCAAGTTCTCAGTGCATATCATTTAATGCCCAAACCCCATAAATTTAATACTGCTGAAAAATGAGATTTTAAAGCATAACAGTACTGAACTTAAACACAAGGGAACTTTTTAGTTTTTAGACACTTTTTCAATGAACAGAAAATTAAACTCAGCCACACCACAAAATTTGATACCCAGATTTTTAGCCAAACTTGGCTCAGGAAAAACCCTAGAAGGGCAAACCTGATGAGAGAGAGAGACTTTATTATTTTTCTTTCTTTAAAAGAAAGTACAGCAGTAAATAAACTCAGAGAGTACAACTTATCTCAACCATTTGAAGACAAAATCTCTGCCTTGAAATCTGTGTATGGAGTATGGACAGCATCAAAACTTGTGCCCTTCTCAGCTTGTACGGTCTGTTTCTCGCAGTCTGATTTTTTTCTCCTTTCTCAGGCTGTACGGACTGTTTCTCAGTCTGTTTTTTTCCTTAAACTTTGTGCCAGAATTTGTCTCTACCCTTGGTTAGCATGCCCACTGTAACAGCAGATTATAAGATTAATTTCTGTGCCTTGCATGCATGCTGTCTCCTACAGGAATCCTGCTGTACATTGCTGCTGTACGGCTTGCATTAAATGCCCAGACTAACACCTTGAAAATCATGCCACTGCTTGGGAAAACGAGCTGCCTGCAATTTCCTTGGTTTTGTGCTGTACATTGTCTAGGAATGCGTGCCAGTTATCTCCCTTCTCTTCTTGGCTGCGTCCTCTTCCTCTTCTCAAGAAATCAACTTGCCTTCTCTTGCTCTCCAAAATCACTTTGATGAACAATAACATTAGTGATGCCTCAAATCCTTAATCTGGCCTTTTATTCATGGTAACTTCTTCTTGAGATCCAATGGCCAAGATTAAATCTTGGACCAATGAGATCTAGGGCCAATATTAAAATCTCATTAATAACTCATTAAATGAAAATGAATGCACTTTTCATTTAAATACGTAAAGACCCTTTTAATTACTCACTCATTTTATTTCTCAGAAAGTCAATTAAAAATTATAACCATGAGCAAACTTTATAAAGTGAGTTTATAACTTATAAAGTGCTTCTCACTTTAATAAAGTGACAGGGACCTCATTAATTGTTTTTCCACCCCTAGGCATCAAAAGATGGAAAACACTTGCCTTGGTACAAAATTTAACACTCCCTCTTAACGAGGAAAGTGTTTCTCACAACTCCCAACTTGTCTCTAAAATGATCAAACTTACCTCTTCCCAAAGACTTTGTTAGAAGATCTGCCACTTGCTCCTCGGTAGAATGTACTGCAATTCCATTGCACCTCTCTGGACATAATCACGAATGAAGTGGTACCCGATCTCAATATGTTTTGACCTTGTCATGAAAAATTGGATTCTCTGAAAGCTTGATGCAGCTTTGATTACCACAGTATATCACTGTCGGTCTCAACTCCTGACCAAATAACCCAACCAATAACTTGCAAAGCCAAATGGCCTCACAACTGGCCCTGGCTGCCATATATTCTGCCTGTGCAGAACTTAATGCAACTGACTTCTATTTCCGACTGAACCAAGACACCACTGCTGAGCTCAGACTAAAACAACACTTGGATGTACTCTTCCGGTCCGTCACACCACTTGCCCAATCAGAATCTGTATAGCTAGTCAATCTGACTCCATCTACTCTCTTGTAGTCCAGACCAAAATCTACTGTACCATGCAAGTATCGCAACACATGTTTTGCAGCAATCTAATGAACTCTCCGAGGCTCTACCAAGAATTGATGGAGTCTGGACTACAAAACTCTTCGAGGCTCTACCAAGAACTGATGGAGTCTCATCATAACCAACAAATATGATTTTCTTTGCAGTGGGCTCCAAATTTGCCATGAGAATATGTAATGCATCCTGTTGTTCGCCAAACTGCACACCGGCAGCAGAAACCTTTTGAAAGCTGTCTCCCTCACTGGAAAGTGGGGAGAGGTGTGGCCTTGGGGGCAAGCAATGAGCCAGGTACTGTCACCTAAATCCCAGCTCCTCCATTTAGGCAAAACTCCTAACGAAGCCAAGGGGGGTAGTCCCTAAAAAAGAGTTGTCTAAGGCTCTTTGTGTGTTTAAATGTTTTTTGGTGTTGTGATGCGGATGGGTGTTGTTTAGGAGTTTTTTGAATGATGACTAGAACAGAATTAAACACGCAATCCACGTTGCAAAATTCACAAGATACAAACTCAGAAGATAACAATATACTTTGACTTGGAAATTAAAGCAAAGCATCCACAAGATAGTGATTAAATAAATGACATGGACATATGGTCCAGATTCAAAAGATACATAAATATTAAAGACCAGTGCCAAATGGAGTCAAATAAAACTTGTGATGTTGAACGAATAAGTGGAAAGTAGCTGTTCGTGAGAACGTTTTGCAATTGTTCTTGGTAAATTTTAAGTGTTTTAGATGTTCTTGATTATTAAGGCTAAAACCAAGGATGTTCAAAGAGTGTCGGAAAGTAATTTTAAGCAGCTCCTTTAAGAGACATGTCGGAACCTGTCTGGAATCACAGCGAGGCGCGCAATGCTAACCAGCCACCGTGTCGCAGATTGGGCACTCTGGCGCCTCCCCTAAGAACTAATTAAAATACTTTATGACAACGCCGGTTCGTTGGTTATGGGGGTGAAAGTTTTAATTAGATTTTCACTTGTAAATTATCAAGTCTTCCACCTTTCTGAGTACTAGCCCAACCGTTTCCGGTTGGCAGAGCATACGGGTGTAGGACAGAAACCAAGGTAAATTAATTAAAGGGGTGTATGAGTGGAAAATTTTATTATTAGAAAACCTTGTTCAACTCTCCGACAGAGAGCGCTCTTGACTTGGTCTTATGACCACAGTTCAAGAGACTTGCTATTTTAACAATGCCTAATGCAGGGAAATGCAAAACTAAAATGCCCTCCGATAGAGGGTGCTCTTGACTTGGATTTGGCCAAGTTCAAGAGACTTTGGTTCGTTTTAAGAAGCAGATAAATTGTAGTAGCAGTATATCTCAGATTGAAAAAAGATTTAAACAATAAGATGATTGATCAGCGAGATACAAATACTATTAACAACACTATTTGCGAAATAAAATGAAACTGAGTAAATCTAGTGTTCTACCATACAACTTCTAATCTAATAGGTGGGATCGACCTCCGAACAAGATCAACCACTAGAAGCCACCAATCCTAGAAACCTTCCAACTAGCTGGATGTCCACAAGAAGTTGATGGGGGAGTGAGAAGCTACCACAAAACTATGTGGCCTTTGGGATACGATCCCAAAGTTAGCTATTCTCTGGTCAAGGATTGGAAGAGAAACAATATAATGATAAACAAAAGTAAATCTAAACTACCCAAGAGTCTCTTTCAGGTCAAAGACCCTACTCGGGAGAGCATGGGGGTAAGTAAATATGGAGGATAAGCAAAATGACTTATTGAAATAAAACTAAACTAAGAGCAAATGAAAAGATCTAATTAAGCCAAATCCACAAAACCCAACACTCTTCCCCAAATGGGGAAGAAGACCAAAGAATGGAGGGCCTCTCCACTATAAGTTTTATTAATCTTTTACAAGTGCCTTAAGGAAAATTCCTTGAAAGGTCTTTGATGGCTACCTAGAACAAACTTATAAAAAATTTGACAACTTGAAGCCCTTAATGGCTTTTACAAAGGATAAGAAGGTGTATCTTGAAATTATGTCTTATGATGCTTGATTTCTTCCTCTCTCTTTGATTTGATCTTTTGATTCAAGAGATCTTTCCCTTCCCACAATCCTACCACAAGGATAAGCCAAGAACTCATGCACCCATTAGCGTTAGAAATCTAATCAAACTTTGAACTATTAAGTTTAAATTTGCAAAATAAGGCTAAAACATGAAAGAGCATGAGATTTTGACTTGAAAAACTTAGTATGGTAAAACGGACCAGCAAGCTAAAATGCTCTAAAAAATGGTGGGAATGAGAATGCAACCAAAAAATTTTGCACTATCCTATATGCCAACTTGTTTATCCTTGAAATGAGATTATAAAACTTTTAAAGGAAAGACTAGATGCAAGCCCTAAATGACCTTTTGATATGCCTAACTTAAACTTTCAATGCACAAATTTTGATTCTATAAAAGGAATCTAACCACAAACTTTCCAAAAGTGCAACTAGCTAACAGTTTGAGATTTTAAACAAATAACTAACAACTAACTAAGCATGAAAATTACACTAACTACTTATTAATACTTGTTGTTTTTTGTTATTGTTTTGTTTATGTTTTAGGGCCAAAATGGGAGTGAATGAGGAGGGACTTAGGGGAAAGAGGAGGTTGGACGAGAGGCTAGGAGGCTAGAGCAAATGGAAAGGGTATAGACCCTAAAGAAGATGGGACAAATGGAGAGGAGAGGCTTGGAAAAGAGGAGGAGCGAAAGGGAGAAGGTAAGGAGGGGCGAATGCAAGGAGAGGAAGGCCAAAGATGAAGTAGGGCGAATGGGAGGATGAAGACAAACTTTTGGGGAAGTAGATCTAGGGCAAGGGCTTCAAGTGGAACACTTGAGATGGTAAAAACACCGCCTTGGAAATCCTCCGGTTAACTGGTGATACGCCGACAACGAGTGTTGAAGAGAGCACAAGGGAACAAATCCCAAGTTATTCCCCAAGGTTGAAGGAACTTCAACCTTATGGCAAACTAATCTATGGCTTGAAGACAAGAATAATCCCGGATCAAGGCTAGAGGGGCTAGAAATGGCTTAGCAAGTCAAAGCAAAAACTCAAGGAGCAAACTAGAGGGCTAGAAGAGATGGAAGCCTATAGTAACAAGTAACCAAAATTGTGTTTTGAATATTTGATGGAGAAGATCTAACTCCCTTTGTTTCTCAAATCCAAAAGTTAAAACTCCTTTGGTCTTATTGTAGAGTGAAGATATACCTGCAAGAACCTTAAGCATGGATAATATATTTGAAACAAAACATTCAAGTGAAAAGAACTAGATACATGCTACTTGTGCTAGATTGTTAGCCATCATGAACATGATCTACAACTTAAGAGCCTCAAATGAAATGTAAAACAATATCACCTCAATATCAAGTGAAGCAATGCACATCAAAAGCCTCCACGTTTTTGACCTCCAAAGTCTCAACTTTATTCTCAATAAAAAGCGCTTACAATTTCATCAGAGTTTCGATGCATAAAGAATCCATGAGATAATAACCCATATGGGCCTCTCTTTATAGTAAAAAGACTCAATCTAAACCCTAGGTCGAATTTGGCAATGACAAGTAGTTTGAATCCAATCTACACCAAGCTTTGGGGCTAACTCGAGTTTATGGTAGGTGAAAAGGTATGAGGTGGCAAGAGCTCGACTTTGAGGTAGGTGGAGATGAGAGCAACATCCAATAAGCGAGTTACAACAAGGGAATGGCGTGAACCTTGGTAGGTATGACGTGAGTTTGAGGATGATGCGAGTTAGATGATGGATGGCGTGAGCTAGGGTATGAAGGGCGTGAGCTTGTGGTAGGTTGCGAGCTAGTTCAATGGATGACAAGTGGAAAAAGGTAGGTGCTAATTCGCATGGGTGGAGCATGGGATGTATCACAACCAACAACCATATTCCAACAAGGCTAGAACTCGTGTTTGAAGAAGATTGACGTGAGGGTTTGGTAGATAGCGAGTTAGTTTAGTGGAGACACATGGTAGCAAGTAGGTGTAGACTCGAATCATCAAAAGGAGCCAAGCTTGGTAGGTGTGGTGAGTCATGAGGGCGCCCATCTAAAACTTTAATGCTAACCACCAAACCATTTACCACATGACAACACATCAAACTCGACTTTGCATGAGGAAGGGCGAATTGGCTCAAGAAGATCTTTTGCTGGTGACTGGATGGTTGACTGGGAAGACTTGGAGTTGATTGGAATCTTCCTAAATGCTCATTGCCATGTCATTTAGTCTTTTATTTTAATCAAATTGATTAGTTTTGGAGAGATTTGGATTATCTCCAAAACAATCAATTTTATTATTTTAATTAATAATCTCTGTAAATGACTTTTCAGAGAAAATGTTAATTACGGGGCTGAATTGACATCCGAAAGTTGGGTTTAGCTGCTCCATAGGTCATGTGTGATTTTTGGCTTATCAAACGAGCCATCAATCACTGAATTCGGACCCCGGACGACTGACATATTACAAATAATTATTTCTCTATTTAAACTATAGAGAAATTTATTAAATTTAATAAATAATTAAAACCCAAATTTCGACGGACCCGGCAAAATTTTTTCGAAATTTTTTCTGAGGGTTTTATGGACCTAGGACATGACCGACACCTACTCTAACAGTGTCTAGTGGGCTTATATACATTAGTTGGCCTCTAGTAACCCCCCATGGTCAAATTTTGAAAATCGGGCATTCCAGCTTTGGAGGAGCGGGAGAAAACCTCATCGATTATACCTCGCCTTAAGCAAAGTATAATTGACAAGGGAAAAAACTCCTTGGAATACCTTAGTTGCTTAATCCAGTCATGAGGAACCGAGGCACTCAGATCCTATTAGCACACTTTATTACAAACCCCCATGGGGCCATGGTCATGTCGACTCAAAAAACAAAACAAGCTAACCACAACTGGCTAGCCACAATATGTTGGATCATCTTATACACTGGAATCAAACATTTATCATGTTTGTCAAATGGCGGCTCTCCAGAAAATCCAACTATGGTACAAAAAGTTGGTAACACATCCAAATATACAAAAGTGGCCTATCTCAGGATTCTTCCCGGTGAACATCTCCTCAGGAGTTTTACACCCCAAGGCATGGTGTGCACAATAGTACTACAAGCCTCAACCCATAGAAAGATAGGAAAAATTTGATCATGGAGCATTGCTCTGGTTGCTCCCACTATAGCCTTGTTCTTCCTTTCAACAACTCCATTTTGCTGTGGAGTATATGGAACAATCAATTGCTTCTTGATACCCTCCTGTTTGCAAAACTCATCAAACACATTGGAGGTATACTCACCCTGATTGTCTGACCTGAGCACCCGAATCCTCCTCCCTGTTTGGTTCTCCACAAGAGCTTTAAACTCTTGGAACCTCTTCAAGACTTCCTCCGATTTCTTGTTTTTCAGGAAGTAGATCCAGGTCTTCCTGGAGAAGTCATCAATAAAAGTGACATAGTACTCGAAACCTGTCAACGAAGTAGATGACACAGGACCACAGAAGTCAGAATGAACCAAGTCTAATACTCCTGTTGACCTGCTATCACTGCTCGGAAAAATAGTCTTGGTGTACTTTCCCAAAGCACACCCTCTACACACACCACTTTGCTCTGTGCTGAACTCTAGTAATCGTGTCGCCATATCCCTGAGCATCCTCAAAGCAGGATGATGTGAATGAGCCATCCTCCTATGCCACAGCTCACAAAGATCAGAACTGTTGCTGTTGCTATGTGTCAAAGCATGATGAGGCTGAAATAATAACTTGTACAGTTTTCCACATCCGACTCCAATCACAAATGAAGCAGAAGGACTTGATCCTTTGGGAAAAATGTGTACTTTCCCATCCGGGACATATACTCCGAATCCTCTATCCTCAATAGTGGAAACTGATACTAAGTTCTTCTTTAGCCCAGGGACATATAAGACATCCCTCAGTGTCATGGGATCCATGGACTCCCTCAGAAGTGTAACAGTCCCTCGCCCAACTGCTTTGACAATAGTATCATCACCCAACACCACCTCCAAGTCCAAACCAGTCTCAGTGAACTTCGTAAACATATCATGTGCACCCATCATATGGCTCGAAGCCCCACTATCAATGTACCATGTGCATGCAGCGGTGGATACACTCGAGGGATGACCAACTAGCAGAGAATACTCCCTCTAATCCTGTACATCAATACTAGTAATAGATGCTCTCTCTAAATGACTAGTATAGAGAGAAAAATCTCTTTCAAACTGAGCCATGTTCTCATCAATCTCTACAGTAGCTGCTGTCTGCTGTTGCTTCTTCTTCTTGTTCGGGCACTGTCCATCTTAGTGCCCAAACTTCTGGCAAGCAAAGCAAAGTGCTTTGCTCATGTCTTTCTTCTGCTCGCCACCCAGCTGCTTGGCCCCACCTTTAGGGCCTTTCTTGAGCTTCTTCTTCTTGCCTATGGTTGCTAAGGAAACATTCTCCTCAACCTCCCTACTATGAGATGAACTTTCCTGAATCCTGTATATAACCTCTTTGGGTCTCCTCCTGAATGAAGTCGCCCCAAAGACGATCCCAGGAAGGCATCTCTTGAGCTACAACATAATCCACAAATACAGCCCATGGTTTTGTCACACCATTCAATGCTGTCCGCACTAAGTCACTGCCCTGTACAACCTCCTTGACTGCTCCAAGTTCATCTCTCACCCGTGTTATTCTGGTAAGGTAAGATGCCGTGTTTTCTGATTTGTTCTTTCGGATGCCTTTCAACTTTTCTCTTAGTACCATCTTTTGGTTTTCGTTGGAACTTTGGTACAAGTTAGTCAAAGCACTCCACATTTGATAAGCATGACCTTTACTTGTCAGTTGTCACATGCGGGATTACATGATCCTTCACGACATCAAGTATAATCCTTCTTGCTTTTATACCTTTCTTGTCAAAGGCAGCCTTGTCTGTAGCATCAGTAGGCATAGTAACTGGTTTAGCCTGAATACTCTTAACTATATCCCATAGTTCATTCTTTTGAAGAATTAGTACTATTCTAGCTTTCCACGGACTAAAATTTGACTGCCCCATCCAGCCCCCCATCCAGCCTGTGACAACAAGTAGCCATGACAACGAGTAAGTCCAAGAACCTGTAAATGAAATTAACCACCTGTTTCCCTTCTTTCCAAATCTGAACATTATCACTGAACTTCATTTCTACCCTTTAAAGTGGCTCTGATACCATGTAAATTTTTATGTTTCCCAACCCAGTTTCAAGTTTTCAGTGCATATCATTTAATGCCCAAACCCCATGAATTTAATACTTCTGAAAAATGAGATTTTAAAGCACAATAGTACTGAACTTAAACACAAGGAAACTTTTTACACACATTTCAATAAACAGAAAATTAAACTCAGCCACACCACAAAATTTAATACTCAGATTTTTAGCCAAACTTGGCTTAGGAAAAACCCTAGAAGGGTAAACCTGATGAGAGAGAGAGACTTTATTATTTTTCTTTCTTTAAAAGAAAGTACAGCAGTAAGTAAACACAGAGAGTACAACTTATCTCAACCATTTGAAGACAAAATCTCTGCCTTGAAATCTGTGTATGGACAGAATCAAAACTTGTGCCCTTCTCAGCCTGTATGGACTGTTTCTCAGTCTGAATTTTTTCTCCTTTCTCAGGCTGTATGGATTGTTTCTCAGTCTGTTTTTTTCCTTAAACTTTGTGCCAGAATTTGTCTCTACCTTTGGTTAGCGTGCCCACTGTAACAGCAGATTACAACATTAATTTCTGTTCCTTGCCCTAGAAATGCGTGCTGTCTCCTACAGGAATTCTGCTGTACATTGCTGCTGTATGGCCTGCATTAAATGCCCAGACTAACACCTTGAAAATTGTGCTACTGCTTGGGAAAACGAGCTGCCTGCAATTTCCTTGGTTTTTGTGCTGTACTTTGTCTAGGAATGCATGCCAGTTATCTCCCTTCTCTTCTTGTCTGCGTCCTCTTCCTCTTCTCAAGAAATCGACTTGCCGGCTCTTGCTGTCCAATATCACTTTGATGAACAATAATATTAGTGATGCCTCAAGTCCCTAACCTGGCCTTTTATTCATGGTAACTTCTTCTTGAGATCCAATGGCCAAGATTAAATCTTGGACTAATGAGATCTAGGGCCAATATTAAAAGTTCATTAATAACTCGTTAAATGAAAATAAATGCACTTTACATTTAAATATGTAAAGACCCTTTTAATTTCTCACTCACTTTATTTCTCATGAAGTCAATTAAAAATTATAACCATGAACAAACTTTATAAAGTGACTTTATAGCTCATAAATTGCTTCTCACTTGAATAAAGTGACAGGGACCTCATTAGTTGTTTTTCCACCCCCAGGCATCAAAAGATGGAAAACACTTGCCTTGGTACAAAATTTAACACTACCCTTGTGGGGATTCTCCACCTTGCCAGGGAGCTCCCTTCCTTTGTTAAAAGCCCGCGCCCCTCGATGGGGTCTTCCTCTTTCCCTGAGAATCGACATTCCCCTTGTGATTAAGCGCTCATGGAGATGAGGAGGGGGCAGAATCAAATCTCCGCTTTGCACATGGAACAAAATATGACGCTCTCTATGCACCGGGATAGCCATAAAAGTGTGCAAGCCTTCCCGTTGATGCCCCTTTGGCACAATAATCGAGCCCTACACAATTTAAAAACGAACTTGAATGCCCAAGCCATTTGTGTAATGTCCTAGATCTCTCCCATGTTGAAAAGTTATCTAGGAAGTGTTGTTCACCTAGTGTTGCCTTGGGGTGGACAAGAACACTTTAAATGGTGACCCCTAGTCATTATTAATTAATAAAGTGAGATGTACTTTATAATTTTAAAGTCACTTTATTAAAAAGTAAAGTCATGGTTTATCTTAAGTTCACATTTAATGAAAAGTCAAGTGAGTGATTAATTAAAAGGGGTGCTCATTTTATTAAATAACATGAAGTGCACTAAATGTCATTTATTAATGATTTAGTTGAGCATTTAATGAGAACCCCTCGTCTAATCTAATCTGGACCATTAGATTGAAAAGATGAAGTTACCATGAACAAAAGGGACTTGGGCAAGGCAAACTAAATCATTATCACATTTTCCAAGAGAGAGTTTTGGGAGAGCAAGAGAGAAAGAAGAAAAGGTTTGAGAGAAGTCGACCTAGAGAAGAAGACAAATTTTTGGCACATTTCCCAAGGAAATCTGTACAACAGGTTGGCACAAATTCCAAGGAAGCCGTACAGTCTAATTCTGGCACAGAATTCGAGGAGGCCGTACAACAATTAATGTTGTCCATACCAACATAGAAATCGAGGAGAGTTGCACAGTTTTCGAGGCTGAAGATTGGCACAGATTTCGAGGCTGAAAAGTATAGCAATTAATGCTATCCGTACAGGGACATAATTCGGGCACATAATTCGAGGAACAGTTCTGCACAGAAATCGAGGCCGCATGTGTGAGGCTGTACAACAGTCTGTTGGGAACAAATTTCAAGGAAAAGTATAGTCCGTACATCAAGCCGTACTGGGACAGTTTGGCACTAATTTCGAGATGAAATTTGGTTGAGATAATTACTGCTCTAATTTTTTGTCTCTGAAAAATAAAAATTCTCTCTCTCAGTCAGGTTTTCCCTTCGGGGTTTTATCCTGGACCAATTTGGTCAAAAATCCAGTGTCTAAATTTTATGTGGTTGGCTGATTTAAATTTTCGAGTTTGAGTTTATTGGCTGAAAGTTAAATTTTTTTGAGTTGTTTAAATTTGAAAAAGAATCTCATGTGCCATTGGAGTGAGATGTGGGAAAATGTACAAGCTTCTTTATCAGTCTCACCATGCATTAGCCCATACTAGCAGTAGCATCGAGACGTGTGAGTTGTGGCACAGGAGGATGGGCCACCTTCATCATTCAACTTTGAGGTTGTTGAGGGAGATGTCTACAGGTTTGCCTCAGTTCAACACAGAGCATGGTGGTGTGTGTAGAGGGTGTGCTTTGGGAAAGTACACCAAGACTGCTTTTCCGAGTAGTGACACCAGATCAGGTGCGATATTGGATTTGATTCATTCAGATTTATGTGGACCTATGTCTTCAGCTTCAGTGACATGTTTTGAGTACTATATCAGTTTCATTGATGACCACTTCAGGAAGACTTGGATCTACTTTCTGAGAAGTAAACAATCTCAGGAAGTCTTGCAGAGGTTCCAAGAGTTCAAAGCTCTTGTGGAGAACCAAATAGGGAGGAGGATTTGGGCACTCAGGTCAAACAATGGGGGTGAGTATACCTCCAAGTAGTTTGATGAGTTTTGCAGACAGGAGGCAGTTAACAGTTCCATACACTCCACAGCAGAATGGAGTTGCGGAAAGGAAGAACAGAGCGATAGTGGGAGCAGCTAGAGCCATGCTGCATGATCAGAGTCTTCCTTTCTTTCTATGGGCAGAGGCCTGTAGCATTGCTGTTTATGTTCAGAATAGGAGTCCACACCGAGCATTAGGGTGTAAAACTCCCGAGGAGATGTTCACTGGGAAGATATCTAAGATAGGTCACTTCCATAAATTTGGATGCCTTACATACTCTCATGTCTTCTAAGAAGAGGACAAAGTTAGAGCCTACATCGCAGAAAGGCATCTTTGTTGGATATGAAGAGACTTTGAAGGCTTTTCACATATACCTTCCTGCACAGAGGAAAGTTGTGGTGAGGAGGGAGGTCAGATTTGAGGAGGAGAAAGCCTTTAGAAAGTCTTATGATTTAGGGCTGGAGGAGCAACAGGTTGTGTCTCCACAGGTGACAGGATCACAGAGTCAGAGTACAGGGTCACAGGTTTTAGGAGTGACTGGGTCACAGGTTATAGGTTTATCAGTTTCAGGGATTCAGTCTACAGGGACTTCTGGTACATGGACAAGTTCACAAGTCACAGGTTTCACCTTCATGTGATTCAGGTGGTATAGGTTCAAGATCACCAGGTATAGGATCTCGGGCCACAGGTACTTCTTTAGGGAGACAGTTGTCAGATGAGGAGGTTCTGGAGGAGCGCCTACAGCAGGAAGCTACTTCCATGAAACGTAAGCCAAGTTGGCTTAAGGATCTTGTGAAGGAAGCTGAGGAGTCTGTGGGACCGCCCAAGTGGGAGGTCAGAGGGAGCAAAGCACCAGAGAGGTTTTCCAATTATATGGCGATGGTGACTAGCTTGAGTGATTCTGAGCCTACTACATTTGAGGAGGCTACCCCACACTAGGTTTGGAGAGATGCCATGATGGAAGAGTACAATTCCATCATGAAGAATGGAGTGTGGGAGATTGTTCCGAGATCGGAGGGGAAGTCAGTGGTGACTTCCAAGTGGCTCTATAAAATCAAGCATGCTACGGATGGCAGCATCAACAAGTACAAAGCTCGGTTTGTGGCATGAGGGTTCTTACAGGTAGAGGGAGTTGACTACTATGAGACCTTTGCACTAGTTGCTAGATTTTCTTCGATCAGAGCAGTGATCTCCATTGTGGCAGAGATGGGTTGGAGGATTCATCAGATGGATGTGAAAAGCGCTTTTCTGAATGGTTTTCTACGGGAGGAGGTATATCTAGAGCAGCCTCAGGGCTTTGAGATTCATGGGAGAGATTCACATGTGTGTAGGCTAAAAAAGACCTTGTATGGTCTGAAGCAAGCCTCTCGGGCTTGGTATTCCAGGATTGATACTTATTTGCTTTCGATTGGGTTTTAGAAGAGTGAGGCGGATTCCAACCTGTACTACATTGTGGTTGGAGGTGTTCCGCTCATTCTTCTACTATATGTTGATGACTTGTTCATTACAGGAGGAGAGCACCTAGTTGAAGCATGTAAGAAAGATCTTTCTTCAGAATTTGAGATGACTGACCTTGGACTGATGCATTACTATTTGGGGATGGAGATTTGGCAGGAGGATGGACATGTTTTACTGGGGCAAGGAAAATATGTTGCAGATGTTTTGAAGAGATTTCGGATGGAGGACTGCAGACCTATGTCTACACCCATGACCACCAACTGGACGAAGATTCATGCTTATGAGGGAGAGTTGGTGGATCCTACTTTGTATCGTCAGTTGATTGGTTCGTTGATGTATATGGTCAACACCAGACCAGATTTGAGTTTTGCGGTTAACACTCTCAGTCAGTTCATGGTGGAGCCCAGGAGAGTGCATTGGATTGCCGCAAAACACATCTTGAGATATCTTGCAGGTACAGTAGATTATGGTTTGGACTACAGGAGATCTGATGGAGTGGGATTGGTTGGCTTCATGGATTTAGATTGGGCAGGTAGTGTTTCGGACCGGAAGAGTACTTCCTGTTGTTGCTTTAGTTTGGGCTCGGCAGTTGTGTCATGGTTCAGTCGGAAGCAAAAGTCCGTTGCATTGACTTTTGTAGAGGCAAAGTACATGGCAGCCAGTTAGGCTAGTTGTGAAGCTTTGTGGCTTCCAAGTTGATGGTTGACTTATTTGGTTAGGAGCTGAGACCTACAGTTATACATTGTGACAATTAGAGTTGCATCAAGCTCTCTGAGAATCCGGTATTTCATGACAGGTCAAAGCATATTGAGATCAGATATCACTTTATCAGGGATTATCTTCAGAAAGGAGCTTTATAGTTGCAGTATGTTTCTACTGATGAGCATGTGGCTGACATTCTCACAAAGTCTTTGGGTAGAGGGAAGCATGTCTATTTCAGAGACAAGTTGGGAGTGGTGAAGAACACCTTCCTCGGTAAGAGGGAGTGTTGAAAAGTTACCTAGGAAGTGTTGTTCACCTAGTGTTGCCTTGGGGTGGACAAGAACACTTTCAATGGTGACCCCTAGTCATTATTAATTAATAAAGTGAGATGTACATTATAATTTTAAAGTCACTTTATTAAAAAGTAAAGTCATGGTTTATCCTAAGTTCACATTTAATGAAAAGTCAAGTGAATGATTAATTAAGAGGGGTGCTCACTTTATTAAATGACATGAATTGCACTAAATGTCATTTATTAATTATTTAATTGAGCATTTAATGAGAACCCCTCATCTAATCTAATCTGGACCATTAGATTGAAAAGAGGAAGTTACCATGAACAAAAGGGACTTGGGCAAGGCAAACTAAATCATTATCACATTTTCCAAGAGAGAGTTTTGGGAGAGCAAGAGAGAAAGAAGAAAGGGTTTGAGAGAAGTCGACCTAGAGAGAAGAAGACTAATTTTTGGCACATTTCCCAAGGAAATCTGTACAGCAGGTTGGCACAAATTCCAAGGAAGCCGTACAGTCTAATTCTGGCACAGAATTCGAGGAGGCTGTACAACAATTAATGCTGTCCATACCAGCACAGAAATCGAGGAGAGTTGCACAGTTTTCGAGGCTGAAGATTGGCACAGATTTCGAGGCTGAAAAGTACAACAATTAATGCTGTCCGTACAAGGACAGAATTTGGGCACAAAATTCAAGCAACAGTTCTGCACAGAAATTGAGGCTGCATGTGTGAGGCCGTACAGCAGTCTGTTGGGCACAGATTTAGAGGAATAGTACAGTCTGTACAGCAGGCCGTACTGGGACAGTTTGGCACTAATTTCAAGATGAAATTTGGTTGAGATAATTACTGCTGTAATTTTTTATTTGTCTCTGAGAAATAAAAATTCTTTCTCAGTCAGGTTTTCCCTTCGGGGTTTTATCCTGGACCAATTTGGTCAAAAATCCAGTGTCTAAATTTTATTTGGTTGGCTGATTGAAATTTCTGAGTATGGGTTTATTGGTTGAAAGTTAAAAATTTCTGAGTTTAAATTTGAAAAAAAATCTCATGTGTTTCAGTTTAGTCATTTTTATGTTAAAAATGTGCATACAAGGGTTTGGGCATTAAACCATGCAGAGAAGCTATCAAACTTGAAACCGGGTTGGGATTCACAAAAAACTTTCATCCCAGGTTCAGGGTGCAGTTGATTTGCTGATGTGAGGAGGTGCGGGTACTCCCTTCTATTAGTGCTCCTATCTCCTTGTGTCCCATGCAGTGCCATGTGGCAAGGCTGCTTTATGGCTTGTAATCTGTCTTGTCCTCAATGATCAACATTATGGCACTCCACTTGGGGATATTCGTATTTTCTGGTTGAGCTACCCCTCTTTTAAAGTCTTTTCTAGGCATGGAACATATAGAGATCTTAATTTGCCAAGGAATGGACTCTATCGCACAACTATTATTTAGGTGACTGCAAGGATAGGCAGAAAATTTATAATTTTTTGGTATATATTAGTAAACTCAGGTCATGATCATGCTAACAACTTACAAGTGTGTTTTATAATTAGAAGAAATACATTTCTGCACATTTTAGACAATTTTAATCTAGGGAGACAACATTATATTTTTTTCCTAATCCTATAGTATCCTGATTAGGTAACAGTAGAGAATGTATTAGGTGTTGTAGAATTCTTTTTAACCAACACATAAGGAGAGAGACCACAGTGAAGAAATATCATCCCCACAGCATACCATACATCATGATGGATGCCAAATCAAGAAGTCTTAGTGGAGGGAACAGAGATCCTGCATGAATTCAAATCTAATTTGTTGAGTGGACGGACATCCCTAAAATGGCCTTTTGCACTATATGCTATGGACAGTGGGAACTGAGATTTGTTATTTATTCAATTCAGCAGTTCTGTTATGAGATACATTCACACAGGCTCTATGCAATTGTAAGTGAATACACATGGGAAATCCTCTTGAACCAGTAATAGATGTATAAAATGTAATTTGCTGCAGTCATGCATACAGACTGATTTTTTGGTAGTTAGTTATTATAAGTTATTGTATAGTGATAAAAACTCTATTATTCAAGGCTGGTATAATCTTCCCATTGATTGGATTGTTCTCTTTGCCATCAAACGACAGAAAATTTCATTTCATATCATTTGGTTAGCTGTCATCTTTTGTTGTATATACAGATAGATGGTTCTTTTGTGTTTGACTACATTATTGAAGATATCGTGAAAATGTTGCCAACAACGAGTGATATTATCACCAGAAAAAGATCATGATTTTTTTTGAATTTTCAAAATATCACGATATTTTGAAAATATTGCAATAAATTGGAAAATCTCGTTTCAGTCAGGAGATTTTTGGATTTTGTTGTATTTTTTTGCTCAGTTCGAAGAAGGAAAGCAGGGGATTGAGAACAAAGGGGTTATTTACTGTTACATTTGCCCATAAAAAGGCTAGAGGGGAGGTATTGCTTCAGATGTTTAAAAAATTGGAAAAAATGTTATTTTTAAAAAGTTTGCTGATATTTTTTGACATTTTCCCCGATGTTGCCGATAAGTTTCTTTCTGAATCCTCGGCGATATTTTTGCCAACATGATGTTTACAACACTGCTTAAAACACTGTTTGAGTTGGCAATGGCTTTGAAGGAATCCATGTGCATTTTGCAGATACAAAGCATTGACAAAATACATTTCACTAGCTCCTGCACTTGGCCTTAAGATGATCTCATTTAAAAGTTCTTCATGGGCCCAACAAGCTATGAAACACACATACAGAGCTAATAGCTATGCTGATTTCCGATAGTTTATCTGTATTAAATGGGCAATGTCTCTTTCTAGCCCGAGCTGCCTGCAAATATGAAATGCAGTTTCAGACTTTGAGCGTCTTTGGACTAGAAATGCTGAAAATGGATGTTAAAGCGTTGAAGGTCTTCAGCTGGGTAGCATAAATGCTGAAGTTGAGCTAATGAGTTTTGGAGTTATGGGCAAGAAAAATGGCCATACTCTGTTTTGCAGACTAATAATGCTTCATAAGACTTATATTCCCATTATTGCCGTAGTGTTTAATGTATATATATCTCTACTTAATGATGTTGGAGTGACATCTTTAAATTTCTTTTCCTATCTCTACAATAACCAGGTGTTTTGTAACTAAAGGGGCACTGCTATTCTTAATAATGCTTCATAAGACTTATATTCCCATTATTGCCATAGTGATTAATGTATATATATCTCTACTTTTAATGATGTTGCAGTTGGAGTGACATATTGAAATTTCTTTTCCTATCTCTACAATAACCAGGTGTTTTGTAACTAAAGGGGCACTGCTATTCAAAAATTCCATGATATCCTTGACACAAGGTGCTTTTACAATTTGAATAGGCATTTATGGTGAAGAAAAAAATTCTATCAATAGCTCTGTGTACCTCTCTCCTTTGCATAATTTTGGCCAAGTTTGTTGTGTTGCCTCTAATAACTCTTTTTGATATGATTACTTTCTTTCGCCACATTAGGAGTATGGTAGAAACAATAGTTGGAACTTGGAAGAGACATTATCCTTTATCATGGATTCATGCATTTCAATCGTCTATGCCTTTTTCCTTCAAGGGGCCTAGTTAGCATTGGTATACCAAAATGATTATAATTTTGTTGAATTGCCATTCAAATTGATAGACCCCCTCCCTTAGCACTCCATGATACTCCTTTAATGACCTTGTTACCCCCTCATATTGCATGGGGCTTGCACTTGTGATTTTTTTCCACAAGGATCGAGCATAGAGATGCTGCTTCTTGGTGGTTAGTTTCATGTTATAATGGTTTGCTAGGTGTTGGGAGTCTTGATGATTGGTGTGCCCTCCCTTTTTGCTAGTGTTGACATGTTTGAGGTAATATTGCCTAGCTTTGATAAAATTATTTAAAACTTAGTGCATTTAATGGAGTGGGCACCCATCAGCTTTTGTCTCCCTAATTTTAAGTGTTAATAATTTATTAAGAGTGTGATGATAAATCGAAAGGGGCTTTTCTATGGTGTGATTTTTTATGTGATAGCGCCCTAGCTCATATGAGTTGTGTTCACACTTGGATGGGTGTATTATGATGTGAAAGAAGGAATTAGGTGGAGAGCTCAACCGATTGGCACAAATTCCAAGGCATTTTGGAGATGAGGGTGGTTTTCAACCCTTGGTTTTACTTTCCCACCCATGGTCTTTTCCATTATACACACACAAATGTATGGGAGGAATTATATTCTCATCTTGAACACGTGTGATGTGGTGGCTTGGTTTGGAGTTGTGGTGGTATTGGCCCATGGTATTTCCTTCCAACCCATGGTATTTCCTTCCAACCCATGGTATTTCATTAATGGAGGGTGTTACTGCTCAAATTAGCAGTCTAGGATTTGTAGCACAATGTGATGCAATAAGTTAGTGAATGGTAAGCATGGGAGAGTCTAAGCCCAATGTCACCTCAGCTTAGTCTCTCAACTACTTTGGGTAACTCCTAAACCTAGGGGAGAGCCCTATCAAGTTACTTGCAAATTGCAATCACCAACAAACGAATACCTTTCTACAACCCTCTGCTGCGTGGGAGCGCCCCCCACCCCCTCGCTCCCGCTCCCGAAGCTCACTCTCGCTCCCGAAGCTCGCTCCCAAAACACTCCCTGTTTTGGGAGCGTGCTCCGGAGGCGCTCCCTACCTCTCCTATACTAAAAGATCCTATACTAGGTTGATCATCTGATGACAATGTTATGGTACCTCCCTTCTTTGCCAAGCTCCTATAAAAATTGTTATGGTTGATCATTTGATGACAATGTTATAAGTTATAACCCCTAGATTATTGGTGTTATATGGTTTAATCTATGTTTTCTGTAGCTAATTCAATATCCTAAATGTTTTTTAGATATAAATCCATCAAAATATATTAAAATATATACTTTATAAAAAACGCTCCCGAAATGCTCCCAAAATGGGAGCTTTTGAAAATTTCGCTTTTCACTTTGCTTCCGAACCTCGCTCCCCACTCCCGCTCCTCGCTCCCAACATCATATCTACAACCTAATAGATAGATCAGTGCCTTGAAAGGAGTCAAACAATGAGATGAAAAGACAACCAGATCTATTGAGGAGTTAGTGCAAACAACGACTTGCCCAAAATAACAAATATCAATGATTTCTAGCGCAATTTCACATTTACCAATGAATTTCACACAACCCAAGGGACACCTTAGGAGGAGATGGACAAGTAGGGCAAAGTGAGGCCTTAGGTGGCCTCAGAAGGAAAACATTGCCTTGGGTTTGGAAGATATAAGGTTTTCACGTTTCTCGAGGCAACTCCAAGAATGAACATTGAAGACATCCTTCAAGATCTATGGACAAATCAACTGGGGAAAAATTGAGTGGTGGACCAGATTTAGCAAATTCCGAATATTTTTAGGTTTTTGAATTTATGTAAATTTTTAAGGATTTTTTGACAATTTATGATTTCTAGGGTTTTTCACACATAAAATGAGCACGCCCTTTAGGATCCGTGGATAAATCCACTAGGGCGAATTTGTAGGGAGGACCAAAATTACAAACTAACGACTATTTTTGGAGTTATGGATTTTATAATTTTTAGAGTTTTAGGAAATTTTTAGATTTTTAGGTCTTTTTATGCATAAAATTCCAACGAAAATATAATACAATAAATGCTGAAAATAGAGTAAAAATGTCAAGAAAGGGGATATGATTGTTGTCTCAATCCCTAGAGCATTGAGAGATCTATGGTTAACGTCCTTGCCTTAAGATGTTCCTCTAGCACTTGCAAGCTAGGGCATCACCTAACAACCTCTAGGGTTCAGTAGGTGAGCCTAACTAAGGCAAATAGAGAAGTCCAAGGCCCCAAAAGCAATAGGAAACCCTTATGCAAGACGTTTCCTTCATAGAAAGTTGATAGAATATTGGTAAAAAGCCTTAATTAAGAGAAAATGCAACACAAAACTACCATTCAATCCACATAGTAACATTATTCACCAACATTCAACAAGAGATGAGCAAAGAAGACACCTTTAGGTCACACTTGTGCATGTGTTGTTCTAACAAGTCTAGTATCAACCATATCATGTGCAAGAAAGAAGCCCTAGATCATTCATCCATCCACTGTCAAAGCAAAGAAGATCATCCCAAGAGAAGTGCGCATCACTAGAAGACTCAGAGAGTAGGAGAAAAAAAAATAATTTCATATTAGAACCCTTGTCTTATGATTTTATAATGAGTGGAGGATGTCTATTTATACTATTTCATCCTCAAATATTTAATTTTGACCCTACAAGTCCTAAAAATAAATAATAATAATTTAAGGGTAAATTCTGCACAATTTAGGAATTTCACCCCAAAATAAACAAAAATAGTAAAAGTAAGCTAAAATAAGCTTCACTGGATGAAGTAGTGAGCCAAGGGAGGACGTCATGCCCCATCTAAGCTAAAATAAGCTTAGAAAAGGCTTCATGAAATAGTGAGCCAAGGGGGGACGTCATGCCCCATCTAACCCCAAAATGATGCTTGTCCCTCAACACCTCCCCTTCCAGGGCTTTTAGGCTCATCTGCTGGAAGGATGATGTCATAGGCTAGTAGCACTAGAGTAGGGGTTTCCGAATGTTGAAGGTAGGATCAAGTAGTGAAGCCAAGGGGGGACGTCATGCCCCATTTAACCCCAAAATGATGCTTGTCTCTCAACGCTCCCCCCCTTCCATGGCTTGTAGGCTTGTCTGTTGGAAGGACGACGTCATAGGCTAGTAGCACTAGAGCAAGGGTTTCAAAATGCTGAAGGTAGGACCAAGAGGGTGTAGGAGGTGTGTTAAATAGGGGATAACAACCCTTTACAAGACACAATCACCTCTGCAAGACAAAAACCAGGATGGGCATGTGCCCTAGTGGGTCACCTCCAGAAGCCCCAGAGCACCAATCCATGGGCTAAAAGCCCTGCATGGTGGAGACATCATCACATCGAATGGGCAGTCAGTAAAGACACAAAGCCAAGTACTTCTGAGAGTGAAACCAAGGGGGCTGGCCATGACCAATCCGAGGGGTAAACAACCCCCAATCCGAATATCCATACAATAAAACCCACTTTGCCCTGTACAATAAATTTTTTTGACCGCTTGCTCTAGGCTTAGCCTCGCTGGAACGCTGTAGCAGCTCTGGTGCATAACATTTACTATTTACTCATCTTCTTGGTTGACCACACTTGTGAGGATGTTGGCACATTTCTTTAGGTCACCCTCCTCTTGTGTACATGGTTTTGGAAAATCAACACATGGTTTGAAGAAAATTTATTGTTTATAAAGTTAACCACCTTTACACATTTATGTAGGGTGCACTTGTGAAAAACATATATTTTATGTGGCTACAACACACATTCATCAAGGGCTCACCTCTCAATGAAAAATATTTTATTTATGGATTAAATATTTATTTTTATTATTGTTTATGACTCTTCTACACACTCTTCTAAAGAGCACCTCTCCTTGGTGCTCTTTCTACACTGTTTCATAGTCAAAGAGGGTTATTTCTTCATCTACACTCAACATTATTGGAAGGCACGCTCACCTTGTTGATTTGACAATTATATTTACCTTGTTGATTTGACAATTATATTTTGAGGTGGATATGGAGGAGTCTTCTTGAAGACTGCTTTGCATACTTGTTAATTTACCTTGTGGACCATATTACTATTTTGAGGAGTTGGTTAAGGGGTGTTCTTCTAGGAAAAGTATTTGTTAGAGTAGAATAAACTTCTACATAGCTTCATTCTCCTACCTAGGGACTTAGGTTATGATCTCATGTGTCCACTAGGTCAAATCCCATTCAATTTGGCCCTTTGAGTCAACTTGGAGCTTCCTACTAAGCTCTAGGGTACTAAAACATCCTTATTAGCTTTTTATTTTATTTCCTGAAGTCTATTTTGGCGTGAGGGCTAATTCTTTCAATTAGGGCTTATTTTCTTTGATTTTAGGGTCCCACATTGCATGTTAGAGTTGTGGAGTGAATATGGAGAGTTTATTCCATTGTTCAGGGACTCCATGCACCTCTTTTTTAGCTATTATGAGACAATAGCGCCCTTGAGTGTTTTTAGGGATGTGCACTTCATGCATGTGCCTTCAGTGAATTGCATGTGCCTTTCGTTAGTTTCAGTCAGTTGCTCCTAGCATGTAGGGAGCTAAGTCCACTTAGGGTAGTCATGATTTAGTTAATTCATCTTAGAGAGTGTGCATGGCTATTCTGGCTCTAGTTAACTAGCATCTCATGCATTGCATGAGCAATTCGAATTGCCTCCATGACCTATTTGAATTGCCTTGTCTACTTATATTTTCTACTTCATTCATCGAAGCTTAATGTAATACAACATTCTCTCTTGTTATTGACTACTCTCTTTTGTGTAATGATTAATGTTTAGCATATTTATTTCATGAATTTGTTAGACTGCTGATCTCTTTCACAATTTTGCTATGTTGCTTAGTATCTAGATCTACATGCTCAAATTCTACATAGTAATAGAGTTGCAGGGGTGCTAAACAAGTTGCTATACTAGTTTTTACAGGGATCCAATCTTATTGATGGTTGAAGGAGGCTTCAGAAGCTTTGCAACATATGCCTTATGAGGACATATTCAAATCCATTAGGTTGAAAGAGCTCCTAGAAGCTTCGCAACATATGGCCTACAAGGACATATTCAAATCCATTGAGCCTTGTACAAATCTTACCACAATGGGAGATGCACCGGTTTTGATCCACTACTCAACTAAGGAAGACCCTTTTACAGGCCTAGAAGAAGATGTGATCAACAATTTTCTACTATCCATTGGAGAACTTGTCCCATATTAGGTTCTCATTGAAGATGACCTCTAGAATGTCTCTTCATACTTAGGATCTATGAGAGAACTTGTCCCAAATCAGGTTCTCATTGAAGAAGACCTCTAGAATGTTTATTCATACTCCAAATCTACAACTTTTGCTCCTACAATTCACCAAGTTCTACACAAAAGCTTCGAGGGGTTTCCTCCATTTGAAACAAGGATCCTCCATTTGAAACAAGGAGTGGTCAAGAACCATCATTCAAGCACTTCAAAGTGTTTGGATCTCATTAATGGGTTCACATGCATTCCAAGAGAAGCAGGATTTCACAAAAGTTTGCAGGGATCTTCACAAAGCCCTTCATCGAGAGATAGTTCACCAAGTTACAAATTGCCTTGAAATTGGAGGCTCTTTAGCCTTCTCATTTACATTCTCTTTTATGGTTTTTTTCCCATGTGGTTTTTTCCTCTTACTCAGGTTTTGGAGAATCTTTTGTACATGGATACTTAAAATGGTTGCAAATTGTCGAGACCCATTTTTTTGCATTTATTTCACCTAGTTTGGATTATGTGGGGGTATTAGAGCAGAATAACCCTCTCCATAACTTCATTCTCCTACCTAGGGACTTAGGCTATATCTTATGAGTCTACTGGGCCAAATACCATTCAATTTGGCCCTCGGAGTAAACTTGGAGCTTCCTACTAAGCTTTAGGGTCCTAAAACATCCTTATTTTCCTTTTATTGAACTCTTGAAGTATATTTTTGCATGTGAGGGCGAATTCTTTCAATTAGGGCTTATTTTCCTTGATTTTAGGGTCCCACATTGCAAGTTAGAGTTGTGGAGTGAATCTGGGGAGTTAACTCCATTGTTCAGGGATCCCATGCACCTCTTTTTTAGCTATTATGAGATAGCAGCGCCCTCCTTGAATGTTTTTAGGGATGTGCACCTCATGCATGTTGCATGTGCCTTCTGTCAGTTGTAGTCAGTTGCTCCTAGCATGTAGGGAGCTAAGCCCACTTAGGGTAGTCATGGGTTAGTTAACTCATCTTAGAGAGTGCGCATGGTTATTTTGGCTCTAGTTAAGCCTAACTAGCATCTCATGGATTGCATGAGCAATTCGAATTGCGTCCATGTATGTTGCTTAGTATCTAGATCTACATGCTCAAATTCTACAGTATTATATTATTATCTCATCTCATGCTTCTTGGAGGGCACACTAGTTGTGGAAATCTTATCTTGTTGATTTGTCAACAAGCCTATCTTTAGTGATGAACTTTCTCTCACATGGAGGTTTCTCTTGCTCATTTGATCATGAAGACCATTTGATTTGTCAACTTGAAGAGATAAGACCTAACTACTCCATTATTATATTTCTTCTTTGGCTTGTCATGGAGTTAGATGAGTATTTTATTTTATTGTAAGACAGAAGAGTCTCCCTCTATATAAAGGAGCTTTCTTTCCATTTGATCTATGGTTGGATTGTGGCAGAGATCCCTTGGATTTTATTTGATATCTAGTGAAGCTATTGGAGGATTTGTAAACGATTTTGTGGGTGAGAACTTCTTTCATATCTTTATGTTATTTCCCTTTCTTGCTTTAGTTTCCATTGATTTTTTTTTATTGATGCATCTTTACTGAACACTTGGTTAAATGCAAATTAACTACATTATGGATAATCATAATACTTACATACAATGGGTTTTTATATGCTCTAGTAATGCCCTTAGGTAATCTTATGCAATATTGGAATAGCAAGGAGTTGGCCCATAAAAGCTTGTACATTGTAGCTTCATTAGCAACTCTAGCTCATTAGGTTGGTCTCCCATGAACCTTTGTTTTGACCCCATTGCCCAATGGAAAGACACTAGTTCCTTGACCTTCCATTCAATTTATTTCTTGTATGTAAATAAATATGTTTTGCTAGAAATACTCTTCATTTCACTTGGTCTTCCATAACTTATAATTTCTAGCAATCTATCATAGGGAAGCCCCCCATATGTTGGAGGAGAGCTAGCCTAGAGTGTAGAAGAGGGTGGGGAGGTGACAGTGCCCCCCTCTTAGTTCCTTCAAGGCCTCACTTGAGATGTAGGACTTTATCTCTAAAGGTGAGGGTTTGTGAGGTAATAAACCTCCAAGAAGAAAAAAATGGAAATCAAAGGTAAGATATATTAATGCTATATTCAAGCGACTTGGCCCTCCCCTAGCCATTGGAACAAAGGTTGCTAGGGTACATTGTAGAGGGTAGTGGTATGGGTGAACATGGACCAGAGATTAAGGTTGAGAGGGAGATTGGAGCGGCGAAGAAAGATGATGTGTCAAAAGTTTTTGGGGGACTAGTGAAGGGATGGACACAATTCCCATCTCCTTTGTGAGATAAAGAGGCATTTCTTGCGGCGTGAAAGTAGTGACAAGATTTATGGAGGTGGGATCATGGAAGAAGGCATAATGAAGCCCTCTGTGATGTGTCTTGCATTCCTTGTCATATCACTGGTTCAGAAAGCCTGAACCAAAGCTTAGGGGTAAGGATAGGAGTTAAGGGTCGTTTCCCAAATAACCAAAGAAAAGTGATTGTATTGGAGGAGGTCAATTTAAGGGATAAGAAACAAGAGAGAGGTGGGAGCAGTGGGTGAAAGTGAGAAGAATAGAGATCCAGATCCCCATTCTTGAAAAGAATAGTGGTATGAGGGGGTCCTCGGGGGGGAGGAGTAGGAGGGGGGCGCATTCGATCAAAGGGAGAAGGAAATGAAGGCATGGTAACTAGTGGGATTGGCATAATAAATAATTGGTGGATATGAGGGTGGAGGCCTTGATTGGCTAGGACATAGTCAACCACACCAGCCCCATTTAGGATCAATAACTCATTAGACTCCCCAAGTTGCAAACAATACTTGTTGTAAGTTGTTAGGGTGTCCCTATGCATGATTTGAAATCCTATGAAGGTCCACTGAATTTGAGAAAGAGCATCCTCAAACTTGTTGTGAAGTGGGATTTGATGGGCTCTGGTATGAGCATTGAAATCTCCTAAGAGGGTGACATGTGCCAAAGTCGAGTATTGGATGATATTGGCATACAATTCTCCATAAGGGTCCCTATTTGCATCCATCTGTAGAACAAGCCTGAAAACGTAGGAGAAAACTAATAGTCAACAATGTAAATATTGTGAGGAAGAGGGGGCATGCCATTGATTCAGACCCACATGAATCTAGCAAAATCGTCCCAGTCAATCATGGTAACTTTGCCCTAGAGAGAGTCTCAGAAAACACCTCCCATATTGCAAACATTGTCAAAGCTTTGGGTCTTGTGTCTACATACTACATAGTGATAAACATTTACATCCTTGGTAGTCAGGAGTGTGCCTAACGGGACTTATGTGGGTCTTAGTCAAAAAGAGAATATTCGATGGTCTAATTGCATTGTAAAGCAAACTTGATGAAGAACAATCCATTACAATTCCAACATCCAACTAAGACCCTTGAGGCCTCGCTCTTGCCTCGATGGGGGTATCATTTGGTAGGCCCAGGATGGGTACATCCTTGGGGAGGGAATCTCTAATGACCGCCTTGATATCTCTACTAAGGACACGTTTTCCATCTTTTTATGCTTTAACAACTTGCTCCATGGACTGTTGTAGCTCAAAAACTCGGGATCATGTGAGATCCATGTTGAGAGAAATTCTGTGGGGTAAAGGGAAAAGTCTAGCTCAGAGGTCCCCTGGTCTATTTCCCTAGGTTTGGAAGCAGAGGACGAGTGTGGACTTTGAGGCAAACAATGTGCTCTTTGGAGTCAGACTAGAAAGACCTAGGCTACCTTGAAGAAAATAACCCTTGTTTGCATGGTTTCTAGAGAAGAAGTCCCCTCACCTTCAAGTTCAGCGCTCGAGCTTGTCTAGTATGCTCCTTTAGAAGTTTGGCCGAAACTTCGTCGACTTCCATGCCAGGGGTAGGGCTTGTTCCTCTTGCGAACAATGTGGACACAAGAATTGAGGGTTTCTTGTTGAGTCTAGATGTCTTGATATGGCCCATTTGGAATATATTTCCTCTTGCTTGTTTTGAAGGTCTAGAATTTCTGCATAGAGTGAATCCAATTTGGGGTGAAGTGTTTCGCATGTTTTGGTATCTTTGGGCAATTATTTAGTAATTAGATTCATGGATTCCATTTCCAATACCTTGTTGGTAAGATTATGGACCTTTGCATGCAGTTTGAAATTCATCGACTCCTTTTGTTCCATTCTTCTTATTGGCTCCCGAATTAGTCTTTGACTCTTTAAAACTACCATTGAAAATTCCTTTTTGTTGTCTACTGCTGTCACCAACAAATGTCGTGTCAATGTCTTCCATTAACACTCTCTTCTCTGTATTGGCCTAGTGTGTTCAATGTTTTAAGACTAGGACTCGAAATCGGAATCGATTAAGAGTCAACTTGGACTTGGACTTAGGCTTGACCATGACTCAGACTGGTTTGAATTTAATGACTCAGTTTACTAAAAAGTACATAAAATATTAAAATTTTAATGGAAAAAAATATTTTAAAGATTCCGAACCATTAGAAACAAAATATGCAGTCTGTTCATATATATACATGTAAGGGTGAATATATAAAATTGGCACTGAGTGTAATACACATGTGAAACAAAATACATGATCAACAAAGCTTTAAATAGCTTCTAGAATCCAAAACACAATGTGCTACAAGGCACTAGGCTACAAAATACCTAAATCTGTTCATGTACATACCATGTAAGGGTGAATATATCAAAATGGCATTGAGTGCAATACATATGTGAAACAAAATACATGATCAACAAATCTTTAAATGGTTTGTAGAATCCAAAACACAATGTCCTACAAGGTACTAGGCTACTACATATGGCTAATCAACAAGATCAATCATGAAACCTATCACCACTTTTGGAATTGGGATCTTCGGCATGAGCTACAGGACCATCCTCCGACTTGTCTATTTTTTAACAAGTCTATATTTCGTATGTGGCATGTAGTCAAAGAGTAGGGTGACATTTGGTGTCTGTTGTGTTTAGTGGACTTGTCTTTGGTTCAGTGCAGTTTAGTTAACTGGAATTTTGAAAATTGCTGACTTTGCTGAATTTTGGATGGTGACATTTGGTGTCTGTTGTGTTTAGTGGACTTGTCTTTGGTTCAGTGCAGTTTAGTTAACTGGAATTTTGAAAATTGCCGACTTTGCTGAATTTTGGATGGGACGTGAAATTCTATTTTCATCATGTAAGGTTCGATGAGGTTGGAACCCCTCTCAAACATCCTGAAACAATTAATGAGATATACAAATTTAAGTAAAAGGGTAGAAAGGGAAATATAAAGAAAATAAAACTTTAATATATTATCATTCCAGGTTAGCTTATGTCATTGTCAAGCAATTTTTTTTTGCATCCCAAATAGTGCTATGATTATAGGAATCCTACAAAGCAGGTTGTCTTGGCAATGAAGCAGGTTTAGAGTCTTAGGGTTTAGGTTTTTAGGTCAACTAAAAAAATTAATTTAAGTGTCATTTGTGCAGCTTGTTTGGTCCCACATTGACTCGGCCGAACCAGTACGAACTTGGATGAGTTGACCGGTTTGGTATCGAATAGGCCGGGTTAGACATTGACTCGACCGATTCTGTACAAACCGGTTGAGTTGGACACTGACTCAGTCGGTTTGGTACGAAATCGGTCACTTGAGCAAATTTAATGGCCGAGTCAATACGACCACTGCTCAACTCTGTCAACTCGACCGAGTCTGAGTTTGAGTCCGAGTTGACTGAATTTTAAAACATTGATTGTGTTGAGGAGGAAAACTCTGCATCTTGTGTAGGGGTGGTTGGAAGGGAGGGAAAAGAGATTGCAGGTGAGGAAGAAGGGCTTGTGGGTGGGGAGAGTTAGGGCGAGATAATGGTGAGGGGGCACGCATTGGGAGTGAGCTTGTGGAGGAGGATAGTGATGTTGGAAAGAGGAGAGCTGGTGGGGAAGGGGAAGCAGGTTGTTGGGGAAGGTAGGGAGGGAAGGGGAAGGGGGTCGTGAGGGAAGATATGGAGGAAGGAGAGGTTCCAAGGTGGTTGGGAGATGGAGTTGGGGGGATGTGGGGAAGGAGAAAGGGCACATGATTGAGGGTTCCGGGGTAGGGGGATGTAGAAACAAGTGTGGTTAGGAGAGGGTGCTGATGGGGAGAATAGAGGTGGAGGTTGGGAGGTGGAGGATGCAGTGGTAATTGGGATGTGGAGGAGATTGGGTGGGGAGTTACCTGATGCATTATGAGAAGGAGGGTTAATGGGAGATAAATGAAAGATGGGTCTCCTTAGTGCTGGATGACTTACAGCATACAATTGAGAATAAACTTGCAAAGATATTGACAAGCTCCAACATAGCTTCTTACCTAGGTTAAGTTTGATGGTCTTGGCCAATTCATAATGGTCGAAATATTTGTTGGGTCTATCCTCACTTGATCACCTCCGGTCATGAACTTCAAGTATATCAACACTTGTATGGCAAACTCACATTTCTTCATATTAAACTGCAGCTTGTTTCCTTGAAGTGTCTCAAGTACATGCTTCAAATAGCTGATATACTCTTCCCATGTCTTGCTGTATATGAGAATATAATCTAGGTAGAAAACCACAAGGGGTCAATAAAGGCTTGAGAACTTCATTCATGGGTCTCATAAATGTTGTTGGTGCATCGGTAAGGCCAAATAGTATCACCATCCACTCGAACAACCATTTCTTGCTTTTAAAAGCAAGACTTCCAAGTTTCTTCTTCTCTAATCCAAACTTGACAGTATTCAGATTTAAGACCCAATTTGGAAAAATATAACCCTTGCAATTGATTAAGCAAATCATCAATCCTCACAATTTTAGCTTACCTGGTTCTCCGAGCTGGTTCTCAATTGACCTTTAGAAAATTGAGCTCGGGATTGTTTGACTGAAGGTAGGGTGCACTTGCATTGGGAGAGATTCGCGAGTATAGCGAGTTGCTTATGAAGACACTATTCATGGAGGTGAGGTGCATTTAATATTGGAGAGTTACACTTCAAGCATGGTGCAATTAATCGAGGGAGTTACACTCTCCTATTCCGGGGGTTCCCTTGGCCCTGTTCCCAGCAGTTATGACAATAAACATGGCGCAGTCTTTAAGGCTGTCATGTTATACATTTTGTCAACATTAATGACAGCAGGCAGGGTGCCTCCTTTGGCTGTTATTTCTAACATATGCTGGGCAGTTATGGACAGCAGGTAGGACGCCTTCTTTGGGTTTATGACAGCTAGGAGGGTGCACTAATTGAGGAGATATTCCTTGTGTAATTGGCACATTAAATGTTGGAGTTACATCTGTAAGTAGGGCACATCACTTTAGGCTATGTTTAGCCTAGTTCTGTAACCGCCTCTTCTCCGGGTGTCTGAGTGTCAGGGAGTTTAGGGAGTCACATAACTCCCACTCCACATTCTTTTGGTACCTGGACCAGCATTGGCTGGTTTTATATATGGGAGAGGCCTTCATACTTCGAATTTTCATGTGGCACATGTTATTATTCTTCATGTGGCACATGTTATTAATCTTCATGTGTCATAAGTTTGATCCTTACCTCAAGGTGCCCCCACAGCTACCTTATGGTGCTGGGTAAACTCAGTGGGAATGGAACCTTGGCTAGTGGTGTCAAACTCTTTGCTCCCCAGCCTCAGTCCCAAGCTCGTTGGGGTTACAAAATTTGGTGTGCCTTTAAGAGAACACAGGGGTGGGATATGATTCGTAATATTATTAGGTTGATCTCATTTCCAGGTGCACTAAGTTCTATCTCTACCTTGAAGTTGAGGTGCTCCCATGGTTACCTTAAGGTGCCAGGTAAAGCCCTTACTTTCAAACGGAGTTCAGGTGAGGAATTTATAACCATTTTATAAAAGTGTTTTAAGCTGTAGCCCTTTGGGTACAACGGTAATTCTTACATTCAGCCATTTTGACCTCGGCTGTTATACTTGTAGCTTAACTGCTGCAATTACTACCATCTTTGTTTAGGTACTAATCAGCATCCTTGTTTTCAACTTTCAAGCCTTTTCAGTCATTGTTCCTTTTCCCCAGTAACTGTTACCCATAAGGATGTCTTGTGGCAGCACTATCAAAATGCATGGTTTGGTGAAGGTTTGCATGAGAACGAATTTTTGATTTGTGTTAAAAGTCTTTGTTTTCTCTTCTGATGAGCTATAAGAATAGCTAGATGGATGATCAGATGTTCCAGCAATGCTCTTACATATCCCCATATGGCTTCTTAATTTACTGGGCATAAAACTTCTTCAGTTGGGCTCATTCTGGCTCATAGATATTCTTGTTAGGACTTTTCCTTTGTCACTACACAGTGCTTGTTTGGGTGCCTTGTAAATCTTTAATCTGAGATAAGTTTGTCAGGACGGTTTATGCATTGTCATGAATTTAGGATCCTTGAAGTCCTTTATAGAAACTATACTCAGTACTCCTAGGTATTATATGTGAAATTTGCCAATTCAAAAGTAAGATAAAAGCAGTTCTGAACCTTGGTGGTCTATGATGGAGAAGCTCTTGGTCTGTTCTTTACTCCTTTTTAAAGGTTTATCTGCTTATAAATATTAAAAACACTTTATTTTGGAGTTTTTGACACATGGCATTAATTTTTTAAAACATCTGTTTTCTACATCATTTGTGGTTGTTTTTTGTGCACTTGTAATGGTATGATTTTCATTCTATACCCGTTGTTCCTCAGGATGGAGAATCTGGGTGGAGTAGTTTGCATAGGGCCCTACATTTTGGGCATCTTGCAGTGGCTGGAGTGCTCATTGAAGCTGGTGCTTCTCTCACATTGGAAGATTCTAAAGCTCAAACACCAATTGATCTGCTTTCTGGTCCTGTGCAGCAGGTTGTTTCTAAAGAAAACAATGCAGGTAGGCTTTTAGTGAATTTGTTGACAAGTAGACGGTGAATTGGAACTTTTTGACTTGTAGAAAAGTGTTGGTTTAAAATATAAAATTAAATTTCACGTGACTAAACAAGAACTCATCAGCAATGTTTAGTATCGAGTCTTGATGCATTACTTTTTGTTGTTTGTCCCTTTTCTATTCATAGGAACTACAGATCTCTTCAGCTGGGGAAATGGTGCCAACTATCAACTTGGAACGGGAAATACTGATATACAGAAGTTACCGTACAAGGTGGAGGCACTTCAAGGGCTCCTTATAAAGGAAATTGCTGCTGCAAAGTTCCATAGTATAGCTGTGACTGCTTCGGGAGAATTGTACACCTGGGGATTTGGTAGGGGAGGTAGACTAGGCCACCCTGATTTTGATATTCACAGGTATGGGATGGATTAGATGTTTACCTTCAATTTTGAATCCTTTTGTACTGTAGTATAGATATCTGTGAAAGGGCATGTGAGGTATCTATTTCTGTTTGTTTTTCATCCTCTAATGTGCAATAATCTACGTTCAGGCGTTCATCTCCTGTAAATCCAGTATATGTTGCCCCATGTACGAGAAACTGGAGTTAACTTTAGTAGAGAATAAAAAATCAGAGACAGTTCTATATTGTACAGTTGGTCAATGCACATAATTTGACAGGACCAAGTGGACAGAAACTGCATTGCAGCATGAACACAGATCAAATAAAATTGCACCAGGCATGCGGAGGCTGCCAAAATAAACATTTAATTATGTGGAAACCAATTGGAACAGACTTACTGTAAATTGATTTCAGCATCTGCAGTGCACTACATAATTGAATATGTTCTGGGCTTGAGTTTCATTTTATATTCATATAAAAATTGCACTGTACAGTCACTTATTAAAACTTATCTGTTTTTTCATTGTCAGGTTATTTAGGGTAGTTTTTGGTATATATTTAAAAGCTGAGTTTTTGATTAGAAGTGTGAAATTGTAGTGGTCAAGCTGCTGTGATTACCCCTCGTCAAGTATTCAGTGGACTTGGACAACGGCGTGTTGTAGTCGTTGGCGCAGCAAAGCACCATTCTATTGTTGCAACTGTTGGAGGGGAGGTGTTTACTTGGGGATCAAACCGAGGTAAGTGACATCATGATCTAGATTCGGATTTTGATTCTCTCATTAAGATGGACCATGTTGCCTATATTATGAGACTAAGTTATTTCTTAACACTTTTGTTTGTTTGTTTCTTGTTTTGAGCTTCCTTGACTATGAGTTTATGTTATCTATGATTTGAAATATTCTATTTTAGTTTGTAGCATATGCATGTGCTAAGTATACTTTCCAGAAGTGCTCAATCAAGCTGTAAAGGGTTAAAACAATTGTTTTAAAATCATCTCGTGATTGAGATACTCAAGTGTTATGATTTGCTACTTTCTGTATATCTTTTGACTTTAGTCTGAGGATTATGTTGCTCTAAGAGTGAGGCGATTGGATTATTCTGCACATGTTTGTTATTCATTTTTGAGGACTTGTGGATATAGAGAGTGGAGGACTTCATTTGCACGTTGATGAATTGACTCACGGTTTATTTGTTTGAGAGTGTAGGATTTCTCATTTGCAAGTTGATGAATAAAGCCATGGTTTGTTTGTTTTTCTTCTCCTTGTTTCAGAGGGTCAGCTTGGATATACCTCAGTTGATACACAAGCAACACCTCGCCGGGTTAGTTCTCTCAAGACAAGAGTCATTGCTGTGGCAGCAGCTAATAAGCATAGTGCAGCAGTAACCGAGTCTGGAGAAGTCTATACATGGGGATGCAACAGGGAAGGTCAACTTGGTTATGGAACTTCCAATTCTGCATCGAATTATGTTCCCCGTGCAGTTGAGTCTTTGAAAGGTCAATGCCTTGTGGCAGTCTCTGCAGCAAAGTATCATACAGTGGTTCTGAGATCAGATGGAGAGGTGAGCCTAAAGTGAGCTGTGACTGAATTTGTTGGCAGCTTGTACAATGTATAATAATGCTAAGTACATAATTATTTCCAAATTCACAGCTCATGTATTGTATTGTATAGATGGTTTATTTAGTATATAGTTTTATTTGCTGTATCACCCTAGGTACTTGAGTAGTTAAATGATATCTAATTCTGTAATATTTGAGAATATTTCAATCTTCAATGACTGTTTATGATTATTTAATTTGAAAATTACTGGTCAATTATCTTTAATACCTGCCAAAAACAGCCTGAAAATCCTAATGACGCCCAAATAGTTGTGGAGTCTCTGTAATTTTCTTGAGATGTGCTATTGCTGTGGGCTCTTTAAACCACAGATTAGGGCATATGCTCCATGGAGATTTTGAGGTGCTGCTTCCTGTTAAAATTTGAGTGCATGGTATGTAGACCTGTCTCCTGTAAATCCTTGTTAGCAGAAAACTTAACAACTATCAAAACAGCAGCTAAAGAGCTAGATCTGTAGACAGAAAACTGAAAATTGGGATGGCAAGTACAAAATTGCAGCAACCAATCGCATCTCTGTCTATTAATTAAAAATAGAAAAGTACTATAGGAGTAGCTCAACACAACTCTCCAACCCCATCACTGAGGTGCCCTGCTCTTCCTATCTCTGTCATCACCTGCCTAGCGAGAATCCACAAAACCATGCAATATCAAATCTCCATTTCCAACATACTTCAACCACAGTGAACTGTGCCCTTCAAGTATCTGAGCATGTGCTTCACAACCGTCCAATGGATCTGCGTCAACCCAACTGCTAACTGCTTCAATGTGTTCACTGCAAAGCAAATATAAGAACAAGTATTCATCAAGTACACAAGGGACCCATCAACTCCCCATACACTGAAGGATCCATCCGATCTGTATTTGAATTTGTGGACAACTTCACATTCGGAACCATGAGATTAGCCAAGGGATTGCAATCCAGCATTTGAAACTGCTTCAGAATCTCCTACACAATGCCACACCTTTAGACCCAGAAAATAGTGCATAAGGCTTGTTACCGCTCAAACTAGCACCTCTTTGCAAATCAAGGCAATGTAGATCTAGTGCTAGTGACGTTAAGCTCGGGGGAGAATTAAACCCAATGTCACCATAGTCTAACCTCTTAACACTTTGGGTAACTCCAAAACCCAGGGGGGAGACCCTATTCAATGAAAGATACTTGCAACCACCAATAAACCACAAATACCTTCCACGAAACCTTATTAGCTATGATCAGTGCCTTATCAAAGTCAAACAATATCAAATCAAGATAGAAGAATCATATATAAATGGAGTTATTCACCTTATCACAAATTCCAAACATTATCATGCCTTGAAAGGCAATTTCACGTCTCCCAAGACAACCAGTCCAAAAAGTGTGCCCTCAAGGAAAAAAGGACAATTGGACTAGGGCTAAGTTGTAGGGCCAGCCAAAAATACCACACCCTCTATTCACTAATTACGAGGGTTTCATATATCCCAGTGCACTTATGTAGAAGAGGACACCCTCTAGGGTTTGTGGATAAAACCCTAGGGCGATATTTTAGGGTGGACCAGAAATACCAAATCAATTCTATTTTTGGATTTTTGAATTTATTTAGATTTTTATGGTTTTAACTTTTTTCTAGTAGGAAAATATTTTTATGCATAAAATAAAACATGTAAAAATTGTTTAAAAGAGAATTGATAGATAGGGTATTAGATCCTTGTCTCAAACCCTAGGGCTATGAGGGATTGAGGCTAACGTCCTTCCTCTTAAGATGGTATTCAATACTTGCAATTAGGGCTAAGCTAGCAACCTCAAGGGTTCGGTAGCAAAACCTTAATTAGGGCAAACAAAGAAGCCCGAGGCTCAACAATACAATGGAGAGCTCCTTGGTAAGAAGGTCTCTTCAAGCAAGTTGATAAAATGCTAGCAAACAAACCCTAACTTAGTCCAAAGCACTTCAAGAGAAACATTAAACTAGGGTTAGGAAATCACTTACAAACATTAATCAAGAATGATCATGATAGTGTGTCTTAGGTCACCCTTGAGCATGATTTATTACAGCTAGTCTAACATCAACTTGGCTTGTGCAAAATTAAACCCTAGAACATCATCAATTCCATCCTTCAAGCAAAAACGACATCCAAGAGAGAGGTGCGCATAACTTCAAGTGCTCCAATAAATCAAGAGAAAAATAAAATATAACATGTTTGAACCCTTGTCCATGATTCACAAATGAGGTGAGGTTGTCTTATTTATATGAGACAATTCTCAACTTTTTACAAATTTGAGCCTACAAAGTTATTGACAAATTATAAAATTTAAGGTTAGTGCACCCACAAACTTGGGTCTAAAACCATACAATGACATGGAATAAGAATAAAAATGTGCAATTAGGATCCACCAAGTGCAAGGTGAGCCAAAAGGAGGGCGTCATGCCCCAACTAACCCCAACAGATGCTTGTCCCTCAATGCCCTCCTTTTTAACAATGCAGACTTCTTTTTTAAGGAATGACACCATGGGTCTGGAGACCAAGAGGAGTGGTTTTGCATCAAAACAATAGGTCCAAGTGGGCAAAATGTGGTGTGCTAAACCGGGTATGACAACCCTTACATGCGCAATCACCTCTACAAAGCAAAATATGAGTGTGGCCATGTGTCCCAATGATTTGCATCAAGGGCACCAAACACCCACCCAAAGGGTAGTCAGTAGAGCCACAAGGCCAACACCTCCTTGAGGTGGAAAACAAGGGGACCTGCCATGACCTAATCAAGGGTATTTAGTCCCAAAATCAACACTCTACATAATATAGCCCCAAAAACTTGGCCTTTACAAAAGAAAAATAAAGCCCTCACTTTGGTACGTTTGGAAGCAATGCTTCATACACTTTGAGGCATAACAAGGCCTATGTTCTTCATGTCAATTTTGGAGGCCAACTTGTCCTTCCACCATGCTATGAGCTTCTCATTGCTACCTGTAAGGATCCTAAGAGGTCATTTACATACAGGACCAAAACAAGCATATCGGATTTATCAAAGAAATAGTAAAGGTTAGGCTCTAACAATTTTGGTGATCCTAAATTCAATAAGTACCCATCA
Organism: Larix kaempferi; assembly: GCA_027924585.1. Lineage (NCBI taxonomy): Eukaryota > Viridiplantae > Streptophyta > Pinopsida > Pinales > Pinaceae > Larix > Larix kaempferi. Next base: position 10,345,276 of record BSBM01001005.1, on the reverse strand, counting down.
ATCCATGACTACTAAGCATGTGGTTCTTGCTTCATCGTGTATAGGGCCTTCTTCAACTTTCATACATGGGTATCCCATCCATGCACCTCAAACGGTATAGGTTGATTGATGTATTTCTCCTTTATCTTCCTGTTACACTGTACTTGCACCAACGCACCTTTAGATATTGTGCCCAGGAGGAGAGGGTTGTTTTTTTTCCAGGACCATGATGGGTGTTATCCAACATTTTATGAGTGGTGGTTATGGCCAAACCCTTTGGTCCTTCTCTTAGGAGTACTGTGGCTTAGTGGCATTGCTGACTGCCTCATTATAGGGCTTGTAGACTCGAGGTTGGTGCCCAAGGCTCCTAGGGGTGGGTTACTGGGTCACATGACCCCCCACTTGTTTTCTACTTTGGTGACAATCCTTCTAGCTATGAGGCTCATGCGTCCTCTTTTGGTCATCTGACACAACCTTCCTGGTTCCTTTTCAGCTGAACACCCTCTTTCCTTGGGCCAATTCCAGTGATGACGTCATCTCTTCATCCAGGCCGTACTGCTTGTTTTTTTTGGGGGGGTGTTGAGGGATTATCAACATTGTTGGGGTTAGATGGGGCATGACGTCCCCCGCTTGCTTACTCCATCCTTAAGCTTGGAGTAATTTGTTCATTTTAGCTAGTTTAGTCATTTTTGGGTAAACTATGGGGAAAATGCCCCAAGTTATCCACAAATATTATTATATTATATTATTTCATGTTATATTTTTAAGTTGACATTTTAATGACCCCAAGTTATCCACAAATATTATTATTTTATATTATTTCATGTTATATTTTTAAGTTGACATTTTAATGGCATGTCGGCCTGGTTATTTTGTAGAAGTGAGTGTGAGAGGCTATAAATAAGCTCTCCTCAATTCATTTTCAAATCACAACTCATGGGATAAAATTCAATATGTTACTTTTTTATCCAAGATAACTCTTTTGGAGTGATATGCACCTCTTAGAGTGATGTCTTCTTGCTCTTGTGGATGAAAGTTGGCTTTTCTCTTGGTTTGCTAATGCTTGGTGGATGCTAGAATTGTTGGAAGAACACATGCTCAAGTAAGTCTAGTCCATTTTTAGCCTTGTTTGATGAATGGTAGGTGAATTTTGCTTCTTGAATGATTGAATGGTGGCTTAGGGCTACATTTTTTTTTGAATAGGGCCTTTTATCTACCTTTCTATCCTCTTTGCATAGTGGAAACGCTCCCTAGAGGAAGTTTTCACGAAGTTTAGCCTTGGATCTCCAACTTTGCTCGAGATTAGGCTCTTATAACCAATGTTGCATGACTCGGACTCGGCAAAGACTCGGCTGGCATGTGACTCGTCGACTCGGGAAAGACTCGGGACAGACTCGGCAAGACTCCGTAAAAAAAAACTTAAAATATGGTAAATTTTGGGCAAAAAGAAAGGTTAATGGCATATTTTTTAAAAATATCATTAATTTAATTAAAAATTAATTACCGCTTGCTTACTCCATCCTTAAGCTTGGAGTAATTTGTTCATTTTAGCTAGTTTAGTCATTTTTGGGTAAACTATGGGGAAAATGCCCCAAGTTATCCACAAATATTATTATATTATATTATTTCATGTTATATTTTTAAGTTGACATTTTAATGACCCCAAGTTATCCACAAATATTATTATTTTATATTATTTCATGTTATATTTTTAAGTTGACATTTTAATAGCATGTCGGCCTGGTTATTTTGTAGAAGTGAGTGTGAGAGGCTATAAATAAGCTCTCCTCAATTCATTTTCAAATCACAACTCATGGGATAAAATTCAATATGTTACTTTTTTATCCAAGATAACTCTTTTGGAGTGATATGCACCTCTTAGAGTGATGTCTTCTTGCTCTTGTGGATGAAAGTTGGCTTTTCTCTTGGTTTGCTAATGCTTGGTGGATGCTAGAATTGTTGGAAGAACACATGCTCAAGTAAGTCTAGTCCATTTTTAGCCTTGTTTGATGAATGGTAGGTGAATTTTGCTTCTTGAATGATTGAATGGTGGCTTAGGGCTACATTTTTTTTTGAATAGGGCCTTTTATCTACCTTTCTATCCTCTTTGCATAGTGGAAACGCTCCCTAGAGGAAGTTTTCACGAAGTTTAGCCTTGGATCTCCAACTTTGCTCGAGATTAGGCTCTTATAACCAATGTTGCATGACTCGGACTCGGCAAAGACTCGGCTGGCATGTGACTCGTCGACTCGGGAAAGACTCGGGACAGACTCGGCAAGACTCCGTAAAAAAAAACTTAAAATATGGTAAATTTTGGGCAAAAAGAAAGGTTAATGGCATATTTTTTAAAAATATCATTAATTTAATTAAAAATCTAATTAAATTAAATATAAAATCTAACAAATATAAAACTCATTACTTAAATTTATAAAGCATAAAGAAATAAAACTGATTACTTAAATCTAATAAATATAGCATTGAATATAAATAAAAAATTAAGATATTACTTAAATTTATAAAGCATAAACTTTAAAGCATAGTAAATAAAACCGATTACTTAAATCTAATAAATATTGCATTGAATCTAAATAAAAAATTAAAATATTGTAATATAATATATATATATTAAAATATAAATAAAAAGTTAAATTACTTGAAATTTAATAACAATGGTATAGTATTCACAATGCACATATAATGGCTTTAAATTAAAAAGGGGCTCTAATTCTATGCTTCTTTACGGCTTAAGCTACCCGTGGCCAAGAAATTTTTAATCCAATACCAAAAGCATTGTCATTCAAAGTTACTGCTAGCGGGTCGCGGCAATACTGTGAAATCCAGTGTACCTGTGCCAAGCATCGACCCTACACGCAGTCTCCAGTGTACCCGTCCGTGCCAAGCATCGACCCTACACGCAGTCTCCAGTGTACCCGTGCCAAGCATCGACCCTACCCACGACAAGCACGGAAACCCTCCGTCGATACTAACTTCGATTGCTGCCCTTCGATTGTTGTTGGAGGCACACATGCTGGAGGACACAATTTCGCGGGATATGTCATCATTCATGTGCTTGCCGAGTCTCTCTGTCGATTTCGTGCTGAGTATATTCGAGTCCCTGCATGTTTTCCCAGTTGCTATGAGTTTGCCGAGTCAAGTACGAGTCTTATGCGATTACTCGGCTTGGAGGTTGACTCGCCCAGACTCGCGAGTACTCGCGAGTCTTGGGCGAGTGGTGCTTCATTGCTTATAACGAACCCTAGAGGTTGTTAGAAGAAGCCCTAGTTTAGTAGACAAGGAGAAAGAACTTCAAGAGGAAGGCGGGTCACCTTCCTCTAGGGATAGGGTTTGAGGGTAATATCCATTAAAACCCAAGTTGTCACTTATTTACCTAAGAAACCCTAGTTGTACATATGGAAATATTAATTTTAGGTTTTATTTCTTGTTTATCTTTTGTAATTAGTTCATTTTTACTGTTTTGTACATAAGACAAAGCTAAAACCCTAAAACTAAACCCTAACCCTAAAAATGATTAGACCTAAAGAAGCCCTAGCAGCCTTCTTTCTCCTCCCTCCTAAGGTTCGCTCTCCCTTCTATTGAGCTTGCCCTCCTCTTATCTCTTTCCTACCACCTTCGCTGCCCCTTTTCTCCACCTCACCTTCCTCTCCTCCTCTTTTCCTTCCCTTCCCTTCTCCTTCCTTTCCTCCTTTCCTCTCCTTCTTCTTCCCTCTTTCTTCTCCTTCCTCCCTTCCTTTCCTCATCCTTTGCTCTCTTTCCTTCCACCAAACCCTCGGCCAGCTTGCAATAGGGCTCGGCCTAGCCCAAAAGGCCTCGGCCTAGCTCCCAAAGGGCCTCCCCTTACTTGGCCTTCATTGGCTGTCCTAAACGAGGCCTGAGACAACCTTTTAGCAGCCCTAATTCCCTGCTGCAAACAGTCTGCAAAATATTGCAGACTATCAACACTTGACAGCTATCCTTCACCTGACACATTAACACAGAGAACAATATCAAGATCAGTAACTAATTAGCATTTATTATTGTTTAAAGGAAGTGAAATAAGCTTTGAAATCACACTTTTTTAATGCTGATATATAAGCATGAAACTTGCATTTGATGACTGTCCCATACTGCTGAGTAGTTGAAACTTATAATATGCATGGTGAACTTTTTTGGTTGACAGTGAATGCAAAGCTATATCTCATAACATCTTTACATTGGTAAATCTCACTGCTGCCACAAAACTGTCATAACAAATACTGACATACTGTACTACTGTTCCTATTTTGTACTTGTCATAGGAATAGTGATTGAAGTGATTAGTTGGATACACATTTATATCAGTGCACTTACATTAAATGGTACATGGTAATGCTTATTATTGATGAATGATCTCTCTTGAATGCTCAAGTGCTATTGAAGGCTTCTATTACTAATCACTTACACCTTGGATTGAATACTTGAAATAATACATTGATTTGATACATCCTACCTTAACATCTACAAACACTTTCTCTAAGTCGTATGTCTTTTTCATTCATAGAATCAAATTGATTAAAGGCACTGGTCACTAATAATCGTCATTTAGAAGACATAGTCTTTTGTCATAAGTGTCTTGCAGATCATCAAAGGGCTCTCCCCTTGGAGGTTAAGACTCTCCTAAGAAGTTGGAGGTGTGACTGAGGTGACAGTGGTCACATTTTCCATGCATTTGTCTATCGGACACTAACTCTGCTAGTTCGTCCGGTAACACTTCCGAGTATTTTTACATCCATTTCATATAAAAATGGATAAGGACCAATTGAAATAAGATGCAAGAGACATAAGCACCAAAAGTAGCGAGGTTCTCTACAACCCAGTACACGTGAGATGTTGTACATTACGTAACGTAATGTTCCCAAAAAAAAAAGTAATTTAAAAAATTCATGTTGGCTCATAACTTATCAAAAATAAAAAGTAATTCAAAAAATTCATATCGGCTCATAAAATAAAAATGTTAAAACCAACATAGATCCATCTTAAACTGGGAAGAAGCGATTTTGATCTCATCCGATGGGGAAAATTACATTTTTACCTCATCCGGACTGACAGGGGAAGAAGCGATTTTTACCTCATCCGGACTGATGGATAAATAACAAACACGTGTCCCAGCCTTCTATAGGTGGAAGATCCCTTTTTCTAGATGCAGATAACTATAGTTGGCAAGACCTATAGGGGCATATATATCTAGCCGGTGCAAAACCTCTAGCTAAATCCTATAGGGGCATATACCTAGGTACATAACCTCTAGCTAAAACCTATAGGGGCATATACCTAGGTACATAACTTCTTGCTTCCTAGTCAGTGCAGAACATATACCTGGTGAGATTCGCTCCTCTAGGGCCATATACCTATAGTCCCTCTAGCTGTGGTGCATATTTAGTGATTTGAATACTTTCCTTAGTAGGCAGGCCGGAATAAGAGAGAAGAAGGTGCTTCTGGAAGAAGAGGGAAAGGCACTTATTACCAGAAGATAGTTGACAGGAGGCCGGACCTGGAAAGAAGAGGCTCAGGCTGGAAGAAAGAAGAAGAGTAGGTAGGAAGGAAAGAAAGAAGAAAAGAAGAAGACTGAAAGAAATAAAGGAAGGGGAAAAAAGCGACAAGAGAAGTTATGTTATTCTTCTTCTTTTGTTAAAGAAAGAAATATTTAATAAGTGGATGATGGAAACTACTTCCTTCCTTTTTGATGGATGAGGGTTTTTAAATAAGATCCATCTTAAACTGGGATCTATAAGCATCGATAGGGATCCAATTTCTTGAGGTGTAAATTTTTTACACATCAAGAAAAAATTTACACGTCAAGAAATTGGATCCCTCTTGGTGCTTAATAGATCTGGGTTTAAGCTGGATCTATGTTGGTTACCTTGATATAATTGTACCATGCAATTGTAGCAAAGATCTTGTCATAGTCAGCTCTCTCTCTGTGGGGAATCCTCATGTAGAATTTTTGGCCTTGTACATTTCTATGCTCCCATCAATCACATGCTTTTCCAGCAACACCATCTCTATTGTTGAGTGGTATGTAGATAGTGGAGCTTCACGATGTGGGACTTTCAACAAGAAGCCTTTCTTTAAACTTCAAGGACAAGATGCTGATTCCAATGCCAATGCCGATGCCAAGTGGTACACCATGGTTTTGACTCATGATGATGAGATACATTTATTTATTTGATGTCATTTTGTATTGGTTGTCCAGTTTTGAGTCCTTTATTGGACAGCTATCAAGGTTCAGGATTTAGTATTGACTTTGATGTATCAATTTTGATTTGGCATCCACTACATTATATATATCGGTGTTTTCCTATATTTATGTACCAATGTGTTTATTTGATGTTTTTATTGGTTTATATGTTTAAAAAATTGAAAAAAATGAATTTATTTTGTATTTTTTAATGCTTACCACAGTCTGCCATTTTTTTCTGATTTTTTCACCAATGTTGGCAAGAAGTTGTATTCTAGACCCCCTGCTGAATTTTTGCCGATGCCAATTTTTTCATCTATGGGTTGGATGCTAACTCACCCTCCTTGGCAGAGGTTTCTGTACTCCCTGCATTTTTCTTCTTGTTGCTTCTTGGCTTTCTTCTTTTTAGGACATTGAGATGTATAGTGGCCAATTTTATGACACTTGAAACACTTCACATGACTGAGGCCTTTCTTCCCTTGGTTCCTTGCTTCTTGTTCTTATGGCCTTTCCAAGGTCCACCTTTCTTTCCTCACTTCTTCATTCTCTCAACTAGGGCTATACATTCGGAGTCTCCTCCACTCTAGTTGAAACTGAGTCTAGTTTTGTTTCTTCTGGGGTGAAGTCATCCCAAAGCTTCTCAAAGTTGGGATGCTTCTCATGAGCATAGACACTAGGAACAAACAGATCCCAAGATGAAGAGAACCCATTTAGAGCTATGGGCACTAACTCATCATCCCCCACTTTGGTCTTGATAGCAGTGAGCTGGTCTAAAAGCTCGATGATCTTTATCAGGTAGTTGGCCACTGTCTCTGTATCACTCATGCGTGTGGCAGTGGGCCTCTTGCGATAGAGATTCAAACTCTTGTACAGAATAATCAAGGCATCATACATTTTTGCTGACTTCTCTGATATGTGAGGGATTAAATGGTCCTTCACCGAATCGAAGATGATTTGCTTTGCTTTGGTCGCCTTCTTGTTATGCTTGGCCAATTGTGCTGGATCGGTAGGGGGCATCATCTTCTTCTCAACTAGGCTCCACAGATTAACCAGCTTTACTAGCATTTGAAGTGTGCACTTCCGAGGTGTAAAATTGGAAGCACAGGTTGTTACACTTTCGGAAACTGAGATTGACCATTGCTGCAAACCCTAAAATCACACTTCAGCAACTAGATCAGCCACAGAAGAAACTAGATATGCAACCTATCCCAGCTGTGGATGGCCTATCACAGGCCAAAACCAACTTTCCAATCATTGGAAGACCCTGGGCATCCCACCTAACATGTCCCTCTGCTTCTCACAGACACATATCAGCTTCAATCACTGAAGCTAGGGCATCACATCTGTTGAATTCCTCTGACAATTCGCTTTCACAGGCTGCAGCCCTCTTCAAACACAGATTCCTGGAAGATTTCAGATTCTCAGTTCTGATACATGTTAAAATTTTAGTAGATGGTAAGCAGACCTGTCTGTCATAAATCCCAGATAGCAGAAAATTTAACAACTATCAAAACTAAGAGTATGGAAGAACTAGATATGCAGACACAACATTCTGTAAATTATGAAACTGAGTGCAAAATTGCTGCTAGCAACCACATCTCTGTCTATTAATTAAAAGCTTACTACAGCAGTAGCTCAAAATACTAAGTGTCCAACCCCATCACTGAGGCGGCCTTGTCTCTTTTTGTATAGAATAAGAGACAAAGGAAATACATCGAATCTAATCACATGCAAAGTCAGAGCTGTAACCCTAGGTCGACCTCAGGCATGGATGGTAATGCCTGGAATATGATGCCCTGTATGAGATAAGACCGCCTTGAATAGAACACCACTGGAGTGAACTGCATAGTAACTTATGTGTGATCTCTCCTAGGGATATGCACTTTCCAAGAATAGCCAAGTCACACTCACTAGGAGTTGTGTCCTCTCTAACTAAACATAGAAAAGGTCTAAGTATGGAAATATACAAAGCAGGAAACTGTAGATCTTAATCTGGAAAAGACCAAAACATGAAACTGTCTAAAATGAATGCATGCATGATCACTCCACTATACATGATTATCAATCTCTCTAATACTGTGCACAGTAAGGCTGCCTTGAATAGAACGCCACTGGAGCAAACTGCATGCTAACTCATGTGTGAACTCTCCAGGAATAGCCAACTCACACTCTTACTAGGAGTTGCATCCTCTAACTAAACATAGAGAATGTCCAACTATGGAAAAAAATGAAGCAGGAAACTGCATATCTAAATCTGAAAAAGACCAAAACAAGAAACTGTCTAAAGGGAGTGTGTGCATGTGCACTGCACTATACATGATCCCAATGACCTCCCTCAATCTGTCTGATACTGCGCATAGATCTAGTGGTGGGCTACATTGCTGGTTTCCCTGCTTCTGAGAGGACTTTCGGAGCAACATGATGCCAGAGGTAATCCAGGTAAAATCAAACATTTCCACCTCTGCTTGACCTAGGATAATCTTGTGATTAGTTATAACTTATAAAGGGATTTTGGGGAGTACAGTCTCTGCTGACATAATACAAATCTAAGGGTAATGCTAGACATATCTCTTGCTGGGCCTTTTATGCCCCACTTAGAATACTTTCATTTCAATAAATCCAGTAATTGGGGCATGCTCATATGTTCTTCCCAATCTCTCTAAAATGTTCTTCTTCAATGCCATATGTCTGGAAGAAATGTTTATCTTTTCCTTGAACTACTATTAAGGGTGTAAGAAGAATGATATTACTATGGTTTATGGCATTTCAATTTCACTTTATTTTGTTAAATAAATCTGTCAAAACACTAACAGTTCAGCTAGCAAACTTAGCTAGGCATTTCGTCAAACACTTAGCAAACTCTGATTTCTACCTCCAGTAAAGCTTCAACAGTGATGCATCAAATCCAAAGTTCCAAACACATGTAACTATAATTTAAGGGAAGAAACACAAATGCTAAGTACATCTGAAATATAGCAGCAAAAAGAACAATGAACAGCAGTCACATTTACCACATTTGACACAAGATATTTGGTCAAAAGACCTTGGAAAAACCCACAAGGGGAAAACCAGTGAATGACGAAAATTTCTGTTAAATGAGTTCTCAGAAATTCTGGAAAATTACCAGCAAGTACAATCAGCATTAAATGCACATTGCTCTTCTTGAAAAATGTGCCAAAGTCCACAGAAAAAATCAGAAGAAGGTGCAGTCAATGTACGGCCTACTGTATGGTCACCAAACAGCAGAAATACAACTTATCTTGAAATCCATGCTTCCTTTCCTTGATTTCAGTGCAAATTTTTAGCAGCATGACCTTCTCACAGCAGCAGCATTACCTTGATTTCTGTGCAGTCTGCCTGACTCTTGAAATTCGTGCTACAGTATAGTCCGTACTGTACACCCTCCTCAAATTCTGTGCAGCAGTTTTTCACCTCAGAATTTGTGCTTCCTTCCACTCTTGGGATATGTGCCCTCTTTGGAAACTTACTAATCTTGCTGCTCCAAATCTCCTCTTCTTTTCAGCTCTTCATCTTTCCTCAATCAACTCTCCAAAAGCTTTCTCTTGGAATGCATGCCAATATGTCTCCTCAAGCTCTCTTTTATCTTCTCATCTAGGGTAATTGCCCTAACCCTTCATCTTCTTCGGTCAAGATAAATTTTGGCCCACGAGATCAATGGATGTGATTTATTCCCTCATTGAAATGACTTAAGTCACTTAAGTTAGTCAAATATAATAAAGTCACTTCGCTTTACCCCAAAATAATAAAAGACCCCAGCTTGACATTATAAAATACTTTATAAATACACTTTATAAAGTCACTTAAGTGAGACATTTGCTTAGACTTCTGCATCCTAGGCACAATAAATGCAGAAGTACCTCCGAGCTACAAAATCTAACACTTCCTCTTAGCAAGGGAGGTACTTCTGGCACCTCCCACTGGATTTGTCTCCAACCCCATCACTCCATTCGCTGTTGAAGCTACTCCCTCTGAACCAAAAGGCCTCTCTACCATCTGCACTGGATCCTGTGCTGAAGACCTGTGCCAGTCACCTCTGACATGAGAATTCACCTCACCCCCGTGCTCATCCTCTAGTGCCATCTCATACCAGTTTGGTTTCCTGACTGAATTGGATGAAGTCTCACGCCCAACTATGTCAGTCACCACTATTGAACTTGAGATCCACTTAGACTCACAATCTACAAGTTGTCCAAGCAATCTGTACACCTTGCCATCTTGAATGCCATGCACTCGTGTTGCATCCAACTCTCTTCCTTCGGATAGATAATTACCTGTCCATTACAGAATAGGACCGCATATCCATCATCCTCCAAAGCTGACAATGAGAGTAAGTCCTTCCTCAGATCTGGTAATAGGTACACTCTAGCCATCTCCAAATATCCTCCTGACTCTAGCTAGAATCTAACACATCTAATCCCCATCACTGCATGTGTGGTGTCGACCCCACTATCCACATGCATGTTTGAGTTGATATCTGAAATACTCAGAAACATAGCTCGTATCCCTGCCATGTGGTGCGATGCCCCACTATCCACAAACCATGCACCAATGTCCGCACACATTGCCACACTGCTATTCGAAAGAATTGAGACTAATGAGAACTCCTTCTCAAACTTCTTAAAATACTCTTCTATCTCAGCTGATGCTACAACTACTTCCTTTGCCTCTTTCTTCTTGTTTGGACACTGGCTTGCATACTGGCCAAAGTTCTGACATGCAAAGCATTTAACTTTGCTCATGTCTTTCTTGGAAGTGGATCCCCCACTCCCCTTCTTCCTGCTTTTGCTCTTCACAGCAAGAGCCACATTTTCTTCATCAACACTATCCTTAGCATTCTTCTCGTCTCTACTCTGAGAACTCTCTTGGATCTCCTTATGTGTGAAATCATCCCACATTCTCTCCCAAGATGGAAAGTTCTCTCTGCCTGCCACACACTTCATGAACATGTCTCACTCTTTGGTGAAGCTTTTCAGGTCTATACGCACCAACTCTGAGTCCACAACGATCTCATCAAAAACACTCAACTCATCCTTCACTTGCTTGAGCCGGGTGAGATAAGAGGCCACATTCTCTCCCTGGGCTATCCTCGTGCTGTGGAGCTTGTCCTTCAAGGCTATCTTCTTGCTCTAGTTCTTGTTCTCGTACAAGCTCTTTAGTGTATCCCACATTTCCTTGGTTGTTTGTCTCTCAGCCAGATGTGGAATCAGGTGGTCCCTCACTCCATCCAGTAGAATCCTCTGTGTCCTTATTTCCTTCACCTCATGGATGTCCAAAGCAATGGGGTCTGCCGAAGGCGGTACCATTGTGGTACTAATGAACATCCACGGCTTGTTCTCTCTCAGAACAACTGCAATCCTTTTCTTCCATTGTAGGTAGTTGGAGATCCCCTTCAACCGATCCTCGTACCTGATCCTGGAAGTCATCCTTTCCCCTCTTCTTCCAAGCTAAAGCCCCCTTTGCAAATCACGTGCAACCCAAGTGCCAAAATTTGAACCAAGCTGTATCAACCAACAAAACACTTGCTCAATAGCTCTCCTCTGCTATCCACTGAACCTCAGAGCCCTAGCTCCGATAGCATATTAAAGAAATCTGTGAAAACACTAATAGTTCAGCTAGCAAACTCAGCTAAGCATTTCATCAAACACTTAGCAAACTCTGATTTCTACCTCCAATAAAGCTTCAACAGTGATGCATTAAACCCAAACACATGTAACTGTACTTTAAGGGCAGAAACACAAATGCTAAGTAAACTTGAAATATAGCAGCGGAAAATAACAATGAGCAGCAGTCACCTTCACCACATTTGACACAAGATATTTGGTCAAAAGACCCTGGAAAATTCACAAGGGGAAAACTAGTGAATGAAGAAAATTTCTATTAAATGAGCTCTTAAAAATTCTGGAAATTAACAGCAAGTACAATCAGCATTAATTGCACATTGCTCTCCTTGAAAACGTGCCAAAATGCACACAGAAAAAATTCAGCACAAGGTACAGTCACTGTACGGTCACCAAACAGTAGAAATACAACTTATCTCAAAATCCGTGCCTCCTTGCCTCGATTTATGTGCAAACTTTCAGCCGTACAACCTTCTCACAGCGGCAGCATTACCTCGATTTTTGTGCAGTCTGCTTGTCTCTTGAAATTCGTGCTACAGTACAGTCCATACTGTACAACCCTCAAATTCTGTGCAGCAGTCTTTCACCTCCGAATTTGTGCCTCCTTCCACTCTTGGGATATATGCCCTCTTTGGAAACTTGCTAATCTTGCTACTTCAAATCTCCTCTTCTTATCAGCTCTTCCTCTTTCCTCATTCAACTTTCCAAAAGCTCTCTCTTGGAATGCGTGCCAATATGTTTCCTCAAGTTCTCTTTTATCTTCTAATTGAGGGTAACTGCCCTAACCCTTCATCTTCTACGGTCAAGATCGAATCTTGGCCCACAAGATCAATGGATGTGATATATTCCCTCATTGAGATGACTTAAGTCACTTAAGTCACTCAAATATCAGAGTCACTTCGCTTCACCCCAAAATAATAAAAGACCCCAACTTGACTTTATAAAATCACTTTATAAACATACTTTATAAAGTCACTTTATAAATATACTTTATAAAGTCACTGAAGTGAGACATTTGCTCGGACTTCTGCATCCTAGGCACAATAAATGCAGAAGTACCTCTCAGCTACAAAATCTACATATTTTACAGTTTTCATTTTCATTTCCGGTAGGAAAAATGAAGATTTAAATTTTATATTACTAGAATACAAAGGATGTGCCTTTTCCTATGGCGACCTTTTCTTTGAACTCTTTTACTCTCTTTGATCTACAAAAGAAGAGTTGAGATGCTATTTTACTCTCTTACACTCTAGTGCATATTGTAATGAATGAAATATCGAATGGTTGAACATCTCAAGTTTCAATTCAATGTACGTTGCATATTAGTAATCTCGTAGAAGTCCCATGAGTGTGAGGTCATGGTGGATAGCCTCTGTTGCCGCCAGAAGCACACCTGAGGGGGAACACAACAAAAATCTTCAAGCTGCTCGATGTGTCCTTAGGGGCAAGTCTCGAGTCAGGTGCTATCATCTAATCCTGACTCCTCCGTTTAGGTTAACTCCTAACGAAGCCAAGGGGGGCGGACCCTATGAGAAAGAGTTACTAAGGCTATTTAAGTTAATTGTTATTAGTTCGGATGGGGTTGTTTTTTAGGAGTTAAAGATGATACAAATACTAAACAAGATATTGAAATATAGAATGATTAAGTTCAACAGCATAAATATAAAAGGCATTCACAACATAAATGATTTGAACATAATAGCATAGTTGCAAAATAACCAAATGCCAAATGGAGTCACAAATTTACGTGCTGCTGAAATTGTAGATGTTTTGCAGTGTACTTGGTCAGTTTTAGGATTATTACGATGAATTGATTAATGGGGGAAAGGGAACTCCAAATATACGGTGAGGTACGGGGAGTGTCCGGATTTTAACAAGAGTGGATCCTCACGAGGACATGTGGGCTAGATGGAGTCTCGGGGAGATGTCCAACACTGCCAAACAAGGGTGTAGCCTGACGGGGCCCTGAGGTCACTTTCTAGTGGTTCCCGCTTGCTCTGAAGAATTTGCCCACACCGGTCAAATTTCGTGACGCCGAATTTTTGTTGGTTTTGGGGGATTTAATTTTATTAAGTATGAGTTTGTAGTTAGATGTGAAAACTTGTTGAATGCACACTTCCGCTTTTGGTTATCCCAAAGCTTAGGGCGAACCTGCGATGGGCAAGAGCATACACGGAAGGAGTGAATGGTTAATAATTCCAAATTTGAGATTTCAAGTAAATTATTTGCAGCACGAATCTCTTTTCCGCACACTGCTGTATCGGGCAAGCCCTTTCACAGTGTGGTACTTCGGGAAATCAACTGCCGGTTAATGTGATTGTAAAATGTAAACTCGTACAAAATTGTCAACAGACAAGTAAAGATGAGACTAATTACTACAACAAAGAATCTCTTTTCCCTTACAGTGCTTCGGGAAAGCAATGCTGGGTTAGTTGTTAATTTTGCCAAAAAATGAAATGGAAAGAAACGACAACGAATTAGATCTAATTATGAAATCTAAGCTAATCTAATCTAACAAGCTAGCAAAAGAAAACTAGGCTAAAGAAGATCCAAACACACAAAACTGACACAGACCCCCCAGGGAATGGGGGGTTTTGTGGGCGCTGGGTAGCCTGTTTGCTTTATTTTTTACAACCTTTACAAAAGAAGCATCACTTGGTCCTTGTAGACTTGGATCCAAGGGTTTACAACATAAGAAATCGATAAGACGAAGGAAAAGAGGTCTCAGGGGCCTTCAATGGTTCGATTTTCGCGAAATTTTGTCAGAGTGCCTCTCTACTCTTTTGTCAAATCTACAAAACCAACAAACAAAAGATGTTCGAAAATGGTGATACAAACAAATAAAAGATTAATTTTTTTACATTTTGGTACTTGGAAAAATTTCTAAGTAAAGTACCAATTTTAGCTAGCTTAGATCTAATGCAAAAATGAATCTATTGAAGCACTTTAAGATCTAGCTACTTAACATGCTAAAACAAGATAGATCTAAAAAAGGTAAGAATTTTCCAACAAGATCTACTTATTTAGCCTATAATATAAAGTAATCGGAGAAAGAGAAATTTGAGTTTAAAGGGATGGACGGAAGACTTCAAGCCCCAAGCTTGATCTTCAATAGAGACTTTGGAATGCTTGCAAACAAAAAGTATCTGCTCAGAAGTGCTGAAGGGGGGAGAGGATGCAATTGAGCTCAACTCCTCCTTCATATCTGTAACTTGCACAACTAAAAGAAAACACTTGCCAACAATGGATTAGATCTAGTGTGCATGCAAAAAAGAGATCAAGAGAGCCTCAATACAATTGAATATAGTTCGCTACTCCTGTGTCTCTTAGAAACAAAGCACACGTAAACAACTTAACAAATGTAAATGTTTATTCTATGATCATTAACAACCTTCTAAGCTAGATCTATTACCAATATTGAAGCAAAAGAAAACACGTAGTACAACATCACCTCAACCACATAGCATTCATCAAATGGCATAGCATGGACCTCCAAAGTCTTTCAATTTATTCATCATATAACAACAATATTACAATGGGTAGAGGTTCCACCATCCAACCTCAAACAAGGGAATGGGATTTGCTTTTATAGAAGAATGTGAAGGCGGGGGGGGTGGTGGGGGGCGCATTTAGGGCCATGAGGGCGCATTAGTAAATCATGTGGAAGATTAAGCCTCGATCGAACTTGCTTGGAGTTCAATTGATGAGTTAACTCAAGAGGTGGGTGCCACCCCACAAGAGGGGCGCCCCTTCAACCTTGGACTCTTCTCCATCCAACCCACACATGCCAAATCATCAAAGTCACCCTCCTTTGGAGAGGGGGCGCATTCTTCAATTCTAGATGACTCAATCTACTTTGGATTTGATTGATTCCTCTCCGATTTTGATTGATTTCGCCTTTGATAATGATTTCCAGTTGAACTGGACCTTTACTGGGACCAAATTCCTCAAATTTAGGAATTTGAATTTTCTCCATACCTTAATTTTTTTAAATCTCTTTTATCATTTTTGAGAGAATTTTTATTTAAGTGATTAATAATCACTCAAAACTTAGGAAAAGTGGGTTCTGGGGTAATACAGGTTCTCTGGGTTAGAAAACAAGCACCCCCATTGTGAATCTCACCTCCTAACCACTTTTTTATGCATTTTATTTTATTTTTTCAATTAAAACATTAAAAAATAGTCCCGTTTGCGGGGAATTTTTTTATGTCCGAAAACAAAAATAAAACTAGGGGGACCTAGTGCATGTCCATGCGACTCATTATTGATGGCTAGCATGTTAAAAAACATAGACACCTAGACTTTAATAACTTCCCAAGGTTTAGCCACCAAGGCGGATACTCCAACTTTGGAGGTGTGAGTGAAAAACTCAGGAATTATGCGTTGCTGACAAGCAATGCATAATAATTAAGGAAAAAACACTCTAGAGTACCACATTGATAGATAAATCTAAGGCAAGCCAAGCCTGTTACAAAAAATGCCATGCTGGACCAACTTATTACAATTCCCCGTGGGGCATGGGCATGCAAAAAAATTGAAAAATGGTCCAAAATTGGCCAGCTGAACTTCTGAATGCTGGCAATGAACAAGTACATTGCTTCAATCTTTGCCGGCTCGCTTGGCAACCACCTAATGTACAATTCAGGAGGTAACAACCTCAAGTTAAGATATTGTTCCTGCTTTCTCTCTGCTATAGGGGAGCCTTTGCTCTTGCACATTAGAGGATGGCCACAATGATTGGGTATTCAATAGATCACTTCCATTCACCGAGACAAATAGTTTTTGTAAATGATATTGAGAGTCTGAGATAGAAGTTGTTGATCTGTTTATTGAAATATGCAAATGAAGGAGACTGGGACTCATTTTGGAGACTCTGATTTTGTAAGTGATTACAACATTCAAGTTGGTGATTTATCTAATACGGAGGAGATCGAGACTCATCCCGTGGATTTTGATTCTGATTCTGTGGAGCAATGAGTGCAAGGATTTAAAGTATCAAGATAGTTTGCAAGTAAATATGAAAAATAACATTAAATAATGTAACTCAATAAACCACAACTCTAATTCTATTGGGATTTCCTATAGATTAGAGTTACACCATATTCAAAAATAACTTACCACAAAATAAAATTGTTAATTAACCTTAGTGATGGAGCTATTACAATGTGATTAATAACAATGAGAAAATTCCAGCAACTTGAATTGAATAAACTTTGTGCAAGGAAGCTAGAAAAAAGAAGAGTAACAAGTAACCAGATGCAAATAATTTCAAATGGAGTTGGTTGCTTGTATAAAACCAAAGTTACAAATATCGGCGCGGCGCGGAAATCGACAGTGTCCAGGAAACATCGTCTCGGGATATCTCGGCAGAACATCAGCAAAAATCGGCAAACTTAAAAAACACAAAAATATTCATTTTTTTCAATTTTTTAAACATCTAAAGCAACAATAACATCAAATAAACACATTGCCGCATGAATATGGAAAGAAAACTGATATATAAGATATATAAGATGTCTAGAGATACATCACACATCAAAATGGATCGTGTCCCAGTCCTACTCCTGAATAGTGAATACTGAATGTCTGAATCATCAAAAATATAAGTTATAACTTATAACAAATGTATCTCATGATCATCATCATGACTCATGAGTCATCTACAATGAAATAAAGTAAATAAACTATGGATTCCCTCTACCCCTTTTACGGGAAAAGGTAATCACTGTGGAAACGGCCCTTGCCCTTCCTCTAGGACTAGGTGTCCTCGAGGCTTGTCGACCTCGTACTGGTATCTGACGTCCTCTAGAAGAACTAGAAGACCCTGCAGAATGATCATGATGTCCTCTAGAACCTGAAGGTGGCTGAAATTGGTGTCCTGAAGAAGAAGGAGCTCGAGGAGGTAGTCCTACAGCTACTCCTCTACTAGTAGCAGTGCTACTGTTGGGTCTATCTCCCTCTAACCCTGCCTGTGGCTCTGGATCTAACTGTGGCACACTCCCAGACTCAGTGTGAAACTCCTTTGGAACTAGATCACCCTCATATGGAGTCTCTGTCATATGGAGTCTCTGTAACATCATCATGATCATGATCATGATCATCCACTAGCCAATCAGGGGCTACCTCCATAGTAGGCTCCTCACACTCTGACCTCCAAGCTGCAGTGGTGTCGATCTGATCTAATGAAATGGCCTTTGCATCAACTTTTCTCTGATATTGCTTCACCCACAACCTGAGATTGTAGTGGACGTAGACCAAATCATTAAGGCGCGGAGTATCCAACCTGTAGGAGGATCATAGAATTAGATATTAAATTATAAAGTTAATAATTTCAATTTGTAATGCATAAATTAGAAGGCAAAGGGGCATAATGATAAATGATAAAATTATAAACTAGAATTCAATAATTTATATTTTCTAATGAATTTGAAAATTCTCTAACCTGTTGCGCTTTTTGGAGTTTACTTTTTCAAATACACTCCAGTTGCGCTCGCAACCGGAAGAGCTACATGTCTGGCTGAGCACTCGAATGGCAAGCTTCTGTAGAATAGGTATGCAACCACCATAGTTTTCCCACCAGATATCTACAACGGATTAAAGAAATATAAGAAAAAACAATTGAATTTAAAAAAAATAATTAGAAAAAAGAAAACGAACTTTGAAACAAGGTGAAGCTTACTTGGCATCAGGTTGACCCTGTCATGTACTGTCAAATGAAACCCAAGTAATCCTGTGGCTCTCTTATACACTTCCATCTCTTGGGAAAGCTCTGCATGATCATCTGCAGACGGCACCATCCTATGGACACACTCGTAGAATCCAGCCATAACCTCTCCATCAAATCTGAAGCCACAGGAGTAACCAAACGCAGGGTTGAGGTATAATCCTGCAGCATGAATGGGGCAATGGAGTGTGTTGTTCCATCGCGCATCAATCATCCCCCGTATAATCTGTTGTCTCTCCTGCCCCCGATCTCCCTTGTCCTCGTAATAGGCACGAATGGACTCTTTGGCCCTATCCATGGCCTCATACAGGTAGCCCATTGCAGGCTCATCTCCATCAACCAAGCGGAGAACCCTTACCAAAGGTTCAGTGACGGCACAAACCTCCCTCACGTCATCCCAAAAGGTCTGATGGAAATTCACTAGCCTGCATATGGCTTGCCCCTCTGGCCTAGTGCTAAATGATAAAGCACGCCACTCAGGTGAAAGGAACATCTGCTGCAAGTCCCACATAAAATCCAAGAGGGACTGGAGAGAAATAAAGCTAGTGGCAAAGCGTGTGATGGCAGGACGCACCAACTCTCTGTCACCTGTGAAAGTTCTCATCAAGCTAAGCATCGTTGCATGATTGTATATGAATTTTGTGATGCCCCGTGCTGAATCAATGGTATCCTTGATCCAATCAATCTTGGATAAATCATCTAACATCAAATCAAGGCAATGGGCCGCACAAGGAGTCCAGAATAGTGAAGGATACATGTCTATTAGCATCCTACCAGCAGACACATAGTTTGCAGCGTTGTTCGTTATGACTTGGACAACATGCTGTGGGCCAACCTCTTGGATGAAGTAATCCAACAAGCGACATAGTAAACCCGCATCTTTGACATGTGCAGATGCATCCATGGATTTCAAAAACATAGTGCCTCTTGGACAGTGCACTAAGAAGTTGAGAAGGGTCCTACCCTTCATATCAGTCCAACCGTCTGACATCACTGTGCATCCTGTTAACTCCCATGATTTTCGAAGATCCTCCAACCTGTGACTGCATTCGGCCTTTTCATTCTGGAGGATGGGCCCTCTCAACTCCTCATAAGTGGGGGGCTTATACCCCGGTCCAACAACAGCAGCTGCCTCAAACATGGACATATAAAATGGGTTATTGGCTGGCAAAGTTAAATGGAATATCACTCCATAGCAAGCATCGACCCACAAGTGTATTTGCGTCTTTTTTCTCCTTTAATTTCAGCATGGACTTTACAGAAGGTTGTCCACCAGCTGAGCATCTCGACACAAAGGCACCCATTGGTGATGCAGTCGAAGGTGAAGGCATTGTGGACTGCTGCGTGGAGAAGGTTTTCGGACTCGTCCCACTAGCCCCCACTCCGCATCCGGACCCGGATCTTGAGGCAATTTGATGTCTCACGGCCTCCTTGAATTGTTTCTTTTGCTTAGTTTCCTCAATTGCTTTTTTGGCCTTGTCAATGTGATCCTCGTTTGCTGCGGTACAAGGAATCACATCATGCCCGATATTTGTGCAATGTGATATTTCAGCCTGCTTATCCCTCTCGTCATTCTTTTCCCACATAAATTGCAAGTGAGCATTTGTCGATTTTCTGGATCAACGGCTGTGCCAAATTCCCAAAATGCATCCAATTTCGACATCTTGTATATGGAAGAAATGAAGTTTCAACTTCAAGTAAACCTAGGGCAAAAAAAAAAAAAAAATTAGCATGCTGCAAAATTGCAAATAACAAATAAGTTAAAAAAAACAGTAAAAAATTAGCATGCTGCAAAATTGCAAATGAAATATAATTTTAAAAATAAAAAATAAAAATAAAAAACAGGAAAATTACAAAACGTTTTTAAATTTTTTCCATTTTGCAAAATGCAAACAATTTAAAATTTAAAACAACAATTTTTTTACAGTTTTATTTTTATTTTTTAAACCTAAACTAAAACTGTGGAAGCAACATTTTTAAATTTTTTCCATTTTGCAAAATGCAAACAATTTAAAATTTAAAACAACAATTTTTTACAGTTTCATTTTTATTTTTTAAACCTAAACTAAAACTGTGGAAGCCGCAGTCTGACTGTGGATTCGTGGAAGCCGTCGGGAGTGTGGAATGTGCACCGTGTAGGGGTCTGTGAGTGTGAATCCGGACTCTGCGAATTTGTAGTGGGTTGGGAAGTGATGGGTCACGCCGTCACGGACTCACGGGTCTGTGTGTGAGGCTGTGAGCAGCAGGCAGAGGAGGGGCACGATGTGGAAGCCGTGGACTCGCGGAGAGAAGTTGTGGAGTGGGTTGGGCGAGGAATGTGGAAGCCGCGGCGCGAAGAGAGGCACATGGTGGAGGCATTTAAAATTTTAAATGAAAAAGAAAACTTAACATTTACTTACCTTCAGCTGCACCCTAATCGCCTCGGCTCTCCTCTCGACCTCTGTAGCGAGCAAATGAGCCCTAACGGAATGTTCCCGCGGGCATAAAAAGTTAAAAAATGCACTTTTTTTCACCTTGTCCAGAAATCGCGAGTCAACGGCGATTTTTTCCCGATTTTTCAGTAAAAAATCGGTGATTTTTCGGTGCGGAAATCGGCCCGATTTTACTACCCGATTTTCTCTTAAAAAATCGCCCCCCGCCAAAATATCGCGATTTATTGGCAATGCGCGATTTCTCGGCCGATATTTGTAACACTGTATAAAACCATCAACATAAAAAAAAGTGCTTAGATAAGTGATAGTTAGGAGAAATTCCAGATCTATTTAGGTCTTTAATTAAGTGTGTAAATTGTGAATTCATGCCATGAAATATGGAAGGATAAATCAGATCTGAAATTCATATAAAATTGTTAAAAGAGTGTTGTAAATTGATGTAACTTGAAGCATAAATAACTCGGAAAACAGTTAACTAATTAACTCAACTTAAATGTAAAGAAATGAGCTCAAAGAGAGTTAAATAAAATCAAATCCAGAAATATTTTCACCCCAAGAACTTATGCCAAGTTAAAAAATTCCTAAAGATTGATTTTACAATAAAACCCAACATGAATGGAACAACAAAGTAAGAAGTGAAGTGCAGCCCTTTAGAAGAGGGTTTTAATGGGTTATTTCCTTGAAGTTTGCTTTAATATTGTAAAGTGAAGATTAATTTCTAGATTTAATCAAAACTCTAAGAAAGTGATTAATTTTTTCTTAATGGCCACAAGGAAGAATTAGTTCTTTTGACTAATGCCGAGTTGCTCAAGGAAATGGCATGGGTTCATAAGGGAATCAAGAAAAGATTTTGGTGATCAAAGAGTAGGAGAGGGTAGAAGGCTCAAGCCCTTGTCTTAGTCTTTGATAGCCAAATAGGATTTCTTTTCAAAATTTATGGAGAACTCAAGAGCTGAAATTCTCCAAATAAACATGCATGCAAAGTCTAGAAATTTTACTACAAGAAGCAATATATCAAGAACTGGAATTAAAGCAACTTAGTAAGTAAAACAAACTAAACTTTGGGATAAGATTACCTCAACCTTGTCATGCACAGTTCACCACTTGAATAAGGAATCCATATTTAGACATTCAACACTTATATCATTAACCTACTTCTACAATATTCCCCAAGTATACTAACACAAAAGAAAATAGACACAAGAGTAGCAAGAGTACTTTATTCTCCAAGTCTAGCAAAAAAATACAATGAGAGGAGTGTTTCTTATATAGTAAGAGAGACTAACTAACTTCTCAAGAGGAAATAATAAAATATCCTCATGGCATGGTCAAAATATCAAATTTTGACCATGTGAGGGGGGCACACCACTAGAATGAGTGAGGAACAATACATGACATGAAATACATCTCCAATAAGTGGAGCGCTCTAGAGAATGTAGTCAAAATCATAAAGGCTAGGTCCAAAATCCTAGGGTTTTGGCCAATCAACCAATACATAGATGTAAGTTTGTAACAACCTCATCCTAATACATGAATAGATGTGCCGAGTAGACAAAAAGAGGAACACTCTAATAGATATGGTCAAATGAGTAAGTGCAAGGCCAAAACCCTATGATTTGACCAGTCAAACATTACATAGAGCTAGCGTCCTCATCAAAATCCATGAAGAAGTGTGCATAACTCCTCACAATAGGGCTTCCCTCATCAAAACCAAGTCAAAGTGATGAATGCTCCAAGATAAGGTGGCACGTGTGGCAATAATAGATCCGCCAAGGTGCAACGTACTACATAGACAAGTCAAACCGTGAATAATGCCACCTTAAATGATGGAGCACTCCAATAGATAATGATGGCAACTGTATCAAGGGTCCTATAGAAGTCAAAAACCTTAGAACACTCCTCTAGAAAGATGCAACAGACTCCTCAAAAGCTATGCCATGTGTGGAATGTTCCATCAAGAGTGAAGAAACATGGTCCATATGTACAATGGACTCAAGTGGTCAAAGCTCATGTCAACTCATCCATATGCCATGAAAAAGGGTTGACCCTCTCTCACATGTGCCAATACAATGAAGAAAAGAGTGTCCTGGGCCTTTGACATGTTCATAAAGTAGGGGGGTGCATCAGCTAGGAGGGGGCATCAAGTCAACTATAGAGAATCAACCAAGTGTTAGACAATATAAGATATGACTTAGGAAAAATACCTTCTAATATGAAAAGTATTAACATAAAAGGTTGTCAAGTGCACTTTTCTACTTAAGTCACTCACTTTTGATTAATTATCCCAATAACCTTAGCATTACCATGGTGTGACTTTAATTGATCCAGATGTTCATGTTACTCCCTTAAGAGTGAGTGCATTTCCTAAGTTTCTAAGAAAGATGTGGGTGATGAAGTGTGATGTGGTATTAAGGGGAAAGTAATTGGGAATTGACCATCATAAGAATGTGACTAAGTGCTAGGTCTACCCCTAAGCTTTAAGGAGCTAGGGTTAATGATTTTTCTTCCACATGTGTGCCTTGGAAGGGAATAATTTTCTTCTTGAGTTACCTTTTCCTTGTGCCTTTTTTATCTCTTTTATTTTATTTTATTTTTATTTAGCAAAGCCCCTTTCTTTTAATTTGGCTTTTGATAAGATGGGACATCGGGATCATGGCTTTTGCAAGGGGGCATTGCTCACATTTATCATTTAGCTCCATTTCCCTTAAGAGTACTTTGACTCTTTTAACTTTGACTTAGGCATCATACATAGGAATTTTATAGACACCATGGGACATAACATATAGTAAGTCAATTGTGAATGGGGGACATGATGGAAATGGGTGAAATGGCTAGTGAAATGACTTGGCATGGAAAATGGATAGGTAAAATGTTGTGAATGACATGAAATGAGGGTCACAGTTACCTAAATCCCGAGGAGCACACTTGACTCACGAGGTCATACACTTGATTTAAAGAAGAATTATAATTACACCATAATGCATCCTTAGCTATGAAACAACAATCTAGGATACGCGAGTCATGAAGGGTAATGCCATCAACCGCCTATGGTCATGTCCACACATAAGAAAGCATTTACCATGAGTCAACTAGAGAGCATATGTCATAACAATGGTGTCAACAGAATGTCCCCATCGATCTCCGGCACATATTATGGTGAGCTGAGCAAGTTGAAGATGTATTTGGCAAATATCCATGGGCAAACCTTAGATCTCATCTGTGGAACTGCTGGATGTGATGGATGAACACATTGGCAATGATAATCAAGTCACCCCTACATGCCAAGAGGTAATACCAGCCAATGTATAGACCTTATGTTTGATGTATATTGGTGGTGTGTCTTATAGAGCCTCACATTTGAAGTCCATATTAACGAGGATAATTCTGGAAATAATCCAGACAGAAAGGAGCAACAAATAAAGGAGCCAACCATTACCCAGGAACAATACATGAGAATTAAAAGAATGTTCACACAAGATTGCTTGATTATTATGAAGGCCAAATAGTCTTTATATAGCCATTACAAAAACGTCCTTAAGGACCAAGTCAACTTAATCCCTAACAAACACTGCACAGAGATTCTCGCATGCTTTACTTAATATTAAATAAGCTAAATAATTCTTGGAGAGATGTGCCCAGTCATAACTATAGAGATGTGCCTATGATCCATCTACAATGTACATCAAGGATAGAAGTTGTTGCCAAACGTTTTTTGGTCCAGGAAATTATAGATAAGGCCAAGTCACTTACCAAATTGATCTACAATCATACTAGGGTAGTTAGCACTTAGCATGATGAGGACTCCCAATAAAGACAAGAAGCTTCTTTTCCCTGTCGTCATTAGATTTTCCAGCAACTTCATTGCTTGCAGTGTATTTCTCAGAAACCATCTTTGAAGATGATGTTTGTACCCTGAGTGGAGAGAGTTCAAATATGCAAAGAAGGCCACTGGTGGCATTCAGACTGCAAATCTTGTATATTACTATATAATGAGGGATTTTGGAGGGATGTTGAAGAAGAGGTCACAGATTGAGTCAGTCATGACTCATAAGTGTCCCACAAATGTTGATAGTGACAAACCTGCAATGTCTTATGCAGAAATACTGAGCACTAGACCCATTATGTTGTCATACTGGAAAATAGCAATATCAATACTCAGAAATAGCGACTCAAACAAAAGATCTGTTTGATTTCTTACAGATCTCATTATACTCAGAATTAGTAATACCAATTGGGATTTCCCTAGTCTTATCAGAAACATAACCTTGTGGTAAATCTTCATCACAAACTCGACAGACCAGAAACTCTGGGATCTGAAACACTGAAAAGAGAATTTTGGGCTGGATATGAGCCATAAATGACTCCATAGCCTTAGGCGTGGGAAGGCACACCCTCTTAGAGCTTGCTAAGGTCATCCAGCCAAAAATACACAATACTTACAGCAATAGAATTAATGACGTATGGCACATGCAACATATAAATAATGTGTTTTCAGTGATTAATAGACTTACATCTGCTTTGGAATTTGTTTTGATGGCTTAAGTTTCTTCATTCAGTAGTTAGATTTTAGTGATTATGGGTGGTTTTTATAAGTTATAACAACACAATTAAGAAAACAAAATTCTGTTTTGTAGGCCTGTAGCCTAACCAAAGGTAGCTTTTGATGATATGCCAGATACATTTGATGAATGGGATCCATGCACCCTTTAGGCAGTTTCAACTAAATAGCTGTAGACTTAGTGTGGTACTGGTGATGCCCTCTGTTGGTTGTTTTGAAGAAGAGACTCACATCCTCTTCGGGCTTTGTTTTAGTTGTTGTCATGGTTTAAGTTTCTTCTCTCAGTAGGAGTTTAGTGATTATGGTTGGGTTTTATAATAATACAATCAAGAAAAACAAAATTCTATTTTTGCAGGCCTATAGCCTAGTCAAGGATGGTTTTTGGCAATATGCCAGATACATTTGATGAATGGGACCCATGCACCCTATAGGCAGTTTCGGCTAAATAGCTTTAGAGAAAGGGTGGTGATGTTATCCATTGGTTGTTTTGAAAAGTGTATACCTTCAGGTTCCTTTTGGTTGCTCTTAGTTATTTGAGGACATTGATATATAAAGACGTAGGAGTCTAGGACACGTTGCTGTTTCCCCCTGTTGGTTTTGTAAATTTATATGCACGTATTGAAGCTCTCCATTGGTTGTTTTGAAAAGTGTAATAGTGTATACCTTCAGGTTCCTTTTGGTTGCTCTTAGTTATTTCAGGACATTAATATAAAGACATAGGACACATTGCTGTTTACCCCTGTTGGTTTTATATATTGATGCACGTGTCAGTTTTTTTTTGGTTTTATGTGGAAAAATAGTATAATTGTCTCTTTTCAATTTTCTATCATGTTTTTTGTATTTTCTTGGTACAAGGAATGGACAAATTCCAGTTCATTAAACAGGTAAATAGGCTCTGGAATTAATGATGTTTCGTAGTTTCTATGAGTTCTTTAGGATAATATTTTCTTTGGGTAAATGATATTGCAGGTTTTTACATGGGGCTACAAAATGGTGAGTCCAAGGCGAGTACTGGTTCAAAGGAATACGAAAAAGTGCGGAAACATGCCTTTGAAGTTTCACCTCATGGAGCGGCTGCATGTAGTTAAAATAGCAGCAGGCATGACTCACAGCACAGTACTTTCTGATGATGGCTCTTTATTCTACTGGGTTTCATCTGATCCAAATCTTCATTGCCAGCAGGTTTGCATGGTTAATAATGTTTATTACATTAGATATTTTATTTCTTAAATTGCACACAAGAAATATTACTTTTAAAAGCTAACCAAGAACAAAAATGTTGATTTTGAAATATCTGATTTTTGCTGTTGAGTAGAGGGTGTTTTCTTGGGTGTTAGCAACTTAATATTTGCTAAATTCCTTGTTGACTAAGCTTATGCATAGATTGCAATTACAAATTTACATCTCAAATTCTTGCTCTTTGGCCCTCTTCTTGACATTGGAATTCTGTTACTTGTATAGCTTTACTCCATGACTAGCAGCAATGTGGTCTCTGTTTCAGCCGGCAAATACTGGACTGCCATTGCTACTTTAACAGGTGACGTTTATGCATGGGATGGACAGAAACACAAAGGAGATGCTCCTATTCTCCATCGTATACATGGGATTAAGCATGCCACTTCAGTGTCTGTTGGTGAAACTCACTTTCTGGCTGTTTCTACCAATTATATTCCCAAATACACCCCCAAACGTTTTGAAGAAATTCAGACAACAACAAAAGAACACTGTGAGGAAGATGATGAGATTGAAGATGATGATGCAGCATTAAATGTTTGTCAAAATGTATCCAAAGGAGGTGAATGTGATAGTGATAAACTCGAAAAAATTGTTCCAAGTTTGAAGGATTTGTGCCAGAAGGTGGCAGCAGAGTTTCTGGTGGAACCAAAAAATGCAGTACAATTGCTTGATGTTGCGGATACACTGGAAGCTGAGGACTTGCGGATACATTGTGAGGTGAGTAACCTTTTTGTGTTATATTGTAAATGTTCCACTGAGGGATTTGTAAAGTTTAGTTGTTCTATCTAGCTTTATTTTTAGGGTTGTTTTATCTAGTACTTGAAAGCACTTGGTAGAAAATGACTTTTTTTTGGTTCTAACTATAAAGAATATTACCAGTTACTGCAATTTGTTATTATTCATTTGTATGTGATTGAAAGTGTGTAAGTGATAGTGATTTGCAAGCTTCTGCATTTAGGCAATGCATTTTCCTTTGCTATCACCATGTAGGTTATTACACATAAGTGACCAATGTGATAGCTCTGAGTTTTAAATAGAGATTTATCCACTTTAATTGTCCCTCTCCAGATCTTAATAAACCTGGGGTTAAGATTTGCACCCACAAAGGCTATTTAACCACATTTAGGTTTGCAACTTCAGTTTTTTGATCCCTCTTGGTTTTGCGTTTAGATGGATGTATGCCAAGTAAATATATTTATATTGAGAAATGAGCAGTAGATCAGGTTGGAATATAAATAAAGGCAGGGAATATATCTCTTGAGACAACTCAATGTTTTATAACTAGTATTACAATTAATGATAATGATAATGGTAAGGTTAGTATTGTTGTAAGTGTTCATTATTAATCAGATCTATTAATTGCATAAAAAGTTACCTCCTCTTAAATTGGCTATAATAGACATTCTTTACAAACATAGGTTGCCAAGGATTTGGCCATGCATCATTGCCAGGGTGTATTAAAAATTAAATATATTAGCATATGTACAATAACACAAGTAACTTAATAATGTAAACTTACATGAGTGGTTATGCAGCAGCCAGACGTAATGTGTACTGAACATTTGTGAAATCACTATACCAAAACCTATTAAATAGAACAGGCTATCCAGTAGTTTGTTAGGCTAAAGCCGTTCAACTGGAGCAGATCTGACAATCTAATAATGTAATACGCCAAAAGGCATAGGCCAGCAGATCCAGTAATTTGGTGATACGAAGAATTATATAGCAGAATTATTCTATAAACCCACATATATATCTTATATAAATTATATGCTTTCTATCCTTGCCCATTAATTGGCATAAATTGATATTACTTCTACTTTCAAGGTTTGCAAATGCAATCATATGAGTTCTAAGGGTTTCTTATTGTTTTGTTTTGATTTATTTATTTAGTGCTTTGGTGGAAATGTGGTAGTTGTCTAAGGTTTGTTCCTGAATTGGTCAGGAAGTGTGCTCTACACTTATTCATTTCTAGCAGATCCCAGGTGAATGGACATCTCAGTCAATGCAAGATGCATCTGATTCAATTGTGACATCCTGTTTAGGTGAATCCTTTAATTCTATATGATATGACCTGTAGTCAGAAAAAAAACAATATAGTGTCATTAACAGCTATAAAATCACTGAAGGATGGTCATGCAACATCTTTGAACATCTAAGTGTGTTATTTCGAAATTTGTTTATAAGAGGTTGTCTCGCTGGTGCAACAAGCTGGTGATATCTCGAGCCAGGTGTTTAGTACAGTGAATGACTTGATAGATGTGCAGAGCTGTAGATATCACATTGACTCAATCTTGAGTTTATGGAAGTCCATGGTGTGTGCGTGTTTGTGTATAATGTTTCCCATTTGGAAATTCAGTGGGTTTCTTGTCTGGACCTTATTTCATATGCAAGCGTTTTGTATGGATTTTGCTTTTCTACCAATTCAAGCCAGGTTTGTTGTCTGAGCAAAAACTGGATGGCCAAGAACTGCTAGTATCTCAGTGCAGGACTAGGTTGTTGCACGTTATGGCTAGCTAGACTATCAGTGTGCCTCCACCAAACTGCTAGTACCTAACAATCCCAACTCTCTGTTGAAATGGGGAAGACATCATTTGATGAAAAAGAACTGCTGGGATGGGTGTAACTGGTCTTGTGCTCATAAATGTGCTGTGGTCCACCAAACATCCATTACCCATTAATCCAGACTGTCTATTGAAATAGGGAACACAACATTTATTGAAAAAGACGTAACTTTTGGGATGAGTGTAACTGGTCCTATGTAGTGCTCATGAATGTTCTGTGGTCCATTACTTATATTTTGTTAGTTTTTATTGTCAACTGCATATCATTAATTTCTTTATTCTTGTTTCCAGTTACAAGTAATCTTTGGGATTTAATCGATCTTAATATGAATTATCCCATTTTTCGTAAGAAGTTATTGGTTTGGAGTCCATTTTGTTTTCTTAAACCATTAATATGATATCTTATACTTTAAAAATTCATAGTTCCTATACATGGACAGGACTTGTTAAGATATTGCATATATGTTTTGGCCAGAAATGTTTAAAACATGAAACTGTTCAATTGACTGTTTGGAATATCTTTAGATCTTCACATTCATCGGAATCTTTAAAATTAGATAGGTCTCTTATAATTTTTCATTTTTGTTGGCTTATTGTTGGTTTATTTGTTCACAGGATCTGGTGCTTCGCAACCTTGATTACATTCTTACAATATCTCCTACAGCCTTTGCTAATGTAAGTCCAGAGTTGTTGGCTAAATTGGAGAAGTCCTTGGATGCCAAGTCTTCTGAGCCTTGGAGCTATCGTCATCTTCCAACCCCAACTGCCACATTTCCTGCCATTATTGATAGCGAGGAAGATAATGGTGAAACTGGATTTACTAAGTTACGCAACATTGCTTCTGCAGAGACTATTGATCAGTCAACGTGCAAGAGAAGATCTGGGGATGGATTTTTGCATCAGACAAGTGCAGCTGATCAAGCTATGGCGAAAGAAGTGAGAGCTATAAGGAAGAAACTTCAGCAGATAGAGATTCTTGAGATGAAACAAAGCAATGGTTATTTCCTTGATGAGCAACAAAAAGCAAAACTGCAGACAAAAAGTTTACTTGAAAATACTCTTGCTTATCTTGAAACTGGAGTAGCAGTGGAATCCAATGAAGAACTGGAGACAGCATGTACTAAAGCTACTTTACTGGATGGGAGGTCTTCAATGGAAAATGGATCAAGAAGCCATCAGCGCAAGGGCAAGAAAAAAGGAAACAAATTTTCTCAGAAGCAGATTGGAGATTTGCCTGACATCTCTAAGTGCGAGGTACCTGTCAAAGGAGGTCCTAAGAAAACACAGGAAAGCTTAAATCCCTTGAAGGGTTTTGAGAATGATGATTGCCCTGTTTATGATGGAGGAAAGGTAAGTGATAGCTGTTATTGTTACCGTCCAATATTTTTCTTGAATTTCACACCTTTGTTGACAGCTATTTTTAAACTTTTCGGACTTTGTTTTTAGCGTTTTACTCTTCTGTAGGTATTGATCTAAATATAAGCACAGATATATTTAGGTTGTGCAGTAAATGTTTTATTATCTGGTGGATTAGGACGATGATGTAAAATTTGGAGATTCAAATATTTTGTCCTCAATTCAGAAAGCAAGTCCGGTAGAGTGCAATGATTATGGTTCAGGCAAGAAAGCAGGTTCAGACAAGAAAGCAGGCATGGCAACATCCAGTTATCATGATTCAGAGGTAAATGTGGCAACAAAGAAGTCCTTGAAAAAGAATTCTAAGAAAGGTGGTTTATCTGTTTTCTTGAGTGGTGCGTTAGATGATGCACCCAAAATTGTTGTTCAAGCACCAAGTCCACCCAAGGTAGAGGGTCCAGCTTGGGGTGGAGCAAGGATTAGCAAGGATTCCACGTCTCTCCTTGAAATTCAGGGCGAACAAATACTCGAATCGAATGTACCATCAACCCCAGAAATTAGCAGGGGCCCTTTTAAATGTGTAGGCAAAGGTAAAAGTTCAGAATGTGAACTGATAAAAAAATCTAAAGGCTTAGCTGATGTGTATGAAATGGGTATGAATGAACCTGAAACAGATCACATTCATATTCCCCTAAGTCAACATTCCCGTTTATCAGCTCCAATTGCTGTTATCCCAAGCAAGGTAATTAGTGCTTCAGATGCAGAAAAAAGTACCCCACCTTGGGCAGGCACCTCCCCTTTAATGTCCAGGTCTTCATTGAGAGATATTCAAATGCAGCAGGTATAGTATGGGACCTCAGAATAGAATGGTTTGATAAATGTTATTTATGAAGCTTGGATTAACTGTTTTAACTGACTAAATTGCAAGTCAGTGTGTTTTAATGGTTACATGTTTTGCAGGTAAAACAGAAAACCAAGAGTTCAGTTGACTTATTTGCAGCATCAGGCTCCAGTACCAAGTTAGATCCTAGCCTTAATGTTGTGAAGGATAGCCCCTGTCGTTGGTTTAAGCCAGAGGTTAGCACACCTTCTTCAATTCGCTGTATCCAGATAGAAGAGAAGGCTATGAAAGACCTTAGGCGTTTATACAAAAATGTGAAGTTAGTGAAGAATGACCTCCCATGATTTCTAGTAGAATCAAATGTAACATTGTCAAGTTCCCCCATGATTTCTAGTAGAATCAAATGTAACATTGTCACGTTCTTGGTTTTACTGTCTAACATTGGAGCAAAGTTTTAGGAAATGCTCTTCATTCTCATCGTTTCATAAAGAATGTACACATTGATTAATGTATTATTCACCTATCAGTTGTACAGAGTCACTACAGACTGCCCTGTGAATAAAAATTTCTGGATTGGACGTTCAATTTTTAATATTCTCAAGACATTAGCATTTTAAAATGATTTTCCATGAGCACAATTAAACTGGAATATTGTCAAAATTACAATGGAAATAAATGAGTGCTTAGACTGGAGGGCTAATTATGTTGGTTGCTCTATGTGACTGTCGTAAAACAAAATAACTAGTACAACACTTAAGAGACCAATGCTTTAACTCACTCCTAACTAAAATAGACTAACTATTAACTAATTTCTAACTAAAATAAATAGATAGAAAAGGAGGATAAAAGGGTAATGTTGAACCCAATGGGAATTAATGAGCTAGATTGAAACAACTAGCTCCTCGGTCGACTGTTTATCCACCTATTGGTGCAATTTTTCCATGTGATGAAAGCAATATACATGGTAAGGCCTGTCCTCACCTAGTGAGTAAAGTTATATAGGGAATGTCTTGTTCAAAAGGCTTATAACTTACATATTGAATTGGAGATCATTTAACCTGAAAATAGAAGGAAGTTCCACTGGCTAGAATGTTGCACCCAAAGCTTTTATTGCTAAAGCAAATATCCATTGAAAAGAACAATCCTAAATTGATGTGGTTGGCATGCAGTACAGGTGGTTGAGAGTAGAATACACTACGGTTTTTAGTAATGAAATATAATATTTGATAGCTCCGTGATTACATTATGCTTTATATAAAATTAATTTTGAATTCATCTCTATAAGCTATTTTAAAGTTGGATATCGTTGGGTTTATTTGAGGTCACAATTTTCTAGGGCATGTCCAATTGAGGCTTACACTCAAGAATGCTGCAAAGTATTTTTCTCAAAACAAACAATGGAAGTATCCTTTTGAGGATTTTGTGGCTACACAGGTTGATAGAGTTTTGATAGTATTGGAACAAGTCTGCGTATTTCAATTATATGGATGTTCTTGTTGTGATTTCAAACAAGGATCTGCCAGAGGATTTAAATGTTTTGGGTTAGATTTTAGGTTAGATTTTAGTTTTAATAATGTTTAGTATCAGGCTGTTTAAGATTGCACCACCCTGCAGTGTGATCGAAGCATCACATGAGGAAAAATTGGTCTAAACCTAAAGCAGCAATTCATTATATATCATGTTATTATTATATATCAAGTTATTGTCAAAGACCAGCCCTCTTTAAGGTATTGAAGATCGAAATGAATAATCTAAGAAAAGTGACAGTAGCACTAGTAAGAAAGAAGTGGAAAGATAAGATGGCGAGTATGATTACTAAGACATTCTACTTCTAGGAGTGAGCTATGATGGCATAAGTAAAAGCCAAGTTATCACAACCCTACCCATCGCTTACCTTGCTCACAGAGAACAGTAGTCACCTGATCTAATATCAAATCAAAGCCTGGGATTATCAAACTAGACTTCATGCTGGACGTGGCAACAAAGCTCCTATGCGCATTATATACATACATTACTCTTATGCTCACTATCTGCATGCATAACTCTGATATGATTGCTAATCTAAGTCACCTGACACGGGGACACGAGACACGTAGGACACGAAAATACGAGAGTCCGACACGGACACGGTGACCCCCGGAATCAGGACACGTAGGACATGTTTTATATACATATATATATATTTTTAAAAATATATTAAAATTTAAAAATATAGACATATAGATCCAAAAATATTTAGAAACTAGAACATTTACAAATATTCAATAGAAATTAGAATAAAAACACCTTAATGATTATGATTACACATTGTCATTCACAAATCACAATTCACGAATCACAACACATTTCACATTTGTCATTCACAAATCACAATGAGACATCAGACACATAGATGCATGTCGGAACCATATTTCTCATTAAGTCATCAAAATCAAAATGTATACATATATGTCGGAATGCCACTGGGCACTGGCAAATGCCAAATAGACTAATAGTAAATACAAAAAGGGGTGGATCAAGATGGGAGAATCCCATATGTCAGTAGTCCTCCATGCCTGAATCAACATACTCATCACTGCCATTGCCCTGATCCTCATCCTCATCCTCCTCCCCCTCCTCCTCCTCTCTACCCATCTGACGATCTGAATCTACTGCTGTGGAGGATGACCCCTCTATATGATCACTATCATCAAAAGTGACCGGCTCTAGCACTGGATCATTAAGATCCATGTTTTCTAATGCCAACTCAATACTGTTGTCCAAATCCATATCATCAGGAAAGACATCCCACATCTTTGTCTTTCCCTTCACCCACTCCTCCCTCTTCCTGTAAATAAGACGAAGGTTGGAGTGCACATACACCATCGACTCTGCCCTGGACTGCTCGAGCCTGCTCTTCTTCACACTGTACAAGTTCCCATATGTGCTCCAATTCCTTTCACAACAAGAGGATGATGTAACTTGAGAGATGACCCTGAAGGCTAACTTTTGTAGAATAGGGGATGTTGCCCCATGAGTTGCCCACCAAGCATAGGGTTTCTTACCCTCCCTATCTCTAAGCACATCATAGCCTCCAAATCTCCCAGTGCTAGTGGAAAAATCTACAAAGCCATCCTCCACCTCCTCAAGCATGTCTCTATCTTGAAATAGCCGTCTAAGTGCTATCTTCCTCCCATTTGCAATCTCTGCATCCATGTGAGGGGGGACTCTGTGTGAGGCCCCCGATCCACCAGTGAGCCACTCCTGAGTGTAGAACTTGGGGTTCAAGGAGTGGGCCAAGCAATGCAAAGGTGTGCAATTCTTATCCCACCTGGAGATAAGAACATCCCGAATAATGGTCCATAAGTTCTCTGCCGATGTCCCATACTCGGGAACTCATTCTCCATGACAATGGACCTCATGGACTCAATCATGGAATCCCACCCCTCATAAACCTCTACTAGGATGGGCTGGTCCGTGTCTGCAAACCGCAACAAAGAAATGATTGGCTCCATGATCTTAATAGTAAGATCCACCGTGTCCCACCAACCATCATTTAACACCATGTCCTTCACCTTTTGTGAAGCAGCCTGATCCATCTTTCTCCAAAAAGCCCAAAACTCTGAAATCACCATGGACCCAAGAGCGGTTTTGACCTCCCTCAACCTCTTGAGCATGATGAATGAGGAAGCAAACCGAGTATCTGCATTCTTCAGCAATGAAAGCTGTGTCTACCTTTTGTAGATGGTGAGGGCATTTGTGTGGTTTTGTACAAAGTTATGGATATGGTGTGCATCCTCAATAAGGTTGTCAATCCATGCCACATCTGAAGCAATGGCTTTCAGTGCTAAATTCAAGGAATGGACAATGCAAGGTGTCCAAAAAACCTGTAAGAGCAATAAAAGCATGTATCAATGACTCTACAACACTAACATTGCAATGACCAAATTCAAACAATGAGCAAATTAGAAATTAAAGGTGTCCAAAATGAACATACCTGTGGATATCTAGCTTCCACAATCATGCTAGCAGCCTTGCAAACAGGTGCATTGTCCGTGATGATTTGTACACACTCAACACCTACTTCTTCAATGGTTTTGATGAATAAATCACCCATAAATTGTGCATCCTTGTATTCCCCAAGAGCATCCACTGCTTTCAAGAACAACGGTCCATTTTGGGAAGATACCATGAAATTGATGAGTGGATGGCGTGCGAGATCCATCCATCCATTAGAAACAATACTCACACCGGATGAGGGCCATGTTGATCTAATTGGCTCAAGAATTTTATCTACCTCCTTTGCTTTAACCAACAATGTGGTTCTAAGCTTCTCTGAACTAGGAGGCACATAACCATTTGGAGCTCGTTCCAAGATAGTTTTAACCGTCTCAAAATACAATGGTGACCGTGCAACATTGAATGAGATGAAGTTGAGGTAAAAGAAAAATGCAATAGTAAGGTCTACCTCTTCTCGCACCTCTTTTTGGAAAATCCTATCCATTGGACCACCTGTAGATTGCCTCTTTCTTGTTTGATAAGTATCCCCACGCCCACGCCCATGAATGCTAGGTGGAAATGGAGGCTTGGTGCTAGAGGACTTCCTCAAGAATGGAGGAGGATCATCCTCTTTTTTCTTGCTTGCTGCTGCCACCTTCCCTAAGCCAACATGATCCTCTCTTTCCATATCCCTCCTTTGGTGAACAGTCACCGCTTTGCATGAAGAAATCCCACAAGAAGGAAGGGCCAACAAATGGCCCTTAACCCGGAAATATGTGCTCATGAACTCATGCTTGCAAAAATTGCATCGCCAAGACACATTGCCTCCCCCACCAAGCTTTTCCCCGGGTCCATCTTTCCTTGTCACATACTTCCACAAAGGGTATTTTTTTTCTTGGGCTTGTTATCTTGCTAAAACAGGGTTAAGTGGAGCCATAGAATGAGCTCCACTAGCAGTCGATGGAGCACTTGACGGAGGAGGAGAACCGCTTGTGCTTGGTGGAATAGGAGGGGAGGCCCTAGATGGTGCATTTCTCCCTCTCCTTTGCCCCCCTACCTCCTGCCCTAGCTGATTGAGACATTCCTTTTCTTGTGTGATGGTTGAGCTTGCAATCCTCTCCACAAATCCACCAGAATGCACTTGGAATCGCTTGGAAACAATGGATAGCCTTCAAATCTCCTTCAAATCTTCTTCACCTGCACATACAACTCACTCTCAACCAAATGCTTCCTTGCAAATAACAAAAAGAAAGGCAAAATTCTGTTTTTAAGTGAACCCGGACGCCTTTTTCCACAAAAAACGTGTCCTGTTTTTCGGGTTTGTGTCCGACAGTCGGGACACGCTTTAAATTCGTGTCCGATTCGTTTTTAAAATGTGTCCCGAATTCGGATTCGAAGGAAAGTCGAATCAGACACGAATTCATATCGAATCGTGTCCGATTCGACCGATTCGAGACACGGGGGGGGGGGGGGGGGGGGTTCCTACGAATCCGGTTTCTGAGTTGCTAATAGTAAAGAAAATACATTTTTGAATTATAGCATGGAGATGTCATATTAGAATGAGTTTATGCTTTCATCTAATTGCATCAAGAGTAGCAAGGTGCTTACAATCCTGTATGGAGGAGATGTCATGTTTGTCACGTTTTCCATCTTACGTAACACAACGTTCCAAAAAATAAAAAAGTAATTTATTTTTATTATTATTTATTTTTATTATGTTTGCTCATAACCTATCAAAAATAAAAAAGTAATTAAAAAATTCATGTCGGTTCATAAAATACAAAAATTAAAACTAGCAAAGATCCATCTTAAACCCAGATCTATTAAGCCCCGAGATGGATCCAATTTCTTGAGTGTAAATTTTTTCTTCATGTGAAAAATTTAAGATAAAAAGATTTTTCACTTCAAGAAATTGGATCCCTCATGGTGCTTAATAGATCTAGGTTTAAGATGGATCTATTTTAGTTTATATAGATTATACAAGTGAAAAAAGAGTAACACCAATTTTTATAAGCAACTTGGGTGCAACATAATTCATGTAGGATCTTCTCTCTAAGTTCGTCCTAACATTCTAACATGGAGAGTTACCTTATCCAAGTTGCTCCTAACATTCTAATATGGAAAGTTACCCTAAAACAAGGAGTTAGGTATGAAAATGGGACCATGACAAATTGACCAACCCAACCCAACCAAATCAAAAGGGTTATACTATGCTT
Source organism: Larix kaempferi (assembly GCA_027924585.1). Classification (NCBI taxonomy): domain Eukaryota; kingdom Viridiplantae; phylum Streptophyta; class Pinopsida; order Pinales; family Pinaceae; genus Larix; species Larix kaempferi. The sequence continues at coordinate 10,307,539 of BSBM01001005.1, read as the reverse complement.
AATAAAATTCTTAATAACACACGACATAGGCCTCCTTTGGGTGTATACACCAATTTGGGTGTATTTAGGGAAACATCCAAAAGACACCAACCATCATGATGGTTTTAGAAATGATAGGGCATTGTTAATTAATATTTGATTAACATAATAAAATCCAAGAAAGAATGATGATCACATCATAACAAAAATAACTTGTAACACAAGAATAGTTTGTGGGTACAAAAAGTACCCTCGAGATAATATCAATAATGATTTAGATTTTCACCACTTGCTCGTGTACAAATGAATTTATATATTTTTCAAGGAAAACCTCTCAGGATCAAAGTTGAAGTGTCCAAGAAACACACACATGAAGGAGCCTATGCAAGCGAAGTCTCCAAAATAATGACATAAAAGATGAGCGAGCATGTTCAAGAAGAAAGTGATTTGATGAGGCTACATACAAGTGTCTATTATTAATAAGACTGCTTGAATCATGCAAACCAAGAATCCTACTGAAGTTGAGAGTGATTCGATAAATATGTGATTAATGTTAATTATTTGAGCCCAGATCCGGTTAACTGTCCCTAATAATCTACTTAAAATTATTAATTGAAAAACAATATCCAGTTGAGTTTGTAGTTGTTTGAATTGGCTCTTCCATACACTCTGCACAAGAGAGTGGCAACAACCTTGAATGGAGTCTTTAGGTTCTTAGTTTTGTATTCTCCACTAGTTCTTTGACGTAATTGTTTGCCAGGGATCAACGTCTTTTTGGCACACTTTGTGTGATCTATCTTCGAACTTTAACCCAATCTTTTGTTAAAAAGACTTTAGGTGCTAGGAGCTTGTAGGATTTTCCTATGTGGGTAGGCTAGAAGGAAGCGAAGCCATTTCCAGTAGCACTTGAAATGATTTTGGACTTAACATCAACATAGGGGATAATCCACCCTATTACTTCAGTGCATGGAAATAACTCCGGGTGCGCAGAAACCTTATGAATACTGAATTTCTTGATATTTTGATATATCAATTTTTCTTCTATCGTTGATCCCGGTATTTTTGATCCCTAATTACATGGTAGAGTTCGCCCCTCTTGAACTCAGGGGATACTCCTGTGGTGGATTTAGTATCACCAAATTGTACTTCTAGGGCCGTTTCTGGAGCAGCTTCTTCCGAATCCGACACCATCTTGACATTATGCTTTGGAGCCCTTCTAGCCATTTCTGAATCTTGTGGAACAAAGATAGTATCATTTGGTTGAAAAAATTCCATTGAAACTTCAAACTAGACAAATTTACTCATGCAAGAGTATATGTGACAAGAGTTTAATTAAACAACTACTAAAAGCATGAATATAAAATCTTTATCAGTAAAACACTGTCAAATCCCTCCTCAAGACAGCCATAATCTTGTAGCCCAAACACTAAAATATACATGCTGCCAAAAAAACAACTAGGGTTTAATGCCCTTTTGAGCAAAATCGCGCCTGAAAAAGACATGAAAACTAGGGCTTAACACCCTTTGAATAAGCACGCATTTGAGAAAAGATCCAAAAACTGGGGTTTGACATTCTTTTGGGAAAAAATGCGTTTGAGAAATGACATGAAAACTAGGGCTTAACGCCCTTTTCTCTATCGAGCAAGTAGTCAGGGTTATGTGTAAATAGTGGGCCAAGAGTCCAAGGCTTTAACATGATTAACTAGCCAATGGCATATAAAAACAAGAAAACGGTTTCGGCAACAACCAATCACATGCTAACTCCTACTAAGTCAATTCCTTATAGCCAAGTGGACAAATTCATTCTGGATGAAGACGAACTTTGCTTACCTGGACCAGCGACAAGCATACTAGTTGATTTGTAGTCGATATAATCGAAAATCTTCTCACAGGTGTCACAGACAATGCAAACAACATCGAGGAGCAACAATTGTGATACTGCTAATGGAGTATAAGTATAAAAAGAATGTCCGTAAACCCTAGCTTGTCTCACAAGTAACTTTAAATGCTTGTATTGTAAGTTAAAAGTCTTCACAAAACTCCATAAACCCCTTTACAGCATGTCGTAACCTATTGATTGTTTTCGCAATGACCATTTCGGCGTAAAATGAATATATCCACCGAACAAGTCGACGTCAATACATATTCTCTGCCGACAATGTTCGGCGCAACTTTTCATTAAACTCAGAACGTATAATGACGTTTCATAAGAGAATACCACATTTATGCGAGATAATTGGAGATGGAACGATATGATCACTGTCCTGTTGGTGTACAACTGTAAGCTCATGTAGGTGAGTAATTGATATTGGTAGGTAAAGTATCAACCACCTGTCTTTAATGCTGGGCGTCCCCAGTCTTATAAATTTGGGTGTTCTCAGTCTAATATATATCAGTTTTATATATCAGATTATCAGATTTATTAATCTGTTGTTCTTCTGTTTTTCTGTATGGAGGTTGCGGTCGTGTATGATCCTGGGTAGCTTCTTTGTTTTCAACATGGTATCAGAGCCCCGTGATCACTAGCATCCTCCATCTCCTTTTTCCATTGTTGAAATCTGGGCGTTTGTGAGCATATCTACGTCTCTATTTGAGATTTTTGCTGCTTGTAGCCATCTTTAGCTGCCTTCTCGCTGGCTCTAATCACAGTTTGGGCACTTCTGCCGTTTTTGCTATGCGCTCTATTATGGGCGTCTTTGTTCAAAAGTGGCTGCCCTCATTCCAACTTTTCTCAGTCGATGGACTTTGCACATGCTTTGCATGTCGTTTGAAAAAGTGGGAAGGGATGCCGCCTCTGCCTTGCTTAGGTGACGTGGAGACTCCCCATCATATTCCCCTCTGTAGCTATGGCTTGCCCAGAAAGGGCTCTCTTCCTGTTCCTCTGCTTTCTGTTTTTTACATTCATTTTTATTCCCATCGTGGGGCTGCCACTGCATGGTCCGTGGCCCATTCTTCTGCCCTGTATAGAGTTGATGGGCATGGAGTTCCATATTTTGTGGTGATTTTGGTGAATGAGAATGGAAACATTGGGGTGGCAGGTGTGGGTGGGATACTCTTTGATCCCGGAGGAAATAAAGTCGCAGCCTTCTCTTGGGGCCTAGGTAGCAAGACAAATAATGAGGCAGAATGGCTAGCACTCATTCTCTCATTAGATTTGGCCTCCTCCTTCAGCATTGACACTCTCAGAATTTATGGAGACTCTAGACATGTTATTCAAATCATGAGAAGGGGTTCCGCTCCTCAAGGTTCAAAAGCCTACAGATACATGCAACGACTAAAAACCAATGTTCATCTCCCAAAGGCTTCTTTTTTTCACATCCGCCGAGAGAACAACAAGCTTGCAGACTTAGAGGCTAATAAAAGAATCTTGTTAGAAATTGGGCATGTCAAGGTACTCAATGGTGCCATGGGATTTCACTTCATCCCCTAAGTTAAATGTCAAAGGTTAATAAATTCATTACGAAACATAAGGGGTCCTTTGGATTCTCGAGGGTCCTCCTCATTCCTCACTCAAACTTTGGTTATGTGCTTTCCCCTCCCCCCGTTGCTTCTGCCACACGCCTCCCCGGCTTTCCACGCACTTGTCACATGGATCCCTGCTGCGCTGTCAGCTTTCACAAGCCATTAATAACTCCACCCTCCGCTCATTTCCCTTCTTTCCCCGCGATGGGTCGTCCTCCCCATTTCTCCTGTGCTATGAGTCGGCTCTCCCTCTGCGAACTAGACTCCCCTCCTTCCCGTCCCCTTTTGCTGCCTCCGTTTAACATTGGAACAATGCAAAGCGTTATGGCGGCCATAGCTGCCCTGAGCCGCACTTTGGTGGACATTAAACTCTCGGTTCGCAACACATACAACGCCGTCTGCACCAGCGTGAAGCAAAATGAGGAGATGGCCATGGATCTTAATCACACGGTCTCCCAGCTTTCTTGCCAGGATTCTAGGATAGATGACTTAGAGAAGAATTTGTTCGAGCTGATGGGAAAAGTGGACATGCTGCAGGAAGACATGGCAGTTCTGACAGGGAAAACTCAGGGAAGTTACGTGCAGGAAACCCCCACGGTCAATCAAGAGATCAATCAGGAAATGGTGGACGCAACTTCTGCTCAGTTCAAGAAATATGGCTAAATTCCAGTCTAGCTCAGGTTTCAAAATTTTGTATCTATTTTGCCAATGTATTTCTTGTTAAATATTGTAACTTCAAAGAATATTATATTTGTACTTTATTATTCCGGAGATGTTTCATCCCTCCGAAGTAACCCTATTATGTATCCGGAGATGTTTATTCCTCCGAGGGTCAGTATTAACTAGGGTTATTAGACCCACCATGTGTGGGTCGGCCCTGTAGTTGTATTTTAGGGGTTATTAGACTTCTCCAGGTGAGGTCGGCCCCAACAGGTCTATTAGTCAGTTGAGATTCAAGTATAAATAGAGGAGGTGAACTCCTCATTAGATCACTCACTCACTTGTGGAAGAGTGCGCACTAGTTGAGGAGATCTGCTAAGGAGACTTAGGAGGAAGGAGCACATCTTGTATTTTGGTTGATCATCTTATTGAGGAAAGCTTTACTGGGTTTTCTACCCCATGAGGGTTTCCCAGGATATATAGTGTGTTTATCTTGTGATTGTGTTACTTTCAGAGATCTTGCTTGTCTATTTGGTTTAAAATCAACATGGTATCAGAGCTAGACTGAATAGGACATCTTTCACAAGGTAAGATTCTCTCTCTCTATCTTTTTGGTGAAGTTAGGGTTTTCAGCCCAAAGTTGGTATTATTGATTTTTGGTTGCATGGCTGGATAGCCCTCCTCAATACCTTTCTTTTAAGCTCTAGATCGAACTTTTTGGTTGGGTAGAACTCTGGGAATTGCAAACCCTAATTCTACCAAAAGTGCGATACGTCAGATTTTGGTTTCAGAAAAAAGTTGGAATTTTTGATTTCTGATTGCATGGCTGGATAGCCCTTATCAAGAGCATTCTTTTAAGCTATAGATCGAACTTTTTGGTTAAGTAGAACTCCGGGAATTGCAAACCCTAATTCTACCAAAAGTGCGATAAAATTCTGTTTCAGTTTCCGGAAAAGTAAAAAGTAACTTTCCAAGTAAGTCTACTCTGTCTCTTGGACTCCCCCAAGAGAAGATGGCTCCAAATACTAAGCTTGAAGACAAGCTAGAAGGATTAGAGAATTTCCGGGCTTGGAAATACAGAATTGGTCTCATTCTTGAAGAGAATGATCTTGCTCATTATATCAAGGAGGAGGTTGCAGAACCAGAAGAAGATGAGGCCAAGGAAAAACACAGGAAGGATATGATTAGGGAAAAGAGAATCATAGCTGATTCAATTAAAGACCACTTGATTCCCCAAGTGTCTTCCAAGAAGACTCCAAAGGAAATGTATGATGCCCTAGGAAGAATGTATGAAGGAAAGAACATCAACAGAAAGATGAATCTAAGGACTCAGTTGAAGAGCACCAAGATGCACAAAGGAGAATCCATTCAAGACTACTTCTCAAGAGTCTCTCTAATCAAAGAGCAACTAGATGCCATTGGTGATACTCTTGATGAAGATGAACTTGTGATGACAGCTCTAAATGGTCTCACTAGATCATGGGAATCCTTCATCCAAACCATGTGTGCCAGAAAAGAAAGCATGAAGTTTGATGTAGTATGGGAGGATTGTGTTCAAGAAGAGGCTAGGGTTGCCAACAGAGAGGCATTGCTCAAGGAAGATGATCAAGCTTTGGCCACCCATACCAAGAGAAGAAAGAATCGATCCTACTTTAAGAAGGATAGTCAAAAGGAGTCTCATCCTCCACAGAGATTTCAAAAGAAAAGAGGACCCTTCCAAGGAAGAGACTACTCCTCATACCAATGTTTCATTTGTCACAAATTGGGACACATTGCCAAAGACTGTCCTAGCAAAAAGATTAAGGGTACTCAACACAGAAGACATCATGCACATCTTGCAGAAGATGAGAGTGAAGAAGAAGTTGAAGAAGAAAGGCCTCTCAAGAAAAGATCTAGAAAAGAAGAAGAAGATGAAGAAAGGACTTTCTTCAAAAGAAGATCTAGAAGAAATGAAGAAGAAGATGCAGAAGAATATGTTCTTTTCTCCGCACTCTCTGGATCTATAACACCAGGAGAAGATACATGGGTAATTGATAGTGGTGCCTCAAAGCATATGACAGGACAAAAGAAGACTTTATCAAGTCTTGAAGAAAAGACCTCTCCACTAAAGGTATCTCTTGGAGATAACTATCAGTATCCCATTAAGGGAGTTGGAGAAGCAAACTACAAACTTGATTCTGGAACCCCCATGAAAATGAAAGAAGTTTTGTATGTTCCAGGATTGAAAAAGAATTTACTTTCAATATCAGCTTTGGACAAGAAAGGCTATAGAGTTGCATTCATTGATGGACAAGTGTTAATGTGGTCCAAAGGCAAATCCATTAAGGATGCAATTGTCATTGGTGAAGAAGAAGGAGGCTTGTATAAACTCAAGGGTCATCCAGAAGCTGCCTTTGTTCATGAAACCTCTAGTCCCAGTGAGCTATGGCATAGAAGACTGGCTCACATTAACTACAAAGCCTTACCCTATGTAAGCAAGGTAGTCATAGGACTACCAGACTTGAAAGTGGATCATAATGGCTCTTGTAAAGGATGTAAGAAAGGAAAGAATGTCAAGAACCCCTTTCCAAAGAGTGAAACAAAAACTAAGAGTATCTTGGAGTTAATACACTCAGATGTATGTGGTCCAATGCCCACCACCTCTTTAAGTGGTTTTGAATACTACCTTTCTTTCATTGATGATCATTCAAGGAAAACTTGGATTTACTTTCTAAAAGGAAAGAATGAAGTCTTTGGAAAGTTCAAAGAATTCAAGGCTCAAATAGAGAATCTCACAGAGAAGAAAATCAAGATTCTCAGAACAGATAATGGTGGAGAATATACTTCAAAAGAGTTTGAAGAATTTTGTAGAGAAGCTGGAATCAAGAGAGAACTAACCACTCCCTACAATCCCCAACAAAATGGGGTTGCAGAAAGGAAAAATAGAACCATCATGGAAGCTGTGAAGACTATGATACATGACCAGGATCTTCCCATGTATCTATGGGCTGAAGCAGCCAAGACAGCAGTCTACGTGCAGAATAGATTATCTCACAGTGCTCTTGAATTCAAAACTCCAGAAGAAGTGTTTACAGGTAAGAAGCCTGAGGTAAGTCATCTCAAAATATTTGGGTGTCCTGTGTACATCCACATTCCAAAAGAAAAGAGAACCAAGTTGGATCCCTCGGGAAAGAAGGGAATGTTTGTTGGTTATTGTGAAACTTCCAAAGCCTTCAGAATCTACATACCAGGTTTTCATCATATAGAAATAAGCAGAGATGTAACCTTTGATGAGGAAGCAGCCCTCAAGAAATCCAGGAAATGTCAACTTGAAGAAGTTTATGAAGAAGATTCTTCTCCCAGAGTCTCAGAGACTGTTCATGTCCCTGAAGAAGTTACACCAGAGGATCATGACATGCTGGAACCACAAGAACCTCCTGTAGCAGAGTTATCTAGGAAGAGAAGACCAGCATGGGCTAGAGATATCATTCAAGGAGCTGAAAGATATGGTGCTCCCGAAGGTTCCACTAGAGAAAGGAAGAAACCAAAATTAGTAACCAACTATATGGCTTTGATGTGTGATCTTGTGGATCAAATACCTACCAGCTATGAAGAGGCAGCTCAAAAGAAATAATGGGTAGAAGCAATGACAGAAGAATATCAGTCAATAATGAAGAATGATGTTTGGGATATAGTTCCCAAACCAAAAGATAAAAGTGTGGTTTCCTCCAAATGGATTTTTAAGATAAAGCATGCTGCAGATGGTAGCATAGAAAAGTACAAGGCAAGATTTGTAGCCAGAGGATTCTCTCAGAAGGAGGGAATTGACTATGAAGAAACTTTTGCACCTGTTGCTAGGTATACTTCAATTAGAACTATCATGGCACTTGCATCCATGATGAAATGGAAATTACACCAAATGGATGTTAAGACAGCTTTTCTGAATGGTGTGATTGAAGAAGAAGTATATATAGAACAACCTCAAGGTTTTGAGGTCAAAGACGGAAGGACCCATGTATGCAAACTGAAAAAGGCATTATATGGCTTGAAGCAAGCTCCCAGAGCTTGGTATGGAAGAATTGACAGTTTTCTTTTAAGCATGGGCTTTACCAAAAGTAAAGCTGACCCAAACCTCTATCTTAAAGTAATGAATGATGAACCTGTTATATTGCTATTATATGTAGATGATCTATTTCTTACAGGAAATGAGAAGCAAATCATTGAAAGCAAGAAGAAGCTTTCTTCAGAATTTGAGATGAAAGATCTCGGACTAATGCACTACTTCTTAGGCCTAGAAGTGTGGCAAGAGCCAAAAGGGATCTTTCTAAATCAAGGTAAGTATACTGTGGAGATCCTCAAAAGATTTGATATGTTGGAGTGTAAGGCTATGGCCACTCCAATGGACTCCAACTTAAAACTGTTAGCTAATGATTCATCAGAAAAAGTGGATATAACCCTGTATAGACAAATCATTGGATCATTGATGTACTTGACAAATACTAGGCCTGATATATGCTTTGCTGTAAATACTCTCAGTTAGTTTCAAGTAGAACCTAGAAAGGTTCACCTTATAGCTGCAAAGCATATCATGAGGTACCTAAAAGGCACAGTGGACTTTGGCCTTTACTATCTTGGAGACAATGAACTCAAGTTGCATGGTTTCTCAGATTCTGATTGGGCAGGTAATGTCTCAGACAGAAAAAGTACTTCAGGTGGATGTTATGGTCTTGGATCTGCCATGGTCTCCTGGTTCAGCAAGAAGCAATCTAGTGTGGCCCTCAGTACCGCTGAAGCAGAATATATAGCTGCTTGCTCTGCCAGCTGTGAAGCAGTGTGGCTTCGGAAACTCTTATCTGGAATCTTTGACTTAGAAATGGATCCCACTGTGATTATGTGTGATAATCAAAGCTGCATTAAGATGACTGAAAATCCTGTGTTCCATGATAAGTCAAAACACATTGAGATCCGTTACTTCTATATACGAGACATGGTGCAGAGAGGAGCCATCAAGCTCGAGTACATAAGCACCGAGGAGCAGGTTGCTGATATCTTAACTAAACCTCTGTCTCGAGTAAAGTTTGAGTACTTTCGAGACAAGCTTGGTTTAGTTCAGAAGGACCTTCCTCGAAAGGGGGAGTAGCATAGTATTACTTTCATTTACTTTCTGTTTTGTTAGCTACCGACACTTATTTAGATTTAGAACTCTTATATATCATTTATGCTTTGATGTGATGTATACATGTTTTGATTAGTGATGTATACATGTTTTGATGTACACATGTTTTGATGTGATGTGTACATGATTTGATTAGTGATGTATACATGTTTTGATGTACGCATGTTTTGATGTGATGAGTACATGATTTGATTAGTGATGTATACATGTTTTGATGTACACATGTTTGATGTGATGTGTACATGATTTGATTAGTGATGTATACATGTTTTGATGCACATATGTTTTGATGTGATGTATACATGTTTTGATTAGTGATGTATACATGTTTTGATGTACACATGTTTTGATGTGATGAGTACATGTTCTGATTAGTGATGTATACATGTTTTGATGTACATATGTTTCGATGTGATATGTACATGTTTTGATGAGATGAATACATGGTTTGATGTGATACATGATTGTACCTGTATGGATAAGAATACAGTTGAGGGGATTGGATCATCCCTGGGCTTTCAGCCCTAAAGAGAACCGTAGACGTAAGGTCTCCGAGAATGAAGTTCTCAGTGAACAGTTGAGGGGATTGGATCATCCCTGGGCTTTCAGCCCTAAAGAGAACCGTAGACGTAAGGTCTCCGAGAATGAAGTTCTCAGTGAACAGTTGAGGGGATTGGATCATCCCTGGGCTTTCAGCCCTAAAGAGAACCGTAGACGTAAGGTCTCCGAGAATGAAGTTCTCAGTGAACAGTTGAGGGGATTGGATCATCCCTGGGCTTTCAGCCCTAAAGAGAACCGTAGGCGTAAGGTCTCCGAGAATGAAATCCTTAGTGGACAGTTGAGGGGATTGGATCATCCCTGGGCTTTCAGCCCTAAAGAGAACCGTAGACGTAAGGTCTCCGAGAATGAAATCCTCAGTGGACAGTTGAGGGGATTGGATCATCCCTGGGCTTTCAGCCCTAAAGAGAACCGTAGACGTAAGGTCTCCGAGAATGAAATCCTTAGTGGACAGTTGAGGGGATTGGATCATCCCTGGGCTTTCAGCCCTAAAGAGAACCGTAGACGTAAGGTCTCCGAGAATGAAGTCCTTAGTGGACAGTTGAGGGGATTGGATCATCCCTGGGCTTTCAGTCCTAAAGAGAACCGTAGACGTAAGGTCTTCGAGAATGAATTGAGTGGATTAAATCATCCTTGGACAGTAAATCCAGTAAGTCCGAAAGGAAGGATCGTCCTAAATGAATTGTGGAGGGATTAAATCATCCTTGGACAGTAAATCCAGTAATTCCGAAAGGAAGGATCGTCCTAAATGAATTGTGGTGGGATTAAATCATCCTTGGACAGTAAATCCAGTAATTCCGAAAGGAAGGATCGTCCTAAATGAATTGTGGTGGGATTAAATCATCCTTGGACAGTAAATCCAGTAATTCCGAAAGGAAGGATCGTCCTAAATGAATTGTGGTGGGATTAAATCATCCTTGGACAGTAAATCCAGTAATTCCGAAAGGAAGGATCGTCCTAAATGAATTGTGGTGGGATTAAATCATCCTTGGACAGTAAATCCAGTAATTCCGAAAGGAAGGATCGTCCTAAATGAATTGTGGTGGGATTAAATCATCCTTGGACAGTAAATCCAGTAATTCCGAAAGGAAGGATCGTCCTAAATGAATTGTGGTGGGATTAAATCATCCTTGGACAGTAAATCCAGTAATTCCGAAAGGAAGGATCGTCCTAAATGAATTGTGGGATTAAATCATCCTTGGACAGTAAATCCAGTAATTCCGAAAGGAAGGATCGTCCTAAATGAATTGTGGGATTAAATCATCCTTGGACAGTAAATCCAGTAATTCCGAAAGGAAGGATCGTCCTAAATGAATTGTTGGACTAATCATCCTTAGACAGCAAATCCAGGAGGGATAGTCTTAAATATGATTGTGATTGGACTAATCATCCTTAGACAGCAAATCCAGGAGGGATAGTCTTAAATATGATTGTGGTTGGACTAATCATCCTTAGACAGCAAATCCAGGAGGGATAGTCTTAAATATGATTGTGTGATGATGATGGTGCTAATCGTGTGCTGCTGATCGGGTGATGACGATGCTGCTGATCGTGTGATGACGATGCTGCTGATCGTGTGATGACGATGCTGACTGATCGTGTGATGACGATGCTGCTGATCATATGATGACGACGCTGCTGATCGTGTGATGACGATGCTGCTGATCGTACGTTGACGATGATGCTAATCATGTGATGACGATGATGATGATCGTGATGTTTAATGTACTAGTAACTGCTTGAGTTACTAATGAAGTCAAATTGAAGAAAGCTTCCAATGATTTATAGATGTATCATGTGTAGTGACTCCATGCTCCTGCAGATGCTGTTATAATATCCTTCTCGTTAAGGGGGAGTGTTAAATATTGTAACTTCAAAGAATATTATATTTGTACTTTATTATTCCGGAGATGTTTCATCCCTCCGAAGTAACCCTATTATGTATCCGGAGATGTTTATTTCTCCGAGGGTCAGTATTAACTAGGGTTATTAGACCCACCATGTGTGGGTCGGCCCTGTAGTTGTATTTTAGGGGTTATTAGACTTCTCCAGGTGAGGTCGGCCCCAACAGGTCTATTAGTCAGTTGAGATTCAAGTATAAATAGAGGAGGTGAACTCCTCATTAGATCACTCACTCACTTGTGGAAGAGTGCGCACTAGTTGAGGAGATCTGCTAAGGAGACTTAGGAGGAAGGAGCACATCTTGTATTTTGGTTGATCATCTTATTGAGGAAAGCTTTACTGGGTTTTCTACCCCATGAGGGTTTCCCAGGATATATAGTGTGTTTATCTTGTGATTGTGTTACTTTCAGAGATCTTGCTTGTCTATTTGGTTTAAAATCAACATTTCTGCATTATACTCAACAGACAGTTTATCAAGGTTTATCCCAGCACCATTTTGAACAGTTTTAGAAAGACAAAGTTCAGAGCTTTTAAAGCCATGCTGCTAGAAATCATAGTTACAATCTTTTCAGAAATTTCCTCTTCTGTTAAAAATCCTACTGAATGCATGTAATGAATAGTTGTGCACAGCTTTTATAAATACACTCTATTTCCCTGTTTCTGTTAAAAAAAAAAAGAATAGAAACCTGGTTGTTCAACCTCATGGTTCTCCGATTTTTTCTCTTGAAGAAATCGATGTGATTGGTCGTATGTGCAGAGATTGTATTCGTGCTGGGAGAGAAGTGCTATTGTTCATCTTCAAACCGCTGCATTCATGGATTTGTTGTTGGTGTGGATCGTGGCCCCTTCCTCTCATTTTGGTAGCATGCTCTCTTGTGGGTTTTAATACCTCAGTGCTCTATTTTTGGTTTGTAGCTCTAACATGTCAACAGAGATTCTCTAATTCCTGGCTGGGCACTCTTCATATCTCTATTGTGGCTCTTTTTTGTTGGAGAAAGGCATGTGGTTGATGGTGGGCATCGTTCGGACATTACAGAAATTCGGGATGTTGTGTTTATGCATGTTATAATGCTCTGTTTTTTTATTTGCCTTACGAGTTGAAGCTGCTTAAATATATTATGTGGATTTTTGATGGCATTTCACAGCTTGGGTTTTTTGGCCCTCTTTATAGACATGATCATACTTTATGTTTGGAGTTTTCAGTGTCCACAGGCCTCATTGATGGTTTTTGGTGTTTGCTTCTGTTTGAAGCCTTGTTTTGGTTCATAACCAACACCTATTTTTCTAGAGCATTTGGTAATTGTCAGAGTTTTCCATTCTTGTGCCTCTGCAATCAATCCTCTTCAGCTTCAGAATTCAGCCACATTCTTTGAGGTTTTTTTTGTCTTTCTCTTAAGAGTTACTTCCATGGCCATACTTCCTGATTGGAGCTTTCAGCGTCTGCAGGCCTCATGCTCTTGCCATTCAATGCTTCTCTGTGAGATCTTCTTCAATTTCAGCTCTTCTTCAGTTTCAGCTCTGGTTTGTAGTTACTCCCTTTTGGGAGCCTTGTTCTGGTTTCTAACTGGCATTAATCTTTTGAACAATTTGTACATGAGTACCTTAGTATTCCTTGTTGCCAGGACTCATTTTTTTGTCTATTCCTGTGTACTCTCTACCTTTCGCTTAAGGGGGGGTGTTGGTGTACAATTGTAAGCTCATGTAGGTGAGTAATTGATATCGGCAGGTGAGTAATTGATATCGGTAGGTAAAGTATCAACCACCTGTCTTTAATGCTGGGCGTCCTTAATCTTATAAATTTGGGTGTTCTCAGTGTAATATATATCAGATTATCAGATTTATTAATCTGTTGTTCTTTTTCTTTTTTGTATGGAGGTTGCGGTTGTGTATGATCCTGGGTAGCTTCTTTGTTTTCAACATGACCCATATCAATGAAGAACTCAAATGTTATGTGATACGGTTGGGAAAGAATGTCTTTCTAAGCCGACAGTTTCGGGGCAAAAGAGACAAGGACACTGATGCGTTTCGGAGTAAAAGTTGCAAACCCAGTGATCACTTGTAACATCCCATAATTTCCTAAAAATTTAAAACTTTTAAAAACGACAATTAATATTAAAATGCAATGCGGAAGTAACAAATATTTATTAAAACAGTATTAAATAACAAAATCATTAATGTAAAAAAAAACAACTTAACTATTGTGTCATTTTAAGTAATGACATTTTAAGATAGTGACACGTCATACTTCTATAACGATTAAGATGCTAAATTATTTTCGTTTGTAATATTTCTTTAAGACAGAGTTCTTTTGAGAGGTTACTAACAACTTGTTTCTTATTGATGAGGAAAGGGGTCCCTCGAGGTGCCCGGAGGCTTACTTAGCTTTGTTGGCTAAAGCATTTGTACCCGTCCTTCATGTGCAGATTCATAGGTAAGAGAAAAAGCGACAGCACAGGTGTTACGAGTATTTAAAAATCCCAAAGGTCGTTAATGTTTTTAAAGAAAATCTATGTGACTCTTTGCTGTAGGTATGGATCTCTTATCTGTTCTAAAATATGATATGAACATGAAATCATCTTACATCATTAGCATAGTTTCAATCGATATTTCTCTCGGAATGAATATGTCAACAAAATGCTTTTGTCTAAGGCTTGTTATGATATAGGCTAGAATACAAAACTAGATATTATGATGATACTTCTACTATCTATTTCAATCATTAATGTAATATGCATCGATCTATGGATACCTGACTGTGTGTAGGATTTGAAACTATACAAAAATACTACATGAAATGTTATGATGCATTTAGTCTTTTAATTTAACTCTACTTGAAGTTTAGTAACAATTTAAACTATGTAAAAACCATATATATATACATATCCTAACTAGAGAATACAAATTGGATTAATATGTCAAATATGAATTCTAGGCATCGCTCATACGAGAACTATATGAATTAATCGATGGTGCAATACTATGAAGCTTTATGGAATATATCTCATAGTCAACCTATACGAACAAATTCATTCAACATACCTTTGATATTATTAAACAATGGATTGATATGTAATGCATTAACGTCGAGGTGGTGACATGGCAAATGTTACCAACGTAATGAATATTGAGTACAGAAGGGTTGTATCACGACGCCAGTCCTGGTCTTGGCATTGTAGTCTCCTGATAGTGGTAATTAGTGGAAACACGAGTGAATGCTACCGTGGCCAAGGATATGTGAAGAAGTTTACTAAACAAAAGATACAAGTCTTACCTGTAACTATCCTTACCTATTGAACTGTTGATTTGGCACTTTGTGGTTGTAATAATTAATAGAGTAATAAATATGGTGGTTGTCCATATTCCAATACGCCCGGTTGGCAATGATCTCCACCGTTGATTTGTGAAACCTTGAGATTGTAATGGAAACCCTATTTGCATACTACTTCAACTTTGAATGTGTTTCTCGGCGTTCATTTTGCTAGGTAATGGTTCGGGAGAGAGGCTGACAGGCCGAGAAGTTTTAGGAATTGTTAGTGTTTGGTTCTCTGAATTCGAACCCGTGACCTCTGTGCAATCAACCTGCAAGTGACAGTTCTATTTTTTAAGAAGCCGAGTTAAGGTAGTGAAAGGTCGCAGTGGTTTATTGGTTGAAGGGTTGAGCCTGCAACTTATTTCACTATATGAGTTTGAGAGATGTTTATCTAGGGTCTTTATTGAGCAATGGCACTGACTTTGAACCTTGGTATGTGATAATCGTTGTTGTTTCTTAGAACTGGACATCTCGTTTTTCTAGGCTGGATGTTGGATTTGTCAATCGTTTCTACAGGAAGTCTCCTTGATACGAAGGTAAGAATCTTTCTTACCCATCTCTTTGTTTTACAAACCTTCAAACGTAAAGTGGAAACCTTGTTTAACCAATGTGTTGTTATTGTGGCAGGTTAGCCTTCGTCAGAGAACCATTGTCTTGGAGATGAAGGGGGAGTCTTGCATGTCCACCGGTAAGCTTCGGTGGTTTCCTTACCTCGTTGGTCATCCTGTCAGTTGAAGTTTCAAGAATGGGGTTTGACACAGTTTTGGGTATTTGGATTTGACACGATTTTTATCCAAGAACTTCGTGGACAGTAATTCTATGTTCCTAGTTCTACTATCATGCTGGCTAGTAGTTTTGATGCAGTGTCTACTGTAAAAGTTTAGTGGAAAAAGTGACTTCTTGTAGGTATTGTAAACTCTAAGGACTAAACCCTCGTCATGTGATTGTTACAGTAGTTTGAAACTACCGGATTTATTGTGTAATATTGAGATTCCCAAACGTTGATGATGATATAAAAGCAAAGTGTTTTTAATGACAAATGTTATGATGGTGAAATCGTTTCTGTAAACGAATAGATGGACTGTGGTCTTTTTAACAAAACAACAATGTTTTATAGGGAATAGTGTTAATGTTTTAGTATTTGAATGTTGACCGAGAGTTTAAGGCTTGCTTACTTAAGTGCCTGTACATCGTTTTTGTCGTTGGATAATCCTCATTTAGAAAATAGCTGAAGTAGTTTGTACTATTATAAGTTTGTGTGAAGGTTTTGCCTTCAAATTCTAGTTTTCGTTTACAAAGGATACCCTGCCTGAGACCTTCAAATGTCATCGGCCTATGCTAGGGTTTGTCCAACTTTTACTTTCGGCTAAATAAATAATTGATGAATAAATACTTTGTGTAAACAAAAGTGTTCGAGACCAAGAATTGGTTCCTCACTTGTAAAATGCGAATGTTTTCAAGAATTATCCATGTTTTCTTACTAGAGTTATAACCCGTCGTTTAAGTAAAGATACAGGGAATGCATCCTACTAAATGAAGTTTACTGTAATGTAATAGTCTCGAATGCTAGTTAGGGTTTAATAAATTATAATGTTATCATGCTTTGAATAAAATCCACAGTTTGTCTTTGCAATAGAAAAGATGATGTTTGTATATAGAGTTAGGGTTTACAATGTATTAGGTTTTGATGCTACTGAAATAAATGATTGATACATGAAATCAAACAGGAAAATAGTGAACAATTACAGTATATGTAAAGACAAGAATACTATTTAATGATCAGTTCTAGCAGCTGTTAAAATCATTGGAAACACTATTACTTGGAAAACATGATATGTATGATTTTAATTGCATTTGCTTGCTATTTTGATTGAATAGAAATAAGAGGAAAATACATGACTGTACAGAAATTAAACTAGATTTATATTTTATGAGATAACAAAAGAATCCTATAACATTATCTATGCTTATACAATAAATTCTTACTCTGTTTAGTTATAGGTCATAATGGCAAACAAATCACTTACTATAATTATTTATCCAATCAAATGGCAATATGCCTATCTCTCATCTATTATTTAATTTGCTTCTCTATACTAGAGTATGATGCAAATAACATGTGGAAAAATATAGAGTTGATTTTCTAATCAGATTTTAAACAAAGCTTATTATTCAGACTTAAACAAAGATCAGAAATAAATACATTTACAAAACAGAGTTTGATGATTTCACTAAACATAATTATTAAACTGTAAACAAAATAGGAAACAACAAAACCTGGTTAATCTGTAGGGAAACAAACAACCCAAGGAGCCTGTTCCACCCAACCAATTCCTAAAGACAGCCAAGTTACTTGCCTTAGGACCCCCGAGACTGTTCACTGAACCACCAGGAGGAACAAACTTAGAAGCTTAGGATCTCAATCTTGCAGTAGTAATAATTATCCAGTCTTAAAGACTTAGCAGTCAAAGGGACCTGCACCAGCACCTCTGGTTCTCCTTCTTAGAATAATTTGCAGACTTACAATGCACTCACATAGCCCCCCTATTCGAATCTCTCAGTCATTACCTGATGCTCATGAGGAATATTTCTGCAAAAAATATTGTGTAAGAGCTGCCTGCTCAATTCGAATTTGCCTTATGTAGGCTGCCTAGGCCTTTTCAGTTGTTAACTGGTCATTAAATGATCTGCCTGCTCACTCCCTCCACCTGGGGGATAATGCCACATTTGTAGGGGTAGTTGTCCCATAACCAACAGCTAGTGGTGAAGTGCAATTGCTGCCATCTGTCCCATACCTTCTAACAGCTTCCATTCCTCCTAGTGGGTCAGTGAACACTCATTTAACAGTTCCCTTGGGTGTTTGTCTCCTACTTTAATTTATTAAATAATAATAATTCAGTAATTACATTCATCCTTGACCAAACTTGGTCATAATTACAAAATTTTGTAATTAAATTTAACATAAAGTATTTTGCCAATAAAATAATAATTTCAAAAATTGGGTAGGTGACATCACCGCTTGCTTTGTTGCCAAATTTTTTTCTAAGTTAATATCTCAGCGACAGTCAGTAACTAGGAGACATATCAAAGCTATTCATATAATTCCAAGCTTTGGAGACTTTTTAGACCAAAACTTATAAATTCTCCGACCTGTTTCGGGGAAACTTTTGCCAAGACTTCCAGCATTTCGAACTCAAAACCTAGAACTCCTCCGATTTGCTTCGGGTAGGTTTACCAAAGTCCTTGGCGTTTCTCTATAAAAAATTAAACCGGTGTATCGGTGAGAAAATCGTAAATTCCTCCAACGTTTTGTTGAGAAAATGAAAACTTTCCCGATCTGTTTCGGAACGTTTCATGCCAACTGCCCGATGTTTCACTGCCAAACACAAATCTTGTCCGACGTTTTGCTAAGTAATCAATAAATTGTTGAAACAATCTAAAAGGCCAAAAACTTGGAAAAAATTCTAAGTATTAGCTTTCCCAAGGACAACCAACTCCACACAATACTATTCTCAAAACTTCTAAAAAACTAAAAGGGTGAATCAAGCCAAAATTTGAATTCACTCAAGAAAGGGAGGGGCCCTAGCTTTTCAACAAACTGTGGAGGGTGATTGCAACTGCAACAATTGGCGACTAACTGGGATAACTTAGATCTATGAAAACAGAACATACTCTTTAGTGAATGATTATTCTAGGTAGGGTGAGAACTTATTTCTACTTATCTGTGACTTTCAATTGCAAGAGTCATACATCATTGATCTGCCTTGTGTTATGAACAATTTTGTTTTAAATTGGGATAAGTATCACATTTATCCAGTATTATCATTAATGTTTTAAGGGACATGACAGCTTAGTTAGGACTATACAACCATTCTCTTGAGGCCAATTTATGCATTTAATTTACCGAACCTGTCTATATGAAGTAACTAGGTAAGACACCACATGTTAAGTAACAAAACCTAGCAGATGTAAACATTTGTTCTTCATTCCTATACCAGATGCATTTCTTTGATGCATTAGCATTCTTTGATGCTTGAGCAACTTTGATACATAGTTCCCTTTTATCTTCAGAGGTGAAGCCCAGGCTCTTCCATCCATAGTGTCATTTTGTGTGGGTGATGAGTATTTTGTTTGGCTTATCATACCCACGGATAGAGAAGAGCCTCTTTCAAATATTATTAGAAGTATCCTCTTGGTTTGCTTTGAACATCTGACTTTCTATGTTCATGTCTTTGTTTGATTCTTCAAATGTCCATCTTTAACTTTCATGGATGTTTGCACTGGGGAACAACTGACTCTATTTGTGCCTTTTTTGGCATTAATATTTTGGTATAGGATCATTTTGATTTGCCATACATCTGCAAGGATCTTGCTTCCTTTCCATGGGTCGGCCATAGTATACAACTTCAAGACAGGGTTATTTATATGTTTATATGAATGGAGCCCCAAGATAGTAACTTTGTCCCAACAAAATATACATGATTTAGTTCATTTTAGTTTGAATCGGATCATGTGATAAGTTTCTCAATGAACATAATAATAAGGTAAGACAGATAGGTTGAAATCCTTAGAACGATAATGCTTGAAATTGCACCACTGAATCTTTTTGATAAGAAGACTTTTAATCTTCGAAATACTCTCACACTTCCTAAGATTCACAAGATCTTTTCACTAAAGATTTATTTCATGAATAATATTTAGATCATAGCTTTCCATTCAACACTCTGACTGTTGGGATAACTTTATTTAGGAGTTCAAAAACAAGGAAACAACATTTGGTTTCAAAGAAATAACAACTAGGCTAACAAGTAATAAAACAACGAAAGATAAATTTTATTTATATACAAAATGTTTTCCTAGAACTAAGAAAAGTACTGCTTGAGAGCTTGGCTATTTACAGGAAGCATTTCCAATTCCCCTTCTAAATTTTGTAATCTATATGTCCTAGGGCCAAGTTTCTCAGCAATATTGTAAGGGCCAAGCCATAAGTGTTAGAATTTGGTATGCTTACCCTTTTCTTTGTGGGCTTGATCCCACTTTAGGACTAAGTCACCTACCTCAAACTCTTTCTTTCGGGCCTTCCAGTTGTCAAACCATATCTTGATATTACATTGATGTAAATTAAACTTGTTTCTAGCCTTTTCTCTTTCTTCTTCAAGTTTAAGCAGGGTATTAATTCTTACTTCCATAACATGGCTATTGGATACTCTAGATGCTTGGGCTAATTGTAGTGAGGGTAAAAGAATGTTAGGTGGAAGAATAACCTCTTTTCCATACACTAAAGTATACGAGGAAACTCCTAAAGTATCATTCAGAGTGACCCTATCATCCCATAGAGTGTTTGGAAGAGCGGCATGCCAATTTCTTTGGTTTTCAATTATAGTTTTCTTGAGAATCCTAATTAAATTCTTGTTTGTGGACTCTGCCAACCCATTCCCTCATGGATAATAATTGGAAGAGTAATGCAATTTGATTATTTTTCTATAGCGAATTCTCTTAATTTCAGAGAAGAGAAATAAGAGGCATTATAAAAAACTAAAGAAATTGGAACCCCAAGCCTGGTTATGATATTCTCTTGCAGAAATTTGATAACAACATCTTCATTGACCTTTCGCAGAGGAACAACTTTAGTCCAACGTGTGAAGTAATGTGTAGCTGTAAGAATGTACTGATGCTGTAATGAGGAGTTGAGATTAATTTCCTCGATGATGTCCAAGCCCCATTTCTCGGAGGGTTCCGAAATTATCACTAGCTGCAATGGTGCTGCTAGTTTCGCTAATATTCTGACACTCTTTGGGAACACAACACATTTCCGGGAATATGCAAGAGAATCTTTGAAAACATTAGGACAATAATATCCTGCTATTAGAATCTTATATGCAGTAGTATCTCTAGAATGATGACCTTCGTCAGGCCCATCATGCATTTCTTTTAGCACCTTCTCTGCATCTTCCTTTTCCAAGCATCTAAGAAACACTCCATCATAATTCCTTCGGAATAGTATTCCATTGATTATTTGATATATTGTTAACTTCAAATGAAAAGCTCTTGTTTGCTTTGAATTCCAATGCTCCAGAGCATACCCATGCTGTAGATAATGTACTAGATTGCGATACTAAGAATCAGGTGTAGTATAAATAGAGAAAACCTCAAGTAAATTCATCTTAGCTTCATTATTCCATCCATTGAGTTCTTCTGCCGGATTCTCAGTGATCAATTTGCATAATCCTTTGCCTTTGACGATGTTAGCAGGCTTGAATTCCAAGTCATATTCTTGTAATGCAATGACCCAATTCCCACATCTTTCTCCTAATTCCTTTTGTACAAATAGTGATCTGACAACCGGATGAGGTACTATGACCTTGGTCCTATTTTTAAGAATATAGGGTCTGAATTGTTTTACAGCTTTAAACACCATGTAAGCTTGTTTGTCTACATCTGGATAGTTTAGTTCAGCCCCTTGTAACCCAATGCTCATAAAAGATATTGGATATTCATCCCCTTGCTCTCCTTTTTGAGTGAGCATTGCTGCAAGGGAATGATCAGACGCGGATGTATAAATGATAAACTATTTTTCAAAATCCGGACTGCTTAATGATAGTGCATGAGTAATCATGGTATTAATATCATTAAAAGCATTTTTTTCTACTTTAGTCCATTTAAATTGCACGTGATGTTTAACCATTTGTTGCAAAGGTTTTACAATTTGTGAGAAATCTGACACAAACCTTTGAACATAGTTTATTTTTCCCATCAATGACTGCATGGATTTCTTATTGTGGGGAATGGGAATCTGCAATATGGATTGGATTCTTTCAGGGTCAACTGAGATTCCCTTTTTTGAAATGATGTGTCCTAGTAATCTCCCATCCAAAAAAACAAATACACTTTTCTTAGGGTTAAGAGAAATACCATATTTTCTACATCGCTCAAAAATTTGTTTTAAATGGTAAGCATGGTCTTCCCTTTTCTTGGAGAAAATTGTGACATCATCCAAATATACAACTACACTGTGGCCAATCAATCCTTGAAAAGCAATGTCCATGGCCCTTTGGAATGTGGATACAACATTCATAAGGCCAAATGGCATTCTTCTATAAGCAAATGTTCCCAATTTCGCGCGGAATGTTGTCTTCAGACGATCGTTTTCGACCACTAACACTTGATTGTATCCAAAAAATCCATCTAATAAGGAGAAAATTTATGAACCTGATACGAGCTGTAATATTTGTTCCATGGAAGGAACACGATATCTTGTCCTTATTGGATGCTCTATTCAAGTTCCAAAAATCTACACACAACCTTATCTCTCCCGATTTCTTATGTACGGGCACGATATTTTCTACCTATTTAGAATGCCTTACTTTGAACATGATTTTGGCATCTAGTAGCTTCTTTAATTCTTTTTGAATAAGGGGTTCCAAAGTGGGATGCACTTTGCGAAGTTTTTTTTGAAATAGTTTAACCCCTTGTTTGATAGGAATAACATGTTGTATGATGCTAGTATCATCTGTCTTCAAGTCATCATAAGTCCAAGCAAACACATCCTTCTATTGTTGAAATAATTTAATGAATTTGTGCCTTTCACTAGGTGAACAACATGTTTCGAGATTGACATATTTTGGTTCCTTTTCGGTTCCCAAATTCACCAACTCATACTACATCGAAGAGCTGTTAGTTTTGACATTTGTTGGTTTTCTGAACTTATGTTGTAAATAAAATAAATTCTCGAGAGTGTGTACTCCTTTTGGCATAAAGTTTCCCTTGGATTGGTTTTCAATTGTCTTTTCCAGATTTAACTGATGTTTTGTTTCATCGATAATCGACCCTTTGAATGCATCTTTATCAGTTAAGAAGTCAATAGTTTGTTTATCATCGTCGAATACTCTCCAATTTGTAACATTGTTTGGGACAAATGGTCTGAAAAGTAATTCAATAGAGAATTTTCCATTAAGAGGAACTAGACGAGAAGCAGTAGTAGCTAGTAAATCAGAAGCATAATTCTTAGATCCAGGAATGGAATTAATATTAAAGGCATCAAAATTTGAGATTAAATTCCATACCTCAGCTTGGTATCTTTTTAAATGTGGAGATAAACAATGAATAGTGTTCCTAACTTGCCTGACAATTATCTCTGAGTCACCAAAAACCTTTAAATTTTTAACATTCAAATCAATAGCCATTTTTAGTCCCTGAATCAAGGCCCCATATTCAGTAGTGTTATTGGTGCATTCAAATTCTAATCTACAGGAGAGAAATATTCTTTTCCCATAAGGATCTACACCCTTGTTAACTTTAGTTCGGTACCTTAGATCTCGCCCTAGCTTCCTTAGACCTTGTTGTAATCCCAAGGTTCAAATAGTTATCATAGATACATTACACAATATAAGCAACCATACACATTGACATAGATACAAGAGACGAGACATATAGAGAGAATAGTCTTTGTATTAACCAGCAATAGCAGAACAATATGATAGAATCAATCTCTACTTTCTATCGGCTCACCAGCCTAGATATATATATGTGCAGATATAGTTACATAACTGTCTGTCGGTTTATCCAACCAACCCGACCCATACTAGTCGACGCGACTAGTCGACATATGCTGTAGAGTGGTCGGACGGAGGGCCTAGTCGACAGGCCGACCTAGGCCCCTCCAACATGTCCCCCACCTCAAAATATTTCTTCATCCCGAAGAAATGGAGAGATCAAATGTACAAAAAATGAATTACAGAAACAATTATGTCAAAAAAATGCTAGAATCCATAACATCAGGAATCTGGAGACAAGCTTCAATGATAACTTCAGCAGAGACAAATAGATGGTGCTGGAACTCTTCCCAAGTGTGTAACAGATTCTGGATGTCGACAGTCAGAGTTGTGAGTTTCGACAGATTTTCCATCTTGTCGTGAGTGGATGTAGCTTGCAAATGGATCATGTCAAGATCAAATGTGTTAATTGTATTGTCGGTAGCAGCAAGTAACTGATTGAATCTGGGATGCATTTCTTCAAGTTTGTTGAGGCCTCCTCGAGCCTGTGACATCCACTGAATTTCCTGTTTTTCTAACTTTTCTAATTGCTTGTTCTCCAGGATGATTTGATTATCAAGTATTTCAATATGGGCTTCATCTGCAGTCAAGCACTGTTGCTGAAGCTTGCTTAGCAATGCTGTTGTTTTCTGAAGATTTTTGTAGACATCACCATAGTAGACATACCAATTGTTGAGAACTGTGGAAAGTTTTTCTTCCTAATGAGCGTACTGCTTGAGTGCTTTGGAGGCTTCTGAAAAGGCTGTAAACTGATTTTTCATGAGGGAAGCTACCTCAATAGCCTGATCTTGCTGTTTCTTGATAAGCTTAGATTGTAACATCGACACGACAGATTCTAGTAACTGGTATGCTTTGTCTAGAGGTGATGTCGTGTCGGAACTAGATGGAAGTGGGATAACTTGCTGAGCTAATTTTTCACACTTAGTAAGAAACATAGCCCTCTCGTTCCGTAGCTGCAGTAACTGATCTTCTGATTCCTATCGGTGATATCTTTGCGCTCTAAAAACTGCATCTTCAAGTAAATCGAGTTCTACTTGGGAGGCCAACTATGGCTGATAGCTTGTAGCAGCTCCAAATTGATCTAAGTATACAGAAGGAATATTTTTTGATTGTCCTTGATGTGTTTGTTGTATTTGCAGTTGCTGCTGCAATTCTCTTTCTTTACGTTTCTTCTCTTTGTGTTTCTTTCGGCTACTTTTCTCTTTTTCTTTGCTTATGGTTTATTGTTCTGACCCCTTATCTTTTTCGGTTGTTGCTGGGTGATTGTCGATGGCTACTTGTGCACTAATGGCAGCCTGTTCTGCTTGACTGTGTGTACTGGGTACTGCTGTTGCCATGACTGGATTGTCATGTTCTGGTCCTTCGGCCGTTAGTGGATTTGCTGAAGATGTGCTAGAGATTTCCCTATTGTTTGTATTAGTAGCTGGAGCATTTGTGTGTTCTGATGGTTCTGTCGTGTCGGTTGCAGCTTCTCGAGTCTTGACTGGTTCCGTGACTGTCTCTGCTTCTGTCGTGTCTGCTTCTTTGTTGAACCGTTGTGAAATTGAACTAGACTTGGATCCTTCAACAGGGTAACTCGACTGGTTTACTGGGAATGGTGGCAGGTCGACGGATGTCGGAATTGGACTTGGTGAAATGGTACTGTTGAAGGGATCCGGACTGACTAGACTAGACTCGACTTGGGAACTGATAACTTGGGATTTTTCCGCGCTAACGATTTTTGATTGAATTGGACTCGTTTGCTGTGGTAGTGATTCAACTGGAAGAGGAGTGAAGACATTTGTTTGTTGTGCATATATTGGATTTGATGGGTTAGGATTTCTGATATGGTGGGTGGTCATGTGACCGACAATTTCTGGGCTGGGTAATGGCAAAGGTGAAATTCCTGTTTGAATGTTGACGGACAGGGCTAAGTTAACCGGGACAGTAGACGGAGAGGAAAAAATAGGTTATTGGATGACCATCTCGCGCCGGTTAGGGTAGAATATCGGAATGTTTGCAGTGAATGTGCTCAGAGCGGTGTCTTCTGTGACATGAGGAGCAGGTAATGCTAAAATACTTCTTTCTTCTTCTACTATAGTTGGGAAATGGGGGGGGGACTGGATGGTTAGATCAACATCAGGAATGACTGAAATTTTCTAGTTTCTTAACAATGATTTGGGAAGATGGATACTTATCTTTTTCTAGGAACTTTCTGAATTGTTCTTTGATGGGCAGTTTATTCTTGGGTACATCTTCTAGGATTTGGGTAGCGCTATCGTATAGCTTGATCTCGTCTATCATCGACGATTCTTGAATTGTTACTTGTCTTTTTCCTTTCCCTTTTGTCGATATTATTCGGTTCTGTCGGGCTGTGACTATTTCGGCTGCTACCTTCTGGATATTATCGTCTGTCAGAAGATGTTCCGGATTGTCGGATTCTGTATCGCTGTTCGACTGCTCTCCGGCTTCTATGTTCGGAGTCTGGGTGAGTGCTAACATCTTGGTGCTAGGAGTCGGCTCGGGCTGATAGTTAAAAGTGTTCATGTACAACCGAATTTCATATGCTTCTTCTTGTTCCATGTCGGTCAGAGGTTCAACATATTTGACGTTGGTTTTCATGGCTTGTGCCGGGATGTGTAGTACTTGATTAGATTGAAAGCTTAATTCTGAAAATATTTCACTTACTGAAGGGTAATAGTCGAGTCGTTTTGCTGGGCTTGCTGCTCCTTCCTTCCATGTACCATATTGCTATGTTGTCCAAAGATAGTTGGATGTGCGCTGTTGGTGGCAGGCTTTGACGGACGTTCTGTGGTACCCTCCATCTTGTTGCTATTTCTTTAAGGTCAGTAAACCATGCTTCAAGCCAAAGCTTGACTGTTGTAGGTCCATGTCAGTTTTTTCCAGGTGCAAAACAGCGGAAATTTTCCATCAGGACGAGTCGGACTTCAGTTAAGTCTTTGTTTCCTTTTGGTCGACAATGGGTCATAGCAATCCAAATGAGTAGAGATGGGTAGCGGGTGCTAGCTCCCTCGTCCTGGCACTTCTGGCATGTATATTTGAGAATGTCGGCCAAATAATCTGCCCAGTTGTACACCTTGCCGTTCATAGCCATATTTTTAACATCTTCTAGCATTTCGGGCTTCAGGTCTGAACCTCTACCTGTCCTTGAAAGTGCATGTGATACAATCTTGGCAGCTATTTTGTAATTACCAAAAACAATCTGACTCATGACTACTCCTCGTGAATTCTTTCTAGCGGGAGAATCGACAAACTCATCAATCAAGTCTGCAGCCGAACTTGTTGGTACAACATCTCCTTTATGTGAAAAGCAATGATTTTGTGGATGATTTCACCATTGATTTCGACTGGAATATCAAAGTAAAGCTTGCCATTGTGGTATCTGCTAACGATGAACTGTGCAATGAATTCCTTCAATCCTCCAAAGTTATCCAATAAGGGTGCCTTCAGGTAGTGCAGGATTGTGGCTGTCTGCAACCGTTTTGCTTCCTCTCTCTAGTGACCGCTTGATTCCTTTCCCCAATCTTCAACACTTCTCCATGCTTTCTTCCAAGTGGGTTCCAATTCCTTCGCATTCCGAATCAATTGGAGTCTAGTTTCCAGTGGTGTTTGTTCTTTCTCCAATTCTCTAACTGTTGTTGCAGCGGCTTTGCTAGCGGTTAAAGTTTTTCGAGGAGCCATGGCAGATTCAGGGTGCGAGGTTGTAAGACTGGTTTCAGTGGAGTTAGGGAATTTTGTTTCTTGGATTTCAAGTTCTCAGTAGAAGAGTAACCAAGGATCCTCAAGCTCCGTATTTATAGCGGAATTACTCGGCATGGGCGAATGAGACATAGAGGCTCGTATTAATGGCTGACGTGATGGAGTTATTAAATTAGGCTGGCCGGATATCGACGCTTCGTCAGGTGCATTACTTTTGACGGTGCGATTATCTTTAGCCTTTATTGCTTTGTCATCATGGTGCTGCGACATCTCGTTTGTTGTGTTAGGTCGACGGGCTTCTCTATTTATGTTTGGTTGGTATGAGCTCCAATACTTCCACTGTGTCGGATTTTCTTCTGTAAACTGTCGATGCTCTTGTCGGTGTCTGTAATATCGACGGTTATGTGTCGGACTTCTTTCTCTGCTGTTTCCTTGCTTCCTCTGCCATTCTCTCGTCATTTCTGCTTTTTGCCATGATCTGCTATATTTGGTTGATTGCTTTATATTACTCTCATTCGGTTATTTCTAACTTTTTTTTTTCCATGTTCATGATTTATACCTTTTTAGTCGGGCGCCGTTTATGTCTTTCTTGAAAATATCTCCTTGTAATGTTTTTAGTCGGACTGAGCCATTAGGATTTAACTTTTCGATGATATAGGGTCCCATCCATTCTGTATGCAACTTTTTTGGTTTCCCTTTTACTCTGCTATTATATAGGAGTGCTAAATCTCCAACTGACAGATTCTTTTGTTTGATATTTCTATCATGCCATGCTTTTTGTTGCTGTTTTTGCACTCTCTGATGTTCTAATGCCAACTGTCGACTTTCATCTAGTTTCAACAACTGTAGTAGTCGTTCGTGTCGAGTATCTTCAACGTCGATATGAAGAGTTGTTGCGAAGGTCGGTGCTTGTCGTCGAAAATGTAATGGGATGACAGCCTCTTAACCATAGACAAGTGAGAATGGTGTCTGTCCTGTTGTTTTCTTATATGCTGTTCTATATGCCTAGATGACAGCAGGTATTTTATCGTCCCAATCATCTTTCTCTGTATTGAATATTTTTGTCAGTCCTTTTGTAAGTGTTTTATTGAACGATTCTATTGCGCTGTTCGACTGAGGGTGATAAGCTGTGCTTATTCTATGATCGACTGCAAACTCCTTAGTCAATGCTTTAATGGTTTTACATTCAAAGTGTGTGCCTTGGTCACTTATCAATGTTATGGGACATCCAAAGTGTGTTATGATGTTTTCATAAATGAATTTAGCAGCAACTTCACTTGAACATGTTTCGACTGGTTCTGCTTCTTCCCACTTGGTAATGTATTCAACAGCAGTAATAATATACCGAGCACCTGTTCGTCTTCCCACTACTGGAAATGGTCCAATAAAATCAATAGCCCATATTTCAAATGTTTGGCTAGGGTTAATTGGACATAATGGCAATTCTGTTCTTGGTAGTGGTCGGCCCATGCACTGACATTTATCACACTTAGATACAAACTCTCGACAGTCTTTATGAATCGTTTCCCACCAGAGTCCTATCTACAGGATTTTTCTGGCTGTTATATCCGTATGATAGTGTCCTCCTGTTGGTCCAGCATGGGATTCTGTAATTATATCCTATTGTTCATGCTCAAGTGCACATCGGTGTAATATATCATCCAAGCCAAGTTTATAGAGGAAACCATTGATCAAGGTGTATGGGGTTGCTTTCATTGCTAATATCTTCCTCTTTTTCTCATTCATTCCCTCAGGAGCTTGCCCATTTTCCAAAAATTGTGCAATTTCCATAAGTTCTGAAGGTACTGCTTCGATGCGAAACAAGTGTGTGTCCGTTAAGTCATCTTCAATTCCTGTCGGTTCTTCTCCTATGTCGATTCTTGACAGGTGGTATGGTCCAATATTAAGTTTTCAAGGTTGGATGATTAATTCGAATTCAAATTCTTGGAACAGTAATAACCAGCGACATAATCTCCTGTGATGCAATGGCTTATTGACTAAGTATTTTAAAGCTTGGTGATCTGTATAAAATACAAAGGGATTAGCCAATAAATAATGGCGGTATTTCTGAAGGGAAAATACCATACCTAATGCTTCTCTTTCAGTCATAGAATAATTTCTTTCAGCTTTATTCAATTTTCGACTGCTGAATGCATTAGGATAGTCCATGTTATCATCTCCAGGTTGTGTTAGGATGGCTCCTATTGCTATTCCGGATGCATCAATATGTAGATGAAATTTCTTTGACCAATCTGGAAATTGAAGAATCGGTGCTTCGATCATTTTTCTTTTCAGTGTGTTGAATGAAATGTCACATTCCTCCGTCCATTTATAATCTCGATCTTCTTTTAGCAATTCTTCTAGAGGATAAGTCATATCGGAATAGTGTCTGATAAATTTTCTGTAATATCCGGTATGTCCTAACAGGATTCGTACTTGTTTCGGATTTACTGGAGGCTTTAGGTCGAGAATGATTTTGATCTTCGCATAGTCAACCTTAATACCTTCTTTGCACATGACATGACCAAGTAATATGTCGATAGGCATCGCGAAGATGCACTTTTTAATGTTCAGGGATAGTTGTATCTGTCGACATCTTTCTAGCATTAGTCTAAGCCATTGGCAGTGATCTTTCAGCATTGTATAAATTGTCCAGTCATCAAAGTATACAGCCATGGTTTTGTAAATGTATTCTTGGAATGCTTTGACGACAATTCTTGAGAAGACCGTAGGTGCGTTCTTCAACCCGAAAGGCATAACTTTATACGCGAATGACCCGAATTTGCATACGAATGTTGTCTTTTTTTGGTCTTCTTTTTCTATAGGTACTTGGTTGTACCCCGAGAATCCATCCGTGAAAGAATAGCACTCGTGTCTTGCAACTTCATTGATGATTTCATCTACAAAGGGTGTATGGAAAGGATCTGTTAGAGTTACCTTGTTCAACTCTCGAAAGTCGACACAGATTCTTAGTCGAGTCGGATCTTGTTTCTTTTGCTGAACGACCATTGGGCTTTCCCATTCCAACTGGTCAATAGGATATATGATTCCTGCAGCAAGCATGTTATCGATCTCCTTTTTGACAATATCCTTATATTTGCGAGCAAGTTTGTAGGGTCTTTTCTTCACGGGTCTGGCGTCAGGTTTAATGTTAATTTTCATCTCACCCATTTCCTTTACAAGCCCTTTCAAATCTTTATAGTCTCGAGCAAAAACATCTTGGAATTCTTTGAGAATACTGGAGATTTCTGCTGTCTGTTCCTCATTCCAGTAATCGCCTATTTTTGCCATTTTTGGTCGATCGTCCTTTGAAATATCTACTTCCTTTACTTTAATCTTTGCATCCATCCATTCTGGTGCACGGCTATTACTTACCTGTCTTTTGCCTTCTTTGATTTGTGTGAAAGTTGGTGGGAAGTCTTTTTTCTGATAATCTTTAAGGTTCATCTTTTTCTACGATCTCTGTACTTAAGATTGTTCTTATGGGCTTCGACACACTGGGGTGATCCTTTCTCCATTGAAAATTTTTCCCTACCGACATCTCTGTTTCTAGGCTCAGTCTTGTCGAGTGCTGCTTTTCTGTCATCCTTATATTGTAGCAAGTGTTAGGTGGGTGCATATTCTCTTGTTTGTTTCCAAGTGTTGAAGTTTCTGTTGGCTGTAAGAATTCTTTGATGCTTTTGCTTGCTTCGACCAATCTCTCATCCTGCGGAGAAAACTGGAAATCCTTAATAAAATTTTCTTTTAGATCTTTCCAAAGGAAAGTTTCTCCTCTTGCTTCTTCCATCTTGTACCACTTGTTAGGTAGATCATCGAGTGTTCTGGGAAAGAGGTGAGGCCATTTTCTTTCATCTTTATGCCTAATTTTCTCCATTCTTTTTCGCAATAATCAATGTGAGCTTCAGGGTTTTGTCCTTGTGTGAACAAAGGAATGTTGGCCTGATTTGTCAAGTTTCTTCCTCCAAACCTTTCTATGAAAGATGTAGATGCAGTATTCCAACTTTGAATTTTCGACTGATGAGTGTCCCACCATCTCGCAGCTTGACCAGTAAATGTCTCTACCAAACTTTGTAGACGGCCTTGCTCTTCGACATGTTTTGATACCTGTTCGACATGTACATCAGGTGGATCACGTTCTTTATATCTTAATGTCGAGCTACCATATTGTACATGTTTAACTGGAGCAAGTGTTGGATATGCTCGTATTTTTCGTTCGAAAACCTTCGGTGTGTAGGATACAGGGTGACACTTCTTTATTTGTTTCCTCGAGATGGCTTCCACATTCCAGCATTCTTTTGCATGTAGATCATAGTTTTCTATTTGCCAGTCATATAGTTCTGCATCGGAATTATATCTGAGTGAGATAGGATCTCCGAGATGAAGTTCTCCTTGGTTATTTGGCTCAATGCGATCTTCATTATTATCTATTCAGTAAAGCTGTCGAATATCGTTATCGACTTCTGTAGGTTCTGACCAAGGTTCTCCTTGTGATGGGAATATTGGCACGATAACCTTTTGGCCATTACCTTTCAACTTGATGCGGCTTTTGTCCAAAGAAATTGAAGCCTTCATCTTCCATCCCCATGGTCGACCGACCAAAGCAGGGAAGGAGCTTGCATCATCTTTTGGTACGATGATTTCAAAATCTACTGATGTTGTGATACCTTTAATGGAAGTTTCTACTCCTTCCATACTCCAATCGGCTCAATTAATCCCTGATCTGCAAGCTTTAAGTATATGCTTGATTCCTGTAGTTGAGTTCGACCGAGTTGGTTCCAAGTATCACGAGTCATGATATTCACTTGGGATCCAAAATCAAGTACAACTTATCGTACATGATATCCATTTATGTCGAGATCGACTAATGGGTCAGCATCATTTTTCTCTTTTTGTTTTAGTCAAAAAATGTTTTTAGTTTGTCTTTGCTCGATGTGTTTTAATTTAGGCAACAAATCAATCATTTTTCCTACAGATTCTTCATGTGAAATTAATTTGAGCAATTCATTAAGAGTTTCTTCATGCGTTGCTAAATCATGAAATATGTCTGACGCATCTTTGTACACAGATTTTCGTTTTATAGGATTTGGATAATCCTCTTTATTGACAATTCTAGTTATCTGAGGTTTGTCTTGACGAATATGAGTGCCTTGCCTTGTTACAATTTGCAAGTTTTTTGTTCGCAGCACATCATTTTTTTGAACACAAGATAAAACATGAACATTTTTCTTATTATTTATTTTCTCGATCATGGTAGGGCAATCCTCTAAATAGTGATTGTCTACCCCACACTTTGTACAAAATTTGAGATCAGTTCTTTCCTTATAAGGGCATTCTGTGTGTCGATGATTCTCGTTGAAGCATGTAGAATATGCACCAGTTCGACCATATCGAAAGCCTCGACTTCCACTGCCACGACCGCGACTCTGATATCCACCACGTCTATTGTAGCCATTATATCGCCAATATTCCGTCGATCATTATACCTTGGGTATCTATTGTTCCTGTTTTGATTGTACTGGTTATTTCTTCCATCATTTCTCCCGAATCTGTCATTTGCTAGATTTTTGTCTTGGTTCTGCTCGACAGAATTTGCTTGGTACACTGCATGATAATTTTGCCGATTTTTCAGGTTCAGATGACATTCTTCGATTGAATGTGTATTTACTTCACAAATTTGACACCATCTTGCCTTCTTATTTTTCAGATTGTATGGACAATCATTTGTGGTATGTGAATCATATTCTTTGCATAAATCTCAGAAACATCTGGATTGGATGAGCTTTACATCTTGTCGCCGATCATCATTTCGACAAGAATCTTTGGTATGTCCTGAGGTTCGACTAGTTGTACACCATTGCTCTAGTCCTTTTAACGTCATATTTCTGATAGCCTGCTCCATACTTTCAAGTCATTCGTCAACATGTCTGTCCATGGATATTAGAGGGTATTCATCATCCATTTCGATTTCTAGTGCTACTCTTAGCGCATTTGCATATGTATTAACATTTTGTTGACGAACATGTATTCTGATTTTATTGATCAGACCAGCAATAAACCATTTGATTAATAGTTTTTCTTCGATTTCATAGTCTAATTTTCTCAAGAGGTATTTAAACCTCTTGTCGTACTCCTTGACAGTTTCTGTCGACTTTTGGACTGTTGTCTTCAGTCGTTCTGTCGCCAGGTATGTCGCATATTCAATCATAAAGAAGGCTAAAAAGCTTTGTTTGATTTGTGCTTTTGTTGTAGTTGGTGTTTTTTCGATGTACCCCATGTACCAAGTCAGTGCTCTCTTTCTTAGTGAGCCAACAAATTGAGAAATTTGTCTGTCTTCATTGGTGATTTGATTAGCTGTCTAGATTGCTTCGCACACAAACCAGTGTCTTCTTGGGTCTTCATCTCCTTCGTAGAACGGAAGGTGTGCTGTGGTGTGCGCCATGTCTTCTATTGTATTATTCTGAGAATCTGATGGGGTTGTGGGTGGGTTATTTCCACAATCAATACTTGGTGCTTCGTTAGTATGAATTAGCTGTCTTTTTGGACTTGATTCTCTGTCTTCAGAATCAATGAATGTATCTCCTTTGATGTCGCTAGATCTGCCTTCGTCAATTACTTCTGTTGAAATCCAGTTAAAGTTTTGCTCAAATGGGATTTTGCTAAATATCGGACTTTCCGACGTGCTTGTCGAATCACTCAAATTTGGTATTGGCAGGGGGGGCGCTTCTTCATGCTCCATGTACACTAGATGTAAACTTCAATTTGAAAATTCAGGTTGAAAAGATATCCAATTCCCTTCTTCTGGCCGATGAATCAATAGTCTATTGATATCGTCGCCTTCTATGCTTCGACGACTCCAAACTCCCGACTGACCAGCATGGAGACCAAGGTTTTCTTCGACAATTTCTTCCACCCGAATGCTTTTTGTCAAACGGAATGGAGATGGAGGTGATACCGTTTCTGGTATTTGAATTTGGAGAGCTCTACCACTCTCTATCCACAAGTCTTCATCCATCGACGACAGTTCTTCTTTGACATCCTGATCATCGCGGACTCGTCTTGATTCTGGCAGATTCCCTTTTGCATCTGTCACAATATTTGATCCTTGTTAATATTTAATATGCTAAGACAAAAAATAGCAGCATTACATTCCATTTCACAATAATAGCATATACAGGATCACTGAAGAAACAACAAGCATAGCATAAACACAAGAGACACATATTTATCCTGGGAAACCCTCATGGGGTAGAAAACCCAGCAAAGCTTCCTCAATATAGATGACCAGCAATACACAAAGATGCAAACCAAAGTCATGATCTCCTCCTCCACCACAACAGACCTCTCCTCCACAAGTGTGCTACATTTTGAGTGAGGGAAGTGTGTGTATAATGAGGAACACACCTCCTCTATTTATACACATCTCCGACTTGTACTTTATATTAACTAGGTCGGCCCCAACTTTACCACTGGGTTAAACACCCCACTACAACTTACTGGGATGACCCCACTAGGGTGGTCTAACAACCCTTTGACCCACATAACACATACAGGGCCAACCCCCACTAGGGAAGTCTAATAACCCAAGTTACCACATTCCGACGGAGGAATAAACATCTCCGGATATACAACAAGATCTTCATGGAGGAATGAAACATCTCCGGAATAATAAAGTACAAATATAATATCCTTAGAAGTTACAATATCTCAACACTCCCCCTTAAGGAGAAGGATATTATAACAACATCTGCAAGAGCAAGGAGTCATCAACATGATACATCTATAAATCATTGGAAGCTTTCTCAACATCATCAGTAACTCAACCAGTTACCGGAACATCTTCAATACTGGAACATCAGCATGTTCAGTATTGAGTCTTTATCTTCTGCAGCACTCAAACAGCTACAGCAACATCAACATTTGAATCCTCACTATCGTCAACATCGTCATCAAACGATCATCAGCATCGTCATCACACGATCATCAACATCATCATCACACAATCATCAACATCGTCATCTAGATCAACATGATCAACATCGTCACATCATCTCGATCTAAAACATCTGGTTCATCACGATCTACAGCATCTGGATCATCTCGATCTACATGATCAACATCATTGTCCTCTAGATCAATACGATCAGCAGCATCGTCATCTAGATCAACAGTATTAGTATCCGTACCAATACAAGTATACACATCATCAATACAAGTATCCACACCAATACAAGTATACACATCATCAATACAAGTATCCACACAATACAAGTATACACATCATCAATACAAGTATCCACACAATAACAACATACCCTGCAACACACACGATCATATTACAGGATGATCAATCCTGCTCTCTTTAAGACATAGCTCCATGGATGATGCAATCCTATCATGTACCTTTTGAACCGAGGTCCAAGGACGATCCAGTCCTACCATGTACCTTTTGAACCAAGGTCCAGGGATGATCCAATCTTATCATGTACCTTTTGAATCGAGGTCCAGGGACGATCCAATCCTATCATGTACCTTTTGAACCGAGGTCCAGGGATGATACAATCCTATCATTCAATTCTCGGAGACCTCAAGTCTACGGCTCAATTCAAAGGACCAAAGTCCGAGGACGATCCAATCCCCTACTTGTTCATTCAGGACTTTATTTTCGGAGACATCTTGTCTACGGCTCAATTCAAAGGACCAAAGTTCGAGGATGATCCAATCCCCTACCTGTTCATTCAGGACTTTATTTTCAGAGACATCTTGTCTACGGCTCAATTCAAAGGACCAAAGTTCAAGGACGATCCAATCCCCTACCTATTCATTCAGAACTTTATTTTCGAAGACATCTTGTCTACGGCTCAATTCAAAGGACCAAAGTTCGAGGACGATCCAATCCCCTACCTGTTCATTCAGGACTTTATTTTCGGAGACATCTTGTCTACGGCTCAATTCAAAGGACCAAAGTCCGAGGATGATCCAATCCCCTACCTGTTCATTCAGGACTTTATTTAGGAGACATCTTGTCTATGGCTCAATTCAAAGGACCAAAGTCCGAGGACGATCCAATCCCCTACCTATTCATTCAGGACTTTATTTTCGGAGACATCTTGTCTACGGCTCAATTCAAAGGACCAAAGTCCGAGGACGATCCAATCCCCTACCTGTTCATTCAGGACTTTATTTTCGGAGACATCTTGTCTACGGCTCAATTCAAAGGACCAAACTCCGAGGACGATCCAATCCCCTACCTATTCATTCAAGACTTTATTTTCAGAGACATCTTGTCTACGGCTCAATTCAAAGGACCAAAGTCCGAGGACAATCCAATCCCCTACCTGTTCATTCAGGACTTTATTTTCGAAGACATACGTCTATGGCTCTCTTTAGAACATGTGTTCAAGGATGATGCAATCCCTCTTCTTTCTCGGAGACATATGTCTACGGATCCTTTTAGAACATGTGTTCAAGGACGATGCAATCCATCTTCTTTCTCAGAGACATATGTCTACGGGACCATCCACCAACCTCTTTGTCGTCATCACCAATATAGGTAACCACATCATCGACCTCTCTGTCGATGGAGGAAATCTCATCATAAGTGATCACATCACTCCTCGAGGAGGGTCCTTCTGAACTATATTAAGTTTGTCTCGGAAAACTTTACTTGAGGTAGAGGTTTGGTTAATACATCGGAACAGTAGAGGTGTTAACACCCAAAAAGTGTTCACTAGCTCATTTCCTTATTCACATGACCCATTTGTCCACTTTTTCACCATTTGAGACTTTAAAGCCACCAAAAGGTCACTAAAAGACCTTAATACACCCCTTTTTACACTCAAAATGAATATTTTTCCTCAAAAAGCATAAAAAACCCTCAAAAAGGGTCCAGAATTCCCAAAAATATTAAAAAGTGAATAAAAATATTAAAAATATTTAAAAAAGGAAAAAGGAGGGAAAAGGTACCTAAACCATGTTGGTCAATACCATTGGTTTCCTTAAAACCATAATGGTATTCCCCACCACCAAAAACTATAAAAAGGTGGTAGGGGCTCCTCACTTTCGATCCATCCATCATCCTATCCTCATGCTGCCAAAATCTCCCATGAGCTTTTGGCCATTGTAGCTACCTTGGAGAAGGGACCTTTGGATTTTGGAGCTACTCACCCTTGGAGCTACTCAACAATCTTCACCACTTGGAGGTATTACCATTGCAAGCACTTGCTTGCCCTTATTCTTAATACAAAGTTATTCTTTATTCTATTTCTTGTTCTTGTTTTCTATAATATTTCCATTGTTTGTTTATTTACTTCACATAGATCCATGTTTAATATAGTTTAGATTAGTTTGTTATTTATTTCTATTGAAACTGCTGCTACTAGTTAGCAGGTTCCCATTGCACTAAGCTTGGTTGCAAAACCAAGCCAACAGTTTTTTGGCGACTTCGCTGGCTTAGAATTCTTAGATCTCAATTTTTAGCTTTAGATCTTAGTTTTTGTTAGTATTAGTCAGTTTAATTCATAGATCTGCCACCCTAGACAGCAGATCCATTGCTGTTCTAGATCTTGGCCCATTCTATTGCCATTAACAGCCCAAAATTTTCAATTTTCGAGTTCGTTTTTTGGCGTCCGTGTACGGCTTTCGCCTCGTGGCTTTTTGCCCAACAGTCGCGCAGCGCATCGCGACTGCGCTGCTCTTTTCCGCGCGGCTCACCGCGACTTCGCGACCAATTTGCGCGCTGCACATCGCGGCTTCGCGGCCATTTTCCGCGTTGCACATCACGACTGTGTGACAGAATCCCACGCTACACATCACGGCTTCGTGGCTGAAACCCGCGCTGCCCATCGCGATTGTGTGACAGAAACCTGCGCGGTCCACCGCGGCTGTTTTGCCAAAACCCGCGATGCAAGTTTTTTCAATTCGGCCAATCCGTTTAAAAAATTAATTTTTTGCTGTATTATCTGCCCACTTAGCTATTTTACAGTATTAAAATTCCTGCATTATTACAGCCATATAAATATTTTTACTATTTAGAATGCACCTTTAAAAAAGTCTTTTTAAAAATTTTCAGAAATTGAAAGAAGGATTTATTTGCATTTTATCTAGATAAAAATTTTACTGTTTACTTCCTTGATACTTTGCCCAAGCAATTGTTTAAAAAAGAAATCCATTTATTTCTTGAAGTATTCATATTATTTGCTTTCCTATCTCAAAGATCCTTTGTTTTTGAATAGTCTTTGCAAAGCATTTACATTTCCAATTTCAGTTTAAAATACCACACGTGCACCCACTCAAACACATAATTTAAACTGAGCCTTAAAATTTACCCTAACTTCAACCAACTTTTAACCCCACTTGGGGAGCACTTAAAAGAACTTTGTAGCTAGGTAGAATTGAGGGGATAGGTGTTCCAATAACACCCCTCAGTTATTACATTTGAGACATAGCTGTTGTCCATTAGGGAACCAAAATCTCCTAGTATATTTTGGCACGGTCACAACCAGTTTATCAGAGGGCCTCTCCCCTAGGAGGGTTGAAGTCGCGAGGATGGTTCCGGAAGCCTGAGTGGAATACTGAAATCCATTCAGTAACTGAAGGCTACCATTTGTAGTTCTCGGGATATCCCTGTATGGGGGTATTGCGATAAAAGGACCAAACGACAGATTTACCTTTTCTGAACGTGTCATGAATGGAGTATCCTAGTTTCCATTCTTTAGGATTGATTACCCGGTGTCCCTCCCGGTAGGGGGATATCTAGCCGTTGATTCAACAATCAATATTGTCTGACTTGGATTTCATCACCTTGCAGAGAATATCGTTTGTTGACTCACAATACTTCTAGTTAGGTGTTTGCATGATACAATCCACCTTTGGTCTAGTAGCACCTCTTTTTTCTAGAAGCTGTTTGACTGATGGTACTCTGACCATTTTTGTTGCATCCCTCCACTTATTATAGCACAGCTGCTATAATAAGTGCTTTTTGAGGTTGATTTTTTGTCCTGAGAGCCTTTATTTTCACTCCCCTTTTTGCACCCTTGGTTGCATTAGGGTTTCGAGTTTTTTATACATTACCATCTTACACTGAAGATTTTTTCACAAAAACCATTTTTCTCACCATTGATAATTTTAGACGATCTCGTCGTCTTCAGGGCGAACCCCCAGAGTTCAGTCTACTTGGCTCTCCACGTCACTGACGTCGAGCCTTATCCCTTGACTCGACACGTCATCGGCCAAACATACAGTCATCCGATTCTGACACGCCTCACTTCACATCTGATTTTGAGGCAGAATCCGAAAACCCTACTGCATTATTCCCAACCAACCTTATGGCTGGAACACAATTCGACCCACTTTTTACCAGTACCATAGGAGATACATCCACAAACCCTTCTACTACGGTGCCATCCATGGCAACAACCACCCCCTAGGTATGCCTAATATGGGGGACACTCCACCTTTAGGAATGCCCAACACAGGACTACCTCCTATTATGGGTATGCCAAACATAGGGGTCACACCCCCTCTCATTACCACAACCCAGATCCCAGGAATCCCTACTACTATTCCTAACCCCGGTGTAACCCATGTTGCACTTGGAAACGCTAGCCCATACCAAACCACAGCAGTTGGAGGACACATACCTTCAATACATAGCATACCCTTAGGGGATACTGGACCACTACATCATGCCACCATGAATAGTCATGTCCCAGTCATTACGCCACATCCATCTGCTAGTTTACCTTACATGGCGAGTCTGAACTTACCAGACTTAGCCAAGCTAACCAACGATTATATTAGACACGACCCTGCGTGGCCTCACATGCCCACCAAAATCCCCTACGACATCCCTAAGTTTGAGGGCAAGGCAGGTGAGGACCCCCAGAACCATATTATGTCCTTCCATCTATGGTGTTCCTCCAACTCCATAGTGGACGACTCTGTCCGCCTCCGTTTGTTACAGCGCACCTTCACTGGCTCTGCAGCTAAGTGGTATATCGAGCAACCCCATGGGACCCATGCCACCTTTACCTCCCTTGCCTCGACCTTCCTGTAGTTCTTTCAGTTACCTGTCCGCTATGAGGCGGGAGTCGAGATCCTACTATCTTGCAGACAGAACACGGCCGCCCACATCACTGACCACATCCATGAGTGGCGTCGACGACGAAGCCTCTGCAAAATCAAGTTAGACGACCGTATCTTCTTAGATTGGTTTCTAAAAACCCTCCTCCCTCTCATTGCCAAGGATGTGGCATCCGAACGAACCCAGTCTGAAGAAGAGGCCATCCTCAAAGCCCAACAATTTGACCTCATTTACGCCCAGTCGGGCTATCTCTACACAATCATACCAGACGCCCCACGAGGTGATTCTTCACGCGGTGACGCACCGGGGGCATCACATGCCGCCGATGGTATTATTGGCCAGGTCACACCACAAATTAAACCTTTTAGCATGGTGAGCACCATAAATGCCCCAGACCAATCTAGGGCTACATCTAATTCTAGAGCGACAACTTCGTACGCTCCAACGAATCAGACTCACTACACCCATGGACCCTCTTGTCCACAACATTGCTATGGGAAAGCACCATCGACATATGTACCACCCACATACTATAGTCAACCGACTACCCAGAACCCAATTCAGTTCCCGCCACAACCAGTGTATTACCCACAACAAGCTACAACAACTAACCCAACACCTCCAATAGCTCAGGGTTACCAACAACCCCAACAGGTAACTGGACCACCTCCAACCCCACCAGCTTATTATCCACCGCAACCTGTTCCAGCACCTGCGGCGAACCAAAATCCTCCCACTGCTCAAGGGCAAGTGTACACACAACACAATCAACCCCAACATCAAAAAAACCAACACAACCAGGGTGGACAACAAAACCGTGGAAGAGGACGTAACCGCGGCAACAACCAACAACAACATCAAGGTCCTCCACCTCCCAATCCTCCGAATAATAACAACGCTGCTCCTCCCAACTAGAATCCGGATCGTCATCCCAAGCAGCCTAAAAACAATAACCTTAGAACAAACCACCCTTGTTTTATATGCGGGGTTTATGGCCATTACACACATGCTTGCCCACATTTGGAGCGAGCTCGGCAACTCTGGACTGACAATGCCCATCGTCAAGGGCAAGCGGCTCCTCAAGCGCCACCCAACGCTCCACCACCTCAACATCAACCTTTGGTGCTGCAAAACCCCTTTCCAACCCAAGGCGTAGTGAACACTCAGTCGTTAGCTCCCCCTCAGGGCAACGCGCCACCACAACAAATCACTTATGCCGCTCCTGATCAACCCATGTTCGATTCAGATACCCACCACTTGCTAATGATGTCATCCGCAGATGCCAACCTCCAAACCCGTTGGAACCAATATGGCTCCACCCATGAAGCCCCTCCCGCCGACAAGAACACTAACGTTCATCCCACAGATTAGACATTACGTATACCTCTGGCTCCACTCGATGGTGCTTCTAAAGCACCTCGCTTCCCACTTCGTCGCATCAACAATAATCCCAATGCTCGTGCTGCGTCGAATTACAGCATTGTAGATGACTTAGCCCAGTCTCCCGCAACCATGTCTACTTTAGAAGTCTTAAAAAACTGTCCTTCACAGCGCAAGACTTTGCTCTCTGCCATTAGCGCTATTGACCCCAATGATTCACAACTGATGGCATTCGATTCAGACCAGTCCGAACCACGCCTACCTTCCACTTTAGCATTCCAAGTTTCTATTTCCGTTCAGAATCTTGTCATCCATCGGTGCATTATCGATGAAGGTGCCTCTACATGCGTTATGTCCACATTCGTTTGGCAGAAGTTGGGATCTCCTACTCTCCAGCAGTCCACCACCGCATTGCGAGCCTACGATGGTCGTTCGACTCAACCCCAAGGTCTCCTTGCTAATGTCCCCGTCCAGCTGGCTGGTAAAACCATGCTCATTGACATAGAGGTCATCAATGCCCAACTTGACTATAACCTCTTACTTGGCCGCAGCTACATGTATGCCATGCAGGCTGTTGCCTCATCCATTTTCTGTACCATGATGTTCCCTCATGACGGACGCGTGGTCAAGGTCGACCAACTCACCTATTACGATCCTAAGGCCCCCGCTGCACCTGAAAATGTTCTCCCTATGGTTGAACAACCTGTTTGTGGTGCAACTACCTCGTTTGTTTCCTCCGTGGGACCCGGACTTTACTCC
Source organism: Larix kaempferi (assembly GCA_027924585.1). Taxonomy (NCBI): domain Eukaryota; kingdom Viridiplantae; phylum Streptophyta; class Pinopsida; order Pinales; family Pinaceae; genus Larix; species Larix kaempferi. The sequence continues at coordinate 10,265,042 of BSBM01001005.1, read as the reverse complement.
GACGCGCCGATGACTTCTACATTCCAATCTATCCCACCACCATCACCGGAGACCCACGTCGCTGACCTCTGTACTCTTTCACACAATACACCAACACCCAACAATCAACCATCCTTGTTACCTAAACCACCATTGGTCCCTAGTCACATTGGTGTTACACCCATCCACACAATCTCCTTTCTATTTTGTCCCTCAGGCGTAGTAAGCGCTCCGGTTATGGCTACCCTTAGTCTCCCCGGGTTAACATTGGGATTACCCGTGTGGTATATTTCGCCTCCCATTCCCCCGCCGACACCAAATGTCATCCTGCAACCGGTGCAACCCATTGTCACTTATACTCAACCACCTCCCGGTATCACTACCCCTTCGTCATCTGCGAATCCCCCTCCTCTCATCAGGCCCACTGGGGGCATAGGCCCACAACCATACACTGCGGTACCCCCACCCAAAGCAGTTAAACCTCCCCCCGTGTTCCGTGCTCCTCCTAAATGCTCGTTGTGTGATGAGTTAGGCCATCTAACTCATCAATTTCCACAGTTACCTTCATTACAGGAACACATGCAAATGCTTGACGACGACCCCAACATCCCAGTTGTCAAAATCGACTCAAACCCCAAGACTCGTGACAAATCACTGCGTACCAACCACCCTTGTGCGATATGCGGTATTTACGGCCATTACTCACATCACTATCCTAATATCCCAGATTACAGAGCAGCGTTGTACGAGTTGAATAACGTCGAATTAGAAATATCTCCTCACCTCATCGAGGAAATCTACCCTCCCGTATCATCCTCATCCGGAGAGATTAACACCGTTTATATGATCTCTTCGACTACTACTACCTCGTTAACTGATTCGACCACTCAAAGTTTCCGCAATGATGAGGAGATTCTAGAGGCTCTTACTACCCCTGATTACCCCTGGGAAGATATGCACCATCGTTCATACTTCCTCCCAGAAGAGACCTCATCCACCACCGCTACCCAATTCGCGGTTGAGTCCAAAGATTTCCCTCCTACTAAAGTCGACTGGTTTAAGGATCCTATTCCTACTCCTGATGCCTTTGAGGAAGGTAACATGGCCAATATCTCACCCGTCATCCACATTGATATCTCTAACCCACCTGGTGCCCTTGAAATCATTACATCAGGAGCCTCCTGCAGTGAGAATGAGATTGGAGAATACAAAAAACTGTTCCATGAATTCCGTGATGTCTTTGCTTGGTCCTATACCGAAATGCATGGTCTTGAACCCGCCATTATAGAGCACCACATTGACACATGGCCTGATGTCCCCCCCGTTCGTCAGCAATAGCGACCCATTCATCCCCCACCATCTTTCTCCTCGGAAGAAATTAACACCATTTACACGATTTCCACTGGATACCCCTCTATCCGGTCGGCCCTTGCCATTTATCCCTTTCACACACATGTTCCACTCTGCTATGTCGGTTTTGCTGATGGTGCAAACCATTGGTCCCCCAATCTGGCCTCCGCAGCTTGGGTAATATATTCCCCTTCACATGAGTTGATCCACATCAACGGAGTGTGTTTAGGTGCTGCCACCAACAACCAAGCTGAATATGATGCCGTGACCGGTCTCCTGACCGCAGCGCTCCAAATGAGCATACATCACCTTAACGTTTTCTTGGACTCACAACTCCTTGTTTCCCAGCTCAACAATGATTACCAGGTACGCGATCCCTGTCTTTTCAGAAAATTTTTGCGCACTAAACAAATGATTCGACAATTTGAATCCATTTCATTCACACATGTCCCTCAATAGTGTAGCAGACCATATGGCCAACAACGTACTTGACTGGCACACCAATCAAATCATTTCATAAAGAAAATGCATCCACGTGCATAACATGTGCCTCCACGGGCATATACCAAAACAAAATGTGCATCCACGTGCATAACATGTGCCTCCACGGGCATATACAGAAAATCAAACATGCCTCCACAGGCGAACAAAAAGACAACAAATGCATCCATGTGCATACACGACTATATATCAACATCATATATATATATATATACATCATAGTATAGTCAAAACATGAAATAGGTGCCCTCGGCACGCAATATACAAAAATACATCAGCCGTACAAAAAAGAGCTTCCCCATATGCTCATCAGCATTTGGGGGCAAATACATATGATCTAATCATCACGGTCCCTAGGCTCTTCTGGCGCCTCCTCCGTCGGCCCTGCTAGATCATGCCAAGCCCGAACTCTCCGCTCTGCCGGCCCCGCTGGATCATCTCGTAGACGAATCCTCCTCTCCGTCGGCCCTGCCGGATCATCCCGACCACCATCCCTATACTCGACTTCCAGCAACGCTGCCCTCAGCAGGATCGAGCGCCACTCACGTGGTGCATCGAAACATCGCTCGACTATATCCTGATCTAAGTCTCTCCACCCATCCTCTGGGAATCCTGCTAGAATCATATCCAGTGTCTCTCGGACACTAGCGACAACATCATCTTGAGGGCCAGCCCCTCGACCACGAGCCCCAAATCCTCGACCATGTGGAGGCGGTACAGCTGCCGGAGGTGGAGCAACCACCATCGCCCGTCCCCTGCGAGCCACATAGTCAGCCGGTGGAACAGGACCAACATTTGCACAATGCCAATAAACCATCATATACATATCTAACTATAATCATAACCAATAAATCTAGAAACACATGATATAGTAGAGAACAAAACATACCATCCAAACCACAGGCCTGTCCCTGGGCTCGAGGCATCTCCGGATCTTCTCGGTAATCCATACCAGCATATGGATAGTCCTCAATCAGCAGAGGGATATGCTCCCACTTCTCGTACATCTCCTGCGAGAAGAACCCGCGGATACCACCACCGCGAGGCATCATCTGCCCCCACCGCACCATCCGTGGCTCGCTCACCAAACCATCACGAATGGGCACCCGTGGTCGCAAAGTTGGTACCCGCTCAAAGAAAACAGAACACAGAAAGGAGGCATAGCAGAACTCTCCCCCCTCCTGACTGACCTTGTCCAGATCTCTACGGACACTAGCTAAAAACATCTGACCCCATGCATAATAAGTCCCCCTCAGCACATAATCCACCATCATCGTTTGTCCCCCTGACAAACGATGTGGCGCCGCTGCACCCAACACCCGCAGAACACAAGCCCCGACAGCCCGCATGTCCCACTCTCGCAGTGATCTCAGACTCACCGCGCTGTTCTGCACAATCGCCCCAGCGACACAGAAAGTCTCCAGGAGATCCTCCATGTCAACACCTTCCGGGATCCTCAGCAGAAGATCCCCCACCTCCCCTAAGCGAGGTAACCCAGTAAGAAAATAAACATCTGTGAGGGTGATCTCCAACCTCTCACCCCCAACAATAAAGGCACCCTTTGCAGGTACCCACCAACTCACCAACTTGTTCAGTAGGGGTCCTACTGAACGCATTGGTGGAATCTGGGCGAACTTTAGCAGTTCACCCACTGCCAAAGCCTGCCGAACCCCCTGATCTATACGAATCCAGACCATCAAATCTTCCTCCATCTCTCGCTCTCTCCATGACGTCAATGGTCTCCTCAGCATCCTGCCAAAAAACAAAGAAACTTTTAGCACCATAGATTTTTTTTTCAAAAATACCATCGCGGCTTTTCCATCAAAAGCCGCGATGATCATCGCGGCTTCTATACAAGAACCCACGATGAACATCGCGGGTATTGGCCAGACAGTCGCGATGAACATCGCGACTGTCTCCCCCATACTCGCGATGAACATCGTGACTTTCAAACTGACAGTCGCGATGAACATCACGACTGTGAGCCTCAAACCCGCGATGTCCATCGCGACAAAGGAGCCGAAACCCACGATATTCCACGTTGGAAGGCCAACATGGAATTTCGCGGCCTTCGGGGGCCTGCCGCTAACCAAAAAGGACATAATTGAAAAGGCTAAGGTGAATAGAGTTAACTGAAACTCGCGGAATCGAAAACCAACCGTGAAATCTCCCGAAAATCAAGAAAGAGCTCTGACTGCTCTGCCAAACTCACACGTAACAATGACACATCATATGGGCCCCACGCCCTATTTATAGAGATTCCACCATTTTTCAAACAACCATTCCGGTGTCATACGACGTCCGTTTCTCAAACCGTTGGAATCATAATAGCAAGAACTTCATGACACTTCTTTCCTTTTCCTGTTTTCACCAGGTCCATTTTTTGACCATTTTTTCATGCCCTCGTTGCCTCGGTTTGTGTGCCACATCGGTTGTCATCCGTTTTTGACAAGCCTTATATTGTCGGATTCAGTTTTTCGCGCTTGTGATGATGCTTGAGATCATTTCTCGCTCCCACGCTCAAATTTTTTGGGCTTTTTTCCCATGCCCCCTCGTCGCCTCGATTTGCGTGCCACATCAACTGTCGTCCATTTTTGACAAGTCTTATATAGACGGATTCTGTTTTCCACGCTCGTGATGATGCTTGAGATCATTTCTCGCTCTCACGCCCATATTTGAAGGGCATTTTTCCATGCCCCCCTTGTCGCCTCGATTTGCGTGCCACATCGGCTGTCGTCCGTTGTTGACAAGCCTTATATCGTCGGATTCAGTTTTCTGCGCTTGTGATGATGCTTGAGATCATTTCTTGCTCTCACCTCCAGATTTTTTGGGCATTTTTCCCATGACCCCTCGTCGCCTCAGTTTGCGTGCCACATTGGCCGTTGCCCCCTTTTTGACAATTTTTATGTCACCAGATTTAGTTTTCCGCACTCAGGATGATGCTTGAGACCTTTTCTCGCTCTCATCAATCCCTTTTTGTTCGGTATAATTTTATCCCTTTTTCGGGCCGAGCAATCCCTTTTACGAAAAAGGCACTTAGGGAGTTTCTGTTAAGCTCTTTTCTGACTCCTAAAACAATGAAAAGATCGTCGAGCAACCTTGCTTCCTTTCATGCTCGCTAAACGTATCTGAAAGGGCGTCTACCTGGTATAAGTTTACCCCTTTTCCGGACCTTGTAGACTAATTACGAAAAAGGAATACTCTAGTCACATCGGCTAGAAGAGTTCTCCATTTGCATCATTTTATGCTTTTTCGGGCCTTGGAGACTAACTTACGAAAAAGAACACCAATGGAGTCCACTTACCGCTTTCAGACTCTCTAAACATAAAAGCAACCACGAGCAATCACCATCCTGGGCTCGTAAAACCAACAGGACAGTAATCATAACCATTGCAGAGTCTTCTTATTGTTTTCAGACTCCTTAAAAATGAAAGCACCAATGAGCACGAACAGTCCTGGGCTCACAAAATCCACAGGACAGTACCATTTCAGAGCACACTTTTATACCTTCTTGGAGCTCATTAAAACTACGAATAAGGACCTAATGGTGCTTCTCGGTGCCACAACAGATCACGTCTACTCATATGGAAGCTTCCCCATTTTGGTCGCCTTTGTTTAGAGTATTCTGCATTATGTCACCCTAAGAATCCCTCGACAACACCCATCAGCTTGACCCCCCGAGAGTCAATACATACCCTTCAGTCCTTAAAAGTCATGATAACCAGACCTACAAGTCAGTTCCCTACGCTGCCAGGTCAACCATGTCATCATGCTCTGAACAAAGGAAGTTTGATTCTACCCACTATAGGACCCCAGTAACTTCCCATCCCCACAAGTATGTCAGTCCTACCACAGTACTACCACACTTCAGTTCTATACCTCGTGCTCCTATCAAGGAAACATCATTGCCTTGTTAGTTGTTGGTCTCCCTCTGTCGATGACAACCAAATTTATTCCAGAGGATTGACCTAGAGGTCCCTGTGTCTTTGACTCATCACCATTTATGAGGAGTGCCTACGAATCATTTCGAGAGGAGTCCTCAGTGCCTCTCCAAATGGTTGTTTCTCACATGCTCGACTTCAACACCGTGATTGCATTGTGGAGACTCACACAGGATATTGGTCCGTTAAGTAATTTGTTTAAGACCCCGGATACCACTCGACTCTTCCACATTTGAGAGCCTACTTATGGAAACAACCAGTTACATTTTTTCTATAGATATACGGGTTGCGCATGGCGACAGTATTCAGATGTACCCCAGTTTTTATACTCCCTCGAGTATATAGTTACATGTACATGTAATTCTCAGAGATGACTCTCAGTCATTGAGTCCCTACAGATGTTGGACACCTTCAGTTTCAGCAGTTCATCAACCCTTTTGAGACCTTTGTCAGAACGGTTGTTGCTCTATTCTAGTGTATCAGTTATTGAGATCAGTCAGGTTATGATCATGAGTACATCCCAGGATGATGTCCCCTCTGGACCATTATCACGTACCAGCAGATTTTTTATGTATTTTTCAGGTCCCCCTTCTCGGGACTAATTGTTATGTATATGTCTTGATACGAGCATGGGTATGCCCGCCTCGTCCATTATCAGAGATTATTCCTCATTCATATTGAGGCCATGTAATATTTTTTGTTTTTTGCAGCTTCCAAGGGCCGTGGATCCAGTCTCCAACCGGTCTCTTCTCCTCCCCAAACCCCCAAAAAAAGACAAAAGAACTATGATGTCTATCGGCCATACGATGAGCTCCTGCCCTCACACATCAGGGGGCAATCTGTTAACACCCAAAAAGTGCTCGCTAGCTCATTTCCTTATTCACATGACCCATTTGTCCACTTTTTCACCATTTGAGCCTCTAAAGCCACCAAAAGGTCACCAAAAGACCTTAATACACCCCTTTTTCCACTCAAAATGAATATTTTTCCTCAAAAAGCATAAAAAACCCTCAAAAAGGGTCCAGAATTCCCAAAAATATTAAAAAGGGAATAAAAATATTAAAAATATTTAAAAAAGGAAAAAGGAGGGAAAAGGTACCTAAACCATGTTGGTCAATACCATTGGTTTCCTCAAAACCATAATGGTATTCCCCACCACCAAAAACAATAAAAGGGTGGTAGGGGCTCCTCACTTTCGATCCATCCATCATCCTATCCTCATGCTGCCAAAATATCCCATGAGCTTTTGGCCATTGTAGCTACCTTGGAGAAGGGACCTTTGGAGTTTGGAGCTGCTCACCCTTGGAGCTACTCAACAATATTCACCACTTGGAGGTATTACCATTGCAAGCACTTGCTTGCCCTTTTTCTTAATACAAAGTTATTCTTTATTCTATTTCTTGTTCTTGTTTTCTATAATATTTCCATTGTTTGTTTATTTACTTCACATAGATCCATGTTTAATATAGTTTAGATTAGTTTGTTATTTATTTCTATTGAAACTGCTGCTACTAGTTAGCAGGTTCCCATTGCACTAAGCTTGGTTGCAAAACCAAGCCAACAAGAGGTTTGGTTAGTACATTGGTAACTTGTTACAAATTCAAACTTTTAGTTCCTTTATGCACCATATCTTGGAACACTAGATTCTCTGCCATCTTGATACAACTCAGTTTGTCACATAGGATCACAGTTGGGTCTATCTCTAAGTCAAACAACCCTGAAGCCATACTTCTTCACAACTAGCAGAGCAAGCAGCCATATATTCCACTTGTGCTGAGAGCCACACTGGACTGCTTCCTACTAAACCACAAGATCATGGCTGATCTCAGTCAATAACATCCTCTCGATGTGCTCTACATGTCTGATACACTTTCTGCTCAATCAACATCTGTGTAGCCATCTGAAGTCATGATCTCCAAAATAGCATAGATCAAAGTCTATCGTATCCTTTAGGTACCTCATCACATGCTTTGCAACTATCAGGTGAACACATCTAGTTTCCACTAGATACTGACTCAAGGTGTTCACAGCAAAGCTTATATCTGACCTAGTATTTGTTAGATACATCAATGACCCAATAATTTGTCTGTACAGAGTTATATACACTAACTCTGATGAGTCATTCACTAACAGCTTCAAGTTGGAATCCATGAGAGTGGCCATTCCAACATATCAATTCCTTTTAATATTTATCGGCATACTTTCCCTGGTTGAGAAAGATTCCTTCTGAGCCTTTCCATACTTCCAGACCTAGGAAGTAATGCATCAATTTGAGATCTTTCATTTTCATTTTTTGTAGCCATCTATCTGTGCCATCTCTCATTAGATGGGTATACTGATATGAGCCTCAACATCATTCGAACTCTGTGGTGAGTTCCTTCTTGCATCCATGTCATCTGTGTATAGAAACCATATTCAACCTTGTAGCAAAGGTTGAGATCCACATCACCCATGGTGATCATTAAGCTCATCAATTTACTATCGATCCTGGGTACCCATACAGAACCTGATTCACACTTCTTCTTTAATTACATCATTAAGAGAATGGTCTTATCTAGTCACTTGGAGCAAACATCTCGTCGTGATTCTCTTCCTCTTTCTAAGAGAATCTTTTAGCCACGAGCCTTCTATATTATGTTTGATTTGTAAATATTCTTGTTGAACATCCATCACTTGTGCGGTGTTCATAATTCTTCATGATCTTTCCTACAAATCAAAATTAAGTACATGATTAGTAATACTTCATAATCATGAAATCATGTTGACATGATAACCTATTATGCATACAGATATCATTTACATAGTTATGCAACTATCTTGACCAATACTTTGGAACAACACTTTTCCATATCCTGTATGCATACAGTGGCTATCTAGATGCCTTCCATCTCTACCAGAACATACTATCGAGAGTGTGCACAACTCTCAGCATGTCAACAAAGAGGTTTCATTCTAGACAAGATACAATGGAATGTTTTGTCCAACTTACCAATCATATGCATATTAGTAGTATATTGTTCAATGCTCTATGAATGTTTACACTCAGCATGAATACAAATATGCATACAATCTATTTACTATTCAAATAACAACTCAAATACTTATCTTTTATGTTTGTGTGGTTGCCTCCCGCTTGATCTTCTAAATGTCTTTTGAACTTCTATTCAGTCTGTACCACTGTGCATGCTCAAGTGTGCACTAGTGTTATCCTCATGATCTCATACACAAACATACATTCATTAGTATATTATAAATATTATCAAAACATTATAATTCTAAATAATCTTGAATATGTATAGTCATGATCATAGATAATAAACATTAATATTCAAGATTTCAGGGAAGTCTTCTTTTACTCATGCATATCATCAATCAAGATAAAAGACATAATATGCATAATCCATTGATTACTAACTTTATGAATAAGCATATCTAATCATACCAAGTATACTTATATAAGGGATCCTAACACAAGGTAAGATTCATAGGAAACATACCTGGATTAGTATATCTGTTTATCATACCTAATCAATGTCTTCTTTGTTCTCTTCAATGATTTAGAGATCCTGTGCTAGAACCTACATATCTCATAGGTTAAACATAATAGAACAAACTCATACATACCTCGTAAGTAGAACCTCTATGTGATCAAATATTATGGAGGAGTCTTTTACTTCATGTTGTCATGGTCATGGAACTTGATTTTTCTTTCGTGATGTACCTGTATCTTGTTAGCAGACAACATCAACCCCATACAATACCACAGTGCATTAGTACAATCATATAGCCCTAAACAATGAATGTCTTCTATCATTCACATGCATTCATACTGTTACTAGGGTGATAAGACAATTCTAACATTAATCGAGATTGTACTGACCTGAATAATATGAGGACAAACATATTATGAATTTAATCAAGAATCAGATTTCAAGACATACCTGTATCTCCTTAAGTCATACCTGTCAAGACTTCTTGTAGTCTTCTTATGTAAGGCCTTAGCCTCAACTCCCCCTGAAACGTGATCTGGAGCTTGATTAGAGTTTGCTAGAGAAACCCTAAAAATTCAATCTTTGACTTTCACACTTCTGAATGGATGGAAGGATGTGTCTTGCTGAGCTGATCAAACTAGCATACTTCAATTTTGAAATCTCCAAAATTTGACCCCTCAAAATTGCCTTCGAAACTTCTAGATCTTCTGGACAGGATCCCGAACTAGGGTTTGATGAAGCCCACCCTTTTTCCCAATCAAAAGGTTCGATCCAAGGCTCTAAACTCTTATTTTTCTGAGGACCTTCCAGCCGTGGTCACAGACTTCAGAAATTCCAATTTTTGTAGAAGCCCTAATTTTCCATCTTTCCGATTAAAATCCTAAACTGGGGTTTGATCAAGCCCGGTCTTCTACCCAACCAAAAAATTTGATCTTGGTCTCTAAATTTTGATTTTCCTGAGTAGCATTCATCCGTGGACTCCGATTCCAAAAATTCTAACTTTCTCCGAAACCCTAAATTTCGGAAGCCATAAATGGAGGTGTTCCAAAAATAATTATGTTTTGACAGAAATATGTACCTGATTGTTTCTGCTATAACTCCGCATTTTTTTCATTCCACTGGGTCTGAAAACATTTTTTGTGGTATCCTGACCTGTCATCTTTTCATCCCGATAGGTCTGACCTCAATTGGATTTTTTGAGAGAGAGTTATGCCAAGTGTCGCAACGTGACTTGTTTATGGGATAAAATAGGAGATCTAACTTGTACGGCATGCCACGTATCACTAGTTCATCTTAGGCCTCTGAAACCATTTCCTGAGATAGTAAAATATGTGTACTACCTGTCACTTTTTACGAAATTTCATTTTGATCTTCCTAGCCCAAGTTATGACCTTTTTTCCTAGGTCACCTGATTTTGACTGAGATCTGGAAGAGGCAGAAACCCTAACTTGTACTGATCATAACTCACAAAGTACAACGAATTTGAGGGTGTCCTTTTGCCACAAGGTACCTGGGGATGTTATCTACTACTTGTAAACTTTTCATATCCTGAACCTTCTCAGAAATGGATTTATAGCGAAAGTTCCACGATGACTGGTTTTTGCTATGTAAAACCCAAACCTTCAAATTGTCGCAAGTGAAGCAAGTGTCGTAAATGCCATACATTTCCTTCCTTCAGGTTATCTATGATACCATGTTAATATTTAATATGATAAGACAAAAAATATCAGCATTACATTCCATTTCACAATAATAGCATATACAGGATCATTGAAGAAACAACAAGCATAGCATAAACACAAGAGACACAGATTTATCCTGGGAAACCCTCATAGGGTAGAAAACCCAGCAAAGCTTCCTCAATATAGATGACCAGCAATATAAAAAGATGCAAACCAAAGACATGATCTCCTCCTCCACCACAATAGACCTCTCCTCCACAAGTGTGCTACATTCTGAGTGAGGGAAGTGTGTGTATAATGAGGAACACACCTCCTCTATTTATACGCATCTCCGACTTGTACTTTATATTAACTACGTCGGCCCCAACTTTACCACTGGGTTAAACACCCCACTACAACTGACTGGGCCGACCCCACTAGGGTGGTCTAACAACCCTTTGACCCACATAACACATACAGGGCCGACCCCCACTAGGGAAGTCTAATAACCCAAGTTACCACATTCCGACGGAGGAATAAACGTCTCCGGATGTACAATAAGATCTTCACGGAGGAATGAAACATCTCCAGAATAATAAAGTACAAATATAATATCCCTAGAAGTTACAATATCTCAACAATCCTTGTGTCCTCCGAAGCGCAATTGCCTGCTCCCGCAGCTCTTCACGTCACTGCCTCCTTTTTTCTCTTTCGATTTTCTGAATATATGGGGTGCTTTTGTGACTTAAAAGTCTGTCTTTGTCGGATTTTTTTCCACTGCTGGTCATGTTGTTTTTCATATGTCGAGTTCCATCAAACTAGGTACATCAGAGCATGCTTCATCACCCCCCCAATGCCGGCCCGACGGTTTCTAGACTATTGGGGAAGTGTAGACCATCACTTGTTCAAGAAAAATTCCCATTCGCGCTCCTTTACAAATTTTTCCGACTTACGTTCTTTCTCCTCCCAGTTAGAGTTTGGAGTCGGCGAGGTCAGCAATGGTATTGTTTCGACAATATGTGCGACACCTTTGTCAATAAAAAATTTAAACAATAATGTCGGCATAGAACATAAAATTTGATCGGCTAATTCGGTGAAGAACTTTCTTCTTATTTCATCTACTGATACTTGACTTTCGATTGCCAGCTCTTCATAGAAATCTTCTGCAATCTTTTTGCACCATTCTAATAGATTTGCACGACCTCCATTGATTAGCTTTGATACAAATTTACACTCTGCTTCATCGACTGGTCTTTTCATCCAGAAGTTTCTTCAAGGCGGTCGGCATGGATTCTACAAATCGCTCATGGGTCTCGGAGAAGAATCGATCTCTTGCTTGGTTAATCGTTAGCTTGTTACGTCGCACATAATTATGTAGGTAATTCACGATTTTCTTCTCCCACCAGTCTCTAATCTCCTGTTCTGAAATCATGGGTCATGCTGCTGGTAATTTTTCATGTATCAACTGGCAACGGAACTAGATGTTGTAATCCCACGTTTCGCATAGTTATCATAGATACATTACACAATATAAGCAAGCATACACAATGACACAGATACAAGAGACGAGACAGATAGAGAGAATAGTCTTTGTATTAACCAACAATAACAAAACAATATGATACAATCAATCTCTACTTTCTATCGGCTCACCAGCCTAGATATATATATGTGCAGATATAGTTACATAACCGTCTATCGCTTTATCCAACCAACCCGACCCATACTAGTCGACGCGACTAGTCGACATATGCTGCAGAGTGGTCGGACAGAGGGCCTAGTCGACAGGCCAACCTAGGCCCCTCCAACAGACCTTCGCTTCAAGGGAGACTGAAATTTCGCTTTAAAAGAGACTGGAAAATTTGTTGCTTCCTTCACTTATGATCTTCACTATGTGTGTAGAAGAATATAGGATGTGTTTTTGTTCAAATGAGGCACTACACTCTCTTATTTATACAAATTCAAACTTCACAATGGGGACGAACTGTCAAATTTCATAATATAATTTTCTTTAATTATTTAATAGGGTTGACCTAGCATGTTAGAAGGTTTCTTTTAGGGCTATTTTACCCCCTTCTAGGGCAACTTCCAAGCATCTTTATGGATTTTAGGGCTGTTTTACCCCCTTTTCTTTTGGGAAACTCCCAAGCATCTTTAGGGCACTTCAAGACCCTTGTTTCAAGGTTTTTTCATACATCTTAAAGGCATACATATTTAAGGATTTTATGGGACATTTCATGTGGAAATATCTTCATTACATTTAGGGGCCGCCTTATTGCTTTTAGGGGCTTCTTCATTTGTCTTCATGGCTTTAGGACTTCTAGGCTTCTTCTTGCTTGGAGTTTGACATCAATGACAACCTTATTCAACACTGTCAACCAAACTTGGTGGCAAATGACAAAAAAATCGGACTTTTTAATAACTTAGAGATGAATGCGGAATTTGAAACACTCAAAACTTAACAAAAATTAACAAAATTTAAACATAGAGTTCAAAACTTAACTTTGAAAATGCAAAACAAAGAAACAAATGAAAAGAGGGGTACCCATGAATTATTAAAAAAAATATTGGGTGTGTTGAGGTCTCTACAAAGTCCAACCAATATAACAATTCAAAATTCATTGATTATGCCTTTGAAATCCAAAATGAATTAAACAATGCACAACGATAGAGGGATTAATACTTACAAGTGCAATCTTGATATTTTGAAGGTCCAAAATCACATGTAGGCCTGGGATATTTTGTATGAGTAGGTACAGTTGGAATTTGAAAATCTCAAGATATGGAAACTCTATCTTACAAAAACACCTCCAAAAATCTCTCCATCCAGTGAGAGTGTTCCTCTAGATATTAAATATGGACTCAAGTATTGGAGGGATTTGATACAAAAGGATTTAAAAGGAGTCCAATATGAGATGGAAGATTGTGATCCAATGTGGTAGGTAATAGATAAAATGGAAAATGTGCTCCAATGTGGTAGGTGTTAGAGAAAATGGAAAATTGTGCTCCAGTGTGGTAAGTGATAGAGAAAATGGTAGATTTTGTTCCAATATGGTAGGTGATAGAGAAATTGGCGAAAATGTGTCATCTCCCCTCCTTTGGACCGAAAGACAACTTTTTGCATTAAGATGATTACTAAAATCCCAGATGGAATTTAAAGAAAAGGAAAAACATTTGATCACTTCCTAGCATCAACAACTTCTATAAAAATCTAGTTTGAAGACCCTACTAGGGATATCACATTGATTGAGACTTGTTTCCAAACCTAAAAAAGTTTGAGAAAATGATGAACCAACTAATATCTTCTTAGGAAGCTCTTTTTGAATAACATCACTTTCCTCAAAGTGATATTCTTTATAAATTTTTGAAGCTTGGAGAAATTATTTTGAAAATAATATAAAAGACAAGGAACAAGCATCCACTCGCCAAGTAGAGAATACAAATGATCAGGGAAGCATAAGTGTTCTTCCTCCCCTACCCTTTTGTATAAATAAGATGAATGCTAGAAATACAAGGTTTTTGGTTTGATATTGTAATCTATGTCAAGTTAATTGAGGAGCCAAATATAGCCAACCTTTGGAGACTTGTTCTAGTGCTTGTTCTTGTATGGGACTACTCCTTTACTTTCCAATGTTGAATGGATGTAATGATGTTTTCTTTTTCTATACTTTTCTTATGTATGTTTAATTTATTATTGTCGTTGTTTTTCAATACTTCTTAACCTACGATATGAAATTATAATCAATAATTCTAATACATGCTAACATTGTTTAATTATTGATTATTCAGATATTTTTGCTATTAATATACATTAATTATTTTCTATTTTAATGGACGAACTAACAATTTACTATCATATTCACTCTTTGTTCTTAAAATCCTAGCTAGGTGTTTAGTTTTAGGACCGCATTTTGTTTTAGGCTTTGAATTGCATTTAGAATATATATTTTAAGAAATTTACAAAATATATAATAGCAATTGGGCCATTAAACCATAGGAGTTTTCTATCTCAAACAGACAAAAGGATAATTGGGCCTTTGCTTTGAGTGAAATCCATTAGTTTGAAGATGGGCATTTTTTTGCATCAACAAGTCCTAAGTAACATTCCCATTTCATATGAAGATAAATTAAATGAACATAAATGCTTGAAAGTGAAGGAAAGAGGTTTCACTCAGTGGCCTTTGAAATATTTGGAAACGATGTAGATGATTTTCATGTACTTATCTAGTTGGAGATAGCATCACTTGATGTTGTGAAGTGTGATGTTGTTAAGTCTATGGAGGCATATTTTATAATGTACTACTACTGGATCATAGGGGAACCCAATATTGTTCTTGAATATATATATATATATATATATATATATATATATATATATATATACTTGTTCAAATTATATATGTTTGTACTTGATTTTATGTATAGTATTCTTTCATTCGAATTTGCATATTTAAAACTTAATCTCTTTCTTATTCAAATGTATGACACTTAGTCGAGTTTATGTATAATATTGTCTAATGCAAGTTTACATGTATATAATTTAATCTCCTTTTGATTCATATGTATAACAATTTTATTTATTATTAAGTATATAAGTTTATATATTTGTTTTATTGATATTGGATTAAAATCAACAATATACAATGAAATTTTGAAAATTTACAACATTTAATAAATTGTTCACATCATATAAATTTATATTGAATAATACTGAATAAAAAAAAAATGAATATGAAACTACTAAACTAGAAATCAAATATCAACTAGTAAATATACTACATATTGATGGAAATTAATGACTTATTAAACTAGTAAATATACTACAACATGGTAATTAATGACTAATTAAACTAGTGAATATACTACAAATTGATGACAATTAATGACTCACCAAACTATTAAATATATTACAAATTTATGGTAATTAATTATTAATTAAACTAGTAAATATACTACAAGCTAATGAATCAGATCAACCAATTAATGACTAAGAGAGACATTATTAAAATTTAGTCGTGTTCTTGGGGTGGCAAGCATGGGGGGTTGTCCATAACATCGAGGAAGTGGCCACCAACAACGAATTCAAGGTCCTAACTCTATACCAAGGTTTTCTCTTCCATATATTCCTAAAGATTAAAAATGTATTGGTCCTTGGGGACTTGTCCATAGTCTTTAGTCAGGCAAGGAATATAGATACTGGGAAAATCTCTCCTCTCTACAAAAAATCACAAGAATTAAGGGACTCACTAAATCCTTCAATTCCATTGATTTTCTCCATGTTCTTAGATCTTGCAATTCACAAGCAGATACCATGGAAAATAAAGGGGTTGTGTTGAATAAATATTTATTATGCGAAAATGGGGGTAACCCCATAAACATCATTATTCCATGAATTCAATCAATGCAAACCTTAGGAATAGGATGCAATCGATATCAAAGGATAAATGGTGCATAACATTAATCAAGGAGGGATGGAGCTTTATACCCTCCTCCCTCCCTAGACTCCCTCTGCACTTCTTCCAGTACAACTAAGGAAACCATATTAAGTGTTATAGGATGGCACACACTCATAGACGTGGGATTGATCATTACATGGATTTGAATTTTCATGGCCTATGCTATTTTGATTGTCTAGTAGGTTTGTCAATTATATTTAGCCTTGATCTATTCTCCTGTGGCACTGTTGATTGCTTTGATTTTGTTGGCTCCATTCTTCTCCATCAATCCACCTTGTTTAAGTATGGTTGGGCATACCCATCCTTTTTGATGTGCCTATTGCAATGTATTAAAACTATGTTGAATCCAGAGGAGCCTAATTTTACAATTCAATGCCCTTTAGGTTGTGGTAACTCATCTTAATCATGTTAGTTTTTCATCATTTAATTCAATATGATCTAGGATCTTAACTGAGAGAACACGATGTATAGCATATCAAACACAAGAGGCAAGAGACACAAAGCATTTCATTGGGGAAAACCAAGAAGGTGAAAAACCCCACAACTTCCTCAGAGATAGAATAAGCACCAATACAAAGATCACCAAGATGAAACCCCAAAGATAGATGTCTTCAACAGCTACTCCTCCTCCACTTTTGCGCACTCCTTTCTCTCAACTATGCGAGTTGGATGAGTGAGTGAATGAGCAAATAGAGTGGTGCAACCACTCTATTTATACTTTAACTTAACCTTCCTTTAACTCTAACTGGGCCAACTTCCTAAGGGAGTCTAATAACCCTTCCACATAACTCATATAGGGCCGACCTCACTAAGTTGGTCTAATAACCCATCAAATATAAGTTATGACACTTACAATGTCCCTTACGACACTTACAATGTCACTTGCGACACTTACAAATACAAATGATGACACTTCCAATTGGAGGAATAATACATCTCCGTTGGGGATACAATAAAGTAGAAATGTAATACACAAAGTATACAAGTGAATATCTTCCGAAGTTACAAATACATCAACACTCCCTCTTAACTAAGAAGGTATTCTCTTGACATAGGTCATCAATACATATAGGCACAAGTCTTCAATACTGGAGCTGGATCATCGTCACTGGATCACTGGAGCATCATCATCACTAGATCATTGGAGCATCATAGTCACTGCTGCTGTACTTGTCATCTTGATCACTAGTGCTATCTCTCAATTCTTCTCGTCATAGGAAGTTATATAGAGCCAACCCTTTTTCATGCTGGATGTAGGCCTAGCCTCCATGTAGGTCTTCATCATCTCTATGAGTGGCCCATTCGGTGTAATCTCAAGACTGATTATGTGCATATGCAAAACCTTGAAAGAGCATCTCAGGACTGATTACGAGCTTACTGCTCAACTTATAAGATCTCCCAGGACTGATTACATGCAACCAAGAAAAACCTCGAAAGAGCATCCCAAGACTGATTACGAGCTTACTGCTCAACCTATAGGATCTCCCAGGACTAAATTACATGCTACCAAACAAAACCTCGAAAGAGCATCCCAGTACTGATTATGAGCTTCCTGCTCAACCTTTAAGATCTCCCAGGACTAAATTACATGCTACCAAGCAAAAATTCAAAAGAGCATCCTAGGATTAATTACGAGCTTCCTGCTCAACCTATAGGATCTCCCAGGACTGAATTACATGCTACCAAGAAAAAACTCAAAAGAGCATCCCAAGACTGATTACGAGCTTCCTGCTCAACCTATAGGATCTCCCAGGATTGAATTACATGCTATTAGGCAAAACCTCGAAAGAGAATCCCAGGACTGATTACGAGCTTCCTGCTCAACCTATAGGATCTCCCATGACTGAATTATATGCCACTGCACAACCTGCAACATATCCACGGCCTCCGAGTATCATCCAGATACTCATGATCATACTGATCATCCTCGCATGGAGTATCATGCTGATGCTCATGATCATACTGATCATCATCATATAGAACATCATCCGGATGTTCATAGCGGAGCATCGTCCTGATGCTCATCACACAACACTTACATACACAGCCATGGGAAGGACCCTCCTACCACCATGCTTGGAAGGGCTCTTGAATCTGTGTCTCATCACTTCCTCCTGGAAGTATATTCAATCTGAAGAACACCAAGCCTCTCTCTGAAGTACTCGAACTTCACCCTAGCTAGTGGCTTGGCCAACACATTTGCTATCTGCTCGTCCGTCGCAACATATAGGAGCTTCACTGCTCCTCTCTGCACCATATCCCTGATATAGTGATACTTGATCTCGATGTGCTTTGACTTGTCATGGAACATCAGGTTCTCAGACAACTTCACACAACTTTGGTTCACAGAAGATACAAGTAGCATCCAACTGGACATCAAAAAAATCAGACAGTAGCTTCCTTAGCCATACTGCCTCACAACTAGCCGAACAAGCTGCGACATACTCTGCTTTGGATGTACTCAGTGCTATGCAGGATTGCTTCCTGCTAAACCAAGAGATCACACCTGATCCCATACTGAAGCAACACCCCGAAGTGCTCTTCCTATCTGCAGCACTGCCTGCCCAATATGAATCAACATAACCCTCTAGGTTAACCTTTTGATTTGCACCATACTTGAGTGCATAATCAATCATACCCTTCAGGTACCTTAGAATATGCTTTACAGTAATGAAGTGAACATGTCTAGGATATGTCAGGGACTGACTGAAAGTGTTCACAACAAAGAAAATATCTGGTCTCGTGTTCGTCAGATATATCAATGACCCAATCATCTGACGATACATCGTGGCATCAACCGACTCTGATGAAGCATCACTCAATAGATTCAGGTTCGATTCCATAGGTGTGTCCATGGACTTGCATTCCATCATACTGAACTGCTTCAGGATATCTACTGCATACTTCCCTTACCCAAGGAATATTCCATCTGCACTCTGCCACACCTCCATGCCTAGAAAATAGTGCATCATACCCAAGTCCTTCATCTCGAACTCGGCAGCAAGCTTCCTCTTCGTATCAACAATCAACCCAATATCACCTGTCATAAACAGGTCATCTACATACAGTAGGAGTATCACTGGATTTCCTTCCTCAACCTTGTAGTAAAGGTTGGAATCCGGTTTACTCTTGGTAAAGCCCAAACTAGTAAGGAAGTTGTCAATCTTACCGTACCATGTCCTAGGTGCTTGTTTCAAACTATACAAGGCTTTCTTTAATTTGCACACATGTGAATCCCTGCCATGTGTCTCAAATCTGAGTGGCTACTCCACATATACTTCCTCTTCAACTACACCAATCCAGAAGGTTGTCTTGACATCCATCTGGTGTATCTTCCACTTTATCACTGCATCCAGAGAAAGTACTATTCTGATGGAAGTGTATCTGGATACAGGTGCAAAAATTTCTTCATAATCTATCCCTTCTTTCTAGGAGAAGCCATGAGCCACAAACCTTGCCTTGTATTTCTCTATGCTACCATCTACAGCATGCTTGATCTTGTAGATCCACTTGGAAGTCACAACAGACTTCCCTTCTGGTCTTGGGACAACATCCCAAACATCATTCTTCATGATTGACTGGTATTCCTCGATCATGGAATCCTTCCATTACTGCATCCCAGATTCTGGGAGCTCCAGATTCTTCAATATTTTCAATAGGTAGTTTTCTTGAACTTCGTCGCTGGAACAAATGTCGTTGTCCTTCTTTTGTAGGTGATTGTACACAATCTTTCCTAAATTCAATTGCATGATTAGAAACTTCTCATAGTTTTCAGAACAAAATCTTACACATACGGACATATGTCATACAGTCATGCAATTATCTTAGCCAATGCTTCAATACAACATTCATCCATATCCCGTATTCATACAGTAACTTTCTAGATGCCTTCCATCTCTACCAGAACATTGTTAAGAGTGTGCACTACTCCCAACATGTCAACAAAGAGGTTTCAATCTAGATAAGTAGCAATGGATTGTTGTACAATACCACAGGACACTTACCCATTACTATATTAGTAGTATCTTGTTCATTAATGCAACTTTTCTAAAATGCATAATATACATCCTAAATCTAGGAACATAAGTATGTACATGACTGAACAACATCATTTAAATAATCATATATACAAGAAATAACAATTCAAATGCTTATCTTTGTTTGGTTGTTGGGTGGACTCCCTCTCAATCTTTGCTTCCTTGCAGGAACTATTGGTGTTATAGGTCAAATATGCACTTTTCCATCCTGTGATCACCTTGTCTTGTATATCACACAAAAGGACATAAAGGATTGAAGAGCTAGATTTCCTTGGATGACTTGCATCCAGAAGTACACTTCTCATCTGAAAAGATTGCAGTTTCTCCTTTTTTTGCCACATGTACGCCCCTCTCTGCACTGAAGACCAGCGTACACCTTGAGAAATACCCTACTCTCCTCAAGGGAAACCAGCGTACATCTCCCAAAAAGTGGTAAACGCATGTTGTAAAGCCCAAAAGTTGCTTCCTGTACGCTACTCCTATGTATGAAACCCGCGTACATCTAAAGATGAAATAAAAAATATATTAATTTGATGAATTGGGATTAGTTGAAGTTGGTTTTGCAACTTCCCCAACCTCCCAATCCAACCACCTCTTGATCTAAACTACCTACCTTGTCCCATAAATACAAGGAGGATCCATGAGAGGGGTTACACTCAATACACTCATAATGCTCATAAAATCTTGAGGGAAGATCTAGAGGAAAGGATTTAAGCATTGTTACGCTGGAGGAAAGTCCCAAGTTAGAGTGAAGAGCAGGAGCCCAGAATCCGGTTGCAGAAACATCTCTACATGTCAGGTATATTGTATTGATTTCATGTTTCTTTGACAATAAAAAGGTTGAAACACCCTTCCTGTCCCAAATCAGATATCTATTGGATTGTATGTCTATTTGGCTTAATTCTTGATTATAGTTGATGTTAAATTGCTTTATAATTTCATCTAATGTCATATGGTCAAGATACTCTGAGGAAGGTATTTTTTGTGTTGCAGGTTCGTCGAGCAGAAGACCAAGCAGGAGATCAAGTGAAAGACCAAGCGAAAGCTAGGACCAGCAGTCGAAAATAGGTATTTATTTCAATCTCGATCTCTTTCTTTTACAGTAACTAAATGCAATATAATCAATGTGTTTACCTGTCAACCCCGCCTAGTTGGTAGTTTCCATCTCCTCACTATAGGGTAGAAATCCCGAACAACAGACTGGCGACTAAACTGGGGAGTAACCGCTTAGTTGTTCTGCTCTAGGAGACTTAATTTTAGTTTTCTTCCAGCCCATTTTTCAGTTTTGATTGTCTGAGAGGCCTTGTAGGTCTGTGTTATCTTTCCTTTCTGTTTGATTCAACTCAGTTGATTGTTTGCAAAGCCTGTTTGTGCCCTTTTGAGGCATGTACGCTGGTCTCCCCTACTTATAGTTGCATTTTTCACCTGATGAACGCCCCTCCTTGCACTGCACAGTAGCGTACTTGTCCTGATGTACGCTGGTTGTAACACTGTACAGTGGTGTATGTTCCTGTAGTGTCCAGTTTTTCTGTTAGGGTTTGTTTTCCAAGCCTTGGTTGCTGTTCCAGCCTATTGCTTTGCTGTCTTCACTGACCCCTGATACCTCATATGTCTCGGTTGAGTCTTGTAAGCCTCTCCAATCTCTTTTAGCTTGTTTTTGCTTGCTTGAGTCTTTGTTTAAGTGTCTTTGCTGCTTACGACCCCTTTTTTGAAGGTCGTGCGCTATTCTTCTTGGACATTGCTGCATTCTTCTACCCTAGTTACTGTTGCAGTCATACAGACCTGCATCATTAATGTTTGTTGTCTATTGCAACGTATAGCACGCTTTCTTTTTGTCTTATCCTTTCCATGAGGGTTTGACTTCAAGGTTGAGTCCTTAGGGTTGCTTCCGAAAGGTTGCTTGGTTCAGACACTTGCTGATTGTTCTATCAGTTTCAGTTCAAGTGAGTTAAAGCCTCCTGATTTTATTTCTGTTGAGTCCGTGTGTTCTTAAAGTCATTCTTGGTTCGCTTGCTTACTTTTTGCTTGGCTTAGTGTTTTTATTAGGGTTTTGATACTTAGGAGCAACCTGTTTAGGTCTACCATTCTGTCACAAGTGTCTCTTTTTCCTTGTTTCTTTTCCACTTCGTTTCCAAGCCTCAAGTTTTTCTTTTGCAAAAACTTGGTAAGTCAAGTCTTCATCGAGTCTCTTGATTCGTTTGCTTTGAGCCATTTAGATGTTTGTCTTACACACGCTTTATAGTTAGATCTTGCTTGCTTTTGTCTTTCTTTTACATTTATTAGAAAAGACAAAAAAATGTTGAAATAGCTTAGTAGTAAGGTCTTGCATTATTTTAAGGTAGCACAATTTACTTTGAAATATTAAAAGAAAATACAAAAAGATTTGATTTGGGATTGTCTAGTTTTCAATTTCTAAAAGAATACAAACGAAAAGATAAAAAGTTTTTGTGAATTTGAAAGATTTACTTTACATGCACTTTACTTTCATACAAACCATTCCACACATCGCACTACAACCCTTGAGTAACAAGTAGCCCTTAAAAATAAATTATTAATAAAATTTATTAGCAACATTTTTCTTTTTAGGTATACACGACATCAACTAGCTTAGGCTAGAGTTTCGAGCTTAAATCACCTTAAACTGCTCAGAATTGGCTTCATTACTCAACAATCGTAGTACGACTTTGTATTAGGTAATCCCATCTATATCAAATAGTCCTAGCAAACTCTACTTAAACCAGAGCTAAGCACGAGGCCATGGGAGATTGGAATTGTTGAGGATATCCCCTCACTTTCCTCTCAACCATAAACCAGAGTTGACTCGTGTATGGGGGTCCTTTTGGACTTCGGGCTTTGCTACCCTACCCATGCGTTTCAACTAGGCTAACGAATGTCCCCCCAGATTATTTCGTATTGATGGTAGCCTTACTATCATAACTTTAGGATTCTACATAGGTAGAGTGGGCGGTTATTCCCACTTCACCTTGGGCAAACGTGGAAGGTAACCCTTTGGCAGTAATCCCGGGAAGGCGGTTTGGTGATTCAAGCGCCTGCACCCAGTGGACCTCCGGAGGATGCCATGTAACTGACTGTCGATACTCTGTTAGTCTGTTATGGGCCCTAATCATCCCAGACTTGCTTCCAAGAGTATTTTCCATCTGTTTGATTGGTTTTATTACTTAGGAAATTTTTGTAGTGGTATGCTGTTTTCTCCTTAGTTGTAGTGGCCACTAGGTTTTTACTTAGTTTTATTTTGTTATAGTTGTGGAGGACCAACATCTTCGTCGGTCTCGTAGGTTGAAAAACCTTCCTCCTCCCATTGTGGAGCCTCCACTGCCACCCGCGACGTAGGAGAACTAATTCCCGTGGTTCTTTTGAACTTATGGGTGAAATAGAGGTTCTTGGAGAACCACAGCCCAGAACCCCGGATCGACAAGTCTTTGATATTGTCGAGGTTGAGGACCTAACTTCTAGAAAGTTTAGTACTCCTTTCAACCCTCCTCTTACTGGACCCAATGATCCTTTAGTGGTACCTGTTGGATTTCAACAACCTGAGTACAGTGCGTGTGCTCTTTGTGGTATGCTCTTTGTGCTGCTTGTTTTTAGTTGGCCTTAGAGATTTCTGGTTTGTTGAGTCAGAAACTATGGAAAGCGTCTTGGTGAGCACCAATCAAGGGACCTAGGTTGAAGGGGCTCCTTGTGCTTTTCCATTCATTGGGAACGTTGGTACTCCCTTAATGGATACCTTGAATCTTCCGGGATTCACTATAGGGCTACCAGTTTGGTTGTTTTCCACTCCGAACGCCTTGCATGCTCCTGATGCTTCTGAAGTAAGCACTTCACATCAAGAGCATTAGAACCCTATGCCCGCTTCGCCAGTAGCATCTTCTCCTCCTCCTTCTACCTCATGTGGTGAAAGTAGTAATACTAGTAACCAATAGTCTAAAAGGAATAGACGAAGGAAGAATAGGAAGAAGATGCCAAAGCAAGGGGGTAGCCACCCAGCCTCTAGAAGTCATGCTGAGGGCACCCAACCAACCTCTGGAGGTCATGTTGGGGAGAAATTTCAGTCATTGTAAATCATACTGAACCTCGCCACCCAGCCTCTGAAGGTCATGCTGGGGGCACCTACCCAACCTCTGGTGGTCATGTTGGGAGAACTCGCTCAGTCACTAGAAATCATACCGAACCTCGCCACCCAGCCTCTGAACGTCATGCTGGAGGAACCTACCCAACCTTTGCAGGTCATGCTGGGAGTAAAATTTCAGTCACTGCAAATCATACTGAAAGTATGTCTTCAACCACTGTTTTTCATGTTGAGGACATGTCATTGATCACTGCTCGTCATATTAATAACAAGTCACCAATTCCTGTGAGTCATACTAGAGACACTGAATCAACCACTGCAAGTCATGCTGAGAAGGTTGACATTGTCGACAAACCTAATAAACAGAAGCTTAAGTTCCCTTGTGAGTTTTGCGAGGGAGACTACCTGACCTATTTGTGCCATGTACTTCTATAAGTGCAAAGAGTGTGGTGCATAGTTCAAAAGTCTTCTGCTTCTAAGCAACCAGCCACTACAAGTCATGCTGGGGGAAAGCTGTCAACCAATGCTAGTCATGCTGAGAGTACTGTTGTTGTAAAGGAGTCTAAGCTTATAGGACGGAAGTCAAATTTCCCTTGTAAACTTTGTAAGGGAGATCACCTTACTTACCTATGCCCTCCCATTCCAGAGTTGGGGAGAGTGTGGTACATGTCTGAAGGATCCTCTGCTCCTGAATTGTCTATAGATTCCCAATAGTCGGATCAACCTTTGGTTGATGAAGTGGTTGAAACAATGCAATCTTTGGTCAATCCCACTCTTTCTTTGGAGAGTGAAGTGATTGAATCGATGCAATCTTCAACCGATCCCATCAATCCTTCGAAGACTGATGCACCTGTCCCGGAAGTCTTCTGCATTACCAGTTCGGATGTTTCTAAAAATGGAGGCACTTCATCTGTGCCGAGTAAACCCCTACCAAGCTCTAGGATCATTTCCTTTGATTGGAATAGTCTAATTGGGCCTTGCCTTCCTTTTTCTACACCTTTTCATATAAAGGTTGATATCGGTAACCATGTGGTTCATCGATGTATTGTAGATGAAGGAGCCTCTATTAGTATCTTATCCCCTTATGCTTGGAGAGATTTAGGTTTTCCTAACCTTCTTCCAGCTGTTAATTGGTCGTTGAATTTCGATAAAATACCTAGTGAACCGTTGGGATTCCTCCCTCAAGTACATGTTACTTTGGGTGGAAAAACAGTCTTAGTTGATTTGATTTTTAAAGGACACTATGGACTTTGATATGATCCTCAGGCGTGATTACGTATATGCTATGCAGGCTGTGGTGTCTACGCTCTTTCGTGTGATGCATTTTCCTCACAATGAAAGCATTGCCACTATCGATAAGCTTACATTTGTTGATCCCTCTTATTACCCAACTATAGACCAAGTGTATCCCTCGCTAGTAGGCACTACCATGTCACAATCAAATATTGTGGAATATTGTTCCTTGAGTCCAATTGCTACTGAGAAGAAGCCTCTGAAGTCATGCTTACCTTCTCGGGATTGGGTCCCGGCAATTGACCAGGTGATGACTCCATCTGAATGTTTAGATATGTGTTCCATCTGGGATAATATACTTCCCTCTGATGAATTTTTCCTAGAGTCTATAATGCAGTCTTCCATTCATTTGGACATTGATCCACCTACGAGAAGTCTTCCACCTTTCCTTCGAGCTCGTTAAAAACAGTAAGGAGGTTACAAGCATTTCTTCCACCTTCACTTCAAGCTCGTTAAAAATAGTAAGGAGGCTACGAGCATTTCTTCCATATTCACTTCGAGCTCGTTAAAAACAATAAGGAAGCTACGAGCATTTCTTCCATCTTCACTTCGAGCTCGTTAAAAACAGTAAGGAAGTTATGAGCATTTTTCTATCTCCTTCGAGCTCGTTAAAAACAGTAAGGAGGTCAGGAGTTTACTTTTTTGGGCTCATTAAAACTTTACGAAAAAGATCTTTATAGAGTTCTTTCACGCTCTTGTTTGAATCTTTAAATATGACAAAATTGCTGAGTATAGTTGTCATTTTAGACTCGTTAAAGGATTTGAAGCGACATCCGCTTAAGTATAAGTTTAACCCTTTTCCGGACTTTTGCGGATTACTTACGAAAAAGGAATACTCTAGTCATTCGTGGCTAGAAGAGTTCTCCTCTCATTGTTTTATACTTTTTTCGGGGGAGGGGACTAACTATACGAAAAAGGACTTTTGGAGCCTTTCTTTAGGGTTTTCAGGATCTCGAAACATGAAAAAACCAAGCAAGCATTCACCTACTCGGGCTTGATGTGAAATCCACGAGAGGGTAAATAGAGGATTGTTCAAGTTTTTCAGACTCTATAAACAGGAAAACACTGGCGAGCATTAACCTACTTGGGATGGATATTAAAATCCATGAGTAGGTGTATGGAGTTATTGTTTAAGTTTCTCAGACTCCTTAAAATTGAAAACACCTGTGAGCAAGAACAGATCTCGACTCGATATTAAAATCCAGAGATTATTACTATAGAGTATTCTTCTATCTCTTCTTCGAACTCTGTAAACAATGAAGAAGATCTCGAGTCTTCCTCCCATGGGCTCGTTAAACCTTTACATGGTTGGACCTATTGAGTTTTCTTTTCTTCTTGGACTCATTAAAACAACAAGACAAATATTCTTTTATAAAAAAGAATAAGGGATAAGAAGGGTATATCGCATCTTTTTCAGTTTCAAAGGCAATTTCAGTCAGTCATATCCTTGAACACAACACCTACTTGAATCTCTCATGTCAGTTGGGTTTTAGTTTTTGGCCTTAGGGTGAACCTGATCTCTGAGTTTTTACTCCCCCGATTGGTTATTCTTCCAATCATATGGAGGGTCTATTATGTCTCCTACATCGCAGACTTATATCATTTTCCCCTTCATGTTGAAATTTTCCTAAGTCACTTTGTGTCATGCTCACTGTTCAAGGATACAACCTGTGTCGGCCATTCTGCAGTTTACCTTGACTTCATGTGTCGGCCATTTTGGTGTCAGTTTGTTTCATCTTGTTACTTGTCCTACTCCACATCATCTCATACCTGTGAGTGTTCCTCGTGTTGGATGATGGAGGATGCATTAAGGCCTCCCTTCTAGTGGACTTCTTCCCATCCACCTTAGCTCATTATGCTCTGGGAACGAAGTTTAGAGTTTCGGTTAGTACCTTGGGGATTGCAGTCATCAGTGGCAGTTTCCCTTACTGTTGAATAAATGGGAATACATCAATGTCTCTTATTCGACAGGTTCCTCAAGTGTTCGACTTCAAGTCCATTTATTCACAAGTGTTTGGATCGTACTAGGTACCTTGGACCCCATTATCATTATCGATGGAAGTCCTCGCATTTGTTAACGGTAGACATCAATGACAGGTAATCAAACGATACCCCCATGTTCGACTTCAGCTCATTTATTTGCATGGTTAGGGTTTATACCTTGGGTTGTTTTGGATGAAGACCTTGGGACTATGATAGCATCACCATATTTATGTTATCCCCCAACCTGCGCAAGACTGAGTTTTACTCATTTCGGCTCTTTATGAGACAGATCCAACTTGTTTTTATGGCTATGATATCTCTTTTGACATGGATCCACATTTGTATTTCAATGGCCATGCTCTATATATACATCTACTAGTTATGTATCGAAGATCATGTTACACATCTATATGATGTCACGGTTGTAATTGCTCGGTGACCTTGATCGTTGTTTCAGGTGTTTTTTGTGACTTGGTTCTGTGGTTTCTTGCTCCTCCTTTGACTTGGACTTATAATGTATTTCAGCCATCGTTTCCCTCTAACCTCACACATTAGGGGGCATCTATTATAAGTCAAATCTGCACTTCTTCGTCCCGTGATCAACTTGTCTTGTAGATCACACAAAAGGACATAAAGGATTGAAGAGCTAGATTGCCTTGGATGACTTGCAGCCAGAAGTACACTTCTCATCTGAAAAGATTGCATTTTCTCCTGTTTTTCCCACATGTACGCCCCTCTCTGCACTGAAGACCAGCGTACACCTTGAGAAATACCCTTCTCTTCTCAAGGACAACCAGCGTACATCTCCCAAAAAGTGGTAAACGCATGTTGTAAAGCCCAAAAGTTGCTTCCTGTACGCTACTCCTGTGGTATGAAACCCGCATACATCTAAAGATGAAATAAGAAATATGTTAATTTGATGAATTGGGATTAGTTGAAGTTGGTTCTACAACTTCCCCAACCTCCCAATCTAACCACCTCTCGATCTAAACTTCCTACCTTGTACCATAAATACAAGGAGGATTCGTGAGAGGGGTTACACTCAATACACTAATAATGCTCATAAAATCTTGAGGGAAGATCTAGAGGAAAGGCTTTAAGCATTGTTACGCTGGAGGAAAGTCCCAAGTTAGAGTGAAGAGCAGGAGCCCAGGATCCAGTTGCAGAAACATCTCTACACGTTAGTTATATTGTATTGATTTCATGTTTCTTTGACAATAAAAAGGTCAAAACACCCTTCCTGTCCCAAATCAGATATCTATTGGATTGTATGTCTATTTGGATTAATTCTTGATTATAGTTGATGTTAAATTGCTTTATAATTTCATCATATGTCATATGGTCAAGATACGCTGAGGAAGGTATCTTTTGTGTTTTAGGTTCGTCAAGCAGAAGGCCAAGCGGGAGATCAAGTGAATGACTAAGCGAAAGCTAGGACCAGTTGTTGAAAAGAGGTATTTCTTTCAATCTCGATCTCTTTCTTTTGCAGTAACTAAATGCAATATAATCAATGTGTTTACCTATCAACCCCGACCAGTTTGTAGTATCCATCTCCACTTTATAGGGTAGAAATATCGAACAACAACTGGAGTCTCTAATTGTGTGCACTTTGACCAATGTTGAAAATGGATGAGAGGTTCTTCCATAGATTATTTGTCTTCTGGAGTCCAACTTTGCAGTAGCTTCTTCTTCATTACAATACATATTCTTCATCACTTGAAGAATCTTCATTGTCTTCTCTGGTTCTCTTCCTTGGAGGTTCATCATCCTCTGCAGTGTGAGCATGATGTATTTTCTTGTTTTTCTTCTTCTTGTGGGAGCTTCTTTTGTTCTTGGGACAATCTCTGGAATAGTGTCCCTTCTCATCACAAGTATAACATCGAATGTGAGAAGGATCTCTCTTGGATCCTCCAAGGTTCTCCCTCTGATTCTAGTGGTGGTGTTTACCCTTCTTGTGATGATGATGCTCTCTCTTGTTGTTATTATTCTTGATGTGTGCTGTGAGAGCTTGGTCTTCATTATCCATCTTTTCTTCTCGAGCTACAAGTCTAGCTTCTTCTTGTGAGCATTCCTCCCATAGTCTACTGAAAGAAATCAATTTCTTTCTTGCACAAATTCCTTGGATGAAGGAGTCCCATGACCTAGGTAGGCCATTCAAAGTGGTCATCACAATTTCTCCATTCTCCACCACTTCATCCACATCCTCAAGTTGTTCTTTTATCTGAGAGACCCTTGTAAAGTAGGATTGCATGGTCTCTGCATTTTGTATCTTGACATTCTTCAATTGAATCCTCAAAGTAATCTTCTGATTTATGTTCTTTCCTTCAAACAACTTGGTCAAGGAATCAAACATCTCCTTGTGTGTCTTTAGATAAGACACATGTCATATGAGATGGTGTTTGATAGAATCTGCAATGATCCTCTTGGCCTTGACCAAGTTCTTCTTATGTAAGGCCTTAGCCTCATCTCCCTCTAGAACTGGAACCTCTTCACTTATGTAGGTGTCCAATTCATTCTCTTCTAGGATTAACCCAATCCTATACTTCCATGCTCGGAAGTTATCAATCCCTTCAAGATTATCCTCAAGCTTGGTGTGGTGAGACATCTTAATTATAAATTTAAATGGAAATAAAATATTTAGGTCTTACCACTTGATTTGCTGAAATTGGATCTGGAGATGGCTAGGGTTTGACAGAGAAACCCTAAAAATACAAACTTGGAATTTCAAACTTCTGTCTAGACATGGAGATGTAATTGACTGAGGCGAGAAAGCTGGTGTGCTTAGATTTTGAAAACTCCAAAATTTGATCCTTCAAAAATGACCTACAAATTTCGGATCTGCAACTTCTATCAAATTCTGGTTTTTTGGTCCAAAAATCGAACTAGGGTTTGATAGATCCTGGGGTTATATCCAACCAAAAAATTCAATCTTGGTATCTAAATTTTGATTTTGTTGAGGAGAGAAATCCTGTGCTGAGAGCAATCCAAAATTCCACTTCTGTCAAAATCCCTAATCTACCGCAGCAGTGATAAGCCAAAAATGAAAATGCTCAGAATCCAATTATGGTTTGACAGAAATAAATGCCATATTGTTTCTGGTGCATCTCTGAAATTTCGGATCCTCAGGGTTGAAAATTTGGCCCATGGTAGACTGACCTGTCATCCTTCCAACCCCACATATTTGAGCTCCAATGGATTCTCCATGAGAGAGATATGCTAAGTGTCGCAACATGACCTGTTTATGGGATGAAACAACATAGCGAACTTGTACAGAGTGCCACGTGTCACTGTTTCAACTTCGGACTTTGAAAATCATACCTGTGAAACTACAATCCGTGCCATAACTTTCACGTTTTAAAAAATTCCATTTGGAGCTTCCTATCCCGAGATATGACCTTTGTGCTTAGGTCACCTGTTTAGGGATGCATTCTAGAAGAGGCAGAAACCATAACTTGTATGAATAATATCTCACAAAGTACAATGAATATGAGGCTGAAATTGTTACACAGGGTACATCCATGTCTGATATTCGTCCTGTAAAAAATTCAGATCCTGAACCTTCGCCAAAACGGATTTATAGAAAAAGTGTCATGATGACTAGTTTTTACTATACCAAGCCCTAACTTCCAATTTGTCGCAAGTGCAACAAGTGTCATAAATGCCATACTATGCCTTCCTTCATGCTAGCTATGATTCAATGTTATTTTTTCATCTTGTAATTCAATATGATCTAGGATCTTAACTAAGAGAACAACATGTACAACATATCAAACACAAGAGACAAGAGACACAAAGCATTTCACTGGGGAAAACCAAGAAGGTGAAAAACCCCACAACTTCCTCAGAGATAAAATAAGCATCAATACAAATATCACCAAGATGAAACCCCAAAATATAGATGTCTTCAGAAGCTACTCCTCCTCCACTTGAGCGCACTCCTCTCTCTCAACTATGCGAGTTGGATGAGTGAGTGAATGAGCAAATAGAGTGGTGCAACCACTCTATTTATAATTTAACTTAACCTTCCTTTAACTCTAACTGGGCCAACTTCCTAAGGGAGTCTAATAACCATTCCACATAACTCATACAAGGTCGACCCCACTAAGGTGGTCTAATAACCCATCAAATATAAGTTACGACACTTACAATGTCACTTGCGACACTTACAAATACAAATGATGACACTTCCAATCGGAAGAATAATACATCTCTGTTGGGGATACAATAAAGTACAAATGTAATACATATAGTATACAAGTGAATATCTTCCGAAGTTACAAATACATCAACAAATCACAATGTTGGCAACCAATTTGAGGCTAGCTAACTACAAATGTTGAATTGGATGGAAAGGTCAATTTATAGAGCTAGTAAGTAGAAATCTCTTAATTGACCTCAGCATGCACTATGATATGATTTTGGGAGTTACAAGAAGTTATTAGTCTCTAGTAGCGTTTCCCTCATATCCAATTGACTCAGTTACCGATGCAATTTTGGAGAAAGAAACAATTCAGTGGGCCCAAGTACTCCAGGAAGATGAAGCAACAATCTAGCAAGCACAAAGAATCCATAAAGATGAAGAGTGTGCCATGAACGAATCCACTATGGGCATGGTTTCCTCTAAAATGTTAAGGTTTTAAAATGTATTACTAGGTCATGTTTTTGTATAGCCAATTTATTGGAATCTATATTTGCAAGTATTATAGGAAGCATAAATATTGTAGAAGAATAGTTCATATAGTCGACCTCTTTTTGACAAAATGGGAAATTATGAATACCCTGTAGCAATGTCTATTTTATTGTGCAATTCTTCATTGAATGGTTCATCTGTATCCTTTTTATAATAATACAAATGCTATATTTTTGTGTTAAATAAAAAAGAAAAAATTATTGTTGTATTATAAAGGACTACAAATACAACACTATATGTCATGTCCCCTAAAATGGTAGTTTATATACATATTTTAGTTGTTTTTGCAGTTACAAATTAGACAATTTGTACTAGTTCTTGATGCCCCCATCTAGATTTTATATTTTTTCTACAAAACCATGTCCTCTTCTAAATCTACCTAAAATTTTGGTCCTAAGTCCTATAAGGTAGACAAGACTCAACCATCATTTTTCGGGTCTAATATGGAAGGCTCATAGAGTTCAAATTTTTTCACATCCACTACTAAGTAAATGCACATATATGGAGGTAGATTGAGTTTGTAGAAATAGTATCACTTACCTACTCCACCAATTTAAAAGGACCATAATACAAAGCCTTGATGTTCTTACTAGGACCTATATAGTTTTTCTCTATTCAAACGCAACAAAACTCAGTCTCCTACCTTCAGTGTCTTATCAATTCTATATTAATCATGTTGAGCCTTGTACTTTTCATGTGACTTATTTAATGTCTCCTATACTTGTAAATGGATTTATCTAAATCTTGTTAATGAAGAATCCATCCTTTAATTCTTCTCTCATGGTGTATTCTATCGCTCTTCCATGTTTTCCGTATACAACATCTAAGGAAAATGTGACAAATATATGTACCAAGATTAAAAAAGGACTTGTTAGTGAACTGTGCACTTCTCTATTATAAGAGTGTTGAATATAGATAATTTTTTGTCCCAAGTCCTTAGATGATTCTAGTTATAACCCCTCAAAATTTGAACCAATACCATATTCACTACTTTTTTCTACCCATTAGTTTATGAATGGAAAGTTGTAGATCTTGTCAACTTGGTGTCAATCTTCTCTTAACGTGTAATCGAAAAGACACCAAGAAATATAGTATCTTTGTTTGAGATGATGCTCCTTGGTATCCCAAAGTGCAGCAAAAGATTTTTAAAAACATGATTGTTGCATCTTATCCCCTAATGGTGTTTTTAGAAGGCATCATAATACACATCTTACTAAACCTGTCAACTACAAATAGATAATCATGCCCCCACCTGATTCCTAGAAAACCATACACAAAATCCATGGAGATGCTTTCCCATAATTTTGTAGGTACATGTAAAGGGAAATTATAAACCATGCTTCCTATTATAGGTTTCTTGGTGAAGGAAAGTATGAAGCCTCTAATAGATTGAGCTACATCTTGCATTATGTTCCAATACACATACCTCTATAAGCAAGCCACTATTTTCTCAACACCAAAATAACTTACACATTTATAGGTGTAAGCCTCTCTAATAAGTTGCAACGTTTCTCCTGTAGGAGAACAAAGACTATCCGTCTTGTAGAGAAACCCATCTTGGAGATGTTAGTTAGCATTTCCATCGCTTCTTCTTCATGAACATTTTTTTCTATGAAATAGAAATATTGGGGAAACCTTCCAAGTAATTCCCTTGAGTTTTAGTGTAATATCCCGATTTTGACCCCATTGCATTAAAATGTAAATGATGTAATATTGTTATAAAATCGTTGTGAGGAGCTCAAGGTCAAGGCCCCGCCATCGATTTATTGATGCATATGGATTTCGTGCCATCCAGGCACAATGGGATTGCAAATATCATGTAAATATGCATTTTAATAAAATACCCACAACTAGCTATGCAATGCAACAAGAGATGGGGGCATGATTTTACAAGGAATTTGGGGGGAAAAATTCAAACCCTTGAGCCAATCAAGTCAAGCCAAGTATCAATGATATAACCCATAAAACCCTCAACTACCCATGTTGACTTTTTTACCCAATCATTTATTTCTTCCAAGAGTTGGTTTAAGTAGTTAATGCCTTAGGTAATGGAGAGGTATGGCTGTCCAAATTCAAGTATGGGAAAGCCACCCTTCAGGGAAATTCGTTTTTGGATTATTGGGTATGAAATGGGCCACAAAATTTCTCCCCATGTCATTATCCATCAACCATTTTTTCCTCTCTCACGTTTTTTGGAGCTATCTAGGAGTTTTCCCCTCCACGTGTTTATGGTTTTCTTTCCTTTCTAGCTAGGAAGAGGGCATTTTGGCGTTGCAGAGCTGCTAGAAGGAAGGGAACTCGATTTGGGGTTTCATTGATGTCGTTTTGGCCATTTGGAATGCTCATAACCTGGGGGAGAAATTGGTTTTTCTCCCTTTGGTCGAATTTCCCCTTCCCACAATTCATTTTGGGTGAGCCACGAGTTGGGAGAGCCAATGGGAACCCTGTTTCGTAAATACCTTTGTAAAATTGTTTGCCTATGCCAAACCATTGTGCTTGATGTGTTTGGAAAGAGTATGTTGGGGTATGGGTTATGGGTATCCATTGTTTTGGCTTGAGCTTGAGTGCAAGCATCCATAAATGAAGAGGGTTCAGATTTAGCCTGATAAACCCAACTGTGGACTGGCTTGGATTAGATGAAATGTTTATTTGGATGTGCATGAGCTTGACTGTCCCCTTTTCCTTGTAGAAATCATGCCCATCTCGGGGGTGGTATCTGAGAGCTGAAAGAATACAGGTTGGGTAGAGAGCTATGGTTAGGTGGAATGTTGCAGCGACATAGCTAGTTGTTTGGGACCATTTCACAATGAAGATAAGTATTTTTCTATCTATGTGTTTTAATTCTGCAATGTTTTAATTTGATGACTATTATTGATATGCTGGATGCATATGAAATGTGTCTAGATGATGTTTTATTCCACTGTGCATGTTTTCTTGATTTGCATCTGCACACATTTTTTTTATGAATCTAATGAATCAGGCTAAGGTTATGAAAAAGCCCCATAATTTGGTATCATGTTCCCTTCCTTGCATTGGATCGATGGGAGGGGACATGACATTTAGGATGGTGCACATGGTAAAATAGATTTAATAGGAGATTAAGGTTTTTCGACATAGGTCTCAAGGCCATTGCAAAAATATACTCATTAATATCTCAACATGTCACTTGTGGGAATTGAACCTGGGTGGGGAGGATAACAATCATTTCTCCCAACCACCCAAGCTAGACCCAATTGGCCTCTCCTTCATGAACATGGACTTGTGGATGTTAAAATATGTCCTTGAAAGGATTCATATTTTGTGTATTCGTTTTTGCATAAATCATGGGCGAAAGGTTCTAAGTGCATACGACTACCCAAAGCAGTGATTTTAGGTGTGGGTGGCCTTGAAAGCATGTTTGTCAACTTATTAGTACAACACAGAGATTATTTTCATATGTGGGGTAGTTCATCACTACACCAAGAAACATTTCAAAATGATAGCATAATGGCTTCCCTCCTTGCATCAAGACCACTCACATGTCATATACACTTGCATTTATCTCCACTGCGAAGGGCTTCTACAAATTAAGCAATATAAGAACCAGTGCTTGACTAATATTTCATTACAACGCTTCAAAATCCTTCCAACGATTCTTTCCCCACTAGAAACTAGTGTTTATGGTTGCGATGGCATCGAGTGGTGTAGCCATGGTTGATTTAGAAGGTACTAGGTTGCTCCCAAGAGCTCCTAATTTTAGTAATATTAGAGAGTTTCCCACTTGATGATGACCTCCATAATCGTAGGATAAATTTGTAGTTCCACTCCACCAATCATGTACATGAAGTACACCATTGACTGCTTGGAAAAATCATGTTTCTGAAAGTTTTCCACTAGTGGATGCTTTTTTCAATCTTGAACACCTACATGAGATGTGATATATGTTCTTCCTAGGTAGAGATAAAAATTAACGTATCATATAAGTATATTATTACAAATGAATCTAGAAAGGGATGCAATACACCACCCATCAAATGCATAAATGCAGTTGGTGCATTACATAAACCAAAATGCATTATCATCCATTCATGTAAGCCTTTCTTGGTCATGAAGGAAATTTTCTAGGTGACTTATTTTTTTACTTGTACCTAGTCTTATCCTCATTTGAGATGGAACTTAGTGAAGTACTTGGCATCCTACACTTGATCTAGCAAGTCATCGATCATAGGCATAAGGTATCAATTCTTGAGGGTGATCTTATTCAAAGCTTTGTATTTGATATACATTCTCTAAGTTCCATCCTTGGGAATTATGATAATAGATGACCCAAAAGGTGCGGTACTTGGTTGAATAATGTATCCCTACTCTAACAATTGTTGCCATTGTTTCTTCACTTCGTTCGCTTATAGTATGGATTGTCTATATAGTACTATTTTTGGCAATATAGACTCAAGCAAAAATTGTATCTCAATATCCACTTCCCACTTACGTGATAACCCTTTGGTCTCTTGGAACACTTCTTTGTATGCCTGCAAAATATCCTCCAACTACCTCAAGAAGAGAAATACAAACTCCCTACTTGAGATAATTAGTTTCTTGGCTTGATTGGCACTTACAAGAAAGATCTTGGATTGGCACTTGAAAATTTGTTATGCTGCTATAAATTATCACTTTAGAGGGTTTCCATGGGATACCTTTTAGTTCAATTTCCTTTCCTTCTAAAGAGAATCTCATAAAAAGTTCTTGAAAATTAAGAGTACCCATTCCCAATGATTGTAACCATTGGACCCTTAATACAATGCCAGTACAACCCATTTGGATTGCAATCATTAGACTATCCAATAAATGTTAGCAAATGTGATCCTAAAGTTAGAAAATAAATATGATCCAATAAATGTTAGCAAATGTTATTTTGATCCATGGGCTACAGAGCACGATTCAAAAAGATGTTTTCAATCCAAATGCTCGGGCTGCTCAAAATTACAATATTGTCAAGGATTTAACACAAGCCCCTTGTGTTATGTCGATGCTGGAAGTCTTATAAAATTTTCCAAATCAGTGTAAGAACCTCCTAGCTGCTATTGGTGCTGTAGGTCTTGATTCCTCTAACACCATTATGTTCAAACTAGAGTACTTCAAGCCGAGGATTTCCCACCAAATCGTGTTTCAAATTGTCACCAATGTTGCGGGGAAAAAATCCATCGTACTATCTTAGACGAAGGAGCCTCTACCTTGGTTATGTCGTTATCTTGTTGGCGAGCCATTGGCTCCCCCCAGTTGAACCGTTCCCCTAACACATTAAAAGAGTTTGACGGACGTGGATTCCAACCACAAGGGCTGTTACAATATTTGGAAATAGAGTTGGGGGGAAAGATCATTTCCATTAACATGGAAGTAGTTGCCGCCCCTTTGGATTATAATTTATTACTTGGTTGTAATTGGTTTTATTCCATGACCAGAACCACACTTCTGTCTTTCGCATCGTGCGATTTCTCCACCTAGGAAGAATTGTCACTATCGATCAACTAGATTTCTGTACACCTGACACCACTACTCATCCCGCAGATAATGTCCCTCTTTTAGGACACTCTTCGTAGATATATGAGAGTGGTGGTAGGACTCCTTAAATATTCATCCATCATGGGAGTGTTTCCAACACCAGATCCCCCTTCCCATTTTTCCACGGTGAACATGATTTCCTCGATGATCCCCTCATCATCCAACTCCATTGACCAATGGGTTGTTCCCGACCTTGATAAGTTGGGTTTGATTGGATATGTTATTCCTCTAACACCTACATAAGCTACTTATGAGGCTATCCAATCAGCACCTGATCTACCATATGCCCACTCTTTAGTGGCACCTACCTCCGTTTTTCTACCATTACAACGGACCTCATCCCTACCCGATCCTCTACCTCAGAATTTTCATTCCGACAAGTCCATAATGGAGATTATGAGTGTAGATGGACCCCCATGGGAAGACCTTCATCATCGATCATCCTTCTTCCCACCGTTAGATTCGGTAGAGAACGCAATTGACGCTGGAAGTCTTACAAAACTGTCCAAATCAGCGTAAGACCCTCCTAGCTGCTATTGGTGCTGTAGATATTGATTCCTCCAACACCATTATGTTCAAACTAGAGTACTTCAAGCCGAGGATTTCCCACCAAATCACATTTCAAATTGTCACCAATGTCATTGGGAAAAGCATCCACCGTACTGTCTTAGATGAAGGAGCCTCTACCTCCGTTATGTCATTATCTTATTGGAGAGCCATTGGCTCCCTTGAGTTGAACCATTCCCCTACCACATTGAAAGCATTTGACGGACGTGGATTCCAACCACACGGGCTGTTACAATCTTTGGAAATAGAGCTAGGGTGAAATACCATTTCCATTAACATGGAAGTAGTCGCCGCCCCATTGGATTATAATTTATTACTTGGTTGTAATTGGTTTTATGCCATGATCGCGGTCGCATCTTCTGTCTTCGGCATCATGCAATTTCCCCACCTAGGGAGAATTGACACTATCGAACAACTAGATTTTTGTACACCTGACACCACTACTCATCCCGCAGATAATATCCCTCTTTTAGGACACTCTTCGCAGATATATGAGAGTGTGGGGGTAGGAATACTTAAAGATTCATCCCTCATGGGATTCTTTCCAACACTAGATCCCCCTTCCCATGTTTCCACAGTGAACATGATTTCCTCTATGATCCCCTCATCGTAACTCCATTGACCAATGGGTTGTGCCCAACCTTGATAAGTTAGGTTTGATTGGAGATGTTATGCCTATAACACCTGCAGAAGCTACTTATGAGGCTGTCCAATCAACACCTGATCTACCAGATTCCCACTCTTTAGTGGCATCTACCTCCAGTTCTCTACCATTACAATGGACCTCATCCCTACCCGATCCTCTACTTTAGAATTTTCATTCTGACGAGTCCATCATGGATATTATGAGTGTAGATGAACCCCCATGGGAATACCTTCATCATCGATCATCCTTCCTCCCACCATTAGATTCAATAGAGAATGCCATTGACACAATAATTTTACTGGATGTCTTTCCTTACCCTCAATCTCCTATCTTGACATATGATATGGTAACTGAGGGAAACTTGGCAAACATCACACCTACATTTCCAATCGCCATCGCGGTAACACTCAAAGTCGTGGAACACATCCGTATCTGCCAAAACTGTTCTCCTGAAGAGATCACTACATACACGGCCTTGTTTAAACAATTTCACGACGTCTTTTCATGGATCTACGAGGAAATGCCCGAGATTGATCCTGCTATTGTTGTGCATGAGATTCAAACATATCCTAATGCAAAACTTGTCCGGCAAAAAATTCGTCCTGTGCACCCTAGGAAAACTGCAGCTATCAACGCAGAAATTGAAAAGCTGTTGAAGGATGGGTTCATTTATCCCGTTCCCTTGACAGATTGGGTCTCTAATGTCATCCCTGTTACCAAAAAGAAAAGGAACCATTAGCGTTTGTGTTGATTACAGGGATTTGAATAAGGCTTGTCCCAAAGACAATTACCCTACCTCGTTTATCAACCAAGTCATCGACAACTGTGCCAGAAGCATCATCTTTTCATTTATGGATGGATTTTCTGGCCATAATCAGATTGAGATCCACCTAGCTGATCAAAACAATATTGATTTCATCTTCCCATGGGGTACGTTTGCATATCACAAACTCCCCTTCAGCCTTAAAAATGATGGTGCCACATTCCAGCAGGCTATGCCGTACGCTTTTCACGACGTGAAGGATTTTGTGGAACCTTACTTAGATGATCTCCCTGCTCATTTGAATCGTCGTGACTTCCACATTGACCATCTAACGACTGTATTCCTTTGATTTCAACAGTATAATATCTGTTGAAACCATCACAAGTGCATTTTTTGTGTCCAATCCGAACGCCTCTTAGGATTCATCATTTCGAAAAATGGGATCCACATTGATCCCCTCAAGGTGGAAGCCATTGTTTCTCTACCACCACCCACGGATATTACGGAACTTCAAAGTTTGCAGGGGAAGGAAAACTACCTGAGGCATTTCGTGTGTAATTTCGCAGAGAAAACATAGGGATATATGCGGTTGTTAAAGAAGGACGTCCTATTCATTTGGGATGACTATGCTCAAAAATCCTTTGACAACCTCAAATATGCCATCATTCATGCACCCGTGTTACAACTGCCGAATTACACCAAGGATTATATCCTTTATCTTACTGCTTCCACTTCCATGATTGCTATGGTTTTGGTATAGGAAGATAGTCATGCCCAGGAGCATGTGATATATTACCTTAGTAAGGGCCTTATTGAATCTAAAATCCAATATTCACATGTAGAGAAGTTAGCTCTCGCAGCAGTGATTGCTGTTCAGAAGTTCCGTCATTACATCCTACTTTGCATTACTACCATTATCGCCGACTCTAACCCCATGTACCACATTATCACACGCCAGGTACTAGCGGGAAATATTCGCGCTGGATTTTGATTCTTCAGGAATTCGACCTCCAGTTTGAGAAGGCCAAAACAAAAAAGTCTTTGGTTTTTGTGGAACTTATTTGTGATCTTCCTCATACTGATCAGGAAACTGAGCCCATGGACTCCCTCCCCGAAAATTATTTGTTTCTCATCAATACTTCTGGTCCATGGTATGGAGACATCACATTGTATCTCCAAACCCAACACTTCGGTCCTCAATTATCTCATCATGAACGTTGTCATGTTCGTCACCATGAAAAATATTACCTTATCATTGGTGATACATTATATCGTCGTGGTGTTGATTATATTCTTTGACGTTTCTTAAATCATGAGGAGGCCGAGCATGTTCTGAATGATTGTCACTCGGGGGCATGTGGCGGTCATCTTTCTGGGATGGCTACAACTCAGAAAATCCTACGCACTAGATACTATTGGCCTTCCATATTCAAAGATTGTATTGAATCCATCAGGAAGTGTCCTCCTTGCCAGCTTTTTCATCACAAAAAGCGCTCTTATCTAGCCCCACTACATCTAGTTATTTCTGTTGGTCCCTTTTCCAAATGGGGCATTGACTTCATGCATTGTAAGCCTACCTCGGCCGGGGGCATGGTTACATCATCGTCGCCATTGACTATTTTAGCAAGTGGGACGAGTTTATGCCTAGATACAAAGAAGACGACAAAACTGCCACACTCTTTATGTTCAACCACATCATTGCGAGATTCGAAGTTCCTCAAGACATCGTCACTGATCATGAATCACATTTCCAGAACAAGATGGTGGATGGATTAAGCGCCAAATTGTGTTTTCGACATGAGAACTCAAATCCCTACTACCCTCAATCAAATGGATAAGTAGAGGCCATTAACAAGGTCTTGAAAACCATGATTCAACGTATGGTGGGAACACATAAGTCCAACTGGAATACCATGATTTTTTCAGCCCTATGGGCCTATAGGACTTCCATTAAAAGTACCACTGGTTTCGCACCTTTTCAATTGGTTTACGGATTAGAGGCAGTACTACCTATCGAGTGCACCACCAACTTTTACCAAACACCACCGCCAAGGAAGATCGTTTCATATACTTTGAAAAAATCGATGAAACCCGCTACGATGCAGCTCTAGCTAATGAAGCACACAAGAAACGCATCAAGGCCCAATATGAAAAATCAGTGAAACCTCGTATCTTCAATGAGGGATATTTGGTCCTTACTTATGACCAAAAACATGATAATCTAGGGGTGGGAAAATTTGATTCCATGTGGCATGGTCCATATGTAGTTAAGCGTGCCTTGGAGAAGGGAGCTTATGAAATGGAAGATTATGATGGGATATCTTTGGGAGAGCCTCACATTTGGGATATACCTAAAGTGGTACTATGCGTAAATCTTTTATGCATTAGTACTATGTATATACTATACATGACGTGTATTTTGTGTGGTGTGATGCTTTATTTTTAGTGTGCTAGGATCTTGTCCCTATGCTTATACCATGTTCTACTTGAATGTGCAGATGGAAACGTGTTCTGGATTTGTGGACGGCGCCAACTAGCATACTCATAATCTCACTTCTACAGCATGGGTACTCTAATCCCCTACCGATGAGCTCATTATTTCAGGAGGAATTTGCCTAGGCTACGCAACCAACAACACCGCCGAGTATCACGCGGTGATTGGATTGTTGACCGATGCTCTTTCCTTGGGTATGGACCACATTGTTGTCTACCTTGACTCACAATTAGTGGTCTCCCATCTCAACCGTGTCTACGCTATCTGTGACCCCACATTACTCTGTCT
The DNA here is from genome assembly GCA_027924585.1 of Larix kaempferi. Classification (NCBI taxonomy): domain Eukaryota; kingdom Viridiplantae; phylum Streptophyta; class Pinopsida; order Pinales; family Pinaceae; genus Larix; species Larix kaempferi. Next base: position 10,222,277 of record BSBM01001005.1, on the reverse strand, counting down.
ATTTCGACGAGTACGTATCTTGGAGAAGTCCTTTGAGTCCATTCAATACCTACATATTCTGAGAAAAATGAACACAGTTGTTGACTCCATGGCCAATTTCATACTGGATTGGTACATTGCACATTCATAAACATTTTATTAAAAAGATGTGTAAAAATGACATAACATGTAAATTATTCATAGTGTGTAATCTAACATGCACAAGATCCCAAATCATCATAAGAAACACAGTATATAGAGCTGTAAAATAGTGTTTTGTATATATATATCATCGTGTCAGTATAATACAAAAAATGTGGTACTGATACAAAATCTAAATCCCATAAGCTTTCAGTAAGTCCTGACAACAAAAATCTGAATCCTATGGCTTTCAGTACATCCATCATACAATGATCTATCCTTGAGGATGTTCGTAGTAGCAGATAATGGCTCGGGCTACTCTATGGAGCAACTGACCGAAGCGCCCTAAAACTCCAATTGTACGACGCTGGTATCCGCGAGGTAAATCATTGATGAATATATCGGGGATGTCCACTGTCAGTCTCTGGAGGTTCTCCTCCAGCTCATCCAACTCCTCCGCTGCATCCCGCTGAGCGGCCACAATGTCTCGTACCACTCCTCTCATCTCAATGGGAGAAGAACCTATAGGTTGAGATGGGACAACATCTACACCAAAACAAGTGTGAACCATAAGTACTACCCAATAACATCAAAAAACTAAAAAATCCATAAATACAATAGAGTTTCATTCTTACCTAGGTCTCCCCACTGATCCCACTTAGGATCAAGAGCCAAGTATGGGTCACCCCTGAATTCGGTACTCGCATACGGATAGTCCTCAACCATGAGGAGATTCCCGTGAAGCCACCTGAAGAAGGTGGGACCATAACTGATAATGGGACCTCTGCCTCCATGGCGGGCCATGATCTCAGACCATTTGACCATGTGAGGATCTCGCGGATCGAGATCATCCAGATATACCTGTGGCTTCAGCAATGGGACTCGCTCCAGGAAGAATGAGACTACGATGGACCCGTATCTGAACTGCCTCAACTCACCCATGCGACACTTGGTGAGTTGATCCTTTAGGTTTGCGAGGAGTCCCTCGCACCGATTGAACACTGTCGGGGCCATACACTCAATGGCGTATACCATGTGTGCCTTGGTGTCTTGATGAGGATCCATGCTCCTCGCCACCCTCTCTATGGTAAACAATACAGTCCGTAGTGGTCTATCATGCATGTTCTTGATGGGAATCTTCCTAGAAAGCATCTGTGTTCCTGGCATGCAGAACTGCGCTACCAAGCTCTCTGTGAACTGATCACTACCCGTGGCCTGGATAGTGAGATTGGGGATCCCCGCCTAGAAAACCCCATCAGAAAATAGATGTATTCCACATCCAAAGTGAGAATGCAGACACCAACTTGGAAATTCCATTGATTATGATCCCATAACCTGATCAGATAATCCAGTAGTGGTACCTGGGCCCTCATGCCCTGAACATGAAAGAACTTTAGCAACCCGCATTGTTGTAATGCATTCACCAAATACAGATCGTTTGCCACTTGGTCATCTTCCATTTCATGCTCTCGTTCTTTCCATTGGACCATTTTGCAAGCCAAGAGCTGTCCAAACATCAAATAGATGAATATTAGAACCTTCCCATGGCTTTGGTTTGGGATTTTTTGGCCCCATTTTTTATTTTTGCATGTGGGTTTGTGCCGACGCACCCCACTTTTGCGGACAGTATGCCAACAATGCACTTTCACCATGCGAGAAGCACGTCAGATTTCCCTCGACGCACTTCCCACAAGGGGAAAGCACGTCGCCCAAGGCGCGCACAATCCCCCTCTTTACAAATCCAAACAAACAAACAAAAATGACCATTAAATGAAAAATTAATCCACTAGAAAGGTAAAGGGAAGGGTTAAGGCCTAACTGACGTTGACGAGGTAAAAAATAGATGACTGTAGCTCCCGCGATCGACGCTTGAAGATCGAACTCCAAAGGGTGATTTTCACTATTCCAAATGGGTAAAAAACAATTGGTGAAAATTTCTTTACTACTACACTTTTTATATAAAAAGAAAGGAATATTCCCTTTTTAATATTTCCTTTTTGTGTTTTTTACTATAGTTGGTAATATTTTTACGTCTAAACACCTTATTGTCAATTCTAATATGATTTTTGGAGTTCGCAGGTCAAGTAAAGTTGTGTTTTGACCTTTCGGCGACCATCGTAGTTGTTTCATACTTGTTTTCAGGTGTGAACGACTCTTCGAGCGTTTTTTATGTTGTCGTCGCACTCGTTAAAATTAATAATTGATGACATTGACCTTACTTTTGTTCTTTCTCATGCTTGTAAAACAATGAGAATAAGTCACCGAGTTACATTTTATCACTTTTTCGGGCTAGTAAAACTCCCACGAAAAAGGAACCCCTTGAAGTTCCTCTTTAAGCTATTTTCAGACTCCCTAAATATGAAAAGATAGCCAAGCGAACTTGATTCCTTCATGCTTGTAAAAGTATTTGAATGATCGTCTTTCTGGTGATAATTTACCCCTTTTTCGGACTAGGAGGTACTATTTACGAAAAAGGAGCACTTCGATTAATCATGACTAGAAGAGTTATATCTCATGTTGTTTTATCCTTTTTCGAATGAGGAGACTAAGTTTTACGAAAAATAACGTTTTGGAGTCTTCTTTAGTTCTTTTCAGACTCTCTAAACATGAAATGAAACTGGGTTTACCTTCTCTGGACTCGTTAAAATCTGACATTGAAGGGCCTGTTTTTTGCACATTTTTTGGGACGAACCCCTCCTATATTAGGTTCGTAAAATGTATGAGGTCGGGCTCATCCGAAGGGTGGGCCATATTGAGCATCTGTTACCCTCCTCAAGCTTGTTAAAAAACATAAGAGGCACTCATCGATCATGATGGGGATAAGGAAAGAGTTTGTGTTTGATTGTAATTATAGCAGTACTTAGTCACTCTTGAACATGGCACTCGTTTGCATCTACATTCAGATGCTTGGGTGATCTGTTTGTCTTCAAGTCTTGTTGATTCCATGAGTCTCTTTACTCCTTTGATTCATCCAAAGAATGCTTCCACCATCAATTGCATTAGGGGTTGGTTTCATTCTCGTCATGTCAATACTTCCAATTCATGCCATGCCCATGTTCAAGAGAGGTCTGTTCATTGAGTCAATCTCTACAGTCATTCTACCTTCTATCATGTCGATCTTCCCTGATTCAGTCTCAAACATTGCTCTACAATCCGATTTACTCAAAAACATATTTTATCATGTTTCGTGTCGATGATGGGGGGAAACATCATGGTCCTCCTTCAACGGATTCATCCTTGTCGACTTCAACACATCATCCGAGGATCGAATCTAGAAACCAATCAAGTATCTTGGGCCTGCATGCCTTAATGGCAGGTTACCTCGCTTTCAACATGAGTTCACATCATTGGTTCTTGATTTAAATATTCCATTGAGTGTTTGACCTCAACTCATTGATTCACGTTTGATGGTATGTACTATGATACCTTGGGGATCACTGACATCAATGGTGATTTCCCTCGTGCTTGTTACTGGTATACATTAATGATCGGTAATCAAGTGGTTTATACCATGTTCAACTTCAAGACATTGTAATCACATGGTTAGATTCGTATCATTGCGGGTTCGACTTGAAGAACTTGGGTTAACTCATGTATCTTACCCATGTTGCGACGGATATTTTTTGAGTCATATCACACGGATCCACTTTTGTATTGGTCATGGCCGTGTTATCATCACATCATGGATCTATGATTGTGTCTAGTAGCCATGATTGTGTTCAGTCAATCTTTACTATCATGGATCTGCAATGTATTGGTTGACAGCCATGTCATGAGTTAGTTGAGACATGTATATCAGAGTCAGTTGTACTGCAAGAAGTTCTTTGTTCGTCATTTCAACCGGCAATCCTTACCTCGATTTTTTCCCTATTACAAACCATTTCACCTACCTTATTTTTCCAGCTTCATGCTTTGGGGGGAATTCTCGTCATCATGAGTTATGTGTCATCCTTATTCTCTAATCCCTAAATTTCCTGAGCTAAGACATGAGAAGAAGGGTTGTTGTCTTTTCCTTTTTCCTTTTGTTGTCACCCCGATGTGCCCTGCCTTTTAACAAGGTGCGTCAGGATCAATGTAACATGCTCTGAAACTTAGCAGAGTGTGTCAGTGATGCAATATTCCCTTGTACAAGGTGCGTTGATCTATCTTTGATGAATGTTTCCCTTGTGCAAGGTGCATCACAGTTGGTTAAATTGGATAAAAGGAATCTTCAAGCTACTTCTCGAAGATTGGGTGTTGTGGAGGATCGAACTACCTGGAAGGTGGCACTCGATCCCCTTACCTAGTGGGATGATCCCTTAAGCCTCTCCCCTAAATATTCAACCTCTCTTATCCCTTTAGCTCTATATATTTGAACCCCCTCTCCATTGTCAGGGGAGGAAGGATATAATACCTACATGCTGGTGGAATTTTGCTAGGAGATCCTCTTCATCCATTAGAGGCTAAGTATTTGATCTTGAGGCTAGGATTGTTGGAATGAGGTTATGGCGTCAAAGCATCGTTTGTAACAACTCTCTCTTTGTATTTCTTATCATTACATTTAATACATATTCTTTCCATAAGCTATATTGAGTTAATATTATTTAGGATTGACCTCTTAGACTATTGATCTAGATTGATACACATCCATGTGCTTTTATCGTTTGCTTGTTTCCACATGTCATTGACTGGTTTTGCAGCTTGAGATATGAATATCAAGACTTGGATCAACAAAAGGAGAAGATATATGCATCCATAAGGTAATACACTTCTTCCTTTATCTTTCATTTTCATCAATCTAGGAAAGTAGTCCATGATTTTGATTTCATTGTACTCTCGGTTTCTTTGATTTCATTCCAATTATTTTCTAGCCTCTAAGTTGCCTCTTATCATTGGATTTGACCTTCAGAGAGCTTCTGTCCCATCCAGACTCTGCTTAGGATCATTAGTGAACCGTCTACCTTTTTATTCTTGGAGTATTTTTTATTTTTGTTTCCCAGATCCTACCCAATGCACCTGGTCAGTTCAACCCCCGCATCACTATAATTCTAATGCACTTTACCTGTTAGCATCCTGCGTCGCTGACGCTCTCTCGCAGTTTACAGACTGCATCCCTGACGCGTTTTCCCAGTTTACAGAGCGCATTGTTGGGTCGTCCAATGCCCTGATGCACACTTGCAGGGCACATCACCCTTCATTAGTTGGCACTCAGTGTAAAAAAATTCCAAGTGGGTTTTTGGTTTGGTTTTTGAGTTCTGTGTGTTTGTCCTGTACTGCTACAGAACCTCCTAGGAACATCATGCTGCATCCTTGGCTTGATTTTGAAGTTTAAGTGTCGATTAGAGTCCTAGCTAGTCAAGCGGGTGTTTCATTCATTGTGGGAAATTTCAATCCCCCATGAGTGCACTCAGTCTTGTGACTCCCAATCACCTCATCTAATCTTTTTGATCTGACTTCTGAGCCCTCTCATACTTAGTTGTTGTGACTCTTGCTCGATTTTGTGTGCCTTGAGTATTTTGAGATTTTGGGTGATTATTTTTCTTTGAGAATTTCCAACCGATTAGAGTTTGCAATAGTGCATTCTCTCATTTTTTGAATATAGATATGAAAAGTGATAATAATTCTCATATATATTGGGTACATTCATTAGAAAATCAAAGTTGTTCATTATCTTCATTTCAAGTTTTATTGCTTGGAATTCTTGTAGAGTATTTTTCATGCTTTGAAATTTTTTATTAAAAGATCTTTGAAAAGTTTGAAAAACTTATTATTAGCTTTCATTTTCTTGGTTATGAAAACTTATCCATCATTTCCTTGAATATTTCAAGTGCATTTGAACTTTTGCAAAGCATTCCAAAGGTAGAAAAAATCTTACATTTTTTATTTTCTTCCCATTTTTTGGATCATTATTTCTAAAATTAGAGTGATTGCATTCAAAAAGAGAAATTCTCCTTTCATTTTTTCGTAGATTCATTTAACTTGAAAAGAGAAAAAGAAAAAGAAAATTATATTTGGTGTGTTATTCATTTTTGTTGGATTGTTGAAAGAGTTCTTCATTAGTCTTTTTTGTTGATTTTGAAAGCATAGGGGTACTTGTTCATTTTCATTATTGAAAACAAAAAGAAGATTTCTCCTTATTATAGCTAGTTTTCATCGAAGAGAAAAGGAAAATATTTGCATCTTCATATAGTTAAGGTTTGCATATTTTTAAATTCCAAATCTCTCACCTAGTGCATTCACTTAACCGTCAAGATAAAATTTAACGGTAGATTAGGTTAAAACTATATAGAAACTTGTGTGTAAAGTTAGAGACGTGTTCCGGCGTCTTTAAGCGTGGCAGCTGTCGTTATTTTCCTACACTGCATCCTGGGGGATTGTAGTTCTTCCACGTACCGATTGGTATATCGAATGGCCTTTCACGTACCATTGGATATATAGAAAGGTACTTCACGTACTCGATAGTATATCGAAGGGCTCCTATCGTACAATTGTGCATTAAAAATCACCACTATGGATTTGAGCTCCCACGTACCTTGTGTATATCGGGAGACCCCATTAGATTCATGTAACCATTTGAGTTAAACTATTGGCCGTCTTGGTGTGGAAATACACTGAGAAAAGCACTCGGGGAGCTAATACGCACGTGCTACTAGGTAGTCAGGTTATACAGTCAGGCGTACGGTACTAATCCTCCCTGGTTAGTGCTCAGAAATATTGGGCCAAGTATAAATGTTGGACCCTGTGGTATATCGCAAGTTGTGACACCTTCATAATACCGTGAGATTTCAGACCATTGAATCCCATCCATCACATAGGTTTCTTGAGGCTTTAGCTTAAGTAGAACTTGGAGTGTGTTTTTCTTTTCTTTAGAAGACTCTTAGGAGAAATTTTGCTTCAGCCATCCTGGCTGATCAACCTTTAAGAAGATCTCGCAGGATTTAAAACTTTCCACCTAAATATCCCCTTAACCAGGAGGAGAACTCAGGAGAAACAATGGATCAACCTACTACATCTGTGTCACATGAAGATGATACATCTACCTTAGAATCGAGGATGAATTATTCACCTCCCACGAGTCCACCCATCATTGATCCTACGAGACCTTTGATCGTGGACCAACCTACTTCACATGACACATCCTTTCATCATTCGATGGAATGAAATCTTGGAGCTACAGATTGGATTTTCAGCTAGCCCCCGAATGACCCAATATCAACAGCTTTTGGTCCGACTGTATCATTTTGGGATACCTCTTTAGGACATCATGTTTCTGATTTTGGATCACTTCCGATGGTGGAAAATCCACCTCATTGGATTCCTCCATGGATTACCAATTATGTCTTTCTCGCACCTGTTTACGAGACTATTGAATGTTTACGAACGTTCGGTAACCAAATTAGACAACAGAGTTTTCCACCTACATCCAATTCGGATGTAACTACTTTTGAACAACATTCCACCATACATTCTTTATCTTTTTCTTCACTTGGAATATCTACACTCGACATAACCACTTACAAACCAAGTCAACCATCATTCCTGATGAGTACACCTCAAGGTCAAGCGAACGGTTCTACACCTCATTTGACCCCAACCACTGGAGGGCAACCTTCAACCACTACTAACTATGTTATTTGAACGCTACCTCCACCACCCCCACCTCAAAATTCGAGGGTATCATTTACCTGTTAGTAAAAAATTGAGTGGAATTCATCCCCTAGTTAGCAGCCAACAATTAACTACGGGTCAACCTACGATTAGTGGTCAACATGCGGTTACTGGGCACACTCCTATAAGTGGACAATTTTCGACTAGGGGACAACCCCTAGTTAGTGTACATAACATGAGTGGAGGAAATTTGAACTATAGTACGGTTGGAAGTCCTCTACCAACCATGGGACAAACTATGGGGACACATCCTATAGGAGGAACAACTACTTGGACTCAACCCCCATGGGGGTACATCTATCCGAGCAATCATAATACTTCTATAAGAAAAAATTATCTGGGAAACCTTTTATCTGGATTACCTTATCCCGGTAATACGAACACCCCATGGGGGTACCATAATGTTCCACCAATTGGACCTCCAGCCGATGGACCACCGCCACCCCCCGCCACTTGTCCCACCAACTCCCCAACTAGTTGGTCCACCAATACCACCTTATTCTGAAGGAGGACCGCCACCTTATGGTGGAGGACCACCTAATTATGGAGGAGGAGGACCCCCACCTTTTGGCGGAGGACCACCTCATTCTGGAGGAGGAGGACCCCCACCTTTTGGCGAAGGACCACCTCATTCTGGAGGAGTACCCCCACCTTTTGGCAGAGGACCACCTTATTCTGGAGGAGGAGGACCCCCACCTTTTGGTGGAGGAACACCTTATTCTGTAGGAGGAGGACTCCCACCTTCTGGTGGAGGACCACCTTATTCTGGAGGAGGACCTCCTTCAGGTCCACCTCCCAACCTAGGAGGCCCACCCCCTTATGGAAAATTACCTACGGGAGGACCTTACGATCAATACATACATGGTCCTATTGGTACACATATGCCTTATCAATATTACCAGTATCCCTAGCCAAACCAATAGTTACCATTTTTGGGTACACTAGATCTGCCCGATCTGTCTCATTTGACTAATGATCCCATTTATCATGGTATTAATTGGCCAACTATTCCTATGAAGTTACCATCTGAAATTCCAAAGTTTGACAAAAAAAACGGTGAGGATCCTAAGAACCATGTAATAACTTATCATTTATGGTGCTCCTTTAATTCCTTAATGGATGATTCAATCCGTTTGAGGTTATTCCAACAGACTCTTACCAGCACCGCTGCAAAGTGGTACATTGAATTTCCACCACATTCCTTTCCTGATTTTCACTCTTTAGCTATGTCCTTTTTGACTCACTTTCAGTTACCAATTTGCTACGAAACTGATATGGATATTTTGACTTCTCTCCGCCAAACTACTGCTACTCACAATTTCGATCATATTCACGAGTGGAGGAGGAGAACATGTCCTATTAAAGCCCCTATTCTAGACCAACTGCTTGCCGATTGGTTCACGAAGTCACTACTACGTATCATAGCTAAAGACGTAGCTATGTGTGGGGTCGTTACGGAAGAACAATCCATAGCTTGTGATTAATACCTATACCTCATCTATGCTCAATCTGACATGCTATACGATATCGTCCCTGATTCCCCCTACCCTACCTATGATCCATCAAAACCACCTGCAGGACCTCACGCCGATGGCATCAATGGTTCCGTTCACACCTAGCCTGCTACACAGTCCAGTGGATCGTAGAACCACCATGGCTTGACTCCACCCTCGTCACAGGCTAGAAAGAACACCAACCGATCACCCAACCCTGCTTCCACTGAAGAAGTGAATTTAGTTCAATCTGCTTCACCTCAGAAATACGGTGGCAAAAAGAAGAACAAAGGTAAATCTAAAAAGTAATCTAACTAGTAGGAACCAAAGAACAATCCCGACTACAGCAAACAATAGAGGAAAGTTAAATATCCTTGTTTACTGTGCAGTGGTGATCACTTCACAAAAGAGTGCCCACATTAGGATGAAGTGCAAATTTTTCTCAAGGGAAACCACACACCCGCCGTTCTAACTAATCCCTTCCCCACGCAACAACAAAAAATGATTGCACAACAACCATCTCCTTCTCAAGTATAACCATCCACAACCGCTCATGTTCTCATGATGCGTAGCGAAACCGTCAACTTGAGCACTCGATCATGTTCATATGACTCAATCCCTGACAAGGAATCTAACGAAGATAATACTGAAAAATACTCTACATCTACATCTAGCATTCCCTCGCCTCAAGGCCCTCTCGTCATCGAGAAACCTTTACCAGATGCAGTCTTGCATCCACCCAAGAGAACGATTCGAAAAGCTATTTTCAATCCAAATGCTCGGGCTGCTCAAATTACAATATTGTTGAGGGCTTAGAACAAGCCCCTTGTGCTATGTCGATGCTGGAAGTCTTACAAAACTGTCCAAATTAGCTTAAGACCCTCCTAGATGCTATTGGCGCTATAGATCCTGATTCCTACAACACCATTATGTTCAAACTAGCTTACTTCAAGACGAGGCTTTCCCACCAACTCGTGTTTCAAATTGTCACCAATGTTTCTAGGAAAATCATCCATCATACTGTCTTAGGCGAAGGAGCGTCTACCTCGGTTATGTCGTTATCTTGTTGGCGAGCCATTGGATCGCCCGAGTTGAAACGTTCCCCTACCACATGGAACGCATTTGACGAATGTGGATTCCAACCACACAGGCTGTTACAATCTTTGGCAATAGAGCTAGGGGGCAAGACCGTTTCCATTAACGTGGAAGTAGTCGCCGCCCCATTGAATTATAATTTATTACTTGGTCCTAATTGGTTTTATGCCATGACCGCGGTCGCATATTCCGTCTTCCTTATCGTGCAATTTCCCCACCTAGGGAGAATTGTCACTATCGACCAATTAGATTTCTGTACACCTGACACCACTACTCATCCCGCGGATAATGTCCTCTTTTAGGACACTCTTCGTAGATATATGAGAGCGCGGGGGTAGGATTCCTTAAATATTCATCCCTCATGGGAGTCTTTCCAACACCATATCCCCCTTCCCATGTTGCCACGATGAACATGATTTCCTCTATGATCCCCAGTATGGTCGCCAACTTTGTTTGTAGACAATCTGTTAATGCGGGAAAAAACTGATCTCTCTAGTCTAAATGATTTAGATCTAGAACAAAGGAAGTACATAATACAAACAACTTTCCTAGATTGATGAAAATGCAAGATAAAGTAAGAAGTGGATTACCTTATAGATGCATATTTTTTCTCCTTTTGCTGATCCAAGTCCTGATATTTAGTTCTCGAGCTGCAAAACCAATCAATAATATGTGGAAACAAGCAAAATATAAAAGCACATGGATGTGTATCAATCTAGATCAACAGTAAAAGAGGTCAATCCTAAACAATATTAACACAATATAATTTATGGAAAGAATCTATATTAAATGTAATGATAAGAAATGAAAAGAGAGAGGTGTTACAACCGATGCTTTGACGTCATAAACTCCTTCCAACAAACCTAGACTCAAGATCAAATGCTTAGCCTCTAATGGATGAAGAGGATCTCTTAGCAAAATTCCACCAGCATGTAGGTACTCTATCCTTCCTCCCCTAACAGTGGAGAGGGGGTTCATATATATAGAGCTAAATGGATAAGAGAGGTTGAGGATTTAGGGGAGAGACTTAAGGGATCATCCTGCTAGGTAAGGGGATTGACTGCCACCTTCCAGGTATGTAGGGATAATCCTACACGACACCCAAGCTTCAAGAAGTCGCTTGAAGATTCCTTTTATCCAATTTAATCAACTACAACGCACCTTGCACAAAGGAAACATGTGTCCGAGGTAGATCACCGCACCTTGCATAAGGGCAGACTGCATAACCAATGCACTCTGCTAAGTTGCAGAGTGCATCACCTTGATCTTGACGCACCTTGCTAGAAGGCAGGGTGCATTGGGGTGACACCAAAAGGCAAAAGGAAAAGACAAAAACCTTTCTTCTGATGTTTTAGCTCAGGAACTTCAAGGATCAGGGCATAAGGATGACACATAACTCATGGTGACGAGATTTTGGTGTAACATTATATAGTACTATTTTTGGAAATATAGACTCAAACAACAATTGTATCTCAATCTCCACTTACCACTTACATGATAACCCTTTGGTATCTTGGAACACTTCTTTGTATGCCTGCAAAGTATCCTCCAACTACCTCAAGAAGAGAAATACAAACTCCCTACTTGAGATAATTAGTTTCTCGACTTGATTGGCACTTACAAGAAAGATATTGGATTGGCACTTGCAAATTTGTTATTCTGTTAGAGATTATCACTTTAGAGGGTTTCCCTAGGATACCTTTGAGTTCAATTTCCTTTCTTCCTAAAGAGAATCTCATGAAAATTTCCTGAAAATTAAGAGTACCCATTCCCAATGATTGTAACTATTGGACCCTTAATACAATGCCAACACAACCCATTTGGATTGCAATCATTAGACTATCCAATAAATGTTACCAAATGTGATCCTAAATTTATCAAATAAATGTGATCCAATAAATGTTAACAAATGTGATCCTAAA